>JAZFAV010000020.1:14009285-15345714 GCA_037954035.1 Rosalia funebris
AAACGCTATTCTCTCATTAACTAAATAGAAACTGTATCTTATTATTTTTGCTATTCGGTTAACACATGTGAAATGTTAGCTGCACATGTGAAGTGTATCATAGTTGGAAAAATTTCAGTTAACTGATCTCCTGCTCTTCGTGTCTATACAGCTGCTTCCCTTAGCATTACTAATACTTTCTGAGGATGTTTTGATCTGGCCATAGACAGTGAAAGCACTCAATCACAAAATCTACAATTATCTTTTAGTTGTTTTTGTATAGTATCTTAGATGCCACTAAATGGCTGCTACTAACATTGTTAGGTGTCAACGCGCCAATTAAAGAATTTGCCACTTAACATCCGCATGCGTCAGTTGCTTCATGTATAATGACGTACACAAAATTTTCCCCAACGGCTCCCAATAAGTCCTTATATATCTGGTCAACATAGGTATATGTTTCTTAGTGTAGTTAGATTAAGGAGTTTTCGGTTCATATACTTTTCTAGAAACTGGGATACTATGGAGTTGTTCAGTTTATGTAACAAAATCTCATTTGCCAAAAACACTACCGTGTTTTCTTTCTCATGTTCATTACTGTTTTTAAACAAATTAATAATTCATTCATACACACTACAAAATAGATTATTTCCCCTAATATATATATGAGCAAACAACTCCAAGTCATTATCAATTCAGGATTGTAATAAGCCTGGTCTGAATTTTTTATCTCGTGGCATGTTGATTTTCACGTTACCATACAAATAAAAACACAGAGATCTTAATATACGACGCGATTCGCACAACCAAGTAAATAATGGAAACAGCGATGTGATGAAAACAAACCCATAATAAACCTATGTGTAACATGCGGTGGCAATGTCATTCCTATAGAAAAAGACATTGGCAGCGTTTCGATTTTTAGTCCGTCTCTATCGCGTCTTGCTCGAATAGACGCATTAGTTATAGCCCCATTAGTCTACTAACGCATTAAGCAAGGTAGTACTGCATCCAATAGAACACGGTGGCGTTAAATATGATACCGGATGAGTAGTGCACTTATTGCAGCGATCATTCGACCACATTGCAAGTCTTCCTGGAATACGCGATGCAAATAAAATGAGTGGGCTCGCATCGCCTCATCCTGAAAGCTCGAAAAGAGTCTCAGACATTACCAGGCGTTTGAAGAAGTTCTCATTCGCTGAGCTAGATCGAAACGATGCTGCATCTTGCGAATCCGACAATGGCCAAACCGACCACCCTATCTGTCTAAAAATTTCTCACGGAGTACAGAACTCGTGAGAGACTTAACACCTCCATAGCAAACAACCATCAAAAACAGGAAACGAAACTGCAAGAACAACTACCAAAAGGGCTCTGATGGTTAAGTTCACCGAGTTAGGACCAAGGAAGGTCTGCCCGGACCCGCTGTTAATTTATTCCGGTGAGTGAGGAGCACACTTGTGTCTTTGGCAATCAGAACAGGCGAGAACTGGTCCAGGTCTACAGGATGGGCGAGTAAAAGGCAGCAGCACTACCTAGTGTGCGAGAAATAACGTCCATTGCACTGGCCAGAGATATGCGTAGTTGACGTGATTATATTAATAAAATTAAGTACTCTAATATAGATATAAATAATTCCTCGGAGATATTTTCCGGTCAGAGTCCACATTGATCAGTACAGCGCCAACATTCCAATTTATCATTAAATATTTCCAACTACAAATACATGGGACGATTAAAATCCGCAATTCTAAACTGTAATACATCGATCGCAATTAATTGGGTCTCACTCGCAATCCGTCAAAATACACTAATTTAAGTTCGTGGCCACGGGACCAGTGTGGTTATTGCCAACAAACACCGGCGTTAATTGAACGAACGGGCACAGTTTTCCACTGTCTGATCCCGCTTCCGATTTCTAGAGGTCCAAATTCGATGTTCGCCCGTCAGAACGGCAGCCTTTAATGCAATTTACGCTGCGGTTGCCGTCATTTAATTTTCTACACCGCTACTTGCTCTTACTTATTATTTTTACCTCGTTTCTGAATTAAATCGACAACAAATTATGGTGCACATTGAACGGTTCGATTTTGATTGGAAAAAGTGAATTAACTGTAGCAGTTTGATTTGCTTTCAACTAATTGGCATTTATATGAGACTGATATGGCATTATTATCTCGCACTGTTCTTGGCCGTACATCATAATATATATCCTTGTAGCCTTTTAAAATAATTCTATAATGTCTTGTAAAATTACGGGTCAGATTGACGTCATCAATAACCTGTAAATTCATTGTTATTTCTAGGGATAACATTATGGTGAACACTACTATCGCTTCTATATGAATACAAACTATTGAAGACGTCTTTCATCTTGTTAGATGCACAATTTTGCATGCCTATTTACTCGTTAAAAGTATTTTATATCATTGGCGTCATTGGCAAGTTGTTCAACAATTATTTGTTCTAGTTTTTGCAAAGGAGTTGCAGGACTTCTGAAATTCCATGATAATATTCATCGTGGTATGCATCTGTTGAATAAATGCAGTCGAAATGATATTTCTATACCGCTAATTATTAAAATGATATTTATACAACGATTTTGTAAGATTTAGTGGATATTCAAAAAAAGTATGGGGATTGTCAGTACTCCATTTGTATATTTTGAAAACTGATGTACCCCGAAAGACAAAATCTCACTTCATCACAAAGGAAATATTACGTTTAATAGATCGTCATTTATAAAATTATAAACAAACCACTGATAGTGTGCAAGACATCTGGGTTAGTTTGCCGACGCAAGGGCTTGCATGTTGTATAGATGCATGATTCTATCTTATACGGATGCATGAACTAGATATTCCGCGGGAAATATCAATTTCTAAAAACACATTATTCACAAACTTTGTCGGTTCTTATTTTCCTTGCGTTGCTCAACGCCATCTTTAACGTTCAAATAAGTTAGAAACGTATATTTTAAAGAATAAGTATGTGAATAAATAAAAAATAAAAGAACCATTTCTTATACGTACCTATTCATACCTTGCTTGATGTAACATCGGTGTGAAATTTTACAGCACATTTCAGACTATGTTACCTTTTCACAAAGTTATATTTCGAAGTATCTTTAATACCTTCCCCAAAATATAATAACGGTAGTTTAATATAAATACTGTTCGTGAAGTATGCTATGTACAAAATCCCTCCCGAATAACAAAAAAAGGGTATCCCTGATACCTTGATTTTGTTCACCTATGGAGCGCCCTCGAAAGCTTATCATTATATCCTCGCCATCCTCTTTTGTTTTAAAATACTCCTGACCCGCCTCAGCGCGATTCTGCAGGGCATTATAAATTTTAATCCCGCGATCAAAACGGATTAACTCGCCCGTTCTTGGATTAGCGCTTAAGAAATTACTATTCTCTCGAATTAACGCTATTGCGGGTGAAACAGATTACGGAGTGCCGCGCCTCCACTAATTCCAGCGACCGTCGCGTTAAGGGCTGACAGCTTTAAACACCTGTAGGAAAATCCTTTGCTCTGTCCGGGGCCTGGCTCGCTAATTATGTACTAATGCAAGTAATCACTTATCGCTTTGGTATCTCCCCAACGGGATGGTATAATAATGAGCTGGATCTACACCTCGGGAATTACGGTACAAACAAATTTTTACGTCGCATCAGTGATCTGTCAAAGCCCTTCAATGGTGTTGACTCTGAAATACTTATATTTTTTTTCTAACTCCAGTTCACTCGTAGTTAATCCGTCATACTATTTGGATTTAAGGAATTCCGCATCACCCTCAACTCTTGCAGCCTTATACTTTTTGGGCTATATATACCTCGAAAATCTCTTCACACACTAAACATGAATTAAAAACAATGAAATTTTACTCTAAAATGGCTTTTAGCTGGACGGAAATATCATACTTTGAGTTATCTAGAGGCAAAAAGTTTCACAATTTTTGCACCCTTCACAGATAGTCTTCAATACGTATATTGCATAAAAAAAACAAAGTTGTCTGTTTTTTAATTTTTTGTTCAAAACTTACATATAGAAGGAGGCGAGTATGAAGAATTCCTTACCTTATACGGGACGAAATCATCATGCTGCCCTGTTATATTTTCTCCATCTGCAAAAAATAAATACTTTTTTAAGTTACAATAAAAAATTTAAAAAAATACCAAAAATACAAATGTTTTGACTGATTGAATACAAAATTGAAATATAATTCATATTTTAATCTTAAATTTTTCAATCCTCTTGATTCTGATATTTTTTCAATTCAATTTCTCTGATTTCAAGCGAAATCTGAGACATATTATAGTCAGCAGTATTAAGTTGAGAATTGTCAAGCTGGTCTTTTTTATTAGTGACAAGTTATGTAATAAAGGGAATTCTGATGTCGTAATAATAATAATAAAGCCTTTATGGGTTAACAGAAAAAAAAAACATGTATAGGACAAAAATATATTTTGGACTTTTATTTATAAGGAAAAGAGAGTAACCTCAATTAATTTAGAATGTTTACTGTTTGCTTGAAGATGACTTTAATATTTCTCGGTGATTACTGATGTTTCTTATGTGATTTTCTCAATTTACAACCTTGCTGACACTGAGGTGGCAGAAAGGTTCTAAGAAGTGTTTTTCTCCCTGGAGTTTTGCAACTCGTAATGAACATGATTAATATTTAAATATAATTTGAAATAAATCACAAACGCATTTAATTACTTGATGGTCGCAATGACTTTGGGTATACTTCTTCTTAGACATATTATTTTACATGCGAGTGATTTGAGTTTAATAATTTATACAGGATGATATTATCCTAAGTCTAAAAAGACAATAGGGTAGGATTTTATGTAACATGCATATATTATAGATATGCGTATAATTTATAACTAAAACAAATAAAAAGAAAGATAACTTCTAAAGAAGTAACACAAATATATGATGGAATATTACAGTGGTGATAAAACATTGGTGATTTTAAAAGTACGTTAATTTTCGCAATGCGGCAGTAAAACATACTTTCCTCTCGAGAACCTAGTCTAGGTATGTGTATATTAAACCTGTTTAATAATGTGGGTACTTCTATATTATTATGGAACAAGTCTCCGTAGAATCTTGCATAAGGACTTTCACTTTCATCCCTATAAAATGGTGATCATCCAGGAGCTTGTGGTGATCTGGACCTGATTAATCATGTAAATTTTACAGAACAATTTCTGCTCGTTCTCCGGGTCGGACGTTTTGTAATTACTGGTTATAGGCTTACCCCGGCAGCAAGGTATATTCTCCTCAACCCTTCAATATTTAAGATTTATATCAACAAATAAGAGATGAGATTAACAGAGTAATAGGAAATATGCATGGTTGATTAAAGCAATGTGTATATAATAATGGAGCACATCTCATAGTAGTTCTATAAAAAAAATAAAATGGCATTGATTTACCTGTGCCATGGTAGAAAACACTGAATATAAACTTTTATATTTTCAACGTTATTGTTTATTCATTTAAAATATTGCTATTGGCTATATACTACAGGGTCCGACAGGGAGGTATGGTGTTTTTGAGATGACTTTTATGCACGCTTCAACACAGTTTGGTTCCAACAAGATGGGGCGACTTGCCATACGTCAAGGAGAACAATGGGCTTTCTAAGGGAATGTTCCATGAGCGTCCGATTTCGTTGAGTGGGGATGTGGAATACCCTCCCCGGTTACCTTGTGACTACTTTTTATGGGGATACTTAAAAGCTAAAGTTTACATAGCTGAAGCTCTTTCCGAAACCATTACGCGTCAAATTGAAATGATTCATCGTGCCATGCTCTAAAGGAGTATGTATTTTGCCACCCATCTACAAGTATGCCTCGACAAAAATGGACGGCACCTAACTGATATCAGCTTCCAGATCAGTCCAGTCAGATCAGTTTTAGCAGCTGACTTATGTTATGAATTAATGGCAATACACGACTAATGTATAAAAACAATAAATTTTAAAATCAGTTCAAAAATAAGCTTGTGCTTCTTTTTAAAACACTAGACCTCCCTGACGGACCCTGTAAAAACGTTCCTGTGTCCTACCCCGTATAATGTGAGCATCGCTTTTATATATAAATACAATGTTTATTATTAGGTTGTGTGTAAGTACTTTCTAAAGCACTTACATGTTTTTCAAAGGATTCTGTGCAACATTATTCGGATCAATTCCAATTAGCCGATGCATATTGCTGGGGACCGTAGATAGTAGGTCATTGTCGTCTTCGTCGTTGTTCCAAACCTTAACTATCAGATCTAGAAGCCGTGGTCACGTTCCCGTTTGATTACACCCTATCCAGTGCATGCTCATTTACATAGCCTACTTAGGTGGCATCTATCTTTGTCTAAATTGCCTAACAGCGGCGTCGCTTATCAAACCAACTGCTCAACTACCTACCGTTTAGTGACCTTTTACATTTGCCATTTGCGACGAATTGGAAGGTTATCCGTAATTCGGACGTTTGTGTTTGTAATGAAAATACGTACATAAATTGTGCATTTGGAGGCCGGTGTGCTTAACTGAATAATTTTCCGCTGGTGTTATCACGACCTTAATAATAACAGGAGATAATCTTTCGTATACATTAGTCCAAAATAAATATTTACCTATAGACGCATCGATAGACTCATAACGCAATTTCAATCCTAGACCCTAAACTAATAATAAATAAGGTACTATAAGGATCTATGGGCTGTATATAATAACACAATTTGTGTATTGAAAATATTTATCTTAAGATGGCCATCGAAAACAGGAGCATTAAATATGTTCTTAGTTCTTACTCTTGTGTGATATTGGTGGAAACCAAATTGGTGTTCTGAAACCACATCTAAGATAGGACTAATGCGTTGCAGAATTAGCTTTTCGGGTAATTTAAAGATGAAAGTCTTATTGGTCTATAGGAGCTTGCGTCAGTTCTCTTCTTTCTAGGCTTTCGTATTAGAATGATTTCCGATGTCTTTAATGCTTCAGGTCAGTACTGAAACCTTAAAATAGCGTTAAACATGTAGATCAACATAATTATTCCTTTCCTGGGTAGTTCTTTGAGCATTCAGACTGTTATCAAGTTAATTCCATTGGATTTATGTCTGTGTTCTGTTCTGGCTCTGTTGTGTTGGAATTTAGATTCTCTTGGAAAGTATGATCTGAAGTTTCATAAAGTGGAGTAAATACTTTAGCTAGATATTGCGCAAAGCAGTCCGCCTTTTCCTCATTGCTTCTGTCCCAAGTTGTTCTGTCTAGAATAGTCACTATTGAAGATATTCATCCAACACTGAAAATCTTACCTAAACCATCATTTTACATATTCAATTTAAAAAAAACATTTACGTAATAAATATTTATTATTATTTATTATGTAGTTTGCAAAACTGCATTAATATTATACACCTTCTTAGCAGGGAGCATATAGAAAGTTTTGCTGAATTCATCTCTCGAGCACACATCCGTGCTTGTAAATCTCACACAGGCATCGCAAAATCTAAACTTATGTTTAAATCCCTACACAACAGACTTTCCACAGCTATGAACATTTGACACAGATCTATTAACAAAAGGTATCTTCAGAAGCGGACCTCCACACTACGTCGCCGCAGTTTACAAAGTGTTCCATCTGTTTTATCTAAAATATGAACATCTCCAAACGAGCCATTCCACTTTCGTATCACTTACATAATGGAGCTTTCACGGGCGCATTCAGTTTAAACTACAAAACCCTTCTATACACCTTCGAGCTAGACAACAAACGTGGGAAGCAGAAAAACTACTTTATGTTGCCAAATGAAAGCGAAAATGAAATGGGACATGTGCAGAGTCTGCCAGAGAGTGAGTAAAATATTTCGGAGACAATGGGATTAACTAACGAACCAGATACGCAACAAAATTAAAATGATGTCCTGTCCAAATGAATTCGTTGGGTTCTGGGGGAAATAATGTAGCCATTTAAAATAATCTACTTTGTACATCAGTCAAAGTGATTAGTACCTTATCTATTTGACCTTTTAATATTAACAGCTTTATACAGCAATGCCCTACCCTCGACGTACTATATTTAAGAGGGGTTTTCTTTCCTTAAAAATAATAAATATAACATTTTAAACAGCGAAATGTCAGAAATTTATGAGATTGAGTGCAAAGATCGAAACCAAGTGTGCATTGGGCAGGCTAAGAGTTAAATTAAAACTGGATCTACAAAGCTCATATATTTTAAAATATGTTGGTATTTATCTATATCTTCACATTTGATTTTATGAACTTAACTAAAAATATTGAAGTAAAAAATTGTTTTTAGTTTTGATTAATCAAATTAATATAAATTTTCTATTATTCCTCGTCCTGACTACCAGTCAATTTTTTGAGTCAAAATCACCATTAGTAGAACAATTTAGAGAATTTTCTAAGGTATATTATGTCCTTAAATCAGATCATCTTTAAGAAAATGAGGGCGATCAACCAACCCTGTGTTTCTTCAACAACACGTCTAACTGGCTACATTAGGCGAAAAACATACAGTCAATAGCCTTCAGACAATATGTGGTATTGTATCAATTAAAACATAGGGTTTTTATTTAATTCTTTTGAAAAATATTAATTTAGAATGTTTTTTGATAAAATTTAGACTTATTTTCCTACACAAGTATACACGGTTTCTCACGGTAGCCGTTCGTTGGAAGTTTTCGTGGTTAGAAAGAACTTAGAATTCTCAATTTCTGGACTCCAGGGTTATTCAAGATTCTCTTTCATTTTGAAATATTCTCAAGGTCATACCACTTCCGTTTATCCCGGAAGTCGTCAGTAACTTCCTTATTTTAAATAGAACACGCGGTATATTATTTCATTTTTTATACCGGTATACCCATTTTCGACTGATCCTAAGCGCTTCTGAGGCAGATGGAAGCACAAGAATGGTGCTTTCGAAATCCACATTGACAATTAATTTATCGCAAACAGGGTGTCCAACATTTGATCACCAATTACATCATTTTCAAAGTTGAAAAAGTTCTCTATTTCAAATATGACATCCTATATATTATTAGATGATCGAATGCAGAATTTGATTCTACATCGATTCGCTGTAACTTTCCCTATACCTATTTCCAACGGTTTTCTTGTTAATCCATATTTTCTATTTTAATCTGATTTTTGACAGAAACCGAAACATCGAAGTTTTTTCTAACCACGAAAACTTCTAACGAACCGCTACCGTGAGAAACCCTGTATAATAACCTAACATTCCATGGACACTCCTTTTCCAGCAGAAATTTGCCCATCCCCATTGCGGAGATCCTGTCTAAGCTTACTTAAATAAAATCGAATTTCCAAATCGATGAAATGGTCGAGTATGAACAATAAATAACTTAAATATGTCGCTTTGTAAGTCGCCTTCCTTATTCGTAGATGTACGTTAAATGCAAATTATAGTAATAATATATCACAGAAATTAGAGTAATACAGCTTATCAAGAATGGGAACAATTCTCAGAACTACGATATCGGACCGCCCACGAGGTGCGCAGTAAATAGCTTGGTCTTCACTCAGTCGAATTGAGACCTTTACAGAGTGAACGTCGACGAATATATATTGAATGTGAATATACACAGAGTTTAATCTGGCCACGCGTTAAGTGCATCCTTCTCCCTCCAAATGCTACCTCAGTTTTTCTTCTATGCGTGAATAGAGAAATCTAACACTCTTCCCTATTATTGACAAGCTGTACATAATATAGGTAGATAACAGAAGTAGAGCGCAATATAATAACGAAAACTTTCGATAATATTTTTGATAATATCTACATAGGAATTCAGTATAGGGATATATAGGAATGGGTTAAATAAATACTGAGTAAACATTACTGCATTAGAGTTTCATACAGTAATTTTTACTCAATATTTATTTAACCCAGGTTAAATATATCTTAGTTTTCCTGAACAGGAATTTATGTACCCTACTTCTGTTGAAAATACCTTCGTTGTAGCAATGTATGTAACCTACAGCTACTAAATCTGCAGTAATAAGCAGATGGCGTTTTCCAATTTATAATATGTTGAGTTGCATCAGAAATATTGGATAATGTCATGGCTTCCTCAAGAAATACATGCAAAATTTGTAATTTATCTTAATCAAAATTCTAAAGAGTAACATCCTAATACATGTTCGAATGATTTTTGTAAAGATTTTTTTCAAAAATATACATTATGTTTTATACGCACTGTGTGATAAACAAAATATATATATATATATATATATATATATATATATATATATATATATATATATATATATATGAATTTCATATATGAAATTGGACGCAAATTACATTAAATTGATATAAATCGACCACTTAAAGCGAAAGTAATCCCCATGTTATTTATAAACTGTCGGTTTTCTCGTAAAGCCAAAATACAATTTTCGAAACATAAAATGAAAGAAGTAGAAGGGGAAAGAAGGGAAGTAGGTATTAGGAAAGGATGTACGCTATCACCACTAATTTTTAATCTGTACATCGAAGAGGTGATTAATGTGGTAAAAGATAGAGTGGATTTCGGGATTAAAGTACAGGGACAGAAGCTAAAAATGCTGAGATTCGCGGATGATATAGCAGTATTAGCATCTAGTAAAGTGGAATTAGAATCATCGTTAAACGAAATGGAGGCAGTGTTGACAGAGGAATACGGAATGAGGGTGAATAAAAACAAAACTAAAGTGCTGGTGTGCAGAGGCCACGAGAGCAGAACAAAAACCAAAGTACAAATTAATAATGAAAGATTGGAGGAAGTTAAAGACTTCACTTATTTGGGAAGTAAAATAAATTGGGATGGAAGAAGCGATAAAGATATAAAACAAAGAATAGCGCAGGGTCGAGTAGCTTTTAACAAAAAGAAAGCACTTTTATGCTCGGAGGTAATAAATTTGGAAACGAGGAAGAGATTCTTGAAAACGTATGTATGGAGCACGACACTATACGGTTGCGAAACCTGGACGGTAGGGGAAGCAAGTAGGAAGAAATTAGAAGCTTTTGAAATGTGGTGTTACCGAAGAATGATGAAAATACCATGGACTGATAGGATTAGAAACGAAGAAGTATTAGAGAAAATTGGCGAGAAAAGAAGTATGTGGAAAACATAAAGAAGAGAAGAGATAGAATGGAAGGCCAGTTGCTGAGACATGGGGGAATAGTCCGCGATATTTTGGAGGCAGAAATAGGAGTGAAGAAAGGCAGAGGTAGGCCTAGATTAGACTACTGCTCGTAAATAGTAAGGGATGTAGGTTGTAGCACAATTAGTGAAATGCGTAGGTTAGCCCAAGATAGGAGAAGCTGGAGGTTAGCGTCCAACCAGTCTTAGGACTGATGACCTCATGATGATGAAAATGAACAACTTCGAAATTCTTACGTACCTAGAGAACCTCTGCATTTAGAGGAAGTTAGAAGATAAATTAGAAGTAACCGTTGAATTCCTCGGCCCTTATTACGTTTCTTTTTAGAATTTTTCTCGAGAAAATGATTTTCTGCGGAAGAAAATGGCGATGGACGGTTCGACGATTGTAAACAAATTTTGTGGAAAATACTAAAGCCTCAAATTTGATGCAATTTTCATTGAATAAGCCGACCTCCTGAATAAGAAACCGACGGTTTATCATTGAAACCTCCATTTTAATGATAAACTGTTGATTTGCTACAACACAACAGTGAAGAACAGTTTTCGAAATACCAAATCAAAGCAAGAACTTCGAAATCCGTATGTACCTAGAGAACCTCTGAGTTTAAAGGGAATCTGGGACACCATTAAATTGCTCAGTCAGCCCTTCTTACGTCCACACGAATTTTCTCAGATTGCTTATCAAGGAGCTATGTCTTGCGCAAGAAAATCGATGGGAGGATCGACGATAGTAAGGGAATTTTGTAGAAAATATATGTCTCAAATTCAACGAAAATTACATTGAATATGACACAAATGGACCTCCTGTACAAGATAACTATCTCCGTTTTAATAATAAACTATTGGGTTTCTCGTAAAGTTGAAAAACAATTTTCGAAATACAGAATCAAGGCAACAACTTTTAAATTCATAGGTACTTCGAGAATCTCTGGATTTACAGAAAATCCAAAGCACCGTTGAATTTATCAGCCCTTCTTACGTCCACGCGAATTTTTTCACATTTTTCTCTCGAGAATGTTTCTTTTTTTGGTGAAGAAGAAAAATCTATATATTATATACAGTAAGTGAATTTTGCGGAAAATATAGAAGTCTCAAATTCGATGCAAATTACATTGAATATGATATAAATCGACCTCCTGGACACGTAACAATCTCGCGGTAATGAGTAATAACAAAATGGCTTTAAAATACACAAATTTGGCAAATAAAACATCGTAAAATCCACTTTATTACTTTACAGAATTTTGTTGCACTTATTTCTTCCTCGAAATTAATTTCTCATGAGTTAACCGGTTTTAAACAACTTTACTCCCGTTCCCAATTTGCGGCTGAAATATCATGCCTAAGCATAATTTCAAATTATTTAGCTAACTGTGCATTCTACGAACGCACATAATGTCAACCATAATTACGTTAATGCTGGCTCACAAACAGGAGGAGATTTATGTGTGCAGTGTATTTTAAATTATATTACATAGGGGGATGAAATGACAGAGTCTACAATGAGACAATTTTAGTACAATATATTTATACTTAACTGATACAGAAGAAATATTTAGAAGGATATTGTCGCATCATTTTTAAGTAAGGCTGAATGAGTATTGAAGAACCAGTGTGATAGTTTTACAAGTAATGTGTTTTTATTAAAGTGGTATTATGAAGCTTAGTGGGAGATGGGGGAACATTTTCCAATGACGAGGAAGTCAGAAATCATTTGAAAACGTCTTTTGCGAGCAAACCGCAAAGTTTTTATGAAAATGGTAATAGGAAGCTTACTGACAGATAGAGGGAAGTTATCGAAAGTGAAGGAACATACATTATTGATTGAAATAATTTGTAATAACTATAATGTTAATAATAAATACTTATGAAAAAACCGAGCGAACTTTTTGGATAACCGATAGTTCGACACCGCACATAGCGACAAATATATCTGATATATACCACTTATATCCTACATATTGTATAGTTCAGTACTAAGATATATAATGTGATCCATTCATAATATCAATCTACAATTATTGCTACCAGTACTCTAAGTATTTTAAGTTGATAACAATGATAGAACATGCACTAAGAATATATGTAAGGGTGCTAGTTTCCTTCCCGCATACATGAAATTTTAATATATTTCTATTTCTAATTATTAATATAATATGAAACACGCAATAAGGCATTTTTTATTAAGTTTCTTATCTACTTAACTTACATCATAGTTAAAAGTATCATATTGTATACGTATTCAATAATTATTCAGCTTAAACAGGTAAAGTAACATTCTCTGCAAAGTCAACTATTGACATTACTTAAAAATTAAAAAGTGAACGAAATGTAAAATTAGAAATTTTACATCTACACATTTGGATATACATTCATTATGTTATATGGGTTTGGGCCTCATCAGCCACTGATCGCATGGGACCTTGGCGATCCCCTCTTATCCGGGTTATTATACAAAAATGCTATCCCATAAAAGAAGCAATTTAGGCACGTCCCCCGCCTTAAGCCCTCGCCTCCTCTAGGATAACAGGGAATCCTAATATAAGGTACCTCTTCTCCTTCAGTGCGGAGCAGGTGTAAAGAAGATGAATCGAGGTTTCCTCGACTTCTTTACAGTATCTGCAGGCCGGGCTGTCGGTCAGCCTCAGTTTGTGATTATAAGTATTCAGACTACTATGGTGGCCCGTTATGATTCCCACCAGGGTCTGGCTTTGTGCCTGTTCAATTTAATGAACTCTTGGGCCCATTTCCCAATCTGTAAGTATTCGATAAAGAGTTTAGTTGTTTGGATATACTAATTGTTTATTTTTGTGTAGAGAATTCCCTGGTATACTTGCGATCTATTTGTACATTGTATCTTTCCTGTTCTCTCTTACACTTAATCACTAATGTAATTTTATCAGAACAATTTGAAACACGTACAACAGAAGGTAGCAGTTGTAGCTGTCTAGAATCGGTTAATTGCGACATGTAACTTAATTTATTTCTTCAATGTTTGAATTTACCATTCGTATTCTAGCCGGGTTTACCTTAAAATGTCATTACTGGTCGAAATTGATAAATTATTAATAAGATTTTTTTTATATTTGATACATAAAATGGTGAGAAAATGACTACAGACGATAAGGATATCTAGTAATTAAAAGCACAAAAAGTTAAAAAAAAAATTGAATAAAAATAATGACTTAATATAAAATATGCAATATTTTGTCTGTGGGTGTATATCTTACGATACTTCTACACATACATATAGCTATATTCTGCCTAAATCAATTATATTATAGGTTATACACAGAGGGAGTTAAGTTGTCATTCATCAGAGGCTTAATCAGAGGACGCTCCTTACCCGTCACGGGTAGATCGGAAAAGGCTCTGCGAATTATTTCCGAGGTCTGTCTTCAAAGCCACCGGAGTTAAATAATACAATAAGAACGATCCGGGGCTGATTTAAATTCTGGCAAACATTAGATATTCATGGAAGTAGTTTGCGTATGCATAAACAAAGGCGATTCATATAATGGGCGGAATGGGCATAATTAGCATCGCTCTCTATTGACGAGGATATTAGGCAGTGAGGCTTTAATCTAAGATGGGAATTGCGTTGATAATTGAGAGAGAATAGATCGGCAATTTTGGATTTGGAAGTTTCCAACTCGCAGACCTTGTAATTGCCAATCTGGGTTGGAATCTGCCTACCGTTGTAAGAGATAACTAATATTTGGTCCAGTGTAAAGTTGGAAGTCTCTATGTATTATGTAAATAAATCCTTTTCTTCACTAGAAAATATAAGGAAATAAGTAAAATGTTTTTGTTGTATAAGGCAAGTATCTTCTCATACATACTCAATATTATTTGACTCTATAATTTCAAAATACGACGAATTGTTGCTTATGTGTTGTATGTAAAAGTATAGCACATATTGTTTCATTAAAATACAATTTAGAACAAATTGCAATATCAATAAATTTAGAAGCAATATTTGTCCTTCTGAGGAGTAACATCATTGTAAATTTTTCAATGAAAAAATCGGTTTCTTAATTAACTTAAGAAAAAATTAGAATCGTTATCATGGTCTCATCAGTCCTAAGACTGGTTGGACGCTAACCTCCAGCTTCTCCTATCTTGTGCTAACCTACGCATTCTGCTAATTTTGCTCGCAAATAGTAAGGGATGTGGGTTATCCCTTACTATTTGCGAGCAGTAGTCTAATCTAGGCCTACCTCTGCCTTTCTTCACTCCTATTTCTGCCTCCAAAATCTCGCGGCCTCATGTCTCAGCAAGTGGCCTACCATTCTATCTCTTCTCTTCTTTATGTTTTTCCACATATTTCTTTTCTCGCCGACTTTCTCTAATACTTCTTCGTTTCTAACCCTATCAGTCCACGGTATTTTCATCATTCTTCCGTAACACCACATCTCAAAAGCTTCTAATTTCTTCCTACTTGCTTCCCCTACCGTCCAGGTTTCGCAACCGTATAGTGCCATGCTCCATACATACGTTTTCAAAAATATCTTTCTTGTTTCTAAGTTTATTACCCCCGAGCATAAAAGTTCTTTCTTTTTGTTAAAAGCTACTCGACCCTGCGCTATTCTTTGTTTTATATCTTTATCGCTTCTTCCATCCCAATTTACTTTATTTCCTAAATAAGTGAAGTCTTTAACTTCCTCCAATTTTTCATTATTAATTTGTACTTTCGTTTTTGCTCTACTCTCGCGCCATCTGCACACTAACACTTTAGTTTTGTTTTTATTCACCCTCATTCCGTATCCCTCTGTCAACAGTACCTCCATTTCGTTCAACGCTGATTCTAATTCCTCTTTACTAGATGCTAATACTGCTATATCATCCGCGAATCTCAGAATTTTTAGTTTCTGTCCCTGTACTTTAATCCCGAAATCCACTCTATCTTTTACCACATTAATCGCCTCTTCGATGTACAGATCAAAATTAGTGATGATAGCGTACATCCTTGTCTTACTCCTTTCCTAATACCTACTTCCCTTCTTTCCCCTTCTACTTCTATAACAGCAGTTTGCTCTTTATATAGATTGTGTACTACTCTCCTATCTCTATACTTCATTCCAGCGCTCTTTAGTACCTCGAACATTTTTTCCCATCTTACGTTATCAAAAGCTTTTTCTAAATCTACAAATCCTATATAAGCGGTCTTTCCTTTTTCTATTGTTTTCTCTAAGATTACTCTTAGCGCCAGAATAGCTTCGCGCGTTCTCCTATTTCGCCTAAACCCGAATTGGTCTTCCCCTAGTATTTCCTCTGCTCTATTTTCCATCCTCTTCTACACTATTCCGATCAAGATTTTTGATGCGTGGGAGTTAGGCTAATCGTTCTAAAGTTCTCACATTTGTCGGCTCCTCTCTTTTTCGGTATAGTAACGATAATTTTCCTCTTATAATCCTCCGGCATCTCGCCCGTTTCGTATAAGTATTTTACCAGTTCAAACAACTTATTTACTACTTGCTGTCTCACACATTTCAAAATTTCCGCCTGTATTTTATCTACACCCGGCGCTTTATTGTTCTTTAGCCCCCTTAGTGCTTTTTCAAATTCCTCTCTCAATATAGGTTTTCCTACATCTTCCCTATCGATGCTAGATTCTTCCTCTAATATCTCTCCTAATTCCTGACCCTCATATACATTTCCTAAGTACTGCTTCCATCTATCCGCTTTCTTCTCTCATCAGATCAGTATGTCTCCCGATTTACTCCTAACGTTTCTATTTATTGGTCCTATATCCCTGAAGTTCCTCTTAATTATTTTGTAAGCCTCATCGGTCTTACCTACTTGGAGCTTATCTTCTACTTCTTTGCATTTATCCTCTATCCATTGTTCTTTCGCTTTTCTACATTGTCTAATGATTTCCCACTTTATTGACCCACTAAAACTAAGTTTTCAGTCCTTCCTCGTCTCGTCTGTTTTTGTAGCCTCGTCACTTTTGTATTAAGTTTAAGATTTCGTCCGTTATCCAGGGTTTCCTAGCTTCCCTTCTCTCGTGTCCTAAATCGTCCGTAGCCGCGGAATCTAAACTATTCTTGATACCCTCCTACTCAGTTTTTGCGTTCTTGATTTCGTCATTACTCGCTTTATTTATTAATTGATCTGCTTTTAGAATTTTAGAACATGAACAGAAAATGTATTTCCCAAAAAAATTTCCTTCAAATGTCGCGCTCTTTCCTAAGCGCGTTGGATTGCTCCGAAACAATACCTGCATGAAACAAATACCTGCTGAGAAGGTATAGTCCAGGTACAACCTATTGTTTTACCTTATGATTTAAATCTTCTCTAATATACAACAGATGTCGTTAAGAACATAGTCAGAAGCATTTAAAAAAACGTGGCCTCGAGGAAAAGGTAAATTAACTGCCAAATTAATTGATCAATTCACAATTTATGATGGCTTTACAATAAGTTGAAATTCGAAGTCCTTGGAAAATGTACAAAATGAAATCTGGGCCCTTATTTCCAAAGTTATTAACCGATGACAATCCGCATCTCCAGAAGTGCTCAGAGTCTCGATGTGACTGGAAGAGGACACAAGCAACAGATTTCTTGGATACCTTCCATCATAAGCCGGTGCTTCCTAAGGAAGTTTTTAAAGTCATCAAACCGATTTATGACCTGAGCCGAGAGGAGTTGCTAAACCGTTTCTTGGGAGGCTACACGCAAAATACCAATAAAAGTTTCAATGTTACTGTTTGGAAATTGACTCCAAAATCTTATGCAAATAAAGTTCAAGATATTCAAAATAAAAAATGTGGCAAAGTAGTCATCAATATAGTGACTGATATTGGCGTGTGTGCTTTTAATGATGGTCTGACAAATACTCTTCGAATTATGAGAGTTTTTAAGATGGATATTGGCGTCCAATCATACAACTTTTATCTAGAAGTCGAGTTAAGTGAATCAAGAACGCCGAGATGTCTTTGACAGAATGCAGCGAAAGAAGCACGCTCTAACATAAAATGTTCGATAAAAGAAAATTAGGAAGAATATTTAAATATTGGACAGCTTTATGATCTTGGGATAGAAGATCCCAATAAGACTGTATAAGTATTGGGTAAATACTTATACAGTCGGATATTTAATTTTTTCAAGTTTATAATACATTTCAAAACTTTAAGCGCGTTTTTGTCAAAACATGATTTTTCAAAACGTCACGCAGCAATTTTCATTATTATCATGCGACTCTTTAACAATATCTTTAAAATAATATTTTGAAGTGAAATAAGTACGGAATTTTTGAATAAGTTAATTTAAACATTATTTATTAACACATAAATTGCCCTTTTTTTTCCAATATTTAACGTTTTTTATTTATCAATATAATGCAAATTCTAAAATTGTTTTAGAACAATCACTGTATTTTTAGTGCTAACTCTGTTAGACAAAAATACAACAAATTTTGTCATGTAATTCAGTGCTCGGCGTTCGGCATATAGCCAGGAGAATAACTGTTCTGACCTCATTTGTTTAGTCCTTATTATATAAATCATTTGAGATGGGTTGGAGTATAAACTCTTTATTTCTGAAGTTTGAACGTTACCCTCTGGTAGTAAAACTTTGCATTATATTGATGATCTCAAGTTTTTACTTCGATTTAGATTATTCGAAACTACCAAGAAATGGCGTTTGGTACGTTCTACTGCGGTGGAATGTAGCAACGTCTACTAGACTACACATATGTAGACATACGACAGTAATCCAAGCTGAAGTTATAAGCGACTGGAGAAATTACTTATAATGAAATTAATAGACAAATTATTGATATATTCAAAGACAATGAGGATACTTTGATCGTCATAAATAATTTCAGTCTTATCCTGTAATGAAGAATTATTGACTGTGCTGGGGTAAACAAACTTCTTCAAAAAGACTTGGAATGGGGAATTGTGGAATTGAGTAGGCATAAACCTTGACACATCGAAGCTCCAGGCTCCTTTTCATTTGACAGAAACCAACAATAGCTTTTACGAAGCCACTTGAAATGATATAACAGGAGACGCTTACTTACGCTTATACGTCATGAAGACAGGTGGACTAAAATCTACAGTTATAGGTAAGCCAAAATAGCATTACTGCACCTTGTGGCAACTGGAAAATTATTGATTCAATCTGTCTCGTATAAATGTACAGATTTTAATAGGAATGATAATGGAACATTGCAGGAATTGTAATGCTAAACAATATTGCTAACCAATACAAGGAATTACACTGGGGAACTCTTGGCCCGAAATATTCGATCTACCAATACTATTATCAAGTACTCTACTTCATATATACATTCACGCAGTGATATAGCTAAAGGAGTGAAGTCAATATTAAAAAGAGCGGCTCTGATAGAGGTATGTGTAGGTGTTTCATTTTATCCGAACTTGTCTTAACTGTAAATGATTACTCACTTTCATAAAATAATTGTACACAAACTATTCGTTGTGGAACTATTAATCACGGCATGTTGACGTCATATAGTTCATAAATGACAGTCGTTAAATATTGAGGCCCTATCTTTAACAGAACACTAATAGCGCTCAATTCAAATCCTATAGTTCTAACTGAGACACCCTATACTTGTATTTGTCCTGATCTATATGTACAACTCTCCACGTCTGCTGTTTGAGACTTTAAGACAAAGAAGTTGATTTGTGTGCTTTTAAAATTTACTAGAAGCAGCATAAACATATTAATGAAATATGTTTTGATAATATTCTTAATAATCAGCTAGACTAACATCATATCATTTCTTGTTATCTATTTAGGCGCAATCCTCTAGTTAATCTTAATGTTAATCAGTAAAGAAACCCCTGTAATGAATTCCTCGTGTACTAGTAATTAGACTAAGTAGAAACCTTTGTTTTAAATACATCTACTAAAATTAATATTGTCAATGGCTTTAAACATGGTATAGTAAAGTATCGAAATTACCAGGTATGTAAATATAAAACCGGAATTTGCCCATAGATGGCTGGGCTGCTAATGTAATTTCCGTCATACCGTACCATTGGCGCCATTTTGTTGTTAGAACATCTGATATAGGTTTTCATCTCACAACAATACAAGTTTTATACAACAACATCGTTTTTAATAGCATTTAACATGTCGAATGAATAATATCGAATGCTTGTCGAAGCATACGGTGAGCATTCTCTTGCCAAGTCACAGAGCTTTGAGTGGTTTAAAAAATTGAAAAGTAGCAATTTTGACGTGAGAAACGAAGAACATGGAAGACCACCGAAAAAGTTTGAAGATAGCGAACTGCAAGCACTGTTGGGTGAGAATGATGCTCAAATGCAACAAGAACTCGCAGATCAATTAAATGTAACAGGAGAAGCCGTCTCAATATATTTGAAAGTCATGGGAAAGATCCATCGGAGAAATGAGTTCCACATGAACTGAACGAAAGGCAGCAGGAAAACCGAAAAACCATTTGCGAAATGCTGCTCGCCAGATACAAAAAAAAATCATTTCTCCATCGAACTGTGATTGGCGATGAAAAGCGGATATATTTCGAGAATCCTAAGCGGAAAAGTTCATGGGTAACTCCAGACGAACCATCGACATGGACTGCAAGGCCAAATCGCTATGGACGGAAGACAATGCTCTCTGTTTGGTGGGATCAGAAGGGTATGATTACTATTATGAGCTGCTAAAATCTGGCCAAATCATTAATACTGAACGCTGCCGACAACAAATGATCGATTTGAATCAAGGTTTGCACGAAAGACGACCAGAATATGAAAAGAGGCAACACAAAGTGATTTTGCATCATAACAATGCACCATCACAGGTAGAAAAATCGGTCAAGGAAACAATTGAGGTGTTCAGTTGGGAAATATTTTCGCATGCGGCTTACTCACCAGACTTGGCTCCATCCGGTTACTACTTATTTGCATCGATAGGATACGCATTTGCTGAGCAGGGCTTCACTTCTTACGAGAATATACGAAAATGGCTCGATGACTGGTTTTCCTCAATAGAGCAAGAATTTTTTTGGAATGGAATCCACAAATTCTCAGAGAGATAGAGAAAATGTATAGCTGGCAATGAGCATTACTTCGAAAAAAACGTTTTCATCATTTTCATATAAAAAACGTATATTTTCTATCCTCTGTCATATTTACATACCTAGTATAGTAGCATTAGGTAACAATAGAAACCGTTAAAAATGTCCCTTAATTTATCATTAAACCCATATTCCTTTTTTTTTTTGGTAACTCATTAATTTTATGCACTGTGCAGTATCTAATTAGTCGCTATAAAATACGAGTGTATCTTCTTGTTAGATATTAGCAACGACATAATTGGACAGTAACCTATTAGACGATCTAATTTGAAATTTTCTCCTGCATTTCCATTTACCTCGTTACCGTTTTCGGTGTACAAACTCATACTAGACCATAAATTAAGCCGGGGCATGTTCCAGCACTTTAACGACTGAAATAAAACATAAATATTTCAGGGCTTTCGTTTTGCGATTCTAGTTAAAGCAAAACAAAATAATTTATACGGATTCTTAGTTTAAATATTAACCGTGCAAATATTATCTCACGTTCTACTCTAATGGTGGTCGTAAAAAATAAAGGGGATAATTTAGGCCAACGTTTAACTTTCAGATGGTCGTTTGATAATACGGAAACTTCATAGAAAACAATCTAATTATGTAAAATAACAAGGGGACGTCACTGCGATTGCCAATGAGTCGATTAACTGAAACGTAATAAACGAAACTTGTTTATGGCGCACATTTTCTTATGGCAATTCATGAAGAAAGTTTTTTACTTTTACATTATAACTGTAAATACTGGGATAGTGAAAATCCACATATTTCGACAAAATCATACACAATTTCTTAAAAAAGAAACAATGTATGGACTGAAATTCTGAGCAATTAAATAATAGAACCTATTTTCATTAAAGAAAATACACATACAAAATACAAAGACACTTGTATACAAAACTCAGCCCTTGAGCGTTTAATTTCTACGAAAAAGGATGCAGGCTAATTACTAAAGACACATTTGAAAACGTTCGATAAGAATTCAAGAATACATTTTTGAGCATATAATCATGCAAGGTTTTCAAATCGTGTTATGGAAAGTACAATTTTTTCATTGATTTACTTTTTGTTTCATTTAAATTAATTTATGTTTGATTATATTACGAGAGTGGATCAAGTGATATAATTTTTCTAAACTAAGTTGACTCATAATTTTTAAGGATAAGGAATAACTGGGGATTAGGAAGTGTACCCTAAACTGCAATGGACATTGGTTTTAAACTTTTCTTCAATATCTAAATTTACGTCATTTCCCTTGCTACAAGAAATGAATAATGGGGTTGTTTTGAAATGAGAAGATAGCGATGATACTTTTCTGATCAATATATGCAAAGAGCTAGAACACGTTTAGAAATCAAAGTAATTGAACCGGGCGATAACTCCAATAAACTGGATATATAGGGTATTTTAATAGGGACACTCGGATAGGGACTTTAGGGATAGAAATTTGTTAGGTTATAGCGGCCATATTTTTAAAGTAACTACTGTCAAATTTGTTTTGAGTTGTCGAGTAGTGTATGGCAAATCATTCTGGATGGTTACTGCATTCGTGCGAATCATCAAATTTTATTTTCAATCAGTGCTCCATTCGAGAAACGTTATACCCATTACGTGATTTTTATCCTCACCACAACCGTCCCGCCGAGTCGACTATTCGACGTTTGGTGGCTAAATTCGATTCAAGCAGTTTGATGAATACATTACCGAAACGCAAGGTTTGCTGAAAATATCTCTGCTGTGTTTGAGAGTGTACGGGAGAACCCGAGGCGGTCAATTTCCCGTCGTTCGCCTTTCTGCGACTTCAACTTGGCGAATTTTGTGTTGGAACTTGGGTCTGCATCTGTATAAATTCGAATTGACCCAGGAACTTAAGGTGAACTACCATATACAACGTGTGCTCGCTGATTGGGCTCTGAAGCAGTTGAAGGTTAACCCAAATTTCGCCAAAAAAATCATCTTTTGCGACATGCTCATTTTTAGATGAATGGATATGTGAACAAACAAAATTGTCGGATTTGAGACGATACCAATCCATACAAGATACACCAGCACCAAATGCATTCCGAGAAAGTCACTGCTTGGTACGGATTTTGGTCTGGCGGAGTTATCGGTCCGTACTTCTTCTAAAGGGAAACTGTCATTGCCATCCATAACCGTCATCGGCGAGCGCTACAGATCGATGATAAGCAACTTCTTGTGGCCTAAACTGGATGATATGGATACGGACGACATGCGGTTCAACAGGACGGCGCTACATGTCACACAGCGAATGCTACGATGGACATTCTGCAGGGGCGATTTGAGGGCATGGTTATCTCGCGTAGCGGTGACGTAAGCTAGCCACCTGAATCGTGCGATATAATGCCTTTAGACTTCTTTCTTTGGGGCTATCTTAAATCGCGAGGTCTATGCGAATAAACCGTAAATAAGTGATGCCCTCAAAATCAACATAACGAACGCCATCTAGCAAATTCAGCTAGATTTATGCAACAAAGTTATCGAAAATTATACCTCCCGAGTACGTGCCACCAAGCAAAGCCGCGAGAAATACTTGAACGACGTTATACTCTATACTTAATGACACTAAGATATTCTTTCAAATAAAAGAGAAATTGAGTACCTAAGCATCTCACACACAATTTGTTTGATTTACATTTAAAAATCGAGCGTCCTTATTGAAAGGCCCTTTAAACAATCAGCAAGCTTTAGTCGACGCACAAAGTACCCCGAAAGATGAGTAAAGTACTCATAATTTATACAGGACTCATAATTTATTCAAGACTCATAATTCATACAGGACTCATAATTCATACATGACTTAGAATTCATATAGGGCTCATAATTCACACACGATTCATAATTCATACAGGACCCATAATTTTAACATAACTCATAATTCATTCAGGACTCCTATTCATACATAACTCACAATTCATGTAGGACTCATAATTCATGAAGAACTCCTAAAAAGCATAATTACCAGTCTTGCAACAACCTTCAGGCGGTGATGGTAATTGTGAGTGACGATTGTCGAGTGGATAAATTGGAGTTTCCAACAGGGCGTTACAAAAACCTCCATTTTCTATAGTTCTGTAATAAAAACATAGAAGCAGGTTAACTTCTGATTGCCCTCTATTATTATTGTAATAAAACAGTTTTCGCACGTCCCGTATGATTTTATCTTTTGGTTTAGTTTCTATATAACGAGATAAGTGGGATATATTTTTACGCGCTTTGGGTTTTTTGCTCGAAGCATTCTTCCCAAATCCAATCAATGTTAAACTTGAATCCCTTTAGAGCTTACTACTAGCTAGGGTCGATCTTGGTTTTATCAGACAGACACACTATGAATATTCAACTGATACCAAATAATAAATTGTTGAACAATGTATAATAATCTACTCATTGAATGTTATGTTTTTGTTAAAATATAAGCATTTCTAGGAAAGTATTTTGTAATACATTTATACAAATGATTATGTTTATTGAAATGTGCAAGATTATCAACAACTCTGGTAAGAATTTAATAACTCGCAGAACACTAAACCGTCAAATCAACGATAATATTTATCAAGATCAAGATTGACAGTATATCAGGTATGTAAATTTGAGACAGGATTTTTTTGTATAGAAAATACACGTTTATTGTATGAAAATGATAAAAAAATATGTTATTCGAAGTATTGCACATTGCTAGTTATACATTCTTCCCACCTCTCTGACAATTTGTGGATTGCATGCCAAAAAAATTCTTGCTCAGCAAGTGCGTGTCCCATCGATACAAATAAGTGGTAATTTGACGGAAGCCAAGTCTGATGAGTACGCCGCATGTGAAAACATTTCTCAACTAAGCGCTCCAATCGTTTCCTTGACTGGTGTTTCTGTGTGTGATTGCGTATTATCATGAAGAAAAATCACGTTGTGTTGCCTTTTTTTATATTCTGGTCGTTTTTCATGCAAAGCTTGATTCAAATCGATCATTTGTTGTCGGTAGCGTTCAGTATTAATGATTTGACCAGGTTTTAGCAGCTCATAATAGATCAAACCCTTCTGAAGCCACCAAACACAGAACATTGTCTTCCGTCCATAGCGATTTGGCCTTACCGTCGATGTCGATGGTTGGCCTGGAATTACCCATTATCTTTTACGCTTAGGATTCTCAAAATATGTTCACTTTTCGTCGCCAGTCACAATTCTATGGAGGAATAACTTTCTTTTGTACCTGGCGAGCAGCATTTCGCAAATGGTTTTTCGGGTTTGCTGCTGTCTTTCATTCAGTTCATGTGAAACCCATTTTCCCATCATCTGGATCTTTCCCATGGCTTTCAAATGGATACGGCTTCTCGTGTCACATTTTATTAATCTGCGAGTTCTTGTTGCCCTTGAGCATCATTCTTATCCAACAATACTTGCAATTCGCTATCTTCAACTTTTTCAGTGGTAATCCACGTTCTTCGTTTCTCACGTCAAAATTACCAGTTTTTAACTTTTTAAACCACTCAAAGCACTGTGATTTACCAAGAGCATCAGTTTTCTTCAAATGGTAACAAAAAATCAATGCTGCCCACAAATCGAAGTTTCCAGGCACAAAATTCAACATGTTCAATGCTATTAAAAACGATGTTGTTGTATGAAACTTGTATTGTTTGAGATGAAAACTTTTATCAAATGTCAAAACAAGAAAATGGTGCCAATGACGTGGCATGACAGTAACTACATTATCAGCTAGGCCGTCTATGGGTAAATTTCATATTTACATACCTGGTAATACCGCTTAGCCCATTCTTAGACTACCATTTCTTCGCCCTAACTTTGTATAATAGCCACAGTATGTACTTGTGTATTATATACATGAACAAATGATTTAAAATGAATAATCATCGAGTTATTCCTGAGACTAAGTAACTTTTTAATGATTATTTTATCGGATAACTTTTCCGGATCTTCTTTCGAATCGATCGCACGACAGAGTAAAGTAATTAAAAAAATATTTGCATATTACAGCAATGGAGAAACTTTATTCAAATTACATTCGGCGTGTGAAACTTTGTTTTGAAACTAATATTGTTTGCATTCGCAGAGACCAAAGGAGAGAGCTCGCAATGAAAAGTTTTTACAACTTTCTGGATGAAAACTACCGGAGTATTTAGATAGTCAGAACAACGATTTATCTATCTATAGTTAAACCTTCGCTTTGAACTTTGGCAAACGCTAACGTAGACCACCTAGGGCAACGCCATAAAGCTTGAGAGCGAGCTGTTTCTGGCCATTTCTCAAATTAGTTAACAGATAGGATAAATAGGTGGTAGGTAGATATGCGAGTATGTGTATGTGGATAAAGGGACGGACGTGGAGACGGATTCGCATGACACTTTTGACGTTCACGTGATATGTTAAAATAAATATTTTAGTTTCATTTATATATTAGTGCTTTGTACTATACTACTTTGAATACATATGCCTTATAACAATAAATAATTAAATGATATGCTGATATATAACTAATAATATATTGATCATATTTTAAATTATAGAGTGACATATAATACAATCAATTATGGAATTAAGGATATATCAATGGCATAGTGTTATCTGTTCCAAGAATGATACGTTAAGAGTATTGACCAAGTTTATAAAAAACAATTGTCCACATGATTGGAAAAATGTTTGAATTTTGTAATTTGCATACTAACCTATTTGTGTTTCGAAGAAGTAAAGTAAATAAAGTAATATTTTCTATTTGTGTAATATTTCTTATCTACTATAATAAACATAATTATTATAATTATCAGTAATTACTGTATATATTGTGCTTATTTCTATTAATATATATTATAGACTCGTGTGTGTATACTTGTTTTTATATTAAATTATATTTTATTCATATTTATATATTATCCATAGGTGTAATAGTAATTTTGCAAAGGCATACTAATATAGTAGTATTGTCTTTAGGTTTATATCGATATCCTGAGGTGTTGTTAAATTTTTATGTACTCTATATTGAAAGTTTTGCGAATATTCATGTTTATTTATAACCATTTACGAATGCAATAAACATTTTTACATTCACATTTACAACATTTATTTTTATATCCTTGATTAAGTCAACTTTTTTAATAATTATATATAAGAGCTACCAATAATGTAACCGAATCTTTATTTTCAGTAAAAACTCCTATGAAAAAAGTTCCCATGAAAAGAATTATTAGAACTTACTAAAGTTATTAAACTACTAAATTCCGAAGCAATGTGTCTATTAATGATTTCAGAATAATTATTTATATATAATAGTTAGTTATATTCGAATGGTATATCAGTGAGGAATATTCATGCAAAGGAACAAATGCCCATAATTTATTCGCAATACATAAGTATTTGACTTGATTGAGTTTTCTAAATTATATCCAAATTTAATGCTAAATTCATTCAAAACTTATTGTATATTACTTATATTATATGATATAATCATATTAAAGTATCAGAATCTAAGCACAAAAAACATATCATCAAACCCGGAAATACTATTAGTTGTATCACAAGTTTTTATTGTATCACATCTATCAGTAACCTTTATATAAATATGGATATGAAACCCTATACATATAGACTGTTACGATATGTTTTTGTTTTCTTTTATGTTTTGTTTCTACTGTTTTATAAACAAATCGATCAAACCAACAAAAGTCTATTAATAATTCTAAATATAACTGAACACGCCCATTAAATTTGAATAAAAAATAACATGTTCAAATTAAATATAATGAGTTCTTGGTTTCTTTTTTCAAGAACATATTTGCTTAAAGTTATCTGGGAATCAGTGTCGAAAGTTATTTGCCTAAAGAACTTTTTTGATTAACATTTGTTGCCACCAAGAATGAATAGCCATGCTATAAAGTGTTTTCGTCAAATAACACAGAATAACCGTTAACAAACGTACTGCTCATCAAGAATGGGAACAAGTCTTAAAGCTGCGACATCTGAATGCCCACGAGGTGCGCAGTAAATAGCCTGGTCTTTACTCAGTCGATATATATTGAATGTGAATGTACACAGAGTTCGATCCGGCCGCGCGTTAAATACATCCCTTTCCCTCTCTGAATGCTGCGTCACTCTTCCTCTACGCATACCTAGAGAATCTCATAATTTTTGCTATTCTTGATGAGCAGTATGTAGTTTTGCATGGACTCTTCATCAGTTCCTTTCTGTAGTTTTTCAGATATCGCTGGAAGATTCAGTTAGATAAATAGTAAATTAATATTGTAAATTTGACATTATTTATTATCTATTTATTGTCCGCTACTAATCTATTAGTAGATATCAAAAGTATTTTGGATCATAACGAAGCACACTGTTACTTATTAACATTGAAAAACATTTGTAGTAAGATGATAGAATCAGAATATTTAATTAAAATGCTCGATAATACTATCGCAACTAATAGAAGTATTTGACTGCGTATATATTACACACGAATGTATAATTATTTTTAAGATATGCTCCACTACATACACATACACTGTTTCTTCTTTAGTATAAAATACATATATAAAATGCAAAATATAAGAAAATATATTTCATCTCAAGGCGTTTTATTTTCTTTTTAGACAATATAAATAGTAAAGGGTATAAAATATAATTAAAGTTTACACCAAGACGTTGTGAAATTTCATTAGACGTCATATCGATTTTACCCCACCACTGATATGGAAATTCATACCATCGAGTGGTAAAATTCTACCACGATCATGAGGTGTTCATATTTCAGGCAGTATATACTTAAGAAATGCGATATACAAAAAAATAAGGCATTTCCTTATCATAAAAATATGATTTCCATATCTTGATATTGCATTACATTTTTTATTCAACATAACGAAGTGAATATTTTGCAATAATCAAAAGCAAGTATAGACAGTCACTTGACGAAATTTTTAAGTATTTTTTTCCATCCTGCTGATACATCCCTGCACAAATTATATCTTATATCTATTATACTATTTCGATAGGATAATTTTTATTTTTAAGTTTTACTGAAAAAATAGCACGTTAAGGCTTATGTGTAAAAATCTACGAAATGGAAAAGTTCATGTTATAAAAACAACATTTTTCTATCTATCAAATTCCTTGAAAATATATTAATTGATAAGATTTCAAGTTTATCAAAGATGTTTAAGATCGATTGGTATTCTAAAGTAGTTTTGAAATAATGAATAAATATCATTTTTATATACGCTATTTATAAAATTCAATAAAAATGGATGTAATATTATTGTATACAAATTTGATTGTATTTGTTGATATTGCTTTAATTTTAGTAAAATACGAGTATATACGACCATGAATTGTTATGATTTGGTCAAGATGATTCGAGAAACTATTTATAAAAGTGATTTCTCAATTTAAATAATCTGGGACATTAACATTAGATTAAATAAACACAACACTATTGGCATTAGATTAAATAAAATTTATTAAAATTATTCATTGTAATGAATTGTGCCCAAATATTTGAAAGTGTTTGTATGAAAATAAGTTACAGATGACATAAATAATGCTGTTTATAAGTAAAACAGGAGCGCGTGTTACCCTATAGTAATATATCTATAGTCCTGTGATCAATAGACCACAAAATACAGTGTATATTTTTACTAAGAAAAAACGAATATGCACTATCATTGCTTTAACATTACCAAAAATAGACAATGTTATATTGATATTCCCACAATTTCTCAATCTACAAATCCAAAAATTTTATAAGGGCTGCCATAGATCAGCTTCCAAACCAATTTATTTCACGCCTAATAGATAAAATTTTAGTCGAATTTATAGGCAAGAAAATTAATAATTCTTTATCGTATGTCCTTTAGTGATACAGAATTCTTCACTGGGCGTATCAGAAATTTGAACATTGAGAAAAATTCACTAAAACATAATATATATCATCACGATGAATGTTTTTCCTTAACCTCAAAATATACGGTGGGCATTCAATGTACGATACAAAAATTCACAAATAATGGTCTCTCTTATAATGCCATTCATACGGTGTCTATATATTTATATGCTTAGATTCGTGCGATATCGGGAACGGTTTTGTTTCTGCTTGAGTGTGGAGATTTTCATCCTCCTCTGTGTATAACTGTCCCTACTGCAGTCTGAAGCTTTAAGAGAAGGAAGTCAATTTTTATGCACTTATACTGTTCACGATAGAACCACAACGAGAGCGGCCCAATTGGCTTCCAGACCAGGAAGAGTGAGGAGGTGTTTACTTACCATGTCTGTCGCGCATCATGGATTTCAACAACGCATTAACATTAGTTTTGTTCAAAGTTGCAAAAAATGTACCAAAGAATCTTATTACATTTTAGAATCAGTGTATGGTAATAATATGGTGACTGTGAAGACTATTCATAACTGGTATGAGCGATCTGAAAGCGGAATTGGGTCGGTTGAAGATGAGCAACGGTCGAGACCTCAACAACAGACGAAAACATTGCAAAAGTGGAAAAAGCGATTCGTTCAAACAGGCGATTGACTATTCGAGAGATTAACGAAGAACTGAACATCTCGTATAGGCCAATGGCTTCCTTCTTCATCACGACAGCGCGACGTGCCACACCTCGCTTCTGATTCGAAAGTTTTTGGCTGAAAAAAGATTCCTGTCTGTCAAATTCCACCTTACTCTCCGAACTTAGCACCATGCGACTCTTTCCAAAAATGAAAGCTGTGCTAAAAGTGAAACGTGTTGACACCATTCCCGACATTGAGAGGGCCACGACAGGGTAGCTGTATGTCCTTGCGAAAAACGCCTCCCAGAAATACTTCCAATCATGGAAATAACGTTAGGATAATTGCATCGCTAGCCAAAGACATTACTTTGAAGGAGATTAGTTCAAGTTTGAAGTTAGCTTATTACTTTGTACATAATTATTCACAATATTTTTTATCAGCCCACAACCTAGCATGCTACAGGAATTTGGACACGAGACGTTTCCTTTTGACGAAAAATGGTTCTTCTTCTTCGTGAATGTAACTAATAAACCGTTAATACATTTTTTTTAATTCATTTTATTCCAAAACTCTACGTCCATTACTCTAATCAGCTTCTTAACATAAGGACATAATAATAGGGAAGAGTATAATAGGTTAAAGGATACGTCTTAATAAGGTAAATTAACTTCGATTAATTATATTATTCAAATTTGTTTAAAAATAATGTAAAAAACATTTAGATTGATTTACAAAATTGTTTAACAACTACTGAGACTTTGCGTCAGACTTAAAATATATGAATTAAAATTAGTAGTATCCATAATGGCTGTATGTGTCTATGAAAAATGAATAACAAAAATATGTATTACAGAAGTGTTTTTGAGCAGAAAAAATGGGCTATTGCTATTAATATTGCTAGTATTTTTATGTAAAAAATATTATTCATCATATTTATTTTTAATCTGTACATCGAAGAGGCGATTAATGTGGTAAAAGATAGAGTGGATTTCGGGATTAAAGTACAGGGACAGAAACTAAAAATGCTGAGATTCGCGGATGATATAGCAGTATTAGCATCTAGTAAAGAGGAATTAGAGTCAGCGTTGAATGAAATGGAGGCAGTGTTGACAGAGGAATACGGAATAAGGGTGAATAAAAACAAAACTAAAGTGTTAGTGTGCAGAGGGCGCGAGAGCAGAGCAAAAACGAAATTACAAATTAATAATGAAAGATTGGAGGAAGTTAAAGACTTCACTTATTTAAGAAGTAAAATAAATTGGGATGGAAGAAGCGATAAAGATATAAAACAAAGAATACCGCAGGTATTCGAGTAGCTTTTAACAAAAAGAAAGCACTTTTATGCTCGGGGGTAATAAGGTTAGAAACAAGGAAGAGATTTTTGAAAACATATGTATGGAGCACGGCGCTATACGATTGCGAAACCTGGACGGTAGGGGAAGCAAGTAGGAAGAAATTAGAAGCTTTTGAGATGTGGTGTTACCGAAGAATGATGAAAATACCGTGGACTGATAGGGTTAGAAACGAAGAAGTATTAGAGAAAGTCGGCGAGAAAAGAAGTATGTGGAAAAACATAAAGAAGAGAAGAGATAGAATGGTAGGCCACTTGCTGAGACATGGGGGAATAGTCCGCGATATTTTGAAGTCAGAAATAGGAGTGAAGAAAGTATATAAAATAGTAAGGGATGTAGGTTGTAGCACAATTAGCGAAATGCGTAGGCTAGCACAAGATAGGAGAAGCTGGAGGTTAGCGTCCAACCAGTCTTAGGACTGAAGACCTCATGATGATGATTTATTGCAATCATATTTTCTGAGTTGATTGGGCCGTTACTTTATGAACATCCATATTTATACAAAATTAAAACACTCGCTTCTTCAGATGCTAAGTACATAAACTAGTAGTCCGCCACTGTGTTGGCGAATCAATTGTTATGTTTAACAAATAAAAAGTGAAAATCTAACCAGCGAATGTTTCAACTTTGTATGCAATCATATTTGTTGCAATCTAAGCAATTATCAACAAGTTATCGTTGTTTTCTCTTCTAATGTCTATTTTTGCACAATATTATTTATTATTACGGTACCTCATTCAGTGTAATGCACCTCATAACGTAGAAACTCAAGCTTTAAGTTATGTATGAACTATTTAGAATTGTATATCTTAGGCAAAGTATTAAATAAAATAGCTTAACAATCATACGAAGTAAGAAGATTTCATTTGTCAATTTACATTTACCAAATCTTATTATTTGAAAACAGTAAAATGTGCTTATACTTTGCTTCAAGTGAACTACGCATTTCATGTTTTGCCTTTTTTCTGATAAGAAATATACTACAGGCGATAAGTGCAAATTAATCAGTCCAGCCCAATCCTTTATCATGACCACGATAGGTGTAATAGTTGTACTTTCATGTTTGGCTTTGACTTATGGTATGTAATTTTAACATGTATATGTCAAACTTTAATGCTTAATACTTATTATAGTTAATTAATTATAAAATTCCAATCTTATTGTAAACTACAAATATTTATTACGTTATGGCAGATTTAATTTCATGTGTTTTGTTTTCTTTGACGAAAGGTGCACCTAAACAAAAGGTTGGGGTCCCGTACCCGATAGATAGGAGAATTATAGGTGGTCATGATGCTAATATTACTGACTACCCATACCAGGTTTCACTGATTTACGTAGATTTCGGTCCATTCTGTGGAGGAGTACTAATCTCTTCAAAGTGGGTTCTAACTGCGGCTCACTGTATGTACGAGTAAGTATCTACTTTATTGAATTCATGTTAATATTGTTATTAAAAGTGGGAAATATTATCAGATCTACGTTCATACTTTTTTATATAACTATCTACCGCATGTGCTTGGACTGATTATTATCTTAAGTTTGAATAATCCAGATATGTGATATGCGCAAGAATGTGAAGTATCTAACAATCTACTGATTGTGTTATCTGTAGACATCCGGGAGGATGACGGTGTTCTTAATTGTCTTTTCTTTTTTACGATATAAATATAGAATTCTTCCTAATAAATCATCATTTACCAATATTAGTGCCCTCATGTACTCTTATTACATGTCTACCCTACAAATATTAATATTAAACTTATATACATCTGGATACTTATCTCCACACCATCTGCAAATGCCTTATACAATAAGGACTAAACAAATTACGCCAAAACAGCTATTCTCCCGGCTACATGCCAATATTGGTATTTATTTTTGTGTATGAACCAATCTTAAAAAACAATTAATTTAGTTGACTCGAGATAATTAATTAGCCCTTTCTGCACTACATTTTTTACAGACCTCATTTCGTTTCCCAAAAATATAGTTTATACTCTTCTTAATTCGGAGTATCATTCTACTCACACTTATAATGCCTACTTTGTAGACACCACACAAGTACAAATACTGTTTTGTTCATGTTTCAAGTTTTATTAAAAAGGAATCAATTAGTTAACATTTTTCCAAACCAAAAATAATGAACTTATATATAGTACAGTCTTAAAAAATAGAATATATAACTTTTAGACTAGTAAAGTACTCGTACATAAAAGAATACAACTTGTTATTACTTCTGTGGGACCAACCCATCCTTGGTAATACAAAAAATATAAACGATATTAACTAGGACAACGATATTATAAATAGATAACTTGCATGTTAGTCTGAATAAGGTCAATGGGTAACTTAAATGTTGGTCTAAAGAAGGTCAATGCGCTACTGTTGGCGGGGGCTTCCCGAGTCAGGAGGGTAGATGAGACTGGAGGCCCATCCAACAGAGTGCCTTAAATAAGTTCTACTAAATACCTACCTAGTGGATCTGTGAGATCCAGTGCCAGCATCGGAGTGTTAACCACGACCCATTAACCTTTTAATAACACCAAATTCTACACCAATCTTTGTTTCTGATGATCAGACCCTGAAGCATGGTTTTCTTTATTTTAGTACAATAGCCGCTAACACGACAGTTCGCGCTGGATCTTCCCTACGTTTATCCGACGATGGCCAAATCGTTCAAGTTCTGAGAATCATCCAAAGCGAGAAGTTCAACTATAACACTGCCGACGCCGACATTGCCCTTGTAGAGTTATCATCCGACATCACAATAGCGACCGCTTCACCCATAAAACTGGCCTCGACTAGCCCCAGCCCTGGCGATATCGGAATCGTCACCGGGTGGGGTATCACGGCTGAGAATGACGTGGGTTGGGGTTCCGACGTCCTCCAGGTGTTAGAACTCCCCATCGTGAGTCAGGAGGACTGCAAGACTGCCTACGATGTTAAGTCTCAAAAAATTACGGACAATATGTTTTGCGCTGGGTACTTGGGGGTTGGAGGCAAAGATACGTGCACTGGAGACTCAGGAGGGCCTTTGGTCATTGGGGGCGCGCTGAGCGGTCTGATATCGTGGGGAAGTGGTTGTGCTCAGGCAAAGTTTCCGGGTGTATACACGGACGTATCTCAGTTTACAGAATGGATCAAAGAAAATACAGGAATATAAATCACCTCCAGCAAAATATTACAAGTCTTTCGCTTCTTGTGAATATATTTTTTTCCTTATTCCTCTCATCGTAATTCCTTATGATGTAAAATTTTAAATATCAAAGAGACTGTGATAACTTGTTTGTTCTATGAGCTGTTAATAAATTGTTTAAAAACCAAACATTACTTATTCATATACCCAAATTTAAATAACAATATTATCCAATAAAAGTATTTGCTTTTTGTCAAAGCAATATACATATTCCCAGCATAGTACCTCTCCGCTTATGTTGGGAACAGAAAGATTTCGAAGAAGAACACAACCAGGTTCGTGATTAAAACACAACCAACTTCACGATTTTGTAAATTAAATAAACTTGGATTGTATCAACAATTTTCACAGAGCGCGGGAAGCCATAGATGCACCCTGGCTGTTTCAACTGAACTACCCCTCGGATATCTATGGTTCATGGTGGAAGGTAACATATTTATAAATTTTATTTAAAATAATTTTACTTAAAAATGGTAAATTTAAGCACAGAAATGAACACTCTCCCTCAAAAAAATATATCGGATTTTCCTAAAGTATTGAAAATGCAACCAGTCCGTGAAACAATTACCAATTTCGTCAGTCGAGGTTTTAACTCGAACGTCAATAAACTCAATCAATGAGTCCAAAAGTCTCACCCATCGTTTCACCCACTGTGCTAGTGTCGTAGCATATAATCTAACAGAATAGACGTGTTGAATCTCTTGCGTGATAATAGTCTGTTTTATTTCCTTTTTTGTATCCTGTGATATTAAGTGGATGTATCTTAATTTAATACGACATCTACTTAATTTAATACGACAGATTGACAAAATAGAATCTTATCTGGATATGCTATTAATTTTGACAGTATAGGTTTAGCAACTAATTTTGAGGTAAGTATTATCTAACAATGTTACCTTATTCATAGATAAAAATTAGTTAGGCGACACGCAGAATTGGTATTAATTACAGAAATTTAGCTATTTTACAGATTTTAATAATTCAATAAAGCTTGCAAAGTAATCTTTCCACATATTATTGATATTTTAAAATATTATTTTATTTTACTGTTGTGGTCTAACATACCCTTCTTACATTATTTACCCTGTAGTAAGTTTTAGAAAAATCACCAACTATCTCTTCTCAGCTCTCTATTTCACATATCGATCATACTATCAAGATTATGATTCGTCTTTGCTCTAACAATTTTAATTTATTCATAGGTAAAAATTTTAAATTGATATTGATTACAGGGATTTAATTATTTTATAGATTCCAATAGTTCAATAAACCAAACTGATGTTTCAAACTAACCTTGCAAACTAACCTTTCTACATTTTATTGATATTTATATATATTATTTATATTATATTCTTATATTATTTACCCTATAGAAAGTTTTAGATAAGTCCCCGCCTGTCTCTCCTCAGCTCTCTATTTCACATATCGATCATACTATCAAGATAATTCGTTGGTTTCTTGTATAAGAAAATGTAACGGGACGCCTAGTGATATAGAAAATATTGTCATTTTTCTTTGCTCTAACAATTTGAATTTATTTATAGGTAAAAATTTAATATTGGTATTAATTACAGGGATTTAATTATTGTAGGGATACCAATAATTCAATAAACCAAACTAACCTTTCAAACTAACCGTGAAAACTAACCTTGGAAACTAACCTTTCTACATTTTACTGATATTCTTATATATTATTGAATTTATATTCTTATATTATTTACCCTATAGAAAGTTTTAGATAAGTCCCCGCCTGTCTCTCCTCAGCTCTTTATTTCATAGATTGATCACACTATCAAGATGATTTGTTGGTTTCTTATATAAGAAAATGTAACGCGACGACTAGTGATATCGAAAAGATTATCATTGCTTTGCTTTCCGTTAGATGACACGCGGAATTTAAAAGGGAACTTTTGAGAAAACACTGCCTGTCTCTCCTTGGAGCTCTACTTCACAGACTGCAACTATCAATACGATTCGTTGGCTTCTGACATAAGAGAATATGGTGAAATGGCTAATGATATCAAAATATTATATGCTCTTCACTGTCCATTTGGCGACATGCTGAATTTAGAGGTGAAGTTTTGAGAAAACACTGCCTGTCTCTCCTCAGTGCTCTATTTTGTAGATTGTAACTATCAAGACGATTCTTTAGTTTCTCAAAACACAAGATGTTGTCAAATAGACAATGATATCGAAAAAATTATAACTTATTTGCCTCTCGCTTGACGAGACGCCGAATTTAAAGGTAATTTTTTTTAGAAAATACCGCCCGTCTCTCCTCAGTGTCCCATTTCACACATGATAACTACTAAGACGATTCATTGGTTTGATACACAATGAAAAATGGTAGAATGGCTAGTCATATCAAAAATGTTATAACTTCATTGCTTTTTAGTTGGCGACACACCGAATTTGAAAGTAAATTTTTGAGAAAACATTGCCTGTTTCTCCCCAGCGGTCCATTTCATAGATACCATCTATCAAGACGAGTCGTCAGTTTCTTACACAAGAAAATATGATGAAATGACTGTTGATATCGAAAAGATTATATCCCTTTTACTTTTCGTTTGACGTCACGCTAAATATAACAGTATTTTTTTGAGCGACCATCGCCTACCTCTTCTTAGCATTCGACTTTACAGACTATTTAAATGAATCTTGGGCTTCTTAGGCAAGAAATTATATTGAAACGACTAATTGAATCGAAAAAAAGTATAACCTCTTTGCTTTCCATTTAGCGATACGCTGAAATTAAAAATACACACAAAAATTTTTGAGAAAACACCACCTGTCTCTCCTTGGCTCTTCATTTCATATATTGCTGCTATCAAGTTGATTAATTGGATTCTCACACAAAAGAAAATGATGAAGTCACTATTCATATTGAAGAGATCATAACTTCTTTTAGTTTCATTAAGCGAAACACGAATTTAAAGGTATATTTTTTAGAAACGCTGCTCTTTGTCTCTCCCCGACGCTTCATTTCGCATGTTGTAGCTACCAATACGATTCATTTGGTTTCTTGCATAATAGAATGTGGTGAAATTAATAATAATATGGAAAATATTACAATATATCCTTTTTACTTTTCCTTAGGCAACATAGTATATTTAGAGATACATTTTTTCGGAGAAAACACTTCCTCCTTCTCCTTAGTGTCTCATTTCACAGATTGCAGCTATTAGGACGATTCGTTATGATGAATAACTAGTACTATTGAAGCGATTATATAATATATTTACTTCTCAGTTGATGACACGCCGAAGTTAATGGTAAATTTCTGAGAAAATGCCGTCCGTATCTTCACAGCGCTCTATTTCAAGATGGTTCATTGGCTTCAAATACAAAAAGGATTAGTAAAATGACTATTGATATCAAAAGGACTGTAACTTGGTTTTTTACATAAAAAATATATAGAATGAACCGATTAATTATATTGAAAAGATTATATCTTCTTTGTTTCTATTAGGCGATGTGCTGAATTTAAAGGTAGATGCTACAATGTTTTAAGAAAATACTCTTCTCAGCACCCATTTCTCAAATTACAACTATCAATACGATTTGTTGATTTCTTATACGAGAAAATGTCCTGAAATTACTAACGATATTGAAAAGTCTATAACTTTTCTGCTTTTCGTTTAGCTACATTGAATTTAAAGGTATATTTTTGAGAAAACACCTGTCTATCCCTCCTCAGCTCTATATTTTACAGATCGAAACTATCTGGACGATTCGGTAGTATCTTACACAAGGAAATATGGTGAGATGCCTAAATTTTAACTTGTTTACTTTTAGTTTGGTGACACGCTGAGTGTAAAGGCAACTTTTTGAGAAATCCCTACCTGAAATACCTACCTCTCCTCAGTACTCTATTTCACATATTGCAACTATCGACACGATTCGTTGGTTTCTTAAACAATAGAATGTGATGGAATGACTAATTATATCTAAAAGGTTATACAATTTGTATAATGGATCTTTGCTCGTGTATCAATTTAGTAACGACGCACGGATCACATCCTACACCACTCACAATTATTACTAATATGCCACAATTACCAGCACGTATGTCTAGCGACATATGTTTAAATCAACTACGTACGGCATAGACAGTTAATAATTTGCCGAACAAAATGCAATTATGAAGCCACGTCTTAACTTTATTGTATCATTTAATTCATTGGCGTCTCAATATTTCTGTAAAATTTATTTCATTTCTGTTTCATTTATTTCGATTTTCGTTGAATTTATTTCATTTATTTTGATGGAAATATCACTTCCATTGAATGTTTTTGTGGTGAACCTTCTAATTACTCTGTCATAGGTTGACGGATTTGTATTGTACTAACTGTTATCCTAAAATGTGTTTTCTGCACGGCACTGTTCAAAAATGTCAGTTGCTTGCTTCATACGATTCTTACCTCTGACGCACACGCAAAGAATCATTATACATTATATATAGCCTCTTTGCTTTTTGATGATAAACCATAACTACTACTTATGCATATATGTGCAAACCACATAATTAATCTATTTCATTAGAAGTTTTAATAATATAAATATCCTAAACATCCATTGTAATATTAACCGAACAAACTACATTTGGTTAATGGATAATTTTTCTTTTATATGAGAGGTTTAGTGAACTGAAGAGACATGCTGAGCTGGAATTTCTACAACTAAGTTAATATATTTTTATTTCTGAAAAACCCTGAACAAAAGATAGACTGGAATTTAATACGACACCGAGCCCATTATGCAAAAAATTGTTTCCTATCATATTTTTTCTTTGTCGTGCCGAATCCAAGGGAACTGGGCTTATGACAATTCGATAGTTCGAAGGGACTATAATAAATTCTTTAAAAAAACAAACGATCATTTCATACGTCCAATTCCCTAAAAAAACAGGCATTTACGTCGCGGAGGGTATCAGATTTACGACGACAGGGGTAGCTGCTGAACACGGAAAAAATAAAAAATGAATAAATTGATGGAAGGGAGTGGCACACGGAGAGGAAGCAAGATGTCAATAAAACTGTCGATAAGATCTCGACATATATGCCGACGCGACCTGAATTCCAGTGGCGTGGTAGTTTGAGGAGTTACTTTAGTACTTAAATTTCGCGATAAAATAAGGTTTGCAATGTCGAATTGCACAAAATAGTGAGTATGGTAGATTACTTTATCACGATTGCAAATTTTATCATGAACTTGAATAAGATGTCGTAAGGAGGCTTACACTCCAACCATCTGTAGGTCCTTAAACATTAAGAATTGAACAAATTAAGCCATAACAGATATTTCCCCGGCTATATGCCGTCGACGGGCGCTGAATTACATGGCGAAATTTGCCGTGTTTTATTCTAACATAGAAATTAAATACTGCGTTTTGGATTGCTCGAGAACCACAAGGAAAATGCAATGCGTCCTCTATCTCAGGATACCGCTAACTGTAGACCGGTTTCGACCTTATCTTGGATCTCGTCAGTACACTGTAAGCAAGTATGCTTTTGACAAACGAGGCTTCACATCTTGTAGACACCGTTACGTTCTACAATAGTAGACTGTAAAACGTAACTAAGCACCATCTCTCGGTAGTTTCGGACACAATCCAAATCGAAATAAAACTTAATCATGTACAATGACAGGAATCATCTATAAACGGAAAGTTTTCAGATGGTAAGTTTTACAAGATGTCGTAAGGAGGCTTATACTCCAACCATCTGTAGGCCTTTAAACAACAAGGATTAAACCTTAATGATAAACATTAAACATCCTAAAACATTGAGAATTAAACCTTAAACTTTAAAGATTAAGATATGGCTTAATTTGTTCAATCATTAATATTCAAGGATTTACAGATGGTTGGAGTATAAGCCTCTTTACGACATCTTGTAAAACCTACCATCTGAAAACTTTGCGTTTATAGATGATTCTAAGAGAATTTATTTTGAACAAGCAAAAATACAATATATTACATTAAATATACGAGGAGTACCCAAAATATACTGAACTGATGTCGTGGTAGGCAGAACCTTTGTAGTACCGCATTCTGTCGCTAAGAATGTATAGAGCTACCATTTTCGAATCAGTAAGCCAAACGTCGTCGCTAAAGAAAGTTTCTTTAGCGACGACGAGAAGGCTTGTTTGAATTTTTTAGTAAGAGCTAAGAAGCTGATTCTCGTGAATAGCGCAAGGTCGTAAAGCTTTGCTTCTTGCTCAGAGAAACTTGCACAGAAACTCTTGAAACGTTAAAAATGGCCTACAAGAATGATGCTAATAGGAAAACTTAAGTTTGTGTTTGATTGATTTTATCGTTTCAAAATATGTCAATTGAGGACAAACCTCGCTCTGGTCGTCCTTACACGGCTCGAACCGAAGAAAATATTGAAAAAACTCGCGAAATCATCCTGTAAGATCGACGATGGACCATTGACTAAGTTATAAAGCTATCTGGAGTGACTTTGAGTTCAGCTCAGTGAATTTGAAAGAAAGATTTAGGAATTAAAAGGATGGCTGCCAGATTCGTACTCGACTGCTGATTTTTAAATAACATTTTTGACCAAAAATGACATAATCCTTCTATCTTATCCCCCTATTTACATGACTTTACCCCCTGCGAATTTTTTATTTCCTTGAATGAAAAGATATATGAAAGAATAGCGTTTCTCTGACGTTACTGAGGTGAAGAAAAAACGACGGAGGCTCTGTCGGGTATCACAGATGATGAAATTCAAAAATGTTTTGAACAATGGAATAAAATATTACTACTAAAAGACAAGTGTACTAGTGCCAGTGGACGTACGTTGAAGGGAATTGAATATTTTTTGCTTAAAAATTAAATAAACAAATTTAAAGAAAATAATTCCGACTTCTTTTGGGTACTCCCTCGTATTTTATCATATTTGATAACTTCTTGCTATTTTCATTATTGCCTTATAATTGACTGTACATAGTTCAGGGCATGATAACATTATTTTTATACCATTATTTAAAATCATATTTCCGCAAGTAACGCCTAACGATCACTGCTACCAGAAGAAAAACTACCAAACCTAGAACTCTCGTAGAAAGAATGTGGACTTTTTACTTGTCTAACATATAATAGAAGCGAAATCCACGATTTTACAATATACCTAGGTGGTATTTGTTATATGCAAACGTCACTTATCATTATGTAGCTTCTACAAGTTCACTTAAATCAAGTCGCTAAAAAATATGAGCGGTCTATCTGTATGTCTATCGGACCCATCTAAGTGGCGTTCGAAATAATCGTTGCTTGGCTTTTAATATCAATAGTGTTTTACATATTCCTGCATTCCATATTCAGATTTTTCAATATTATCCTTATAAAATAGATTTTTTCAAGATCAATCAGTAACATATGAATTAGTCTCGTTATAAATCCAAAAGTTCTTCAAGATTATTTGTTCTTGAACCATAATCTACATATTTAATTATTATCACTTAATTATTGCCATTATTGGCTCTTCAAATTGAACTCGTATTTTTTATATTTTTATCGTTTTACCTCTGATTTTAGATTTTTCAAAAGAAAACAAAAGCATGTAATGGTATCACAGATATTATATATATATATATATATATATATATATATATATATATATATATATATATATATATATATATATATATATATATATTTTCGTTGTGATAAATTTTATATGAAATAATAATGTCAATATAAATAAGAGTGAACTAATTCAATATTTTTCTAAAAAGAAATCCCAATAATCTCAGGAACTAAGTGATAGTTAGATAGTCTTATCCTTATCATATCGGCAATACTAAATAATTAAATACAATTTATGATGATATGTACAGATTAAACAAAATATAAGCATTACTTTAAAAAATAAATATTAGGCTCCTTTAAAAAATTTGGACGATATGCCCATGTCCACACTCTTCAGATTTACATGTGTATAGTATTAACTATCTTTTAATACTATTTATAAATAAATAGTATTAAAATTTTATTAATAATAAATATTAATTGCTTGCATTAATTTGCATACACTGGATAATTAAAAAATAATCATAAATGTCTTTATACACCAAACAAAATTTTACTCTTGACACAATACAGGACATTGTTATCGTTGTTTATTGTCGTGTATTGTTTTAGACAATACAGGACATGCGCTCACACGTAGGGACAGTGAGTAGGTGAGTCAGCGTCTCTGCTCGATCGGCCTACTTCCGTAGTATTTATTAAACATATGTTTAGTGGTGCACTCTGCATTTTGATATGAATGTGATTCGTTGTAAGCCACTAATTCAAAATGTATAATACACGTAGGGCTAAAAAACGGACACTTTTTGATCAAATATGTACATTTATATGGAAAATTATACACTAAAAATATGATGCAAAAATAATATGTTTAATTTGCGATAAACTTTTGTAATGCTGAGATAAAATAAGCTGGTAACTTCTTACATATTACGTGTAAGTGTGCCAACACCTCTCAGCCACCACAGCATATTCTTACTGACTGGACAACTTGGTTACAGGCAGCATTTTATTATTTTGAGCATTTGCTCAAAATAAAGTATGTAGTGTTACAATTTTATCCTAAGTGGCAGCTTCCATTAGGGAAGATCAGGCGATATTTGGGTATCATCAAGTCGAAGCAGATTTACAAACTATTCATACTAATTACAAGCAACTAGTGGATGTCACAGAAAAATTACTAAATACTTCCTTGTCGGTAGTGGAGTTACTGCAAATAGTGAATTCTGTACACATGCAGATGCATGTTTCAACGGACGAAAAAGAATAGTGTTATAGCAAAATTTTACACTGTTTTAAAAAAATATTTAACCCTTTATAGGGCAGTGGTCAAATTTTAAACCACTTAGTTTTTATTCGTAGTGGAATGAACAAAAAGTCTGAAAATGAACCACTTCCACTGAATAATATGTGCCGCAACTAGAATAAGCGAAATATCCACCACAAATTGATTTTGCGCGCCACTTATCATATTTTCTCGGGTTCGAGAGAATAAATGAAACAACTACTCCTCGGGATAAAGCCTGCAGTTTAGTTGCTTCCTAGAGCGATTATGTAATAGCTTTGCTATTCGGGAACTGCTTTGATAACCGCTTGGCGGTTTGGTGGTTCCTTTCTCGATTTCCGACTTATATGTTACTGACAGAAATCGTATCGATAAAGATGTATACGCCATAAAGTTCATACGGCATTTGTCCTGAATCGGCGTACCGTGTACGGCACTGATGAGAACTAATAAGTTCGAAACAGCTGCATGTCGTTCGGTTCCGATCCGGGACAAATGTCGAATCCTACCTGTGGCGGGTTTTATTTTTTGAAATAGTATTGCTAGTAAATCGTAATTTTGTGTAAGTTTATCATATATCTAATTCTTCAAAAATAACATCACTTGTTGGTCAAACATATGGTACGAATTTTTCCATTTTCTTTCTTATTTCGTGTTCAATTTCCAAATTGGGTACTTCATGACACTCACAAAAGGTTCTGATAATATTATTTCAGTTGGTCTTCATGATACCCTTGCCGCCGAGGAGATATCGCTATATATGTTCTCTATGTATGTACTACGGTGGTGATACCGACTGAAGGAGAAACCCATATCTCACCTCAAATTTAGGACAATTCTTGCTGACGCAACTAATTGATTATTATAATAGCCGAAAACAAGGGGGTCCGGTAGCTTCTGGAGATTGAAAACTAAAAAACCTAGGGGGAAGGTGTATTTCTATAGAAAATGCAGTGAGGACGCAAAAAATTGGAAATCATTTACCCGTAAAAGGAACCTCTCGTCGCTGTTATTATTACAAAACAGCGAAGAGAACAAAACGAAGCCAAATAATTTGTCGCAGATGTAAACTTGCCCTCTGCATTGACTGTTTTGCACCATTTCATGAGATATAGAATAAATACGATCCGATAGGACTTGAACCTTGACGAAGTTCTAGTGCAAACTGGAACGGGTGGGTCGGCTTGCGCGTTTTAATGATTTAAGGAGCCGTACCATAGGTTTAACCATAGTGGGGGGGTCCTTATTGAAAAACCAGACTAAGACAAGTCCCTGAAGGAGGGCAGCAGCTCTTTCAGTAGTCATAGTGGCAGAAACCGTGGGGGTTGGTATGGTGCTATGACACACACGACTGCGATGTGGAAGGCAAGAGGAAACCACCACATTATAATCCTCAGAAGAGCTAGCAGAAAGCTTATCCTAAATTAATGATGGCGTCTCCTGGGACAAAAAACTCCGGAGGTAAAATAGTCCTCCGTTCGGATCTCCGGGTGAGGACTGTTCCGGGAGACGTGATCGAGTGCAATCATAATAAGAAGTGTAGCATTTCACGAGTCGGAGCGTGGAATGTCAGAAGCATGAGACAGGCAGGGAAGCTAGAAAATCTGAAGATAGAAATGGATAGGTTAGGATTAGATATAGTAGGTATAAGTGAGATGCGCTGGCCGGAAGTAGGAGATTTTTGGAGCGGTGACTATAGGGTAATACACACAGGATCGGTAAATGGAAACGCGGGAGTAGGGATCGTTATGCGGAAGAACGCAGGACAGTGTGTAGATAGCTACCTACAATACAGCGAGAGAGTAATGATGGTTAGGTTAGATTCGAAGCCAGTGGAAACAGTGCAAGTATACATGCCTACTTCTAACCACAGCGAGGAAGAGTTAGAAGCCGTTTATTCGGACATAGAGCAGGTAATAGGATTTGTGAAGGGTCATGAAAATTTAATAATAGTAGGAGATTTTAACGCAGTCGTAGGTGAGGGGAAAGAAGGAGAATTTGTAGGGCCTTATGGATTAGGAAACAGAAACGAGAGAGGTAGCAGACTGATAGAATTCTGTGAGAAGCACAAGATGGTAGTCGCGAACACATTGTTCAAGAATCACGTTAGGAGGCGGTACACATGGAAAATGCCAGGAGGGATAGACAGGTATCAGATAGACTACATTCTGGTTAGGAAGAGATTTAGAAATCAAGTAAAAGACTGTAAGAGTTATCCAGGAGCAGATGTAGACAGCGATCACAACTTGGTAGTCATGAAAGCTAGATTAAAGTTCAAAAATCTGAAAACCCGGAAGGATAAGAAACGTATAAATGTAGACATATTGAGGGATCAGAATATGAAAGATAAGTTCCAGGAGAAAACAGATCAATTAATAAATAAAACGAGTAAGGACGAAATCAAGAACGCAGAAACTGAGTGGGAGGGTATCAAGAATAGTCTAGCTTCCGCGGCTACGGACGTTTTAGGACACGATAAAAGGGAAGCTAGGAAGCCCTGGATAACGGACGAAATCTTAAACTTAATGCAAAAGAGACGAGGCTACAAAAACAGACGAGACGAAGAAGGACTGAAAACGTATAAGGCAATAAAGTGGGAAATCATTAGAAAATGTAGAAAAGCGAAAGAACAATGGATAGAGGAGAAATGCAAAGAAGTAGAAGATAAGTTGCAAGTAGGTAAGACCGATGAGGCTTACAAAATAATTAAGAGGAACTTCAGGGATGTAGGAACAATAAGTAGAAATGTTAGGAGTCAATCGGGGGACATACTGATAGGAAGAGAGGAGAAAGCGGATAGATGGAAGCAGTACTTAGGAAATTTATACGAGGGTCAGGAATTAGGAGAGATATTAGAGGAAGAATCTAGCATCGATAGGGAAGATGTAGGAAAACCTATATTGAGAGAGGAATTTGAAATAGCACTAAGGGGGCTAAAGAATAATAGAGCGCCGGCTGTAGATAAAATACAGGCGGAAATTTTGAAATGTGCGGGACAGAAAGTAGTAAATAGGATGTTTGAACTGGTAAAATACATATACGAAACGGGCGAGATGCCGGAGGATTATAAGAGGAACATTATCGTTACTATACCGAAAAAGAGAGGAGCCGACAAATGCGAGAACTTTAGAACGATTAGCCTATCTTCCCATGCGTCAAAAATCTTAACTAGAATAGTGCAGAAGAGGATGGAAAATAGAGCGGAGGAAATACTAGGAGAAGACCAATTCGGGTTTAGGCGAAATAGGGGAACTCGCGAAGCTATTCTGGCGCTAAGAGTAATGTTAGAGAAAACAATAGAAAAAGGAAAGAACGCTTATATAGGATTTGTAGATTTAGAAAAAGCTTTTGATAACGTAAGATGGGAAAAAAATGTTCGAGATACTAAAGAGCGCGGGAATGAAGTATAGAGATAGGAGAGTAGTACACAATCTATACATAGAGCAAACTGCTGTTATAGAAGTAGAAGGGGAAGAAAGGGAAGTAGGTATTAGGAAAGGAGTAAGACAAGGATGTACGCTATCACCACTAATTTTTAATCTGTACATCGAAGAGGCGATTAATGTGGTAAAAGATAGAGTAGATTTCGGGATTAAAGTACAGGGACAGAAACTAAAAATGCTGAGATTCGCGGATGATATAGCAGTATTAGCATCTAGTAAGGAGGAACTAGAATCAGCATTGAACGAAATGGAGGCAGTGTTGACAGAGGAATACGAAATGAGGGTGAATAAAAACAAAACTAAAGTGTTAGTGTGCAGAGGGCGCGAGAGCAGAGCAAAAACGAAAGTACAAATTAATAATGAAAGATTGGAGGAAGTTAAAGACTTCACTTATTTAGGAAGTAAAATAAATTGGGATGGAAGAAGCGATAAAGACATAAAACAAAGAATAGCGCAGGGTCGAGTAGCTTTTAACAAAAAGAAAGAACTTTTATGCTCGGGGGTAATAAACTTAGAAACAAGGAAGAGATTTTTGAAAACATATGTATGGAGCACGGCACTTTACGGCTGCGAAACCTGGACGGTAGGGGAAGCAAGTAGGAAGAAATTAGAAGCTTTTGAGATGTGGTGTTACCGAAGAATGATGAAAATACCATGGACTGATAGGGTTAGAAACGAAGAAGTATTGGAGAAAGTCGGCGAGAAAAGGAGTATGTGGAAAAACTTAAAGAAGAGAAGAGATAGAATGGTAGGCCACTTGCTGAGACATGGGGGAATAGTCCGCGATATTTTGGAGGCAGAAATAGGAGTGAAGAAAGGCAGAGGTAGGCCTAGATTAGACTACTGCTCGCAAATAGTAAGGGATGTAGGTTGTAGCACAATTAGCGAAATGCGTAGGTTAGCACAAGATAGGAGAAGCTGGAGGTTAGCGTCCAACCAGTCTTAGGACTGATGACCTAATGATGATGAGAATAAATACAATAATATTTTTCCGTATTAAATTTCACTTATTCGATTTTTCCTTTTTAAGCAAGTGGTCGAAATTTTGACTAAGAAGATAATTTGAAGTATACCTCCAGTAACGTTCACTTCATGATACCCTTCCACTAAAACTCTTATTTAATCTTGTTATCAATGCAGTTAGTGTTTGTGTGAGAATATGAAATAATTTTCGTAATATCTACCTCGAGACTGCATTAGATCACAAACTGTGACGATAACAAAAATTGTATAGAACCTAAAGCATCCGTTCATCATGAATCCTATAATAATATTTACAGAGTAAATATTATTATCTTTATACTATTAATGACGTTGACGTAATTATCAATCTATATATAAACGTTATAACCGCCCGTTTGTTTGATAATTAGAGAATCTAGAAAAAATCGGGTTTCATAGAAGGACTTTCTGGTTTGTTTAGTGACATAAAAACTAAAGGGTGTTACAGTAAACGAGGAAGATTTTACTTGTGCGCCATATTAGCTGTCATTATTCGATAGGTCAATATTTGTGACAAGTCGATAGGAAACAGACAAGTCGATATCAACCACCACCCCCACCTAAAATGCCAATTCTGTCAAATTCTTCTTACTAAGAAAAAATGTTCACTTAGGTACCGTGAACCTTAAAATATAATAATATTTTCTAAAACCTGCGTAAAATAGTTTTGCCCTATAAAGGGTTAAGACAAATGTACAATACTTCTGCGTCTGCAGATCAACTACATAATTGCAACGATTATTTTAATTATACCCATATTACATCACTAAATGTCGAACGGTCGCTCTCTTCGTATAACACCATTTTTTGACCACGACGAACATCACTCGTCGTGACTCGAAATAACTAGAAATAACGTTTAATAACGTTTAAAAGGCTAAGTGTTTTATAGTGCTGCACAAATTATAACATATAAATAAACGTTTATAATTATTTTATTACTATTTTATTTTATTTTATTTTATTTATTACGAACCCGCAAAGGTGACGCCTCTGATACGCTGAAGAAACCAGCGCCAGCGGCTTGATTTATGAACCTGTGAAATTTGTAGTAGCGGTATATGGATAATTTCTTCACGAAATAAAAACGTTACCACCAATAATAGACCACGCTAGATTTTTATATAATGTATTCTATACAGCGTAGTATAAATATTAATACTGATTCTCTTTCCGACATTGAAATATTAAGTATAGTCACTAGTGCAAACTGTGCAGAGCCGCGTAATTATCGTTAAATGCGTCGCAGTAATTGAGTTAAGATTAGTAGAATTACCCTATTGATTTAGGGATATAGTGCTTAATGCTGTGTTAGTGTATGCATTCATACAACATATAATGGGATCTGGGCTTCATTATTATTACTCTTATTATTTGGAATCAAGATTATCTCGGAAAGTAATTCATTATATGTTTAATAATACATAATGTGTTTAATAAATACGTAATATGAAAATAAATAGAAAGGGAACATATAGTTCATTACTATTCAGGTGAAGTTATAGTGCCTTCAAGTATACTCTGAAGCTTGCACTAAAACTCTTATTTAATCTTGTTCTCAATGATATTAGTGTTTGTGTGAGAATTTGAAATTATTTTCGTAATAACTACATCGGTGCTGCATTAAATTACAAACTGTGACAATAAAAGAAATTGTATGGAACTTAATGCATCCGTTCATCATGAATCCTATAATAATATTTACAGAGTAAGTAATATAATTTTATATACGACCGTGCTGTAATATGGGTCTTATTGAACTATTTTGAGTTATGTAATGAACTCATTACATAACCCATTTTGATTTTTAAAAATTATAAACGAAAATGTAAAAATTTATTGAAACTAAAAACAATACAATAAGTATTTGTTATTATAAATGTTAATATTATTTTCGCCAGATTTTAGTAAGATTTTCGACGTAGATAACGCACAACGCAACGAGAAAATCATAAAACTAAGCGTTATTTACTATCGTTTAGTAAAACCATAGTACCAATTGTATTGTTACTATGGTTTTAACAAATTTGATGTATCATGTTACTTTGATTTGGTATGAAAATGTTTTAGTGACTTTTAACGGATGTCATAATTATTTAAATGTCAAATCTAAATTTTTTGTAAAAAATCGGTTTTTAATCTATTTTGCTTATCCAATTGGTCGTAGATAAAATGTTGTACATCACACGTGGGCTAGAGCACATTACATCACTGGTCTAATTACCATGACTCGGTCTACGACCTCGTCATGGCAATATTCCCACTCGTGATATAATGATGCCCCTATCCCAATAATAATGTAAATAACTATTATACTACCAATGACCTTGACGTCATTATTAATCTATATATAAACTTTGTAACCGCCCACTTGTTTGATAATTAGAGAACCTCAAAAATAAAATCAGGTTTCATAAAAGAACTTTGTGGTTTGTTTGGTGACATAGAAACTAAAGAGTGTTACACTAAGAGCGCAAGATTTTAATTGCGCGAAATATTGGCTGTCATTTTTGGATAGGTTAATAATTATGATAAGTCGATGGGAAACAGATAGGAGTTAGTAAGAATGGAGCGCTGCATGATACAACAATGCGTCCTTATTGTTAAACATTACTGTCAAAATGGTGAAAGATTGGTTGCTCCATTCATAAAGCGCGTCCAAATTTCGGTAGAAATATGTTCCCATGGTCAAAATTTATCAATTGTAAAAAGAATAATCGAAAAACAGGAAAGTACTGGTTCAGTTATTGATGTGAAACACACGACATGAGCTCGTAGTGGTTGTTCAGAACAAATCATCACGGCAGTTCCTAAGAGTATTGGTGAAAATCCAGGGGCCTCAATTCGTCATTGTGTTTAAGAATTGGGCATTTCAGCCACTCTTCACGGTATTCTCATTAAAAATTTGCATCTCAAAGCTTACAAAGTCCTTTGTAAGTTTTGAATTAAATCCAATTGACTCAACGACTTCTACCAACAGACCATGAACAGCGAGGAGAATTCACCAGCTGAGTCATTGAACAATAAGAAGTGAATGCGAATTTTGTGGACAAAATCATCTTCAGCAACGAGGCCCATTTTCACCTCAATGGCTTTGTTAATACAAAAAATTGTCGTATATGGGGCTCTGAAAATTCGCAAATAATTCATGAGAAACAAATGTATCCCCAGCATATTACTGTTTGGTGTGCATTGTAGTTTGAAGGAATTATTGGGCCATTTTATTTAAAAACGAGACAGGTAATGCATTAACGGTAAATGATATCCTATATCATCAAGAAATTATGCAAGCCTGATAACAAGTCCTGGGGTAATAGCACAGATTGTCAGAAACTTAGCTGATAATAAGGCGCCAGGACCTGATGGCATTACGAATAAACTTATTAAGAACTTACCATCCAAAGCCATTATAAATCTCACACACATAGCTAACGCTATCATTAAGACGCAATATTTCCCCATAGCCTGGAAAAAGGCGAGCATAATTTCTATAGCTAAACTCGGGAAACCCCCGCAGGACCCAAACTCATATCGTCCAATTGCTCTCCTTGACGCGCTGTCCAAAGTGGTAGAACGCGTCGTACTCTACAGACTTAATAACATAATTGCTAGTAAAAATATTCTGCCCATAAACCAACTCGGATTCCGAAAAGGTCACAGCACGATACACGCCGTAGCTGTCATTGTACATAACGCTATAAAACAATTTAACAAAAAATCACATACTGTCATGGCGCTACTTGACATAGAGAAGGCATTTGACAGGGTCTGGCATGCGGGTCTTATATATAAACTTACAGAAATACATAAACTACCACTTTACTTTGTCAACCTCATTAAATCATACATAACCGATCGTACAATAAGAGTTAAAATCAATAATGCCATATCACAAGAAGAACTAATCACAGCGGGGGTACCACAGGGTACGATCTTGTCACCTACCCTATTTTCCCTATATGTTGCGGACATACCAACTAACCCAACAATAACAATACAACTATACGCTGATGATACGATAATATATGCGAACTACTTTCATACGCAAACTGCGACTCAAAAAATCAGATACCACCTTGATAAAATTGTTGAGTATTATAAAAAATGGAAAATAAAGATCAACGAAAACAAAACTAAAGAGATCACTCTTACTAGAGCCTATTCAAATACTAATACAACAAATAATCTAAAAGTAAATAACAAAATAATACAATCGGAACGAAAGGTCCATTACCTCGGCGTTATATTAGACAGACAGCTAAGATTCAACGCACACGTCTCACAAGCAATACAGAAAACATACGCAGCTGTCAGCAAACTATACCCTCTGGTCAATCGAAGGAGTAGAATGACTACATCAAACAATCTGTTATTATACAAAACAATCTTTAGACCAATACTTACTTACGCGTGCTCGGTTTGGCATGGCATATCTCAGACACAATACGGAAAACTACAGACTACACAGAATAAATTACTAAGACTACTGACGAATAGCGACAGATACATCAATATAAAACTATTACATGACAATGCAAACATAAAATACATACAACTATTTATAAAAGATATATCTAAGAAATTTTATAGTACACAGATAAATACTGCATCCATAACAGCAGGTTTAAAACAAATTGAAGATGTGCAACATACGCACAGGTGTTTGCACGAAGGTTTGGAAAGATAGTGAAAGTCAAAGACGGAAAATATTAAAACCGAACTGAAAACAGCTCAAATAATTGTATTAACTTAAGCTAATATTATCAGGAGCGCAGAAATACGAAATAACAACGTTAACGGCCTGATTGAACATTTAGGTCACCACAAGCAAGCGTAAAAGAGCTATTCGCCTAATACATTTAAATTTAATACGATAAATACATAAACCTTATAAGTGGAATACTAAAAACAGGTTTTTTCTAACAATTTGTTTTTCCTGTCTATAAACTGCAAAGCCATGGCATTCGAATCGATTAAGAAGTTAATAAGCACTATTACAAGTAAAAAGTAACAAACAATAAATAGAGTACCAGATATACTAATGGAGCTGGTTAACAAAATTGAATTGAACACAAAACGACACATACTGGTAGGTCAGAACAACGACCAATGTCTCACTGATGTAGCTGTTAGAAACACGCACAAAGCATTTGTATGAAATAAATATATATCAAATATATAAGATACGCCTAGTAAAAGTTTTAAAATAAAATATACATATTAATATTAAAATAAAAGGTTTTAGAGAAAGAAGAAGGTAAATTGTGGACGTCATCCTGATATGATAACCCAGTTATTTGTGCCTCAGTTGAAAGATATTGCTTTTGAAGATATGTGGTTTCAGCAGGACGGTGCCACTTGCAATACCACCCATAAAAACGGTCTCTTCCTGATCATGTCATCTTCAGTTTTGGCAGCCAGAATTGGCCGCCATGATCTTGCGATTAATACCTATAGACTTTTTTTCTGTGAAGTTTTCTGAAGTCTCAGGTTTACACGAACTATGACTATTCAAGCACTGACAGCCGAAATTGAACTCTGTGTCAACGACATACCGCCACATTTATGCAAAAACATTAAATACTGGAAATTTCGCCAGAAGGATAGTTGTGTGCCAACAAAGCCGTGGCGTTCATGTACCGAATGTGTTGTTCCATACATAATTCCCAAATGTCTACATTATAAACCAATACATATTTCAATACTTTGCTACAGAAAACTACGCTTTATTTAAAACAATTTTATTGTTGCGGCAAAAGACTGTACTATTCATTTCATCGATATTTTCCAAATAAAAAACTCTCTCATCTTGCCGATAAACGGAACAGTCTACCTAAGCCTAGCCATAAAAACAAGTCACAGTGAAATAAAAGCCGTTTGGGATTTTTTATTTGGCAAATAGAGATGAAATAAACTATACTTACAATTAAATTAGACTTTAGTATTTGCAACCTTTTATTATATTATTATGTATACATTAAAAAATTGAAGCAAGTATTCCATTCAAGTTGTAGACATAAAACAGTGTTGCACTTTTATACAACATGTACTGTCCTACACGTTGAACAACTGACCTGAATGGCCACCGTATCTTCTTTGTGAAGTATTATTATCGCCTCCATACGGTATGATCTTGTTCACTATGTTCTGATGATTAAAGTGAAGTAAATAAAATATCTGTTTTAAGAACAATATAGGTTGTTCATGGTAGACTGGAAAAATTTACAAGTTGATACAATTTCTTCTTGATTTTCTGATATGAAAATCAGTTCAGAATTACTGTAATCTAATTCTTCATTACCCTCCTCACATAGTGTTATGGGGAAGCCTGCATTAGACAAAGTAATCTGCGTCAGAAATAAGAAGCGACGGAGCTTCCTGTAGGTGACACTTTGTTGTTTACCTGCTAAACAAAAAGCTGGCGTTTGTCAATTCGCCAAGTTCAGTTCACTTGATCGACTACAATATTCCTATTATTGGTATGTAAATAAATTATCAGTTACAAGATTACCGATAAATTAAGAAATATGATAGAGAACTAATGATAGAGTAAGCAGGAATGTTTAAAATAGATTGTAAATATACATTGGTCCAACCAAGCGCACTTTCACCGCGCGGTTCAATGAACATTTATAGCATTTTAAATATCCTTCGAATTTAAAGGCGCCACCACCTGAAAGTGTGACTTTATGCGAAGGTCTTAGATTAGCATTAGGTGACTTATTCGCCAGAAAACTTTTCCCAAGTTGCGGAAGTTCGAAATAACTACCTCTCAAATGAATTAACAAATTATTCTGTCCCGCCTAAAATTACGTTCTGGATAACCAGAAGATGAGACGACGCAGAAAATAAACTCAAGCGAAAATAAGTCGAACCGGCAAAACAACAAGACCATTGTTCTTGGCGCGAGTTGCCCGAACTTGAAGGGGATCTAAGTTTGTACTTTTTATTTTACTCCATAAAACGCATATCTTGCGAATGCAATAATGACCCTTTTCGCAGAGATGAATGCGCTGATGGGAAACAATGGAAATAAAAGAATAATGAAAAAGTATCGTCGAGGTGGCAACACTCGATTATGTTGAACTATCCATGTTCAGTGGCGTAACAATGCACACACGGGCCTGCATTTGTAAATTTCTCTTCATTGCCTCTTAATCCAATTTAATGAAATACAAAAAAGTTTAAAAGGGAAAAGGGTGGGGAATATTTAAGATTAGTGGTGGTTTAAGTATTAAAACAGCGAATAATTGGCAACGATGGCGTCATTGTTAAGATGTAAATTACAACTTAATGAGACTCTACAAATAGCTCTACATTTACAACATTTTACTAAATAATACCATTTTGCGATTTAAGAAGATAAAGAAAGAAAGGAAAACTGACAAAATGGAGAATAACGCTTTAGTTTCCCTTGCTTCACAAAATTTCCACCAAATTCATTCATGCACTGATTCTCGTACTCACCTAGAGGCAGGCGAAATAAGAAACCTGCATATTTTCTTAGTTAGGGAACTGTTGCTTTTTAAAGGCTTTTATTGAACATGTATTTTATAGCAAGAGAAATGATTATAAAAAACTTCCTGAAAATCCACTGCCAAAAATGATCGATGAAGTGAGAAATACTCTCAAATCTTGTAACAACCTTATTACTCTCAGAAAAAGGTTGCATGTATTTAATCCAAGTATATCCAGACTGTACTGCTTGCCTAAGATACATAAACCAGGTAAGCCGATGCGTCCTATTGTGTCTGCAATTGGATCACCGACTTACCACCTATCGAAATGGTTAACAAAGGAATTCGAAAGTTTACCCAATATATCATCCAGTTTCACAGTAATAAATTCCAATGATTTCATTAATGAAATAAAAGATATTCAGTTGCAAGAGGGTGAAATTTTGATTTCCTTTGATGTATGCTCATTACTTCCAAGTGTTCCGATACCACAAACCTTGGACTACCTTAGGGATTTACTGGAATCAATTAATCTTAGTCCAGATCTAGTAAAAGAATATATTGAACTCACTAAAATTTGCATGAAACAGAGTTGCTTCCAATTTAATAACAGTTTATTTGAACAACATGAAGGGACAGCCACGGGTAATTCCACTCATTGCCACCTTTCATTGCCAGTCTCTTCATGAATAGATTTGAAACAGAGGCAAAACAATAAATGGATTACTTCCCTAAGGTTTGGCTTAGGTATATGGATGACGTGTTCGCAGTATTTGACACAAAAGTTATAAACATTGATAATTTCGTTACCAAATTATATAACCGTTTCGCGGCAGTAAAAATCACATACGAAGTTGAAACTAATGAGCAATTACCACTTTTAGATGTATTAGTTATTATAAATAGCGAAAATAAGCTGAAATTCGATATATACAGAAAACGCACCAGTACTCTCAGATATATCCCTAAGTATTTCCACCATTGTGTTCAACACAAAATAGCGAGCCTCAATTTTCTAGTCCATCGCTTACTAAGCTTCCCTCTCAATAAAGAGAGGTTTGAAAAAGAAAAAGCGCTAATCAAGAATGTAGCTGAGTGTAATGGATATTCTATTGATACAGTTGAAAAAATTATTAGGAAACGTAGATATAAAGAAACACTTCGAAACTCCTTGTACTTTCAAACTGAAAGAGAACATCCAGGAAAATATGTATCTATTCCTTACGATCCTCGATTCACTCGCGGTATTAGTAAGATTTTTAAAGATATAGAACGACTTTAGTTCATTTGTCAAAAAATAAATTAAAAGAACTTTTAGGCAACCCAAAAGATAAAATTAACACAAATAATAGGTCGGGAATTTACGAAATCAACTGTAACTACTGTAGTCAAAGGTACGTTGGACAGACCAGACGATCTATTCAAACCAGGTTCAAAGAGCACATGGCGTATTTCAAATATGGTAGAATAGATAAGTCTAGTGTTGCCCAATATGCCTCCGAAAACAACCATAAGATATCAAAAAATAAAACCCGCCATAGGTAGAATTCGACATTTGTCCCGGATCGGAACCGAACGACATACAGCTATTTCGAACTTGTTAGTTCTCATCAGTGCCGCAGACGGTACGCCGATTCAGGACAATGCCGAATGAACTTTATGGCGTATACATCTTTATTGATATGATCTCTGTCAGTAACATATAAGTCGGAAATCGAGTAAGGAACCACCAAGCCGCCAAGCGATTATTAAAGTAGTTCCCGAATAGCAAAGCTATTACATAATCGCTCTAGGAAACAACTACTCCTCGGGCTAAAGCCCCGCCAGGCATTGAATTATACCCAGAAGCGATCCTCGACCCCTTTCTCGTGTTTCTGCACGATCAGATAAGGTTTCAAAAAAGGTTTTTGAAAACTTATCTGATCGTGCAGAAACACTAAATCAGATAAGGTTTCAAAAAAGGTTTTTGAAACCTTATCTGATCGTGCAGAAACACGGAAAGGGGTCGAGGATGGCTTCTGGGTATAATTCAATGCCTGGCGGGGCTTTAGCCCGAGGAGTAGTTGTTTCCTAGAGCGATTATGTAATAGCTTTGCTATTCGGGAACTACTTTAATAACCGCTTGGTGGTTCCTTACTCGATTTCCGACTTATATGTTAACAACCATAAGATAGTTATTAGCAACTTAAGATTAATTAGAAATGTAACAAATGCAAGACAACTGGATGCATTTGAAAGTTTAGAAATTTAAGAGTGTAAAAATAGTATGAATAGTGACAGAGGACCTATTCCACATAGCCCGCTCTATTGGCTAGTTACTCACGACTCACTGAGCCGCGGCCGTGACGATCGTGGTTCGATGAGCCGCAGCCGTGACGGTGATAGTTCAGTGAGCCACAACCGTGACAGTTATAGTTCGGTGAGCCGCAACCGTGACGGTCAGGATCCACTGAGCTATAATCAATAATTTAGGCATAAATAGTATACATTGTTAGCATAAGATTAGTTTTAATCATCTCCAGATGATACCAACTTTGTTGGCGAAATGCGCGTCGAGTGTATACTGTTTTGGTGTTTTGTGGAAAACTCAGTTAGTGTTAAGAGAAATGATGTCTTATTTAAAAACTAACGATTCAGATTTCGCTTGAATATCAGGCATTACAACAGCGAATAATTGGCCCGGGTGGCGTCGTTATTAAAATGGAAATTACAATTTGATGAAGCCATGGCCATCTCAATCTAGCACATTCCAGTGAATATACATTCATATCCTCCTTATGAATCTTAAATAGTAATCCACGAATTAATGTTAATACTTATTCTTTTTATTTAAGCTTTTTATTTATTTATATATATTCCCGATTGTTGTATACGTTTACGACACATACAAATGCTTTAGTTACATGCCTTTGTGTTCGGTTATAGTTCTGTGATGAAGCGACAAAAGGTGTTTATTTTATTCCCCAATAAAAAAGATGTTGCCTTTATAAATGTCTTTCGGGCCATCTATTAAGTTATAAACCAGTTTTACGAGCTATAACTGAATATTGTTTCCTGGGGAACATTTGATATATATTGCAAACTTTACCCGTGTATCATAGTTATTCACATCGGAATTGCCATTATTTGATTTCTCAAATAATATTTCTAAATTAGTAAATGATTCTATGTGGTTCTTTTTCTCATTTTCTATAAATTCCGGAGTGTCTATTTTTACAAGATGAATTTTAGAAAGGTCTCCACTAATTCATTGCGATATGGACACCTTGATATTTCACTTGACTTTCTTTAGTAGCAATTGGTCCTTTAGGATCAAATGGTAAAACTGGAGATATTTTTAAAGTATTCAAAATAATGAAGCGCTATCTGATGGTTCAGGTATATCAGGAAACTGTCTGTAATTCCCAAATACGTTCAGGATATTTCAGACACACTGTTTTTCGAATATATTTTCGAATTTCTTGTGCTACAACATGTAACAACGCATGAAGTTTACACGTACTATGTATGAAATTACCACACGAGGCCAGAAGAGAGGTTTGCTGCCTGCAATATCTCTCAGAGTATCCCATTTTTTGGTGGATCAATAATGTTCTGGGGAAGAATTAGTTCGGATTTTGGGATTTAATTCCCATATCCTACATTAATATTTCTACGTATAAAACATCGTAGAAGAACATATAAATGCCATTTGCCCCATTTGTTGGGGACAATTTAATTTTTCTGTGGGATAACGCTCGGCCCTACGTTGCTAGAGAGGTCCTGGACTACAATCGATTTGTGAATATTCCAACTGTGGACTAGCCACCAATAAACCCTTATATTAACCCCATGAAGCATCTATGGAATGCACCAAAATGATCTGTTAGGTGTCATATACCTACCTCTATTTCTCTTTTTCTTCCTCAACCCATATCCATCCACTCTTGGACGAAGGTCTCTCCCAATTATCTCCATTCCTCCCTGTTTTGTGCACATTGTATCCATTTTCTTCCTGTTATCACCCTTATATCATCCACCCATCTTCTCTGGGGTCGCCCTATACTTCTACTCGTTTCTCTTGGATGCCATTCTGTTACTTTGCGTGACCATTTGGTGTCATCTTGTCTAGTTATATACCCTGCCCATCGCCATTTCATTGTTAATATTTCTTCTATAATGTCTTTTATTTGGGTCCGTTTCCAGATTTCCGTATTTCTAATTTTGTCTATGGCCCTTATGGAACTCGAATAAGTCGTTATTGTCGAATGAGACAATACTACTCAGGAAATATTCACCACTTGATAAATAGCATGCCCAGACGAATGAAAGCAGTGATAGGAGCTAGAGGAAGATCTACAAGCTACTGAATTCAAATTATTACGATTCAGTTTCACCTCCAATTATTTCTCTAAAGTTTTTCATTAATACCATTTTCATTGCATTTGACATTTTGTTATTTATTCATGATTTTCTCGATAATACCATTTTGATTGGTTAATCGTTAGTTGAAATCGTTTAATTATGATATTGTACCAGGGGGAAGTACCGTAAAGAGTCTTCCTGACGGCGACCTTCACGATACCTCCAGGTACTTAATCAGATTGGAAAGCCGTAACCATAGATCGAAAGGGGCTGATTACTTTAGTGGTGGTTAAGGTGGGTTCGAGCATAATTTAATAGTGAAATGTATAAACATGACTTACCTTTTCCGGTCTCTCTAGTCTCGCTAAGGAGGTATGTTTTTGGTGATTGGCTAAATAAAACACCGACATCACAACAACGGGGGGAATATACTAGGCTCACTAATTACAACCGCGAACTCCCGCAAACGAACGATCACTAGCTCTAACAGTTCCTGATTAATTTTTCCGTCCTCTATTCAATTATAATGTTAGACACAAGTATTCCTAAAGACAAGTAAATTTAACAAGGCTTATTAATTTTTAGTTTACATAAGGAAGAAATAAATAAACAATTCTCTAGGTTGGGAAAATTAATCAGAGTAACGCTGAGTCGTAATCAGTAGTTAATCGCGGTCGAGCAGAAGAAAAGAACTGTCTTTTAATTTGGCTGTTCGGAAATTTATAATGTCGGTACTTTTTCTGTAGTGGGTGAAAATTACCTATTTTTGTTACCAAAAATGTCCCTTACGGGCAGAACGTAAGCGCCTTGGGGTTGTTACATATTCCCTTTGGCCAACCAGAGTTGAGCTTACCCCTGCCTCTCGGTGACTTTCCCGTTTATAATCGTGGCTACTTATAGACTGTGACCATCGATTGCTTACAACCAGTATTTCTTATATAATTCAATTTGTATCGATTATAATGTCATATTTTATTGTAGATAATTAAAAGTTACTTACTTGGTGTTGAACTGAACTGATTCTGAATACAATTATTTATTTCGTGTACATCCACGTGTACTTAGATCTTAGTATATTCCCCGTGAAGTTCGCACGTGAGGGGCCGTTCGCAATTACATATATATGTATATATGTATAGCAGCTACCTGTCCTATCAATTCCATCAATCTAACTAGTGGAACCCCACAAAATCACAGTCTGATAAGACAAGTCCGAACTTCGTTGTTTTCCAAAACATCATTTACAATTACAAAACTACCTAATTGAGCCATTCCTTTGTGTCAATTAATTCGTTCCCGGGCTCTTGGCCCTTAGTTCGGCCCTGGCTCCGGCGTCCGTAAACCAACATACAGGCCAGTTTGCCCATATGGTCTCCATCAACCCTTATAAGTGGAATTCTACAAACTCTGACCTCCGATTTTAAATGCGTCGCTTTTGCAACATGTATTTGTAAAGAAAAGAACGACTAAATTACAGAACCTTGCCGTCTTCTTCTGTCCCTTCTCTCTGTGGGTGGTTTGGGTCAAGTATATCACTTTTGTTAAAATAGACTAGAAAATATGTACATACATCCGTTCTATTGATAAATGTGAACATAATTTAGAAAATAATTCTAAGAGTTGTGGAATCCATATTGTTACAATATTATGTAGGTACTAAATTTAAATCTTAAAATAAAAGTAATAATGTGAAATTTCATTGATAATATTATCCAGGAGTTTATTAGTAAGGATATATACAAGAGAGAATATGAATAGATAGTAGTTGTGTTGAAAAACACTAATCTGTTCTTACTCCTTACTCCATTAACAAGAAACAAGGTTGTTGGACATCCATTCATAAGATATTATAATACCTGCATTATCTTTGCCAGGATTTAAATAATTACCCAAAGTACACAGATAAATGAATTGCTTGCATTATTAGTAATGTGAGTTATTATCAAAAACATCCCTGCAAAGCAAATTTAACAGTAATTCTACCGAATATTCAATTTTTAGACCTTTACAGTTTAAAAATGTAAGATTGAACATAATATTTTATATTGTACATCTAGTTGCCTATATAAATAACTAGAGTGTACAGTATATGTATCAAAACAGGCAAATTAGTAGCATAACATTATGATTTCTTCAGTTGCTTTCAATGTAACTTTCTTGGAATGTCTACTTTATTTGATTTATTACGTTTGTAACAAACTCTGGGCGATTCCAATTGAAGACAAAAATCTGTCAGCGTATTCTTTGACATTTCGTATAAACATGAAATAATATTATATATTCAGAATTTACATTTACCATTTTTGTCGTAAGTTTCTACCTACAAAAAATTTTAGAAAATAACCACTTTCTGTTTTCAAATCAAAATTCACGTAATAAGTTTATTATCTCACTTTTTCGTTGTATGAAATGAAGTATAATTATTCCTAGCCAATAAATAACATAATCTTTGATCATGGCAACACGGCAAACAACGTTCAAGTAAATGGCCACTGTCATTATGAAATTTCTCCATATGTTGCTGTAATAGGCTTTATTTAAATATTTCTTCATTGCTACGTAAGAATATGACATACTACTTAAGTACTAATAACTACGAGTAACATGTATCATCGTTATATGTACTGGTTATATGTAGAAATAATATCACAACATATTTATATAAATTCAAATACCACCTATGCATACACATTAAAATGACAAAGTAGCATCTCCAAATCATTAAACGCATTCAATTGGTATAGACAATTCTTTAAACACGTAGATAAAAAGATTATAATTTTTTAAATAACTGGCGGAGGTGCCGATGTCACTTTAATATACCGGGTGGCCCACGAAGTTTTGACCAGTTCATATCTCGAAGCCTATTTGAACAATAATTTTGAAAGTTGGCGTTGTTAATACCAATCCAAGTGATTGGTGAATACCATAGGTGATGGCCTATCTAATACCAATCCAAGAATACTATATTTATTAGCAGGTTTATGTAAAACTGATAATATGAGCTAGTAAATGAATGGATTGATTATTTAAAACTTTTATTAAAGAAGATAAATAATTACACAGCAAAATACAATAATTATAAAAATCATTACAGTTGATGCTCAAATTGATGCCCACCTTCATTAGAGTAATACTCAAATCGTTTTAAAATATTTGTGTATCATCTGCACCCAGTTTGGCACTCTGCTCTGATTTTGCTTTGCAAATCGTCTAAATTTCTAGGCTGTGTATTGTAAACCAAACCTTTTAAGTATCCCCATAGAAAGAAATCTAGAGGTGTTATATCTGGGGAGTGGGCCGGCCAAGATATTATACCATTTACATTGTAAAATGTAAAGGCATAATAATCTTATTACTATTTTTACAAACACAAAGTCTACTAGTACTGCTTGACAGCTCTTGAGAAATAGTCATGTTTGTTTCAACTTTTTTGTTCCTAGGCTACCAACGATTTTTAATAAAAATAAAGAAACGTTCATAAACAATTATTTATCATTACTGTAGTGCAGCAAAAACTTTACAAATATGGTATCATTAGATTGGTACTAGACAGACCATCACAAAATTGTAATAACGTATAGGGCGTCTCATTTAAAATCTTGAAGTTTATGTCACGTGACCGGAAATGTGCAGGTGAAATAAAGCCCTTTTATGCCGAAATGGGAAACGCTTTCTACTGTTAAACATCGCCAATTTTCAAAATTATTGTTCAAATATGTTTCGAGATATGGACTGGCCAAAACTTCGTGGGCTACCCGGTATATGAGTATTTTGTTGTTTTCAAGATTATTTGATGTTCGGTGTTCTCTCTATCCACGGTGATCAAAAAGTGGAAAATATAATCTCTAATTAGTCGGAATATAGTAGATACACGCAGATAAGTAAACGCATATATTAAAATGTCGAAATAAGTATTTTTATTATAGAAAAGCAGGACGTTTCTTCTCATGAAAGTCTGTTAAATTGTTAGCATTACAAATTACCTAGAGCCATCTTCTCGCCACGCCGGCAGAATGAAACGTCCGCCACGGCTTAGCTGAAGAATATAAATTAAAATGATGAAGAAAAATACTCGATGCGCCAAAGTGATATAAATTTATTAAAATCCGAGCCGGAAAATCTCGCTCAAATTTCCTTCAGGACGGATGAGAAACTCGTTTCTGAGGATTAGCAAGACGTTCATCGAACCCTGAAATTATATTTCCCTGATGACCTCGCCGAAATTGCACTAAATAAATTCCGAGGATTTGGCGACGAGCGGGATGAAATATGAAAATGTGAAGTGTACTTATTCGCTTTCATGCCTCACTACCCCATGAGCAACTACCTGGAATGCAATATCATATACGTGAAAGTATATGCCTCTCTGATGATCAGATAGCTCTAGTAAAAACTATTACTTTCGTTCATTCTATTTTGTCTCTATCTACAATATATTTAACTCGCAACTGATTAATAATAACTGACTAAGTTTCTTACTATATCTTACATATCGACATTCAGGGTAGATGAAATTATAAAATAATGTTTCCGCTATTTTAAATATTTATGAAGATCACTAAGATGGGCTCAGTTTTGTTGTAAACGATAGGAAGGTGATTCATGTAGATTCAGTCTTCAGTCGATATAAGAAGAATCTTTTATAATCGACTACTTTGAATATTATTATTATCTTACTGAAATCTACTTGATCAGCTAACTTTAATGACTTGTACTACCTGGCATCAAACTAATTTATTGTAATTCTATTAATAACTCCATAACTAATATCCAGAATCTATAAAACAGCAATCAGACTCATACTAGCATACACTGTAGAAACCAGGTCAGAAACCTCGAAAACAAAACAAATACTAGAAACAACAGAGATGAAAGTGGTGCGCAATATAGCTGGCAAAACACTTATGGATCGAAGAAGGAGCGAGGATATCAGAAGAATGTATAAAGTCGATAACATCAATGACTGGGTATTACAAGGAAAAAGGAAATGGAACGAGCACATCAACCGCATGACCGACGACAAAATATTAAAAATTACAAGAGACAAATCACCAATAGGACGTAGGAACGTCGGAAGACCCCGTAAACGATGGAGTGACAACCTCGCAATAGACTGAAACTAGGCAAAGAGACGAAGAAAAACAAGCAAAATTGCTTATACATAAAAAGGAAGAAGAGATATTAATAACTATAGGCATTAATATGTGATTGTTACACATTGTGTAACCTTTATACGAACGTAATTTATTTACTTAGATATATTAACATAAATATGCAAAATATTCTCCTGCTGACAATAACCTAATCTAGTGGGAAAGATTGTTTCTAATTTTCTCTAGAACTCTTAAACTAGTTAAATTTGTCTTATCTACATTTGTATTATTTTTTGGTGATAAACAATATTGGTGACCACAACACCACTGCTTCCTTATAATTTTTTTACTCTTTGGTACATAATTCTTTACCTAAAGATAAGTATATAGTAACGGGTGTTATATTATATATGGCGGTTACGAACGGCGAGAGAGGCGGTGAGGGAGATTACATAATGTTTCTTTGATTGTACTTCCATCTTTAGGGAATATACGTTAAAATTCCTAATGTATAGAAAATGGAGGTTTTATTTCTCTTTACAGGAAATTGTACGAACTTGCCTTAGGAAATTTAATTTTATTGTTGTTTGCTTAATTATTATGTGATAGTTTTTATTTTAATGTTATTTTGTTGTTTTGTTTTTAATATAGTTACTATTTTTTTTTACTACGTGTTTTTGTCTGTGGGTGTAGGAGAATTTATATGCTGAGAGAGGGTAGGAAGGAGTGAGATTCCGTTTCGACCAGAGTTATGGTGGAATTATAGGAAATTGGGTAATATAGAAGGCTCATAGTATGTCTCGTTATTTTGGTCATAATGCGTTTCATGTAGGTATTTGTACTTCTGTGGTGCATTTGGTGTATGTTTTAAGTGCTGTGTTAGCATATTATAAATCTGGCTTAAGGATGGCTTTATATAACAATAATTTGTTCTCAATAAATAATTGCGATCTGCGTCCGGTAAGCCAGTACTTAGTTTGATGCATCAAGAGAATGATCATAAATTAGTAGTTGCATTTTTAAGGTATACAAGAAAACTTTACATTCATCTATGTTTATTGATAACTCATTCTCTGAACACCACGATACAACAGAGTCGATGAATTTTTGCAATCTCAAATGATCATCCAAACAGATTATGTTTAATAATAATTTCAAGACACCTGCAAGGAGAATATGATGCGACATAGGCGTTAAACACAGATAGTTAATAAACAATATATAGAATAATAGTCCCAAATTTGAGCCTTGAAGTATTCCAGATGAGGTACTAATACGAGGTCCGAGGTATTACTTGAGATACTACGAAGTTTACTTGTGTTATAGTTTGATTGATTTTTTCTTATATCATTAGGATTTGGGATACTATTATTGCTTATTTGGGCGTAAGTTACACCAGCACGAACAAGTTAGGATTGAATAGCAGTGGCGATCTTCTCTAACAGCTGGGTAGAGTTTCTGTTGCAGTTGTTTGTGTACAGCACAGCCGCGGTAGTTTGCGGGATAATTTCCTTCGCAATTTACACAGTTCACAAGGTTGTTTCTGACTCTTCTCTCACATTCATTCATTAGAAGATCCCCTGCACATTTTAAACATCTCGTTGTTCTGCGGCAAGTATACTTGGTATGCCCATATCCTTGACATTGAAGCAAATTTTGAGCACTGAGGAATTATTCTCTTAGATTAGGGCGACTCAAGTTTCACTACAGTATGCTCTAATTTTGTTATATTGTATATTTGTTTGTTATTTTCATCGGGACTGAAGTCTATATACCATGGGGGTACTTCAATTTCACTGAATCGATGTTTAATAATATATGTGTTCAGAACTTCATGTCCTTTTTCATTTAAAGCCTGTATGATATCGTATTATGTTGTTAAGGGGTGTATTCCTCGCACTACTACTCAGAAGTTTTTTCTCAGCTTCCGGCTTTTGGGTCAGGTTTCGGAAACTTTCGGATTAGGGAAGGCTATTCATAGGCTAATTTATCCTTAGCATAATAAGTACAAATAGAGGATAGAGGCTTAACTAGTAAATTCCACAATATAGAATTGATCTGTTAAGTGATAACAATACGTAACGGTTAACAATAAACTGTAGTTCTGTGACAACCAACAAATAAGAATCAGTGGCTGATCTCTGAAAAGTAAAACAGAGACACCGGTAATTCTACAAGATTTATAACTTACGTTCGGCTCAACTCTCTAGGGCCATCCGGAACTATAGCATTATATTTTACGATTATCGTAAAGGAAGTTTTATTAAAGGAAATTTTGCAATTTTGCTCCTGATAGATAAAAGTGTTTCTGATGTTTTTAACTCGGAAGCAATTTTATGACACGTTAAATTTATAAGTATATTTTGAAAATAATAAAGGGTCATTGATTCTGATAGTTTATCGTCGATAAAGAGTAGACAAGAAGTGCGAAGTAAATCCAAGTTCTGACTTTTTAAGTGCGATGTTGAGACGATTTTTAACATTGTGAATATAAGGTTATAACCCCTGGAATATAATAAATATAAAAGAAATTATCTTTAGTTATAAAGGGTTTAATAAACTTTGTATATAAAAAAATACATTTACGATACACCCACATCTAGGTTATTCTTCATAGTTTAGGATAGATCATCTAGTTTAGGAGAGTTTTAATCGATTTTGATCCTTTGGTAAGAACAGTAAGTAAGATGATACTAGTACGAGATCATTGCTTAAGATGAGCATTTATCCAAAGAATTACTTTATGTAAAGTAAGTTTGCTTCTTTTATGACTTCATAAACAATTACTTAAGCATACATTTTAAGCCTCCAGTAAATATGTTAATAAAATATATGCCTTCAATTATGGTTTCAAATTTAAAAAATGTTTCACGGAATTTAACGTGTTTAGATGCAAGTATGTTTTACACTTTTTCTAGTATAATAATAATTATAATACATTTACTGAAAAAAGTACAAATAGAAAAAATTGTTCAACCACATTACCACGAAAGAGCGATAAAAGTTGAAATGTCTTTATTCATGTGTTTATTCAGTTATACCAGAATTTTACACATCACGAATACTATAAATTATAGAAAAATAGTCTAAAATTATAGAAGAATAGTAGAATATCGTAAACCCCTGTTTTTCTTATAGCAGACTCACCAAAAGCAATATTTAATACTTCTGAAACATTGCTGCACTTTTCTCCATTCTTACAGAAAAATTTAATGAAAATTCTCTGCTCCATTTTTTAAATAAATAAATAGTCGCGGATCGTATCGAAATATATGAAAATTTTTTGACAGCTGGCAACAAACTAAACATCCGACATGGCTAACAATGTACACATACTATTTAGACTTGTTTACCAACACAACGAAAAAATCGCGCAAATCGAGCTAATACAAAGATATCTCGTATGTGCGAACGTCAAATATTGTGCCTCAAGATGCCAAATTTATGGCGAAATTTGAGTCCACCGCGTACAATTTTTACTAGCGGCAAGTTGACCCGTTAAAGTGTTTGCATATCTCCAAGGTCCTGCTGAGCCTCCCCTAATATTTAGTTATACGTATTTCATCCGCGCCAAAGACAACACAATATGACCGTTGCCGGGACTACAATCTTGGAAATGCACTTCTAACCTCGGGGAACGGAAAACAGAAGAGACATTTTACTTGCAAATTATGTTTTATTATAGAAGGCCGTAAAAAGTCGTCGACTTTTCCGGTACCGTGACGCTGGTAGGATTCCTTTTGTTGGGCGGAATCTCTTGCGCCGAACGAAATATTTAAAAAAGCGTTTTAACGAGCTCACGGCGAGACCAAGGGGTGGTTTTTGTCTTGCGATTAACGTGCCGGTTAGAAGAAAAAAAGTTTACGGCGTTTTTAAAATTTTTGTTAATAGCCCAAAGGAATATTTAAGATATGATTTTGATGAAAAACTAAATATTTCGTATCAACATCACACTAAAAATCTGATTAAAGGATACCGTTAGAAGTTTTCCCTTATGTAGCAGACAGGTAAATGTTGCAACAAATTATATACAATTTTGTGATATAAAGGTAAAATATGAAAACATTACAGAAAGTCTTAGAAACAGTAGAAGAATTGTCCATCCAGCGTCGGAACGAAAGAATGGAAATGCATGCTATTAAAAATGAAGTCCGTCAAATCAAAATTAAACACATTTTTAAAATTTTATTAATTGGCTTGCTCACTCAACATATCAAGATTATAGGGAATATTTCATATGAGAATATTAAAGTATTAGGCTTATAAACTGTTTAATGAATAAATAATTCAGTTCTTTTCCTTGTAATTATTGTTTACATCCATAATTCTGTTATCAATATGACTTTAAAAATGTTTGTATTTATATTCTGATTGCATATTTATTATTATTGTTAATTCCTTTAGTTTAGTATTTAATTTTTAATAAATTATATTTTTCTCTAGATATATAATAATATAATAATTATTATTTGTAAACTACATAAATAAGGAGATTATACTCCACCCCGTCTGTAAATGCCTTATATAATAAAGACTAAACAAATTAGATCAAAACAGCTATTCTCCTGGCTATATGCCAAACGCCGAGCGCTGAATTAAATGGCAAAATTTGCCGTATTTTTGTCAAACAGAGTTAGCACTAAAAATACAGTGATTGTTCCAAAACCACCAAGAGAGATGCAAAGTGTCACGTATCTCAGGATATCGTCAACTGCAGACCGGTTTCGACCTTTCTACCTTGGGTCTCGTCAGTGCAGTATGAACAAGTATACCTTCGACAGATAAAGCTCACATCTAGTAGACGTTGCTAAGTTCTACCGCAATAGAAAGTACCAAACGCCATCTCCTGGTAGTTTCGAACAATCTAAATCGAAGTAAAAACTTGAAATCATCAATATAATACAAAGTTTTACTATCAGAGGGTACCATTTAAACTACGAAAATAAGGAGTTTATACTCCAACCCATCTGCAAATGTCTTATATAATAAGGACTAAACAAATTAGGTCAAAACAGCCCCAACAAACTCCTTATTTCCATAGTTTAAATGTTACCCTCTGATAGTGAAACTTTACATTATATTGATGATCTCAAGTTTTTACTTCGATTTAGATTGTTCGAAACTACCAAGAGATGGCGTTTGGTATGTTCTACTGCGGTGGAACGTAGCAAAGTCTAATAGGTGTAAGCTTTATCTGTCGAAGGTATACTCGTTTACACTGCACTGACGAGACCCAAGATAGAATGGTCGAAACTGGTCTGCAGTCAACGATATCCTGAAACAGGTGACACTTTGCATCTTTCTCGGTGGTTTTAGAACAATCACTGTATTTTTAGTGCTAACTCTGTTAGACAAAAATACGACAAATTTTGTCATGTAATTCAGCGCTCGACGTTTGGCATACGAGTATAGCCAGGAGAATAACTGTTTTGACCTAATTTGTTTAGTCCTTATTATATAAGACATTTGCAGATGGGTTGGAGTATAAACTCCTTATTTCCGTAGTGAAAATTACGCTCTGAGCAGTTAAACTTTGCATTATATTGATTGATAATAATTTGTCTTTATTTACCTGTAAATTAATATATGTATACAAAATACTGAAGATGAACATAAATTGGGCAATGGGTGAAGTGTCGCTATGAACTACTTTTCAACTTAACGCTGTATAAAAGTATGTACATAAAACATAAAATGAACCACTACTTTGAAACAAAATAAATTCACTTATAGTTAAATATATATAGTTAACAAGAACCATGTCAACTGGTAACACTGGGGAAGAACAGAAATTTGTAACACAATTTTTGTTGAGTTCGAGTTTTGAGCTTTAATGCTCACATCTGTAAAAGAGCAGTAGTAGTACTATACATGTTGTGGTCTAAATCCTGACTGAAACAAAGGGATAATATTGTTATTTAAACATACGTTGATATTTGTGTTTTATGTCATCTATATTATCTTCAATTATTATTATTATCATATTATATAGGTTTGGGCCTCATCAGCCACTGATCGCATAGGTAGTCCCTTGGCGATCCCCTCTTATACGGGTCGTTGTCCAGAAATGCTATCCCATAAAAAGAGCAATTTAGGCACGTCCCCCGTCTTAAGCCTCGCCTCCTCTAGGATAACAGGGGTCCCTAAGATAATATACTTCTTCCCCTCCAGTGCGGGGCAGATGTAAAGAAGATGAATCGAGGTTTCCTCGTCTTCTTTACAGTATCTGCAGGCCGGGCTGTTAGTTAGCCTCAGCTTGTGCTTATATGCGTTCGGGCTACTATGGTGGCCCCTTATGATTCCCACCAGGGTTCTGGCTATGTGCCTGTTCAATTTAATGAATTCTTGGGCCCATTTCGCAATCTCTGTGTATTGTAAGAAGAGTTTGGTTATTTGACAACCCGTTTCTCTTCTCCATCTTTTATTGTGCTGGTCTTTTGCCCAGCCATTGATGCGGTCTCTGATCAGATTCTGACTTCCTCGCACTGCAGGTTCTGGTCTATAGAGGTTTTCCCTGGTCCCTAGTCTGGCAAGGTCATCTGCAATTAGATTTCCCTTAATGCCATTATGCCCAGGTATACATAAGAGTTCCACTGGTCCCTTCCCTGCCAAGTGGTTTAATGCTTCATAGCAATTGTAGACCAGCTTCGACTTTGTCATTGCTGAATTCAGGGCTGCCAACGCCGCCCTGCTATCCGAGCAGATACATGCCTTCTCCTGGGTCCGATTTTGGTCGACCTCCAGAACACCGTATGTAATTCCAACTAGCTCGGCCTGGAGTGCGGTAGTGTATTTGCCCAAGGGGAAAGTTTTACCTATCCTGTCGCGTCGCCTATACACCCCCGTATCCGCTATTACCTTTAAACTAATAGGCAAAATACTAATAGGACGAAGATAAAATTCAGATAGATTACATTTTTTTAGTAAAGAGATAACAGTAGTATTTTTCCAAGCTTTAGGGAAGGTGAATATATGTATTAATAATAATCATTAACATCTATTAATATAAATATATAAATAATAAAAGTAGTATGATTTAATAGATGATATACTACTAAGTTAAGCATATTAATTGAAATATTGTCAGAGCCTACAGCGGAATTTTTGACCGTATTAATATATTTCATTCAGTGCTAATAGAATTACGGTACACTGTATGCGATAATGTGTTATTTTGAATGTGTACAAGGTATGTTCAAAAAATAACGGGAATTTTCGTTTTTTGGAAATAATTTTATCTATAGAATAAAGAAGAATATAGAATATAGAAGCGAAATAAGTCTTCATTTATTAATGAGTCACTATATATTTTCCAGCAATTGGCACTGCTCAGTTGTAAGTAATATTGGTGAAATATTGTTAAAATGAAGATTAATTTCTCTAATATAGAAGTTCTCCTTTTTTCTTTTGTCTTTTGTTATATACAACAGACGATTATTATTATTATTATAGTATTGCATAGAATAGTTCCACAGGATTATATTCTCAGAATAATACTTCGTATTAGTTAGTCTATTAACATTTAAAAATATTATTCTCAAATTACTTTTCAATATAATAAACATATCTTTGCTAAAAAAAACTTTTTCTTTTTATTTATTTTATTTAATCAAATTACAAACAATCGACTGCAGAGTTTCATCATCTCATCATATCCTTTTGTTTCACGTATGAAAAGAAATACGTCTTTCGTGCTTCTCATATTCTCATATTTCATTACACAATACATCGCCGCAGACCAGACGGGGTTATGTGTGTAATTCAATATTGCAACAAAAAACCAATGAAGTTCAGAAAACAAGACGAATTACTATCCGTTGACTGCCATAAGTGCAATATTTCCCATAGAACAGGCTCGCGAGGGATTGTGTTCGCCAAGATTAATGACATTTTTTATTTTTATCACAGAAATGAATACCAAGAGTGTCCTATATAACCCTAAATGGAGAAAGGGGGCCGAAAGATAAATGCAAAATCATGAATGCCGCTGGCAGGGATGGATGACGAGCTGTGGACAGTGTGCAACAGAAAGTACAAGATTTTTTGGTTTCTTATAAATATTTATTTGGTTTCTTGTCCATATGTCACAACTCCTGTTATAATTTAACATTAAGAACGACATAGGTGTGCATAGATAAACACCAATTTTGTGTTATATACGAAACTTTGCTTCATTATTCAGAGAAACTTAATAAACGCACATACGAGAGTCAGTCCAAAAGTAAATTTCCCTATTTTTCCCCCTATCTATTCTGCTTCTGGGGCACTAAAAATATTATCTGATTGTGTTGGTAATATTCTAAGATTTTCGTGGGGTACAATGTCGCAGATGGCAGTACTTTATTTGTAAATATAGAAATGCCATTGTTATGCATGTCAAGTTGTAAATTACATGTTGTTATCCATTTTTTAATAGCCAAAGGTGAAAGGACAGTGAATATCCATCATGAATTAAGTTCTGTTTATATCACAAGTGTAAAAGTATCCAAATAGCACAAAGAATTTGAAACCTGTTACTGGTATTGGCGAGGATGTTGTGGTGACTATTCATGAATTTGTGGCAAACGATATTCACCCGATCTTATTTAAAGTAATTTCTATATTTTTTTGTTTTTCTAGCTCAAGTCCACCTGAGTGGTGAGAGATTTGAGACAGTCAAAAGATGAACAAGACAAAGTGTAGGTCAACATCTGGCTGGCACAAATGGACACGTAATATGCCACTGGCATATAAAATTGTATTTTCGGTATACAAAATACATTGAAAAGAAAAGATCGACTATATAGAAAATTAACTAATATATGTATATGTTTAAATAATTTTTTCAAGTTTTTAAATACGTTTTTTTTTTATTTTTTATAAATAGAGAAATTTACTTTCGGATCGACCCTGGTATAGCGAAAAAAAATGCCCTTTGAAAATATATAATTATGTGAGGAACCAGCTGCATTTATGGAAATCACGGCTGTTTATAAAACTGTCTAATAATAATACTGAGTAGAATATATTGAGTAGAACATACTGAATAGAAAATATTAAATCTTTTAGAGAGCTTTAGTTGATCTAGTTGTACTTGCAGAGTAAATTCATTCTGCTACTTAATATATCTTTGTGGGAAGTATATTAATATTTACACTTTCAAACAAGAAGTATGTAAAGAATTATATAAGACAAACTAAAATATTTAGAAGTACTTTAAAAAACACCTTTTTACAGAATAAGTCTATATTGTTATGAAAAAGAATATCTAAAACCACTCCAGAAAGTACAGAAAAATTAAGCAACAGTAACTTATAAGTAGTTATAAATCGCGGGAATAATTTTCAATGCTTTCCAGTATGCAATAGTTAATATAATTGTGTTTTTGCTTGCCTAAACTATCATGACAAGAAAGAAAAATGTACTGTTTCCCAGGTTCTAAGAAATTAGGCACATGATGTTTTAATCCTATATTTTACATTCTTAAAAATGTAAATACTGGAGGAATATTTTTACATCCCCTACTATCATCCTGACACATTATAATTTTTATAATAAATTATCATTTCATGGAGTTTTATAAAAAATAGGTAGTTGAAATTTCTTTCATGTATTTTTCGGAGGTAACAATGACTTCAGTATAATTTATAAGTATTCATATCTTTAATTACAATTTAGATAGATATTTGACAGTCATAAAATCATCATAGCAACTCTTGAATACTACTCTAATGTAAAATCGTTAAAAGTCACCCTATTTCGAGAAAAATACCCACTATATACATAGGTCGATTACACTCTAAAACAATTATATGGTTATTAAAAAATTCTTAACGTAATTAAGACAACAGATTTTGTTTTCAATTATTCCTATCAATACTTCCTATTAAAATTCAATATTTTTATGTTCCTGAAGATTCCAACATTACTTTAAAACAAAATTAAAAATTAGCATAATTAAGTTTTAATAAAACCAAGTATCAGATTTCATATATATCAGATATTTATAATTAATATATATATATATATATATATATATATATATATATATATATATATATATATATATTCGATATTAATTAGCAATTATTCACTACATATTTGAATAAACATTAAGTAAACATTATTAATGAAAGTTTTAATATTTTTATTTGTAGAGCCGTATAAAAAATATATGTCATTATATCAGTTTCTTGATTCTATAATTTATTTATCATTCCTCAAATTTCTACATAAACAATCGTTATCAAACTTCCTACAGATTACGTGTGAACTATATGCATTCTTGCATTCATTAAATCAACTGTAATATGATCTGCAAAAGTGGTGTTTCTCAAATCTCCTGAACATATGCAGAACATCCTTGAACTACCACAGTAGATTCTTACTCGCTGGGAAATATCGTTGCAGGTAAAATTTTATAATTTTGAATATTTCCACAATATAAAGTCTATAATTAATATTACAATTTGGTCCTATAGACGCAGTTGTTATCAAGGAAAGTCAAACGATATTTTAAGATCTTCATCTTGAAGCATATTTACAAACTGTTCATAAAAATTACAATCCAGCTGATAACGATGTTTAGGAATGTAACTGGTTTACAGTGTTGTATAAATTATAATGTATAACCAGGTGCTTCTTTTTATTTTATTAGTTAGCATTACTTATTTTATTTCATTTGAATTATTACGAACCCACGAAAATGACGCATCTGTTGCCCCGATGATATGATTCTATAGTTATTACCTAGATAAATTATGATAGAAAGATATATGCACAATATTTCTATGCAGATGCAATGTGGAAGACAGAGAAATAATTTTTGAAACAGGTCAAAGGTGTGTTAAGTCAAAGACCAGAGGGTGTTAAGTTAAGGATAACAAAGAAATATCAGGATACCAAGGGTCTACGCCAGGTAATTAAAATATGGAATAATTTATTTATTATTGTAATCCCAGGGTGAAAACGGCTTGAATATTATTGGAACCTTTGATAATTTCAATATAATACGTATTGAAAGAGGATCTCTTCATTTAAATAAAGGAGAAGGACTTAAGAACGAAAATATGGAACAATTTCATTGATCGCTAATAAAAATCGGATTATGCCATAAAAAATATATATTCTATCATAAAAATATACTGTCATATAAATATTTACATGAAAATTATGCAAGCTCTCCATCTGAATCCAGTACTGTTATTCCTAGAAATCCTTTATTTTTTATATACAATAAAGAGAAGTCATGTTTATATTGTTAAGTATTGACAGAGACAAGGGCAGATGTTGTGAATTCTATGATTTAATGAAAAAGAAAAAAGTTACGGAGCAGACGTAGTATAGAAAAGAGAATTGCACAAAATAGAGGCATTCTGTGATTTCCTATTTCATTCTCAATAATTCAGGTTACTTATACCTATAAGTATCCATGTTAATTTAGGTTAGAATCTAAAGTTAAATCCTCATGTGAAAGAAACCCGTGAAAGACTTTTTTTACTTTAAAATATTACATTTTTCCATTTAAAATCATTATATTCTCATCATCTTAGTCTAAATATTAATATTATCAGATCCTTTTAATATGCCTCGTATTAATCTAGTATTATTATTGTTTTGAATGTTTTCGCTATTAATAATCCTAATTTATTTTTATGTGTATTTGCGCTGTTTAATTTTATTTTATTTTTTATTACTATTCTGCAGTACAATCTCAATAAAACCCTGATTTGACTAATTCACTTTATTATTTTTTATGTATTGCAGTGTGAACTGAAGTTTTTTGAGTTCGGTGTTTCATTGTATCTTTGGGCGATCGTGAAAGACCATTATACCACTCGGCCGACTTAGCAGGTTGTGAGACCTAAGTCAGAGAATATTTCTTTGTAAGTTAAATAAATGGCGTTACATAGACACCCATTTTGTAATTCGTGCCTGAACTTGCTTGATCGTTGCACTATCATTTTTTAAGTTTATTGACGAGGAAGGTTACACAGAGCATGAGAATATCCATGCTCAGTATCTCAAACTAAAGCTGTTAAACTCTTTTCGTTGGGATCCAAACACAAACATACGATGGCACCCCCCAATTCTGAGCATAGTCTGCAGCTTAGATCTACAGTACAATATGAAAATTTTTCAAATCAGACTAAAAGACCGTTTTGTATTGCGGTTTCCAACATGACCTTATTGAAGACTCCTCTCCAAATTGTAAGAATACACATTGGATAGAAGAACTTCTAACTTTTACTAATTGCCCATTAGGCACTCAATTGAATCGTGCTATCAAATACTTCTACTGCATATTCTAATTTCCGACAGATACATCTTTTATACCGTCTCAGAAACAATTCATCGTTGGGATGTCTCATTGACGTTTCTGAAAGGTATAAGAAAATAAGTTTGTGTATTTGATTCTATTTGATGTATGATATGACTGTATCATAAACCGCAACAAATGATTATCTTAAGTTCAACGTTAAAAATAGTATTGGTACAAGGATTTATCTCCTGTTCCCTGACCCTACTTCCAAAAATTCGACATTGAAGCATCAAATACTGGGTGTCCCAGCGAGAGGTAGCCGATTTAAACTTGCCGCCGTTACTCTTGCGGCAGATTTTGGAAATTGATGCTTCATAGTAGACGCGGAGAGTATGCCATCACAATATGGAGCGCTATACTGTTCAGCAACGCATACTTATTGTCAAAGCGTACTACGAACGTAATGGTTCAATTGTGGGCACTAAAAGAAAATTACGTGCAATTATGGGTCATAGTGAGGCACCTGCTAAGCGTTTAAGACCCCATCAGACCCCCTAAGACCATAAGACCCCATTAAACTTTTTCTTTTGGGGCTACGTTAAATGAAAAAGGTCTACGCCAATAACCCCGTTATGACTGAATAGCTCAAAATTTACATTAGTGGAGTTATTGCGGACATAGGGCCACAGCTATGCCGCGAAGTGATGGAAAACTTCATCAAAAGAATCCACTGCTGTCAGGGAAGCAAGGGCGGCCACTTACAAGATATTGAATTCCATGTCTAATGTCATAGTTTAAATAAACAATTGAATCCAAAATTATTATAGAAATTTTATTTATTTACCCAATAATTACAAACATAATCGGCTACTTCTCGCTGGGATATCTTTAATTTATTCGTGGAATCTTCTGATATAATATAAGTAATAAAAGAGTTAGAGTATGGGTAATATAAGTATAAGTAATAGAAGAATAATAGCAATTACGGATTTTATTGTGACATTGGCATATTAATAATAGGTCATCATAGAAGTATATCATAAATAGAAATGAATTTTGACAAGACTTCTCACAATTTTAAATAAAGGAGAAAATAATAGAAACTTTAAGAACGCGTTTTCTTCCTAAATTAAAAATTACGGTATATTTTACAGAAATTTATTTGATTATAACATATTTGAAAACTCTCAAAAATAAACTTCAAAAAATACTCCGTCGTTGGAGAGAATCCAAAAAAAGATCAGAATAAAATATTTTTATCCTTGTCCCAAATTAAAGACTACATGAAAGTTATTTTGATTTAGGAGAATCAATGAACTTCATACATTCAATGTGCGATCATGAGTTTTACTTCTGGATTAAAAGTCATCCCTGAACTTCTTCAATTACTATCTTGGTGTACTTTTGCTAGTGTACTAATATTTATTTTCACCCAATTCTTCTATAACTTCGTTATATTGTTCCGTAAAAACTCCATTACAAAAATCATATAATTAGAAATAAAGTCTTATTGTTTCAACCTTCAGGACGATGCTTCAAACTAAAACTTTAACGAAAGACTTTCTGGTGAAGAAGAACCTCGTGAATCCAAATGTGTAGTCCCTAATTTTGTTCTTTGTTCAACTGCTGTTCATATTGTTCCCAATAACTGCTGCCTTAGTGTTTACCTATTTCCCAATAAATGCTGTTTTAATGTTTGTCTTTTATATTCACGTTATCTTCCTTACTGTCTATGACAATTCCATAATTGGAAATAACTTATTATTAGAAATAAAGTTAATGCACCTATACTCGTTTTGGTACCCAAAGTTAAAGACTAGATGGAAGTCTTTGATGTGAATGAGTATTTCTATTTCATGAATACAATATACTATCCTCAGTTTTGTTATTGATTCAGGTGACATTCCTAAGACTCTGTTCCTTTGTTTAGTTGCAGTGTTCTCTTCATCGTACCATTAGGGAAATAACTGTGCATCTTGAAAATTATATTCCAAATTAAAGACTTCATGAAACCTTTTTTGGTGAAATAGGACAGCTGGACTTCAAGAATCAGTATATAGCTCATCAAGTATAGGAATAAGTCTCAAAACTGCGATATTGGGCCACCAAAGAGGTGCGGAGTAGATAACTTGGTCTCTACCAAGTCACACTCAGACCCTTGCAGAATGAATATCGTTAAATATATGTATACACAGAATTCGATCTGACCGCGTGTAAAATACATCCTTTTCCCTAAGAATGCTGCCTCACTCTTTCTTCTACGCATACCTAGAGGATATCGTACATTTTCCTATTCTTAAAGAGCAGTTCAATCCCCAATTCTGCTGCTAGTCAAAGCTGTATTCCTAAATGTATCCCATAATAACTGGTTTTAATGTGTTTATTTAATATTAGTTTCAATATAATCTGCATAACTTTATTTAATATATACAAAGTCAAACCAAGTCCATCTTATGGTCATATCTAGACCTTGAATCGATTCATCTTTAGATATTTCTTACGGTAGTGATAAATAAATGTTTCTTCTCCGTCAGTATCATTAGACATTATCATCGTTACATTAAGTATACATCACTCAATATATTTTACTAAGCAAATGTAATTAAATTTACGCCAAACAGAAAAGTAAACCATATCATTTAGGGAGAAACAGCTCCTCGTCTAGAGGGTGAGTATATCCAGCCCGCGAATAACTTTCAACTTCTCTCAAAGCCCCGATTAATCACGATTTCCTCTAAATTCCTACTTGCGCACTTTCAATTACAAGGCCACCGTGTCGAGGCGCTCCCCTAAGTCTAATTTCATGGAAACGTACTGTGGTGTCGCATATTGCCAGAAACTTCGTAATTACTCCCGAACTGATCACCGACGAAATACTAGAAGGGAGCCGTCTTGATGTACCTTTGTGTAAATTTATAATTGACTATTAATTATTTACTAACTAAAGTTAAATTGGTAAAGTTAAGCTTAGAGATGTTTAAACTGGGTAATGCTGTTTCATTGGATGTTTGTTCAAGTGAAAGGATACAACAAATCTGAGTGCTTATGTACGTGTACACTAGAAAATCGATAGTCTGCAGCAATAGCACAAAATATCTCTAGGAAATAATCTCAGTGAACAGTTACATTTAAAAAAAATTTTCGTGAAACCTATGTATGTGTTATTTTGAGATAACAACTTGATCGATATAACCTACATTATTGCGGACGTTATAATGACAGCCGTAGACATTATTTAATAATTATTTTAATCAAATCTATTGCAAATTTTTAAGCAAAATACAAATCGATAGAACACTATTTGGTATGAGAACAAGTCCAAAAATTAATCACACAATTATTATTGTTTCCAGAAATTGAAACTAATTTTATTTCGTCATTGCTTATACCGTCTTTGGAAGAAATTTCTGAAGCTAGTTCAATATCATCGTCTACTCGATAAATATCATGATTATTCTGAGTATTAGAAGACTGATTAAATATCCTGATTTTCTGTCCATAAGTGTTTCCTGAAGGCTGTATTAAGGCTGTATGAAGGATTATTTTCCAGAACAAAATGTTGTTTCAATATTTTAACTTCCTTGCTAACTGGTTCTTCGATATACTATTCTGCAATTGTTATAGACTTCCAACCTCCAGATTTCTTCAGTGTGAGTAGCTCGCCTCCGTTTTCAATCAACAATGTAGCTGCTGATCGCATAAAAGTATGACCCGTGTAATCTTGATAATTCTGAATTGACTGGGCCTTTACTTGATGAAAATCCATATTTATACAAAATTAAAATCTTTGCTGGTTAGATTTTCACTTTTTATTTGTTAAACATAACAATTGCTTCGCCAACACAGTGGCTTCTTCAGATATTAAGTACATAGACTGTGTACATAGTCAATGTCCTGTCTTGTGCATTTGCCTTATCTGTAATCTATAAACACAAGTTGACCTTGTACACCAACTAGCCGAAGGGCTCCATATTTCCTGCAGAGCGTATAGCTTTTAAAAGGTGTGATTTTCGATAATAATAAATTTCCGGAAAGTCTTATTTTTTATGTCTTCCAGCACTACGATTATAAATGTTCGAGTATCTTCAATATGGCTTTGTAAATTGAAAAGTCCTTGCCGGCGAAAAGTGTCAACATTTCCAAACACTAAAATAACCTCTAGTAAACGGTAGTCGTCTGGTGCTTTCAGAAAAAAATTTTGTTATTTGGTCCTCTTAGAAGTTTTACCTTTCTTTGTTTATAACATTCAGATTTGCGTTTCAGGAGCACAAGAAGTTTTCTATATCTGTAATAAGCGTAACTTTTGAATACTAAGAAGTAAACTCTAGTGATAAACCTAACCTAACCTAACCTAACCCAGAAATGTCAACATTCTCATGTAATTTCCAGCAGGCCTTTATCTTGGAAATTTTTGTCCATAAGCTGTTTGACGCAAAATTTTTGGTAAATTGTGACAAGTAGCAGAGCAAAATATTTTCATTGATCTCTTCGCCTCTGCCATGTTATAAAATCCTGATATTATTTTTCGTACCTGACACTAGCCTTGAAACGCTATAAATCCAAGCTAGCAGCAGCCGCTTCATCATGAATATTTTCGGGAATTTCACAAGACGCAACACTCTCACGCTGTGTCATTTTAAAAATTATATTTATTTGTTTGTAAACCAAAATTACTAAAGTAATAAATTAAGCCCGCCTGATTAATTTCTTGAATTGTATTTTTGATTTTTTTAAATTAAACAATATCTGAACAATAAAACCAACAAGAGCGTATAACTTTCTCATATAATATTTATTTTAATATTATATCCGACTGGTATACTCTTAATGTCGGCCTAATACTGTTATATACGATACTATAAACAATAACTACATGGCTGTTAATTTATATTAAATATCTAATTTTAGCTTTTAAGTGTATATTTAAACAATGCAAAACATCCATCTTATCCAAAGGAGATGGGATATGAATGTAACCAGCTTTTTACTGAATTCTTCTTGATTTCCAGAAAGAGTCACCACATTTTATCATCCCTTGCATGTAACTCCGCAGCTTCCTAGGTTTTAACATTCAAGAGAGTTTTGGTAAGGTAAATAATATATATATATATATATATATATATATATATATATATATATATATATATATATATATATATATATTCCATGTATATATATATATATATATATATATATATATATATATATATATATATATATATATATATATATATATATAATGTTTTCAGAAGCTTTAAATATATCGACGAGTAGTAATTTAAATTATAATGGAACAAGGGCATGCAACTTAAATTTGATAACAATGTATTTGAAACGCTACGCAGATTTGACAATAGAGATTTCATGCATCTTGTAGAATCATCTAATTTACATCCATCGCGAATTTATCGTCATGAATTGTCTCGATATCACTTATTATTTATAGACAAAGCTCAGATCTTGATTGAACAGCGTACGTCAGTGAAACCATTTTAATATTTCACCGACATGGCCCCAGCAGGAGAGAAGATCCCTTTTGTTTGCCTCGTCAATTGCTGTTTTCTACGCTCAATACAGTGTTTGTGCTACGTACTCTTTTGTTACTCTGATAAACAAGGAGGGAACGATGATGAAGGTTGGTAACAGCGTCGGCGATGTTCATTTGCTTTCGGTCGGCCTTCTACGTTGTACCCTGACTGATATTCGAACAATCTACTGAACAGTGTCCCTCATATACATATTCAAGTTAGAGAAAACATGAGTCAGAGGATTTGCTTAATTATCGGCTTTTTTAGTTTCTCATTACTACACTGGGGAAATAGATCACGAATGCCAAATGAATATTCATTTGCCCCAGCAATACAAATGTATACTATACAGCTGCAGATAAACAAGTCAATAATTAAAGCCAGATAAAGTTTCATGAACGTTAATTACTTGCCACAAGTGAATAACTTATCTAAAGTAATGTTATTAGCAGTAATGAATTTAGTTAGTAATATAATACTCTGTGTTTCTAATAGCTATTAAAAGTCTCGTCTGTAAACAATGTATACTCTTGGATATTACCATTGAGATAAGTGAATTAGTTGTTGTAGTTACATTTAACCTTTCCAATACAATCTTTGTGCATTTTTGTGCTGCGTTTATTAAATTGAAAAAATCATACAACAATTATTGAAACAACCAAAAATCGTGAATGAAAACAAATTATTAGTGAATTATGCATTAAGTTGGAATAAATATGCGTAGCTATTTAATGAACGCGGAATCAAAACTTACAGTGATCTGAACTTAAGAAACATGCACCAAACGACCTGTAACAATCCATCAGTGTTTCTGGAAAACTAATCTTCTGTTTTTATTACTGCATCGAAGATTTCAACTTTCCCATGATGATAATAATTTTATAATAATAAAATGTATTTTTTTGGGAATTCTACTATTATAATAATCCACCATTAGGAAAATGTATAACTCCTTCATTCCTGATTAGATAAATGTAGTACTACCAATGATTTTCATTTCATAATTTGAGTACTGATATTATAATGACTGGCAACTTGGCATCTGCATTACAAATCTGTATTTCAATTTGACACGTCGTCCCTTGTTATTAAATACGTGATATAAGAGATATCTCAAAAGAATTGTTGCCGTCTAAGTTATTCTATGTTACGCCAGGCTGTCCTGGAACTGCCTATCAAAATTTCATCCTTATTATTAATCATCAATGTAAGTATACTATTCATAAAACTTTTATTTCCTGTTTGACTGAACAATTAACTTATTCTAATACCGTATGGTTTGGATATTCACATGTGGTATATTGTATAAACGATATACATATATAGTTATAAGTATGCAGGATAATTGATGTCGCAGGCGCCTTAATATTAAGATGGGCCTTCTACCAAGCCAGCAGAAGCATACATGTAGAAATTCGAAAACGCCATCTACCTGCTAAGCGACAAAGTTTCACCTATGGGAAACTATGCTATGGGATACTATGATGCTTCTCATAATCTTCTGATTTACTTATACTGATCATTCTTAGTAAGAATTACATCGCAAAAATCAGTTTTGGAACAACCTGGTGTAACTAAGAATCACTTAGAAATCAGAAATAATTCTGTTAAATTATTACCCCCTCAGGTGGTGACGGGAAAGTCTGCATTAGACGAAGTAACCTGCATTACAAATGAGAAGCAATATAGCTTCCTGTATGTGATACTTTGTTCTTTAGTATGTAGATGACAACTAAATGAGTATCATTTTCCAATTGATACTCATTTTTACTTTAAACATCTCGTCTGCATTGGCTGCAACCAAGGGGATATCCATTTAAATCAAAAACATGACTATTTAAGGTACACATCCAAGTAGCTATGAAAAACGATGTGCTTATTGAATATTTTTTGAGATGATTTTTTGAGATATTCAGGTTAGTTATTCGACCTGAGCCCAGTATGGAGCCCAATCAGCTACCTCCAACATTCATTGTATGCTTCGATTGAAATCCCAACAGGAGGAGCTTAGTACCTCTGAGCATGAGTGTATTTGTCCTCGTCTCTATGTGCAACCTTACCTTCACAACCGAAGGGTTTAGGCGATTAAAGTTCTAGATATTAGAACAATATCTTTTCTTAAAGGTAGTGCCTTAGATTCTTGCTCTTAAACATGTTTGGGAGAATTAATTTATTTTTAATACTATACTTTAACTGGTCAAATACTATACCGAGGTATTAATTTTATAGTTGAAATTCGTTACATGTTGACGTGAAATCATCGCGAGTTATTTCTTAAACATAATAGATTTATGCAATGCTAAAAAACTATACATTCACTACAGGGAAATATTTATAGTTATAAGTTGTAGAACGTCTTAAGCATTATTCCATCACGTAAATTACATTTTAAGAGGTTCAGTGGAATAAATAAGCACACGCGGAGAATATTTCATTCGTAACCAGACACGTGAATTGTGATATATGGAAACCAGCTCATACGACGCTTACGAGAACTGCTTGAGAGATACAGGCAGTAAAGTTTATACCATCAAGACGCCGATCCCCCGTTCTAAGCCACTTTTAGGGCGCGTCGTAAATTTTGTATTTATTTCGGTGTCTGTCAGCGTATCAGTGACGGGCGGTGACATACATAAATAATCGGCAGTGCTCACTGTTGGACACCCTGTCAGTTACATGTACGCCTCGATTATTCATTGACCTGTCCATAGGAATACACCCCTGGACATTAAATAATAAATATGTCCATTAGCAAAGTAGTTATCATCGAGAAAGGTATGATGTTCGATGTTCGGTTTTCCACTTTTTAAAAGATAGCTGATATAACGTAGATGGAAACTACTAGCGAAATATCTGATATGTTATAAATATATTAATAATATAAACTACTGAAATGGGAAGATATTTCCATAATAATTGCATGGAATATGGCTACATGACTATAAATGCTTGGACTGTTCCAGTTCTCATATACTTCTTCGGCATACTGAAATACAGTGATTTAATTCTCCATTGTATTGATGATATTAATGATATTTATAGGTGCAGAATAATTAAATTAATTTCATGACTGGTATAGTGTTTTCACAAAAATAATTCTTGATAGACGAAAAACCTTAGTGTGTTTTTATAAATCAAATAATTAAAGTTAATAATAGTAACATTTCTTAATGACCAGTATATTTAAGAGCAAATCTCAGTATTCCGAATTTCAAACTTTTAAACCGATACACACCTGTTTTATACCTGTACAGACCTGTTTTATACCTGCACCAATAGTTCTTCAGATCAACAATGACCACATGCCATCCGCAACAAATGTCCGCAGACAAATCCGAGGGTGGTCTGAGACTGGTTTTGCTATACTACTGTCCGCCTTCCTTCAATCTAAATATAATATTTTTCGAAAGGTGTTATATTAAACTAATTAGCATATAAGTATTTCACCGTATATGGCCTCAGTTCAATTCCAAACATAATAACAATGAATGGGCTTAATTGAAAACACAGATCGTATTAACATGATTTGCTTGCTCAACGAGAGGATTGCATTTTCCTTATTATCAACTGAGGCCATTTTATTATTAAGCTACTTCATTTATTTTATTTTATTATTAAGCAACTTTATTTATTTTATTATTAAGCAACAATTTTATTACTGAGCAACTTTCTTTACTATTCATTTACTGTAAATCCACTGTATTGTAACTTAAGATAAGTCTAGTCTAGTTTTTAAGTCTTGGTGATCGTCGGTTCACCAAGTTTCACATTTTTTGAAAGAGAAAACTGAGAAATGGGTTTAAGAGAAATTTAAAGAAAAACTAGGAATACAAGTAGACGTTATGAAATAGGGGATGGGAACTACTAATAACGGCAACACGCAGATTTCCTCTGAACCCAACCATTAGCGCTGAGATCACCAAAGTTGACACTGATTTGATCCAAAGACTAGCAACAATTTTGGAAGTAACTCTTTGTCACAATGCGTCATAGATTCTAACAAATTTCGAATCGACGAGAAGGAAGCAGCTAAAGTAGCTGTTTCAGTTATATCCATGATACAATATTTCCGAAGCCATCCACAAAATTCTTTTTCACGGGTATAAAATAATTGAATGTGCAGCTCTACCTGAAGTTCTCCTTCTGAAGTTCAAAAGTGCCGAGAGAAGGACTACAGATACTATAGGACATATCATACCTAGAAGTGGTCTTGAGTGGCAACACATGAAGATGTTTTTGATATCCTCATGGTGTCTTTCGATCAGCTAATAACTTATTTAAGACCAAGTCCCAAAAATAAAGCACCATAACATAATATAAACTAGGATAATATACGATATCTGCATGAGAAAATATAGATAGTACAATTGATTCACGTGGGTTTTTCTTACTTTATTATTTAAAATATCTTTATTTGCATATTATATTTAGAGACTCGTCCATGGCATGACTATGAATAACTGCATCTTGAACTGGTTCACTTGAAATGACTGCATGCGTTTACTGACACAAGTTGGTCAAGTTATCCTACATTTCTGATGGTAAATCCTCTGACAAATATATTTAACGTACACTGGAAATGAAACTTAAGCTCATAATAAATTATGCAACATTTTCGTTGCATCTCAGTTTATTCATCATGCTCTCCAGCGTCCTGGTCACTCCTACTTATATCCCTCATTTCTTGTAGTCTCCACTAGTGTCACAAGAATAATTGGACCAATTTGTAAGGGAGTATTTCATTTGTTACTTTCTTACTTTTGACTCGCTTCTGTGCGCCGAATTCGAACGCTGTGCAAACCTAATAAATTGCCGATTTTTATCTTGCAGATCCTTTTATGACAAATCGCGTAAAAACTTATTCATTCCCTTAAAAGCCGGGGCCGCGCACGAATCACGTGCGGTCATCTGTAAAGCAGTAACCACCGAGTTTCTGTGCCACCTCTAATTTATATTCGCCGCCAGTACGTGGCTCATATCGTGTACGTACATTCCTGCCACTGCAGGATACAACCCGTACGACATGCACGTATTACACTTCCAGCAGAGGAAATATTGATATGTTTTGGCAAGCTTTATATAGAATAAATGGACAGCAATTACGTATAAGTTTCATACAGCATATTTTTTATAAACTTTTATTTTCAAGTTTATTTTCATTAACTATTTTAGTATTATCTGTGTAATTTTAATTAATATGGAATTTACAACATTTTGTGGTATTTGTATATACATCACATTTTTATGTCATCAATATCATGTTCATATTTTTTATTTTCCCCTGTTTAGAAACAGCCCTATTTAGGGCTAACTTAGTCTAACCTTTTGTAGTTTTTAAAAAAAGTACTCTCACGGTTAAAAAAAATACAGACAAAATTTAAAAAGAAAATAATTTTCTACCATAATACTAGCAGTTTTCTATAAGATTTTCAATACAAGATATAATATCAGTAAATAAATAAATAAAATCTAACATAAATAACGCTTTGAAATGACGTCACCTCCGCCATTTTTTAGAAATAGTTTGCAATTTTCAACACGCAGTTATAAAAATCTGAAATAATCGCTAGTTAGGAGGTAAGGTACAAAGGCAATAAGCAAATAAAATCTAAAATAAATAACGCATTGGAATGACATTGTCACCTCCACCATTTCTTAGAAATAGTTAGCAATTTGACTTATTTCTGTGTTATATTATAATAACATATAGTAAATGAAATATAATAAGTTTGAAGTAAGAAATCTTTTCTGGATCTAAATATCGCGAGTTTGATCATAGACGTATTTAATTTTTCTTTCATAATACATCGTATTATATATATTATTGGATATTGTTATTATACGAGTATAGTAATTATTGTTATTTTATTATTATTATAATTATAACATAACATCACATGATGTTAAGATAATATGTTTATTATGTAATATGAGTCTATGTTATAGTATAGATATATTTATATATATCAATATAAATTGAAAAAGTCTTACTGCACTTAGAACAAACATTACTTATTCTATCCTAAAGATGATTAATATACATAATTAAAATTATGAATATAATAATTAAAATATCACGGTGTGATACAACTAAAAAAACGATATAAATAAATTCTATAACTGATAGAATTTAACAATAGCATTTACTGTATTAAGAGTAGGAAACAGATTTTTAAACATAAATACTATTCATCGCTAAGGTACCTTTTACCATATTTTAGATCACCATTGGAAGAATTTTCTTAAATTTACAACTTTGGAAGCTGTTGTGTGATCTATGTCTTTATGTGAAACTTCATTGAAATACTTGTGGGTGGATTTGCGATTATGATGGTCGATACTAAGAAGTTGAATAACGTTTATAGCATGTTCTCTATTAATAAAATAAGAAGATATATAAAAGTGTGCTACATTTTTATTACACTAAGCACAAAAATTAAGGGATGTATAATAAGGACAATAAGGAAATTTTTAGGTGACTTTCAAAGGGCTGTAGCTTGGAGAAAAATTGTCACAGGCCAATTTTGAAGCAAATTGAAGCTCCAGACTTCTAGCTTTCAGATCGTGACTGCAAAATTATTTACCATTAGAATCAGAATCATAAGAAAACCATCGAAAATTTCTTTTTCAAATTCTTGCTTACCTTTCAAAATGCCTATGGACTTAAATCAATTTTTTGCAGTAATTTCATCATACATTCTTTTAGATAGTTTTATTCTCTTTAATTTGAGTGGTCTAAAAGCCTCACAACGGAAATGAGTAAAACAACTACTACGTTTTTATACCACTATATTTTCAAAGAAACGTGACTGCAGTTTCGACAATTATGTCATTTTCAAACGATGATTCAACTAAGAATAAAATACATTCTGTTCCTATAATATATACTATCTAAATACAGAAACTAAGTGTTATGACAATAAACAGGTATTTGAGGTTTATAAGAAACGTGTTTTCCAAATGGTGAAATCCCGACCATCAAATTGTGGGAATTTCCATGAATATTATTAAGAACTATTATACAGGGGTTTATTAATTTGGGTAACAGTAAAAAGAGAAGAATATAGTATATCTACCTGATCATTTAACAAGCTAAAATTATCACTATGGTTGCATTTATAGATTTCGATTGCTTCCAATCAATTAATTTTTAAACCTTTGCTGGCATAATGTAGGATTTTCATATTATTAATATCTGGCAAATTATGTCCACTTTCCAAGATATGATTAGCAAAAGTAGAATCTGTTTTTTGTAATCTGAAGGATCTATTATGATCAAGGTATCTAGTTATAAATTTACGTCCTGTTTGTCCTATATATGTGCTATTACACTCCGAGCAATTTAACCTATAAACTCCCGATATTTCATATTTATTAGTTTTATCTTTGGCGTTATAAACTAAATTTGATAACCTTTGTTGGGGTTTCAATGCTACTTTGATGTTATGTTTTTTGAGAATATTTGATATTCTTGTTGACAATGTATATAATAACTGTATAATATGTGACATCACATATTATGATACATTGTAATTAATTACTCGGAAAACGTTTTTTCATTTTCTCTGTCTTACAATAATTAACATTTTTTGATAAAATAATATGGATTATTGCTAAAAAAATATTTTCAACCTTAAGAAATTGAATAAAAAATGAAGAATTCATACTTCAAAGTGATTTTCAACAAAAATGATAAATACACTCATTCCAAACACAATGAAAAAAAATTTAGAACTTTGAAATTTTCAGGGTTTCTTTGGAATACTTTGAGATTGAAAAAAAATTGTCAACATCCGTAGTCTATCCATTATTTGCAAAGTTATAAAAGTTAAGCAAATATCTCTGAATACGCAATTTTTTACCTGTTTCTCAGTCAACACTCTTGTACTGATTTTATTTTTATCAAAAAATAATAACTACAGCTTATGAAGGATACTGCATTTCTTGAATTTTGAATTTTTTTAATACTGCACTCGATACTGAATTTTAAAACCTCATTTGAATTTTCCATAGGATCATTATCTCCTAAGAAATTAATTACTAAAGTTAAAACTGGCTTTATTGCTTTTAGCGATGATAACTCAGAGAAAAATCATCGTATAAGGCATTTAGACCACTCAAATTAAACTTATCTATTCCTTATTTATTACTCAAACTAAAATTATTTATTAAAATTATTTAAAAATGCATTATAACTAAATCATGAAAAAGAAATTATTGATGTCCATGAACCATTTGAAAGGCAAACAAAAATTAAAATTTTCTTTTCCGATGGTTTCCTTATGATGACTGAAAACCTGCTAATGGTAAACATTATGAACTTTAAATCTGAAAACTAAAAACTTGGGTCGTTAATTTGCTTTTTTTAAAATTGCTCTGTGGCTATTTTTCTACAAGTTACGGCCCTTTTCAAATCACCTAAAGATTTAGGATTTTTTTTACGTCTCTTAATTTTTGGATCTCGCATATATTATATAGAGACAGCAGTATTATATGTTCTATACAGACAGCAATATAGTTTACCAAATTTGTAGAATTTGTATGACATCGTCACCAGAGAATATGTATTATTAATCAGTGGCCACACCGTATGTAAGATTGTTACAACTACTAAATATATGTAATACGTATATGCGTAGTTAACCAAGACGATAAAGCTAAACTGAATTACTTGTACCTACATGTATTCAAATATCTCAAATCGACGTGATGACATCAGAAGCAATTTAATTGAGGAACACGGTATTGAACTTGGGACATCAGTCGTTTGAATGTGGAGTTTTATTTTTTTAGTACATATTCCTTCTTACAAAATAAATTAAATAAATCAAACATAAATATATAAAAATATTGAAGTAAATATTATTGTTAATTAGTCTTAGTTACCACATTACATTTACACATTTAATATCTAGCCAATGAATGAAGAGATTAACTATAATTATTAAAATTAAATCTAGTTTAACAATAATAATAACTTAAAAATAAATAATTCTGAGGACCGCAAGTTATTCACAATAGGCTGCTTATAGAAAAATACAATATCCACAATTAAATTTTAAATAAGCGGATTGATGCCACTACTGTTTCAATGTGTATGAATATTTTGTTGTATTAGAGTTTATTTATTTAAATATTGTTACATTATTTTTGCATTTCTAACTCATAACCAACACATATAACAATTATAAAAGGATGTGATAATTACTGGTTTAGAATAAAAAAAGTAAAATGGCAGTAAATAAATAAAATCTAAAGTAAATAACCCGTTAAAATGGCATTGGCACCTCCGCCATATATTCGAAGTTGTTTTCAAATTGACATTTCTCTGTTATACTTTTTTAAATATATCTTTCTAATTGTTGGATGGGTATGAAAATGAATTTACTTAATAGACTCATATCATTTTAAATACACGTAACCAAGTAATATTGGAAATCAATGTAGTATATGATTTAATATACCTATATTACTAAATATTGTTAAGATAGGCCTAAACCAATATTGGACAATTCATTTTACACACTAAATAAATCATGACATTCGATAAATGAAAAGTAAAAATTATTTAGCTATACGAGCTATTAGAAGGGCAGTTTGTAAGCTACAAAATTTTATAATTGCGGGAGCGCTCTATTATTTTAAAATGCCTCAAGGGTAATTCATTTTCAAGTGTAATTAATATAAATGAAAATTAAAGGTTTCACCATTGCACCGGAACTTGAAAGACAATGCCTAGGAAAAATTAATTTAAAAGCGTCTGGGAAAATGTATGCAGGGAAAATTTTCATAGTCACTAAACAATTCCTGTTGGCCATGCCACTTTATCAGTGGATAGAGGATACACTCTATCTTATATTAATTTTTACAATTCTGTTTCTTAAATTTGCAGTATGACTTGAACTTTAAGTTTTTTAAGGTTAGCAGGTAATTTAATATTTGATTGGATGAGAAGGAATGCCACGCGGTTATGTAGCTGTCAAATATCGTGCCTGCTACTTTAAAAGGATATTACGTTCGCTTAAAGTCGTTTCGTCTATTTTAACCACCATTTTATTACTGCCTTAATGGCTCAATAAAACCGCACAAATAATAAATAAACTTATTCAAAAGGTGATCTATCTTCTAAATACCCATCATACGCTTTAATCTACTATTATTATTGATGCGGATAGTAGTGCAAGTCTTCCACGTTACAGTGGGCTGTTTTATTTCGGTATAATGAATGAGGAATCGATATAAGTTACGAAATTCAGGTAATGATAATAATTAATGTAATTATTTAAAAATTGGTATGCCGCTTGATGAAAATGCATGCGATTTTCAAGTATTGATGAAGCGTTACATAGGTATGCGTATTCCTTAAAAATAGAGCAAGACTGAGAGAGAAAGAATCGTTAGGAACACTATTGAAGTGGTGGTGGAGATCGATACAGTGTGGCTGGCTGCATTACATAACTAAAAAATATTATCGGGTTAAAGGTCCTTGAAAACCCAGTGACGATTATGGTAAATTTAATGTGATGAACATTATTTAGGGTTAGATATACCTTGAGAAGGTGTATATAAATAAGTTGAACCATTTCATTCTTGTTGAAACTCATCAATGCAGTGGAATCGATGCCTAATGTGAATAAAATTAAATGGACGGATTTTACTATAGAAAGAGTCAATTCACAAACAGAATAATAATAGTTTACAACAGTGTTCTAGTTACATTAATAGCGAATGTAATTTCTTTACGTAGATCTAAGGACACAACACACCACATCAACTATTTCAGTTATTAACATATGTGTTGCCTTTATGTATTATAAGAATATAATATATAGAAATAAAATGTTTAATGTTTATATTACCATATTTTCATCATTTATGAGAAATAGAAGTGGTATATACCAATTCAACAAAATTCTGTAGTGATTATTTAAGGTATGTTTAAGAAATATATTATCTGTTTTTTTTAACAAACTTGGTAATGATCTTAATATATGCTTCTTAGGATGAATTCTCTGTACTGTAGTTCAAAGCCGTCAAAATACAGTTCGGGAAAGTCACTCACCCACTTTTCCACTGTAGCATATGAATAAAGTTTACACGACGTTATTAAGCCTAATAATACCATTAATTCAATTTTCAATGAAGTACACATCAGCCAGCACTCGTTTCATCTCACAGTGAATATGTGTAACTACTGACATCGACCCCTTGCTCTTTCTCAACGTCTTTCCTAAGTTATTGATGCTCTGCACTATTGCAGGTGGAAGGTAATTTTGATTCTGGTCAATACTGATTTGAGTTTCATGTTTTTATTAATTTAATAACATACCTACGTTTATACGCATATACGAGGTATGATAAAAAATACAATGCACGAATGTCTATAGCAGAAACTGCTGACGCTACATCTATGTGAAATAATGCGTACGATAGCCTGATCATTTGAGATAATCAGTGTCAAGTTTCAACAAGCTGTGACTTGTTAATTGACTTGTTCATTGAGAACCGGAAGAGAGAGGACGTGTTTATCGTATCTGTCGCGCATCATGGATCTCGAAAAACGTATTAGGTAACATAACAACGTATATAGTGATAATATGGTGAATCTGAAGACTGTTCACAAATGGCATGAGCGATTTAACATGTCAGAAATGAGTCGGTTAAACGCGAGTAACGATCGGGACGTAACAAAAACAAACGAAAATATTGCAAAAGTGTAATCTCCGCAAATTACAAGGGTATATTGCAATGTTCACAAAACGTTGTACAGAGAAGGAGACCAAAATGTACGTCCATGGCTTCCTCCTTCATCGCGACAATGCCCCGTGCCACACCTCGCTTCTGTTCCGAGAGTTTTTGGCTGAAAAAAAGTTCCTGTCTATCCACATCCTCTTTACTCTCCGAATTTAGCCACATACCTTCTGGTTCTTTCCAAAAATCAATGCTGTGCTGAAAGGAAAATGTTTTGACACTATTTTTGACATTAAGAGGGACATGACGAAGCACCTGCAGGCTATTCCGAAAGAAGCGCTCCAGAAGTGTTTCCAATCATGAAAACAACGTTGGGATAATTGCGTCGCTAGCCAAGGATTGTACTTTGAAGGCGATTAGTTCAAATTTGAAGTAAGTTTATTACTTTGTTCATAATGAAATTAACCACCGTATTTTAATCACAGCTCGTACATGTAGATCCAAACCTCAAAAGTACAATTTACTAGCATAGATCATAATTAGTCTAATTTAAATTTAGCTGGTATTCTATTTAAATATTTTTTACTTCGATACTGTATGATTAAGAAGATTGAACTCCCATCAAAACTTTATGAACACTCTAGAGACGAGAAACTAAAAAAAGTGAGATGTAGAAGGTAACCATGCTTTGAACGGGAATTAGAACTAACGACATATGATAGTTATGGCGCTATTAAATGATAATTACAGCGGGGACTCCTTAAGAGCCTTATTGATCGTCCTTTCCTTTGTACTTCACCCCCGTTCCGGTTATCGGCACCCACATAAATATCTTGGGAATTGGTAAGTTACACCACCTCCAATCAAACAGCCAAACAGACGTATAACATCCACCAAGATTATTGGCTTTGTGTGATTTATATAAGTACTTGTTTATGTTAGTCGATAGCGTTACAAATGGCATTACAAATTCGTCCGGATCGACGATGGATCGTATGGCTGGCGGTGCGGCAATTAATCATACAGCTAAACGCCGTGCTAGATGCAGATTTGTATATCGAAATTTACAAGTAACCGAGTGATTGATAGATGCAAATAAACTATGCCGGAGTTTATTGTTTCGGCATTACCACGTGCAAGTTAAATTAATCGGCTTCCACGCTTCGCCGAATAAGTATTACTATTCGAAACTGAACGCCATATGGGATGATTGCTCGTTAGCACTTGTGACAAACTACCGCGCTTGGAAAGTATCTGAACAGCGCCAGTTTGTCGATACAATAAAAACAGAATACATATCAATCCAAAACGAGACTACTATAACCAGGACATCTTCATAATGAAGAGAAGTATATCACTTGAATTTACCTGAATGAATAATTCATCCGAATAAAGTAAATTCTTCCGGATTATGTAGTATTTTAACATATGCAAGTCCCATATGGCATAATGCAGCTAATGTCCACTACAAAAGATTACAAACAGTACAGAATAAAACACTTAGATTACTAACCTCATCCAGTAGATATATAAACTTACAACATCTTCACGACATAGCTGGGATCCAATACATTAAACCACACATAAAATAAACTGCTAATAAATTCTTCACAACACAGATTAATCTTGCAAAATTAACCAGACGACTAACAGCATTAAACGCGAATTTTCCACATACATACTATTATTTACATGAAAATCTTGACCCTTGATAACAGTCATCACAGACAATAAGTCGCACAAACCAATGGTGAAAACTGTCGACGGCTCGTGTAGGCCTGACAGAACCAGGAAACTGTAAGCTGATAGGCCGGATCGAGAACGCGACAGATCGCCATATTAAATACCTGCTAAGCAGGCAACCCATAATAGATCAGTAGGAAAATCATTAGTATCTAATACTGAAAATATATCAGATAAATTATACGATATCTCTAACAAAATTAACTAAACAAATAACTACTTACACATCCGAAATATCTAAAACAGGATTTTAGCAATTTTTTCCTGTAAATGCAATAGAAAACATTAACAAAAAATATATAAGAAATACAAAATATAATAAGCTATCAAAATAACATTCAGTTATCATAGCCATATAACTCCCTGTAGCAAGAGGAACAGGGAAATTAACTTAAAATAAAAATAGATAGGCTAGTGCGACAAGGTCAGGAGATCGACGGAGCGACGCCGTTTGCCCTTTCTCTTTCAGGGTCAAAGCGTCGTCCATGGAGAAGAAAAAAAAAATCCGTACTATAATCTAAGAATTGTAAATATGATAAAACAATAAAGAAGTTTTAAAGTAAAGTAAGGATTATGTAGTGCTCGTCGTCGAATTGTACAACATTAATCCTCGAATTTAGTTTGAAGAATAAATTCAAGAATTTCTTTTGAAGAAATTCTATGACTAACGTTTTTGTGTCCTGCTTCTGTTATATAATAGTAATAGTTAAAAATAATAACACATTTATTGAAGAAGAATGTACAAATACAAATTTCTTCCAAAAGGAAAGTGTATCAATGAAGTAAAACGAAATTTATTAAGCATATGTAATATATAATTAATATTTTTAATTCGTTACAAACAATTGTTATGTTTAACAAATAAAAAGTGAAAGTCTAACCAGCAAAGATTTTAATTTTGTACAGTACAGTATGTTTTCACAAATACCATAATGGTATAATTTGACTCCCAAACAAGTGATATGTAAATAATAAAATGCTTTAGTACTGTCCAGTAAAGTTAAAGAAGACGTAAATTGTAAGCTGTCGATATCTCGTAGAATGTCATCGCTTACATTAACAATCAAAATAAAGGTACTAAAAGCCTTTTGGAAGGCACTACTGATTCCTAGGAAGTATTCCATTTTCGGTAACATATTAAAGAAGTTGTTAGTATTTTACAGATTCAGCGACCTTAAGAGCATTTAAATGTACCCTGATTCTACTTCGGTTCTATGATTATGTGATGTGAATCCTGCTCTCTTGACCATAACGTTCTTCCCCGATGGTGCTTGATAAAGCTAATCTTCAAATATTACTAAAGCATATCCGTCGTCTTTATTAAAATCATTTCTATTCGTCATCATTTCTAGTCATCATATAATAATGAGCAGGCCATTAAGAACTTTTTTTCAATATCGTGATGTTATATAATCTATTATGTGATCCTTATGTACGTACATGTTCCGGCACTGCTGACTTGTTTGTGTATTGTGGCCTCGTGAGCCTTTGATGTACCACAATTCTGCATTGGATGCTCCTGACTGTTTGCCCAGTGTAACTTTTTTCACAGGAACACTTCAGCTTGTCTATACGTTTCGTTAATAATTGTGCAGCGGTATCCTTGTACCATTTGTATCTTTTTAACTGTTTCAGAAATTTCTTGTATAATACTTTCTTTAGTCTGTTTATCCAGAAAAAAGTAAACCTGCATAACTCGTGGGTTGCGCTTGGTTTTTAATTTTCATTGTTCATTACCCTTTATATATATTTTGGTTCAGATCCATTTCTTTTCATAGCCTTTCCGACATTTCTTAATTCCTCAGGTTTACCTAGATCGTCATGTCTCTGAGATGAACGACGAACTTCAAGCCAACATAATATATGTATACTCTTTTGTTATAGATGTACCTTCTTCTCCTATACATTCCATGGACCAGCTTGTTTCAAGACAGAACAGAAGATAGGAAGAAACAGATTTTATTACCCTTGATTAACATTTAAGATATCCTTCATAAACTGTTTATTTGTTTATATATTTAATTATTTATTTGTTTACGAATCTTGCTATGAGTCTTGACTAAACACTAACTTGTAAACTGTCGTTGAATAAAGTTCTGTTCTGGTACCGAGATAAAAAAATATATAGTATAGTCTCCCGCCTTGTGCAATGCACAATGATTTTTATAGCAAAAGGGGAAGTGTAAACTTCTTTATGATATCAAAATTATTTTGCTATCAAATTTATTTAAATGCAAACGTTATGGTTGCATTCGACAACAGCACTTTACTCCGATTGTTGTAAATCATCTACAAGAGTTCTGAAAATACTACTTCTTAAGTAAGAGGGAACACAAAATAGAACACAACGATTAAACGAAGAGACCTCAGAGAAAACTTAACTTCTGTATACTGTAACCTTAGTAAGCGGTTATTAAGAAACTCACGATAACAAGCTAGCGGCAATTGTTTAAACATAAAGGCTTACTATACTCCCAAAATCTATTAACTGGCATGCTTGCATACGCATTGCTTTGTGGTGAAAGGTATAATTAAAAACACTACCTAAAACACAGTAGCGATAAAGGTTCACCTGCAGTTCTAATAAAAAGAAATATTGAAACTACAGAAATAAGGCTAACAGAGTTAGCACTAAAAAAACGATTTAGATTGTTCTCGAAACTACCAAGGGATGGCGTTTGGTACGTTCTACTGTGGTGGAACGTAGCAACGTCTACTAGATGTAAGCTTCATCTGTCAAAGGTATACTCGTTTACACTGCACTGGCGAGATCCAAGATAAGGTCGAAACCGGTCTGCAGTTAGCTATATCCTGAGATAGGTGACACTTTGCATCTTCGTATGATTTTAGAACAATCTGAATCACTGTATTTTAGTGCTTAGTCCTTATTATATAAGGCATTTGCAAATGGGTTGAAGTATAATCTCCTTATTTCTGTAGTTTGAGTATTACCCTCTTTGGCGTAAGACTTTGCATTATGCGAAAAATATTGACATAAATGCACGAAATGCACAATTATTTTAAGATTCAGAATCACCTTTGAGACAAAAACATTTTTTTATACCTCGGTATGATATACACATTAATAGCAGTGTATTTTTTGGTACAACAGTCATAAATAGAGTAGCTATAAATGTAATTGTGCCGTATGCCCTTTTTCTAATCTTATTTGACTAAATTGATCAGCCGACAGTATTTACCTTACTGATTTAAAATTAATAATTTATATTTAGTATGTCCTGTGGTTTTCAGTCACTTATGATGGCATAGTAAATTAAATTAGGGTTTAAGTTACCTGTAGCTGTGTATTTTAAAATATATAGAAAAAATTTAAACTTGACTGGATACCGGAGACTTTTTATTCAGTTTTTATTTAATTACTAATAACGCATGTTGGAAGAGAATTGAGTGTACTTCCTTTCTGTGAAGGTTGAAATTTATAAAACGTCCGGTAACAAAGAACTAACTAAATACAGATGCTGATAACTAAGGTGTCGGAAAGAACCGAAGTGTTGAACTTACTAAATAGGTTTACAGTGAGTTCAAAGATGTCCAGAAGCTTTTATCCTTATATATAGAATTCAAGTAGTTTAGAGAACTTAGAGAAACCTTAGGATACCTTTAGATAACCCATTAGAGGAGAATTTAAATGTTTACGTAAACAGAAACAGAAATTTTTGACAACGTTATGATCGTTCTTTTACTTCTAAGTATTGACATATCTAGAATCATTTGAGGGAGTTATAGCACAATTATAATGGATTGAACGTTCTTGAATGGACAATTTGAATTAGTCGTGATAAAGTGATCAATTAAATAGAGAGCGTGTTCTCTGTTGAGTGAGCCTATGGACGAAATACGATTGAATTAGGATTAGTATTTTCTTAGTAAAGTTAACCAAGATATACAGGAAAGAAACTGGAGTTGTCTGAACAACTGTATAACCTCAGAAAAACAGGAGTTTCATTTGTGAACTGTACTTTATCATACATCTAATTAAGAGTTTTAAATAAAAAGATATTTTCAAACTCAGAATCTGTTACCAACAAAATATCACAAATCACAGTATCCGAACGAAAATCATTCACGTTACTCAAGATGATCCTAAAATTGGTAGAAATATGTAAAATATCCAATAACAAACAAAGAGCTAACCAACTGCAGCTGTTGGAAAAGCATCTAAAAGAACTTTAGTTTTAACCCCATTAAATAAATAGATTTAAACGATTAACAGTTTACATTTATACAGTTAAGTACATAAAAGTATCCGAAAGCTTTTATTCTCATATATATATATATATATATATATATATATATATATATATATATATATATATATATATATATATATATATATATATATATATATATATATATATATATATATATATACAGACTTTATATAGCTTTGAGAAAGTTACGAGAATTATCGGTCGTTATGGAGAAGTATAAAAATCTGATGAAGGTTTTTTATCCATTAACTACTAATTATTCTCATATACAGACCCATGCAGTTTTAACAACTTCAAGATAAGCATCGGCCTTTATAGTATGAAACTGTTGGAAGTATAAAATTCTACATAAATTGGAAAGACCATCCACTTGTATCAAGCTGTTGACGAGATTTGTTGCGTTTCATGTTATTTCTAAGATAAACTATCGAACGAGGGTTGTACGGCTCTAAAATCCATTTAAAGATACTGAAATCGATACAGCAATTAGTGATCGGTTTCCCTTTCAATGGCTTCGTGATTTGTTTTGGCTGCGGCCAAATTTATGTTGATGAGTTTCATTTGGAGAACAAAGGACCGCATTGTCTGCCGAAAACGGGGGTGAAACAAACGCTCATATTTTAAACTAAGTAATTGTTTCAATTGTCATTTGTTTGGCGAACAAAAATCCACGGAGAAACGGTTCACAGATAAATTTTCCAGGTTCGCAAGCTTTATAATTGTTTTTCGGGTCGAATTGAGGCGGTGAGAAAATTATTTTATGCGAATCTTATTATCGAATTGAAAGAATCTTCCATCTGTCGACGTACTTTGGGATGAAATGGGATTGAAAGGCGTGACAGATAGTTTCCTGTGTTGCTTATATTCAACATAAAAAAATCGAAATCAATTATTTTGGTTCCTTTAGAATGTACTTACTATTAGAATTGAAGGAATATTTTTTACTTGAATAACAGTGAATGTGTTAATGAAATTAGGGAATTACGCTGTTTTGCTTGTATCTATTCAAATACAAGGATAGAAATTGATGCAAGTAATTAATTACTATAACAATTTGGACTTCAGATTCTGTGATATTGCATTTAAAATATTACTAAAAGTGCAAGCAAGTTACGTATAAGAGCCCCTCGTGTGATTAGAGTTTGATGAAATAAAAAGAAATAAATCTAGAATAATTTATATTTCAAAGAAAAAAAATGTAACGATTTCTTTAATTCCTGTAAAATCAAATGGATTGCGACTATTTAAAGAAATTAAATCTTATGCACGACATTCCCAAAAATTATCTGTTAAATGTTGTGATATATGTATAAGCATTTTATTGATCATTACTTTTAATTACAGAAATATATTGTATGGGTTTCCATAAAAAGGTTCAACTAATTTTGAATTTTATCATATTGAATTTTATCATTATAATTGAATCATATAAAACCATTAAAAAAAATTTTATGTTCCCACAAATTTAAGATCGGTTTCTGAATACGCGGGGACCCTAATTTCACATCACATCTTCATTTCAGCTAATATTACTACATTTAGTACGTTGACTAAAGGCCAACATTGTTCACAGGCCATTAATAAAGAAAAAATAAATAATACTGCCACTTCTTCATATCAAACTGAGTTTAATGAAACAATTTGTAAAAGCACTGGACAAGGCAGGCAATTGTTTTAAATACATTTGCCAAGTATTTCCAGCACTGAGTATTGAAAAATTAAAATCAGAGATTTTTGTTGGTCCTTATATTCAAAAACAGTAAAGGATCCAAATTTTAACGGGTATATGACCGTTGTAGAATCTGATGCATGGTTTAGTTAGGTATCTGTAATTCAAAATTTTCAATCACAAGGCGAATAACTATCAAGAACTAGTACAGAAAATGCTAAAATATTTTGGAAAATTTGGAGCCAATATGAGCACTAAATTATTTTTCTTGCACAGTCACTTAAACAAATTTCCTTCTAACTTATATAGTTATAGTGAGGAACAAAGTGACCGGTTTAATCAAGATAACCGAATAATGGAGGAAATGTATCCAAGAAGATGGGATCGTCACATGATAGCAGATTACTATTAGAGTATGTAGAGGGTCTGGTCACAACAAAATTATAAAAAAAATCGTACAAAAAAACTTTTTTATACTTTTTAGAATTTCTGCATCAATTATTCTTTATTAACTTGTCAGATATCATATATAAAAAGTATAAACAAAAGAAATTGTTTGTTTTTATTTTTTTTTGTCTTACTTTGGATTAATATTTATCATGTATGTTTATCTCAAAAACTAGAGTTAATCAAGAAGAAGTAATGCAATTTTCATCATCAGGAGCAGTAATGTACTCAAAATTTCTTAAACTTCTGGCAGCAAATTGACTGTTCTCCACTATTGTTATTTCATTAGGTATGAAAAATCGTATCATTATTCAATCGTTAACTTGAAAAATAAATTGCTGAGGTCGTCGACTCTATCACCATCGCCTTAAAATAAATAACCGACACATCAAAGGATGCTGCTTCTGTGGGTAAATATTAAATAATATTTATTCAGTTCGCAACAAATATTTGATTAAATCGGCGGTCTTGCTAATCAAAGTAAACGGACAGAATTATTTCGTACACAGAAAAAATAAATTCTTTGAATTAGTACTGGAAAATTTCTTAATCATCGCTTAGTGTTGTAAAATATTCTGTATCAAACTCAGATGGATTTCGGTAGTCAAATATCGTTTCTGTTACATTGCTGAGTTATCTTTGATTCTAAGAATAATTTTTAAATCTATAATTATATTTATTATCATCTATCACGGAATTACAATTTATATGGGTTTTTTTGGAGCGTGGAATGTCAGAAGCATGAGACAGGCAGGGAAGCTAGAGAATCTGAAGATAGAAATGGATAGGTTAGGATTAGATATAGTAGGTATAAGTGAGATGCGCTAGCCGGAAGTAGGAGATTTTTGGAGCGGTGACTATAGGGTAATACACACAGGATCGGTAAATGGAAACGCGGGAGTAGGGATCGTTATGCGGAAGAACGCAGGACAGTGTGTAGATAGCTACCTACAATACAGCGAGAGAGTAATGATGGTTAGGTTAGATTCGAAGCCAGTGGAAACAGTAATAGTGCAAAGTATACATGCCTACTTCTATCCACAGTGAGAAAGAGTTAGAAGCCGTTTATTCGGACATAGAGCAGGTAATAGGATTTGTGAAGGGTCATGAAAATTTAATAATAGTAGGAGATTTTAACGCAGTCGTAGGTGAGGGGAAAGAAGGAGAATATGTAGGTCCTTATGGATTAGGAAACAGAAACGAGAGAGGCAGCAGACTGATAGAATTCTGTGAGAAGCACAAGATGGTAATCGCGAACACATTGTTCAAGAATCACGTTAGGAGGCGGTACACATGGAAAATGCCAGGAGGGATAGACAGGTATCAGATAGACTACATTCTGGTTAGGAAGAGATTTACAAATCAAGTAAAAGACTGCAAGAGTTATCCAGGAGCAGATGTAGACAGCGACCACAACTTGGTAGTCATGAAAGCTAAATTAAAGTTCAAAAATCTGAAAACATGGAAGGATAAGAAACGTATAAATGTAGACATACTGAGGGATCAGAATATGAAAGATAAGTTCCAGGAGAAAACAGATCAATTAATAAATAAAGCGAGTAAGAACAAAATCAAGAACGCAGAAACTGAGTGGGAGGGTATCAAGAATAGTCTAGATTCTGCGGCTACGGACGTTTTAGGACACGATAAAAGGGAAGCTAGGAAGCCCTGGATAACAGACGAAATCTTAAACTTAATGCAAAAAAGACGAGGCTACAAAAACAGACAAGACGAAAAAGGACTGAAAACTTATAAGTCAATAAAGTGGGAAATCATTAGAAAATGTAGAAAAGCGAAAGAACAATGGATAGAGGATAAATGCAAAGAAGTAGAAGATAAGTTGCAAGTAGGTAAAACTGATGAGGCTTACAAAATAATTAAGAGGAACTTCAGGGATATAGGAACAATAGGTAGAAACGTTAGGAGTCAATCGGGGGACATACTGATCGGAAGAGAGGAGAAAGCGGATAGATGGAAGCAGTACTTAGGAAATTTATACGAGGGTCAGGAATTAGGAGATATATTAGAGGAAGAATCTAGCATCGATAGGGAAGATGTAGGAAAACCTATATTGAGAGAGGAATTTGAAATAGCACTAAGGGGGCTAAAGAATAATAGAGAGCCGGGTGTAGATAAAATACAGGCGGAAATTTTGAAATGTGCGGGACAGAAAGTAGTAAATAGGATGTTTGAACTGGGAAAATACATATACGAAACGGGCGAGATGCCGGAGGATTATAAGAGGAACATTATCGTTACTATACCGAATAAGAGAGGAGCCGACAAATGCGAGAACATTAGAACGATTAGCCTAACCTCTCATGCGTCAAAAATCTTAACCAGAATAGTGCAGAAGAGGATGCGAAATAGAGCGGAGGAAATACTAGGAGAAAACCAATTCGGGTTTAGGCGAAATAGGGAAACTCGCGAAGCTATTCTAGCGCTAAGAGTAATGTTAGAGAAAACAATAGAAAAAGGAAAGAACCCTTATATAGAATTTGTAGATTTAGAAAAAGCTTTTGATAACGTAAGATGGGAAAAAATGTTCGAGATACTAAAGAGCGCGGGAATGAAGTATAGAGATAGAAGAGTAGTACATAATCTATACAAAGAACAAACTGCTGTTATATACGTAGAAGGGGAAAAAAGGGAAGTAGATATTAGGAAAGGAGTAAGACAAGGATATTCGCTATCACCACTAATTTTTAATCTGTACATCGAAGAGGCGATTAATGTGGCAAAAGATAGAGTGAATTTCGGGATTAAAGTACAGGGACAGAAACTAAAAATGCTGAGATTCGCGGATGATATAGCAGTATTAGCATCTAGTAAGGAGGAATTAGAATCAGCATTGAACCAAATGGAGGCAGTGCTGACAGAGGAATACGGAATGAGGGTGAATAAAAACAAAACTAAAGTGTTAGTGTGCAGAGGGCGCGAGAGCAGAGCAAAAACGAAAGTATAAATTAATAATGAAAGATTGGAGGAAGTTAAAGACTTCACTTATTTAGGAAGTAAAATAAATTGAGATGAAAGAAGCGATACAGACACAAAACAAAGAATAGCGCAGGGTCGAGTAGTTTTAACAAAAAGAAATTTTGTTAAAATTTTATGCTTGGGGGTAATAAACTTAGAAACAAGAAAGAGATTTTTGAAAACGTATATATGAAGCACGGCACTATACGGTTGCGAAACCTGGACGGTAGGGGAAGCAAGTAGGAAGAAATTAGAGGATTTTGAGATGTGGTGTTACCGAAGAATGATGAAAATACCATGGACTAATAGGGTTAGAAACGAAGAAGTATTGGAGAAAGTCGGCAAGAAAAGAAGTACATAGAAAAACATAAAGAAGAGAAGAGATAGAATGGTAGGCCACTTGCTGAGACATGGGGGAATAGTCCGCGATATTTTGGAGGTAGAAATAGGAGTGAAGAAAGGCAGAGGTAGGCCTAGATTAGACTACTGCTCGTAAATAGTAAGGGATGTAGGTTGTAGCACAATTAGCGAAATGCGTAGGTTAGCACAAGATAGGAGAAGCTGGAGGTTAGCGTCCAACCAGTCTTAGGACTGATGACCTCATGATGATGATCCATTTAGCTAGTGTAAATACCGAGAATATATAAGGTGTCTCAGTTGTAAGTATAGGATTTGAATTGCGCGCCATTTGTGTTCTGTCAAAGGTAGGGTGTCAATATTTAACGACTATTATCTAGCAATGATACGATTTCAATAAACTACGATTAACAGTTCAGCAATGAATATTTTGTGAATAATTGTTTTATAGAAGTGAGCGATCATTTACAACTGTATTAAGAGAAATTCACACAAAATTGGGACAAAATGAATCGCCTACAGAGTTAGAGATATAAAGAAAACTGGTTCTGTTATTGATAAGGCAATATCAATACGTCCCTGTCGTGGTCAGTCAGATGAAAATATTGCCGCAGTGAGGGGAAGTGTATGGGAGTATGCAGATACTTCCATTCGACGTCTTGCGCAACAACTAAATCTATCAAGAGTCGCCAAATCAGATCTGTTAAAGAAACATCTGCATCTATCAGTCAGCATACAAAATGCAGTTAATGCAACAATTATATGTTACAGGCTATTTACAACGTCGTACATTTGTTAATTGGGTGTTAAAAAAGAAAGAAGGTGATGCTGCCGATTTTTGCAAGAAAAGTTTCTTCAGCGATGAAGCATATTTTCATCCTGACGAGTACGTCAGCAAACAAAATTGTCCAAACCCTGAAAATCCGCATGCTCCTTCTTCATGAAAAAGAAATGCATCCACAGAGATGTGCGGTTTGGTATGCATTTTGAAGTGGTGGAATAATTGGACCATACTTCTTTGTAAATGAAGATAGTAATGTTACAACCAGAATAGAATAAAAATAGAATATATAAAATAAGAATAATTCAGAATAAAAAATCTCAATATTATTAGTTTTATTCACACATCCTATTGTTCTAAATGGGATACATTATGTAATCCACGTGTCTCATACATAATTTTGGAAAATATTCATATGACTCATTTATTTTGTGAATATCATCATGAATACTATTTCTGTGAAAGTCGTAGTTTTTCATCCAAAAACCTTTTTGTTTAAAAAGTCTCAATTTTTACATTAAAAAATTGTTTTCTCTGTGTAGATTGCCTTTATCACAAAAGCGATTATCAATTTATGCCCGACGATGTTCTGTAAATGGCTATTTGTGTGTTGAAAACGAATCCTTGTATGTCCTCAGTGCGTTTTAATAAATACGATAACTCTCACCTAAAATGCATTAAAAAGAATGCAGAACGCATTCGCGCCACAACGCGCAACATACCAAAGACAATGAGATTATTCCTACTAACAACGCCGATGTTTAATTCATGCCGTAATAATAACAGACGTTGCATCAAGGCGTCTGTGTAAATTGAAACAAAGGAACGGTATTACATAAACAAATATTTGGCATTCGGGTAATGCAACTGACGAGCAGTTACATTGTCGCAACAAAGATTCTGGCGTTGTTAGTTCTATATAATTCCATTTATTAATTCCGCGATAAATTTAATGTGTATATAAATTTGCTTTTGAAATTTTGGAACTCTATTGTAGGGTGTGTGAAATACCTTAGGTTTAAGAAATAGATCCGAATGATACATATGTTCCATTTTATTTCCCACATATGTAATATGAACTTAAAACTAAAATATGACAACAATAGTAAACTTAATGTCAATTTAAAACGATGGTTATTACGATACTGGAGTAAGTCGGAACCTTTGGTGTGAAGATAACACTGACTTAGTTTCCACATAGCACCAAAATACTATACACTACACTCGACGCGCATTTCGCCAACAAAGTTGGAATCACCTCAATCCACTCAGTTCTCAATCAATTAACTCAGTTTTAATCAACTCCAGATGATGCTAACTTTGTTGGTAACCCGCGTCGAGTGCAGTGTAGTGTTTTGATGTTTTATGGAAAACTAAGTCGGTGTGATGATTATTATGGTACAAACTGATGACGATCAACTAGTAATTTAATTATTTCTTTCTTCTGCATTTTTTCTTATATTCTATTAGTAGGTAGGATCAATAATTAAATTATCATCTTGAATCCTGTAGTGCTCGCTAGCTGGCTAATTCTGCTTCATTTCCTCAGTACTATTCATTTCATCGCTATTTGCAAATAAAGATCTCTCTTATCTTGCCGATAAACGGAACAGTCTATCTGAGCATAGTCAACAAAAAAACAGGCGAAGGCATGGGATAAGAGCCGTTTGGGATTTTTTATTTGGCAAATAGCGATGAAATAAACTATACTCAATCAGTCTGGGAAATAAGGCAGTTGGTTTCAAGTCATAATATAGTTCTGCAGCCAAATCTCTAATACAACTATGACTGTATATATTCGTGTATATATTTCGTGGAGATATAGAATGTTGCTCATAGTATTCTGTATTCTGATCTGCTTCATCCTGTAACAACTTCCATTTAATCGTAAAATAAGTCGTTAAAATCTATGGCAACGGTTAATACGCTCCCATCGGTGCACTTTTGTATCGGTGAGGAACTTTTAGCTGTTGCTCTTTGATTGCTAGCTGAATCAAATTAGAATCTGGTGTTTTACGATTCTCTATACAGCTATTCTAAACTACGAGGGAGCTCCCTTCAGCTGTATGCATCTTGCATGCCTTATGTTAAGGTTAAATCCTCGATATAGTTCTGCAAGTTCATCATCATTAGGTCATCAGTCCTAAGACTGGTTGAACGCTAACCTCCAGCTTCTCCTATCTTGTGCTAACCTACGCATTTCGCTAATTGTGCTACAACCCACATCCCTTACTATTTGCGAGCAGTAGTCTAATCTAGGCCTACCTCTGCCTTTCTTCACTCCTATTTCTGCCTCCAAAATATCGCGGACTATTCCCCCATGTCTCAGCAAGTGGCCTACCATTCTATCTCTGCTCTTATTTAAGTTTTTCCACATACTTCTTTTCTCGCCGACTTTCTCCAATACTTCTTCGTTTCTAACCCTATCAGTCCATGGTATTTTCATCATTCTTCGGTAACACCACATCTCAAAAGCTTCTAATTTCTTCCTACTTGCTTCCCCTACCGTCCAGGTTTCGCAGCCGTATAGTGCCGTGCTCCATACATATGTTTTCAAAAATCTCTTCCTTGTTTCTAAGTTTATTACCCCCGAGCATAAAAGTGCTTTCTTTTTGTTAAAAGCTACTCGACCCTGCGCTATTCTTTGTTTTATGTCTTTATCGCTTCTTCCATCCCAATTTATTTTACTTCCTAAATAAGTGAAGTCTTTAACTTCCTCCAATCTTTCATTATTAATTTGTACTTTCGTTTTTGCTCTGCTCTCGCGCCCTCTGCACACTAAGACTTTAGTTTTGTTTTTATTCACCCTCATTCCGTATTCCTCTGTCAACACTGCCTCCATTTCGTTCAATGCTAATTCTAATTCCTCCTTACTAGATGCTAATACTGCTATATCATCCGCGAATCTCAGCATTTTTAATTTCTGTCCCTGTAATTTAATCCCGAAATCCACTCTATCTTTTACCACATTAATCAGATGTACAGATTAAAAATTAGTGGTGATAGCGTACATCCTTGTCTTACTCCTTTCCTAATACCTACTTCCCTTTTTCCCCTTCTACTTCTATAACAGCAGTTTGCTCTTTGTATAGATTGTGTACTACTCTTCTATCTCTATACTTCATTCCCGCGCTCTTTAGTATCTCGAACATTTTTTCCCATCTTACGTTATCAAAAGCTTTTTCTAAATCTACAAATCCTATATAAGCATTCTTTCCTTTTTCTATTGTTTTCTCTAACATTACTCTTAGCGCCAGAATAGCTTCGCGAGTTCCCCTATTTCGCCTAAACCCGAATTGGTCTTCTCCTAGTATTTCCTCCGCTCTATTTTCCATCCTCTTCTGCACTATTCTAGTTAAGATTTTGACGCATGGGAAGTTAGGCTAATCGTTCTAAAGTTCTCGCATTTGTCGGCTCCTCTCTTTTTCGGTATAGTAACGATAATGTTTCTCTTATAATCCTCCGGCATCTCGCCCGTTTCATATATGTATTTTACCAGTTCAAACATCCTATTTACTACTTTCTGTCCCGCACATTTCAAAATTTCCGCCTGTATTTTATCTACACCCGGCGCTCTATTATTCTTTAGCCCCCTTAGTGCTATTTCAAATTCCTCTCTCAATATAGGTTTTCCTACATCTACCCTATCGATGCTAGATTCTACCTCTAATATCTCTCCTAATTCCTGAGCCTCGTATAAATTTCCTAAGTACTGCTTCCATCTATCCGCTTTCTCCTCTCTTCCGATCAGTATGTCCCCCGATTGACTCCTAACGTTTCTACTTATTGTTTCTTTATCCCTGAAGTTCCTCTTAATTATTTTGTAAGCCTCATCGGTCTTACCTACTTGCAACTTATCTTCTACTTCTTTGCATTTATCCTCTATCCATTGTTGTTTCGCTTTAATACATTTTCTAATGATTTCCCACTTTATTGACTTATAAGTTTTCAGTCCTTCTTCGTCTCGTCTGTTTTTGTAGCCTCGTCTCTTTTGCATTAAGTTTAAGATTTCGTCCGTTATCCAGTTCTTCCTAGCTTCCCTTTTATCGTGTCCTAAAACGTCCGTAGCCGCGGACGCTAGACTATTCTTGATACCTTCCCACTCAGTTTCTGCGTTCTTGATTTCGTCCTTACTCGCTTTATTTATTAATTGATCTGTTTTCTCCTGGAACTTATCTTTCATATTCTGATCCCTCAATATGTCTACATTTATACGTTTCTTATTCTTCCGGGTTTTCAGATTTTTGAACTTTAATCTAGCTTTCATGACTACCAAGTTGTGGTCGCTGTCTACATCTGCTCCTGGATAACTCTTACAGTCTTTTACTTGATTTCTAAACCTCTTCGTAACCAGAATGTAGTCTATCTGATACTTGTCTATCCCTCCTGGCATTTTCCATGTGTACCGCCTCCTAACGTGATTCTTGAACAATGTGTTCGCGACTACCATCTTGTGCTTCTCACAGAATTCTATCAGTCTGCTACCTCTCTCGTTTCTGTTTCCTAATCCATTCTGCAAGTTATTAGTAAGAAATTCAAAAATAATCGAGTTCCGAGTTTAATCTTGAAGATAGAAAATGAGGACCATAAGTATTATTATCAAAGACTCCTAGACAAACATTTACGCTAAATTAATTTTGAAGTGATTGTGGTTGAGTTTCTCGAAGATTTTCGTATGCCCGTACATGAATATTATGATAATTCGTTATCTCACGTCTGGTGAATGAGGATTCGTCAGTCCACGGAGTTTTACCCTTTTACATCCTAGGGATGGAGAAAATTAAATATCGTTTTTCCAGTGGCGTTTAAATTCGACAAAAAAAATCCCCATTTTTGCATAATATTCTTATGAAATATCTGCTGCAGTAAAGCAGCAGATATTCCAGTTTGACGATGTTGAAAATTTATTAGGGTAGGTGGACTATATTCCGAGCAATTGCTTTAACTTATTAAATTTTTATTTTGTTGTTGTTGCTGTTCTTGTGGAAACTCAGTGTAAGTAATTTTAATATCTACTGATTTATTGACTTTCTTCATAACGAAAGTTAACAGATAAACGAGATATTTTACAAATATTTTGAATATATTTTTAAAAATATTCATTCGTAACTTTAGTTCAAGAATTATTTTAAAAAATTATATATTTACATTATATTTATTATTAACTTAAAGACAGTGCTATCTTTCTAAAAATATATAGGAGAGATTTGTTTTGCAAAAAAAATATATCATAGAATCTAAAACAAAGTAGAAATAGTGGCTAAAATCAGTGCTCTACAAATTATGGTAGGAAACGGGTTACTACCCCCCTCTTATGACGCCAAAATTTTGATAATAACAAAATAGTATTGCCCCACGAGATATTTTAAACCATCAGATATTTTTAATACTGCAGTTCGTTGAAGATATTTACAAGAACTGTTTAAAAATAAAATCTCAACATACCGTTTTTTAAAAATGGCGCACATTAGGGCAATGTTTATGGAGAAAATTATTTATTTTCTTTTAATATTCTATCGTTGAATTCTGAAGAATTTTCCTTGGAAATCGGACCACCTTGTATAGTAACTCGTATTTCTTAAGTAGAATATTATCAAACTGTCCTTTGGTCAAACATTTATAATTCCCCAAATATTGAAATTTTTACTAGTAAATAAAATAAAATACTTGGTAGGTCTTACAAAAATTTCAAACTATATATCTGACAATTGTTTCGGCTTTTATGCCATTCTCAAAGAATGACAAACTCAATAAAACCTTGTTACTCTTCGAGAATGGCATAAAAGAGGTAACAATTGTTAGAAATATAGTTTAAAATTTTTGTGAAGCCTACCAAGTGTTTTCTTTCATTTAATAGTCAAAAATGTCTCACCAAGTGCACAGCGACCTCTCCATTTCTACAACTGAAACTTTTATTTTACTTTAAAATCCATCAAGGGAACTTGTATTTGATTATCTTCGATTTAGTAAATATGTAATTCAAAGAAAATACAAATATAGGAAATAGACAGTTTGAAATGGTTTAACAAATAATTCAAGATATATGAAAAGACTATATTAATCTCACTTTTTCACCTAAGCAAAAAATTGTAAGCAGTCTGAGTGATTATTAAATATTTTATATTTTATCTATAAAAGAAATATTTAAGAGCGTACAAAGGCATTAATTAAACTAAATATATTTTATAACAAGCTGTTTGTTTGCTATAATTTTCACCACGGCCCTAAAAATATAAGTAAAACACTCGACGCTGTTAATTAATTTCCTTTGACATTTTAATCTCGATTTTAATTAAATATTAAACAGAACAGGAAACGAAATGGGCCGAACAAAACTTCCGCAGGAAAGCCGAACCACTCACTTCAGCGAAACGATTACAAATCTCAATAAGGCCGATCCCTTCAATGTATTTACATTTTATGTGGCTAAAATATCGAGAAGTTGCGAGATTAAAATTCATTATTGGCCCTGTTCGGGGATCCCTCGCGATGAATGCGTCCCATAAGGCACCCATAAAAGATTCCAGCGGCAAATATCGGCATTAATTCAGTATGCAAACAAAATTAATTAACAATTACCATAAGCCTTTGACGGCTTCAGTAAAATACGGAGCATTTACATTTTATATTTATTGCATCTCGCAAGAAATACTATAGAATAATCCCTTTAGAGCCGCGAAACTGAAATATGCCTTCTCGAAAATTGCAGGAAGTTTCACGTTAATGAATGGATGGGATGCGTCATATAAACTTAGAAAGATAACTAGTAACATTCACTCTAATATATAAAAAGTTAAAGTTTTAATTATTTTAAAGTTTTGTATATTATATACAGTTTAACTATGGCTATTGCGAAGACCTTTTAATAACAACAACTTAATTTTGAGTTTGGTTTTTATTGAACCTCAAACTACACTCCTGGAAAAAAATATCGCATCAGCAAATTTTTCATTATTTCTTATATAATTTATCGAAGTTTTAAATCCTTAAATATAACAACAAATTCTTAAATTCTTGTTTTTTAAACTAACTTAAACAAATTCTGTGATGTTCGACGGTGTCTTCCGTGTTAGGGTGCCGCGTGGGGTCACGATTGTGGGCTACGCCGATGACTTGGCTGTCTTGGTAGTAGGAAGGAGTGGATCGGTCATCAGGGAGGATGGAAACCTTGCCATTGAGAGAGTTAGGAGTTGGGTGGAGGGAAGGAAGCTAAGACTGGCTAGTGAAAAAACGGAGGCCATCCTCCTCACCAGACGGAGAAAGCCACCGCTCATTGAATTTCGAGTAGGACAAGCTACAATCGAACCAGGAAGAGCACTGAAGTATCTAGGGGTGTGGTTGGACTCGGGGCTGCATTTCAGACTTCACTTATAAAATACAATGGCAAAGGTTGGGAGGACAGTGGCGGCTCTGGGGCGACTTATGCCCAATGTGAGGGGTCCCAGAGCGGCCAAGAGGAGGGTACTTGCGAGAGCGGCATAGCCTATCTTGTTGTATGCCGCTCCCGCTTGGGTTGACATTTTGGATGTGAATAAATGGAGAAGGAGGGTTGGTATCATGCAAAGAAGGGCGGCGGTGCATGTGACGAGTGCTTATAGGACGGTGTCTGGGGCCGCGATGCTGGTTATTGCCGGTATGCCTCCGATCGATCTTCTCACGAGGGAAAGAGAGGAGGTGTACCGGAGTCTGAGAGGCGGGATGCTAGGGAGAGGCTGTGGATGAGATGTCGGGGGTGGTGGGATGCAGAGACATGCGCGGCATGGACTAGGTCTATTATCCCAACAATTCGGCCATGGGTTGAGAGGAAACACGGGGAGGTAGGGTACTCACGCAGATGCTATCGGGCCATGGATGCTTCGGGGAGTACCTGCGTGGGATAGAGAAGGTGGATAGGGGATGAGTGTGTATACTGTGGAGAAAGGGACAACCCCGAGCATACGTTGCTCAAATGCTCGAAGTGGTCGGATGAGAGGGAAGAATATATGTTAGAAGTGGGTCGGCATGAAAGCGTGAGGGAATTGGTGAGTGGGATGGTGAAGAGTGTGAATGTCTGGATGCTTGCGGAGAGAATGATAGTTAATATAATGAGGAAGAAGGAGGAAGAAGAGAGGGAGTTAGGCCCGAACTCCTAATCGTTTTGACGGACGGGGGATGTAGGCCAATGGAAGAAAACTGCAACATCTAGAAAATGATTGACCCCTACCTTGATAAGAAGCGTAAGCGGTTCCGAGGTAGGTGGGATACAGATCAGAGGGGCCACTTTTCCGGCTCGCGCAAGTACCGGCTACGCCCCCCTTAAAAAAAGACTTAACAAATCCTGTTAAGCTAGTGATTGTTTTGTTAAATTTAACGTAATCAAGTGAACCACTTCATTCAGAACACTTAGAGTAGAAGAAATGAATCGTCCACGTAACTTGAACATTTCTACTTCTTCACTTCGTTTCGTTTCTTGATGAATAAAAAATGAAGAAGTGAAAACGGCAACTATAGTTTTCGTGGAACGTAACCAAACATGTTGCTAATTTGTCAGATTAGTTAGACAATCAACAATTAGCTGAACAGATAAACGCTTCAATGCACTTGAAAGTTACTGTAAAACCCCAGATACTGCAAATAAGTTACTGTAGATAAGATCATAAGAAGTCTACAGTTGCAAGAGATGAGCGACATCTTATGCAAGTCGCCTTAAGAGACAAACATTCTAGTAGGTTAGGACTAAGCAGATCCCTAACAGCAGCTCAAAATGTAGTAATTTTTGGACAGACGGTCACGAGCAAACTTAATGAGAAAGTATTGAACAGGCGAAGACCAGCTATTGCACCATTTTTCACCAGAGAACCTGGCGTTACTAGACTACATTTTGCAAGAGATCGCGTAAATTGGACCATTGACAACTGGAAGTCAGTTTTATTTTCAGACGAAACAAAAGTAAGTCATGATTCACCAGATGGACGTCAACGAGTCTGATGCAGGCCGGGAGAGAGGTTTTCTGTCTACTATCCTGCTCCAAGGATCCCATTTTTTGGTGGATCAATAAATAAAGTTCTGGGGAGGACTTTGTTTCGATTATGGCGCGGATTTGGTTCCTATATGAAAGAGATCAATGAATGCACTATTGTGCGTAGAAAACATCGTAGAAGAACATGTGATATGATTTACCTTGTTTGTCGATGACAATCTCATTTCTATGAAGGATAACGCTCGGCTCCACGTTGCTATAATTGTACTGAACTATTCTAACTATGGACTGGCCACCAAGAAGCCCAGACATGAACCCCATGGATAATCTATGGGAGGCACTAAAGCGATTATTTAGGTGTCACATACCTGCCCCTATACTTCTTAGAGAACTCGAACAAGTCGTTCTTGTCGAATGGGAGAATATTCCACGGGAAACCATTTACCGCTTGATCAATAGCATACCCACACCAATGCAAGCAGTGATAAGACCTCAAGGAGGATCTACCCGCTACTGAATTAAAATTCTTACGATATAATTTCACCTACAATATTTGTTCTTATGTTATACAAAATTCATATTATACAAATTTCGACAGAAAAAAAGTAATTATTAAAAATATCGTAATGTCCAGTAAACGATCTATAGTATCAATCACGTGCTGACTGTATGGCTCTGAATATTTTGCTTCATTGACCATATTTTGTCGATAATGAAAACTAGTTAGGTTAAAAATTGTCCAATTATTCTCCCCCAGTTGTCTCTCATGAATTGGATGAAGTTTGATTAGCTAAGAAAATATCTATAACAAATAATATCTGAAATCCTAGAGAAAGAAAGGATATATTGGAAAATTAAGAACATCTTACTACAAGAATATTAATTCTAGATAATCCGTAATTGAAACAGTTTGTCTACGATAGTTCGGTGCAACTATCTATCGGGTTATTAAAGAATAATATTTACGAGTTTAAGATTAAACTAAAGCGCCACCGTAGAAATCATCCGTAAATAAGAACCGAACTTAATTCTTTCAGTAAACTTTTCCACTTAAAACTTCCGCTTCCCCTTCTACTCACGAATGATAATTAGAAAACTCGGAAATCGGTTACAATACGGTTTGTAATTAAACAGCTTTAATAAACAATTTATAGAAATCGCACCTTTAAAACAGAACTGCATCTGAAAATTTATTGGATTCGTGAAGAGGGTATATTTTAGTTTTTTATTGCTGTTTTATTAATTATCAAAATCTTTATCTAAACCTTATTCCGTTTTTATTTTACAAAGCACTCCACAGGCCAAATTTAAAATATTAATCAAACCATACAGTAAATTAATAAGCAATTAATATTCTGCTTAATATGAACAACTCAGTGGTGGCTGGTGGCATATAGACTAACTTGTAATAACTCGTACTGTAAATATCGGCAGACCGCTGGCGCTCTTACTTCGCAATGCTTTAAACACGTGTTCCGTAATTCGTACCAGGCCCAGGCCGGGCTGAAAATATCTCCACTCTATTGACCGTTCACTCTATTGAACTGAGCGTGCAAGGTGGTATTTTTGAAAGCAATTTAAAATTTAGCTTTATTTGACTTGTGATTTAATTAATGTTGCGGATGAAAATATAATGTAATGCTGTTTTAATTAATACGAATACATAAATTAAATGGAATTACTTTTTATTTTTTATTACAAGCAAAATTTAGTCACGGCAGCTCTTATATACCAGCCGCCACTGGAACAACTTCTCCAATTCTATTGGCTATCCAAATCCGAACATCCCATCGGCACAATTTCTGAATTAACTAAACTGATTATTAACATTGCATTTGTATGCAATAATTCTGGAAAAGATAATTAACTAATTAAAACATTAAAATACATTTTATTCAATAAAACTATTTTGATGCATTAATACCAATTGGACAGTAACATATAAGTCGGGAATCGAGAAAGGAACTACAAAACCGCCAAGTGGTTATCAGATAGTTCCCGAATAGCAAGGCTATTCGCGGGATCGTATCGATGTAGATGTATATCCTACGGATTTTATTTTGTATTTGTCTTGGATCGGCGTACCGTGTACGACACTGATGAGAACTGATAAGTTCGAAACAGCCGTCTGTCGTTCGGTTACCATTCGGGACAGATGTCGAATCCTATCTGTGGCGGGTTTTATTCTTTGAATATCAATCGGAGTCCCAAAAAACGATTCGTACAAGTCTCTAGTACATGTAAGATTATATTTACACTTAAAATCTAACCCAGGACGAGAAACAAAGCCACTTGGTATAATCTTGGATAGCATTAACGTATATATGACGTCCTTAATATTATGCACCAATTATAAACAAACTGAAGATAGCAAATTGAAGAGAAACATATCCCGGACATTTGTATTATTACGTCGCCTGGCCTTATGACGACGCGCATTATGATGGCGACACCGACGCGCAATGGTTCGATAAACAGGGTGGCTTTACTTATTTAATGTTAAAATATGAAATAAATGAAACTACTTATGCAAAACAGAGAGAAAACAATTATATGTGCACTCATTAATGAATTAGAAGCTTTTCAAAGTCATTATGCAGAAAATATTGAAAGAGATGATACTCGTAGCGTATCAGGAAATAATGCTGTTGATTATTAGATGAAAACTGATAGGTTTTCGATAAGAGCCTCATAAGCTTTATATTCCCATTATGGTAAGGGTAATGCAAATGCAGTAACTAGATAGCCTCAACTAACCAGTAACTTAATTTAACCCTTACATATTGTAATAATTCTATGCGTTTCCACTGGAATCGAGTTTTATAACATGAAACCATGAAATCGCGATCAAAATTGCATTCGGAAAGCCACTTATGCCGTACACGGGAACACAAATGCATTTCACATATTTTTCATATCGCATAAAATTTTATTTTAAGTAATAAAAATAATTTATTGCCAAAAACTTTCAAAGCAGATAATATTTCGAATGAATCCAGCAAATGCCTTTAACGATAAAATTTATATATTTGTATGGACATTTAGCTTTGATGGTGGCGGTTTTTGTCCGCGTAACTGCGAGATATATAGAATTGTTGGAGTAATTTATAAAGTTGCAATTCACTCACTGTCATTTCTATATAGACGTTACAGAGATAGATCGCCGAAATAAGTAAAATAGTTTCGGCAGATACAGCGTTGGGCAAGGTTTGCATCTAATCGAATAGTTTTAAAATTTGTCTCCTGCAGCCGTTCGGTTCTATGACATATTGCAATTTCGATTAAAAATACCCCTTAACTTTAAAATGCATTTATTTTAAAGATTTATAAAAGCGAATTATCATTCAATAAATGCAGTTAGATGAATATTATAATTTAAGCCAATAATATATAAAACATTATATAAAATAAAAATGTACATGAAAAAGACACCACACGAATAGGATCCTGATTACTTGATGGAATCTTTGAATGATGCAGTGTCATATTTAATATATGTAATAATTGATTTTCCTTCCTCGCTACTGTACGGGGTGGATTACTGCCTCGGGCGTGTTTTGCAGGGAAGATATATTTAATGATTTTCAAAAATCCCAGATTTAAGCCCAAAGTACTTAAAATTGGTCGCTTATGTATTTCTTCTTTCTGTGCAAGGAGATGTTTTGATTCGATATCCCATTCAAAAATTCTTCTGGCGTATATCCAGCCATATAATATTCTTCTGCGTCCTGAAATCTTAAGTGAGGGGGAAACTGTTTTTCCCTCATCGTACATATGTTATTTTGTACGATTATCTATCACTATTAAAGGCCATTAAAGTTCATAATGATAATTAATAAAGCGTTTATCTTTTATTCTTTCGATTAGGAATTTGTGGTGGTTTATCTCTGGTGAGTAGCCAAGATCGAGCTTGGTGCCGTTTTAGAGGAGTATAGAACTGCTCTACTTTTATCTGTCGCGATTGTATTAATGTCTCGAGAAGGCAAAGTTTGAATAGCAAACATGCCCACCAAATTTAGAGGATATTTTGGGATATCCTTTTTAAATATAGTGTACGCTTGCAGTTAGAATTCCCAGTTCAATAAAAATTTTAGGTTAGTTATACCTCGCCACCACATTGTCCACCTCCACCTTTATTAGGAGTTCGTTCTGCTGTCATAGAATAGTTTCACCAAATCTTTCACTGTTCTTAAAAAATGCGCAGGCGTGTCTAATGCTTTTACTAACCCTGTGATTATCAAATGCGATCTTACCGAATAGCACACCATTTTTATGTATCTTTTATCAAATACACAAATATTTTATATTCATAATCATAAAGTTTCATTATAAAATTTCCGTCATAAAATGTCTATTGGATTGTGTGGTAATTCCTTTAATTTTTAAACAGATTTAACGTAACGGTGCAATGATAAGGCTGAAATAAGATAAGTGGTCGACGAACCGTAGTAGAGAGGGATCAGGAATACACTTTTGGTGATCGTAGCGACGTATTTAATCTTAATTTATCGATCTAGGTAAACGTACGGTCTCCGCTGTGTTAGTTGAAACGTTTTAATTTAATAATAAAGTATGCAGCACGTACAAAAGCCAAGAAATGTATATATGCTCACCAGGTGATCAATTTAGTGGTGAATTTGATGATTTATTCTACGATGAAACCACCGTGGTTCCTCGTGGTTACTGGCACGAAAAATCATCCAGCATCCAGCTGTTCAGCGCCGAAGGCGTCTTCCTGAATATGTCTAGCATGGCTTTGAGGGCTCTTCTACCATGCGGAAGCAATTAAATGTGTAACGTCACACAAATTCTGCGCAACATCAACATAGAAAACAGGGCGTGCCCAAACTCAATTTAGGTTTCATTTATTGTTGATGCTGATAGCCTGTAATATTGCATTTCACACACTAGATAATGAACCATTTCGAAAGTTTTGGCACAAATGCAAAACACAATCCCGGTTATCAAGTTGCAGAACATTATGGGGCAATACATCAACTGTACGTGACGACATTATAGAATAGATTATAAGTAAATTACAAAATAGACGACTATGGTTATGTGTTAACAAGACGACAAATCGTAAAAAAGATCTATTGGAAATATTATAGTACGTGTACTGGACCCTCGGCAGTCGATACTTACGAATATGGACGAATTTCCATTGGTATTGGCTAGGAAAGGGCTTACTGAGTGTACTGGCAATACAGTTATGCAAGTGGTGCAGGTGACATTAAAAAAATTGTATCAACAAGTCAAATATTGACTTGATACTGCTAAATGTTACGTATATAGTGCATACTTTGCATCTTGTGACAATAACTATTCAACAATGTTTTCCTAAGTAGATACGTTAATAGCGAATACACAAAAAGTGTTTCTAAAACCTCCTAAGCGTCCTTGAAAATTTCACAGAAAGTGTCCTGATATTTCCGAACCACCAGAGCCGATCCTTATACGTTGGGGAACATGGTTGAAGGCAGCCTTTTATTATGTTGAAAATTTCCAGCAAATAAAACCTGTAATACTATGGTTCAATCCTGCCGAGGCTGAATGGTTTCCTTAATAGCTATTAAGAAAAACCAGACACAATTTCTAGATATTTCCAATGAAATTGATTTAAAAACTATTCATACCAACTATAATGGAGTGCATGGCGCTGTAGAGAAATTAAAAAATAGTGTGTTGACGTTAAATGTATTCCTGCAAATAATGAACCAAGTGAATTTACTGCTACGTACTACAGATGATGTAAAAAATGAGCGCGTCAAACCAAAGTTCGAGAGTGTGTTAATGAAGTACACCGATTTTAACAGATTAAGACAAGTTTGTGATGATACTGCTAATAGTAATAGTGCACCTACAGATCCGTTAAGTGAGTGCAAAGAGTATTTTACGCATGCCTATATTACATCAGTAGATGTCGAATGGTCGTTGTTCAAATATAAGAACATATTATCACCACAGAAAACATCATTCCCTGAGATAAATATGGAAACGTACCTGATGCTGCAAAGTATTTACGGATTGTCTGCAGATTAATGGTGATAATGGTGATGCTAGTTGATCATGCTAGTTAAGAGGGTATAAGTAAGTATATATAGTTTATTCATCGCTATTTGCCAAATACAAAATCCCAAACGGCTCTTATCTCACACCGTGACTTGTTTTTATAGCTAGGCTCAGGTAGGCTGTTCCGTTTATCGACAAGGTAAGAGAGTTTTTATGTGGAAAATAGCTATGAAATGAATAGTACAGTGTTATATTTTTTTATTGCAACAGTTTAGTGCGTTTGTTACTAATTACTTTCTATTATTATTTTATTACCCTTGTTACGATGCGTACGTCTATGACGCGAAACACATTTCCCACAGCCTTAGTACGAGGGTGAATCAAATATAAACGAGGCTTTAAAAAAAACAATTTATTTGAACTTAAAAAAAAATTACAGCTCATTTTTCTACATAATCTCCTGATCTGAAAGCACATTCTTCCCAGCGCGTAGGTAATTTTATAATGCCCTGCTCGTCGAATGAAGTTAGTTGTGTTTCCAGACAATTGCGCACGTAGGCCTCAACCTCCTCATCGTTGTTGAATCTCTACTCTCCCATGGCTTCCTTGAGAGGACCAAAGAGGTGAAAGTAGCAGGACATTAGATCGGAGATATAAGGAGGGTGTTCAAGTGTCTCCCAGCCCAATTCCTACAATTTTGCTCTAGTCAGAGCTGCTGTATGGGGACGAGTATTGTCATGGAGAAGTTTCACTTCTCTCATCGGTAGGTCACGTCGTCTGCGGCGATATGCAAGTCTAACCTCGGTTAAAATCTCGCAGTAGTACGTCGCATTAATGGACCTGCGATCGTGCAAAAAATCGAGGTGCAACAAGCCACGCTGGTCAAAAAAAACGTTAGCCAAAACCTTGCCTTCTGACAGCCTTGACTTGGTTTTCACTGGCCCAGCCTCCCCTTGACGTCTCCACTCCTTGTTCGCTTGTTTCGACTGAGGGGTATAGTGTTGCACCCAAATCTTATCGCAGGTGATAACGTGAGTAAGAAACGAGTCTCCCTCTTCCCGAAAATTTCGCTAGGAGACGCTCACACACCTGAAAACGATGCAATTTCTGCTCAGTTGTCAGAAGGCGAGGGATCCACCTTGCGCATAACTTACGAAACCCTAGTTCCTCTGTGATGATCGAAAAAGTGCCATAACTTATCCCAAACTTAGATGCAATCTCATTGGTGGTCAGATGCTTCTCACCCTCAAGAAGTTGTTGAACGCGGACGATGTTATCGCTGGTGATGCTGGTGCGAGGTCGTCCGTCATGGCTCTCATTTTCATCTTTCTCACGACCTTGCACAAACTATTTGTGTCATGCAAACACTCTAGCTCGGGACAGTGTCTCTTCCTTGAACTGCGCAGTAAATCTCTTATAGATTTCAGCTGGTTTTACACCTTCCGTGGCGAGAAACTTGATAATAACACGCTGCGCAATTGACGAGGGCACCTCCTGCTCAGGCAACGTCACTACGGGTACTGAAAGGAACAAGCGAGGTCACCCACCTGCTCTCCCTCCTCCTGACATCCCTACCCAACACCTCACGAAGCAGGAACCCTCACCCCTTACTATTGCATGCCAAGTACCAAGAGTCTCGTTTATATTTGATTCACCTTCGTAATTATATAGATAATCGTTACTTTTCTGTGACAAAACACTCAGCCCGTTACCCTCACCAGTTTTTATAATAATACTATGCATACTTAAAAGATAAATCACCTTTCCGGATATCCATGTTTGAATATGAGAATCTGCGAGGGCGTCCATCAACATCCAACGACAATGTTACATTCAATAAGGGAATATTCGAAAATTTTAAATACTAAAATATATCGGATAAAGACTTCAGAACATAAATTCGTTCGAAACATATGGACGAGGGATAATTCTCTCGTTCATACGTCTTCCGAATTCAGGCAAACAACGGCTCCAGGTGGCGCTTTTCTGGCTCCCTCTATATTCCCATGAATTATAAACTGTGTACGGAACGTGCGACGTGGGGAATTCGGGGAGTTACACGACGGCGAGGACGAGGTACAGCGCGTGATATTTACAGCTGGGTTCAACCTTTAATATTAATGTTTGTGTACGCCGAAGGTATACGTGACGTATGGGACCGCAGAGCATCTAGTGATGTGCATCGATTCTATACGTCTTGTATACTGACAGAGGCCTCCCTTGATAAATGCCCCGTGATTGTTCTTGAAATTTACAGTTACGCTTCTACCATAAATAACAAATGTGATTCCAGGATAGCGTGGAAGCTGAACTTTATTCACTCTCGGATGGAGCCCAAAAAGTAAATGAATATATCTGGTTTTTAATTCTGACATGATTGAACGTATTGGTAGCTATGTTGAAAATATCTAGAATTATCAGTAGACGAGCAAATATATATTTGAATCATGATTCCATGGGGGAACATAGTGCATCCAAGAAATGCCTCCATCGGATTCTATTTTGGGCAAGAGCTTTCGTTTCGCTCCATTGATTTCAGTCCGTTGTCATACGGGCTATGTCTCCATTTGATTTTCTCAAGGTATGACCAATCCATTTCCATTTTCTATGTTTGATTTAGCTTTTATTTGCTCACAACGAGTTATTCTCCATAACTCTTCATTACTTATTTTTTCTGGCCATCTGACTTTCGGTATTCGCCTCAGGACGTTGTTTATGAATATTTGTATTTAATTTTCGATGAACGAAGTTGACGTCCAAGTCTCGCATCCATACAGCAGTTCTAAAATGCAATTGGTTTTGAAAAAGCGTATTTTCAGATTTCTTGATAACTGTGTTGTGCTCCATATATTATTGAGTGATATAAATCCTTGTCGTTCCTTTTGAATTCTATTGTTTACATCTGCATCAGTACCTCCATCATTTGCAATATAAATTTCCATATAACAGAAGCTGTCTACCTCCTCAATGGTTTCGCCTTCGAACACCGATGTGCATGACATTGTTATGTTAACCACATTTATCTTCGATCCAACCTGGGCGGTACACTTAGCAAGTCGTCGTAACGATTCAACTATGTCACTATCATCAGCAAAGTCAACATCTTCTAGACGTTCGGTAAGCGTCGATTGAATACCTTTATTTCCAGCATTCACCTTCTGCACTGCCTAGTCTATGACTAGGAGGAATAGAATTAAGAACAAAACACAACCTTGCTACGCTAATGATGTTGCGGTCGTCGTTACCGGAAGAAGTGGTATCGACGTATAAGAGGGAAAACGCCAACCTCACTATCGAGAGGATCAGGAGATGGATTGAGGTAAGGGAACTGACTCAGGCTTTGGACAAAACGGAGGCAGTCCTCCTGACAAGGAGGAGAAAGCTTCCGTGCGTCACGTTTCGAGTAGGGAAGCGTCACGTTTCGAGTAGGGAATACCGAAGTCGTGCCGAAGCAGAGTATTAAGTACCTGGGACTCTGGATTGATAGTTCCCTCTCGTTTAGGGAACATATCAAACAGACGCTGGAAAAGGCTGACAAAACTGTCTCGGCCGTTAATTGTTTGATGCCAAACATTAAGGGCCCCAGGGCGGCAAAGAGGAGAATCCTCAGCAGTGTGGTGCAGTCGATCTTACTGTATTCCGCCCCGGTGTGGGTGGATATACTGAGAAGGGACAAGTGAAGGAGAGAGCTCACCAAAGTCCATAGAAGAGTAGCGCTAAGGGTTTGTAGTGCATATAGGACCGTATTGGCAGCGGCAACGCTGGTGATAGCCTGTATACCACCCACTGACCTTCTAGCAAGGGAGATACGGGAGGTGTACAGAGGAGCTGACGGAGGTGCAGCAAGGGAGAGCCTATGGGAATACTGGCAGGAGAGATGGGAGGCGGGGCCTCGAGGGAGATGGACGAGGGTGCTAATCCCGAACATAAGGCCATGGTACGAAAGAGCACATGGCGATGTCGGGTGTTATTTAACCCAGGTTCTTATTGGGCACGGCTGTTTTACGGACTAGCTATTGGATATAGGCAAACGCAAGAGCAGAGAGTGCTGGTCCTGTGGAGAGGTCGACGATGTCGGCCACATAGTGTTCAACTGCAAAAGGTGGAAGGAAGAAAGGAGAGCTGCGGAGCAAAAGTTAGGACATGCTATCATTGTAGATAACATGATCCCAATCATGCTCGAGAGCAGGGAAAGATGGACAGTTATAGAGCAGATGGTAATGGACATCATGAAGGAAAAAGAGAAGTAGGAAAGAGAAGTGGAGAATGAATAAGTATCCTGATTGATATGCCGAAGAGAAGTAAAGCGAGAGCGGTTCCTCTTCGGCATTACACTGCCTATTCTACTGACTACTTCGGCATTTTTTAGTCGGTAAGCGTATACGAATCCGACACTCCCTGGCGATACAATAACAGAACATCAGAGGCCAGGTGTCTTTTGAAGATTTTTCCCTCGAGGAAAAAAACGACACAACCTTGCTTAACACTAGAGCCTACGTTGAAAGCGCGTTCTAGTTTTTCACGATGTAGAATCATACCCTTGCTCATTAATGTATACAATATTTATTTTGCAGAATCGAACATGTTGTTATAGATTCCGCTTTATCGAATTACTTGGCTTTACTCTTTGCAATATTCACCATTACGGTGATGATTCAAAAATATATATTTCCTCTGAATGTATTATATAAATAGTATTATTAATAGAGATTTTAATACACTGTTAAATATATCTGCTGTTAATATATCAAAACTAAACCCACAAAAAAAATTTGAGTTGTGAATTATTTTTGGTCGCAGAAAGAAGAAAAAGGTAACCAAATTATCTCTAAATGTAGATATTGGTGAAGAGAACCTGAGCGTCATTAGTGATTGTAAAAATTTGGATATCTGGTTCAAGGAGGAACTAAGATTTAAGAAACTCACCAATTACCTTTAGTACCTTTAAACAATAAATTGTATCTACATAAGATCAGCTTATGTAACAGCCAAATAAATGTTTTCTAGTACTTGATATTATTATTTTGTTTATGGACCTGCCTTATCACAAACTCTACTATCTACAAATAATACAAAATAGCTATTTTAAATTTTCGTTTAACATTAAAATATGAGAGGGATGTCAGAGTTAATATATAATTCTGGCTTTTTAAGGTTCATTAACCTCTGAAAACAATTTATTATCACACAAATTTTTAAAATACAAATCTTAAAATCCATAAAATAACTTCATAAAGATAGTCTATTCCACACACGTCTATTCCACGTCATAGCTCTACCGTATACGCAAGAATATCGTTCTTTTTTTATACTTCATATTTATGCTTAACGTACATGAAATAAACCTCGTCTTCCTCCCTCCCCCTCAAGAAAAAAAGGTACAACAAATTACTAAGTTCCATCAGTATAGAATAATAGAACATTTATATAACGATCATGGAATAGATATTATATTATATGTATATTCCCAATCGAACCTACTTTCAACACAAATGGCTCCTACTTTATTGTTATTTTATTAACGATAAATTTTTAGTTTTATCAACAATTATGAACATTATCTATGTCATTGTTTATGATTACGATCATTGCTTTTACTCATTCTATGATTCATTTTGATAGATAACACAACTATTCTCTGATTCTTTTAATGTAGTATACTAAAATTCAATATTTCTTAACACAGTTTATTTCAACCTCACGTTTGCCACAAATTAAATTGACATTTTAATGCAATATCACATGAGTTGTGGTGTAATTTTAAAAAGTTCAAGATGGAAAGAAAACATTATTTATATGAAAAATATTTAAAACATATGAACATTTATTTTCAAATGTTTTCTAGAATATATCTAACTTGATTTCATTCGCATATATTGTAAACAATCTTAATATCACAGCTGCAATTATATATTTACTAGACTTTGTAGATTAAATACAATTACACATAAATGTATTATACATAAATATATAACTAATGTTTACATTATTCTTGTTAAATCATGCAGCACTATAATACAACGTATAAATTTCTAATTCCCCATAATTATACATTCTTCCTCGACCACGATTTGTCAAAGTGGCGATGTATCAGTTCAAAACAAACTTCCCTTCACCACAGCCCTCGCAAACATTCATCGTCCTGCAAAAAAACACGCTTGAAATAAACCGAAAACCAGTGGGGGTCTGTTACCTCCACTGTGCATAATATTAATGTCTTGTATACGTTCCAGCCTTGGTAACGTCTTATTTAGGGTGAACCCATGCGCCCTTCCTTGTGGGGCTATTAACCCTGGCTACAACACGTACAGGATTAAATTGGACGCGTATAATTAATAAAGCTTAAATAGATGAACGACAATAGAGAAGTACTTAATTAGTTAGTAGTTTGATGTTTTGCCGGAGATGGGTATCAATCATTTAAAGTGAGACGTGTGTAGCCCGAACTTCTCGGTCCTGAGCATGCCTCCCAAACGTTGCATCTGTTACATATTTTCTTCTGGCTGAAGGCCAGGAATAAGTAGGAAATACAAAAATACGTTACAATACTATGGCACCATTTTTTTTTATTTTAGAAAAACGTCTTGAGAGTTTTGAGCTTTGTAACTAGTTTAAATCAATCTAACAATTCTTTCCTAATATCTAGACTTAGCTATACAATAAATGAGCGTCAAGCGACACACTCCACATAATATTAATCATAATTACTTTCTTCGTGTGATAGACGTAGGCTTAGAATCTTTAGGCAATTAACTACACTAATTCGAACGATTTTAATATCTTTAGCCAGTCGATAGGTCCATTATTGTCGAGTAGCATTATTACTTCGATATTTTCGTGGTTCCTTAGTCCTTTCTGATATATACCAGTTCTTGATCTCGTCTTCAACCATAGGTATCTTCAGATTCCAATGGATGTCTTTATTGCAGTTATATCATGAAGCATTTACAATGCTGCGAAGTACTTTGTTCTAAAGCATGTGAATAACTCTGATGTTAGATTTTTTGGTGCATCCCCACAATTGGATGCAACACGGTGATCAGTCCATCCGAACTTCAGATTCACAATTAATTAGAGGCATCTATTAGGGTATCTGCTATAACAGTCAATTCAAAATGTCTCAAATATTTTTTTACAGAAGCTACAAATTTTTTTATGAAAAAAGTAAAATATTTTTAATTAACGAAATTTCAAAAAATCACTATGCCGTGAATTGGCACTATATAATATTAATTTTAACTGTAAACATCTCTGAATGTCTCTATTATGATATTCTAAATTAAAAATGTCTCAATATTTATATTATAGGCGCAACAATTTTTTTTATGAAAAAAGTACTAGAGTTTGTAATAATGAAATTTTAAAAAATTACCATTCCATCAATATATATTAATTAATTTGACCTGAACCTTAATTTTAATTATAGACATATCTTATGACTTCTATCTATGACATTCTAAATTCGATTCATCTGAAAAATTGTTCTACAGATGCCACGAATTTTTAAATGAAAAAACTACAAGGTTTTTAATTAAGGAAATTTCAAAAAAAAAACCATTCCGTCAGTAGACATTATACATCCTTAATTTTAACTGAAGGTGACTTTGAGGCTCTCTGTTATGATATTCCATGTCGAGAATGTCTCAAATATTTCTATTGTACACGCAACAAATTTTTTATGAAAAAAGTACTAAATTGTTTTAACGAAATTTAAAAAAATACCATTGCATCACACAACCCTACTTTTGACTATAAGCGTCTCTTAGAGTCACCACCATGCCATTTTAAATTGAATACATCTGAAAAAATAGTTTACAGACGCTATAAATTTTTAAATGGAAAAGGTACAAGATTTTTAATTAACAAAATTTTAAAAAACCACCATCTCGTCAATAGACATTATGCAACCTTAATTTTAACTGTAAGCATCTCGAATGGTCTATATTATGATAATCTCAAATATTATTTTACAGGCGCTATGATTTTTTTTATGAAGAGGAATACTAGATTTGTTATTAACATTTTCTCACCATTACATCAAACTCAAAAAAAATCACCATTATGTCAGTAGACATTACATAATCTTAACTTTAAGTACAGATATCTCTTAGGGTCCGTACTATGACATTCTACGTAAATTCAATTTATCTCAAATATTCGTTTTATAGATGCTACAAATTTTTTAATAAAAGAAGTAAAAAAATATAGTTATATTAAATAAAAATTAAACGAAATTTATTTTTGATTTGAGGTTAGTGTATCATTTCATTTTGTAGGTTTCAGTAGGTGATACTGACGTGTCCTTCAAATTGTTGTAGGTGATTCTGACGTGTGACTTAGTTGTAATAAACTTTTTCGAAGTCCGACATCCTTTTTTAGACACCCCGTATGTTTTGAAACATCTGTAGTTCCATGTATGCTCCATATATCGTAAATATTTAGCAAAATTAGTCAAATTAGTTATTAAACTTTGAAGTTATTGAAGATTAATAGTTATTGAAGTATTTATTATTCATCTACATTTCATTAAATCATATATATCACAAAAACTAGTTTTTAGAGATAGGATATGACAAAGACATAGTATGTATTATATTAATATTATGTATGATTTATTAGTATGTATAATTATAGTTTCCCAGAAGTGTCTAATAAGTACTCACTGGGATGTGTTCTCTATGATTTTATGCTAATTATCTTCATAGAATCCAACAGTCACCTCAAATAAATATTCAGAACATATTTTGCTTAATTCAAGAAAGTAGAAATATTAATAATAAGCTGGAAACTATTTTTCATATCACATATTCTTTCCAAACTTGGTAAAATACAGATTTTTTAGTCTCTTATCTAATGTAGCCACTTCATTGATAAAGTTTTGTTCAGTTCCCAACATTGTCACACGCCTGTCGTTACACTGAAAATCTGAACCGTTGTTTGAGTTTAAAATTTCACTTAAGAGTTATACGCTTACATACAAATTGCTGAATTTAATATTTCGAATATGACATGCCAGATCCAGCGATTAAATGAAAATATTAACACAACAATAACGTGTAATAATATGAACGTAGCTGTTATACAAACAATATAATTTTCGACCGGCTGCAACATCTTCGCCTAATTGATCCAGAGCTCGTTGAATATTCATAAACTACGAATGAAAATATAACAATTCGCGGCGATGGCAACCCGGGAGAACTCCTCAATCTGAGCCCGTTGTGTTGTACGTGTTAATTTAAGCGAACTGAATAATTAAAGCCCGAGAAAAATAACTCCGTATTGCTCAACGTCAATTAGAGGGAAACAGAGAAACTTCTTTATTGTCATCGATTAGGTGTAGTGGCTGTATCAATTGAATTTTAATGGACTTCTGTTACATGTCGTGAATTTTAATAGGGGAGTTTTGTAGGGTGTCGGAGATTAACTGCCGCTTTCAGCGGAGCTGGAAGTTCTATCAGAACATTTAATTAAATAAATAACGGAAGTTGATGTTAAAACAACAATAAAACCTCGTTTCAGCAATACGAGGTATTATTCAACTTTATGATTAATTGTTTCCATTTGGATGAATCGTCAAGGAACCTAATTTTGTCTTGCCCTAATTCCTCAAAGTATATATATTTTTTATTCTTGATTTCCTATAGTATAAGTTTAATCCAAATAAGCCATTAGAAATATGTTAACATGTTAATATTAAAAGAAACTCTGGTAATATGGATTAAACAGATTAAATGGATTTCATTTCCTGGAAATTCGAACAAGATATCTAACAGATAATATCAAAACTATGTATATATTTCAAGTTATATTCATCTTAAACTGATGTCCTATATATAAAGAAATCCTAACATAAATAACATAAACCAAAATTGTTTGAAACATCTCTTAATAGATGTCTAAGAAATTTTTATATAAAAATACCATACCTACCATATTTAGTTGACTCTCTATTTAAGCAAATCTAGTTGTGGAGGGTAACACCACTTAAGAAAAATGGTTTTTTGACAATTTCTTTTTTGGTAGAAAAAGTAATGAGCTAATAAATAATATTTAAGGAAGTTATTAGGCATATATTTAAATATAATGCAAAAAATTATTATAAAAAAATATTCCAAAATGGCTACATGAGTCACTCTCGTAAAACATGTCGAATTTAAAACCCTCTGTGGCACGCAATGTAACTGGTACAGATTAGAATTAATCTACATGTTTATAGCTAGTGAAATATTGATAATTATACAAAAATATAGATTTTTGTGTGATTAGCGATTATGTAAACAAAAAACGTTAAATTTTGCACAGAAAAGGGTAATCATTTGTTAATAAATTATTTTTAAATTAACTTATCGAATATTTGGTATGTATTTCACTTAAAAATGTTATTTTAAAGATGCTGTTAAAAATTTACATAGAGAAAATGAAAAGTTAAGTTAAAAAACGGGTTTAAAGTTTTGAAATATGTTGTACATGATACATGAAATGAAAAATGAATACATGTATGTTATACATACATGAAAAATTCGATAATGTAAAGATTTGTACCATTAATCTGCTATCTCAAGACCATAAACTTGCCCTTTTATATTTGAATATTCTATCTCATTCTCTTTCCTTTAACATTTTATGTTAGAGTTAGGCTTATAGACAAAAATTGTATAATTAGACATCAATATTCATCTCCAGGACTTTCATAATTCCAAGACCATAAACCTGCCCTTTTATATTTGAATATTCTATCTCATTCTCTTTCCTTTAACATTTTATGTTAGAGTTAGGCTTATAGACAAAAATTGTATAATTAGACATCAATATTCATCTCCAGGACTTTCATAATTCCAAGAATATTAGTCATACTATTATTAAAAGTAGACAGCAATATTAGTCGCTGTACTCAAGACTTTTTGCCATTTGAGTAAGATTTCGGAACCAATTTCCAAACAGTAGCATTGAAACTTTCATTGCTATTTTGCGTGTAGCTTCCCAAGGAACAGTTTATCAACTCGTCTCGGCTCAGGTCCTTATAAATCATTTCCCAGATTTCATTTTCCATATTTTCCAAGGAATGATAACCATTTTAAAGTCTAAGCCTGGAGGAGTTCTTTCATGAAACGTGATGTCTGAATCACATCTTTTCTGAATCACACACACACAAAAACGGTAGATCTATTCAACAGTCATCTCGATGACGTATTGGCTTGCTGCGATGGGTACAATTTTTTTGTACCTGTCCTGCCCTGATACACATTTGCGTCACTCATTGTAACTTACAAGCACTGTAGGATTGCAACTGTTAAATTTCACACATAAAGTGTTTCTAATATACTATTAAAAATCAGCGCTACAGAAAATAACGGTGATTTCAGGTGAGGAAATTATCTTTTGTTGTACATTTTACTGGCGTTATACTAATGTACTTCTGTTTGTAAATACCTCTGACTAAACATAAACATATTTTAACGACATAACGAATTTTAGGAAAAACATTTTCTACCCCATATTACAAAAAATTCAAAGGTTCTTAATATAATAAAAAATCTATTTTTGAAAAATTTACAGTTTACCCCTTAAAGTTACTGCGGTATGTAAAATCAAGGCGGGTTAGGCTAGGTCGGCATAATATTATTTTTAATACTAAATATCCTCTACAATATGACGACTAAATTCTCTGGAATATCAGAATGAACTTAATATAATATCATCAAGAAAGAATGTAATGAGATAGTTTCGATAAATTTTTTTGAAGTACAAGTAATACTAAATTAATGGTTAATTAATTATGCTTTAGGTTAATAGAGGAAGGACCATTATAAGACTAAGAACATAATTAATTCCAAAAATGAATTCATTATTGCCTATATTGCAAGAGAAAATTAATTTATCATTGCCAATATTTCAAGGGAATGTATCTAAAATAACTCATTAAGTTGTTTCTTGATGGTACATTTTTTATATTCTAACTGTTGGAGTTGTGGGATTATTCAAACTTGCCGTAGTATATAAAGTTAGGTTAAGTTATATTGTGAGGTGTTCAAAAATAAAGATCCAATGCTACAAGGAAACTGAAATATTCGAAATAACGGAAGAAAATTAACATACTATGACTCTTTGTATATCTAATATATCACTTTAATCATGTGATAATTCAGAATTGCGGTAACGTGTAGAATAGAGGAGGACAATGCTAACACATGGAGCAATTGTCTGGTAGCCCAGAGTCAGGCAACAAACCAGGACAATGAGGTTGCAAGATTAGCTTGTTTGACTATTACTAGGGATGAGGATCACAGCCACAGCAGCCTTGGAAGTAGCCTTAGAACTCCACTTATTGATTTGTTTATTAGGACAACTCTGATACTACGTTTAGGAAGCCCATGGAATATTAGTTGGTGATCTGCTAGACAGAAGCAAGGAAAAAGCAAGGAAACAACTCCGTCTTTTGGAGGCAATCGTGAATCGGGTTTACCCCATTCCTCTAGCCTGTTGTACTGAATTTCGATGATTCCCTGAAACCAGATATTTTGGTATAATGTAATCATTGTCTTCCAATAGTGCTAGAAAGATATAAGTATGGGAATTTCTTTGAAGATCTAGACTGAAATTCACGAATCAATGAGTCATTGAGTGCCATTGCTATAGGATTCTAAGTTAAGATAATGGGACTGTAGGGCCACGTTCATGGCACTAAACAATTGCAGGACTAACTCCGAGCTCATTCTGCAATGTAAAGAGTCATTAAATGTGCTAGAGCAAATAAACGATATCGCTTTATATTATGTGAAGGAGTACATAGGATACATCATTTTGGAAATCAGTAGGCCCATACTTTGGTACATCACGGTTCTAGGGACTTTCTGTTTAGAATGAAACCAGCAATAGGGCTCAGCAAAGTACATTAATCATAAAATACTGCACCCTAAGCCGCCCCAGGGACAGGTGAGTCCAAAGTACCAATAGTTGTAGATGAGCAAAAATATGTACTATTAATTACACCTTGCAGGAAACTAGAAAAGTAGTCCCATACAAATCTACTCCATATTATAGGCTGTACTGTCATTGTTACTTTAAGTATGAAAAAGCTGAGAAACACTACGACGTGTAATCGAAATAGGTTAAGTGAAATTGCCATAATTACGGAATACATGGCAGTCATCATTTTAATTCTTGTGACAAAAACCTTTTTAATTAGAACCTTGTTAACTAACAACCTCGTTAATGAAAACATTCCTTATCACAATCTTCTGTAATCATTATACAATAGACTCGCTGAGTAGAAAATGCAAAGTAAATTCTGGAAATTATTAAACGACACAATACGGTTCCGTAAAAAATTATAAATATAAGAAACAAACTCGAATTTCCTGGTAAATAAAGGTTCGTTTTACCATCCACCCCTATTATATCCCGTTTTCTTTCTATAATACACCGCAGTCGGTATTATTTTATATTCAGGGGAAACGCCGCGTCTCTAATAGGAAAGGAAGGGAAGAATATAAAAGTAATTGGTTTATTAAAATTCTATTACTGCATAATAAGGTAGGTACCTGGTTATTTTCTCTAAGCTTTTATTTTTCTTATTCGTTGTCCCTGGGTTTAGAAATCGTTAAAGTTTGAAAGCTTTTTAAATTTGCCGCATCAGAAATTTAATGTTCAGGTAAATAACAATTATTTATAAAGGAAGATTACATGTTCCGTGTGGAAGACGTTTTCCACGCTTCGATGTCTACTTCATCCAATAGAAGATAATAATTAGATGCTACTTCTTAAAGTAACGATTGATTTAAGTGGTGTAATATGAACTATAATACTGTCCTAATTATCTTAGTAGAATTCTGAATAGATTTGAAACAGGAGACAAAGAGAATTCGAATACTTCATTGGAACGTTATTCAGATATTAATCGTGTCCTTGTAGTTTTCCATACCACAGAGATAAATACACTAGGGACAATAATTAAAGGATGTACAAAAGATCTAAATTTTTGGGTGATTTTCAAAGAGCTGTAACTTTAGTTGCTGACTAAAAGTAGTCGTGGAGAAATTAAAAAAAGCAAATTAAAACTTCAGGTTTCTAGTTATCAGATCTTGAATTCAAGTTTTTTACCATCAGCAGCTTTCCAATAACTATAAGGAAATCACCGGAAAATATCCAAATTTGTTCTTGCCCTCCAAGAGGTCCACGAACTTCAATAATTCTTTTTCACTGATTTAATCATAATTTTTTTTAGTTTATTTTATTTTCTTTAATTAAAGTGGTCTAAGAGCCTTCTACGATAATTTTCCGCTAAGTTATTTTCGTTCAAAGCAAAAAAGTCAGTTTTAACTTTTTTTTAAACAATTTTTTTCTTCATTTTTCTCTTACAATAATTAACTTTTTTGATAAAAAAATATAGATTATTGCTGAAACAATTTTTTTAACCTCAAAATATGAATAGAAACTTAAAAGTTCATCCTTAAATTAATTTTTAACAAAAACGACAAATTCAATCATCCGAAGACAATTAAAAAAAATCGCAGCGCTTTGAAATTTTGAGTATTTCTTTAGGATACTTTGGGGTTGAAGACAAATAGTCAATATACTTAGTCTATCCATTAGTTGCAATGGATGGATGCCAAACTAAGCGAATATCCCTAAATATGCAATTTTTACATTTTTTCAATCAATACTCTTGTAACGATTTTTTTTTATAAAAAAACCAAAGCTACGACTTGTATATAATACTTTGTAGTTTTTAAAACGCTACATTCTTTTTCTGTGCGATTAATATTTTCCAATTAATTCATTATCAAAGTCAAATCTGACTTTATTCCTTTGAACGACGATTACTGAGCTAAAAAATCATCTTACGAAACTCTTAGACACCGAAATTAAAAATAATAAGATTGTCTAAAAAAAACTATATGATTAAGTTACTGAAAATAAATCCATTGAAGTCCATGGACTTCTTGAAAAGCAAGCAAAACTTTGGAATTTTTTTTCTATGGTATTCTTATGATCTCAAAAACTGCTAAAGGTACAAAATTTTGATCTCTTAAAGATCTGAAAAATAGAAATTTGGAGCTGCAATTTTCATTTCTTAAAATTGCTCTAAGACTATGTTTTTCCAAGTTGCAGCCCTTTAAAATCACCCAAAAGTTTAGATTTTTTTAAACATCCCTTAGTTTTTGTACCTTGTATATAAATAGTTGAATTTCACATACGAAGACAATGAACAACTATTACTGTTATCTGCATTAATTTGCAATTTTAATTTGTATCTTACTAATAAAACTTTATGTACTTGTGTAGGGAAGAAACTAACACTTTTAGATACATTCTCTCGCATGGTTGTTATTAACGTGAAATGGCTAGCTTAAACTTCCTGATGTATGGTTTGCTAAATGTGTTAAGGGGATAATTAAGGATGTACTTAGAAGTAATATCCTACACACTTAGTAGATAAATTAATAGAAAACGTAGATTTATGGTAATTCCTCGTAATGCTACGACATTTCTAGACGATTCCACAAGTCACAAAATAATGTCGATTTTGTACTAACCACAACTTACCAGAGGACTTAATAAACTTGTCAAAAATTGGAGAATGACTTTCATGCACTCTTGTGGCAATCAATTGCTACAGTTCTTAAGAAATCTCAAAGATAAAATTGACAACAACAATGAAAATTCCTAGATTTATGAAATCGGTAGTCAATCTTCTAGTAGGCAATATATTATCCAAAACGAAAAAGTGATGACGTGACTCACAGCATCAGAAAAATCTTACTCTCGAAAACAATCATAAGTAGACTTTAGTAAATTCAAATTAATTAAATATGTAACGAATAACAGACTATTATATAACAGACCTTGACTGTTGAAGGGATAGTACCATGAAGAAAAATCATTACACAGAGTCACGTTATTCGTGAACGGTGTATGATATCGGAAAAAGTTCATCGTAACCATTTATTGAATCGGCACAAAACTTACGTTTATATAGGGTCAGGAGGTAGTTTAAAAGTGGGTTTTAATTATCTCCTAATGATGCCAAATTAGTTAGCGAAATATGCGTCGAGTTATATATAATATTCCATTGTTCGTGGAAAAACGAACTCCTATTTTTGTAGACTTAGTTTAGTGGACACTCACAAAAAATTACTTATAGTTATGTTAAGACTTCTATATTGTATGTTACCTTCTGTATAATTTAAAATTATATAGGCAATATTTTCTTTTCATAGTGTACATATCATGAATACACCACTTTTATATGTCATTATACATGGTAAAGGATATAACCTCATGTGTAAGACGTTGTGCGCTAAAGGAAGAAAAAAGGTGTGGTTGTAGGCGGAAGGCAGACATATTTTAATTTGGTATTCTGACAATATAAAGACATCACGTTGCATTGTTAATTTTTGTATATCCAGCATTAAAGGAAATATAGTTACACAAGAAACAAAAGGTGCTTTTCATTATCAATGTTAGACAAAACTCTAACAAGTTATTAAATATTTCCGAGTAAATACTTTCTACACCCTCTCAAAAATTTTGAATACGAAACTCACACAGCACAGCCCTCAGATATCCGTTGTGACTCACATTATTAATTAAGTTATAAATAATCCACGTAATATTTACATATAATAGCCCAACTGCATTTTGTGCGTATTTTAACATATCCTCACTCTAACACAAAGTCTTCATTGTGCCGAATACTCGAGTGCCTACAACAAAGACTTATCACAATTACTACATTACTCCATCGTCACTATTTAGAGCCTCATTCGGTAGACACGATAAAAACAAATCTTCGACTATACCACAATATAAACACCCGGCATTTGTATGGGCTCGAAAGCTTTCGACAACGATCGCTCCAACAATCCGGCAATCCCTCTCCATAAGCCGCATAAAAGATCAAAAAACCATTTTTATACATTTCGTATATAATAGGCCGTGGAAGTGAATTGATGGCCCTTTGTGTTCGTGTATCTATATCGCCTGCGAAAATTTAATTCATGTCTAGTCATCTCCCATATTTCTTGTGTAATGCATGCAAACGTTATAATACACAATGATAGTGTCTGAATAGGAATATTACGTACATGTATGCCAGCTATTCAATTTCTGGCAGTATTAAAGACGACGATAGCAGATTTGGATATTTTATATTTAATACTTTTATTTCACCTTAAGAAACCTTGCAATGTCGAAACGTTTGGAATAGAATTCTTAATTTGATGAATTTTGGTTTTAATAAATGACCTCCAAATCTATGGTTTAGAGAAACTGCTCCAGCGTGTAGATTTTTATTTCTAAACAACAATTTTATTTTCAACTACTTGTCATCCTAACCTCGACTTTAAAATTTCAAATATGAAATACCCCGTGTGGTACCTAGCTTTTACGTATTACTTAAAATAAATTAATAATAAGAACATTGGAAATATTAACAAATAAGGGAAATATTCAATAGAATGGATCCATATCCTTAATTTTAACTACGAGGGTGGATCAAATATAAAGAGAACTCGAGCAGCTTTTTGATCTTCACTCAGCAACTTTGGGGCCCAACGAGCTGAAGTTTTTCGGAATCCCAAGTCTTTCGTTATGATTGTGTGGACAATCCCATAGCTGATGCCGAGTTCAACAGATATCTGAAGCACCGTGGTGTGGCGGTTCCCTTCAATACAATTTCTAACGTGCAGTATTAACCGGCGAAATGCTGGTGTGCGGACCACGAGGATGATTTACATTTTTGACACGGTTACGACGCCCTCTATTAAATTCTTTGCACCAAACTTTTACACGTGACCATGAAAGAGTTTCATTTCCGAACTGTGCTTGTAATCTGTGCAGAATTTCAGCTGGTTTCACGTTTTCGCGTGTAAGAAACATAATAATAATTCGTTGCGCAACGCTGCTATGTACCTTCTTCTCACTCATTGTGATTGCTACTAATTAAACAAACACAGCAATACGACGAGTCGTCTCCGTGCCACCTAATATCCCCACTTCAAGCTCCTAACGTACGTATTCACCTTGAACAACTATCCGGCGTGAAATTTAAAAAGGCTAGTTTATATTTGATCCACCCTCGTAGTTTAACCCTCCTCTACTACGGTCCAGTCGGCTCCAACCCACTCGATTGTTCCCTCGTGCACAGCACCCCTCCATCTGCACGCTTCAAGCGGTAGTTTCTTGTACCCTCCTCTCCAGTCCAACTGAAGACATTGAGAAGATATTTTTATGGTGTATTAAATATCACAACAATCAACAGCCTGATTCTTTATAAATAAAATGCTGAGAATGAGCCGTACCCAAACGACATTCATTCCTCTTTCCTGAAAAACCTATCATTAGCCCTGATAGTACCGTGCACGGAGAAGAGATTCTTGAAACAGCATCTATCCAGAAGTCTCCTAGGAACTATCGGCGAGATATTGGGTAAGGATCTGAAAAGATCCTTCGATTGAGAAAGTCAGCAAAAGAGGACGGTGCGATTGGTACTGTACTAACGACAGAAACGGTAATTCCTTTTGTTCATAATGTGCTAGTTCCTTGGTGTTGGAAGCACAAAGTCATCATCTGTACTAAATGTTCGTCAACCCCTGAAGAAACTGACCTTCAGGGGTTGAGGTTCAGGGTCAGAGAATATATCTGTGATATTCTACTGCTAAATACAAAAAGTTTATTCTATATTATTTTAAACATCTGATAAGAATTGAGTTATTTTTTATCTCGGGTAGTGATAGAAATTATTATAGTCAATGTTTCTATTAATTCCAACTGTTGTTCTTTCTTCTTGTAGTTTCTTAAACAGATGATAAGACTGCCAATTTCAATAATAATACGAAAATAAAAGACTGTCAATTTGAATAATGCTCCTTAATTATGAAGACCGCAGTAAGACTGTCGATGTTTAATAAACCGATCTTCATCTTCTTCGGTTCTTTGATCGATCGCTCTCGTCTTTTTTGTGATCAATGTGTTTTTCACTTGAAAACCAGCCTGGGGTCGGATGCGACCCCACCGTAATAAATGTTTGATTCGAAACCACCGTAGTAGAGGAAGGTTAATAATCAACTAGTGCAGGCAACAAAACTGAGAAAACAATAATATTAGCAACAACTGTGCGGATTAGCTATAATTATGAAGTTAACAATAACCCATTTGACTCTGCACAGCATATACAGACTTAATTATGCTAGTCGGAATCTCATGAATAATGTCCTGTTTATGAAAATACGATGAGCATGCAGGTCACTCTCCTAACGCACAATTAGTAGCAACTACATGGATAGGTACTGCTCGTCAAGAAAAGGAAAAAGTGTGAGATTCTCTAGGTATGCTTAGAAGAAATATTGAGGCAGCATTCGGAGGCAAATGGCTGCACTTTACCCGCAACCAGATCGAATTCTGTGTACACATAGATTCATCCATATTTACTATGCAAAGATCTCAATGCGTCAAAGGATAATGACCAGGTTATTTGCTGCGCACCCAGTGGGCTGTTCGATATCACAGTTTTGAGACTTTTTCCTATTCTTGAAGGGCTGTAGCATATCGTATTTTCCTATAGAAGCGGCTGCAATAGTATCATTCATACTGTGATCGGTGATTGGACAGGTCCCAGTATTTAAAGTGTCATTGTATGCTTGTATTCGAGTCCCAATGGGAATAATTTAACAGTATACCTGAGCAGCAATATGTTTGTCCTCATCTCTATGCGTAATTTTTCCCTCCACGGCCTGAGGCTTTGGGAGAAAGTCAGTTCCTGTATATGCAAACTTTTGAAGTAAATTTTTTTGAAGTAAGAAGTTTTGGTTATTAGTACGTATGATTTTCGACACTGTTAGTTAATGAGGTAGGAAGTTCTGCAGCTCACGTATAATAAATAAGAATCTTTTTGTTTTTTTTTTACATAACTATAAATTGTTGAGCTCGAAACGTTGCTGAGCTAATATTGTCACCTAATTAATTGATTATTGCACGCCCATTGCAGAGCCTATTTCTTCAAATTTATAATAAATTTTTGATCATTGTTGATTGTATAATTTGTTGATGGAATGAACTTTGTTAAACATATCACAAATTTCGAGCTGATTTGACGCTTTTTGTGTCCCAGTAATACTGAGTATTTCAATTTCCTGCTTTTTTCTTTTACACAAATTCAGCATATTGACAACAGCTACAAATTAAGATAACTTATCTTGCATACAAAATACACAACCATCGGTAGTGTCTGAAGAAAGGTAATTTTCAATTTATTTATCAGACGGTTAGTAAATGATTTTTACTTACTACTAGATATTTGTACTTGTCTTGATATTTCGTTGATCACCTTCTCAGCTTCGGCAGAAGAAATCTAAAGACTGACATTGCCTCTTCAGAAGTTTGGTGGAACAGATGGAGCAAAAATCCGCTATAAGTGAAAAAGCCCCTATTTTGCTATTACACGGGCTGCATAATATAGTTTGTCTCATTTCAACCAATAGTATTTGAAGTGAGATGTAACTTTTGAAAAAGCTAATAATATTTAACAGCCTGAGGATTTTTATTATTAAACATAAAATGGAGACAATATGGCTACACATGGAAAAGAATATCGTTCTTGTGGCCACCTCGACTGACCTGGCATAATGTCATTTGTTTATCAAAATTTTCTACAACATGGGCATATAAAATTGGCTGTATTTCCAGAATAACACGTTGAATGTTTGCTTTTTATATGCTTTGTATAACTCTGTATATGCTTCATTTTGTCCTAATTTTGTGTGAATTTTTCTTAATGCGGCTGAAAGTGATCGCGCTCACTTTCATAAAACAGTTGTATACAATCTATTCGTTATTAAACTGTTAATCGCGGCAAATTGACATAGTATAATTTGTAGATGACAATGATTAAATATTGATGCCTTATCTTTCTAGTTTATCTAGACAACCATACTTATTTCAAGATGACCACCATCGAAGACATATTAAAACGTTTTGTTATGTGCTGTGAAACGCGTGACAAAATCTACTAAAATACTATCACTAAAACTGTAAACGTAATGTATTTTGAAGTTTGTGTACTGAATTGAATTTCTCTTTTGTACAACGCTCATACATACTTACTATTACATTGTACAACATTGTAGACACACTCTTCATTGACCCTAGCATAAAAGTGGAATCAAACAGTTCGATATAAAAATGATGTCCCTCTCTTACAACTCGCAGATCTAATCCCAGTTTCTTACAGCCAACGAAACCCATGAAACTAGATCGTCACATTTGAAACTTTCATGTCAGGATTGCGACTGTTTATCAATCAATACGACTAATTCTCCCATCCCGAACGGCAAACTTTACGGAGATAGCATAACTTTGAACATTCTTATAGCGCCGGCATCCGCAGAGGCAGCGTTTCCCAGACACGACCTTATGTCGCAGGCGGCATGCATCATCGGAAGACGTTAAAAAGAAATTTAGGTAACTCAGGATTGCTTCCGCAACATGCGACTGACGTTTATGGTAAGAAAAGCCCGGACATTTCGGTATTACCAACTATCCAACTATTGACTATTGTGGCCGGATATAAAGTGATCGGACTATCGGAGTTATTAGTTAATGGATTTGGGACACGGAACTTTAATGCAAGTTTAGATGTCTATTTTATTTAGACCTTCAGTTCATCGATTTAAGCAGCATTTCACAATCACTGTACGAATTTCATAGGCAGTGCATTAAAATACACGTGGTCTTAAAATTTCTCACAATATTTATAATTTTATTACTAAACGATGTTGAAAATTTCTTGAAATACCTTATTTTGTACTGAAATTATTATTTTTCAGGATTTTGCGTTTGAGATGTAACGCCTTATAGTAGTTTTTATATTACAGCTCCATCTGTATTAAGAATCCTAGTACAACAGTGCCTCATATTAAGGGTTGCCTATTGACTGCTTATAAAATAAAGGACGTTAAACTTAAAATTGTATAATACGACTGTATTGAAAAATAAAAATGTATTACAACTATAGACATATCTCGTATCAGAGATCTGGTAGACATTTTGACTAAACATTATTATCATGATGATTGATTAAGTTTCGAAACACAGAAATCGCCTTTCTTCTCATAAACTTTCAGAGTGCAGAAGAGAAGACAAAGACATACCTGAAGACAAAGACAAACACACCAATGCTCAAGGAAAGATATTAAACTCCCTCCATTGATACTCCAACCCAAGCATTCAATGACACGCCAGTACTAGTCTAGACCTTAAAACAGATCATTAACCTTACTAAAACATGTAGCCCTACGAGAAAGTATTATCTCAGATTTAAAGGAGTTAATAATGAGCAAAGACTTGTGAGATATGCACCTTAAAGAGTACAATGGTGTACTCTAAAAGATACTAAATGTTCATTATTCTAGTACAAGTGGTAGCAACCTCATCTTATTGGAAATAATAATAGACCTGCGTATCATCGGCCGAAAAGTATGATCTACAATATGATAATGAAAATTGAAAATTCGTAATATAAAGTAATATAATGGACAAAGTATAGACCCTTGAGGCACACCATACACTGCATGACGCTAATCAGACATTTTATGGGTTAGAATGATAGGGCGTTGCCTTTAAGGCCTTACTTCTTTGAAGAAAATTGTACTGCTGCTATATTTTTACGTTTCAACATAATTCTAAGTGTTTTCCAAGTATTAATGAAAATAATGATGTCCCCCTTCACAGAATTTGGTTTAAACGAGACAGAGCTCCTCGTTTTGGTATTGATATCTGATAATTTCTTGACAATACTTCCGCTGGCAGAACAATAATGCAACAGGGATCGACCGAATGGGTATAAGGTTTACCAGTTTCAACCCCTTCGTAATTCCTATTGTGGGATTATTTAAAATCGCTGGTCTATTTTAATAACCTAACAAAAAAATGGTCTAAACAAATGAAGAATCTAAAATAGCAAAATTTGAATCGAAATGGGAAGAGCCTCGGCATATAATAATTGAATCAATAGAAAATGTTAACACGCACGTCGCTCATATTTTTAATGGAAAAAATAAAGCCATATATGCTTTCCTGTCTTTATTTCGTTTATATTAATCCTCCATTTATTCGTCCATGTTTCTATTTCATTCAATCTGTTTTATAGGGTTTCTGTTGCTGACGTGTGGTTTTCGTTTACTGTCATTATTACCGTATCATCTGCAACTGTCGAGGTGATAGTGCTACCATCTAATGGAAAAGAGTATTTGGGTTTTTCTAATATCACTGTCAATGCACAGCGGTATAGAAACAACATTTTGGCTGAATTTGTTCAATAACTCCAGAATGGTGATAAACTTCAACATGACTAGACTTCAACATTGTGACAAGACAGTGTCACAATGCATTTGTATCAAAAGGCTGGTTGCTGCTTGACCTTTAATTTTATTAATCTTGCTAGAAGGGTAATGGTTCAACAAAAGAAAATCTTACAGAAATTGTAATGAAAAGGTGTCTTATATAAGTTTATCTGACCCATATCAATACATGGGTTCTATCGTGAAATGATCTTACTTGAAACTAAGGAAAAGGAAATTGTTGCTTGCCCAACATCTGCCACTCGTCACTGGTAGTTATTTTGGCTCCATATCAGAACAATACTCAATTGGTTCATCTTCCCTTAATTACTCGTTATATTCGAGTTACCTCAGATATGCTTATATTAAAGTTAACATTAGTCAACGAGAAAGAAATACTGATCTAATTAACAAGGAAAACTTTCAATTTAATAATAAATAAATAGTTTATAATAATACTTAATTTAATAATATAAAATAATAAGTTAACAAATATTTAGATAGATAAAATGAAGAAAATGAAATAATATTGAGAACTTACACAGATAAAATAAAGTAATGAGTCATAGTGTTTTACAGAGGTAACCCTAAATTAGCAAAAAAATTTAGAAAAGGTAATTATAATGGTTAAAATATTTACTGAAAGAAGACAAAAACAGAACTGACAAAGATTGTAACTTTCATTAAGTGCTCAGCATCCCATAGGTGCGGCTTGGGCAAACATGGCCAGGATTGGTCAAGATCTTGAAACTTCCGTACTTTGATCAATAATATTGATTTTCAGTTTACCATCATCACAGATGTCGAATATCTACATCTCTCTTTGTGCGAACAAAATATGGTATAACTATATAATTATAGTTAGAGTTGCAATAACATATATGCAGATTATCAACTGAAGAAAATATCGATTGTTATCTGTATCGTTAATCTCTTCCCTCATATTCCCACGTGACACGATCAGTTTATGATTGATATGAGATAAACTCGACGAAATCTCTCCTTTGACCCATCAGTGGATTGGTCCATAGATATATTACATTGTCCATTCCAGGTCCATTGGTCCATATTTCTCATATAGCATTAATTATTTTAACTTAGTCGTTCCTCTATTTCAATTAATTTACTATCCAATATTATTTACTTTGATAAATGTGTGTCTCTTCAGACACCCCTTGGGTTGCGTACTTAATTCTTTAAAAACATAAACTCTTTATCTAACTAACCCTTGTTATGGAAATTTAGAAAAATATACGCCAAATATACCTTTATCGATACATGTTGACAGAATGCCATCGACTTGACTGCAACCACCTATATTCAAGCAAGCCTTAAGATACTTTTACAACAGCATATCATACAAAGCTTTGTAATAAATTTTGATGAACACAACTTTGTTTTATTAATATTGAAAGAGGTTATTTGAAATCGAGAGCTTAATGGCAACCATATGTTTACAAATCTGTGGATCTGCGTAAAAGAACACTATACAGGGGACTTCAACAATAAGAAGAATGCACAATTGTCATCTTGTTACACATTCGACATGAGAGGTTATAGCTTTTCTCCATGATTTTTTATTAGCGACTGATAAGTGTATGAAATGCATACCTTGAATTTCCCCCGAGGTCTCTCTATTTGGCCATTATGGACTATTTTGTGTTCTATGAACTAAAAAAATAGAAATTAAAGCGCCTGTATCTATTATAAGTTTTTTAACTTTGAAACGTGCTTTAGTTTTTATTTTCCCCGCACTTCATTGTTATTTTATCTCTAGAATTAATATAATATTTGAACGTTATTGATGATGTCAGATTAACACGTAATTTGGCAGACTTTGACAGAATTATTTCAAAAAGATTATGTAGACTAAGATGGATATTTTAAAAATATTGCTTTCACAATGTCCATTTTCCGTCATTTCATATTTGCATACATTTATATGCATACTTTACGATACACGAAACTTTATTATGTAGAAACAATATTTTAAAACCAAGGGCACTACAACTACCAGTTTCTTAATCCTTTCCAGACATATAAGAAAACTAAACAAACGATTTATTTCTAGATTGCTGTGTGAGGATGTGACTAAACTATCCCATGGCAACATCTGTCTATTTCAATTTCATTTTCATCGAACCCACGCAAACATATTATTCTTCATTCCTATTCAAACAAAAACAAGGTCTTTCCCCAATAGAAATAAATTGGGGTAATAAATAAACTGGAGTCGAAAGTTTAATTATCAAAAGAAACGTGCCAGATAATTCTCCGTGACAAGGAAAATGAGACCCTTAATCCGGGGGTCATTAATGGAACTGCTGTAACGGAGAATCAACATTAATTAGAGGTTGCTGCGATGGACACAGCTTACTAGAATAGCTCACTGCTTACTCCACGTGGTTTTCCGGGAGTGCACGCTGAATACCGCATCGCAATGGAACTCCGTACATTTACTGACGGGTAATTGGGACAGCTGGAGTACAGGTATCTTGTTTGAAGTATACCGGTTGTCTCATTCTGGACAACCAAAGAAGACTTGTAAATTAATTTTAAGAATATAACGTAAAATCTGCATTTTGTCTTTATGTATTCATCGCCTTCATCATAAATAATTTTACTGTGTTATACTTAAACTAGAGTAGATTGTTATATAGGTACTAACTCCATTCAAATTATTGGGAAATAAAATATTAATTAATTCGTATCATGGAGTATCCCAAAAGTGAAATATTAAATTATGGAATAAAATAACCCTTATTTGAATTATATATATATATATATATATATATATATATATATATATATATATATATATATTGGAATAATCATTGCTTAACTCGGTTGATATTATAAATGTGATAATCTAGTAACAAAAAATATAGGATTACTCTACTCTCTAGATTAGAAAAACTTAAAATTTACCGAGAAATGAAACTCAATAATGAGCTTCTTCTATAGACCAGACACTAGGTAACTTCTCGAAGTATTAACTGAAAAATATGTTCAATGTGTCTCATCCTAAGTAACCTAAACCTTCCGAAGACACTTTAGACATTATAGAGTACGGCGTAGATTTAACTTCAACAAACTGAAATCCCAGAAGTCCAACGTTATCCTTGCCATATATAATCTTGCATTATATTGCAGAAACGATGAGTTCGATATAGTCTTGATACATGGAAGAGATACTGGTTGTAAGTAGCATATAGTGATAGATGTACGTTTTCTTCCGGGTCAAGGCCAACTATGATCATCCAACTATATTACACGCCATTGCCCTCCATGCTATAACTTCCACAGTATACTTTTCTACATGGTCTTTTAACTATCGGGTTAGTTCATAAGTCTCCTTGTATCTGTTCCAAGCTGATAGTTTCAGTTATGTATTTAAGTAAATGGTAAATAGTTGTCAGTATATCTTCTTGAAGCAGAAGATATTGGACATTCTATAGACAGATATTAAATTCGCTCAGTACATTCACTGAATATTGCACATGACGAATTCCACCTATCAGGGTTCTTTATATATTTTCTTAAGTATTTTCTAAGTAAAAATTGCATTGAACGATTTACATATATCTTCGGATAATAAAGGAAGATACGTTGTTAAGCCTGAACAGGTGTTTCTATTCTTGCTTATTCAAATTATATCTAAAATATGTGGAAACTTATGGATTGGCGCGATAATACTGGATACATTGTCTTCCATTTCATCTTCTCCAGTTAAAGCCGTCCTGCAATTCCAAATAGTAACGAGATTCATCATCGAATAGGACATCTTTCCATTACATTTCCACTGAACCCGATTTTTTCTCCATCACAATTATTCATATCGATGATCTAATGTAAGGACCTTCTATCTTACATACTAATGTAGGAAGAACTTAAAGAGTCTAAAGGGTTTTCTTCATCGGCAAACTGTTCGAAATTCTTATTAATGTACCTTCATTTTAACCCATTTATTTACAATAGCTCTCATATACGCATCTATTACCGCCCATAAATTAAAATGGCGGTCATGGCGCTATAATTCGACTTTAGCATATGGTACCTCTGGCTCTTCGTTTTCTGCCTTTTCCAAATAACAACCAACCATGCTTCACACCATCCTTTTTATTTACTAAATGAGTAATATACCTGATTGATATACCAGCTTCACGAGCCGGTATGTTATTCATAAAGCTAATTAGGTTATGTCTTTCAAACTCAGTGAATAAAATTGCTACGTTTCTGTACTCTAGGCATTGATTTTAATAAAAAAAAAACATGCAATTCAATAGTTTACTTACCTACATTTCCACTTTACAATTTTCCCACTCTAGTCCTAGTAAACCACTTTTGTCTATGTACCTGTAAATAAATATATAAACATAAATTCAATGCAGTTAAATAAACAACTATTTAAAACCCATATTGATTTTCACTGGCTACCATATTCTACCAAGGAAATCAGTACATCATCAATATTTTATACATATGTATATAACAGCGGAGTAAGATTACAGCTGTCTAATATACATATATGCGTATACCCTCAAATCGGATGTTGTTAGACATTGGTGTTCCGAAATACGTAAAACTGCGGTTATTGGACAAAGCAGTGCTTGTGAGAGACACACGACGTTTTATAGCTAATTGGTTAAATTCTTGGTTGAGTGTAGTATCCTATGGATTCAACTAGATAATGCTAGTTTTAAAGACTTTATAGAGAAATGTTTAAATGGGCAATTTAGTAAAGTAAACGTGCCCAAAGAATCGACGATTCGAAAAAAACTATCTATCGCAAGCTGCTGCCACTATCAAATCTATATAAGTTGAATATAAATATTTATAGTTTTCTGTCAATGAAAACATAAATGCCTGCGGGTTGTAAGTGGCGAATGTAGTTGTAGGAGAAATGAGCGATATATCGGCAACGCAATCACATGCGATAGCATCAAGAATATAGACAAATATGAATACTTAAACCGTTACAAAATTAGTTGATGAGCCGCTGAAAGAAATATAGGGCGCTAAATATGAGCAAAACAAAAACATGGCTCTACTTTTTCTTACGAATGCAGCGCCATACATAAAAGCGGCTTGTCGATTTTTGAACGAAACGTACAATTACGATATGTTACATGTAACGGACTTGGCCCATAATATTCATTACGTAGCAGAGCTAATCCGTGGCCGATATCCAAATGTCGATCACCTGATAGCGAAAGTCTAGCAAGTGTTTTTAAAAGCCCCGCAAAGAGTGGCATTATTCACAGAAATGCTTCCCCACGCACAGTTACCTCCAGCGCCTGTAATAACCCAATGAGGAACGTGGTTCGAGACAACTTCATATTATTACTGCAATTCTGAGAATACTGCAATTTTGAAGATAGCAGGGAATTTCAACAGTTGGATCCAAATGATGCTACTGCTATTGCGAATGCGCAACAAACTTTAGCGAATCCAGATTTTCAGCAAGATTTGACGTATACCAAAAGCCATTGAAAAGTTGAAGAGAGAACTCACAGATAGATGAACTTTCAAAGGTGGATAATATAAACGTTGTTTGGGACTTTCGACAGTATATTTTTCAGTTGGGAGTGGGGGTACTGCGAAGGCTGTAGAGAAAAGGATTACTGCAGTTTTGGATAACAATCCGGGGTTTTCTACTACAGCACTTATAGTAGATATTTTACGGCAGAGAGAAGTTCATGTCTCTAATCCAGAAATCAATATGAAGGCTCTACAAGATTATTCATATTTCCGGTATGCTCCGTTGACTACCGTTGATGTAGAACGGTCATTTTTACATTATGAATGAATATTTATTGACAGACGTCGCTCTTTGACTGCTGAACATTTAGAGCAGCTACTAATAATACACCTATGTGATTATACGCGTAAATACTGTTAGATATGTGGTGATTACCTTGAAGAACTACTGTTCTGATCGTTTTGACAATACGGTGACGTGATGAAGTCCTCATTTGTTCCTAAGCGACCATGCAATTAAAGGTAAACTGATTGGTGAATAATTTTTATATGTAATCTGATTTTAATTGTAAATCCGCCTCTATTATTTACGTCACATCGGCAGTTAAGTCCGGGGCTTAGTTACAATTAATTGTAGCAATAATTCAACTAGAAATAATTAGGGCTAATAATAATTTCTCTTCGATTCTAACTACATATAGCATTGCAGAATTATATGATTATTCAAGGCCTCCAGATCAATTCCAAATATCCTGTAGAATTACGGAGAGCCTCGTTGTCTGGATACCAAGAAATGGAACATGGAGGAAAGAACGTGCTGATTCAACATAACCTCAACTCTAGAGCTGTTAAATTAACGTTTAAGGTGATTTTCCAAACCGCTTGTCAGCCTCATCAAAGGACACGTTCAGCATCATCTAATGACTGAAAATCGTTGCAGTAACAACTAACAAACGATCGTATACGGGCGCATACTCTATGGAATACGCCCGCATTACGGCGTAGCGAACTTGTGGAGCCAACAGTCCGTTATTTAACGCCCAGCGAAATGCCGTCCCCAAAGTATTCAGGAACGCCTCGATAAACTGCCACTTCCACGCTGAACACATATTAATTCACGGCTCATATACGCCTCGTATCGCGACCTTTCCTCTAAGGTGAAAATACTGCAAAGTTAAATTAACTCCATGAAGGCGATCGAGTCTGGAATGAACGCTTATTAGTAGTCGGAAGTGATATTGTCTGCTTGGTGCCGACCGGAAATTCAGGTAGTCCTGTAAGTTACATTCTATCGATTCGAAGGGGTTGAATAGTTCGAGCTCTATTCGGCTTTAATAATAGCGATCGTGACCCAGAACGTCAACCCAAATTGAGACGGCTTAACTGCTGATAGAACTTATAACATCTAACTTATTTTAAATTACGAGAGCAAATTTTCATATAATCTGTCTGGCCGTGGAATCGACAATTTAGACTAACACCGACGCTGTCGAGTAACTAACATTTATCTATCATACCAAATTTAATGAAACTGAACAACTTGTCGGTTATATAGCGACGCTCGAAATTTGTTAGGTTATAACGGCCGCGTTCTTAAAGCAATGTCTGTAAAATGTATTGTGAATTATTGAGTAGTGTATGGCAAATCATCGTACAAGGATACATAATTAAATAACGTGTGTAAATTATCATATTTTATTTTTAAACTCAGTGCTCCATTTGAAGAAATGTTCCGCGCATTACGTGATATTTACCCTCAACATAACCGTCCTGCCGAGTCGATTATTCGACGTTTGGTGGACATATTTGGGTCAATCAGTTTGATAAACAATCATCCAACACCCGTACGTCACCAAAATGTAAGGTCTGCTGAAAACATCGCTACTGCGCGTTAGAGTATACGGGAAAACCTGAGGCAGTCAATCTCGCGTCATTCACAAGAACTTGGCCTTTCTGCATCTTCAACTTGAACCCATATAAAATCAACTGACCCAGGAACTTAAGACAAACGACCATATAAAACGCCGTGTATTCGCTAATTGGGCTCTGGAGCAGTCGGAAGTTTACCCAAATTTCGCCAAAAAAATATCTTTAGAGACGAGGCCCATTTTTGGATGAATGAATATGTAAACAAACAAAACCGTCTAATTTGAGGCGACACCAATCCACACGAGATACACCGGCACCAAATGCATCCCGAGAGAGTCACTGTTTGGTGCGGATTTTGATCTAGCGAAATCATCGGTTCGTACTTCTTCCGAAACTAAACTGGAATTGCCACAACCGTCCACGGCGAGCGATGATAAGCAACTTCTTGAAGACTAAACTGGATGATATGGATACCAACGACATGTGGTTCCAACAGGACGACGCTACGTGTCACCCAGCGCATGCCACGATGGACACGGTTATCTCGCGCAACGGCGACGTGAACTGGCCACCGAGATCGTGCGATTTAACGCCTTTAGACTTCTTCGTTTGAGGCTATTTTAATTCGCAGGTATATGCGAATAAACCGCAAAGAATTGATGCCCTCAAAGTTCATATAATTAACCAAATTCCAGCAAACTGAGCCAGATTTGTGCGACAAAGTCATCGAATATTGGACCTCCCGAATACATGTCGCCAATCAAAACTGCAATGGACATTTGAACAACGTTATATTCCATACTTAATGCTATAAAATATTGTTCCGAACAAAAAAAATGCATGAATATCTCACACACAGCTTATTTTATTTACGTTTAAAAATCGGGGAGTCCTTATTGAAAGACCCATATTATCAAAAAGAATGACTGATTGAAGCTGGAACGCAAGAGTTCTTGACCAAATAAAGTAATGTACCAACAATTATTAACTGAAGGTGCTTCGTGCTGTCTTAATTTTAAAGTAAAATTGTGATTTAGACGATTTCGATGGAACAAAATTCTGACTCAGGGTGATCCAAAATATGAAAGAAACTGATAAAATTACGAAGAGATATGCGGGAGTAAGAACGAAAGAAATCATTAAAATAGTAGAAGAATTTATTTTCGACAGATCGGAGGTGGTAACTTGGTATTGTAAATAGAATAAGAATAGTTTATTTCATCGCTATTCGCCAAATAAAAAATCCTAAAACATACCGTGGCTTGTTTTTATGATCAAATAAATAGTATCTCAGACACTACCTTTTACATGAAAACTGAGATATGAATAAAATGTTAACCGGAACTGTTCAGATGAAAAATTTATAAGAGAAAAATATTGGATATTGAGTAAGATACGAGTGTCTTTCTAGAATCCACCAATAAAGTAGTAATCAATGAAATTGATGCACAGATCCCATCACCAGAACCAACGAAAACAATTTTCTGTAGAAGAGATCAAGCTTTTAGTATTTTAGAAACTGAGGGAATTCTAACGATAGAATATTATCAAAAATATTTTTTAATTTATTTTTCCTATGAAACATAAATAACAATAACAGTAAATAAATAATATAAATAAACAATGTTATAAATTCATTTAAAGCTAAATAGCAAATACCATAAAATTCATTGTAATGAAGGAACAGTGAGAAATATAATAATAAATAAATCGTACGTAGCAATGGCGAGATCAGAACAGCGATCGGGTGGGGTCGTTACCTCTCTAAACAGAGGAGAAAGACTCCACAAAGCAAGTAAGAGTTGACACCGAGCGTGCGGAATGAGTGCTTATAAAGAGCATACTATTGTATTATTTAACTCGTATATGTATATAGTTTAATGTATGTATATAGTTTATTATGTAATGTATGCATTAGAATAGGCATTATGATGTATGAATGGTGACAACTTTATAAAGGCCCAATTGTAAATAGTAGGATAGAACACTTTGTAGTCAAAATAGGAATAAGAAGATTTTAAAGTAAGGTTAACAAGGACATTGGTTAACACTGGTTCCTCAGTTCAATAGTTTGCTTTTTTTCTGATAAAACAAGAAAAAGTCATTCTTTTACTGGGAATTAATCTAAGATAATTTTCACAATTGAACGGTCACTATTTTGAAAGGGCACAACAGAATTGCAAAAAAATCTAGGACCATACTGAGTGAAACAAAAGCTTACAAGTGATGTATCATACGCCGGCGCCGTATATTGTCATTTAAGAAAAATGTGGATGACGTCTTATTTTTGACAAATGTCAATAAAAAAACAAATGAATTTTAACAAAATGAGGGAAACTGGAAAACTAAATCGACATGTTCAAGCGTTTTCCATGAAACCTGAAGACTACTAAGTTATTACGGGTAGTCCATACTTTTTCCCACACTGTACACACACCACACCATGTGTTTAAACACTGTCCCGTTTTCTATTCCACAACAGCTATCACCGCCTCATTATATAATCAACTTTGTAACTGCGGCTATGTGAAAATTAACTTTCCAGTCGATTGACTGCCGCAAACTGCAAAACAAAACGACATGGGAATAGCGATACACATTATTTAATTCGCGTTGGAAGGCCACCCTTTCTGAATCCGAATACATGTAATAATACGATTTATGTGAACCCTCAACATCATTTATGGAAATAATGTATATACTTATTGTTAGTATATACTAAAATGTAACTTTTGACTTCAAAATTTTCATAAATGATAAATATGATAAATGTCTGAATAGGAGTTAGAGTACAATATTTTATTTTTTATTTTTGTGATATTACAAAACACGACATAAATTCAAAGTTCGTATATCTCGATTTACTCCACTATAAATAAATTGAAGTGAAGGGTTTGCACCCAAGTGATCATTTATACAGTTCTACTAGTTTAGCTATTTACAACGTACTTCAGAACGACTAAATGTGGCAAATTAAAGACGTTCAGTAGGGAAGGACAACGACGCAGTTTACAAAACCTTAGAAAAATATAATAACATATAAAATATATAAGTAGACCTCTTCAATACGATAGAAGTCTCTTTTAATAAAACACTGTCAGTTTCCTCTGAAACCGAAGAAAGATCCTCGACCTATACATTAAAAGTAACGACTTGGAAGTTCTAACCTACCTAGAGTACCTCTGAATGTAGGCATCACTGAATAATATATCTGACCTTGTTTGATTTACATGATTTTTTCAGATTTTTCCTCAAGAAAACGTTGTTTTTTTTCGAAAGAAAATTGAAGGACTATAATAGTAAGGGAATTTTGTGGAAAATATAATAGTTTCACAATCGACGCAAATTGTAGAGAATGCAATGTAATCGACCTCCTGAACACGATAATTCATTACCGGTTACAATAAAACTCTAAAACCAGAAATCTTTTGATTATATAAAACCGCACAGTAAGTATTTTGTAATTACGTTGGTATAAATATACGATATGATAAATGTCCCTAAAACAATAGTTAGTTATACACTGTCCATAATCCGAATATATTTCACACAATCTTGATATTTTTTTGTAAAATATTTTAAAGAAGCTACCTATGAAAACAAACGCTAAATAGTAATTAGAAGAACGTCGATATTAAGCGAAGATTTGTAAAAACTCTACAATAATTTCTTGTCAATTAATTCTCTGCTCTCTAAAAAACAAAATTCAATGTTATTTCGGAAATATGTGAATCACTTATGTTTGAAATTTTGAGCATCACAAGATTTGGTACCCTCTTTTTTCTTATATTCATAAACGATTTTATATCAGATCAGACGCGGCTGGTGTATAGGTGCTGCAGAGCTGCAGAATTGCCAAAAGAATTAGATATTTGTATATTTTCGCGACATAATAATTACTAAAATTTATTAATAAAATAATTTGGTTAGTTGGTGCAGCTAACCAAATTATTGCGTTAAAGTCGCATTCTGCCCGCCGTCCTCTATTGAGTAGTAGACCAGATGAATTATCTGGGTCTCTACGCGAGCGCGTCGCGGTACATTGAACTGGGCCACACGAGGTAGTTCTCAGCACGGCTCGGCACACCCGTCCTCCCCCTCAACTCCCGCGACAATCCACACTTGGCGCTCGTAAATGCGCGAATTTACACGGTCAGTGAGCTGTATTTTTTCCAGCTAAGGCAACATCAGTGAATGTTTACTCCTTCCTACTCCTCGGGCAAGCGTAAATCGTACCTATTTCGTATTTCGTGTTAATCTGAGATTTTAAATATTGTTTTGTGAATTTGTGTAGTGATTTATTGTACTAATTATTAATATTTATATACTGTGATAGTGACAATGGATTTAGTTTATAATTTAGTTCATGTGAAACGATTTTTTAAATACTCTTATGAAGAAAAAATTGATTTAAAAAACAATGGTAGGCCATTGCCCGATATTGTTATTGAGACTGCAGGTGTTAGCCGCGGAAAAGCATATAAACGTCAATTTAATAAAGACATTTATTCGAAGAACAATTGGATTTGTGGGTGCAACAAAAAAAATGCGTTATTTTGTTTTCCTTGTTTACTTTTTGGCGGTGATAAAGCATGGACGGAGGTAGGGGTGACAAATTTGGTGCACTTAACTGAAAAAATAAAAAAGCACGACAACTACAATCCATCTACATAATACAATGGAATTAGCTTTATTAGGAACAACTAATATTAAAGCGCAACTAAATTCAGCTTATTGGATAAATGTGCAAAAGCATAATGATAATTACAACAAAAAAGAGATACGTTTTGTCAAAAATTGTAAACTGCATAAAGTTTTGTGGGGCCTTTGAACTGGCGCTGCGAGGACATGACGAAGCTGAAACCTCTCAAAACCCGGGGATATTTCGTGGTTTGGTAAATTTTTCTGCTGAGCTTGATGTAACTTTAAGCGAGCATCTACAAAATGCTTCAGTATTTAAAGAAACGTCTAAAGAAATACAAAATAATCTTTTAGACTGTATATTAAAAGTATGTCATGAAGGAATAATTAAATAAATTAACAAACCTTCATTTTTGGCAGTTATGGCAGACGAAATAACTGATGTATCTGCAAATACTCAGTTAGTGGTAGTTTTAAGATATATTCTCGATGGTGAACCGATTGAACGTTTTTGGACATACCTGAAACCTACAAAATGTGACGCTGAAACTCTTTCGGAAAATATTTTAAGTATTATAGACCCTCTAGTAGAAAATTCACCTTACAAGCCTTTTCACTTAACCAAAGAATATGACGACAAACATGAATGTTCTTCAAAAAGGTATTAAATTCCAAAAATTTTTCTTGTAAAAGTCTATATTTTTGTATAAACGGATTTTACATAAATATTCTGAAGTATCAGGAAAACGCGTGACCTTGAAAATTTTCAAAATTTTCACCTGCGGCGCAATTTTTTTGCGACCCCTACGGCGCCAGTAGTTTGGATACGTTTGCAATTTGCACGCGGGCGGCCAATACCCTAGTATCAGCCCTGTGCAGAACACCCGTTTCATTTCATCACGAGCCGCCACTGTATCAGATTAAAGTTGTACTACTGTACTAACGAAAATAACTGGGTTTATATTTTCTTCTGCACTGTTCAAATAAAAATAAATGTTACTTCATAGTCTTTTTGTACATAGTAGAATGTATTTTAGTCTTATATATAATTGTGTACTATTCCTTAGTCTTGTTTAGTGGAAGCATATTAAAGAGTGTTACAATATAAATCTAGTATCTAGAAGAAATAAATAATAGAGTCTGTAAAAATAATGTTCCAAATCTATCAACTGTGAAAAGAATAATCGAAAAATTCGAATGAACTGGTTCAATTATTGATTTGAAACCCGCGATGCGAGCTCGTAGTGGTAGTTCAGAACAAAACATCACGGCAGTTCGCGAGAATGTGACTGAGAGTCCAGGGACCTCATTCGTCATTGTGCACAAAAATTGGACATTTCAACAGTATTCTCGCTAAAGATTTGCATTCCCATGCTTACAACGTCCAACTAACTCAACAACTTATGCCAACAGATCATGCACAGCGAGGAGAGTTCGCCAGTTGGATCATTGAACAACAAGAAGTGACTAGCGATTCTGGACAAAATCATTCTCCCCGTCTCAGCGACGGGGCCCACTTTCACCTTAATCGCCTCGTCAATAAGCAGAATAGGGAATCCACGAATGATTCATGAGAGACAAATGCATCCCTAGCGTGTCACTGTTTGTGTGCCTTGTGGTCTAAAAGAATCATTAGACCATTTTCCGTTCAAGACGAGGCAGGTAACGCATTGACAGTAAATATCGAACATTATTGTGTTATGAAAACCCAGTTATTTGTGCCTCAATTGGAAGATATTACTCTTGACACATGTGGTTTGAGCAAGACGGTGCTATTTGCCATACGACTCGTGAAATATTGACGGCGTTACACGGGTCATTTCCCGCTTTCGTGACCAAAATTTGCCACCAGAATCTTACGATTCAACGACTTTTTTCTGTGGGGTTTTCTGAAAGCTCAATCTTACACCAATAAGCCCACGACCACCCAAGCACTGAATGTCGAAATTGAATCAACGAAAGATCGCCACATTTATGCAAAACCGTAAAGAGAACTAGTGTGCCACCAAAGCCATGGCGGCCAAGTACCAGATGTGTTGTTCCATACATAAATTCCTAATATCTACATTACAAATCAATAAACATTTCAATACTTTACCACAGAAAACTATATTTTATATAAAATTCACATCTTGTGCTCTTATTATAACACCGTAGCGTACACTGATGCGAGTGATGCGTCGCATCCCTTAAAAAATTAACAAATTAGTGTTATTTAAAAGGTCAATCGATTTATGCAATTATTACAATTTTTTAATTATTTAAACCGATCGCAAATATACACTATTTACTTTAAACGCTACCATGAACTTTTTTATTTCAAATCGGCCGTAAAGGCGCCCGAAGTTATTGAACTCTCACGTTACTTGGTGCAGTGCTGAAATGGGATGGTCCACGTTACATCCAAGCTACGCGTTAGCCGGCCGAGAAGGTAACTATCTTATGTAGTCAACAATGGAACCTCGAGTGGGTGTTGTCGCTATCCATTTCCGGACTCAGTTATGCGATTATGTGATTTGGACAACATAAGAAAGATTTGGAAGCGCTGTTTCAGGTAATTGTGGAAAATGAAAATGAGGAATTGGGATCAAGAAACCGTTATTTGTGCTAGAGGCCTTTTAACATTATTGCGCGACTTTGTTTTCTGCAATATTCCCACATTCCAAGAGTTTGTTTAAAATTCTACATACAAAAATATCAGATATTAGTTACTGCAATAAAAAGATCGCCGATTTCAAATCACATATTCAAGAAATGAGAAACGAGTTTAGTGACATTTGGGACCGTATGGACAGATTTGTGTTAGAAAATCAGCCACCAAGTAAAATAATTCGTTTTGATTCAATTCCTAAAGAAAATAAGAAAAGCGCCTAAGCACGATTATTTTATGAAATTTTGGACGATATTACTTTGTATAACATTAGTCAACGGTTTAGTGAAATTTCTAAACTTAAATTCTTATATCTTCTATATTCCACACAATTTACTTTTACGTACATAAAACGTTTTCCTAACAAACTTTATTCTTCTTTAGTAGATGTATATGGAACATTCTTTGGCGCAAATCGTTTAAAAAGTGAACTTTCAGTGATTTATAGTGATCCCGATATGAAAAAGAGCTTCACCAATATATCATATCCCTTCAATTATCTTATGTTTTCCCGGAGTCATCAAAATTATGTCTTTTAATTTTGTCTATTCCTGCCACAAGCAGTTCCTCAGAAAGATGATTTTCATGTTTAAAGAGAATAAAGACATCTGCAAAATTCGCAAAAGCGAGAAAGACTGTCAGCTTTAGCATTAATAAATATTGAAAGTACTATGTTAGAAGATATGAGATCCTCTCAAACCTTTGAAGAAACAGTGATAGACGTTCTCGGTGGACAAAACAAAAACCGAAGTATTGATCTTCATTTTAAAAATTAGGATATATACCTCGGCATAATCATTTTAGGTTAGTGTTTTTTTTTATTTTTGCCATTTTCATATGGCCTACCATACATTATACCGACTATACCATTTCCCCTTATAAAATTTTTTTCACATCCCTAAATTTTTTTCTCACGCTACGCCCCTGTGGTACAAATATATTACATTACCATACAAGAACATACTATTATGTTCATAATTTTATGTTGTTTATTGTACCCTATAATTGGACTTGAACCTGCCGTTCATTTTCTTGTTAAGGTAATTTATGTCACTTACACTAATAATTCTGATTTCTCTATCTCTATTACCTACACTGATTATTCTGCAAGTAAATATGTACAGATAAATACGTACGGATGCTGTTAAATTACAGTTAAGTTTAATAGCACACCATTAACACTTAGAAAATCAATTAATATATCAAGAAACCTTAGGTATAGATAATTAGTTCACAACCCAGAGGTCACATAGAAAATAACTCGAAAGCTAGTTATATTAGAAGTTAATGTACATGTTCGATAAATTTGCCACGGTACGGATTCTGGAACTGCTACGGCGAACCAGACTCAATAGCGCGAAATCAAAGATATTAGCATTCGATTCTGAAGCTCCCAGAACACGCAGAACTAATTTCAGGTACATTAGCGTTGCGCAATTCAATTTGCAGGTTATCGCGAATATCCAATTTCAATAAGAATGCAATTCATTTCATTTGGAATGGGTTTTTTGGATTCAACCGAGAAATAGATTGGAGTTACTTAAAGAACTTCATTTTTGTATTTTCCAAGTTTCGTCATTAGGGGAGACCGGGTATGGTTGTCTCACGGGATGGTTGTCACAGTGGCCATAACAGAAAACTGCACGAACAAATGAGTTCATTGTTCGGCGTCGAAGGAGCGCGAGAACAACATCTCCCTCCCTACTTCACTTCAGTTCGCTCTGAAATGCTGTGACGGAAACACATGCCTTAATTTTTTTCGCACAGCTAAAGTAATTTTTTGTGCAATATACATAAATTGTGCATGGTAATATAACTTTTTGTGTATTCATGATGTTAAATTTGTGCTTCATGATATCGTTATATGATTTTTTAAATAAACATTGTTTTAAATTTACTTTGGGAGGTTATTTTCTAAAACGTACTTTGGAGCATGTTGTCACAGGTTGACGGGGGTTGGTTCTCACATGTGATAACCAACATCGTGCATATGTGCTGCCTTTCTTGTCGGCTTTTTGGGGTTTCGCCACAAAAGCGTTTGTTTGTTTCAGAGCTAGTCATAAAAATGCCACGGCATCACAGAATAAAGTCTGTTCGAGGGCTTGTTTCACCAGCATTGATGTTGCATACTGCAAGAGAAGTGAAAAACCTTGGCAGATATATAAGGTCTGTCGCAAAAGCTTTTGAAATTAATTATCGCACTTTAACAAGGTATTGTAAAAAATTTATTACCGAAGAGATAAACAACACGGCCGTAACAACACTACCTACAAAAATAGGCTATCAAAGGAATCGGCAGATTTTTACCGATGAACAGGAAGAAGAATTGGAAAAATACATACTTCTGGCTTCAAGTATTTATTTCGGGTTGTCTCCCAATGATATTCGTAAATTAGCGTTCGAGCTTGCTATTTCCAATTAGTTGAAAGTTCCAAAGTCTTGGGAATTGAACAAGCTAGCTGGCTCCGAATGGTTTACGTAATTTTTTAAGAGACACCCTTTTCTGTCTATTAGAATACCTGAAGCGACCAGTTTGGCTCGAGTCGCCAGTTTTAACCCACATAATGTCAAAGGTTTTTTTGAAAACCTTGAATCAGTAATTAAACGATATAATATTCAACCACACGACATATGGAACGTGAACCATATACCACACAATACCACACGACATATGGAAACTGGGATAACTATGGTGCAAAAACCGAAAAAAGTTGTTGCTAGAAAAGGATTTAAGCAAATTGGTGCTATTACCTCAGCCGAGACAGGTACACTAGTCACACTGGCTGCTGCTGTTTCGAGAGGTAACAATTCATTTCCACCATTCTTCGTTTTTCCGCGGGTGCATTTCAAAGACCATTTCACCAGAGACTGGACCAATTGGTTGCAAAGGTTCTTGAGTACAATTAGTTAAATACAACCTTTTATCTTTAATAAAAATACTGATTTAATTTAAATAAGTTTCTTTTTATATCCCCACCTTAATTTATTATGTGACTACCTACCCTAGACACTGTGATAACCATCTCTGACACGGGGTTAAAAGTCACACTTCCCTTTCTTCACGAAAATCGTAATACTTTCTCTATAGATAACGTTAGAGAACAATTCTTTATTTCTTTTTAAACTACTATCCATTGATATATAAATATCATTGCTAAACTAAGAACATGGGCACCAAAAATGTAAAAGAAAAGAATGTGACTTCCAACCCCGGTCTCCCCTATTACTCGAAAATGTAACCTAAAATTAAAGAACTGAACTGAAGACCAAGGACCAGTTTAGTTAATTTAGATTATTCGTTATTTTAGTTTCCAGTAAACTTGTAATGTAATATTTATAAAACTAATTTAAGTTAAACCAATGTAATGAATAAAACTTCATTTGTTAAGAACATCGTGTCAAAACTTTGGGGTCACACGTCAGGTGCCTGAAATCTCGTAACGAACTTTCAATGATAAATTTCGTCCCCGATCTCATCGATCTTTCACTCTTATTTATAATTTAATCTCTCTTGCGTGATATACTTACCAAAATTGCAGGGAATCTTGTGAATATAAATATTAAGACCGAATTTTATGCATTCAAAGAGAACGAACGGGAGACATAAAGCTGTTGCTCCATAAAACAAAACCCGAATTTAAGTAATCCAAACTAAGGGACACGAAGCTTTGTTATGACACAGGAGTAAAATTCGCGTTACATTTTAGAGTCGCGGTACATTAAACTAGATTACCAGTTTTCCATAGAGAGAACGCAGTTTATATAAGTGATTGCTGTTGCTGTTTCGCTTCTGGTTGTTAAGGTGTCATTGTTCCATCCTAGAAGTAAGTTTCCTACGATTTTCTCAATAACAGAGTTATCGGAGGTGTAAACTAATCCAGTTTTACTGAGTTGGAATAGTGTATTTGAGGGAATATGTTGGAAGTGTTTGTTCTCAGTTTTCACATAAACTGTGTGGAAATAAACCCGTAAACACGTTGAAATAAATGCAATATCACATTACCACACATGGTGTTATTGTTACTGGACGTAATTCAAATTACCACATGACTATTTAATAAATTCAATTTAAGGAAACTATTACATTCAGTTGTAGGGTGTTTTAGATGGAACTACAGGATTTGAGTTGGGTGCCATTTGCGTTCTGTCAAAGACAGTACGTCAATATTTAACGACTATTATCTACAAATCATACGATAGCATTCTCCATTTACTGTGATAGTATTATCAGCTTCATTTTGGAAGAAGTACGGTCCAATTACTCCCCCACTCTAAAAATGAGCACAGAACAGTGCACCTCTGTCGATATATTTCTTTTTCGTGAACAGCATATGGATTTTCAATTCGACAATTTTGTTTACTGCTGTATTCATCCAGATGAAAATGTATTTCATCGCTGAACAAAATTTTGTTGCAAAAATCAGCATCACTTTCTTTCTTTCCTAACATTCGATTAACAAATGTACGACGTTGAAAATGATCTGTAACTTTTAATTGTTGTCAAATGAATTTTGTATGCTGACAGATGCAAATCTCTCTTTAAAATGTGATACGTGGTGGCCCTTGACAGATTCAACCGTTGTGCACGACGCCGAATTAATATGTTTGGATACTCGTACACTCTTTCTCACTGCAGTAATATTTTGATTTGACCGACCACGACGAGAACATATTGGTGTTGCCTTAATAACAGAACCCATAAATTTCTTGATTAAGTTATGAACTGTTAACTCTGTTTCTGGCGCTTCATTTTGCCCTAATTTTGTGCAAATTTTTCTTAATTCAATTGTAAATGATCGCTCCCTTTCATAAAACAGTTGTACACAAACTATTTATTATTGAACTGTTAATCACGGCATGCTAACGTCGCATGGTTTGTAGATGACAGTGGCTATATATTCAAATCCTATCTTTGACAGAACAGGAACGGTGCGCAATAAAATCCTATAGTTCCAACTGAGACATTCCATATAAAGTTTACTTGGTAATAGTTCTATTTAAAATAAGAAAATAAAATACAGTTTTAAACTTCCACTATATAAACAGATTACTTCTAATACTATTATTGTATGCCACAATACTACATAATTTACAGATTCTAAAAGTACCTACTAGATGTTTGTAACTTATAAGTCGGGAATCGAGAAAGGAACCACCAAACCGCAAAGCGGTTATCAAGTGGTTACCGAACAGCAAGGCTATTACATAACTTATTAGTTCTCATCAATGCGATGCTACTATATGTTTGATTATTTTGATAAAAGTTTTACATTTCTTTAAGGATCCCTCAGAGAAATCAAAGAATTCTGTTGAATTCCACATAGTTTTCAAATTATTCAGATCATTTCATAGTTCATCTATATCTTTATTTCTTTAATTATATCCTATTTTTTTAGACTTCATGGGTTTGACAAAAATCAAAGTACATTGTATAACAATTATCTTGAGAAATAATGCGTTGAATTTAAAGATTCAAGAATAAACATAATGGTAATCAATTATACAATGAAATCCGTTATGTTCATTCGTGAGTTTTCACAAACAAAATATCTAAGGTATAATTTTAACTAAGAAAAAAAACTTTGTAAGTAAGTAGGCCATAATGAGATATCCAAAGTCGCTTTTCTTATCGACTGAGAATGATTTAGAAGTTAAGCTTTTTATGGTTTTTATTTTTTGACGATAAATCCCCAATAATCAAGAAAAATATTTACAAAGAATGAAATTCCTCTTATTCTTATTCCTCTCTTATTCCTCTTATTACGCTTTATTCACGTTTGTGATATGCCGCCTACTTCGATAAAAAAATTCTCACCCACTTTCCATTTAGAAAAGAACTAAAAAATATATCTGCCATCTTACAGAGAACATCTCTCACAGAAATACCTGTATAAACATACCTAATCCTGCAGATGTTTAACCAGCTAATCCAACTGACCGAGCTAATCCAGCTAAAAACGGTGTTTAGAAAGTAATTTTTGACAGTCCTGTATAAATTATAACGTAGAAGGGGCATTATTTATATTTTGAGCCTTAGCAATACTAATTGTTGTTAGACGCCATCTGACGTTTCCAATGGAAGGTTTGACATTTTTGACCATAATCTTCTTCAGAACGTTTTATCATTTCAGCGCGATTTGTGTTATTTACAGTGATTTGAAAATTATATCTCAGCTAAAGCATGGAATTAAAACTTATCGTGCGATGATTTATTACGACTTTCGACGTGGATTACCCAAACAAGAGTGCATCGATCAACTGCTTTCTACTTTTGGCGATGAGGTCCCATCCTCTGCCACTGTAAAGCGCTGGTATAATAAATATAATCATGACCGCCATTGGCTAACCGATGATAGTCGTGAAGGTCATTCAAAATTAGTTGATGTGCCAGAAAACATTGATGCTGTGCAAGAACTGATAATTCAAGATCATCATGTGATATACTGTCCGATTGAGGCAACCTTAGGTATTAGTTCGACTAGCATATACAAAATATTGCATGATCATTTAGCTGTAAAAAAGGGTTGTTCTCGTTAGATCCCACATAATTTGAAAAAATCTCAAAAAGATGCTCATGTCGATTGGTGCAAACAGATGCTCAAGAAATACGATGTCGGTGCTTTAAAAGACGTATATAATATTGTAATAGGTGACGAATCATGGAAAGTAAACAGCAGTCGACTGTATGGGTGTTTCAAGATAAACCACATCCAACAAAAGTTGGCACTCGAAACACTTCGAAACAAATGGTCGTCTATTTTTTTTTCGGAAATACTGGTCATGTGGCGACAGTGCCTTTAGAGGAACGTAAAACGGTCAATTCTGAATGATACACAACCATTTATTTGCCGGAAGTCTTCGGTGAAATAAGGAAAACAGACAAGCACCGTCGGATCATTCTTCATCATAACAATACGAGCTCTCACACATCTCGTCTAACAACCGAATGTTTGAACACTCAAAAAATCTAATTAGTGGGCTATCCGTCGTACAGTCCTGATTTGGCACCCAATGACTTCTTTTTGTTCCCGAACGTCAAAAATAAATTGCGTGGACAACGATTTTCGTCGGTGAAGGAAGCCGTTGAGGCGTTCAAAATCCATATTTTGGAGATATCTCAAGCTGTACGGAATAAATGCTTTGACAAGTGGTTCGAACGGATTCAAAAGTGTATAGATCATGAAGGAGAATATTTTAAAATATACTATAAAGTAATTTTCAATTACAAATTAATGTTTTTTTTTTATTATTAGGCTTACAAATATAAATGGTGTCCTTCGACATCACATATATTTCTTAATTTTTATTTTAATTATCACGAAGTCGCGAAGGGTACGCCACTGGAAAGCTGATGAAACGAGCGGCTCTGTTAATAAGTTTACAAGTAATTAATTAGATAAATATAATCAAGTCATTGACGTCAAGTACCGTCATTCATCAAGTATCCTAATAAATTTTCGTGAGTTGACAAATGTGCTTTTTTATTTCACCTCATGACTCCATCCAAGCCTGCACCGAACCGAAATGCCCGGATCATAAATCTTATTATAATTATTTATTAATCGGAGTAACTAGAGCACTTAATACGCCGAGGCGCTTTGTTCCATAAGAAAAAAGCTTTTATACGCTCCTTTACTTTACTTAAAGCGCAATATTTCACTTTCAGATGTCACAATGCTGGCATACTTTCCTTGATAGCAGCACGCGTGCGAAAGCGTTTTGTTTTACGCCGCATAGCCGCGCCATTTCTGACAGCCCTTTTCCAACATAAATATTTCCTCAAAAGACCCTATTAATCCTTCCACATTTCGAGATGGAATGAAAGAAAGCCCCGGGACTATAATTTGTTTGGCAATGTGTGTGATATAATTTTAAGTGTAGAAAAAATACTTAACATCCCCCTTGCACGGCCAGCCATTAGATCTAATCTAAATATTCGCTTTATTTCGCAGTCTAACGTTTATCATCGTCTCCATCCTAACGGCAATAAATAAGGTTATATAACGGCGGGCTTGGGAAAGATTCCCGGGTATCGCAGTGTCAATATTTTATTATTTTTATTGGAGCATATTTTGTCTGGTAAATATTTTTATGAGCTACGACGTAGGCTCCATATTATATCCATATATAACTATAACCGTTTTATTGGCCTGGAAAGAGTTCGGATGAGAGAACTTATTAAATAATATACGATATATATTTTCGGTGTGTTTTCTTTCTATCCATACTATTTATTACTTTCACGAAAATTATACAAAAAGTGTGTCCAAGAAATACAGTTTTATACTTTTAATTTATAATTTCTAGTAAAATGTATACTATTTTGAGTTGTTAAACAGTTTTTGTCATATGAGGAGTACACAAATAATCACAAAAGTATCCAAAAATCTGTTCATCTCAAAATTGGAATTAAAAAAAATATAGTAGTAAGTTTTTATAAAACGACCTTAAAACTGGTGTGTACAGAACATCGTGGTCCCAAGGTACTGATAAGAGCAGCCGCAGAAGCGTACACTTGGGGAAGTACTAATATATTGCAACGCATAAAATGTACCACTCAAAAGTATCCGGCCAGTAAATCACTTAGCCTCTTACTGCGTTCATACTTGAATAAAAAAATATATTGTTTATCAGAATCAATGTTGACTGTCGTTGATAGTATCATAGAACAGCATAAATTGCATTTTTATTTTTCATAATGCCGAAAGTAGGCGACATTACAGTACCAGAGAGACATGTTATTCACTTGGCCGAAAAGTGCATTCAGAGCGGCAAATTAGCAAGTACAGTGCTTGACATAATAAATAAGTATAGGGCAGAAAAACAATAGCAAACAAACCACGTACGGGACTCCCCAAAATATTAACGGACAAAGAAGAAATGCAAATAGTGAAACAAGTAAAATCAAGCCACTAATGCGAAAAAATATATGCTGAGATTTTTGAAGCCAGTGGGAAAAACGTTAGTACCGAAAAAATCCTTCGAACGTTAAGGATACGTAACTATCATGGTCGGGTTGCAAAAAAGAAGCGATAGATCAGTACAATCAAGAAAATGAAACGACTATAATTTGCTCAAAAATACGTACACGAGCCTACAACATTTTGGGAGAGAGTAATTTTTAGTGACGAATGTAAATTTGAGGTCTATGATAGCTCTCGAAGATAAATGGTATGGAAGAAAGGCGAGACGTCCTATAACAAAGAAAACTTGAAACCGACGACGGTAAAATATGGAGATGGGTCTCTGATGGTTTGGGGCTGTACAACGGCTGTGGGTGCGGACGATCTTCATTTTTCGAGGGGTCAATAGATCAATACGTTTATATAAATATTCTTAAGCAACATTTACGATGTAGTGCTGAAAAATTGGGATTGGAGGAGAATTTTATCTTCCAGCAAAATAATGACTCCAAACACTGCGCTCGTAAAACAAAGTAATGGCTGCTTTACAAAGCGCCCCGCCAACTTAACACACCCTCAGTCGCCAGATGCTAACCCTATTGAGTATTTGTGGTCACAATTAAAGCACTCATTACAAAATCACAGAATTACGAATAAAGAGGAATTGAAATATCATCTTACAAAAGAGTGGCACAATATTACGCCAACTTTAACGCTTAAACTAATGTCTTCAATGTCGAATAGACTTATGGCAATTATCAAATCTAGAGGATATCCAACTAAGTCCAATACTTAGTTGGATGTCTCATTTTAATTTTTTTTTTGTACAGTGGTTGAATACTTTTGTGTCGAATATCTGAGATACTGCAATATTTGTGCCTACTTTTTTGGAAATGTATTTCCTTTTGTTTTATTCTAAATACATCAGTAAAGACTAATAAGAGAATTTCGTATTGCTCTTTCTTGTCCGTCCAAAATTCGTGGCCATCATATTTTTATAGTTTATCAGTAAACACCAAAATAGCCGGATACTTTTGTGACTATCTGTATATACAGATTACACTTGGTGGTACAGTTTTCATACGTTCTGAAAATATTAAAGATCTTGGCGTATACTTTCATAATAAACTATTGTTTTCTGTACATGTCAACCATGTGGCTCCTAATGCATATAAAACTCTTGGTTTCATGATTACAAACACGAAATCGTTTAATAAAACTGCTACAGTAAAATGTTTATATTTTGCATTTATTCGTTAGAAATTCGAATATTGTAGCCTTGTTCGATATCCCCCAATTTGGTTTATCCCATTTGGTATGCCATATGGGACAAATATATGAGCTCAGCCCAAGTCATAGAACAATGAACATCCAAAGAATCCTCCAAAGAACATCCAAGCTATGACTGACATTCAATGAAGAAAATAGCGCAATTTTTTAATCCACACCTATAATTCCGTGACCAATAGGAGTACGAATAGAAGAACATCTGGGTAAGCTAGGCTTTAACCTTCCCCCCGTCTATATTCTAAAATATAACAACACCCCACCATGGAGACTCAACTCCCCGTTATTTAGATTAGACAATACCGATCTCAAGAAGTGTGGCACAGACTCATTGTTATAACGCTCAATACTCTTTGAAATTGTAGATAAGAATCCCAACTCCGTAATTCTTTATAATGATGGGTCAAAACAGACCAAGGAGTAGCTAGTGCATACACAAGTCTAGATAATATACGAACATGGAGCTTACGCTACTGGGCAAGTATATTCACTGCAGAACTCCATATGATATGGATGGTGGTAATTAAGTCGATAATACATCAATTTTGCTATGTTCAGATTCCCTAAGTGCTATACAAGCCACAGAAAACCTTTAACTCACTCGTCCAAAATATTCTGAACCTAACCGGGAGGCTACAAGAATTGGGTAAAAAGTTCGATACTCAGCCATATAGCAATAACTGACAATGACATAGTAGACCAGGCAACAAATGGTGCGCCAGATGATCGTATAGATTATTCTAAGAGACATAAAATGTATCTGTTGGAAACCAACTCATTAACACATGGCAAGACGAATGAAACAGAATAGATTCCATATTGAAAACCATTAAGTCAATAATAGAATGATGGAATTTTCCCTGCAAGGTATCTCGAAGAGAGGAAGTATAGATTAGGACATACTAGGCTCACACATTCCCATCTACTACAAAGAATAGAACAACCAATATATAGTTTGTATAATGATTCCTTGCGTGTGAGTCACAGGTAACAATCGTATGAATCAATCAACTGACATTTTTGAACAGTGTCGTGTCGAAAACACATTTTAGGATAACAGTTAGTACAATACAAATCCGTCAACCTATGACAGAGTAATGAAAAGGTTCTCCACAAAAGCATTAAATGGAAGTGATATTTCCATCAAAATAAACGAAATAAATTCAACAGAAATCAAGATAAATGTCCACGCCAAATAAAACAAAAATGAAATAAATTTTACAGAAATATTGAGACCCTAATGAATCAAATTATACAATAAAGCTAAGACGTGACGTAATTGCATTTTGTTCGGCAAATTATTAACTGTCTATACCGTACGTAGTTGATTTGAAGCATATGTCACTAAACATACGTGCTGGTAATTGTGGCATATTAGTAACAATTACGAGTGGTGTAGTATGTAATCCGTGCGTCGTCACTAAAGTGATACACGCCCAAAGATCCATTATACAAATTGTATCTGCGGTGTCAAGCTTGATTAACTGTCAATCATATATTAGTATAGTAATGTAGAGAAAACGTACGCTATACAGATAAGCTACCAAACACATTAAAGGGCAGTTAAAGTAACAGACGATAGGGATATATTAAAAGTACTGCAGTTTCTTAGCACCAACCTACTGAAGAATATGAAGGAAATATTCCACAGAAAAATAGTGATCATAGATGTCGACGCCACTATACAAGATTAATAAAATTAGAAATAGTAATGAAAACGTTGGTAATATAATGCACAAGATACTTTTTAACGCAACGCTAAGTAATACATTGTAGTAGCACTATACAAAACATTAATATTCATAGGGTATCATAACCTAATAACTTAATATAGTAATGTTGATTCAATTATTCTTAGTATTACATTTTCTAAATTAATTATAACGTGTAAATATTCATAATTCGTAATCTTGTGTATCGTATCTAGATACAGTGTATAGATATACGAGTATGTAAATTTATTTTTAAGGTGGCGTGACTCCTAAAATACCTCCTCGTTACTATGTGACAACACGAATACGTCAATAATAGCAAAATGAAAGGAAATTCTTTATGCTAAATATTCAAGACATTATACAATAAAGTATTTTCTTAATTGAAAACTAGTTTTGTTTTCCTACCATTCTACCCATTAGTATACCATCTATGAAACAGCTGCACTTTGGCAACATATTTTACAAATATTATTACTTTCCTTCATCTATTATCTAAGTATGTAAACTCTATACCTTTTATCTCAAAGATGTGTTGATAATCTAAAGAATTGAGTATCTTGAGATCTAATTTAGCACGTGATTGATTTGAAATTTGACGAACTGACTTCAACAACTTTATTTCTATGGGAAATTTATATTCTTTAATTGTTATTAATTACTTATTTCAGAACTTTAATCAGATATGTTTGTAATTTATTTCTATAGTTTAATATTTTCACATTAACATGAAATTTACTAATAATAACTAAGGTGGTAAATCCAGGTTGCCACAGAAATTACAGCAACAACAAAAAATCTCTCAACGAGACAACGCCAAGAATATTAAAAAATAAATATTTTAAGTGTATCCTAAGTGGTTTATTTATCCACCTTATAAGATGGATGCACAAGAATAATAATTTCTATTAGCAAACAAGAACAAACGTGGCAGCAAGCATTCAGGTTGCCAGATTTACACTAGATATATAAAAATGCCCTCTCTATAACACAATATTGAAAATATCAAAAAAAGGACAGCGTACACATGGTTTAGTTATTCAGTGTTGATTAAACGAATACATTCGCTGAGCTTGGGATCATTTTAATGGATAAAATGTATTAAGGCAGTTACAATTTAACATATTTAGGATGAATCTATTTATAAGAGTCAATTAAACGCGTTTTCTTATCAGAAATTGAACTGTTGTCTGGGTATACTGGATCGCATTTTTAGTTTGTTTCTACCTTTCCGCACTCAACTATAGCAGAGCGGAAAAGTAATGTAATCGTGTAAAGAAAAATGGAAATAAATATCTTTCTAGTGTTTATTTTTCTGTTTTCGACCTAAAAATAAAAAAAAATTATTGTTAAAAAAGTTGTCTGTGTGTGAGTCGTTGTCGTTGGTATTTTATAAATTTCTTATTAGCACAATAACTCAACTAAATCGTGTCGGATCGATCGAGTTTTGAGTGATTCTGATCGGGGACGTCTCCCAGATAACACCTATTGACTTTGAGATGGATACAACACACTCTACCATGTTCATAGGTCATGAGAAAGCACAGTAGTGGACTATTTGAGAAAAATTTGTCGATTTTGCATTGAACGAAAAAGACATATATTCGGCCTGCATCATATACGAATAAAGGAGAAAGAAAATAATTTCGTTAGATCAAAAATATATTGATACGGCACTGAAGCAGTCGCCAATGAAAAAAGTAAAACTGTCGTATAAAACACATATTCTGCATTTATGTGTTGGTTGACTTTTTTTCGTCCACTCAATTTCGAGATAGAGATATTTTACGCGCGGAAAAGTCCGTTTTAAGGTTTTAAAACTATTTATTTCTAAATTATATTCGTCAAGTAGTAACGGAGTATGCTCTAGAAGCGACGTAGTTCAACTGGGAGGCTACAAGAGTTGGGTAAAGAGTATATTCTGTGTTGGATATCCAGCCATATAGGAAGAACCGACACTGTTATACCATGCTGCGAATAATGCAACAAATGATGATCCAGATGATAGTATAGATATCCTTCCAAGACATATAACGGCATCTATTAGAATCCAACACATTGGTACGTGGCAAAATAAATGGATCAGAATAAAATCCAGACTAAAAACCATTAATCCAACAGTAGAATGATGGAGTTTTCCCTTTAAGGTATCTCGAAGAGGAGAAATGGCAATTACATTGGAAGTGGTATTAGCTACAATTTAACATATATATATATATATATATATATATATACCAATATACCGATTGCATTTTTTATCTTATTCATAATAAAATAAACAGTTTTAAAACCTTAAAACGGACTTTACACACGTTACATCTCTATCTCGAAATTGAGTAGCCGAGAAAAAATAAACCAACACACAAATGCAGAATATGTGTTTTATGCGACAGTTTTACTTTTTTCTATTTTTCTCAAATAGTCCACCATCGTGCTTTCTCATGACTCATAGACAGGGTGGGGTGTATCCTATCCACCTCAAAATTAACAGATGTCGTCTGGCAGATATCCCTAATGAGAATCAGTCGAAACCCGGTCGATCCGTCACGATTTAATTGAGTGATCGTGCTAACAAAAACAATTTCTCAAATAGTCCACCATTGTGCTTTCTCATGACCCATGAACATGGTAGAGTGTATCCTATCCACTTCAAAATCAATAGGTGTCGTCTGCGAGACGTCCCTAATCAGAATCATCCAAAACCCAATCAATCCGATACGATTTAGTTGAGTTATCGTGCTAATAAAGAAAAATTCTCAAATAGTCCACAATCGTGTTTTCTCATGACCCATGGACAGAGTGAGGTGTGCACTATCCACCTGAAAATCAATAGGTGTCGTCTGGGAAACGTCCCCGATCAGAATCAGTCAACACCCGATCGATCCGACACGATTTAGTGGAGTTATCGTGCTAACAAGAATAAATGCCGACGACAACGACAACGACACAGACATAAAACGGTTTAAAAACCATGTTTTGTTTTGGTTTTTAGGTCGAAAACGAAAAATAAACCCCAGAAATAAAATTTTTTTACATGATTACATTACTTTTCCACGTATAGTGGAGTGCGGAAAAGTAAAAATATCATACAAAGAAAATTTAAGTATCAATATCCCGTCTGTCTTTCAAAATGATTATCAAGTTACTAACTGAGTATCTTCTAGAGGCGATCCGAAATTTACTGGTGTCCTAGGGTTACTTGATCCAACATTGATGATTCAAAAAATTTACCGCACAACGAGCTTTAGGTATAATCTTTTAAGCTAAGGCTAATATCATTTAAGATCATATACCAGCTGAAAGTTTTCCTTAAATGCCCATTCAAAAAAAAGGGTAGCAAGATCTAGACATCGTGGAAACAAATGGGTTAAAATAATACCTTAATTAGAAGAATTTAGCCCGAAGTCACACGATTTGCTGTAACGATGACTTTCTAATGAATTTTTGTAAAATTTATCGAGGCCGAGGGCAATTCACTTCGCGTTTAACTGTTACCTGTTGTAAAAGTTCGTTGAAATATTCACGGCAAGTGGGACGTCATTTATTTTTAAGCGGTGCTAAGTCGAAGTAGAAGTTCGGAGGCGGTTCCCTTATATATGATGCAGGAGTATAAAGCAGCACGGCACAGCGCGGCGGTTGGCAACTTTTCTCGTAAATTGTTCAGTTGAATATACTCGCCATTTTTAATCTATCGTTCGCTATTCACGAACACGAATTGATTTGAATGAACGCTCGTTGACTTTATGCATCGACCACGCGGTATGGTCCTGACAGCAATGAATTGTTTATGTTATATTTGGCTATTGTGAACATTCTGCGTTTTTTTAGCCGATATATCGCCGGGATTAATGCGCCGCAGAACTTAAAGGAATTTTGAATATGAAATGAGAATGCATATTAAAAAACAGTCCAGCTATGGAAATAAGATAATCTACACCAAGAGAACTGTTTATTTTCGATAAGAAGACGCGTTTACTTTACCACCACAATTAACCATCATTCATTTGTTTCATATGAGTAAGTTATAGTAGATAAAATAATCACAAATATATTTTTTATTTGAGCTAATTTTATTTATCAGAAATATATGTTTATTATTTGTAATATTTCAACTTATCATAATTATAAAATGATTATTCTTTTAGTATATTGCCACAATATGTTCTTGCGAACAAATCTTTTTTGACAGCAAAGAAGATCAATTTTAGCAAAACCTGTTTAATATCAATTTGGTTTTACTACTCACCTGTTATCCTCCCTTATATATATATACATATATATATATATATATATATATATATATATATATATATATATATATATATATATATATATATATATATATAGTAGAATAATTATTTATGAGAGCTAGATATTTATATATAGGGTATTTCAGTTGGAACTGTAGCATTTCAGTTGCGCACCGTTTGTGTTCTGTCAAAGATAGGCAGTCAATATTTAATGACTGTCATCTACAACATCTATAAGAGAGATGGCGATTGTTCTAGTACGTTCTACTGCTGTAGAACGTGATGGCGTCTACAAGATGTGAGCCTCATTTGTCAAAGGTGTACTCGCTTGCACTGCACTGACGAGATCCAAGATAAAGTCGAAACCGGTCTGAAATTAGCGATATCCTGAGATAGGTGACACTTTGCATCTTCCTTGTGGTTTTAGAACAATCTGAATCACTGTATTTTAGTACTAGCTCTATTAGACAAGATACGGTAAGTTTCGCCATATAATCCAGTGCTCTTCGTCGGCATATAGCTAGAATAATAGCTGTTTTGGCCTAATTTGTTTGGTCCTTGTTATATAATGCATTTGTAGATGGAGTGAGGTATAATAATTTCCTCCTTTCAGTGGTTTGAAAATTACCCTCTGCGAAGTAAATCTTTGCATTATATTGATGATCAAGCTTTACTTCGATTTAGATTGTTCTTGAAACTACCGAGAGATGGCGTTTGATACGTTCTACTACGGTAGAATGTGGCGACGTCTACAAGATGTGAGCCTCATCTGTCAATGGTGTCCTCGCTTGCACTGCACTGACGAGAACCAAGATAAGGTCGAAACCGGTCTGCAGTTAACAATATCCTAAGATAGGTGACACCTTGCATCTTCCTTGTGGTTTCCGCAAAATCTGAATCACTGTATTTTAGTGCTATAGTCCAGCGCTCATCGTGGGCATGTAGCCAGGAGAATAAGTGTTTTGGCCAAATTTGTTTGATCTCTTATGTAAGGCATTTGCATATGGGGTGGAGTATAATAATCTCCTTACTTCAGTAGTCTAAATATTTTATCCTAAAGATGATTTCTTTCATATGAACACATTCATTCATAATGTTTTTAATATTTAACGCGTTCGAGTCCCTCGAATTTTACATGAATTTTAGGCACAGCTCCTTGTACGATACAAGGCAAATAATTATACTTCTGAAAAATTATCGTGGTCTTGAGAATCTTCACTTTACATACATTTGCGTTGTAAAAATGTAGCCCCTTATTTATTTATTTATTTATTTATTTCAAATCAAAGTTCCGAATTAAGTCAGGATAATAATAGAAATGTTTCGTAGTGTCCAATCATTTTAAGAAAGATGTATGAGCTTTGTATTTTAAATAATGGAGGCCAGTTCGAACAACTGTTATTCCAACTAAATATCTTTAAAGATTTGGCGAAGGCGTCACTGTCTTCTAGGGTGTGTGGATATTTTATTGCGTAGAGGTAAAAAAGCAAGCATACAAAGCTCTAAAGAAATTTATTACAACAGTATATTAGACATCATAAAATGTTACTAGCACCTCCGCCATTTTTTAAAATTATCTGATGGCTTACGAATGAACCTTATGCATTTGTAAAATATAATCTTATTGTTATTTTAGTATTTCTTATTTATTCCATTAATATTTTAAATTTATCTGCTTGTGTAACCTATTTTGATAAAATAATAATTCAAATATGTACAGGTTGTTAAGAATAGGAGAAAATGTGAGATTCTGATGTATGCGTAGAAGAAAGACTGAAGCAGCAGTCGGAGAGACAAAGATGCACTTTACGCGAGACCAGATCGGGTTCTGTGTACATACACATTCTTTATTGTACACTCGATATTCACTCTGTAAAGGTCTCAGTTCGACTAAGTAAAGACCAGTATATTTACTGCTCACCTTGTGGGCCGTCCGATATCGTAGCTTTGAGATTTGTTCCTATTATTGATGAGCTGTACTATATATCACACCGTATATTTATAATTTCGTATAGAAGTTGTACCTTTTAGATTAAGAATCAATATGTATGAACGTTTCTCCTAAATCTCTAAAACAATGCCAAAAATTTGTTTATTTCATAAGTTACCTTATAGATTTTGGTATATGCTGTCGTTTTGTCTAGAAGGACTATTCTAAATATCGAAATTTGTAGCAGGTGAGCCATATAACTTTCATACACCCGTTATAGCACCACTTGAAAAAATATTAAAATAAAAAACTGGTATATTCAGAATTTTTAAAAGAATTTATATACATTAACAACAAAAATGTTATACAAAATAACATGTTATACCAAAGGATTACAACTGATCAATTTTTATTAAATAGAAACCCCTTTTATTTTATTCAACAGTTTAAAGAGCATTCTCGTTTTTCCTAATCATTCTGATTTCAAAAATATGAATTATGTTAGTAGCAATTATGATACTGACGTAAAAAATATCGTTATTATATCATAATAAGATCATCTGTCTGAAAAAAGGGGATCCCATTAAATAAAAATGATTGAACGCCAACTTCTTTGTTTAACTTTCTATTGATTTTTCATTACCATATTTAAATTCGGCTCTAAAAATACTGAACAACCATTTTTTTTTATAATTCTAGTATGTCTTCATTTTAACAATACAACGGAGATGAGAGAATTATGCGACTCACCTGGTACATTTAATTTGTTAATCCACCTAAACAAATAGTTTCGCGCGTGCACTGGAAAACCGCCTCCATGAATTGCATAAAGTAATTTAAATCGCGCTTGATTTTCCCATTACACGCAGTAAAATATATGTAATAAATCACTGGCATAAATAATTGATAGATGAGATTGATTATAGTTTCACTACGTAAGTTAAAACAATATTGAGCTGCGGCCATAAAAATGTCCAAAAAATCTAAATGAATAATCTACGAATAGTAAATCTGCTGAAAAAATCTCATTCAATCTATATTTAAATTTTCCTATATTAATTTAATTACCGGTTGACGTTAGGACTATTAATTAATCGAGCCACTATAATTAATCTAGTTTCACATTGTTCAATGATAAATGGTATTTATTAATACTGATTTTAACTGACAACGTGGCGAATATAAGAACAACTCTACGAGGTTAATGACACTGCATGGTTTGTATAATAAATGAGAAAACAAAGCGGAAATACCAACTACCCAATCACTTTTTTTATCTTCTTTTAGGAAAATCGTTAGGCACCGGTGCAACGTATTCTGGCAGAATTTTCCTTCCTCCGTATTATATAAATTTTATTGCTGCGGCGATAAATGTTCACTTATATCTAATACAACTTATTGCATTGTTGAACGAATATATGAAGGAACATTACACCTACCTATAAACTACGAGAGAAATAACATCCATTGTTCCTAGAAAATTACTATAAAATGATACAATAAAATAAGGAAAAATGATTTATTAGTTTCGCTACTACTGTAGGTCAGAATAAATAAACAGCTTTAAAACCTTAAAACGGAATTTTCCGCACGTAAAACATCTCTATCTCGAAACTGAGTGACCGAGAAAAAATAAACCAACACAAATGCAGAATACGTGTTTTATGCGACAGTTTTGCTTTTCTAAATTTTTCTCAAATCCTCCATCGTGCTTTCTCATGACCCATGAACAGGGTGATGAGACCTATTTGATATTTTTTTTGTTAGCACGGTCACTCAATTAAATCGTGTCGGATCGACCGGGTTTCGACTGATTCTGATTAGGGATGTCTACCAGACGACATATATTGATTTTGAGGTGGATAGGATACACCTCACCCTGTCCATGGGTCATGAGAAAGCATGATGGTGGATTATTTGAAAAAAGTAAAACTGTCGCATGAAACACATATTCTGCATTTAAGTGTTGGTTTATTTTTTCTCGGCCACTTAATTTCGAGATAGAGATGTTCTACGTGTGGAGAAGTCCGTTTTAAGGTTTTAAAGCTGTTTATTTTTATATCAATCTTCAGCAATCCTCGCAGCAATAGCACCCTCTTCATACACGGCGCAGATCTCTTGAGCTATGTTTGTAGCTTTTTGGCCACAACAAAAGGCGAACTACAGCAAGTGTCAAAAATGCAGTTTTTTGTTGACTGGAATGTCCATTTCTATAGCTTAAAAAATTAAGTTATTCAAAAAAATCATGCTTGTAAAGCAATAAAACAGCTTTCAAATGATATATTAAGATTGGCATTAAACAAATTAATCACCCTAAAACAAACAAATAAAGAAACGTAGGAACTTATTGCTTAACCTTAATATGAAACTTGAATGACTGAGTATTCTCAATGATATAGAAATATAAATTTACGTAGAATAAAGAACTATTTCTGTAAATTATTAAACACAGTTAAGATGCATGCTAATACATGTAACATTATTGTTGGCATTTAATATTTTTTACATTTTCATACACAAAGACTGGAGTGGGTAAAAACGTAATTCAATTTTTAAACTATTGAGGGAGATAATTGTTATGTTCAGGTCCAAGATATTCATTTTAACCAATTAGTTTTGCACGTTTTGGCGCATAGTCATTATATTTCTTATTTCATGTCTTACAACTTCATAACCAGTTTAACCATGTTCTTCTTTATTATTGCTCCTCTCAAACAATTGGTCAATATAATATGTTCAGTTGGGGTTTCTGTATAAGAGCACATGAGCACGTAAACTCCCAAAGCAAATTAGAATTCAAACATTACAATAAGTGTAAAATATACTTTGTAATAATAAATAATAGTTATTTACATTATTAGTGGGATAGGGGCATCATTCGTGTGTAATTATCTTCTCGTGTAATTACCATGACTCGGTCTACGACCTCGTCATGGCAATATTCCCACTCGTGATGTAATGTGCTCTATCCCACGTGTGATGTATAACATTTTATCTACGACCCCTTGGATAAGAAAAAGAGATTAATTTTTTACAAAAAATTCGGATTTCACATTTAAATAATTATGACATCCGTTAAAAGTCACTTAAACATTTTCATGTCAAATCAAAGTAACATGATGCATGAAATTTGTTAAGACCATAGTAACAATCCAGTTGTTTTAAATAACGCTTATTTTTGTGATTTTCTCGTCGCGTTGTGCGTTATCTACATCGAGAATCTTACTAAAATCTGGCAAAAATAATTTTAATATTTATAATAACAAAGAATTATTGTATTGTTTCCAGTTTCAATAAATTTTTACTTCTTCGTTTATAATTTTTGAAAATCAAACTGAGTTATGTAATGAGTTCATTACATAACAGTGATGTAATGAATATTACAGCACGGTCGTAGATAAAATCTATTATAAGACCCTAATACAAATATCTAAACGTTCTTTTATTAGTGTTTGAATTTGTGCAATGCAGCGCGTAGCATGTTTATTTTTTTTAGTACTCGGTTTGTTATATTGTATGTTTGGTTGTCATGGTGACAACGACGGAGCACGTGCTACAAATGGGCGTAATTTACGTAGTGGGCGTCGAGTTTGTGGGCATCTGCAACTTGGCGGGTGGCGGGGATTATACAATATATTCAATGAAATGGAGCACAAATTTGGTGTGAACGAGAGGCTAGATTGTGTTGTGGATATTACATTACATCGCTATTAGGCGTTCAGTGAACTACGTGCGGCTATTTTGTAGTATTCTTACGTTATTACGGCATTAAATAAATATCGATATAAATACATATGGACCATAACTAAAATTTAATTAAACATTATGGGTACGAACAGTTTTACCGTACAATAAAAATGCGGGCAGACCAAAACCGGAACTTAATTTGACGCAGACTACAAAGTCCAAATCTAGAGATTTTAATAGAAAGTTTAAAAAGGAAATAAATGTATGAAAAAAATGATTGGATTTGTGGGTATATCATTTGTGGGTGCGGTATAACTACGAGTAACAGTTTATTTTGCTTCCCCTGCTTCTTATTCAGTGACGACGTTGAACCGTCCTGGTCAAAAGATGGAATAAGAGACCTGAGTCACTTGGCACAAAAAATAATAAAATATGAGGATACCCAAGCTCATATTAATGCTTAATTGGATTTGAAACTGTTGGGAAAAGTAGACATTCGACAGCAACTCGACAGTGCGTACAGATGCAATCTTCAACAACAAAATGAACAGGTAGCAAAGAATCGGTATGTTCTTTCAAACATTATCGATTGCATTGCAAGTTTTGCGGAGCTTTTGAACTAGCCCTTCGATTTAAAAACCACATAAATCCTATGTATAGTCTATTTCATCGCTATTTTGTTTTCATGACTAGGCTCAGGTAGACTATTCCGTTTATCGGCAAGATAAGAGATTTTTTTATTTTGCAAATAGCGATAAAATGAATAGTATGTATGTATATATTTGCATTTCGTTTTGTATATTCCAGATATCTCAAATATCTGTAAGTTCATTAAATGATAATTTTAATTTCCTTTTGTGTAACATTAATGGATGTAAATTTTCTCATTTAAAGGTGTATTAATGAATTTTATTTACAATTACCACTATTGTATCAAATTGAAATATAAATGGAAAATTAACAGTAACGTTAAGTTCAAGCAATTACTGCCACTTCAAAATGTGAACAGGTCTAATTAATGGGAGGAGACTGAGAGGCTTTAATTTCTGAAATACAACACTTTGAAATAAAACAACATAATGAAACGAATTAAATCATTATTCAGTTTAAAACAATATTTTATCTGTTAACATAACACTTTACCTTTTACTTGTAAATTATGCCAGGTATTAGCTGGATAATGTGTCACAGAATCTTCAGTGAAACTTGTTACAGACTTACAGTCAGTAAAACCTACTGTATTTAGCCCTATCAAGACTCATCTAAGCCTGTCGATTTAAATGTAAGGTTTAAAATTTTCTCACACGGTAATTACAACCTTTTTTATTTGAACGTGTCATTTTCACGTTTTCGTCGTGTTCCAATTTTCACTCACAACTACCGAGGCTGTCTTTTCGTTAACGGGCATTTTATGCCACTTTAAATTTATCGCATCCCCCCATAGCAAGGCCCTAATGAATGCTAAATTAGCCATCAACAGTCAGGTAAATATTGCCTGTGCCTAAGGCAATACTGCCTTTCATGAAGGCTATTAAAATGTTCAGTTAACAATGTAATTTCGCCTTGATATAGCGCCCAGAGACGGTACAGATGTATGAGTGTTATCCACGTACAAAATAATAAATGTATGTACAAGCAATTATATCACCGCGAGTTCATTTTCACATGATATCTACGATGGGGAACCAAACAGATGTTCGTAACATGTGGCGATAATATGTTTTCTAGCGTGTAATCGAACTGCGGCATTAATGAGGATAAGGTAGGGAACATTTTAGTATTAGTTCAATTTTCATTCCAATTACGGAATTTCCTCTCTCCGCTTCATTATCCCATTTTCTTATATTTTCCTTGTAATTTCACAATTCCGTTTTAATTGCGGTAATAGGGGGGAGATATTTAGCGGATTAATTTGTGGAGTTCGGCGTGGGAAACTGCCTCTCCTTCGTTTTCATTATGGATGTGGTATCGGAGAATGGCGCTGGTGCGTAATTTTGGACGAGAAAAATTATTTGAAGGTTATACACAATGAATGCGGTGGTGACTTATTACTCATTTCATCGCCATTTTTCAAATAAAAAAACTCTCTTATCTTGCCGATAAACGAAACAGTCTACCTGAGCCTAGCCATAAAAACAGCCACGGTATGAGATAATAGTCGTTTGGGATTTTTTATATGGCAAATAGCGATGAAATAAACTGTAAATTAAATCTCGATTCGTTTTTACTTTTCCGCACTCAACTATACCAGAGAGGAAAAGTAATGTAATCGTGTAAAGAGAAATGGAAAAGAAATTTTCTAGCGTTTATTGTTCGTTTTTCGGACTAAAAACCAAAAAAAAAATTGTTTTTACAAAATTTGTGTCTGTGTATGTGTCGTCGTCGTCGTCGTCGTTGTTGTCGTTGTTGTCGTCGTTGTCATCATTGTCGTCGTTGTCGTCGGCATTACAATTTCTTGTTAGCACGATAACTCAACTAAATCGTGTCGAATCGATCGGGTGTTGACTGATTCTGATCGGGAAAGTCTCTCCTCAGACGACACCTATTGATTTTGAGGTGGATAGAATACACTCTACCATGTTCATGGGTCATGAGAAAGTATAATGGTGGACCATTTGAAAATTATTTTTGTTAACACGATCACTCAATTGAATCGTGTCGGATCGATCGGGCTTCAACTGATTCTGATTAGAAACGTCTACCAGATGACATCTATTGATTTTGAGGTGGATAGGACACACCCCACCCTGTCCATGCATCATGATAAAGCACGATGTAAATGCTTATGTTTATTCTGAGATTTTAAATATAAACATTTAACGCGTCGCTGATTTTGCATTGAACGAAAAAAACATATATTCGGCCTGTATCATATACGAATGAATGACAAAAAAAAAAATTTTGTTCGATCACAAACGTATTGATACAGCACTGAAGCAGTCGCCAATGAAAAAAGTAAAACTGTCGCATAAAACACATATTCTGCATTTATGTGGTGGTTTATTTTTTCTCGGCCACTCTAGTTAGATAGAGATGTTCTACGTGCGGAAAAGTCCGTTTTAAGGTTTTAATAATGTTTATTTTTTTATTTAGTTGTCTTTATTAATGAAAATAGGTTTAGAAACTAGGTTCAGAACTCAAAACCACTATTTCACCTAACCCTTGGGCACTCATAGATACACCTGGTCGACTGATATAGGAGACGAACTCGGATTATTTCGAGCTGGCAATCTAGTCCATTTCCAAGCGATTGTTATCTTTGCCCCAGATCAATTCATGGAACATGGAAGCTTCCACAGGGTAATTATGGAACAATTTTCCCTCAGAGGATCTGGCCATACATGTAGTATCCATGTCCATTCAGATTCAAACCGGATTCCGAAAGTCAAGTAGTCTTTCGTGAAATAATCTGTGGCTTGTTGCTAGAAAAGCTAATATCAGATTTATTATGGTTGAAAAAATAGGGATAAAAGGTTTCGGACAGGATGTATTTTCTTGTAATATCAAAAAAAATAATATAAATTGATTTTGTTTTCGGAAAAATGAATATGTTTATTTTCATTAATGACTTTAGCAAGTTACATTAAAATCATTACAAAATGATTCTTTTGTTTTTACATTGGTCCTGGCTTACCTTTACATATTAGTGACACTCGCCTTCTAAGGAAAATAAGAATTTAAAGAATAGCGTCTATATTTCCCAAAAACAAATAAGAAATGTCATGTAAACAATATTAAAAGTCATGGCTTTCTTCAAGCTCTTCGAGGTCGTGGTTTATTACATTATGATGTGATGGTATGGTTCAACAAAATTGCTCGTAGTACTTCTGGCTTATTTTGCTAACAAACGGTAGCTTTTAAGATCTTTCAGCTTTTCTTCTGAAATAGGAAGAAGAGTTGTGTTGGTTGATTATTAAGAGTAATTCTTTCTTTTATCTTCTTTTAATGTTTAGTAATTTTAAACTCTTCCGTTGTACAACAGTTTTCCTTGTAGTAAACGGTGCTCTCTGAATTTCTTGTATTATACTGCAACCACTTTATCTTCAGCCATTAAACCTCTTATCGCGATTCATTTTTTTTTCTATGAACATATTAATTCCCTAACGGTTCATGAAACTTAAGAAAATCTAACTGGTCTAGCTCAATAACCTTTACAGGAGTTTTCCTTTGTGTGCCTCTAATAAGATTTTCCAAATCTCTTGGCAATTCTACCTCTCATTAGTGCGCTATTTAGATTTCTCTGTGATAACTTGAATACTATCGGCTTCCATATGGGTATATCCGGACCCTAAAAACTTGTGATTGATGATAATATCTTCTTCTTCCTTAAGGCTATATCTTCTTCTTTGAGGTTAGCTACGAAATACGAAAGCATTGCTGCACAGGATATATTCCTATTTTGCCCCCACAAAGATCGGTAATATATTTTGACCAACTCCGCGCTTGAATCTTAATTATTGATATAATGGTATATACAGGACACTATTTTCTGACTATCTCTTCCCGCAATTATCTCGTTCTAAAGGTAGTAATAGGCACTAATTGACTTTCCTTTTGTTCATAAATCATCAAATTTAATGTCACTTATAAAAGCTTACGCCATTTGTTAGGAAAGGGGTGGCCAGACATTTTTGTAAGTATACAAAGTTGTAGTACTAAAATATATATTATATATTTTAGTGCTGGTTAAACTAATGTATGGTTTTACGTAAATTCAGTGAATTTAAAACATGATAAAAACGCAAATAGTATGAGTCAATTTTTTAATAATCTGTAATTATAATAACAACTTGTATATTCAACATTTTTCAAACCGTATTTAATTTAATTGTTCCTTTCTATACTTTCGTATAGAAAGGAACAAGAAACTTTAAAGTAATATTGCGCCCCATTTCCATCTTAAGTATTTCCCCCGATTAGTTACATCCGAAAGCCCACCGATTTTACACAGTTTCAAGTATTTATTTCATAAGTCAACAGAACTATTTGAGTGGATCCCTCTTACCCCTCTGTTTCCAAGGCTGATTTTTTTCAGTAGAAGTACTACAACTTTTCTATAATCGGTTCTTGTTTCACTTCTGGGTTAATGCTTGGTATATTGCGTATACAACACGGCTTCGTTTTCATTAAAAGTTTGCTCGAGAACTTTTTAAAGATATTTACTAGGGAACGTCATTCCACTCCATTAGGTACCACTAATGGTTTAAGGTATTTTATAATGGCCTGTCAAATGTATATCATGTTTTTTGTTGCTGCTGATTCTCCATTTATACGTGGTATGTTTGTTTATTTATTTATTTACTTGATCGTAATACAGTACAAATTAATATTTGAATCATACACAGTTTAAAAGCTGGTGTCTACATACTACGGTTGTTAGGACCGAATAATGAATTTAAAGAATTGCCATAATATAGTAACAGTATAATAAATAAAATACTAGCAAGTCGAAAATAATACATGTACAATGTACAAATATAACAAAAATTGGAAGACCAGTATAATTCAATCTTATCTTCGTTTGTTGCACATGCTTTTAGAGAAAAAATACTCAACACACTAAGCCCTCTGAAATATGGATTACCACTGAGGGTAATATTGAGTTTGATTATTTATAACTTACCAATTTTTTTTAGCTTCTTGGACTCAGTTGTAAAATAGCAATAGGAGGTGAACACAAAACTATAACATAATAATAATACAGCTAGAATATTCGTACCTTACGACAAGGCTATAAATCCTAATTGCTGTTAGCCATTTTGTCTTACAATTAATGACTAATTTTGGTTTCTGTGTAGTTGGGCTAGACCTAAAACTTTTTCTTCGTACGAAACTCTGAAAAGTGAATGTTTATGCTTTTTAAACTAATTTCTGCTTTCGCTTCTGAGAAGGCAGAATCAATTCCCCTGAGGAGAGACCCTGAAGCAGGGTCTCCCCTCAGAGTCGGGTTGCTTGAGAGTGCACTGAGTGGGTAGTAATCTATCACCACATTCACAAAGCTAAAACATGAAATCATTAGAAGATAACAGTGTGGGTTCCCCATGCATTATTACCGGATTATGTATACAGGTATTCTATTTATTTACTTTAATGCCTTGAAGATGACATTTGAAAAGTTTGAGATGTACGTTTTTTGAAAAACTCAAGTCAACTAAATTTTTATTACAGCAAGTATATATGTTTATTACCATTTTACATTAGTTTGGTCATTTACATTGGTGATAATCATTAATGGACCACGGATTTAAACATATTACGTTTCATATTGCTTTCAGTAATCTGCTACTGAAAACAGAAGAGTAATATGTTATTATTTGTAATTATAATTTATATATTAACAATAACAAGTGAACATAATAGGTCCCAGATGTGATCCTTGGAGCATACCTGATATCAGTTTTAAATCCTACGATGTATATACTTCGACTCCAATATTTTGTTTACGATCATCTACGATAGCATAAAGGAAGGAATTAATTAATAATATATGCCTCTTACTTAATTTTTTGTTTACTTTGCTGTGGTTGGCATAAGACCAAACACATTTGTATACTATTAAACATAATGGTTACTTTTTTGTTTCAATGAGAAATATCTTATTGAATACAAACTCATTATTACTTTTTACATTTAATTTTTCTTGTAGTAATAATCAGAATAATTCAATTTACAATTACACTCGATACGGTAAGGGACACCATTTTCCGCACTCAACTATACGCGGAAAAGTAATGCAATCGTGTAAATTTTTTCTAGCATGTATTTTAGTTTTTTGCCTAAAAACCAAGAAAATGGTTTTTAAACAATTTTGTGTGTGTTGTTGTCGTTGTCGTCGGCATTAATAACATTTCTTGTTAGCGCGATAACTCAACTAAATCGTATCGGATCGATCGAGTTTTGACTGATTCTGATCGGGTACGTCTCCCAGACAACACCTATTGATTTTGAGGTGGATAGAATACACCCCACCCTGCCCATGAGTCGTGAAAAAGCACGATGTAAATATTTATGTACATTCTGAGATTTTAAACATACACATTTAACACCATTTTGCATTGAACTAAAGAAACATATATTCGGCCTGTATCATATACGAATGAATGAGAAAAAAAATGTTGTTCGATCACAAACATATTGATTCGGCACTAAAGCAGTCGTCAATGAAAATAGTAGAACTGTCGCATAAAACACATATTCTGCATTTATGTGTTGGTTTATTTTTTCTCGGCCACTCAATTTCGAGATAGAGATGTTCTACGTACTGAAAAATCCATTTTAGGGTTTTAAAACTATTTATTTTATATTTGATTTCATCATATTTTATTTAATATACGTTATTTTTCACATGTTTCCCTATAAAATCTTTGTTACGCTCCACTACCATAAAATACACAACACAACAATTCTCTTTTCTTACTTTAATACTTCTGATTGGTATAAGACGTATACGCTTAAACAGTTATAATTTAAATCAATGTTATTTTATTTTTATATTTTTTATTTTAAATTTAATGCTTATTACCCTTATTTATGGTAAAAATTATTACTATCAAAAAGGTATTAAACCCCCAATATGAATATATATTTTTGAGATTAAGGGGAGGTTCTCATCAAACTTGGAGAAAAAGTCTTTTGGTCGATAAATCTCGACAAAAGAATTTTTTGCCTTTTTTAGTACCTTATTATATGCAGAATATGTTCCTAAACCGATTTGGCTGAATACATTTTTATAAAAAAGATATGGTCCTGGAAGTTCTGATTAGTCGCAAGGTATGTTAATTAAGTTTTACATACCAAAAATTGTTTACAGAATCTTTTTTTTCTGTTTACAGAAACGCGTTTTTCTCCAAACCATGTTTTTTGAACTGGTGGGAACTGTAATTTAAAAACTAATTGACGGATTGTCTTGGTTTTTTTTATTTTAAAGTAAATTAAATTTATTGGAGCTTAGACCTAAGAAAACATTGATTTCGCTGGTATTTTTATAACACTTTAAAGAGCGAAAAAAAGTGAAAAATCGGTACCGAAAATTCGCAGGTCCGCCATTTTGTTTTTTTATTGGTATATTCGATTTTTTTATTAGTATAAGCTCCAGAAAATATCATATATTTTATAAATTTTCTGGAAATTTTGATTTCAGAAGATTTTTACAAGTGCTGGAATTCCCACCGATTGAACACCTTTTGTGGGACGGTCACATTACCAAGCATATAACTAATTACCGTGTCATTTTTGTTTAATAAAAAAAAATTTGTGTACACCTGAATACTTGATAAATGCGTATAAAAAATTTTGAGTACTTTATTTACTTCCTTCTATGAAAAATAAATGAAGAAAATCATGTAATTTTTGGGTCGCTCGATGAGAACCTCCCCTTAGAATAGAATACTTTTTGCATTGATATCTATTGATATATTTGTGACTCATATTTATTTTATTTATTATCTGGTAAAATGGTAAGTGGTAAGCTTGTGCTTTTAATAAACCATTCACGAAAAAACAACATACAAAAGATGAGAGGAGTTAATTAATCTTAGCTCCTTCTTCGACTCTCGCAGACATCCGTTTTGATTTGTTTCAGTCCGTAGTAAAATTGGCTTATATTTTATAATTCAGACGAAGCAACTTATATTCGATACACAGAGAGCCTACAAAGAAGCAAGATTCTCTGTGAAATGTTTAGGAATGGAAAGTATTTTACATTTTAATTACCGGAACTGTCGGAATAATCATTATCATTACGTTTGAGATTCTCTCTCTTTCGCAAAAAATTGGACTGAAGTATCCAGACAGTGAAATATTAAATCCTGTGAGTGAGAAATTACGTGAAAGGGGTGTGTGACGTACAAAAAAAGCAATGATTTGTCTTTTCAAATAACGCCTGTATCCATTTAACTTATGCCATTGTAAGTACGAATAATTTAGTTAGAGGAATTCGAGGCTTGTATTTACGTCACTGTTTTTGTGAATTCGTTCAATAAATACATGTAATTTATGCTTTAATATTTTGGTATTGTTACGTACCGTTTTACGTACCCAATGTCTATTTAAGTGTCAGTGACCTATGTAATTAAAAATGGAATTTTTGTGGATACTTTATGGTGGTACTAAGACAAGAGTGTTGTTCCGTAATCTTTGACATGAGATACTAAAAATAAATATATTTTTATGCAAGTTCAATATTAAAGAATCCCTCTCATATGCAGTACTGTTATTACTACTAAGATATGATTAATGTGGGTGAGAATAAAGATAAGATAATATTAACGAGAAGGTATTGTTGATTTATAAGTGAAATCAGCTAATAGTTTTATAAAGGCTACTTTATTTGTGCAAAAAATATATACAATAATAAAATGCACTAATATACTTGTAGATTAGTCTCCTAAAGAAAAAATGTGAATATGTAAACCAAAATATTTTTGATAACTTTTGATAACTTTTTTTGGACACTTTTGATAACTTGTGATGCTCTATACATGTCTCCTTTTGTCCTAATTTTATGCGAATTTTTCTTAACGCAACTGAAAATGATCACATTGACAAAACAGTTGTACACAAACTGTTCGTTGTTGAACTGTCAATGCAGCTACATGTCGACGTCGTATAGTTTGTAGATGACATACGTTAAATATTGATGCCCTATCTTTGGCAGAACACAAATGGTGCGCAAGTCAAATCGTATACATATTTTCAAATGAGACACCCTATATAAAAATTTTCTTAGGCTGGGAATTGCTTCAGAAATATGAAGATATCTACCTTAAGTTTAAGGTGTTGGCTTCTCATTCTTATATTCATATTTCTTTGAGTTTGATCGTTCTTTGCATTTTTCCTTGCTTATAGAGTTCCGTCGAACTGTCCCACAAAAAAAAATTTGAAAAAATCAAAGCTGACTTTTTTTCCTTTGAACGACGATAGCGAAAAATCGTCAGAAAAGACTTTTAGACTGCTCCAATTAAAGAGGATAAACCTACCTAAAAAAGCTTTATAATAAAATCACTGAAAGAAATTTCCTTCCGGAAAGTCCGTGAACCTTTTGAAAAGCAAGCAAAAATTTGGGAATTTTATTTCCGATAGTTTTCTTATGATTACTCATAAGAAACGAGTAATCAAAAAACTAATCATGAGAAACTAATGATGATAAAAATTTTAAACTCAAGATCTAAGAACTAGAAACTTGGAGCTTCAATTTGCTTTTTTTTAATTTCTCTGCGACTATTTCTCTCCAAGTTACAGCCCCTTGAAAATCACCTAGAAATTTAAGATTATTTTTACATCCCTTAATTTTTGTGTCTAGTATATAATAATTGTTTAGTCGCAATATTTTTTGATCATGGATAATATGTAGAATTTTACACTTTAACATAGCAAGTAATATAAATAAAATATAGTATTCATAGAGGGAATTTAAAAAATGTCATAAAATGTTATCGATGTATTAAGGGCAGATTATAACTTTAAATAATTTCTGTAATACTTGGAATAATTGGAGTTGTTGAATTAATATTGTTGAATGCTGGAAAATATCCCTCTTGTCATATGTCCTCTTTTCTTTTAACAACTAAATAAAGTCCTTTCAATCTCCGTATAATATATATTGAGTACAAGAAACAACCATACAGAAAATTAGAATCCCATGATTTTACTGTCCTTTGTGTGCTAGGACATGATCCTAAATAATAAATACTCCTCCATCCGCTTGCTAATTACTAATTCAGTTTCGTAGTTTTTAACAGGCGTGATGTCAGTCATCAGCATGAAATAAAAGCAACAACATCATCTGCTTTTGAAGTTGGCATATCTTTGGTCCGGCAATAAAATAAAGCTCCTCTTACTTGAAGCTGTCTAGTTACTAAAGTATTAGGGAGCAAATAAAAAATTACGCCGCAGAATGACCCCTTATAAAATTAATAAATGGAATTTAATAAAGTATTATTGGCAACTCTATATTTTATGTTTGATGGTCGTGATTAAAAGGAATGTCTTTAATAAAGTACTTTATTAAATATAATTCAATTTATTGCACGCCTTATGTTATCTAGTTACGTTACAAATAGAAGAGACCTTTATCGTCTCTGTAATGCGCTGGAAGTAGCAGTAATGCTGGAAATAATTGAAAAGTTCGAGTAAAATAAAGGACAAGACCTATGTAAGACTAATAGCAATCGACGTTATAGTACTCTAGCTGTAATGACTGGATCGTGCTTTTATAAATAAGTAGATAGTATAGCAATGCCAAACCCAGCAAATCCAACAATAGCCAGTTTAGTTATAAAGTATCGTAGTTATACATTTTGATACATTTCCTTAATAATTTATGCTGATGGCACATTTATGTTACAATTAGTATGTGCAGGTGAAATTGAATTTGTTATTAACTATTTTTGTAGTTTCCATAGTGTATTATAATGCGAAAGACTTACACTACTACCCACACCAGCCCAGATATTAAATTAATATATATCTAAAAACAGGGAAAATGATGGTTTAATGACATTACTTGACTTAATTGCCATTTCATTATTATGGATGTAAAGAGTCTTTCAGTAAGGATGCTCGATTTTTAAATATAAATAGAATAAGTTTTGTATGAGATATCCACTCAATTTTTTTTATTATTTGAAAGAATATTTTATAGCATTAAATATGGAATATTACGTCGTTCAAATATCCGCCACGACTTTGTTTGGTATCACGTATTCGGGAGATTCAATTTCCGATGACTTTGTCGCATAAGTCTGGCTGAATTTGCTGGATGGCGTTTATTATGTTAACTTCAAGGGCATCAATTATTTTTGTCTATTCTATTCTATTCGCATAGACCTGCGATGTAAGCCCCACAGGAAGAAGTCTAAAGGCGTTAAATCGCATGATTTCGGTGGCCAGTTCACGTCGCCGCTGCATGATATAACCATACCCTCAAATCGCTTGTGCAGAATGTCGCACGTAGTGCCGTCCTATTGGAATCATATGTTGTGGGTATCCATATCATCAAATTTAGGCCACGAGAAGATCCTTATCATCGATAATGTATCGATGACCGATAATACATCGATGTAGCGCCTGCAGTTGACGGTTGTGACAATGCCAGTTTCGTTTTGGAATAATTACGGACTGATGATCCCACCAGACCAAAATCCACACCAAATAGTGACTTTCTCGGGATTCATTTGGTGCTGGTGTATCTCGTGTGGATTGGTTTCATTCCAAATCCGACAATTTTGCTTGTTCGCATATCCATTCATCCAAAAATGAACCTTGTCGTTAAAGACAACTTTTTGGCGAAAGTTGGGTCAACTTCTAACTGCTCCAGAGCCAATCAGCGAACACACGCAGTTCTCTATGGTCGTTTACCTTAAGTTCCTGGGTCAGTTGGAATTTATATAGGTGCAGACCCAAATCCCGACGCAAAATTCGAAAGTTAAAATCGCAGATAGGCCAAGCGTTGTTGTGAACGACGAGAAATTGACTGCCTCTGAATTGAAGCAAGAAATGCATCAAGATTTTTCAGCATTACTAGATTTTTTTACAATAAATTACTTACAATAAATATCACAGAAATAGAATATACACATTTTACGGGCAATGAATATAATATTCCCAGGTATAATAATATCATGAATGAATACAATTATTCCTATATTGAACTATAGTCAACTACTTTATCAAAATATTTAGGAATCATTGTTGACTCTCATTTAAACTGAAGTACTCGCCTTAGTAATGCAACAGAAGTTACGATATCTCATTCCGAGATTTAAAAATCTGGCAAAGACATTGTCACGAACGCCTCGAGCGATCCCGAATGCCGGGAATATTCTAAACCATCAAGAGCGTGTGGAGTTGACTTCCAGTGCGTTCTATACTAGAAGGTTCGCCAAAGTTCTTTATCTAGAAACATCTGGAGAGACGTTCTACTGCCTATATGAGAATTGTATCGTCCAGTCAGGAGTTAGTTAAATCTAGACCGAGATAGTGAGCGATACGGTGCGAAGAAAGTGACATTGTTTAATACAATGCGAAAGTTAGTTTATAAAGCTAAAGTAGAAAGAAAGTTAGTTGGTTTAGGTGGACTTGTAAATAGTTGATTTGTAAATAAGTGTTCGAAATAAAGAACTTTCTAGTAAATTCGTTACAATATCCAAGGTCACTGATTTGAAAACAATATATCATACTACTCTTTAGTACAAGCGCGCTTGTTATACTTTTTTAAGTCTAAAGTCTACGTAGCCCTTTAGAAATAATATAACGAAAGGGATCATACTAATTTAGAGGAGATTCAGCAAATTATTTAAAAGAAAAAACAACAAAAAGACTGAATGTGAAAATAAAAAGTATAATATATATAATTAAAAAAAAATACATACAGTTATTGAGAAAACATGTGTTTTTAAGCAAAATAAACTAATATAATTGTGATATTTCATTTCCCTCCTTACCTTACTTCCCATTACTTACGACGTTTCGAGTATATCAAAAGAAATATATACATATATATATATATATATATATATATATATATATATATATATATATATATATATGTATATATCAATGTATGTATCTTAACAGAATAGTTATATAGGAAATCAAGGAATATTATTATTATTATTAATTTAATATACTGATATAGTTTTTAATGTTGCCAATGAATATAAATTTAACTACATAACAAAATCCTTCATAATAGTAAATACCATTCTTTTAAATCTAAATTTAATTTAATCTACTTACAACATTAGACAAGATAAAGGAATTAGGTAGATAATGATGGACAACATTCAATTTATTCAAGAAGGCTTGACAAGCCATTCAACTACCTCTTCGTATTCCATCCCAACTGACGGAAAAAGGGTCCTATTATCTTGGGGCCTTGTTACCTTAACATCAATTCACCTCCGAATGCAATTTGGTGATGTATTTTAAACTGGAAGTAGCATCAGCCTTTGTCCGGAGATATACCAAACCAACGAATAAATAAAATTAACTTTATTACATTATAAGTTTAAAGGACATTAAATACATGTATACTTATAAAGACATGGATACTTATATATAAATATTATGCAGTTATCCTAATTAATTTCCAGCATCTAACTATTTGATAATTTACAAGTTCGACTGTACTATGGTCTTTACGCAAGACAGTTCACCCCTACTTGAATAAGTTGGTCATCACCCTTCCCTTTTAATATAACTGAATATATGTTCAACTAAAACTACTATCTTTTCTGTCAATTGTAATAATAAGGCACACAATTTCAAGAAAGCTAATTTTCTGAGATTATATAAAGCATTGATACAAACCAATTGTAAATTCTTAACTGATTTTAAGGATGTCAGTTGATTAGTTGGTTTCTATGTACAAGAATTACAAGTTTAGTCCCCGGCCTGGTATACTTCAGAAATAATTAATAATATTAAACGTAAGACTTATTGTTATAATAAATTTAAAATCATGAATAATTCATATGATGACGTTGAATTCAAACGGATTCGAGCAATAATTGTACGAAAGTATTTGCTGCCTTTACAAATTATTTACTAGAGATTCAGAACAATTTTAATGATGATTCAAACATATTTTATTCTTTCATGCAACGAGAGTAGGGTTCTGCACGTATTTTATTAAATTGTGTTCCAAGAAAGGTAAATTCAACATGTCACAAAAAGTTGTAAACAGTTATACACATTACTTTTCCAAGTATTCAACAATTAATAACCAAGAATCATAAATATTACAGAAAGGAATATTCTCAAATTTATAATAAGTTTAAACAAAATGATACTAAACTCAAATTCCTAGAGTTCCAGTAAAGGGTTATATTAGAACCACTTTTCATACTATTTAATCTTATACATATTACACATACCTTTATGCTTAGAAAATGGTTGTCCTATTCTAAAAAAATTGTCATCCATCTGATGTAAAAACTATCGCTATAGTACAATATTGTCAAATATTGCAAGAATCTTGGAAGTTTCCTTGTACCTATAAGGACACATATTTATTCAAAGTATTAAGTATGCTTCATCCACGCATGGATTTGTAGAAAAACATTCAACTGTTACGAATTTGTCAGAATTCATATAATTTGTTGCAAATATGGATGGATAACACAATCAACGATATCGGATAAATAAATAAAACAAGTCAAATCCACGTAGTGTATACGGATTTCTCAAAATAATTTTTTGTGTTATATGTCTATTATTGCAATCCTACTTCATAGCATCCTACTTCATAGCAGTTATATTTAGTATAATGGTTTCAAATCGAAAGTTTTTCCGGTGTGTCTCAAGGCTCAAATTTAGGGCCCCTATAATTCGTCATATTAATTAATAATATGATTTATAACTCTACAACCGAACTATTACTTTACTTTTCATTCTTGCATATCACATACACTGGATGACTGCTTAATTTTACAAAGGCATATTGATATTGGGTCCACTTTTCTGGGGTCTCGATTGGGGATACTGGGAAAAATTTATTCATTTACTTTAAAACACAACCATTATTATGGTATATAATTAGTCTCTTAATAATAGCCTTAACGCACTATAAAAACATCTAAGATGTATACTTTCTGATGACAAACTTTTATCTTGTGACTATATCCATAAAATAACTATAAATGCTTTTTACTATACTATAATTTTTTAGCCCAACATTTTTTCCCAGCATTATTGATCACGGAGTATTGTAATATTGTCTTATTTATTGGATATAATTTCCTTAAATTTTTAACATTTCATATAGGTCTTATTTACCGGTAAGGGGTTTTAGCATACACATACATACACTGCAGAAGCCAGGTCAGAAACCTCGAAAACAAAACAAATACTAGAAACAGCAAAGATGATGAAAGTGGAAAGAGGATATCAGAAGAATGTGTAAAGTCGATAACATCAATGACTGGGTATTACAAAGAAAAAGAGAATGGACGAACACATCAACCACATAACCGACCACAGAATAGTAAAGATCACGAGGGAGAAATCACCAATAGAACGTAGAAACATTGGAAGACCCCGTAAACGATGGAGTAACAACCTCGCAATAGACTAAAACTAGGCAGTGACGCGAAAAGCAAGAAGCAAATTACTTACATATAAGAAGATTATATAGTTTGACCAAATTACTTCTATACCTATTTAATATGCAATCATTGTATACAAGAAAAGTTCTTACTAGCTTATCTTCTTTTATTTAAGCTATTTCATTACAAGGCAGATTCATATGTATTATCAAGTAGGTATTATTACAAGGTTTTCTTATGGGCATCGTATGAGACTCTTCAGGGGCTAAGTCTTCAGTGCGTAAAATGGATATTTTTTATCAAATATCCAGTAGATGTGAGTTACGCTACAATACATTTAATTCACATTAATGGATGTTTTAGTTATTTCATACATACTATTTACCTAATAATATGTCATATATTATTATTGCACATTTATATTTACACATGATATTTATTTAAGTAAATTGTTTAATTTATATTTATTTGTCCTGTAACTGGAATTAATTCTGTTGGGCAATAAATTCATTGCTATTTTTATTATTATTTACTAGTAAATTTGCAAACCGCAAACGTAACTCAATATTATTAATAACGGGAATATTCCCAATTTCCTGAAATACAATATGCCACCCACATAGTTCTGATCGATTTCGAACTAAATTCTTCCAAAAAGGAGACCACTAATGCATCATCGAACCAATGCCGATTTATTGATGTGGATAACATAAAGGAGTAACATTCGGATCGAGTTCCATGTACCACTCTAAACTGGAACATTTACTTTATTTGCCATTACTGCTAATCTCGCAGATATAAAAATAACGTCAATTGTTCTTTAGAGGTACTGTTCGATGTTGGACACAGTTTATGGAATATGATGTTTTGGGTCGATGGTGCATATATTATAAAATTTATGTACATAATACATATACAAACATACTGGTAGCCTTTCGGAACTCCTTAACGAAGCTAGTTGCTACATACTCAGTTACACGGATGACTGACAACCGAACATTTTTCGGACTCTGATAATTATTGAAAGCTGGCATATGAACAAATCTCTGTAAATTTAAATAAAACGGACCTTGTTGTATTCACCTAGAATGCTAGACAATCTGAAGGTTTCATATCAGAGTAGTATTTTCGACTATAATTTAAGGTAAAGATCACATACAGAAGACAAAATAAATACGGTAATGGGCATTAAATCCTAGGATCAGCTATTAGGTGCATACGGTTGTTGCGAAGCTGTTAGTATATGGAGCAGTTATTTGGTATTCCAGACAATTGTTCCAGTGTGAGATAAGAAGCCACATCACTAAGGCTTCAACACGTACAAGTATTGGCTTCTCTAACAGTTACCAGTGCGCCGAGGACTACACCCACATATACCTTACAGGCGTCCTTGGGCCTGACATTTCTTGGCTTATATGTAGTGGGGCATTACGTTAAGGATGGCTCTGAGATTACCTAATGGAAGTCTATGGAAAACGAGAGGGTGATGTACGAGGTAGGCGCACACGCAAGGCTAACGTAGATGGAACCCCCCCATGCTTTTATGTGAAGAGAACTATCAGGTAAGACTTAGTTCCTACGACTCCCTAGAACTGGACATATCAACCTACACTAATGATTCAATAATGCTGGAAGGATCTGGGAAGAATATTAGGTATTCTCTGAAGGTCTAAATCTTGGAATTAATGAGTCACTAAATGCCAAAACCACAGTATTCTACGCTGAGGTTGTGAGAGGTTCACAGTTGATCAGATATATTACTAATCAGAGGTTTAATAGTAAAACCATTAACATCGGCATGTCTCTAAATAATTGTATCACTTACTCTGGACTGATCCTGCAATGTAAGGCGCCATGGAGTATACTGGGGTAAACAAACTATATCACATTATATTGGGTGAAGGATCAGACAGGGAATAGTGTAAATGAAGAGACAAATACCTTGTGGTTCTAAGTGTTTGTTGATGTGAGTGGAACATGTAAGAGCACTTTGCGAACCCTCTCGAAATTCCATGACAAGAGACTACACGCTTAAGTGCCATAAACATAAGTGGGGTTAAATTGGCAGTTATAAATAATTACAAATATAATTAACTGCACCTTACAGGAAACTAACAAACTACTGCTTGAATGTGTTTCGTACAAATTTACAAATTGTATAAAAATCACTGATGAGATAAAGGTTAAATAAATATCTCTATGTTATGGACTACACTGACAGTCATATGTGTAGATGCAATCTGGAAGAAGAGGCTGCGAGACATACACTAAAGTGTACCTCGCCCTCTCGATAAAAAGAGCTATATTGGGGAATTATTGGTCTGAAGTGGCCGATTTTCGAGTACTACGAGTACTCTTCTTCAGTACATCCATGCAGTAATATGGTTGAAAAAGTGAGAGCAGTGTTAATAACAAAATTTCGGCTGTTATGAAGATAACGTAACAAGTCTGATACCCTGCGTTGGTGCTTGGGTCTATCTACAGCCCCCCCTATAGTATGTAAAATTAAGGTAGTTGGATGAATGAAAGGGACGAACGCAGTCAATGGTACCAACTCCTCATATTATTAAGTTGACGTCAGGGGCGTAGCGTACATAGACGCGAGTGATGCGTCGCATCCCTTAAGAAATTGGCAAATCAGTGTTTTATTTTAAACCGACCGCAAACATACATTATTTACTTCAAACGCTACCATCAACTTTTTTATTTCAAATCGGCCGTGAAGGCGCCCGAAATTATTGGACTCATGCGTTATTTGCTGCAGTGCTGAAATGCGATGATCCACGTTACATGCAAGCTACGCGTTAGATGGGCGAAAAGGTCAGTGATGCACTTATGCACTGAACAATGGAACCTCGAGTGGGTGTTGTCGTTATTTCCTGGCTCAGCTATGCGATTATGTGAAAGCATCTTGGTGACTGTCGTCATAACATAAGGAAGATTTGGAAGCGCTGTTTCAGATAATCGTGGAAAATGAATATGAGGAATGGGATCGATAAACCGTTATTTGTGCTAGAGGCCTTTTAACTTTATTGAGCGACTTTGATTTTAATTTTTTCTTAGTAGTGTTTTCAGCAGTATTTCCATATTCCGAGAGTCTGCATAAAATTATACAGACAAATATATTAGATATTAGTTACTGCAATAAAAATATCTCCGATTTCAAATCACGTATTCAAAAAATGAGAAACGGGTTTAGCGACATTTGGGACCGTATGGACAGATTTGTGTTAGAAAATCAACCACTAAGTAAGAGAATGCGTTTGGATTTAATTCCCGAAGAAGGTAAGAAAAGCACCTACGCACGACTGTTTTATGAAATTTTGGACGTTATTACTTTGAACGTCAGTGAACGGTTTTGTGAAATTTATAAACTAAAATTTTTAAATCTAGATTCCACACAATTTACTTCATTCTGAAACGTTTTCGTGACGAACTTGTTTCTTCTTTAGTACATATGGAGATAGCAGATACATATGGAATATTATTTGACGCAATCGTTTAAACAGTGAACTTTCAGTGATTTATAGTGATTCCGATATGAAAAAGAGAACTGTGTTTGAACTTATATAATATGTCCCTTCAATTATCTTCTGTTTTCTCGGAGTCGTCAAAGTTGTGTCGTTTACCTTTGACTATTCCTGCCACAAGCAGTTCCACCGAAAGATCATTTTCATGTTTAAAGAGAATTAAGACATCTGCGAAATTCTCAAAAGCAAAAAAGATTGTCAGCTTTAGTATTAATAAATATTGAATAGCCTTGTTAGAAGTTATGAAATTATCTCCAACATTTAAAGAAACAATGATAGACGTTTTCGCTGGACAAATAAGAACCGAAGAATTGATCATCATTTTATAAATTAGGATATATACCATAATCATTTTAGCGTTAGTAGGTTAGTGTCTTTTTTTTATTTTTACCATTTTCATATGGCCTACCATACATCTGACTATACCTCTTTCCCTTATAAATTTTTTATCACATTCCTAGATTCTTTTCTCACGCTACGCCCCTGGTTAACGTATATTTGTTTCCAAATCGTTTCTACAGTTAATCTGCTAGATTTGAAACAACATACTATATGTAGTAAGTCGTTATAACGAACAATTTTCTACACCTTACAATGAGCTATATACAGTAAGTTATTTGAAACGCTACATAATTTACAGTATACAAATATTCTTCTCGATAGCTCGACAAAACAAAAAAGACATTATTCTATGACAACACCAAATACGGCGACAGAAAAAAGGGCGTTATGCTCATTCGCGTTCGTTGCCGGAGAATTTTCAACGACAATATAAAACAATAAAACGCCTGTCAACGACTTGAGTGATTCCCAAGGCGTGACATTTTCGTCAGCGCTTCCGCAAATAGTTATAAACATTCCCGGTTCGTGTAGAATGTAAATCATGGCCGTGAATTTCCAACAAACTAGGCCGACATGTTGAACATCTGATAGGCCGCAGTCGTAGGAACTTGAAGATTTGATAAATCTTAAGGCATCTGCCGATATCGTCTACATATTTTATACATTCGGAGGTGTTTTATATACAGCGGAAGAGAATCGGCATTTTGTAAGTTACAAACAGGAGAAATAAGAATATATAACGGGAAAGAAGACTGTTCCTTTGGGAAATTTTCGGTAGGAAACTTAAGACATTTAGGAAATGCACGTGTTAATTTAATGTTTTGACTAATAAACCTTATGTTTTGAATGTCCCCAATCTGGAGCATTGCTTGAAATTTTCTGATCGTTCCATAAAATAAATGAATCTTACCAGGGGCGTAGCATACATGGATCCGAGTGATGCGTCGCATTCCCTTAAAAAATTGGCAAATTAGTGTTATTTAAAAGTTCAATCTATTTATTCAATTATTACAGTTTTTTAATTATTTTAAACCAACCGCAAACATACATTATTTACTTTAAACGCTACCATCAACTTCTTTATTCCAAATTGGCCGTGAAGGCTCCCGAAATTATTGGACTCCCGCATTACTTGCTGTAGTGCTGAAATGCGATGGTCCACGTTACATTCAAGCTACCCGTTAGATGGGCAAAGAGTCAGTCAAAGACGTTACGCAGTCAACAGTAGAACCTCGAGTGGGTGTTGTTGTTAATTCCGGACTCAGTTATGCGATTATGTGAACGCATCTTGGCGACTGTCGCCATAACATAAGGAAGATTTGGAAACGCTGTTTCAGGTAATTGTGGAAAATGAAAATGAAGAATGGGATCGAGAAACCGTTATTTGTGCTAGATGCTTTTTAAATTTATTGCGCGACTTTGATTTTAATTTTTTCTTAGCAATGTTTTCTGCAATAATCCCACATTCCGAGAGTCTGTTTAAAATTCTACAGTCAAAAATATCAGATATTGGTTACTGCAATAAAAATATCGCCGATTTCAAATCACACATTCAAAAAATGAGAAACGAGTTTAGTGACATTTGGGACAATATGAGCAGATTTATGTTAGAAATTCAACCACCAAGTAAAAGAATGCGTTTGGATTTAATTCCTGAAGAAAATAAGAAAAGCACCTACACACAATTATTTTATGAAATTTTGGACGTTATTATTTTGAACAGTAGTTAACGGTTTAGTAAAATTTCTAAACTGAAATTCTTAAATCTGGATTCCACACAATTTACTCCATTCTGGAAACGTTTTCCTGACGAACTTCTTTCTTCTTTAGTAGATACATATGGAACATTCTTTGAAACAAATCGTTTAAAAAATTAACTTGCAGTGATTTACAGTGATCCCGATATGAAAAAGAGCACTGTGTTTGAGCTTCATCAATATATTATGTCCCTTCAATTATCTTGTGTTTTCCCGGAGCTATCAAAATTGTGTCGTTTAATTTTGACTATTAGTACCTGACGATGCTGATATATAACAAATTGGTCAATACCAACTTCACCACCTGAGATATCACATGAAAACGATGTTTAGGAGACTATTGTAGTTGTTATAATAAACAAAATGATTAAATTCTAAGGGGTTTGTTGATATTAAACGACCATTCAGATGCCCAATTATTTATACTTTGTGTTTCGACTTATTCATAATTTATTGTAGATTACAATAAATTTAATTAATTCATATATTGTACATAAAACGACAGAAACCATTACAAGTATGGTTCGTAGGTAAATTGCTTTTATGTTTTATATTATATGATATGCAATTATATAATAATGCTGATAATTCTCTTAAAAAATACTATAATTACTTACGGATCGGTATAAAGGGCTATCAAAAATTATAAATTACTCCGGTACATGATTTAACAAGAAATCGCCCTATAAGATTCTTCAAACTTAATATCAAAATCGCAATTTTTCAAACAATGTTTTTGTTGTCATAGTAACCCCGATTCCATTTTATTTATGAAAACAGTATGCCAACTATATATCAATGCCTCTTGGTACTTAAGTGTTATCCCTTTTCCATTGGTATGTGATATATTTATTCAAGATTCAAAATAAATAATCCTCTCGGAGCATACGCAAAGCGTAGCGAGTCGCAGACAGCCACTTTATTGCAAGAGCAGACGGATATTTTATATTCCCGCAAAGAGAATTCCGGTAGACTGAATGCAGAATTGGTCAAACAGTGCTTCGAGCTAATATATTGCAATGCGTCGTGGCGGCATCGCCAATTGATTGAATACGATTCCAATATTCTTATTTGAAAAATAGAATTCTACGGAGAACGATACATCATGCTAAGGTGTTTTCTCATTTATTGGATTTCTCGTTTTGAAAAAGTCAACTCTAACTCTTCTACGTGAAAATGTAATTTATCGTTAGAATTTTTACAGGAGCACTTTGCCCTGAAGGAGTCGGTAATGCTATTGATGGCGGGTAATAATTTGTTTGGATTCTATTTCTGCGCAAACTGAAATCGAAAGCAGTTTGAGCAAATGTTCGCCAACTTGTAACTTATGGCATCGCAGCTTGGCTATGTTGACATTTTATTTTGCAAATAAACATAATTCACATCACTTGAAAGTTTCTCCAATATCCATTAGAGTAATGCTACCATTAACCTACAGAGCTATATCTCTCGCGGGTCAATAATTATAATGTAGTTAGGGTTAAGTTTAATTTTTAGATTTAGTTGTCTGTCCAGGTCCATCTTTCTCAGCTCGCTTGGGTCCATACCAGAGTCAGACACTAGCCTAGCACATGTTCAAGGGTCTCCATCTCTGCTCCATACCGTCTGCATTTTTTGTGCACTCAAACCCGTCTTGCCAAGATGATGGTTAAGATGACAGGGTCATGTTAACAGCTTTCCCAGGGTCGACCGACAATATAGTTAATACATATTCAAATAGTTTTATTCTCGAGTTATGGTTGTACTTGCATTAATTCTTATTTTAAGTAGAATACCTGGTATATTATTACATTTTTAAATTCCAATTCACTGCTGGGCACCGTGCCTACACAGATTCCAAATGGATAGGTTAAAATGTATTACGCATTACATAGTACACCATCAGTTGGAACTTGTAAATTTGCCTGGTATTTTCTATGACCAAAGTCGTATACCGTGCTTTCATTTTAAAACTGTACATAGGTTTCACTGTTCGGTCCTTCTCGGAAAATTAGCCACCGCTCAGGTGGGGAGTCCGGCCGTACGCCGTGATGATCGACGACTTAGATTTCACATTTACCGTCGCATTTCACGTTTACGTGTTTGACATTTAGACGAGTGAACTTCGTAGTAATACGTGCAATTTTAAATAGACTCTTTTAATTAAAAACTTAGTAATTATGACGTACTCACTTGAGGAAAAAATTGGTTTGATATCATGGCCTCTTCAAGGACATTCATTACGTGCAATAAGGGACCTTTTCTCAGTCAAATGTGTAAATCGTCCGATCCCTGCCTTGAACACAATATCGACAATAGTCGAAAAGTTTAAGTCAACGGGATGCATTTTAGGTTGTAAATGCAACAAGACACCTAGAATAAACGAGGATGCTGAAATGCAGGAATTAATGGTGTGTGCAATGGTAAAAGAAGATTCAAATATTTCTATCCCAAAAATTTCCGAGGAGACTGGTTTTAGTGTGGGTAAAATTCACAAAATTTTAAAGAAAAATAAATATCATTCCTATAAATACGAAGCCCATCAAGAAATTTTCGATGAAGACCAGTACCGTAGAATGGAATTTTATAACACGGTAATGGAACATGCAAATGCGGATGACAATTTTATTTATAACATCGTGTTTACCGATGAATCCACGTTTCCGTTACATGGTAGACACAATCCATCAATTCTACGGTATTGGGCTATTGAAAATCAGTATCGCCTGTTAAATACAAGGACACAATATCCCGAAAAATTGAATGTTAGGGCTGGTATTTATGGGAATGATATTATTGGACCATTCTTTATTGATGGAAATTTAAATGGGGAGACTTATTTGAATCTTCTTTAAAACCAAATAGTTCCTGCATTGGCAAACATTAACCCCAATTTTGACAACGTTTGGTTCGAGCACGATGGGTGTCCGGCCCATAACTCAAGAATAGTCATTGACTATTTGAATACGATATTCCCCCAAAGAATTATATCTACGAGAGGCGTAATTCAATGGCCACCAAGATCGCCAGACTTGGCCCCTAATGATTTTTTCTTATGAGGGTATATTAAATCAAAGTTATACGGGCATCCTCATGAAAGAGCTAATAATTTAAATCAACTGAGGGCTAATATTGAAAATTTATTTCAAACTATTAGCCCGCTTATGCTGACCAACGTCCGTTCAGAATTTTACGACAGGTTGGGTTATTGTTTGGCGCAAGACGAAGGCATCTTCGAAAATTTTCTTTAGTTTTTTTTTTATTCAAGGGGATATTTTTTAAGTTTTAAGAGTGTATTTTATTTTTAATTATTTTAAGAGAATCTATTTATTTTTAAACGGTTTATTAGAAGGCACTTTTTTTTAATGCAAAACCAATTATAAAAGTAATGCAAAAAAGATCATAGTTTGCTGTTAAATATGGCCAAGATATTTTTTTTTAAATACCTTGATCATCTTTTAACAGTAAATCCATCAACATCACTTCCCACGTAAAAGCTTTCCCCGTTACAAATACGATGTACACTCCCTCACGTGTAGAACGTAACTGTCGTAGCGCCGCTAATTATCGACACTGGACAACCTGAAGCAGGCCGTACCGTCCGCGTCCCCTCCCTGCACATTATACGAAATCGACCGATTGACTTGCTGTCTAGTAAAAAAATGAAAGAACCGTATACTGAAAAGACACTTTGATCGTCATTGGGCTGGAGCACCAGTCGAATTTATGACAACCGCACTTCAACTGTATTGCGTACCACTTAAATTAATAGTCGTTTTGCAAATTTAATACCCCACATAGGAAAACATATTTTTAATGGTTAAAAACATTTAGCCGCTACACGGCGATTAATCACTGTCACCGCAGATAAAACGATATCAGATTTTCCAGACGAAATAAATGATGTAACATAGCAAAGGTTTGTTCATTGTTTTCCCTTCGGGCCGACCGTCAAGGATGTATTTTGTTAGGTTAAATTGGAAGAAAACGTTACCGTTAATGTGTCACAATGGTGGAAGTCGTCGATTTACTTTGGAGGCCCTGGCAAAAGAGGGAAGAACGAGCTAATATGCCTGGCTCAGTAAAGGGTTTCACTTAAAATAATTACAACAAAAAAATGGGTTTTCTCGGTAATTGAGTTGGAAATGACATGCATTGTTAGTGATGGTAGTCATCGGGTGGTTTTCAAAGTTCATATTTTTATTCCGACTCTTTGCAACTCCACAATATTTTGAGTCAAATTTAAGAATGGTATTTTTTTCTTGTAAACTACAATTTAGAAACTTAAAACACGAAACAAGAGAACTTAAAACGTAGCATTAGAATAATGCTACTATCAATCTACAGAGATATATCCAACTCTGGGGTTAGTAATTATAATCGGGTTAGGGTTAGGTTGAGGTTTTTGGTTTAGTTGTCTGTCTAGGCCCATCTTTCTCCGCTCGCTTGGCTCCATACCAGAGCCAGGCACTAACCTAGCACATGTTCAAGGGTTTCCATCTCTGTTCCATACCGTCTGCATTTCTTGTGCACTCAAACCCGTCTTGTCAAGATAATAGTTAAGATGACAGGGTCCTGTTCATCCGGATCACAAATGGATAGGTTAAAATGTTCGCATTACATAGTACACCATCAGGTGGAACTTGTAAATTTGCCTGGATATGATCGAAGTACACTTGCAATGTTCGTATACTGAAAATGCACTTTGATCGTCATTGAGTTGGAGCACCAGCCGAATTTATGACAACCGCACTTCAACTGTATTACGTACCACTTAAATTAATAGTCGTTTTGCAAATGTAATACCCAACATAGGGAAACATATTTTTAATGGTTAAAAACATTTAGCGCTACACGGCGATTAATCACTGTCACCGCAGATAAAACGATATCAGATTTTCCAGACGAAATAAATGATACAACATAGCAAAGGTTTGTTCATTGTTTTCCCTTCGGGCCGACCGTCAAGGATGTATTTTGTTAGGGTAAATTGTAAGGAAAACGTTACCGTTAATGTGTCACAATGGTGGAAGTCGTCGACTTATTTTGAAACCCTGGCAAAGGAGGGAAGAACGAGCTAATATGCCTGGCGCAGTAAAGGGTTTCACTTAAAATAATTATAATAAAAAAATGGGTTTTCTCGGTAATTGAGTTGGAAATGGCATGCATTGTTAGTGATGGTAGTCATCGGATGATTCATATTTTCATATATCATATGAAGTTCATATTTTTATTCCGACTCTCTGCAACTTCACAATATTTTGAGTCAAATTTAAGAATGGTGTTTTCTTCTTGTAAACTACAATTTAGAAACTTAAAACACGAAACAAGAAAACTTAAAACAGTTTTTGAAGATTCGGTAATAACATTACTCATCCAGCAACAAAAACTCTTGGAAAATCACAAAGAAAAAACTGAAAACAACGAGAGGTCTGAGATTTAATAATAAACTAACTTTATTTCATAAACTGCACAAAAATTCAGAAACTCATGAAGTGGACCTAGACGAAGTAATATTTATCACAATTTCTACTAATAGTTAACCTCAACTGGGTCGGTCTAAGGGAATATAATGGCATGTAATTACAATGATAAACAAGGTCAATTAAAAATAAATAAATAAAGTGAAATTTGTGTGGAAAGGCAAATTATTAGTCTAGCAGAGTATTGCGTAATTGCGTATATATCTTCTCTGAGATACCAAAATTATATAATTTAAGGGAACAGTGATTAAGGAAAATTTAAAATATGGTCGATTTATGACGAGGTACCTACTAATAATAATACTAATTTTACTACATATAATATTTTACAGTTTGTTACAAGTAGATTAGCCTATAGTTTGTAGCAAATAAAAAATATAATCCAATAAAAATTAAGTAAAATTACAAAATAATGACTATAAAATAATAAAAGAAATTAAATTAGGATGTTAAAGTAAAACACATTCATCTTAATAACAAATATAAACTATAAATTGTGAGTCAATAAAGGAGAAAAATTATTCATTAAGTCAGTTAATTCATTAAGTCAGTTAGTTTTAGAATATTTCAAAATCATTCAGTTATCGCTTTTGCTGTTTGATTTGTGATGTTACTAATGATTTCAGATCAGTTATAAGGTTACAGTTGAATGGTTTAATTGCACGATACATAGGATAATCAAAGAATAAGTTATAAATAGTTTCCATTAAGACACATTGTTCCATTTAGATACATTAGTGTTACAGGCACTACAAATTTCAGGTGGGTTAATGGTATAAGAGTAGCCATTAAGTGTGAACATTATCGTGAAAATGGAATAATACACCTAATATGAACTATACGAGTATGTCGCATTGGTGTAACTTATCACAAAACTTGGAGAATAACAGTTCCTTATTCCATTTAAGTATTATATGATATGTTTTACCATATGTCTAACTAGGATATCCCAATTATATATTTCATGGCAATTGTTAGGAGCAAAATGCCTTCTAACACCAATGTACAGATATATTTCATCTGATAGATAGCATCTTTAGAAACCTGTGAAATGTGGCTTTAAATATATTGTAGGATATTTTAATAGTAAGACTGTTTCTAGTCTTACTATATACTGATGAAGTACTATATATTTAATTGTCTATCTCAGATTCCTATTTAAAAACACGAATGCGATATAAATTCACTTCTTAACTTAAGGGATGAACATGTAGATGACAAGAGTAAATGTGTATGAAAGCTAAGTGGTGTGTTCTATGGTTGTCCACGCTTGACCATTCGCTAATTTTATTACGTGATAATATTTTCTGAGAGAATTAATAGATAAATTAACTAAACCTAAATTCTTAACAGAATTGACGAGGAATAGTTTAACACCATTAACGTAAATTTTCAATTCGGTTTTATTTATTATTTTATTAATTTCTAACTTAAGTATAGTATTAGACTGGTTTAGCCTGGTTTAGCTTCAACTTCGCTAACAGAAAAACTATAAAATAATGGTGTGTCGTCTACATATATGTACAAATAGTGCAATTATAAATTGAAGAAAAAGTATTAGTATTGCATAGATTAATAAATAAGGGACCTAATAAGGGATTTTGAGGAACTCCTTATAGTATGTTTAAGATTCATGAGGTAATATTCTTGATTTTAAAAATGTAACTTCGGTCACTAAAATAAAAAAGTTGTCAGACCTAAATCTTCATCCATACATAAAGAAAATCTGCTGATATCTATGCAACGAGGTAAAAAGTGTTGCAGCTAAGCAATATATTCAGTTTCTGGCTGATATTATTCAACATTTCAAAACATTCATTCAAAAAAAAAACATTAGCAATGTTGTTATTCTTCATAATAACACCAGGTTTCGCATATTCCCCATTGTATCGCAGTTTTTGCCACAGAACCGTACATTAGCCTTTATTTTCCAGACTTTAGTTTAAAACAATTTAAAATAGTCTTTCAGGAGGTGGACAAAATGGAGGAAAGATGGAAATCTGTCCCTCATTAGCAGTGGCAATAGTCGCAGTTATAATATGTGTATCATCATTGATGCCCGGTTGGTTCTTTTTATCTGCGGCATGATTACATGATTATATTCCAGTTTCTTACTGATTAAGGACTTAAAGGTTATTTATAATTTATATATTAGCATATCGTTAGCTAAATGATTTATTTTATGATTATTTTATTGATCAAGGTTTATGTGAAAGAAAGACAGAGGGCCTGATATTCAAATTTTAAAAAGTTTACAGGCACAGAAAATAACACCCCCGGACCACAGTACAAATTACATTATTGCAGTCGCCTCTATAGCAGACTACGATAGGTCACCTATCCATGTAGTGTCCGCGCGGAACAAAACGCTGCCCTTTTACACCTTGGTATCAGGCAACTGATCTGAATGCCCACCGTATTCTCAATTATTTTCGAAGATAATTAAATTTGACTTTTACTCATCTCTAGATGGAATCTTTTCATCGTTATTCTGCGCACTTATTTACATGAAATTACCGATTATATGCTGGTTTATTCTTCGTTAATTTTTACGTAGAATCGTAACCAAAAGTGAAACTTATGCATTGTTGCTACCTTGTCTTGTAGAGATATTCTTTTTATTTGGGATAACTTTATTAGTTAAATTATATACGAAAGAAAAAACAGGAGTCTTGATCTTCAAATTTGATCTTCAGAGATGAATTTAAATCATCCTGTGATAATGTCAATTTGATTGTTGAAACTTATATTGCGGATAGATTAATATTACGATGTTCTCGAGTAAACTACGTTATTGTTCTCTCGTTGCTTCAATAAAGGTTCGTCCTGCTCTCCCCCAAAAAAAGTATTATATGACAGAAATGGTAATTAATTTTCTAATTTGGAGAATTTCAAACGCGTTAAATTTTAAATGTTAATAATTCAAAATTTATATTTTGAATTATTGGTGTATAATATTTAAAACAAAACATGTAATGGGATCCATTTATTTGTCCATTTCATATTTGTTTAGCTCTTTCAGGCTATAATAGCACCGCGAAATTAGTACAGATATCGACATAATTATAATAAATGTCAACCCTTGGTTATCGTATATCAGTGGAAATTAATATGAAATCGATATAGCTGTACATTTCATCATTTATATAATATTTAAATTATTTACTCAAACAAAAAAAAATAGGAAGTAAGTCACTCACCAAATAGTCAATCCAATTATAACGTGCATTTACCTGAAATTAAACAATTAATTTATTATACTGGACAAAACAAAATACATACATAAACAAATGATTAACGCTGTTATTGTTCATCTGAACATTTAAATTAAATTCATTTAGCGATCTATAAAATTTTGTGAGAATTACAGGCGACAATTGTGATAAATTATTAATTTTTGGACATATTTATTCGGCAATGAATAATTGTATTCAATATTTATAATCAAAAGCTGTTATGAAATTGAACATTGGTATAAATCGTTTATTTGGAGCTCCAGTTATGAAATCCACGCATCAAGTTTGGAAAAAGTTTAGAGAGAATGTCTTAAATCTTTCATTTAAGTCTGATGGAATCTATCCACTTAGAGAATGCTTTATTGTTTAGTTTCAATTTTAATTTTATTTATCGGTGCGACAAGTTATTCTTACATAAATACAAATTCTAACTTACAAATTTGACTGGCCTGATATTGTTAGCTTAGTTCTATATATTTGTTGGCTTAGCTTGTTTTTGGCTTAGTTCTATATACTTTAACATACCTTCACTTCAAACTCGCTTTTATCTTTTGTTTTATTTACCGACGCCACTCACAAATTCATTGAAATATTCACCTATTTATAATATACAGTGCTATTCAAAAGTCCCCTCCCCCCCTCTTATCTTTGGAACGATTATACATAAACTAGTGAAATTTGGTAACTGAATATTAAGGGTTGTAAACTTCCCTACTAGTGATGATAGATGACGTATGCGTCAAAGATGGCGTTACAAGGTCATTGTGACCAATAATTTTAAATGGAACCCTATGGCAAGCGACACCTCTTTTAAAAGGTATCGAAAAAACCTATTCAATGATACTAATATTGTGTCTGTTTACGGCAGTTTTGACAACTGGTTTTCAAAAACCTCAAAGCTGTGATGAATTAAATCAGTTAATAATAAAATTTAAAATTCAAGCTCCACCACTGGATAGTTGGATAGTAAATAATCTGACGTTTTTGCAAGTCTCTTCAATTTGATGCTTTTTTAGCTGTCAAAGTTTTTATACATTTAATAATTTGTTTATTGTTGATCGAACGTTTAACTGTTTTAGTACCTTGTGGTAATTTTAAAATATTTGTACATTCAATAATTTGTTAAACTGTTTGGAGCTGAACGTTTAAGTGCTTCAAGAAGAGAAATGGTACGTGTTTTAGGTGATAAAGTTGCAGCGATCCTAATACTTGGTGAATCTGGAGAAAATATTCATGCAGCAGAACGCATTTTTAATGAAAGGTTTCCCGATCGCCCAGTTTCGAGGACTTATTTGAGAGAGCTTCTTCGTAAGTTTAAAACAACGGGTAGTATTAATGATGCAAAACGATCTGGCAGACCACAAATTTCTGATGAGAAATAAATTGATATACTGGCAGAAGTAATAGTAAATCCTACTTCTTCAACAACTCAAGTTGCATCAACCTGTGAAGTCAGTCAAAGTACAGTGCACAGGGTGTTGAAAAAAAAACAAATTTCACCCATACAAATTAAAAATGGTTCATCAACTCTCAGACGACGATCCAGACCGAAGACTGAAATTTTGTGAAAATATGGAGATTAAAATTAACCAACAGCCAGACTATGTCAAAACAATTTGTTTTAGTGACGAAAGTACTTTCTATCTAAATGGAAATGTAAATACACAAAACGTGAGATATTGGAGTGACGCAAATCCTCACATGTTTCGTGAAACACATACTCAGTATCCCGAGAAGGCCAATGTTTGGGCAGGTATACTGGGAAAACCACATCGTTGGGCCTGTTTTTTTAAATACCAACTTAACCGGTGAGGTGTATCTGCAGATGTTGCAAAATGCAATAGAACCGTTAATCCTTGAAATTTTGGAAAATAATCAAGATAAATTCGACATTTTGGAAATAACATTCCAACAGGATGGTGCTCCTCCACACTATTACGGTACAGTAAGACGGTATTTGGATGAAGAATATCCTGGTAGATGGATTGGACGACGAGGTTCAATGGAATGGCCGCCTCGATCACCGGACCTCACACCTTTAGATTTTTTCTGTTGGGGTATCTTAAATCGAAGGTTTACGCCACTCAGCCTGACAATATTTATGTTTTAAAACAACGTATTGTTACAGAATGTAGTGCTATTTCCGCAGACACATTTGAAAAAGTACGAGAAGAGTTTCGCAATACGATGTTTTACTGTCAGGAAGTAGATGGAGCTCACTTCGAACAATTACTATAAGTAGGTACTGATTCTTGAATCTGTAATTAAAATTATTATCCAAGTTTACTGATTACTGATTTAATCCATCAAAACTACCATAAATACAAACAATATTAGTATCATTGAATACGTTTTTTCGATACCTTTTAAAAGAGGTGTCGCTTGCCATAGGGTTCCATTTAAAATTATTGGTCACAATGACCTTGTGGCGTCATCTTTGACGCATACGTCATCTATCATCACTAGTAGGGAAGTTTACAACCCTTAATATTCAGTTACCAAATTTCACTAGTTTATGTATAATCGTTCCAAAGATAAGAGGGGGGGAGGAGACTTTTGAATAACACTGTATACTCATTACCAGCCGACCTTAAATATTTTAAATTGTAATATTGGCAATATTAAAAGAGTTTTGTCTTTCATTTAAGTTAGTTGCTTATATTATATTGTTCCTTCACCTTTGTATGAAATACTAATTTTTATTAATCTTTTTAAGTTCCTTCTTTTTTTTTAATTTATACCTATACATAATAATTTTTATTATTTTAATTACAGTGTGTATTGACTTCCTGCTCACTAATTGGATTTCTGTATATCTAGGCAGTTGTATAGGGTTATCCACATAACATGTGGATAACCCCCTTAACTGTTTTATTTTTTGAAATACAAGAAATGGTAAATACGAGAAGTTGTAGGAATTTTTACTGCGATTTCAGGCATGTATTTAGAAAAACACTCAAATCTCGCATTTCGGAGATCTAGACCAAACTTATGTTATTTTTTTTTTAATGGAACACCCTGCTTATTTTTAGAGTTGTAATCGGAAAAGGACGTCCTTTTCCGATTACAACAATAAGAGAAATAAACCAAAATATCTTTCAATTGAGAATTTGCCGGAAGCAGTTTTATTACATTTCGTGTACATTAAATAAATAAAATGACAAATTCAATGCACCAATTATAGTATCATATAAAAAAATTTGGCAATGATCCGGAAAATATTCCTTATTAATAGAAAAGCCAATCTCTTACTAAAACATCATGAAAAACTTTTCCTTGGTTTTGTACTGTATAATGAAAAACCAACTTCGACTTTAGGCCAATACATGACAGAATAAAGATTATACAAAATTAAATTTTGTATAAAATGAGACCATTTCATATACCTTCGGATTTAAAATTCATAGTGGTATATCCTAATAGTAATTCAAAGGTAAATTGCATTGTTTGGGGACTCTTTAGGATTTTGTTTGCACATATGACAATAATAATCAAGTTTAAAGAGGATGTAGCTACAGTAATCTGCAATAATGGCTTTTGTTTACATATTTGTTTTCATTAGCTAACTACTGCTAACTAAATTTCATTAACTTTCATTAGCATGTTGTGGTGGCCACTTGAAAGGTCTGTGGCACAAATTACAGTCATCATCATCATTAGGTCATCAGTCCTAAGACTGGTTGGATGCTAACCTCCAGCTTCTCCTATCTTGTGCTAACCTACGCATTTCGCTAATTGTGCTACAACCTACATCCCTTACTATTTGCGAGCAGTAGTCTAATCTAGGCCTACCTCTGCCTTTCTTCACTCCTATTTCTGCCTCCAAAATATCGAGGACTATTCCCCCATGTCTCAGCAAGTGGCCTACCATTCTATCTCTTCTCTTCTTTATGTTTTTCCACATACTTCTTTTCTCGCCGACTTTCTCCAATACTTCTTCGTTTCTAACCCTATCAGTCCATGGTATTTTCATCATTCTTCGGTAACACCACATCTCAAAAGCTTGTAATTTCTTCCTACTTGCTTCCCCTACCGTCCAGGTTTCGCAACCGTATAGTGCCGTGCTCCATACATACGTTTTCAAAAATCTCTTCCTTGTTTCAAAGTTTATTACCCCCGAGCATAAAAGTGCTTTCTTTTTGTTAAAAGCTACTCGACCCTGCGCTATTCTTTGTTTTATGTCTTTATCGCTTCAATCTTTCATTATTAATTTGTACTTTCGTTTTTGCTCTGCTCTCGCGCCCTCTGCACACTAACACTTTTTTGTTTTTATTCACCCTCATTCCGTATTCCTCTGTCAACACTGCCTCCATTTCGTTCAATGCTGATTCTAATTCCTCCTTACTAGATGCTAATACTGCTATATCATCCGCGAATCTCAGCATTTTTAGTTTCTGTCCTTGTACTTTAATCCCGAAATCCACTCTATCTTTTACCACATTAATCGCCTCTTCGATGTACAGATTAAAAATTAGTGGTAATAGCGTACATCTTTGTCTTACTCCTTTCCTGATACCTACTTCCCTTTTTTCCCCTTCTACTTCTATAACAGCAGTTTGCTCTTTTTATAGATTGTGTACTACTATCCTATCTCTATACTTCATTCCCGCGTTCTTTAGTATCTCGAACATTTTTTCCCATCTTACGTTATCAAAAGCTTTTTCTAAATCTACAAATTTTATATAAGCGTTCTTTCCTTTTTCTATTGTTTTCTCTAACATTACTCTTAGCGCCAGAATAGCTACGCGAGTTCCCCTATTTCGCCTAAACGCGAATTGGTCTTCTCCTAGTATTTCCTCCGCTCTATTTTCCATCCTCTTCTGCACTATTCTGGTTAAGATTTTTGACGCATGGGAAGTTAGGCTAATCGTTCTAAAGTTCTCGCATTTGTCGGCTACTCTCTTTTTCGGTATAGTAACGATAATGTTCCTCTTATAATCCTCCGGCATCTCGCCCGTTTCGTATATGTATTTTACCAGTTCAAACATCCTATTTACTACTTTCTGTCCCGCACATTTCAAAATTTCTGCCTGTATTTTATCTACACCCGGCGCTCTATTATTCTTTAGCCCCCTTAGTGCTATTTCAAATTCCTCTCTCAATATAGGTTTTCCTACAACAAATTACAGTGAACGGTGTACTTGAAGAAATTAATTGATTTCCTTCTAACCTAAATACGAATTAAGTGAATAATAAATTTCATTCAGCATTTAAAATATATATAGTTTTTATTTTATTTAAATACATATAATTTTTTCTAAGGGTGCAGATTATGGAATTTTTGTCCAAAAGGGCCGAAGACGTTGTCCAATTGATCACCCTACATGACTTAACCGACCACACTACTTAACCAACTACACCCCTCAACCTACTGCATTTCCAGAAGTTACTCGAAGTTAAAATCCGCCACTTTTCTATATTACGATAATTTTAGTTTTAATTAGTACCTTGTAGGTTATTTCAAAAGTTAATAAAGATTTTTCATGGATTTTTCCAGATTTTCCATTTTTTTTTCTTAATATGGCAAAACCTATACATTTAGTGCATACGCTTATATGAACCATTTGTCTTCCAATCAAACGAGGAATCACCTTTTATAGTTCGTCTACTTACTGAAGTAACACTACATAAATATTTTATTTAACAGTAGTTAAATACTTACAAATAAATTTACTCGTTACTTATGTGAACCATAATATATTTTTTCATATAACTTCATCCACCCACTCAGTAAATAGGTTATGATTTATTAAATGAATCTACAGAAAATATTAACCTACCTCTACTATCATTTCCTAATACATATAAAAGAGGAAGTTGTCAAAACACGAAAATAAAAATGCAAATTCAAAATGACAACTAGTCCAAATGGAATTCCGTCGTTTATTTTGAAAAACTGTGCATTTAAAAATTTGCTAAACCGTTGGCAATATTTTTCTATTTGGCTCTCAATACACAATGTTTTCTTATAGTCTGGAAAAAAGCTAAGATATGCCCAAGATTCAGGAAAGGTGACAGATGCTAAACTGAAAACTGTTGACCTATTACGATACAATATAATTTTAGCAAAGTCGTTGATATCGATTTCTCCAAAGCTTTCAACAGGCTAGACCATGGCATTTCACTTAAAAAGCTAAGCAACTTTGGACTGTCGTATAGTTTTAATGTTTTTTTTTATACAATTTAGATATTCGAAGACTAATGAGTTCAGTATCGTAGTTTTAGTTCTGTCGAAACACATGCAACATCGGGTGTTCCACAAAGATCTGGAAATGTTCCAGAAGAAATGGAGCCATTTCTATTTATCGTGTTTAAATAATATCTGCCAGGGTATATAAGCGAAGATATTATTGCATGTGGAAGACTGTAAACTATATAAATGAGATTAAAAATATATACTATAAAAACGATATTAAAAATTTAAATACATCGTGAGGAAGTAATCTATTACCAACTTTTATTAATCACGTAAATAATGTAAACTTAAATGATTACAAAATGCTTGAATCCTTCATAGGAAATACTAAATAGTTTACAATGTCTAACATGTTAAAACAACTATTTGATGATTTTATGAGATCTAAGCTAGAATATGTATCTGTTGTATGGAATCCAGATTATAGTGTTCATATAGCTAATCTAGAAAGTGTTCAAAGGTAATTTTTAAAATTCGTAAGTTTTTGTTTTGAAGGTGTTTATCTGGTTAAAGATCTTCCGCACGAAAGATTATTGACTAGATTTAAAGTTCAACTATTAGAAACTTGAAGGAAGCATTTACATAGGTTTAATATTTTTGCGTTATTTGAGTTATTAAATAATTGTATTGACTGTTCACAGTTATTATCACAAATTAACCTTCAGGTTCCTAGATTGCCTATGCGTAACATACATCTTTTTATCTTACAATTTCTAAAGGTAACATACTTTTATTTTCACCAATATGTAAAATTTGTACAGATTCCCAACAATACTAGATAAGGTAGATATTTTCAACTTTAGTCGTACTGACATACCTAATGCTATATTATATAATATTTAATGTTCAATGTTTAAAAAATAAATTTATTTTATATTTTGCTGTTATTTGACTTTATGTATATATATTTAGTATTAAGCTTTTCTAATTCTATAATAGGCCTTGGCTATTAAATGGTGTACATATAAATAAATAAAAATAAATATAACTTGTCATTTAATAGAAAAATATATTTTTATATATATTTCTTTTTATTTAGAGCATCGCTTAGTACTATTAGTTGTTCTACGTATGTTTCTATACAATTTCTTTTATTTAGTAATTTCAGTAGTTCTTCTTGAAACTTTCAAGCACAAATTCGGATTAAGTACAAGCTTTCAACATTATGCAACCCTAAAAAAGTAATGAGTACACACAGCATAGCACATCTCCGTAAACGAGCTCGAGAAATAAAAAAGCCTGAGCTCTGTATTCATTTTACCATTCATTATGGTGTTATATCAAATGTCTGCGCAGTGCACCACATCCAAAAGTAAAAAACAAAAAGGGCCGTCCATATGTTACTGCATTAGTATCGTGCTCGTTTTTCTCTTCAGCTATTTTCCAGTACACAATAAACAAGTCGACGAGGCGACGCGACTCTAAGAGTATGTATGAACTCTGCACAAATTTAAACAGATGTGTTGGTGTTTTAAGGTGTTTTTTCGGGTTTTCGGCAATCTGACCAGTAGGCTTATTACCGATCTACTGGATGGTTGCTATAAGATGTGCGCCTTCTGTTGCTGCACTAGAGGATATAGTAAGGATGGCGATGGAAACAATTTTGGTATTTATTTTTATCTCGTAGTTACGTTCTTTATTATTTTAGTAATACAAATTATACGAATATCTCTAGTATATTATGTTGCAAATTATATTTAAGTCGAGAGTTCTGGATATGCAACAAACTGTTTTCATTACGATTCTAAAAATTATTTTAATGAGAAAAACCATTCTCGAAAATATGTCTGCATATTCGCAAATCTGAAACACTCCTCTTAAAACCCATAGATCTTGTTTCTAAACATTACCTATGATCCAAACGAAACATTTTCATTAATTAATCTGAACCTTTATCTACGCACCCAAATTAATAGTATGTTTCTAAAAATTATTTTAATGAAAAACACGATTCTCAAAAATAATTGTGCGTTTGTATATTCGTATATTGATATATTTAGAACCCCCCCCTTCCACAACAATAGCTATAATCCGAATCTTTTTCATTCCCTAATCTGAACCTTTACGTAGCCACCTAAATTAATATAACGATTCTAAATATCATTTTAATAAAGAAATCCATTCTCAAAAATACGTTTGCATATTCGCATTTTCGAAACACTTCTCTTTAAAACCCCTAGATTTTCTTCCTAAACGTTACAAATGATTCGAAACTTCTTCATTGTCTAATCTGAACCTTTATATAGCTGCCCACGTTAACATAATGGTTTTATATATTATTTTAATAAAGAAACATAATTAGAGCAAGGAACACAGAATTTTAGAACAATCACTGTATTTTTAGTGCTAACTCTGTTAGACAAAAATACGACAAATTTTATCATGTAATTCAGTGCTCGGCGTTTGGCATATAGCCAGGAGAATAGCTGTTTTTACCTAATTTGTTTAGTCCTTATTTTATAGGCATTTTCAGATGGGTTGGAGTATAAACTCTTTATTTCTGTAGTAGGAAACACATTCTCAAAGATACTTCTGCATATTCGCATATTCGAAACACTTCTCTTAAAATCCCTATTTTTTATTTCATATTAAATTTCTTCTGTATTTCTAAAAGTTCCCGACGTTTCTCCTGATGTATCCTTAGAATTTACTATAAATTACTAAAAATTACTTTTATGTTCCTCCAGATATATTTAATATTAAGCAAGTCGCTTTCTTTTTTTTTACATAAATTTTTAAAATTGATTTGTATATATTTCCTTAGATTTTAGTAAGTGCCTTTGATTTCTTTTAAAATGTATTCAGATTGCCTTAAGTTAAGTTCACTGCTTTATGTTTTTGATAGAGTTTTAGCTATTTTTTTTAATTCTGCCTAATTCCCTTACTATCACTTTCACTTCAATCCTCAAGTTCTTTTAATTCTCTTTAATTTTATGATTTTTTAAATTTAATACCTTTGCATATTTTATGTTCCCCTAAATTCCCAAAAATTCCAAACAATTCTCTATGTTTAAATATATTTGTTTATATGTTCACAGTCCTGTAAGTCGTTTATAAGTACTTAACAATTCTTATAGGTTCCTATAGACTCATTACGTATAATTAATTAAATCTGTATTCGAAATCTGAAAGCGGTAGGGATATAAATTAATTTCCCGGTAACTAACTAAAACATTTTTTTGCAAAACCAGCCGTCTACGAACTATAAAATGAGATACGACTTTTTTATTTAGCAAAAATTGAGATACGACTCTTTTTCTTAGCACTCCAGTTCATCTATAATGATATATACAAAATTTTCCCCACTGTGGTTGCCAATGTTTCTGTCACCAATAAAAACACAGACATTCAAACACACAATTTTATCTCCAAGTCCACGTAAACAGTGATAACACCGACGAGATGAAAACAAACTCATAACATGCATCTATGTAACATACGGTGGCAATGTCGTTGCTATAGAAACATCGGCATTGATTCTTAGTCCGTCTCTGTTGCGGCTCGCCAGAATAGACGCCGTATGATAATAATTATATCAGCGTGAGTATACATAGGTTAAATAAAAGAAAATGAAGAAAAATGATAATTGTACAATTCGATTGTGCGATTTAAATATACTAGATTTAATGTCAATGATTATTTAAAAAATTAACAAAAATATATATTGAAATTTTGCACCGTTGGCTGCCTGACAATAGCCTTAGCGACCAATATTTATTTTTGTTATTGCTGATAGATAAAAACTACAAATCACACTTCGTCAAATAGTTTATTTGGTTTTTGAAGTTATTTCTTTAAAAAAAAAGTCTTATCTTTTGTTTAGCAAAATCAAAGTATTTGAAGTATTTATTGGGTAGTAACTTCGTCAGTTTATAGAAAATGGTTAAATTATTTGAACGGGAAAAATTTAAATTTCTTTGCATGATCGGATTTGGAGACAGAATGCGCATCCCAAGAGAATCAGTTAAGTTGTTCAATTCAACTCGTCCTGATCGGCAACCAATTAGCCAAAGCATGAAAAGTAATGTTCCAGGTTATTAGAAGGGAGCCTATTAAGTGACCAGCCAGATCACCAGATTTGATGCCCCTAGATTACATTTCGTGGGAATATTTAAAATACAAAGTATACGTTACTATGCTGGAGAATTTAGAAGATTTAATAGCAAGAATTCGTAAGGAAATGCAACGTATACCTCCTGAAGTTATTGGCAAAGTTCAAACAGAATTTATTAAAAATCTTGGCTACTGTCAGACAGCCAACGGTGCACAATTAGAACATTTACTTTGTTAAATAATTATTGTCATTAATCACCCTTTATGTATTAATTATTTTTGAAAAAGTGCGCAAGTAGAATTAAAATTTTTTGGGTTCGAAAGTTTTTGCCAAAAATTATTCCTTGAATTTCTAACGAATTTATTCATTACTTTACGAAAGTGTTTTTATGTATCATTGCGTTTAGAAGCTTGTTAAAAATATACTTACTATCTCTCCACTATATTATGATGAATCTAAAGGTCAAGAGTGACTGTGTTTGGTCTGAAAATAATACTGGCGACATTTAAGTTGAATGATACTGTACTTAAATTTAAAATTTATGTCTTGAAGTATCAAGAATATGTAAAGCCAAGCCACGTCTCGTGGTCCTTTGAGATATATATTATATATCTTATATATGTATTTATATATATTAGTTTTAAATTTTTTACGGAATTACGCACGTTACAGAAATAAAGTAATTTACTTAAGTTTCATCCATTCTCCTTATCGAATCCGGCTCAAATCACCGACTGAATTCATAAGTAGCACACAACACATAAAACTACTTTTTTTTTATCGAGAGCTGACTTCTTTTCAGTCCTTCACGTTCTATTCAATTACATATAATTGACACAATAAAGGACAAATTTTCTTTTTCAGGCTTAGTCAAAGAGGCGACTGAGGAATTCTACAAAGAAGTGAGCAGAGAAATGGTCGAAAATCTACTAGAAAATAAACAGAATGGAACATTCATTATTAGGCCGTCGAAAAAATCCAATCTCGGAACGCTGTCTGTTATCCAGGATAATAAAATATTTCATCTGAATATAAGGAGGCGGCAGGACGACCTCGTGGCGCTCGGCAACGAAAAGTCCAACGAGAAGTGTTTCGGCGACTTGAACAGTTTAATTAATTACTACATCAGTAATTATTTAGTGTTGTACTCCAATGGCGAGAAAAGCTTTACATTGTTATTACCCTACAGAGAGAAAAATACATTGTCATAAAAAGACTGATTGGCTTTTTACTCAGAAATTATTTTAAACCAGTTTAATATGAAAATGTTCAACAAAATAAATGAATTATAGAATAACATAGAAACTAACAGTAACTAAACAGGCAGCTAACCTGAATGTCCATCGTATTCTCGTCTTCTCAACAAATGAATGGTATCAATTAGAAATCGTGCCTATGCATCGGATTGTTCAAAAAGTTCGTTTGATTTTATCATAAGGATTTATTATTAATATTATAGATATTACAAATTATTTTCAAATCAGTAATGTACGTTCCTCCACTTTCAATAACTTCCTCCCATCTCTTAGTAAGCTTCATAATACCATTTTCATAGAAACTTTGTGGTTTGCTCGCAAAAGGCGTTTTTAAATTATTTCTGACTTCCTCGTCATTGGCAAATGTTAAGTTTCGTAAACTGTTATCCATGGAGCAGAATAGGTAAAAATCCGAGGGCGCGAGGTCTGTGGATTACGGTGGATGGGGTAAAACATCCCACTCTAACTCCAACAATTTCCTCTGGGTCTGCAGAGAGTGTGAGGTCGAGCGTTGTCGTGATGGAAGACGACCTTCTTACGATTTACCAGTCCTGGGCGCTTTTCCTGCACGGCTTAACTCAATTTTTGTAGTTGTTTGCAGTAAACGTCCGAATATATTGTTTCGTTCCTCGGTGGTAGCTGAAAATAAATGATTCCTTTAAAATCCCACCAGACGGACAATAAAACTTTCCTGGGGTGAAGCCCTGCCTTTGGTGAGGATTGAGAAGGTTCATCAGATTTTTCTCACAATCCTTTTCGACTGAAATTATTGTAAATGCACTTTTCATCTCCAATAATCATATTTCTCAAGAAGGAATCGCTACGTTGATGAATCCTTAACATATCGTAGGTGTTGATGCGATCCATGAAATTGGATTCGCTGAATTGGTGAGGAACCCAAACATCGAGTCTACTGACAATCTGAAGTTGTTTAAGGTAATTCTGTACACTGTACATACAGTAATTTTGACGTGCTGTTTTTTCTTTGCAAGCTCAGGTATGGCTTGGCCAGAATTTGCCTCAACTAAGGCTCGTAAGTGCTCGGGAACTTCTTTAGGTCGGCCTGACTTTGGGACGTCCGTGAGGGAAAAATCGCCAAATCGAAATCTCTTGAACCACTTTTGACACGTTCGATATTGAATAACATTTTTGCCGTACACAAAACACAATTTTCAGCAAGTTTCAGCAGCTCTATTGTCTATTTTAAAATAAAAAATCATCACGTGCCTAAAGTGCTCGGCTTGATGATCATTTTCAATTAAGTTCATACAAAACAATAATAAAACAAGTTCACTAGTATAACTGTAGCAAACAACAGTTAAATATCAGGGTTAAATAGGGAGGAATGTTTCAAGGCTACAGCTGTGCGCATGACATCATAGGCCATGACGTAAATGGTTAACTCGGAAAACCGAACGAACATTTTGGACAACCCATAATATACACAAAATCAATATTACCTCAATTAGTTTGAATACCAAGGTTTTATGATAAACAAATATCTCATCAAAATGAACAAATATGTGCTCTTGATGTATTAATAATTAGAAATATGGAAAATAAATTTATATTGTCAATATTATTACAGTACAAATCTAGAAAAAGAAACAGGATCTGGATATAATAACTTTATATCCAGATGTAGAGGAACCTGATTTTCCGATAAATAACTTTTTCTTTCATCGAGATGGTACTTTTCCATTATGTAGCACTGAGCCGCATTTATTTAAATGAGATATTCCCGAGTCGTTGAACAGAGAGAAGGGGGCCGATTGAGTGGCCAGCCAGATCCCCAGATTTGACACCTCTAGATTACTTCTTGTGAATATATTTAAAAAGTAACGTATACGTTACTAAACTGAAAAATTTAGAAGATTTAAAAGCAAGAATTTGTCACGATATACAATGTATACCGCCTGAAGCTATTGACAATATTTAAAAAGAATTTATTAATCGGCTTTGCTACTGTCAGACAGTCAACGGTGCACAATTTGAACATTTAATTTTGTTGTTTTTTTAAATAATCATTTCCATTCAATTTCTAAATTGAATCTATTCATCTAATTCATGTGCACATAATCTGCAAAAATAGTGATGGAATGTGTCTATTATTGCAGTCTTCTTTGCACCTTCTGCAATGTTGCCCTTCCTAGACAACGGCTGAGCCGTAATTTGCATATAACAATTTTTCAACTTGTTTTTCATGTTCCATAATGAGAATTTATAAAATATGACTTTTAACCATCTGTATATCACATAAAACAATATTTTCCGCGCCCGCTTTATATGACATCTAGTAAAAGTTTCAGCGCATAACAAAGAAATACGTCATGTATACATTAATCAAAACAACGAAACGAAAAAGCCTAGTACTGACACGATAAGAAGTTTCCCCTTTATTTTATGAAATTATTTAAAATTTTCAACACAGGCGAACACAAAAACTCGATTATTTGATAGCGATCGTCGTACACGGCAAAAAAATCACATCAGGGCGTGTGTCTTGTTTTTCTGCGGTAATTCTTCATAATTCCTCGGCAACAGACACGCATTATCCCTACGTGACAATCAATAACTAACTCACTTAAAGCCTACGATATATCTTATCCTATTCTGCAGCTAATTATTTTTATACAGACCACAACGAAAACTGCCAGCACTGAAACAGCAACGAAAATTCGAACGTAATCCAATACTATCACAATTTTAATTAAAACAGTATGAGTATGGAATGATTCTTTCAATTAATGCATTAATGAGAAGTGACTGAAGGTTAAAAAAATTAAATAATCTAGTAGTACAGTAAAGGCGTGCAGAAAAGAATTACGAAAAGCATCTAGCGTTTCTGTATTGTAATCGCTGTTTCTGTAATCATATTTTTTTATTCGATCACTATATGTGGTTGCCATTCTCTGGATTTCGTCCATTATGAATGGTACTAGTTTATTTTCCAGTGAAAGTTTGGATTTCCGTCTAAAGGCCTGATTACACAGTACGAGCTGCTGACATGACAGTAGACAGCTACTGCCACTGTATACTCGCATGACAGTAGCTCGACTGACCTCGACCGGCCATACGATGAGAGTAGCTGTTATGACATAACAGTAGGTGATCAGATATTGCCCCAGAGATTGCAATCAAATGTGAATTTCGTTGTGTGCAAATGTACTGAGTATACGAGCTACTGACATTTCGCGAAATCGTACGAGTTGGCGTCCGAGTCGCATGCGAACTGCTGCAGGCCTTAAGGAGCGAGTATATCTGTCGAGACTTGAAGTCTAGCTGTCTTCGTTTGGTGTCAATATCTTTCTGTCAGGTAAATCATTAGTCGAGGTGTAGTCCTACATATTTCATTTCAGTTTGTATTGATATCAGTGAATTATTCATTGTTACAGGTTTACAAGTGCTGTGTTGGTTAGTAAATGTGATTTAAGCATATTTGGTTGTATTAATTCATCGTAGCATTCAGAGAGTAGGGTTTAGCTGTATTTGAAGGTTGTGGATGGCAGCTTGTGGACTTGGTGGATAACACAGCTATATCGTCAGCATTAGATGATATATTGATAGTATTTGTTTGGGGGATATCAGCTGTATATATCAGAAAGGGTATGGGTCCAAGAACGCTGCCTTGGGGAACACCTGACTTAGAACACCGGACTGAGAAATTTCTATGAGATAGGTAGATTAAAATAGCTTTAGCATAAAGTAATAATTAGGAGATAGAGTCCTTTCTAGTTTAAAGAGCGGGTCTCGATGCCATACCTTGTCGAATGATTGGAAGATGTGAAGGAATACTGGCCAGAATTATTACAGAATTTCTTTTCTTGGAGGATTTTGGTAATTTCGTTTACTATCCTGTGAGCTTTATGTATTGTCGATTGATCGTATTGATGTTCTCGAAATCCAAACTACTATCCAACTATCTCTGATGGATATATTTTGGTAATTATTTATATACCGAAAAAAGCAGTTTATTTCTTTAAGAAGACGCGTTTATTTGACCTAAATTTGACTCCGAATATATATCTTTTGATATAATTTTGTTAAAAATAAGTACATTTTAATAAAAATTAGGCTTTCCATATTTTGTTAGTTTCTGAATATAGTAGTGTAGTTAATTTTTCTATAAAAGAAAAAATCACTAACTATATTTCGGTCTCTGGTCAACCTTGAAAAAAGGCGAAAGTAGACGATGGACATTTTAAATATTATTATACGATATATTGTACAAATGTAGAGATGTTAATACTTTATCTAAAAAAAAGTGTATTCAAATCGGTTGAAAACTACTTATTATACCCGAGTTCTACTACATTGCCCCTAATTACAAACAAAAAACATCAAACTAGTTCTTCTGTACATAACAATTTGAAAATTATCCGCCTATATACTAAAATATATATATTTTTTAAAACTTTTATTAAAGAAGATAAATAATTACACAGCAAAATACAGTATAAACATCATTACAGTTGATGCTCAAATTGATGTTCATTAACGCAATACTCAAATCTTTTTAAAACATTAGTATAGCATGCTGCTCTAATCACTTCTGGTGTAACAGTTTGGCACGCTTTTCTGGTTTTGTTTTGCAAATCGTCTAAATTTCTAGGCTGTGTATTATAAACCAAACCTTTTGAGTATCCCCATAGAAATAAATCTAAAGGTGTCATATCTAGGGAGCGAACCGGCCAAGATACTGTACCAACCCGCCCAGTCCATCTTTTAGGGAAAGTAGCAACAAGATATGTCCTAACTTGCTGGGCAAAGTGAGGAGGTGAGCCATCCTGCTGCCACCACATCGCCCTTTTTCGTTTAAGGGAATACCTTCAAGTAAATGGGGAAGCATATTCTGGAGAAAATCTAAATATTTTTCGCCGTTCAACGTTTCTTGATGGAAATATGTCCCAATCAAACGGCCGTTGAATAAGCCACACCAAATATTTACGCCCCATGTTGTCTGGAAATTAGTTTCTCGCATCCATTTTGGATTTTCAGCTGACCATTAGTAACAATTATGTGTATTAACGGTGCCATTGCTGTGAAAACGACTTTTATCACTCCAAAAGATTTTATTTAAAAGGAACGAGTCATCTGCGACTTCCACTGACATTTCAGCAATAAAATTAAGTCTTCTTTCAGGATATTCAGGGGCTAAACCATGCGTTAAATGTATTTTGAAAGAGTGATATTTCTGATCCTTTATTACTCTCTGGATTGTAGTTCTACTTACTCCTAATTTTTGCTGAAGACACCGCGTTGAGATGTGGGGATTTACTTTAAGATACGCCAGAATATTAATTATGGTATCCTCTGTTTGAATAAGCTATCTTCGAGGAGTTTTCCGTTTTCCACTAGGAAAAGAACCACGTCTTAGTGTTTGTTCCACGTAAGCAAAGGTATTTTTACTTGGATGTGTTCGGTCGGGCAAACGATAACTATACAAATTTCTAGCACGTCTGCTATTTTTTCCACATTCTCCATAGATCAGCAGCAAATCAACGTACTCGTCGTAAGTAAAATGTAAAGGCATAATAATCTTATTACTATTTTTACAAAAGCAAAATCTATTAATACTGCTTGACAGCTCTTGGCAAGTAGGGATGTCTTTCTGCTGACAGCACAAATTTTTTGTTTCTAAGCTACCTAAGGGTACGTTTTTTTTTTTAATAAAAATAAAGAAACGTTCATAAACAGTTGTTTATCATTACTGTAGTGGCAGAAAAACTTGACAAGTATAGTATCCTTGGATTTATATTAGACAGATCATCACAAAATTGCAATAACATGCAGGGCGTCTCATTTAAAATGTTGAAGTTGATGTCACGTGACCGGAAATTTGCAGGTGAAATAAAGTCCTTTTATGCCACAAATAGGCAATGCTTTCGGCTATTTAACATCGCCAATGTTCAAAATTACTGTTCAAATAAATTTCGAGATATTGATTGGCCAAAACTTCGTGGGCTACCCTGTATATTTTTATATAGACTCCTATCTATAATCCATTTAGTTTATAAGAGCCACATTTAACAGTATTGTGTATCAATCAGCTGCCAGAACAACAGAATGCACATTTAGCTAAGTAATTCCTCAATCTTGAAAAATGGTGCTTTCCAAGCATGTGTGAGGCAAGTTAATAATTTCCGCTCGTCAATGAAAATTCCCCCAGTTGTTCTCTTAGCATTCTGAATGATTTATAATTTCATAAGAGCGCACCTTTCTCATGTTTTCCATTACAAACGTATTGTTTTTTTATGCATGGATCTCTCCGCGTGGAATAGTAATTTTATCTTGTTGACTCTAGACGATGATCTGCAAAAAATAGACCGTATAGACAACACGACAAATAAATAAAAACGCGCTTTCTGCGTGCCATCATTTCCGAAATCCTTAGCCTATTTCCCTACGCCCCGACCGAGACGCAAATAGACTGAGGTTTGGACAGCCCGGCAATGAGCTTGATCCCTATTATCTCATTTATTACCAGAGCGTCGTGTAGAAGTCGGCATTTCAACTGGAAATAAAAATAATAAATAAATCACCATAGATCTCAGATAGAGTTCTCTTGAAAGCTATATTAAAACTAGTTTGATTAAAAAAGATGGTTTGATTGTTGTCATCTCCTGGTGATGCCATCTTACGCCATCTGGTTTGTGAAACGGGATTCTAGCAACGTTACACATCGTATTATTTTAAATGGCCATCAAAATGAAATCTAGTCAACAGAAATTGGACATTTCGAATTATAAGGTAGGAACACAATTGAAATGTTACAAATACAATAAATTTACATTATAAATATGCAAAATTACAGTTAATATGGAGGCTAATAACACAGACCTACAAATTTTGACATTTTGAAAGTTTATTTGGGTTTAATAAGTATAATCGTATAATCATAAATTATGCTATTCATTTTCCTTGTGAAGCTCATGATAATGCACGCGCAGAGCATTAAGAGGGAGTTTAACTAGAACACATTCGTCATTCATTTCCAGAAACATGTAAACGCATACACTCTAATAGTGAATTTATTTGCAGATATATCTTTTGATATCGTCTGCATAATATAAATAATTTATGTTGTACTTTCTAAACAGCCATGTAATGTCACTAATAAACATATTAAATAAGGGACCAAGTACATATCCTTGGGGTATATCCGAAAAGGCGGTAATATTTTTGAATATAAAGCCTCTATATTTTACATATCGAATGCGATTCTCTAAATAAGATTTTACTAGGTTTTGAACATTCTGTGAAACATATTATGTTAAATAATCGTGAAGAGATTGGAGCGAAATATCTGTTCGCTTTTACAAAAACAATGCTGTAACAACAATTACTGGATCGGTTCCTTTGATGAGGTCTTTGAATAAAGGATCTTAATAAGGTGAAAGAATTTGTTTTCTTTAAGAGATAGCCTTAATAGACATACTGCTTCCAATAGAGCTGATTTAAAGGTATCAAGTTTCTTTTACATTTTCTTTTCTGTTAGATAAACTCGTATCTGTACCTCAACAATCTTGTCAAAAAGGAGGTTAATTTTATTATCGAACCAATTACCGATCTCGTCAGTTCATCTATTGCATTAGGAAGATTCCCAAAAATCCTGGGAACATAATATTATTTCCTAAAATTATATGGTTTAGAACTCACCATTTACTCACGCTTCCAATTAAAGGTTTGTATTTTGGTAAGTAATCGAATATTTTGAGATCGAATATCTATTAGAGTATTGTATAATCTTAACAGGGCATTCGATTATATGTCATGAAAAAGTAAAAATTATTACCTTGGCACGTACTGGCATCAATGGTGTAACTCTTGAATTAATTATTTCGTTCTTGGGAAATCAGAAAATTAAGTCAGTAAATATCCCGCCAAGATATTACCTCAATTTTTTCAGCATGTACGCAAATGATCCATCTCTGATAATATCCGATGACGCAAATGAATGATTAGGGATTAGATCACATATGCTTGGTATTACATGTCAAACAAGGGCGCTTTGATTGCCACTTGGATGAATAATCGACCGGCTTGCTTATATCTTAAGTTCCGTAGATCCCTTGTCTGTTACATATTAGGCAAATAAAAGATCCCTACTCTACTACAATAGTGCGAATTTCGCAAAATTTTTGCACTTTGGCACTTTTTGACAATTCCGTTGTTTGTAAAATTTAAAGCATTTAGACTGTTCACCTATTATTTATGATAACATTTTAGAACCATTATAGAGGTGTCATAATCATGAGATATAGTTTTGTCCAATAAAAGCAGAAGGAGTCTGGAAATGTCACTAAGTACTAAAAAATAATACCTAGACACATATCATCTTATATGCTGGGATCTGCATAGTGTGAAGGCAACAAGGAAGCTGACAGATTGGCTAGGATCACTGCCAGTCTAAATACTCATGAACCTTGCCCTCTAGTACACTATCAATGTCAAGAATAAAATAAATAACTGAACACGAAATATCTGCCATCCGAGATTCAAGCGCACAATAAATTACCTATTATGCTAAGTAGCATCGGAATCCAACAAGATAATACACTCCAAAATTCATTATTTATCGATTGCATATCAGAAAAATGTATTGAAAGTATGTCATTGCATTCTTTGTCAATTGTTCATTAGTTAAGGTCCAAAATTTTGATTGACGCATTTGTATAATATGCTTATTTGTCTATGGGAATTCCCTAATTTATTATAAAAAATTACCGACGTAGAACGCTTTGGACTTCAATATTCTACTTGAACTTAGCTCAAACGTCGTCCTATTACGTATACAGATGAAAATTCAACCGAATCTGCCTCTCCGTGCGCCATATATAAGATTTAACTGCAGTCGCTCTATTGATGTACCTTCCACTCACAGAAAATTTCATATGTACATTAGTTAGCGTCTATTTGCTTGCTTTGGCAGAATTTATTTCTTCAATGTGCAAATAGTTGGTGGAATTTCAAGTGAGGCTTCAGCGCTCGTCCTGGCAACGTTTTCCTCGATAGACGAGTGGTTTCGTCGAAATTCACTTCATACTTAATTTTATACTACATCGTACAGTAAATATAATAAATTCTAGGGTATACAGGCAACCGAGAAGAGAGCATAAACAATAAGAAGGGTGCACCTAAAAATCAGAGATACGGTGGTTCATGTAGTGTCAACAGCACAAGCAGACATAACCCGAGATCTTCTAAGACAATAAATACAACGTGAAAACGTATCTAAGATTCAGCTACAGAAATGTATAAGGTGCAGATGAAAGAATGTGATGTAATACATGTATAGTTATTTAGAATTGGTCGTCCAAACTAGCGATAACAAAAATAAGTTTAGAAAGTTTATTCATTGTATTATTTATAACTATAATTTTATATAATCTTAAAAATTGTTAACTGTATATTAAGAGAAAAATGTGGTATTATGACGCTTGACATGGGTTCATGCTGCAATAGAAACAATGACGGTGTTGCATGATTTGAACTGGCCAAACTTGCGAACTTTCTAGACTATCTAAATTATATTCCAGACAGCCTGAGGAATCAGTTTATATCACTTTTGATTAACAAGAATCGCTCTGTTAGTTTCATTTAGTCTATATACGGTATAGCTCTAGATTTTGAATTATCCGTAGTAGTACTAGTGTTTCTTTCAAATTTATGGTCATATCTATATTGTAATGCATGTCACTTGTTTTCTTATATATAGTATAGAAATGAACTACAGGACTCAACTATTCAATAGATAAGTAATTTTGTCGAATGTTTCAATGACTTATTTATTTTACAACATGTATTGTTTACAACATGTATTATTCTGCGTTTACGGATATTAAAATTTCTTTTCTTCAAAATCATATTATTAATGGGATATTTGATATTTATGCAAATAAAATTATTGTTTGTTTCATCTCTTGCATATTACATATAACAAGTAAATGAATTCAAGTCATATATCTACAATACGTATTACAATTACAAGGCACTCTGAAAAAACTTACATTAGAAGCCTAATAACAGAGAAATGTCAAAAAATAGAGAGGATTTAGGAAGATCAGAATATTTAAATAATCAAGTGTGATAGATTGACTAGCGTTTGTGGAGTAGGAAATGATAATTTAAAAAAAAATTGCAGAAAAAGGAAATAAAACGTACATATATTTAATTAAGTTTAGAAAGAAAGACTCCAAACGTGGAGATAAAGGTACAGGAAGAAACAGAAATACAATTTTATAATGGATCTTTGCACGTGTACAAATTTAGTGACGACGCGACACACGGATCACATGCTACACCACTCGAAATGATTACTAATATGCTACAATTACCAGCACAGTATGTCTAGCGACATATGTTTCAATCAACTACGTCCGGCATAGACAGTTAATAATTTGCCGAACAATATGCAATTATGAAGTCACGTCTTAGCTTTATTGTATAATTTGATTCATTGGCGTCTCAATATTTCTGTAAAATTTATTTCAATTTTGTTTCATTTATTTTGATTTTTGTTGAATTTATTTCATTTATTTTGATGGAAATATCACCTCCATCGATGTTTTTGTGGAGAATTTTTTCATTACTCCATCATACGTTGACGGATTTGTATTGTACTACTTGACTGTTATCCTAAAATGTATTTCCGCACGACACTGTTCAAAAATGTCAGTTGATTGATTCATACTATTGTTACCTGTGACGCACACGCAAGACATCATTATACAAACCATAGTACTGAGAGATTACTGGTTAAGTACAAAGAAGAAACTTTCTAAGCAGAGAGAAAGCTAAGATTGTATAAAATAAATGCTTTATGGAGAGAACAGGAACGGAATTTTAACAATATACGAGGGCTGATCAAAATATGTAGTGTACAGATATAAAAACAGATTTTTATAGCAGAAACTGCTGACGCTATGTCTGTGTGAAATAATGTGTCAGATAGCCTGATCCTTTGAAATAGTTAGTGTCAAGTTTGAACAAGTTGTGACTTGTCAATTGGCATACAGATCCAGAAGAGTGAGGACGTGTTTACCATATCTGTCGCGCACCATGGATTTCGAACAACGCATTAACATTGAGTTTTGTTTTAAGTTACGAAAAGGTGCCAACAAATCTAATTAAATGTTAAAATCAGTATATTGTGATAATATGGCGACTTGCAAAAACTGTTTACAAGTGGCATGAGCGATTTAAAAGCTGAAATAAATTGGTTGAAGACAGGCAACGGTCGGGACGTCCTTCGACCTAAAAACAGACGAAAACAAGTGGAAAAAATTATTGAGTACTGAGGTGGAAGAAAGCAGTTGACTGACTATTCGGGAGATTAGCGAAGAACTGAACACCTCGTACGAGCCAATGGCTTCCTCCTTCATCACGACAACGCGCGAGGCCACACCTCGCTTCTGATTCGCGACATTTTTGTTGAAAGAAACAAATTGTTATCTGTCCACATCCGCCTTACTCTCCAGATTTAGCATCGTGCAACTTCTTGCTCTTTCCAAAAATCAAAGCCCTGCTAAACGTAAAACGTTTAGACACCATTCTCGACATTGAGAGGGCCACGATGGAGCAGCTACAGACCCTTCCAAAAGAAGCCTTCTAGAAATGCTTCCAATCATGGAAAAAACGCAGGAATAATTGCATCACTGAAAATAGACATTGAAGTGATACTGTGCGGAGAGTGGCAAAAATGTTCGTGGATAAGGGAAGTACGAAGAAAGAAATTAACGTAATGGAATCATTATATAAATAACGTGAAATGATTTTGTCTGTACAATAAACGTTATTTAAGGAAATAGAGAGAAAAATTAATCATTCTAGTGTTAACACCAATGACCCAATTTACATTCATCTTGTTCCCTACAAACTTATTGATTAATATAAATGTTCGAGACTGACAAACACCCGCGCGCCTTACGGAAACCTCTATCCGCCATGTACATGCTGATCTCCCTCGCTTAATAAAATTGAATTGGAAGTTTTATGGCTCAAAACTTAATCGCTGTAAGCAATAGCTTCAAACACCATCTAAATGCTTATAATCCCTGGGCGGATTTTCCTAAATTAGCTCTAGTTCCTCGTGCATTTCCTTGATGAATGTTACGGCAGTAAAGCTTAAAAACAGCTTCATTTCAACAACTCGATAATCAGACATTACATTGTCGAGCAACGCTAAATTTTATGGCAGGAAGTTCACCCTTAAGTTGGACGGGGCAATTTGCCCCTTCCTACCGACGGCGCGAAATATTACTCATAGAATCACGGAACATTAGTCGGTCTGTTTCCATTCTCCTCCTCATAGGTATGTATAATACTGAGGAATAAAAATTGTGTTGCATTTATCACGGCACTTGTTCTTACCTAATTTAAGGGCGCTGAGTCCAAATCTGTATACAGTTTTGCTGTGTAAGCTCTAGATTTTTTGCAATTCGACATTTGCTTTTAACGCTTCGTATAATGACATGACGTCGCAATTGATCAATTGCGCAAGATAAAATACATTAATTCAAATATGGATAGGTACAAACGATATTTACTTTAAATTAACGTACACATATTTTTACATTTCAATATAAATGCGATAGACAGTGATAATTCGTAACAACTGATATGGATGAAAACTTATTCCTCTTTGCTCGAATGGGATCCTCCTATTCGGGCAAAAATTTACGCAAAAATTTGCTTTTAAAAAGCAATCTCATTTATGCTCTAGGCAATAGTCTGCCATCATATGCTTGTCCCAATGCCATCGGTAGCGTTTTTCCATCGTCAAAAGGTCTTTGTGGAAAAGTTCCCCCTGTTCGTCACTTACAGCCTCAAGGGTCTCTAGGAAATGGTCGAGTTGACTATACAGGAAATGCAGCTTGACATTCATATTGTAACCTAGAGTCAATAGCATTGTAGTAACCAGAACGTTATAGATAGGTCTCCGGCGTTTCTTTGTTGTCAAGGAAGTTTTGTATAACTACCATGAAAGATAGCCACGCTGCTTTCTCTTTGCCATTAGTCTTCCTGACAAAATCTTGCGTATGCAGATCTATATTATTTATTTACACACATTCGCTTTGTATTTTAACCTTCATATTTCAACTTATTTCGCATGATGCATATGTAATTTTGAAAATCCACAGTAATATAATTGAGAATCAAATATACGAGCCCTTTTTTTTATTTGAATTTGAAAAAAAAAGAATAACAGCTCATTTTTCTACATAATCTCCTGATCTGGAAACACATTTTTCCCGGCGTGTAGGTAATTTTGTAATGGCCTGTTCGTAGAATGAAGTTGGTGTGTATCCAGCCTATTACGCGAGTAGGCTTCAACCTCCTCATCGTTGTTGAATATTTGCCCTCCCATGGCTTCCTTGAGAGGTCCAGAGAGGTGAAAGTCGCAGAGCGATAGATCAGGGTTATAGAGAGGCTGTTCAAGTGTCTCCCAGCCCAATTCCTCCAATTTTTATCGGGTCAGGGCTGCTGTATGGGGACGAGGATTATCGTGGAGCTCTTCTCTCATCTGTAGGTCACGTCGTTTGCGGCGATATGCAAGTCTAACCTCGCTTAAAATGTCGCAGTAGTACGTCTCATTAATGGTCCTGTGATCATGCAAATAATCGAGGTGCAACAAGCCATGCTGGTCAAAAAAAAACTGTAGCCAAAGCCTTGCCTGCTGACAGCCTTGACTTGACTTTCACTGGTCCAGCCTCCCCTTGACGTCTCTACTCCTTGCTCGCTTGTTTCGACTCAGGGGTATAGTGATGCACCCACGTTTCATCGCATGTGATAACGTGAGTGGGAAGGGAGTCTCCCTTTTCCCAAAATTTCGCTAGGAGACGCTGACACACCTGAAAACGTTGTAATTTCTGCTCAGTTGTCAGAAGGCGAGGGACCCACCTTGAGCACACCTTACGAAGCCCTAGCTCCTCTGTGATGATCGAAAAAGTGATTCCATAACTTATTTCAACCTTAGATGCAATCTCATTGGTGGTCAGATGCCCATCACCCTCAAGAAGTTGTTGAACGCGAACGATGTTGTCGCTGGTGATGCTGGTGCGAAGTCGGCGGTCATGGCTCTCATTTTCAACATTCTCATGACCCTCCACAAACTGTTTATGCCATGCAAGCACTCATAACAGTGTCCCTTCCTTAAACTACGCGGTCAATCTTGTCAGGATTTCAGCTGGTTTTATACCTTCCCTGGCGAGAAACTTGATGATAACACGCTGAGAAATTAACGAAGGCACCTTCTGCTCAGACATCGTCATGACGGGTACTGAAAGGAACGAGCGAGGTCGCCCACTTGCTCTCCCCTCTCCTGACATCCCCACCCAACAACCCACGAAGCGGGCACCCTCACGCGTTACTATTGCATGCCCAGAACCAAAAGGCTCGTTTATATTTGATTCGCCCTCTATCTTAGAAAAATTATTAAGATATTATCGCATCATAATCTTAAAAGTAGTTTTTGGTATCTAAATTGTCAAATTAATTATGTAATTTACAAGACAATATAAATGGTTTTAAGAACAATGATGTTGTGGAAACCTATAGAAAACAAATTTATGACCATTCAATGATGGAAAAGATATGTAGAGTACAGGTTACGTGACAGTTCTTAAGTTAAGTTTCTGCAATTGTGTCTTAAAATAAAAATAATGCATCAATATAAATAAATAAATCCTGATGTACCGACTTATATAAAGTGATTTTCACAGAATAATTAAATTTTGTGAAACTCCAATGGAGATAAATAAGAAACTCATGCTATTCAAATTAGTTATTTGGCTTCAACGTTGCTATTTTTCTCTGAAATATTCATATAGAATTTCGACTCGATTTGGGTAACAGTTGAAACTACATGATTTGAATTACGCGCCATTTGTGTTCTGTCAAAGATAGGCCGTCAATATTTAACGACTGTCATACACGAGCGGCTAAATACCAATGGTGGCTCCACATATTGCGCATGTGCAAAGTAAGAAAGGACCATTTTATCTTTAACTGTTACAGCATTTAAAAAGAAAGAAAAGTAGGAGTCTAGGGTCCTGGGAAAATTATTCTATAAGAAAACGAATATTAACATTTAAAAGACGACTTTAATCGTCACAATCATAGTTTAATGCTGAAACCATTAAACTTGTGACTTTTTAATATTGCCATAATTCGTAATGATAATATTAACATTTTATTACATACAATGATTTTAAACTTACCATTAACTAGTACTGCAATATGTTTAACTTTTGCTAGATATGTTTTGAATACTTTTACTATTATATAATATACATCAGCAAGAATCTATGCATCGTTTAGGATATTGTCATATGCATAATGGTTTTTATGCATATGACATATAATTAAATAACTGTTTATTTTTAACGACCTTGTATTTCTTATTTAATTAAAGTCAAAATTATACTATGGTTTGTATAAAGATTCTTTGCATGTACATTACAGATAACAATCGTATGAATCAATCAACTGACATTTTTGAACAGAGTCGTGCCGAGAGCACATTTTAGAATAACAGTTAGTATAATACAAATCCGTCAACCTATAATAGAATAACTAAAAGGCTCTCCACAAAAACATTCAATGGAAGTGATATTTCCATCAAAATAAATGAAATAAATTCAATAAAAATCAAAAGAAATGAAACAAAAATGAAATGAATGTTTACCGAAATACCTATTGAGACGCCAATGAATCAAATTATACAATAAAGCTAAGATGTGATTTCATAATTGCAGTTTGTTCGGCAAATTATTAACTGTCTATACCATACGTAGTTGACTGAAACATATGTCGCTAGACATACTGTGCTGGTAATTGTGGCATATTAGTAACAATTGCGAGTGTTGTAGCATGTGATCCGTGCGTCGTCACTAAATTGATACACGCGCGAATATTCATTATACAAATTGTATTAAGAGCAGGCAGTTAGTATTATTAATTAACTATATAAGCTATAATTAACTAACTGCTTATTTTTAACGACCCTGTATTTCTCATTTAATTAAAGTCAAAATTATACTACATCTCCATAAACAAATATGTCTCTATATCCCTATTATAAATGTATATCCTATAAATATATGTACTTCCTTTAAAATTGGTCAACTAAGAGTTGACCAACCTTGTCGATTCTTAACTCCAACTTAGATTAATCAAATCCTTGCTTCAAGCTAACGGCTGATGAGCATATCGTAATCCTTAACAAAATCTCATTAAAAGACCACACTAGATCCAATTTTGTGAACCGGACTAGTCGCAAGTGCATAAAGAGTAGAACAGGAAACCCTATCTGACTCACATATCCCATCTCGGGGCGCAGGTATTATTTAAATCCCCGGGAAAGGTTTCAACCATAAAAGAGCGTCTTATCACTTTTGTCTTGAAAGGGATTTGTAGCGGGGTTTAAAGAAGTACACATATCAAACGAGGATAAGTTTTAAATATATGAATATAAATTGTTGGTAAGCAGCTTACCACCCTAATCTAACCCCAGCCGTGAATCCTGGCGCACTTAATATTGTACTTGCCCTAGATTCGTTATACGAGCATTACGGCTTTAATTTTGTGAAAAAAAATGCACGCTTATAATGATGAAAACACAAACGTGCATCTAAATTGGTTATTTGCGGCTGTTTTATGCGGGAAACGAAACTCGCAATAAAACCACCAAACTTACACGATGGTTCACTGAAAATTCACTGAGTAGATTTTAAGGCCATATATTTCATACATATTAAAATAATTAATAATACATTAAATTTAAATAATATAAATTAATTAATATAAATCATACATATTATCACGAACGCCTCGACCGATCCCAAACGCCGGGAATATTCGAAACCTCGAGTGCGTGCGGTGTTCGGACTTCCAGTGCGTTCTATACTAGAAGGTTCGCTAAAGTTCTTTATCTAGAAACGCCTGGAGAGACGTTCCACTGCCTATATAAGAATTATGTCGTCCGACCAGCAGTTAATTGAATTTGGACCACGATAGTGAGCGATACAGTGCGAAGAAAGTGATATACAGTGCGAAAGTTAGTTTATAAAGTTAAAGTAGAAAGAAAGTTAGTTAGTTGGACTTGTGAGTAGTTGAGTTGTAAATAAGTGTTCGAGAAATAAAGAACTTTCTAGTAAATTCGTTACATTGGTGTGAGAAGTGGGATAGAACATGGTAGAAAGTTCTGGAACACTTGGTTTAGCTGGAGGATAAACCCCAAGTGTGGCGCATTGCCGAAGCCGTCTCGGCGTAGAAAAGCTAAATATCAACGTTCCGATAAGGCCTGAGAATATTCTAGAAGGTTCGACAAAGGACGAGAAAACCCACAAGTGTGACATACTACTGAACTCGTCTCGTCGTCAAGAAATCGAGGATCGACGTTTCAAAAAGGTCAGAGAACATTCTCGAACATTCCATAGCAGTTAAAACCCACGAGTGTGGCATATCACTGAACTCGTCTCATCCTAAAGAGGTCGAAGATTGACGTTTCGAGTAGGTTAGAGAACATTCTCGAACATTCCATAGCAGTCAAGAAAACTCACGAGTGTGACATATCACTGAACTCGTCTCATCTTGAAAAGGTCGAAAATTGATGTTTCGAGAAGGTCAGAGAACATTCTCGAACATTCGATAGCAGTCAAGAAAACCCACAGGTGTGATATATCACTGAACTCGTCTCGTCGTGAAGAGGTCCAGTATCGACGTTTCAAGAAGGTCAGAGAACATTCTCGAACTTTCCATAGCAGTCAAGAAAACCCACGAGTGTGACATATCACTGAACTCGTCTCATCCTGAAGAGGTCGAAGATTGACGTTTCGAGAAGGTCAGATAACATTCTTGAACTTTCGATAGCAACCAAGAAAACCCCTAAATGTGACGCATCACCGGAATTGTCTCGTCAAGAACAAGACGTCTACTGAGTTTTGGGAAATTTCTGAAGAAAAGCGGATTGGATGCCAGTAGGAACTAGAAGCCAAGCCGCGGCCATGGAGGAACAAATGAATGCGCTACTAGCAATGTTAGCTGCAATGAAAGCAGGACAAAATGAAACAAGCAGGACAAGATGAAATGAAACAAGAAATGAAAGCAAACCAAGAGGAAATGAAAGACGAACTTAAAGCTGTATACAATGTCATGAGAATGTTTCAAGATGAGATAAAAGAACGAGTCGCGATGGACCTCCAAGTCTTACGGGAAGAAACAGAAAAGAAGCTAGAAGCGAGTATGGAACAAGTAGAAGCGGGTATGAAACAGCTAGTAGAAGCGGGGCTAGCTAAACAGGAAACAGATATAGATGAGAAGATACAAAAAGCCAATCAGTCCTTAGCATCAAAAGTTGAAGAAATCCAAATGGAAGTTAACCGACTAAGAATACGTCCTACAAGTGTTGCACCTGGGGTCCAACAGCCAGCCAGAGTGACAGTACCAATTTTTGATGGTTCGATTCCTTGGTCGGTATATCGAAGACAATTCAAGGCTGCTGCTTGCGCAAACTATTGGGACGATCAAAAAAAGGCTATAGCTTTTATCGTCGCCTTAAGAGGGGAGGCTCTTGATATACTCCGATCTATTCCGGAAAGTCAACAGAACTTTACAACAATAGTAGATCGTATGGAGATGCGCCACGGTGACAAACAAATGCAACAAGTCTACCAAATGCAACTGAGGAGCCGAAATCAAAGGAGCAGCGAGACTTTGCAACAGTTTGGGGCAGACGTCGACCGACTAGTACAGCTGTCCTACCCAACAGCACCTCAGGAGTTTGCAAATCGACTGTGCGTGCAAACATTTATCGATGGCTTGAGAGATCCGGACATGCAGCAGGTGCTGAGAATGTCACGACATGATACTCCCAGCAAAGCATTCGCGCACGCCCTAGAGTTTGAGGCCGCAAAGCAAGCATCGAAAGGGCACGTGCGGGTGCGCATGGCCGAAGTCAACGGTGAGGAAGAGGTAAAATTCATACTTCTAAGATAAACACTATACATTAGCAAGTTATTTTTATATACGAGGTGTGTTCAAAAAATAACGGGAATTTTTATTTTTTGGAAATAATTTTATTTATTCGTTTACGTCAATATTATCCCCTTCAAAATAGTCCCTGTTAGATATTATACACTAATTATACCAGCACTTCTTCCAATCCTGGAAACACCTCTGGAACTCGATCTCTGGGATAGTGTTTAGCTCTCTCAGCGATGTGTTTTTAATCTCATCTATGCTTCCAACATGATGGCCCTTTAGGGTTCTCTATTTTTGAGAACTGAAAAAGTCACACGGAGCCATATCTGGTGAATATGGAAGCTGGGTCAATATTACAGTGTTGTTTTCGACCAAAAAGCATTCAAAGCAAGCATGTACCGTGACTTAAAAGGTATTAATTGTTTCGCCATAATAAATAAATAATAGGTGTTTTTTCGAATTGCTTGACGCAAACGGCGGCGTTAAACTCCGACGTGTAGGTAGTACTCCTTATTGATCGTTTAACCTTGTGGCAAGAACTCATGGTGCACTATGCTGGTAAAATCGAAGAACACAGCGAACAAAGTTCACATTCGACCACACTTGTAGACCCTTTTTAAGTCTTGTCAATACAAAATGTCTCCACTGGAACGATTGAACCTTAATTTCGACGCCATATCCGTAAATCCATATTGCATCACCTATTATGACACGTTCTAGAGTAGTTCTGTATCGCTTTCAACTTGATTTAGCGATTCCTGAGTAACTTCTATTCCCTGATGTTTTTGTTCTAAATTCAACAATTTTGGAGCACATTCTGCTGCCACACGTTTGATAACCAAAACACCCGAAAAAGTTTCATGGCATGAACCAATTGATATACCATCATTATCAGCGACTTCTTTCATTGTAATTCGGCTATCGTTCATAATCATTTCTTTCATTTTCTCCACGTTTCATCGGTTGTTGATGTGCTGGGACATCCAAGGCGCTCGTCATCTTCAACATCTTACGGCCTTCTTGGAAACGCTTATACCACTCGTAAACCTTTGATTTACTCATAGGAGATTCACCAAAAGCAATATTTAACATTTCTAGAACATCGCTGCACTTTATTCAATTCTTATAGCAAAAAATAATGCAAATTCTCTGATACATTTCGTAAATAAATAAATAATGACCTATTGCACCAAAACACATATAACCTTTTTGACAGCTAACAATAGACTAAACATCTGATATAGTTAATAATGTACAAATACTTTTCAGACACGTTTACCAACCTAACAGCGAATGAATCGCAGAATCCGACTAATACAACTCGCGAAAATTACAAAATTCGCATTACTTTTTGAGCAGACCTCATACACTTTCGTTCCTTTCGACTTTCGTTTTAGAGTTGTTTACCCATCCCCCTATGACTATATTACCTGAAATAATATTAATGCTGTTCTTCAAATAAATTAAATTAATCTATTTACATAATAGGAGTCAGTATCATGAATACTTTGGTTTTCAGCCTGAATAATTTATCGTTACATCAGGTATTCCACAGAGTTTAATTCTAGGGCTGCTACTTTTGTTATTGTTATTAATGATACTTTTATTTTAATTAACGTCAAGTATCTTTTATATGTCGAGGATGTAACAAATGTTTCTCTATTATTTCGGTAGAAGTCTTGATTAAGGTCCAAGCAAATCTGAATGAAATTACACGTGGTGTATTGGTGAAAAAATGGCATGACAACTGCTATTTTTTCTTATTCCAAAGAATGAGTAAAAACATAAAGAGAAATCGTTTTCAGGACAGAATAGATTAACAAAAAATCGCTAAAGGCACTTTACAGCATTAGTTCAGAGGAGTATAAAAAATGTTTCGAACAGTGGAAAAACTATTAGATAAGAAATTGATGTTTTCAAGATGTTATCTTAAAAGAAAAAAATTTAAATAAATAATTTTCATTCCCTTCAGAACCCCCTTGTATTAAGTAAATTACTAGGATAGAAGAATACTTATTTCTTTTGTTTAAAATTTGAATACTCTATATATAGAAAACAAAGCTATAAATAATTTTCTTATTAACCACTTCTCCTATTTTACGCTAAAGGAATTTTACCTAAGCAAAGTAAACCCTGGCGCCGCTGCCAAAGGTCCTGGTTAATGGAAGGGTAAATCTTTCTTCGGGGGCATTCACTATTTCAGAGACAATAATTTTTAATTAGTGGCGTGAAATGGTGGTGGTCTTCAGACACGCTGTGTTCCTCTAATTAATTCTGTGCTGACGTTTCGCTGCATTTTATTAAAATTATTATCTTCAGATTTCAGTTTCATATAACACTATTTAATCCTAGTTTGCTTTGTTCGAAATTTGCTTTCAGTTCATTTAATTAGATTATTTCTCGGAATATGATTAGAAGCGATTGCGAAAGGATGTAATGTTACAACATTAATGGTGAATAAGAATTATCTTAATTTAATTTAAGCGCTTCATGACTAGTTTCCTTTACATTTGAAAGAATAATAAAAATAATAAGTATGGCAAGTTAACCATGCGCATGAAATTTATTGGGACAGGCGAATTTCGGAAAAGGGTACAGTATTATTTTGAATTGGACTCATATTAAATAACTAACATTTGATGTTTCGTGGTGAAAAAAATTACATTAACTATAATTAAATTAATGAAGTGAATAATACATCGATTTTATATTGTATAATAAAATTTTACTTATTGGCAATACATGTATGTAGTTTTTTAACAACAATTTGGACTTATATATTTAAAATAATAAGAATATTTTAATTATATAGATAATAGTATTAACAGTATTTTCATTAAAAACGTTGATGCTGGGTATTTCCAACATAGGGTAGCATGGGTATTCCATCTAGAATAGGAATTCCATTCATAAATTTAAAAAACTTATTTAAGGATCTATCAAAGAAAAATTAATTAACGAAAATATTTTTCTACTTATTTTTGTCATATCTTGATTGAAAAATATTTAATTCTGATGGGCCTGCTGATATTTATCGTCTAGTCTTATACACAGTTTATTTAAAATAAAACTTATATCAACCTTTCATTTAGATCCTGACTAAGAATTATAAAATTAAGCTTGAAGCTTTTATTAAAACAATTAAGCTTTTTTTTTGAAGAAATGTTTAATTACCCATTAACTTACTCTGAATGTTGGTGTGAGTATTATGTAGAAGTAAAAGTACGAGTCTTTTACATTATATCAGACTATGTATTATTTCGTCATCTTGAAGCGTGAATCGATACCAATGGCGAATTTTAGTTCAATAGAAAGATAGTGTGCTATTCGATAATAGTGCACCCGATTCCTTAAGAGTACTAAATGTAAACGAAGAAAAATCGTGGGAACGGGACCAACATTTCTCTATAACTGGAGCTTTCTGCTGCACCACAGTTTAATGGAATATCATAATATACAGAAGTTGTTAGAAAAGGGTGAATACTCTAGTTATGTACTTTTTCGTTGAGCCTAAATCTGTGACAATACATCTGACCTATCTGGTTCTTGTGGACTGCGAATGTATGCATAATGGTTCACGATATTATTACTTGTTTCTATCAGATTTATCTATTGTGTTCCTGCAATCTAGTATCCATTGGCTTACTGCTTCCCCTATACAGGAATATTTTCCTTAACACAGAAAATAATATAAATAGTATAAGTACTTTCGTTATAAATGTTTATGCTGGAGATGCGTACAGGTAGATAAAATTTCACAATATTCAGAATTCAGAAATTCAACACTTAGAAGTGTTAATTTTTGAGTATTTTCCTTGGCATTACAATTTTATTATGTTTATGTAATTAAGAGCACCCACAGTATAAAATTGTTTATTACTTATATGAATAAGAATATATCTTCACATTTATGTATGTATGTATGGCTGGATTAACGCCCCAAGTGGGGTAAGAAGACTTTACAGACGCTTCCTAGATCTACCTTCTTGATTCTCTTGCATATGCTATGCCATTTTTTCTAACCCAGGGCTTCGTTTTTTGGGTTTCTTACTCTAATTTTATTCAAATTGTCTTTCACTTGATATATCTAAGATGATCTTGGTCTACTTCTATGTACCTTGCTTGCTGGTTTTGAGTCTATTATTACACTTATCACATCTCCTCGATTCGTTTTCCATGCATTCTCATCCATCTTAGTCTTTGCTCCTTAATTATTCCTATTACATTTTCTCCTTTTTATTCTTCTTTTATTCCCAAATTGATTTTTATTCTCGATTTTCTATTGGTATTTAGCCTAATATAATTCTCATGATCTTACTTTCAGCGGCTTTAATTCTTCACTCTTCTTTTCTTCTCATGGTAACTGCTTCTGCTGCATAGGTAAGAATGGGATTTACTAACATTTTATATATTAACGTTTTATAGTTTTTCAGGTTAATGTCTTATTCTTCAATACTTTCCTGTTTTCTTGCACAGCTTTATTGTCAGATATAATTTTTTACTTAGTTTCAGTTGATCTATCTCCATTCCTGGACATCCCTGAGTGCCACACCCAGATATCTGAGTTTATCCACCTCCTCAAGTTCATGGTTATCTACTTTAATTGGCCTACTTCCTAGTTATTTTCCCATCCTAATTATTTTCGTTTTACTCTTGTTTATTGTCAATCCAATCTTCTTACCTTCCTTCACTACTTCGTCTAATATGCAAACCATAACGTCCCTTTTAGCAATGTTTACTAGGTCATCTGCGTGTGCTACTAGTTGACCTCCTCTCGAGCTTATTATGCGCTCACATCTTCATATTCCTATCTTCACAACCTTCTTTCGTGGCCCCGCAATTCTTGAAAACGACCAACAAAAATTGAATTGGGAAAATAAGAGAAAGTCAATTAAGTCTCACTAAGGATAGCAGGATAAGCAGTGACCAAATTGATTATAGAAACTTTGTCCAACACGAGACAACGTATTAGGACTACCAGGTATGTAAATATTAAATCGGAATTTGCCCATAGCTGCTAATGTAGTTACCCCTATTTGCCCTAGCTGCTAATGTAGTTACCGTCATTCCGCGTCATTGGCGCCAATCTCTTGTTTTGACATCAAATAAAAGTTACTATTTCACAACAATACAAGTTTCATGCAACAACATCGTTTTTAATAGCATTTAAGATATCGAATTTTGTGCCTGGAAACTACAATTTGCGAACAGCATTGATTATTTGTTACCATTTGAAGAAAACTGCTCCAGAATCATATCAAATGCTTTTCGTAGTCTACCTTGAGCAGACTCTTAGTAAATCACAGTGCATTGAGTGGTTTAATAAATTCAAAAGTGACAATTTTGACGTGAGAAACGAATAACGTGGAAAACCAGCGAAAATGTTTTTGAAGATAGCGAATTGCATTATTGGATGAGAATAACGCTCAAAGAAAACAAGAACTCGCTGATCAAAGCCATGACAAAAATACATAAGATGGAAAAATGGGTTTCACATGAATTGCATGAAAGACAGCAGGAAAACCGAAAATCCATTTGCGATATGCTGCTCGCTAGGTAAAAAAGAAAGTAATTTCTCCATTGAATTGTAACTGGCGATGAAAAGTGGATATATTTCGAGAATCCTAAGCACAATTGATCATGAGTAACTCTAGGTGAATCATCGACGTCGACTGAAAGGTCAAATCGCTATGGACGGAAGAGAATGCTCCGTGTTTGGTGGGATCAGAAGGGTGTGATCTGTTATGAGCTGCTAAAACCTTGCCAAACCATTGATACTGAACGCTAAGGATAACAAATAATCGATTTGAATCAAGCTTTGCGTGAAAATGACCAGGATATCAAAAAAGACAACACAAAGTGATTTTGCTTCATGATAATGCGCCATCAGACACAGCAAAACCGGTCCAGGAAACGATTAAGGCGTTTAGTTGGGAAATACTTTCACATGCGGCTTACTCATTAGACTTGGCTCCGTTCGATTATTACTCATTTCCATCGATAGGACACGCACCTTACGAAAATGTACAAAAATGGCTCGATGACTGGTTTGGCTCAAATTGAGCAAGAATTTTTTTGGCATGAAATCCAAAAATTGTCAAATAGATGGGAAAATATATAGCTATCAATGAAAAATATTTCGAATAAAGCATGTTTTATTATTTTCCTAAAATAAACGTATATTTTCTATACAAAAAAATTCCTGTTTCATATTTATATACCTGGTATTTTCTTGGTAAAATTTTATATTCTCAGGAGGAGGTGAATGTTTTCTAGCAATTTTGCTGAGAAAGTACTTTTTAAATCAATAATAACATAATAATAATTGACTTTTTCTTACTAACGTTATTTGTTCCTTGCTTTCGGAACGCCATATATAAATAGTTCAAAAGTCTAACCACCAACCCAAGTAAAAGTTTCTTAAACGCCCCCGCCAAATATTTGTGGGCCTCCCCGCAAAAGCGAAACCCAAGTCGCGGGCTCGCCAAATCTACTCGCATAAATGTTCCCAAACATGAAATGTCCCTTGGCAATACGTCTATTACAGATTACGACCACTGTCGGCCATTCAAAAGGAATACTTTCCAGATTTAAAAGAGGACCGTTTTATCTGAACCGTCTCGGTTGGCGTATCTTCGTTATATGTATATGAATGGGGCCCGTCAAAGCGGGGCTATTTGATTCTAATGAGATTGCTCAGGTGAAGTGATAGTAAACTACATTGTTTTATGTACTTTATTGCCGCTTTGTCAATAAATCTGGGAAGGGAGATACAGAGACGTAGAAATTTAATATCTGCCTCTGCTTAATAAATTACTGAATATAAACAATCTGATGAAAGAATATTATGCCCAGAAATAGATGAGGTCGTGAGAAGGTTATAAAGTTTCTAGGGACGTTTATATAAAGATCCGGATTGACTCAAGATGACATCGTAAAGAAAATGCACTAACATTATTAAAACTGATTTCTATTGTATTAAAACCACTTTCATAGAATAGCAATTGACGCTTTCATTAGTGTTATCAATCTAATAACGCAATCCCTATATTTTAAGAATTTTTTAAAATACATTGTAAACCTTTTACTAAAAACAAACAAGTTAGAAGTTTTGACGAAACGATAAAAGTGTAATGAGTTCACATAATTCAACTGTGCAAATTCCTTAAAAAACAAAGTAACCTGCATTTTACCTAGGGATATTTAGAAGTCGCAGATTTATTGAGTCATTGTGACCTTTATGTATCACATTAGTTGGAAACACTGACCATTCAGAATCTCGCATTCTATATGTGTGTTGTAATTGATAATGTTCAAGCTTAGAAAATTATTTTATCATTAGAAAACGATAAATTTATACTTGAATTTTATTTGCAATATGGTCCATAAAGATGAGAAGGGTTAAAATGCTCTATCTATTCATAGTTCTTGCAATTTTAGGAAGAGTTTCTAAATCGTAAACAAATCGACTACGATTTTTTAATAATTTATACAGATATCAAACTGCTGTTATAGAAGAAGAAGGGGAAAAAAGGGAAGTAGGTATTAGGAAAGGAATAAGACAAGGATCTATCTATAAGGAGACGCTATCACCACTAATTTTTAATCGAAGAGGCGATTAATGTGGTAAAAGATAGAGTGGATTTCGGGATTAAAGTACAGGGACAGAAACTAAAAATGCTGAGATTCGCGTATGATATAGCAGTATTAGCATCTAGTAAGGAGGAATTAGAATCAGCATTGAACGAAATGGAGGCAGTGTTGACAGAGGAATACGGAATGAGTGTGAATAAAAACAAAACTAAAGTGTTAGTGTGCAGAGGGCGCGAGAGCAGTGCAAAAACGAAAGTACAAATTAATAATGAAAGATTGGAGGACGTTAAAGAGTTCACATATTTAGGAAGTAAAATAAATTGGGATGGAAGAAGCGATAAAGACATAAAACAAAAAGTAGCGCAGGGTCGAGTAGCTTTTAACAAAAAGAAAGCACTTTTATACCCGGGGGTAATAAACTTAGAAACAAGGAAGACTTTTGAAAACATATGTATGGAGCACGGTACTATACGGTTGCGAAACCTGGACGGTAGGAGAAGCAAGTAGGAGGAAATTAGAAGCTTTTGAGATGTGGTGTTACCGAGGAATGATGAAAATACCATGGACTGATAGGGTTAGAAACGAAGAAGTATTGGAGAAAGTCGGCGAGAAAAGAAGTATGTGGAAAAACATAAAGAAGAGAAGAGATATAATGGTAGGCCACTTGTTGAGACATGGGGGAATAGTCCGCAATATTTTGGAGGCAGAAATAGGAGTGAGGAAAGGCAGAAGAGGTAGGCCTAGATTATACTACTGCTCGCAAATAGAAAGGGATGTAGGTTGTAGCACAATTAGCGAAATGCGTAGGTTAGCACAAGATAGGAGAAGCTGGAGGTTAGCGTCCAACCAGTCTTAGGACTGATGACCTCATGATGATGATACGAGTATACAGATATACACCATTGTGTTCAAGATTTCAATATATTGGTAGTATTAGCAAGGTAAATCGTTTGAGAGAAAGATAAATAATATCTGGAAGATATTCATGAAGGTTTTACTGCTAATCTGGCTATACCTTTACAATAGGTTACCGCTTAGATAGGTAAATAGATACTTAAGTAATTGGCCCTCAAAAACAAACTATTTCTGTAGAACTGTCAAAACGTTCAGTACATAGCGAGGTAAATAAGTTTCATTTGCATCAATGCTGAGCCGCAGTAGTACTACAAGAGTTATTACTCCTTAGCTTCAAGAAACGAAAGAACTACAGTCTTGTATATTTGTATATATTCTTGTATATTACTTGTTCAATGATAATTTAAATAAGAATGGTCCGTTAGACCAAACGTTTTTATTCAGGAAACATGATTTCGTTTTAATGGTTATATAAATTCACTACACATCTGGTATGCTAATCGTACCCACATCTTTGAGTTTACACCCTGCTAAGAGTAAGGAAATAATTGCGCCTGTATATTCAATAAGTCAAATTACAATAATTTTATAAATGTCTTTCCAATTTAAGTTAAGAATTTTATCATAATATAACTTCTTTAATTTAATCCAAGCACAAGTATCATCAAGCACTCTGTATTTCTTGGCCACTGTTTTGATTAATTCTATCAAGAAATGAATAATGTAGTCACAGTAATTGAAACTTGAAAATATTATAATATGCACTAATGTACTTTTTACATAAATATTTATATTTTAAAGAATATACAGATTTAAAGGTGGCGTAAGATTTTTTTAATAAATTTATATGTAGTTGAGATTAAAGCAAAATTGAAGTAGTTAGTCAAATAGTATTCCCTGTTTTTTTTTGTTAGTAATTTGTTGTTGATTTTGATAACATTCGTTGATAATAGAGATAATATTTCTTGTAGTAGTATAGATATACAGGAAAATCGAGGATATGTTTTTTTTAAATAGTAGATTTTATACCCTTAAGCTATTTAAGAATACAAACGACCAAATTTTAATTAAATTTAAGTAAAATAATATTTACAATTCTAGAAGGTTTCGTTTACTTTTTATTTAGATCTCTCCTAACATATATTAAAATTGCACTTCTTGCAATTGTTCTTGTAATATATATTTTTATATATCATTGTTTAATTAAACACATGTTTGGCAATAGTACGAAGTATATCAAAAATATACAATGTATCCATGTATATAATATGGTCCACGTACTGTATTCGCTCACGCATTTGCATGTGATGATTCTCGTAATTAAGGTCACCAGTAACTTTTGACATGTGGCGAATACTCCATTGAGCTAGTTAATTGGGGTGCGTTTAATAATTTTCCATGTCTATTGAATAAATGATTATTTAATACTGGGAAGATTAATATTTATTAAACAATTTGCGTCCATTTCAGATATGGCATTTAATGTTGACTGTTATTAACAAAATATAATTTGCATTAGTTACTATTTATTCATTAAATTAATTTATTACGTTTCAATAATGAAAATTGGCAACATGATATGAATAAATGTAATGCCACAATATTAACTTTTGTATAGGTTAATATTTCTGATGGAAATTTTCGTCCATAGAATGCTCTAACTGAAGCTATATAACATCTAACAAAGTTGTTACAAATCTTGTAACAATATTTTTGTAAAATTCATTATCATTATATTGTGTTATTTATTTTTAGATTATCGAATTATATTTATTAGACATTCGATAACATTCATTGCTCCAATAGAAACCTAAACTCAGTTCCTTTCATAACTCTAGTGAACACCCCCTACCCCTACTCTCTTTGTATTTTATAAAATATTCCCCACTATAAAATCCTGGTCACAGCACCAGTGAAACACCCCCTACCCCAACTCTCTCTCTCTCTCTCTCTCTCTCTCTCTCTCTCGGTCGTATCTTATACTTTTTAATGAATATGCCAAGTATAAAAATCCTGGTCACTACGGCACCAGGGAAACACCCCTACCCCCACTATATTACTTTATCCTATGGAACCCCAAACTCGATACGTCCTCTAGCGAGAACGTTTCCCCTTCAGAGGCTATATTGATATCACACCCGCAGGATATGATACCAATGAACCCCTGCTACCCCTGATTAACCCTACCCCAGAGAGTATACGTACAAGTTCGAAGATTTAGCCTGATCGTTTAATTTTGTCTAGTTGTAGGAACCTTTGCTACGTTGTGTTTTAATTCTTACTCCCCAGATTCTTTATATAAAGTTTGGTGTTACTTGTTTCAATTTTCTTAATTATGAACTGCTCTGGTTAATTTAATTTAAGATTTAACTAATTTAGTTTAGGATTAATTTATTTGAATTTATGTCTGATTTGCTTTATTTGATTTACTACTAGCAGCAGGCAATAAAAGAAAACTCAAAATTTACTCGAATTTACATTATCCAAACTTGGATAGGTGGAAATAATGTTCTTGACAAACAACAGAACCCTGTTATTTGTAACGGAAACTTCCGTTAAATTTAAACAATGGCTAGCGTACGCAGAACTCTGCAGTACACTAAGAGGAACTCCTCTTGCCAAACACTCTGTGAGTTTTCCCACTGGGGAGACATTAAAAAAACCTAAGCCCAACCACGAACTCGCAGTTAGCAAATGGCTTGTTGCCATAGGTTGTATACAAAATCACATCAGTGAATGCATATTTTAACCAATGGCTGGTATACACAGAACTCTGCAGTATACCGAGAGGAACTCCTCTCGCTAAACACCCTGTATAAGTGAGACACTGTCTCAGTAATGGCTTTGTGTCACGTACCCGCTCGCTCTGAGATACCCAGGTAGAGACTTATAGCCAATGCGAAGTTTTACCCTTTGTGGTGACAAAGTACGCACCCTAGAGCGCTAAGCACTAATTATCATTATCATTTTAAGCAACAGGAAAATGTCGCCGATGATATGAAACCACCGAAAGAAATTCGCCTGTAGTAACTGCTAATATAGTTTCAAGAATTGTGGTCGACCCTAGATAAGTCAATGCCCCGTATGGAGACGCAGATGTTATATAAAATGCAATAAATTATAAATAGAGGGTTGTTAATCCGTCAACCGGGTACGGGACGTTTCACTAGTATTAAGTCTCACCTTCAGGAACACGCCAATATTAATTTTGAAATTTCACCGGTAGAGGGATTGTGGACGTATTTTCAGGGATAGCAAGCTTCTGTACTACCGATTTGCAATTATGACGTAGGTAAAGCGATATAGTCTTATTTAAATATATTTAAGCCATATTAGTATGTTTTCTTGTTTGCGTATCTTTATTTCAATATTTAATGTTTTGCTTTCCACTTGAATATTTTACAGATATTTAGTTGCACAAATTTAGTGATGTTAATAAACCGCGAGGCATATGGAGGATTTATCCTCTTAACTTTACCTTTATTAGACAAATTGATCCTTAGTTTCTTTCGTAATTATGTTAATCAATAAAACCGTACGTTCATTGATATTTAGAAAGGTAGGAAACAGTGACGGCACCAGCGGGGGCCTGGGTGGGCACGTGCCCACCCAATCAGTAACAGTGCGCACCCAAGTGCCCGCCCAAAAAAATTACTACTATCTACAAACTTATAATATGAAACAAAATATAAATATAAAATTTTGACCACTACTATTTCAAAATTTTAAAACGAACACAGTATTAAAATCAACAATATTTTGCAGCTATCCGACATGCTGAATAAATACAGATTGGCATTCAATGAAATTTACAAATTATGTTCAATATGTATCACAATTCCTGTATCAAGTGCGGCATGTGAAAGGACCTTTTCACGTCTGAAAAGGTTAAAAACTATTTAAGAAATAAAATGGAACATGAAAAATTAAATAATTTGGCTGCACTAAATATAGAGAAAAAAATATAGCGAAAAGTTTGGATTTGGATAAAATTGTTGAGGAATTTGCAACAAAACTGAAATCAGTTTATTAATATTTTAACTTTATTATCTAATGTACTACTAATTTCTTTTTTAAATTGTGTTTATGTTAATTTGTACCAGTCTGTGCCCACCTATTTTCCTGGCGCCAGCGCCATTACTTGTAGGAAGATATGATACTATACTGTTGAGTAAGTCAAGGAGAAAAATTAAGGAAGACACATATTTCTAAAGTCGAAGACATATAAAAATAGTTTTTGAGTTTTCGATCAAATAATGCTGTGATATATGTTACGGGAGAGTGATTTGCAAACCAAAGTGATCTTTTGTAGAGGACTTTGAAGAAGCGTTGAATAAAAATATGACGAAAGAATTGGACAGTAGCTCTATTCTAAGCTAGTGCTTTATATATCCCTCGTACATACTTTAGTAACCATAAAGGCACATTATTATATCTCATAAAAAATATTCCCTAGATGCAATTTTATTTAATTAAACCTTTGTAGAACCCGCTCCTTTGGTTTGCTGTTTTTTATTTACAAGTTAAAAATATATAGAATAGGGAAACGATCTGTGCAAAGGTCAACATCAATTTTTCAATAGTAGAGATGTAATTAAAATCTCTATAATACGTCACTGTAGTCACAATGAAAAAGAAGATTGGGTATAATAGGGGATGCAATTTGAAAAAAGAATTTAGGGTGGCTAATAAGGAAGGTCCTAAAAAGCAATTTCCTATCATTTTAGCTTATATAATCACTTTAGCTTGACGCTGGCTATGTAATTCTTAAACCCAATGATTCTCTTGAGATCATGATAATGGCCTCTTGAAATAATGACCATGTACAGTCCTGTGCAAGAAAGAAGTCGTTTCTTCAAGAACAAACAACAAACCCTTACCACTCCCAAATGATCTTAATCTTCTTGAATCGCTCGAGGAATTCCAACAAATTTGAGATCCCTGGTACCAGATGCCTTTGTAGTTTACAGTTTTATTTTCAAAGTAACCATATTTTTATAATTTTAAATTTAACAATGTGTTTCTTATAAACAATAGGAAAGTCCTAATCTAAGGTATCGTTAAACTCAGAAGGAATTAATTTTTGTGAGAAAAATAAGAATAGGTCAATGATGCGGTAATTACCTTGATCCTAAATTCTACTACTGAGGACTTTGACAAATAAATCGTATCTTAAATAATTTAAACATAAATTGAAACAGTGGCTTCTGAGGGATAGAAATGTTGTGTATGATATCATAAATCTAGATTTCTTTTTCTTATAAAATTGTATTCTACAAGCCACTGAAGTGGGGAGATATCTCCACACCATCTGCAAATGCCTTATACAGTAAGGATTAAACAAATTAGGCTAAAACAGCTTTTCTCCTGGCAACATTCCGACGACGAGCGCTGAATTATATGGCGAAATTTGCCGTATTTTGTCTAACAAAGTGGGCACTAAAATACGGTGATTTAGATTGCTCGAAAACCTCAAGGAAGATGCAAAGCGTTCTCTATCTCAGGATATCACTAACTGAAGACCGGTTTCGACCTTATCTTCAGTTTCATCAGTGCAGTGTAAGTGAGTATACCTTTGACAAATGGGGCTCGCTCACATCTTGTAGATGCCGGTAAGTTTTACCACAGTAGAGTGTAACAAACGCCATCTCTCGATAGTTTCGAACACAAACCAAATTGAAATAAAGCTTGATATCATCAGTACAATGCAAAGTTCCAAAATTTGACAAGTAAAACTTTGCATTGTATTTGCATTTACATCCTTATTGTATAAGGCACTTGCAAATGGTGTGGAAATATCTAACCACTTCAGTAGTTTGTAAAAATTACCATATGTCAAGTAAAACTTTACATTGAATTGTATTCTAATTCATGTACCATTAAATGATTTATATTGTTTCTTATGAATGTTATTTACTCACCTCAAAAGTACATTTCAGTATTCTTTAATATATTTATTTAATTTATTTTTACAAAAATGTTATAATTTATTTTTTAATTATTTATTCAATTTATTTTACAAAATTTTAATTTGTTTTAATACATTTATGAAATTTAATTTTTATAACGTTTTAATGTACTTGCAAAATTTGTAACTGTTTTGTACTTATATTTATTTCGTATGTTTATTTTGTTTTTCACATTTCATTTATGGGCCCATTGTCATAGTGGGAATTTGTTTTATTTTTGTTTTGTATACTTGGCACTTTTGTAGAAATGCACCGTTACATGTGAAATAATTTTCTTTAATGTCAATCACAAACAATAATAGCTTTAGTGATTCTGTTATTTATTTATGTTAAATTAACAATTATTATATGTAACTGGGAAGTGAAGATTCTACATTATATGAATATATGAATATATATATATATATATATATATATATATATATATATATATATATATATATATATATATATATATATATATATATATATTGTTCCATTACATAACTGCAAATAAATAAATTATTATTATTATTATGATTATTATTATGAAAGGGTTGGAATTGTAACTATGAAAAAATACTATGATAAAGTCACAATTTAGAAAATCGTGTTTTAGTTAAGCTACGTAATTAACGTTTGGTAGGTTTGTCATGTTCAATCAAATAACTTATTAATTTGGGGGTATTCCACAGTGGATTGTGGGGGGACTCTAAAGAGTAATGTAAAACCTCAGTCTACTGCAGAATACTGAATGCCGAACATTCAAGCGCGGTCGATTAAAATATGGGGATATTTAAATTCGAAAGCTGCGAAACTTCGTAGATTGCGAAAGGCTATCGCGCAAAAAGCAAAAGCTAATTAGAACCGTAATTAGCGCTTAGAACTTTTAATGTAGTGCTCGAGAGCAGAGTAATACAACCTCAGCTTATAATTTTGCGAGGTCGCGTATAATAATTCCTTTATCTCGCGTGGAGGTGAATGTGTCCCATAGGATGCAACGAAGTGTATTACTTTAAAAACCAATTCTGCAATAACTTCTGTATGTTAACGTGATATTAATTTCTCTTGGTGCACAAAACATTCTACATGTTACCTTACATCACAAGTGGAAGATATTTTTTCTCTTAATACTGAAAGTATAGGTTACTGTACTATATTAGACATAGTCTAATTTAAAAAAAACATACAAAGGAATAACTGAAAGATGCAGTAGATGATTATAAGGAATATAAGAACTGTACTAACAGGGAGCGTTATATTGGTATCCCCCCTTTGATTTTGTAGTTTCACATACGGCAAATTAAGCAAATGGCAAAATGTCTAGAAAGGTGAGTACCTACATGAAAGTCTCAAGTTTTCATGGTGAATCATATTTAAGGGGACAAACTACCCCATTGTCTCCTCTATCTCGCTCCTATGAAAGATGAATTAATATATTGTATATATTTTAATTAATAATATATATACGTATATTTTATAGATCAGTAAAAAGTAGGGTGGCGATTTTTTCTCTTCTATTTTGAAAAATTCGTTTAGGATAGTACTGATCCCTATTTATCAATGCGGTAATTGGCTTTAAAACAATATTTGATCTAATTGTGCTAATCCTATTTTCTTTAATCACTTTAAGTATAAGGCACATCCATAATCAGGCTTCTCTATAATCCGAGGGTATACCACATCCCAGTGAAACTCAAAATAGGTACAGTGCATGTTCTCGAATGGCAAACGTAATATTATGCCAGTGAACTGCATAGTTTACTAGCATAAAGAAGGTATCTGCATCCCTTGCAGCCCATTCAAAGTGCAATGGTGAGGGGAAAGCAAGGGGAAGGCAACCCCCGTTAGCAACGCGGTGCTAGTGATATTTGCAAATTTTCGTAGTACTACTAGAAAGTATGTCAACAATCGGAATTGATTTTAAATCCTTGCAATCATTGAAAAGGTGTTTATTTAAATTTTAAAGAGTGAAGAAATTTTTTTAAGATCAAAGAATTTTTCATTTAAAAATTATAGTTTCATTTAAAGAATATTCATTTAAAAATTATCATAGACGTCATACCCGAGCAGCTATTATTAACTACTATTACATCTAATAACTATGAACTCTTCCATATGATAACCATGTGTGAACGATTACTATAGATTGCTTTTATTCGATTCCAATCATAGTTTAATTTCATATTAAATATTTTTATGTATCTGCACAACTGTGTATATTTATATCTATAGTAGAATTATTTTATGAAGAGCAAGTTGGCAATAAACTGTGCGATAAAGAGCAATGTATAGCTTACCTTCTCCGACGCGAATGGGATTCAGTAATACTATTACAAGCGGTGCGCGCAAATGATTTATAGGCAGGTCTGTGTCTCTTATTCAGACTGGATTGGTATGGAAGAAGGTCAGACATGCATCTGTCTTTGTCGCACGATTTATTGCCGACTTGGTCTTCATAAAGTAATTCTACTATAATAGCATTCATGAGGTATTCATCCGCGACTAAACTTTTACTCCTAACAGTGGTGATGGTGAATTTTTAACAACACATTAGCGTGTTTTAATAATGTTTTATTTGTGAGACTGGAAAAGTCACTCTAAAAGCTTATCAGGGTAGACTGAGGGCGCCTATCTGAGTTCGAATCCTAATTGTGGTTAAATTTAATTTTGAACTAAAGGTCAGGAAGTCCGGTGACAAATGAAGACCTTCAGCTAAGTATCTTATTGAGAGTAGAAGCAATATATGGTCATTTTTCCGTCAGAATGGTAACTCCGTGCTTGAAATATGTCTGCATAGACATCTGTTAATTTGTAATAGAAAATTTTCCCAAACAGTTAAATTCTAGGTTAATTGATGACAGTGGCTGTGATCTTCGTTTGGAATATTAATGAGACGTTGTGTTGATTCACGTTTCTAGATAAAATTGACTTTTGAAATTCACGTTTATGGATAGGCGTTTCTCTACTACTTAATATAAAGTCACAATTCTCATTATTGGTCGCATGGAAACCAGCACTGGATACACGAATCTAATATTCAACACCCACGGAAAATCAATGTTTGAGTAAGAATGGTAAGTAATCGAGCGTCGAGATTATAGACCAATCCTCAGACGTAAATAGAAATGCATTAATTTACACTACGTCCATTATTATATAAATATATTTCATTTGAAATCATAATACTTTGTGAACTTGTATTACTGATAAAAAAAAAATTGAATAGATATGACTTTTCATCTTGTGAGCTCTCTCTTCCATCCTAAAAATTATACTATTAAGACTGTCAAGGAAATGCAAAGTCATTTCAAGGAAATGCAAGATGACAATTAAAGGCAAGGTCATTCTTATTCTATGCTAGGATTCTTTAGCAAAAACCATTGATATATATTTTGGGTTCTATTCATGGAAGCTTTTGTACCCTTGTACTATTTGTCATATTATTTTATAATTTTATAGTTTAGTATAAATGACTTTCTGTAGATTCTTCTCTTCTGAGTCGTTGAGGAACTTTGGACGAGATTAAGCACGAAACAAATTAATTTTTTCTATCCTCTTAGCAAAAATTTTGAATCGTCATTCTACGAAACAAATTAAAATAAGTAGGTAATTTTTGTATTAATAACTCTGTATAAAAATATAAAAAATTTCAAATACTTTTTTGCGGTGCACCTAGAGAATAATTATTTTTGATGATAAAAATCCTTTATGTGATCTTAATTTTTTTAATGTAAAAATGCTAAATAGTAACTAATCTAATACATTTTTTTTTATAAAGTAATGGCAGGCTTAATCAGCGATATATTCTATTTTTAGGTAAATTTTCTATATTAGAAGTGTGTATACTTATAAATTATAATCTACCATATATTCACATATATACGTATGTATATATGGTTTTTTTGAAGCACAGTATATAACTTTACATTTTACAAATTCATCTGGCTCCTTCTTTTATTTCAGAGGAACCATTTTCATTCTTTTAAATATCTCAGATATAAGAGTTTCTGAGTGAGAGAAGACTATAAATGTTCAACCGCATTTGTGATTTTTCCCATGCCTTTTGTATTTATGGTTTTTCCTATAATCTTGAGATATGATTCAAGATCAAGCTGAAACAACTTTATTTATCTAATATTCGACGAGATTTAAATTAGAGCTTTTTTAAATGTATTATATGGATCTTAAGTTTTACCTATCTTTATCCTTTTATATGCAACTAATGCCAGCTTTGGCAGTCTATTCTTCATTTAAATAAACACTGGTTTCCTGCTTTGTCCAATAATTTTGTAAGAAAGTGCATCTACTCTTGATAATTTTTGGTGAATTCACATAATACTTAATACGTCTTAAGTATTTTTCTAAATCAATTAGGCTGTATCTGTTCCAAAAATATTTATTCCTATATTACAAAAAACCTTTAGTTACAATTTTATTTCAGTAAGAATACATTACTATTATTACCAGCTTTGAATTTTCTAACAAATTATCTTATATAGAAATTATACCTAATTATTTCAAACAGATTACTTATTCCTGAATATTTGTATATGATATTGTTTGTAAGGTTTGTTTTTTGTCCGTTATCAGTAGATGGAAATCATTTAATAAATTAGAAATAGATTATGAAATTAAATAAAAAGTACTTCATATAATACTTTAAAAATATATCCATATGACACTTCATTCTGATTTACCCAAATATGGAGACAGCTTTAGTTTTGAGATACTTATACCGATTTATTTCCCCGATATGAAGGCGCTACCGAATTAATTTTTTATTTAATTACAGCTATTTTAGTCAATAAAATGCGTATTGAACTAAGGGCATTGAGCATGAAGATTTTCCCATTACATTTGATGGTATATGTTTTGCAACTGAAAATCAAAGTCGAAAATTTGAAAATTGATCTATCTGGAAACACAATTGTGCCAGAAGTAATATATATATATATATATATATATATATATATATATATATATATATATATATATATATATATATATATATATATATTACAAAATTATTCGAAAAGTCTTTCATCTATTTTTTATATATCAGAGAGAATGTAAGAAGGCATATAAAAAACATTTTATTTAATTTGTTAGAAATATTCCATTTACCCCATTAGAATTTATTCTCTTAAGAGAAGAAATAAAAGAATTGACCGAGATCAAAAGAAAATATTCACTGGCTGCATATTGGCCCAACTATACGATAAGAAATTAGACAAGAGACATTAAAAAATTAGAAAAGAGGCTCTTATCTTAAAAATATTTTTAAGATAAAGAAAAAATATATAGGAATAAAAAGAATTAATATAACATTGTAATTAGCATAAGAAATATAACTGCCATTATTTTAAATTATTTTAACAGTACCTAAACAAACAAAAAAACATTCCACAGCATAGAGCCTCAATCGAACTGTTCTCCAAATATCGTTATTTGACTTATCAGACTAGACCTTAGATGTTGCACAACTTGACAATATTACAATAGATCGCATCTCAAATTTGTCCTGGAGACGCATGCGTTCATAAACTAGATCATGGACTTTGATCCACTTCGTGAAAGCACAGCTCTTGAATTCTAGGATGGCTCGCGAAAGTCGAATGCGCAATGGATATACCTAATTATAATACACATCGTGTAATTAAAAAGATAATAACGTGCCCAAATTTTTTTTTCACTCATATTGCATAACACTTTTTTTGTTTGTTTAGGTCCAAAATATCAACTGTTAAATTCATGGCAATTATATCTGTATATTAGAGTAAGTCATTTTCAGATTATGCTTTGCTTGTAGAACAGAAACAAAAATATTTCGATTGGTAGTGACGGGCTTGGAATCAAGCACAAAATGATTTTTGTGTTCCCGTTTTTTACGATAATTTAGGCCTTAACGAATCACTTAGATAAAATAATAAATTCAATTGTGGAATTCGCCACATTAGACCGTTTTACGGCATAAACCGAAAACAATGTTGAATTGGTATAGTACTTAATAATTAATGAACTTTTAATTAATTTCAATTCCTCTGTTTTCCTTGCAAGTCTTAAATCTCATAGATTATATAAAGACTTAAGTCCAGACAATTCAAGTAATTCTCCTTAATGACACGAATAATATAAAATTAAGCGACAGTATCCCAATTTTCCTCTATTACTTACTTAAAATTTAATTATCCGTACTGTCTCTTATCGCACATGAATGGAACGGACCAGAATCATATTTGCCGTAATACCTATAGAGTTGCCCATTCCACCGCCCTCTAAATTGTAGAATGATTTCGACGGGGTCAAAGGACGAGAAAATTAACATTCAGCCCGCATTCTCCTTGAGAAGTTTTACCGTCCATGCAAATGCTTATTTGAAACTGTAACGAGATTGAGAACCTGGTAGAATGGCGGCTGATTCCAGTATTTATTCGCGGGAGGTCGCCAAAGCTGTGATTTTTAGTAACAGGACAAGAACTAAAAAAATTAAATAATGAGGGTTTATATTGATTTATAGAAGTATTCTGGTAACCAAAATCAAAGTGAATTGGGCACATGGATATTTAATGGCATGCGGTGATTTAATTTTGTGCAAAATAATCATTGAATGGCATTGGTCGATAAAATAATATACACAATATATGATACGAGTATATCAGCATATTAAATTCCACACTCCGTACACATAATGTGCCTTTACTAAATTACGGAAACTCGAATAGTAATATTTACTCAGTGTAGTAGCATTTAGTACAGTATAATACTGTACTCAAACTACAGTATACCTAGTATATCTCTTTGTAGGATTTTGACATATGAGCTTCTTGAGCCTGCCCATTTATTGTAAATAATCCTATTTTCGATTATACCATAAATCAACATGCATATTCAAGTTCAATTTCCTATTCCCTAAGGTATTTCCTAAGGTAACTTTCGATAATATTTAGTCCCTAAATCAAATTTTGAATAACACAAAATATTAGCATCAATCACATACTTTCCAATACAAAACATATACAGAAGCCTTTAGTGTTCTGAGCCGTTTGTATCTATTAGTCTACCTAGCATCTCTCAATAGTGTTTGGACTTGTCAATCAACTGGCCGACACTCTAAGGCCCTCCGCACATGGGTCGATCGGAGATGAGGTCGACGCGATTGTAATCGCATATACAAGTTCTCGTCCGTTCGATCCATAAAACGGGCGCGTCTGTCCCCCGCACACGGGTCGATTGTCTCTCAGTCGGTTCGCGTCTTTCAAACGAGAGAAGCCTTCTCTCCTGTTTACGTATTTGAACAAAAAATAAAAAAGTGACTAAATATAATTTTTTAATCATTATTTTTATGAAAGAAATTAATCGAGGAAGCCGTTACTCTGTCGTAGTTTATGATTCACAACGGAAATGAGTAAAACAACTACTACGTTTTTATGCCACTATATTTTCACAGAAACGTGACCGCAGTTTCGACAGTTATGTCATTTTCAAACGATGATTCAACTAATCCTTAATCGAATCATCGTTTTAAAATGACATAACTGTCGAAACTGCAGTCACGTTTCTGTGAAAATATAGTGGTATAAAAACGTAGTAATTGTTTTGCTCATTTCCGTTGTGTATTATTTTTATATCTACTTTTATATACCTTAAGAAGAAAAGGTAACTCCTACGGCCGAATAAATAACCAATTTTAAGATTTTTCTTCGTAGAGATAACTAATTAATGAAAGGATCGGATTGTTGTTATTTTATAAAGTATACGAGTATATCAAAATATTGTTATTTTATTATTTTTATATCTACTTTTATGTTAAGGGAGAAGGTAAGTGTTCTCGTTCAAAAGTACAAATACTCAGTAAATATATTTTAATATTATGTAATAATAATGTATTAATTAAGCACTAGTATTCTATTCTAGAGAATTTTTTTAATATATAAGTATTTGGTATTTTATTGTGTTTTAATTTATATATATCAAATATATTAAATCTTAACTTAATACTACAACTATATTTTATAATACAAGTTTTATATAGTGATAAATAAATGTATTACATATTACATACATGAAAGTACATATTACGATTCTTCTTGATCGGTTTCTTCATTACTGTTATTATCGTCTTCAAGATGATATATTTGAAGAAATTTTTTTTGGTAAATATTTCTTGATTTCATTCAAGAAACATAATGTATCGGACTGAGGCCGCTTTTCCACTGAACCTTCCAACTACAAACTTAACAAATATACATTTATAATAGATGTAGGGGATTAGTGCACCCAAACTGCAAGTATTATGGCCACATCAAGATAAATTTGACAAGAACTCGAACACGACTTCCACTCGAACTATTTGCTTCTCTTCCGATCGCGTAAGATTTGAAACGAGGAGATCGCAATTCGTGCATTTCTAGACGACCACTAAATAAACCGTGTGCGGAGCCCCACTCCCTTGCATTAGTAATCGAGTAAATGGGAGAGATTTATGCGATTGGAATCGCGTCGATCACATCTCCGATCGTCCCGTGTGCGGCCTGCCTAAGGTATAAAGGAACATAAGGTTTTTATACCTTGGAATGGATATTCATTATTTATAATAATATACGATGTCTTATAAAAAAGGATAAGATGTGTAAAATACTCCTTTAATCTAAATTTGTGCCAAATTGTCGAATTATCAACGAAAACCAAATGAATCATAAGATAATATTGATGATAAAATTTTCAAATTTAATCACAGTAACAAGGATCTACAGAAATGACTATAATAAGTGCACAAATGATTCACTGCCTTACTGAAGACATAAATTGCACCTTTCAATTATAGTTTATTTCATCGCTATTTGCCAAATAAAAAATTTTAAAATATAACCTTGGCTTGTTTTCATGGCTAGGCTCAAGTAGACTCTTCCATTTATCGTCACGATAAGAGAGTTTTTTGTTTGGCAAATAGCGATGAAATTAATAATACTTAACTGGCATTTGAAGTCATAAAATTTATGGGTATCTCGCAACATGTGTTGACAATTTCATGCCTTCAAATATCTTCACTGTTGGATTAAATCAAATTTATCTTTTAGATAGCCTCAAGGCCAAAACTCCAGTGGTGTGAGGTCGGGGAAACGAGCAGCTCACTGAACCTGTCCATGAATACCTATCTACAGTCCATTAAGATTATCATTAATCCAATTAACATCTATATAAATAAAAATGTAAATGTTCGTTTGTTCAAAATCTTAAAGCTCCGAAAGTTCTTCACTGATTGCTTTGAAATTTTGACACATAGTTGCATTCGATTACGTACTTTCCTGATTCCTATGTCGATTTATATTTTTCTATTAAAGATACCGTTGTTACTAAATGTACATTCATCACACCAAATAATTTTCCTGAAGAAAGTGCGTACTAATTGCGTCAGGAATAAGAAAAAAAAATGTTGGTGTGTGGCGGTGTCGTGGACACGGCCGTGAGTTTTACGTGAATACGTATACGTAAAAGGTAATATTTTCTTTGAGCGTAGTATCTAATATCATAATAATTTTTTTAACAAGTCCTTCTGATCACCATGTTTTATTTGGGATTCGTTGGGTTTAGGAAAGAAATCAAGTAAACAAATAATTTTATTACTGTATTATAACTTTATTAATGATATGTCTGCGATATGAAAAGTATGAAATATATGACATACAAGATACATCGATATTTCTGATAAACATTAAATCAATGCATGTGTTACCTAACGTTGTTGGAGAAGTTTCTGTGTAAGACAAATTAAACTCGCCAAGCATGAAGCATTCTTTCACGTTCCCGGCATCGCTTTACTCTGTCATATAGTGGTTTATGGGTATCACCGGATTGCTCTTGAGATTCCCTTTCCAACCGTATACGTTCTCTATATTTCGATTTGGCTTTTTGACGAGTATAGGCTGACATTTATTTATTTTAATCTTTTACTTTAACACCATATATATTCACTACAACTATTTCACACTACTGTTTTATACACGACATCTATAGATCTTGAAAAGAGCTGACGATTGAAACCAAAATGAACGTCGTAGCTTCACCGAGTCAAAACTTATACTAAACGGAAATTATGTGACACAGCAAAACGATCTCAAAATGGCTACCCTTTCCCCTCCGCCGCGCGCGATATATCACAGTCCTCACTCAACGTAATGAATTCTTTGATCCTTTAACTATCGAGTGGTGTAATTAGATTTTGGATATAGATGATAGTTAAGTAGCTACAACACCAAACTCTATTCCCCGATTTTGTTATCATCAGTTTTTTGAATTGCCTCCCAGTATGGAAGCAAATTTAAAGACGTATTCACGTCAAAAAGTATAAAATTGCTCTGGTCATCCATTATCATTTTCATGTAATTCTTGCACATTTTGAGATATATATGGTTTAAATTTGTTTTTTCTCTTCTGTTTGTATCTTCTGAACAGTATCTGTCGATGTATTCAAATTCATGAAGAGATAATTAAGCTCATTCCACCATCTCCTGATAATCTGCCATGGTCAGCACATCAGGCGCGTCAAGCGATATATAGCCTTTGTTGAATACAAATTACCCTTTCCAAGATTTTTGATAATATTAGAAATCATATAAACCTCCTATTCTTCTTCCTTACCTTCCTTCAATATTTCTTTCCTTACGACTTGAGGAACTTATAGGTCATAAAAAATCATCGAAAATCTCAGAATGCATTATTTTAAGCGGATATCATCTTAAGGAATTTTTTTAAATAATTTAAATATAACCACTCCCTAAACAATAGCCAAGAATATGTAAGTTATGTTTTGAAATAACATTCAACGTATTAGTAAGTTTAACGTATTAAAATTTACATCGTGAACGCCATTGGAAATTACGAGAAAATTAGGTCCCCCAATGTCGCAGTTTTAATAGAAATCCAAGCACCTGTGCCTCCTTAAAAAGATGATGGTTGATGACATACTTTCCTATAGATACAGCTACAATGACGTCGTTTGTACTAACTCTTGTTTATCCTCGTCTTTAAGTACACTCTTCCCCTGTACAACCTTTCCCTTTAAGGGAAGAACGTCGATGATAATACTTCCGAATTCTTAAAACCTCTTGAATTTGAAAAATTACTTGTAAAACTACTTTAATAATAAACTACTAGATAATATCTAGAACAATTACATCCTATAACACTTATTCCAGACCTTATCCAAATCATAATATAACACCGTAGTAGAACAGTTTAGTTCGAATATTATTTCAAAAGATATCAGTTCTGAATAGGAAACAGGATATCTAAAATGTTTGTACATAGAAGAAGGAAATATCAAAGCATACTTTAATAGTCTCAATAGCCCAGAATGTAGAAGAATGTTTTTATGACTTACGTCAACCATTTTTTTAACAACTACATTCAACAATATTAATTATACTCCTACCACTATCGCTCTTCTAATATCATCAACGCTTACAATAATTCTTTTTATTTCATTTGCATCATTCTATTATGTTTTACATGGTTCATAATTTATATTTTTCTTTCTGGTTAGCTGTAATTCACGACCGCTTAAGTAAAGGGTGACGACATTATCTTCTCCACCGCTCAATAGATATAATTCATGAACGAGATGATTTTGAGCTTTCATACCTTATATTGATGGTCAAAGTAGGTAAGTATACTTACCTACTGTAAGTATACTTACCTACTCAAAGTAGGTAAGTAATCTGTACATATAAAATTATAAAAAAAAATTAAGTTCAGTAAATAATTTGTAGCCTGTCAAAATAAGTTACACATTGTGGAACACCCTGTATTTTTGGTCTATATAATTTAAATATATGTAATATTGTCTTGAAGTAATATCCATAATTCTAAGATATCAATAAAATATTCTTACTGTATTTTAATATATTTCGAATACTAAAATTCTCGAGGTTTTTAAGAATCGATAACATCACATTTCCATTTGAATGCAGGGAAAGTGATACACGCAGATATATGAGATGTATGTATAATCTTTATGAAAAATTTAAAGCCATTGAGTCACCCATTCAGGCCTGAGTTTCACATTATTATTGCAAACACGTAGGATATACATATATGGAAATATAAGAAGGAAAACCTAATTTAACTACATTCTTACCTCTATCGCCTTTTCTATTATGTTTCTGCGACTCTTCTGATTTATTTGTATTTTATATTATTACATAATTCTAAAGATTTTTATTTCCCTTAAAAATTATTTTCATTTATTAATTAGTTGTATATTGGAACTCTGAATATATTATAGAATATGGTAGGAGCTCGTGTAAAATTACTTATTACAAAGTTTCTTCCGCCTTTAATTGGCAATTTAAATTTATCAGGGTATAACTCTTGTACAAGCGATGCAAATTTATTCAAAAAAAAAAACTGGAACCGGCAACAGACAAACCTGCAAAAAGCGACGAAATAACGACTATCCAATTAAAACCCAATTAAATTATTTATCGCCAGCCAACTCCCATATTGCGACCCAGTTCTGAAAAGCGAAACATCATCGAGGGAAGAATACTTGTTAAATATGTCGCTGTCTCGCATTTATGGTCTGCAGTAAAATGTGCATTATGTTCCGTAATTATCGTCCTTCATGGACATGGCAATAAACTTGTAACCGGGTTATTCGATTTGGCTGCCGGCTATGTTTAAATGTTACAGTTCGTGGTCTGCTTAAAAAAATATATATGCAATTGTAACTATGTACTATCGTCCAAAATGTTCGTTAGGTTTTTTCATAAGTATTTATTATTAGCATTATAGTTATTATAAATTATTTTAATCAATAATGTACGTTCTTCCATTTTCAATAACTGTCTCTCATCTTTCAGTAAGCTTCATAATATCATTTTCATAAAAACTGTGCGGTTTTCTCAAAAAAATAGTTTTTAAATGATTTCTGACTTCCTCGTCACTGGAAAATGTTAACTTTTGTAAACTGTTATTCATGGAGCGGAATAGATGAAAATCCGAGGGCGCGAGGTCTGAATAATACGGTGGATAGGGTAGAACATCCCACTCTAACTCCAATAATTTCCTCCGGGTCTGGAAAAAGTATAAGGTTGAGCGTTGTCGTGATGGAAGATGACTTTCTGATAATTTTCAAGTCCTGGGTCCTTTCTATCCATAGCTTGGCTCAATTTTTGTAGTTGTTCGCAGTAAACGTCCGAATTTATTGTTTCGTTCCTCAGGAGTAGCTCAAAATAAATGATTCCTTTGAAATTCCACCAGATGAGCAACAAAACTTTCCTGGGGTGAAACCCCGCCTTTAGTGTGGATTGAGAAGGTTCACCGGACTTTCTCCACCATATTTTTCGACTGACGTTGTCGTAAATGATCCACTTTTCATCTCCAGTAACCACATTTCTCAAAAAGGAATCGCTACGTTGACGAATCCTTAACAAATGGCAGATGTTGATGCGATCCATTCATCCATCATCAAGCCGTCATTGAAATAATTTAAAATAGGTTTTCTTCCACGAAGACGAAAACATGGCTAGACATATTATTTCGGCTCACAATTACATTGTGATTCCCACATTACTCACATTTACATATTTAATTACATTGTTTCAGTTCAAAAAATCTATAGCTTATATCCCAGAAAACAGTTTTTAAATAATTACCCCCTGATATTATGAGTGAATCTTTCATTGTGCAAATTTATTTAAATATGTTTTACTAATTGCTACTAATTACTATCTTTCTAACATCTAATCATAACATATTAATGTTATACGCGATAAAGTACCCATTGTAATTACGGTTTTGTAAATAAAGATTCAATAGCAATAAATATATCCATGAATGGAGCCTAATACAACAATATATCTAAGAACTTTAAAGTGGGAGCGGCGCCTCCGCCCTTTACTTAAAAATTGTTACTGACAAGCCGCGACGAAAACCTCCGATTTTCATAAAATTGTTTACGTAGTTAAAACATCAAAAAATAGACACGTTCTTGTAGCTACCTATAAACGGTTTATGAGGATAAAAACGGCGTTCCAAGTCACCCCTTAGAAACGCATATTTAGCCATATCTCAGAAGCCATATAAGTTATCAACATGAAATAAAAAGCACAATATTTCACTCAAAATAAACTTTTAACTAATGTATAAAGAGAGGTGTTCTTCGTACAGGCTGGAGGAGGGGAAGTTATCAGATACGTTTTGTACCCTCAGGCCACTATTTTTAACTAAGTGTTTTTTTTGCATTTTTGGTACTACATGAAAAAACGAAAGTTAATAAAGAGAATAACTGATGACTTTTCCGATAAAATATATCATTACAAACGTGTTGGAAATATATCACAAACGTGTTGTTATACTTTGCTTAAATTGCTTCATTGTACTTACAGATTTAGACAGAGACCTATATAAATCTCTACTTTAGTGGGGGATATAAATATTAGGGGTAGTTTATAGTAGAAATAATATAATGTTAGGGGTGGTATAAATAATATCTTACGTGTCTTATGTAACAATACTTTTATAAGTAGATTAATTATTGTAAACTTTTCACGATCAGTTGTGCGCAAAATGAGGGGGGCCGCGTTTAATAATTATAATAAAAAATATATGTATGTGTAAGAACTATTAGTATGGACCACTATTTATTTAACGTCGGTTTATTTCGGCTACCGAAATCTAACACCGAAGTCAGCAATCCAGCTATCCCAACCTTAAATTCTTGTCAACTCCTACTCTTATAGGAGTTGACAAGTAGGGTATAGGATAAGTAGGGTATCATTTAGGTATTTTGTACTAGTCTAGCATCTAATATGACAATGCCAGTGATGGTGTGTCTTCTACACAGACCCCACCAACGTTGTGTAGCTTCTGCGAATTCACTGTTAACTACCGTTGTCGATACTAGTGGTAACTGCGGTAGCTTGTCTTTTATCAAAGATTGTGAACCATCTCATTCCTTTCAAATCATTTTATTCCTATTTATTTTATAATGCTGCCTCATTCTCTGTATCTTAGGGTAATTTCTGTAATAATATTTAGCTTCCAGTGCTGTTCAATGCAATGTTCTAGCTATAGTTTGCTATGCCTAAATTCCTAAATTTATATTTATGTTAATGGCCTATTCCAGGATAATTGAGCATCAATCTAGCCTAGGCTACTACTTGCCTTACACTAATAATTCCAACATATAAGTTTAATATTGTATCCACGAAATTGTATCTTTTGTTTATTTGATTATTAATAACAATTAACCTATAAAATATATTTATGTGCAGTTTAAAAACAAGGAGATTGGGGTTTTCTCTCTTCCAGGGTCTGTAATTTCAGCGATTAATATACTGCGCATGCCAGAGTCAACTATGATCACAATAGATCAATCTGCCTGTTCTCAAGTTCACTGTATTAGAGTACCGAATCTTCTTCTCTTCAACATAACATCTTCAGATAGAGACTCATGGGTTCATATCAATAGAGGGTAGAGGACTTGTAACGTTCAATAAATGTTATGCATTCTCTAGCTAAATTAAGAGAACTTGAGGCTGACGGATTGAAATAGTAGCACTAACTATGAAAAACTTCAAATGGTCGAAGTTTTTTATCTATTGTAATATTGGAGGATTGGCAAATAAGGCAGTTTCAAACTTCTGGTTTGTTCTATAATAAATAAATCAAAATAAGACGGGGAAATGAGATATTTTTTACTATTTTAACATTTTACAAAATAAATAATATATAATTGGGGAAAACGTAATTTCGGGGTTTCCCAATAGATGACTTTAAAGTCGTATATCTCTAGGAAGACTTATTGACCATACTATAGCGCGCATGAAAGGTAACAGTCCACAGAACAGTCTGGATATAAAGGCAGCGTCATTCGTTTATGCAGTCAAAAGTTATTGCGCGTTGAGGATGGAGATTCCAGAAGGTAATTTTCCGCATCTTTTGCTTTCTTACTTCCGAAAACGGAAAAATTCAGCGCACGCTCATCGAAAATTGTGTTTGTGTTTATGGCGATGAGTGCTTAAGTGAACGCCAGTGTCAGAATTGGTTTGCTCGTTTTCGTTCCGGAAATTTTGATGTTAAATATGAACCTCGCCGTGGCCGGCCAATCGTTCAAACAGTCGCTGAAATTTTGGAAAAAATCGAGGTAAACCGACATGCCTCATCTCGCGACATAGCAACGGAACTAAACATCGACCATAAAATAGTTTTGAACCATTTACATAAGGCTGCATTTACATTTCCATTTGTGAATCGTTGCTGAAACGAAACGAAATCGAGCCATTTTTGAAACGAATGATTGCGGGCGATGAAAAGTGGATCACGCACGAGAATAATGTGCGAAAAAGATCATGGTCGAAGCCCGTAGAAGCGTCGAAAAGGGTTGCAAAGCCCCTATTGACGCCAAGGAAGGTGATGCTGAGTATTTGGTGGGATTGCAAAGGAATTGTTCATCATGGGCTGCTCGAACCTAGCCATACCATTAATTCGGCTCTCTACTGTCAACAACTAATACGATTGAAGCAGTTGATTCAGAGAACGGCCAGAATTGATCAATAGGAAAGGCGTTGTCTTCCATCACGACAACCTTAAGCCACACATATTTTTTGTGACTGGGCAAAAATTGAGAGACCTTGGCTGGGAAGTTTTGATACATTCACCATATAGCCCGAACCTTGCCCCGTCCGACTACCATTTGTTTCGGTCTTTGCAGAACTCTCTTAATGGTGTCAGGCTGACTTAAAAAGAGGCTTGTGAAAATCAATTGGTTCAGTTCTTCACCCAAAAATCTCAGAAGTTCTACAGTGACGGAATTATGGTTTTACCAGAAAAGTGGCAAAAAGTCATCGATCAAAATGGCATATGTATTAGTGATTAGTGTGTGAAATTTATATGAATAAATTTCCTTTGCAGAACATGAAAAAAAACGAAATTACTTCTTGTACTGTTAACACTGTTAACATTTGTCTCTAAAGTATAATGTAATTTGCGTACTTTAAGCCGTTTTTCCACACTGAGCTTCATATTTACAACTGACAAATATAGCTAAAGTGGTCGTATATATTAACAATCGAAGGCATACGAAATGATTTGCAATGTTTTTTCGATCAAGCTATACAATGACTCTTTTTCAATTAATGAATTAAATTTTCAATGTAATCCATTTTGACAAGGGAATACATTGAAATAATAAATCCCTTATCTCAAAGCTCTTATGTTATTCTCTTAAATTATGTTTGCATCCTTAAAGTATAAGGGCGAGGTATTTTAAATATAATAGAGCCATACTAAAAATGTGCTCCGCGGATCCCTAGAGCTTCGCAAAGCAAAAAAAATACTGGTCATGATGAAAAAGAGAATACTAAAGGGGTACTATAAGGTTGCAGAGGAAAATCAAATATATCTAAATATTCCAATATAAAGTTAAGGGATTAACTAAAATTCTAATAGTTCTATGGTACCTGCCAAGATGCGCCGACATTTAGAAACTGAACACCCCGAGTTTAAAGACAAGAATGAAGAATTTTATGTGCGTAAAAAAGAACAATTATTGAAAATCCAAAAAGCCATGATGCATACCACCCAAACTGTGAATGAAAAGACCACGGAGGCATCGTATTTAGTTAGCTATCGTATTACACAAATGGGTGAAGCGCACACTATCGCTGAGAATTTGTGTGTTAAACATAACACAATGTATGCTCGACGAAAAATCTTCAAAGCGTATTTCTACAGTGCCGCATTCAAACGATACTGTTTCGCGTCGAATTCATGATCTGGCAAGCTACGTCAAACAAGAACTAGTTGCACGTCTACAAAAAAAAACAATTCGTCTTGCAAATGGTTGAGTCGACTGATGTTGTTGACCTGGCCATCTTACTAGTTATTGTGCGATATCCATATAAACATTCTTTTGAAGAAGACATGCTTATGTTCTCACTCCTGCCCACTAACACTACCGGAGAAGAAATTTTTAACAAAATAAATATATTTTTTGGAGAAATCCATCTCAATTCGAATGATTGCATCAACATTTGTACAGATGGAGCCAAGGCAATGACAGGTAAAACAGCAAGCGCAGTATCACGAATAAAAAGTAAAGGGCCTAATTGTAGTTCCAGCCATTGTATCCTGCGTAGACAGACACTCTCGATTAAGCAAATGCCGTCAAATCTAAAATGGTTCTGGATGAAGCGGTAAAAATAATTAATTTCGTCAAATCATGTCCACTGCAATCCCGATTGTATTCAATATGGTGTAAAGATTATGGCAGCAAACATAAAACACTGCTGCTCCATACAGAACTGAGATGGTAATCTGGTGATAAAACTTTAACAAAGCTATTTGAACATATAGCGGAGTTACAAACTTTTTTTACAGATGTTTCTTTTAATTTGAAGATCGCTTGTATGATAGAACTTGGTTGTTCAGACTATCTTTTATGGCAGATATGTTTCAAGAACTGAACGAATTCAATTTGTCATTACAAGGTAACCAGACAACAGTGTTCAACGCTAGTAACAATATAACCGATTTCAAAAGGAAATTAGGTTTTTGGATTATTTGTGTTGGTAAGAGAGAAATAGAAAGCTTTTCATCGCTGAGTGAGTTCCTTAGCGACTCAGATATATTTCAAGAATTAGTCCAATATCTCAATCCTGTGCACGAATCTTTTGAGACGTATTTTCCCGAAGAACAGAATACACAAATTAAAATGAATTCATGGGTTCAATCCTATTGTACCCAACTTGCAAAAGCCCGAAAGTATGTCAAACGAGATTTATGAATCATTTTTAGAAATTTCATCACCAGTATGGAGTCATTGTTCAAAACAATGCCTCTAAATGATGTTTGGTGCAGGATCCGTGATAAATATCCACTTCTTGCCACAAAGGCCCTGAATATTCTTCTCCCGTTCCCAACAACTTACTTGTGCGAAACAGGATTCTCAACCTACGCAGCTACAAAAACAAAATACCGCAGTAGACTTAATGCCGAACCTAATATGAGACTTCAACTCTCTTCTATCAAGCCTCATATCAAACAATTGATGAAAAATAAAAAACAGTTTCATATCTCCCATTAGATATTTGATTATTATATAATATGATTATTAATAAAGAATACATATAAACCAGTTTTTGATTATTTTAAGGCTCCATCAAATATTTCGCTTTCCAGAAAGGTTCCCTCGCCAAGAAAGTTTGAGAACCGCTGTAATAGAGAAACATCCTGTAGGTTGTGCCTGAAAAGCGCTTTCTTTATGCCAAAGAAAATCTCCGTAAGACGTGACGATGAAAATATCATAAGAAATATTTAATATCCTGTAGCGGCATAATGAGTTAATTTCGGATTATTGGATTTTCGTCAAGTAATGACAAGGATCCAGTTTAATATAACTCTATTCTCACCTCGATCTCAATAAAAATATCAAAGCGATCCGTTTTAATAAAAACTACCGGGTTTAATATAAATTTTATTAGAAGTAAACATTAAATCCCATTATAATGTCCCCCGCGAGATGTCGCCTCTCATTCATTCCGACAGTACTTTAATCTCAATTATGAAATATGCGATAGAGTGCCCGAATGGAGGACTGTTAAAAAATAATAAAGCTAAATGAGATTTTTCCTTGTCGACGTGTATTTTTTACAGTCGGCCCTCGCTTTTCTCGTTTCTTTTTGGGCGCGATACCTAAAGATAAATCGATATATCGCCACTTTTTATGGGGTTGAACGGAAACTCAAGAGGAATCCGGGAAGGATCTACGCAGTTATTGCCCTATTAATGAAATAAAACCCTAATGTTTCAAACCAAAACATACTTTTTCAAACTAACAGTTCAATCGATCGATATTTTACCATTTAATACCGTTATGAGTTCCAATGTTTCAACCAACTGAATCAGTCTTAGTAGCTGTATAACTGTGATATTCGCATTTATACAACGACATTTGTACGAAAAATATATTCGTAATTATCTGTCTTTAGCAATTCGGAATGAAAGAATTACTTGTCATCATCATTAGGTCATCAGTCTTAAGACTGGTTGGACGCTAATCTCCAGCTTCTCCTATCTTGTGCTAACCTACGCATTTCGCTAATTGTGCTACAACCTACATCCCTTACTATTTGCGAGCAGTAGTCTAATCTAGGCCTACCTCTGCCTTTCTTCACTCCTATTTCTGCCTTCAAAATATCGCGGACTATTCCCCCATGTCTCAGCAAGTGGCCTATCATTCTATATCTTCTCTTCTTTATGTTTTTCCACATACTTCTTTTCTCGCCGACTTTCCCCAATACTTCTTCGTTTCTAACCCTATCAGTCCATGGTATTTTCATCATTCTTCGGTAACACCACATCTCAAAAGCCTCTAATTTCTTCCTACTTGTTTCCCCTACCGTCCAGGTTTCTCAACCGTATAGTGCCGTGCTCCATACATATGTCTTCAAAAATCTCTTCCTTGTTTCTAAGTTTATTACCCCCGAGCATAAAAGTGCTTTCTTTTTGTTAAAAGCTACTCGACCCTGCGCTATTCTTTGTTTTATGTCGTTATCGCTTCCTCCATCCCAATTTATTTTACTTCCTAAATAAGTGAAGTCTTTAACTTCCTCCAATCTTTCATTATTAATTTGTACTTTCGTTGTTGCTCTCGCGCCCTCTGCACACTAACACTTTAGTTTTGTTTTTATTCACCCTCATTCCGTATTCCTCTGTCAACACTGCCTCCATTTCGTTCAATGCTGATTCTAATTCCTCCTTACTAGATGCTAATACTGCTATATCATCCGCGAATCTCAGCATTTTTAGTTTCTGTCCCTGTACTTTAATCCCGAAATCCACTCTATATTTTACCACATTAATCGCCTCTTCGATGTACAAATTACGATTAAAAATTAGTGGTGATAGCGTACATCCTTGTCTTACTCCTTTCCTAATACCTACTTCCCTTTTTTCCCCTTCTACTTCTATAACAGCACTTTGCTCTTTGTATAGATTGTGTACTACTCTCCTATCTCTATACTTCATTCCCGCGCTCTTTAGTATCTCGAACATTTTTTCCCATCTTACGTTATCAAAAGCTTTTTCTAAATCTACAAATCCTATATAAGCGTTCTTTCCTTTTTCTATTGTTTTCTCTAACATTACTTTTAGCGCCAGAATAGCTACGCGAGTTCCCCTATTTCGCCTAAACCCGAATTGGTCTTCTCCTAGTATTTCCTCCGCTCTATTTTCCATCCTCTTCTGCACTATTCTGGTTAAGATTTTTGGCGCATGGGAAGTTAGGCTAATCGTTATAAAGTTCTCGAATTTGTCAGCTCCTCTCTTTTTCGGTATGGTAACGATAATGTTCCTCTTATAATCCTCCGGCACCTCGTCCGTTTCGTATATGTATTTTACCAGTTCAAACATCCTATTTACTACTTTCTGTCCCACACATTTCCGCCCGTATTTTATTTACATTCGACGCTCTATTATTCTTTAGCCCCCTTAGTGCTATTTCAAATTCCTCTCTCAATATATGTTTTCCTACATCTTCCCTATCGATGTTAGATTCTTCCTCTAATATATCTCCTAATTCCTGACCCTCGTATAAATTTCCTAAGTACTGCTTCCATCTATCCGCTTTCTCCTCTCTTCCGATCAGTATGTCCCCCGATTGACTCCTAACGTTTCTACTTATTGTTCCTATATCCCTGAAGTTCCTCTTAATTATTTTGTAAGCCTCATCGGTCTTACCTACTTGCAACTTATCTTCTACTTCTTTGCATTTATCCTCTATCCATTGTTCTTTCGCTTTTCTACATTTTCTAATGATTTCCCATTTTATTGACTTATAAGTTTTCAGTCGTTCTTCGTCTCATATGTTTTTGTAGCCTCGTCTCTTTTGCATTAAGTTTAAGATTTCGTCCGTTATCCAGGGCTTCCTAGCTTCCCTTTTATCGTGTCCTAAAGCGTCCGTAGCCGCTTCTCCTTCTTTCCCCTCACCTACAACTGCGTTAAGATCTCCTACTATTATTAAATTTTCATGACCCTTCACAAATCCTATTACCTGCTCTATGTCCGAATAAACGGCTTCTAACTCTTCCTCACTGTGGCTAGAAGTAGGTATGTATACTTGCACTATTACTGTTTCCACTGGCTTCGAATTTAACCTAACCATCATTACTCTCTCACTGTATTGTAGATAGCTATCTACACACTGTCCTGGGTTCTTCCGCATAACGATCCCTACTCCCGCGTTTCCATTTACCGATCCTGCGTGTATTACCCTATAGTCACCGCTCCAAAAATCTCCTACTTCCGGCCAGCGCATCTCACTTATACCTACTATATCTAATCCTAACCTATCCATTTCTATATTCAGATTCTCTAGCTTCCCTGCGTGTCTCATGCTTCTGACATTCCACGCTCCGACTCGTGAAATGCTACACTTCTTACTATTATTGCACTCGATCACGTCTCCCGGAACAGTCCTCACCCGGAGATCCGAACGGAGGACTATTTTACCTCCGGTGTTTTTTGCCCCAGGAGATGCCATCATTAATATTTGGGATAAGCTTTACTTGTATTCGACAAGAAATTGCTGTACACAAAAACAGCCTTAGGAGGCTCTGGTCAAATATAGAAAATTGGAATGTTCATAGAAAATCCTAGAAACATCAGATAAAATTCAAGATCCCAGCGAATTCAACGCCTTTCTCTGTAATATGGCACATGCTGATATAAGTCAGACAATACTTGATTTCTATCAACAATATATGAAGCCTGACATATTCATACAATTTAATACTTCTCCAGTTACCAATACAGATTTAAATAAAGCATTAAAGCTGGTGCCGTCCAATGAATATGGAACATACAAAATTAAAACCTTGGCTGGTTAGATTTTCAACTTTTTATTTGTTAAACATAACAATTGTTTCGCCAACACAGTGGCTTCTTCAGATGTTGAGTACAGAGACGAAATTTTACGTTGTAGAACTGCATTTATATAACTAGGGTAATTTTAGGTTTATTACTGTGGGAATTCCTACTATTAAAGTATTGTTGTTAAGTTATAAAATTTCAACCGCTGATATCTGTAAATTTGAATCAAAGTTTTGGGATGTAGAACTAAGATAAATTTAATAGAGGAGATGAGTTTGTTTCTATTTGATTATTTAATATGCTATCAGATTTCTTTGCTTTATTAATTTCTATAGATTCTAGTGAATTTAATTTTAAGCCTTTCTTCTCTACATATACAATTTTAAATTCTTCGCTAAAGGTATGGTCTGCTTCAATTAGATGTGTTGCATGTGTTGAATCTCTTTTTTTATTATTAAAACTCCTTCAACACGCGAATAGTAGGTTTAATGATAAAAAAGAGATTCAACATATGCAACACATCTAATTGAAGCAGCGCATACATTTAACGAAGAATTTAAAATTGTACATGTAGAGAAGAAAAGCTTAAAATTAAATTTATTAGAATATTTAGAACTGAATAAAGCAAAGAAATCTGATGGCATATTAAATCATCAAATAGAAACAAACTCATCTCCTTTATTAAATTTATTTTAGTTCTACATGCTATCCAAAAATTTTGTTTAAAATTTACAGATACCATCACATCGGTTGAAATTTAGCTTAACAACAATAGTTTAATAGTAGGAGTTCCCATAATAATAAACCTAAAATTACCCTGGTTATATAAACACAGTTCCACAACGTAAAATCTAGTCTATATACTCAACATCTGAAGAAGCCACTGTATTGGCGAAACAATTGTTATGTTTAACAGATAAGAAGTGAAAATAGAACCAGCAAAGGTTTTAATTTTGTATAAATCTGGATCTTCATCAAGTAACGGCCCAATCAATTCAGAATATGGAACATATTGTACTAACCTTCGAGTGTTTAAAAGAGTATATCCATTGTGCAAACTGGCTATATTACATATCATCAATTCTTCATTAGCTAATAGAGTCATGCCACAGGTTTGGAAGCACTCAGTAATGACACCCTTAACGAAAATATATAATGCAACTGAATTACATCTTCGGTAAATAAGTGTATATGTCTAAATTATTAGAAAATGTATACATGTCTAGATTATTAAAAAAAATGCACCAGATTAACTGAACATCTACCTAGTATTAATATTCTTCCTCCTACATAGTCTGGATTTAGATAACATCATAGGTCTGCCACATCTCTGATTAACGTTTGTAATAAAATAACAACTGTCATTGTTGAATCAGAAATTATTTAGTTTTGCTGGACTGCAACAAGCCTTCGACTTAATTAGTCACGAATTACTAATGGTCAAGTTGCACTATTATGGAATTAATGAATCAACGTGTTTTTGCTTTAAATTTTATCTTTCCATTCGAACATAGAGTGTTAAAATAAATAATACTATTTCAAAAAATAAAACCCGAAATCTTATCTGATTGTGCAGAAACACGAGAAAGGGGTCGAGGATCGCTTTTAGATATAATTCAATGCCTGGCGGGGCTTTAGCCCGAAGAGCAGTTGTTTCCTATAGCGATTATGTAATAGCCTTCCTATTCAGGAACTACTTTGTTAACCGCGTGGCAGTTTGGTAGTTCCTTTCTCGATTTCCGACTTATATGTTACTGAAATAATACTATGTCAACTGAACTTCTGGTCACTAAAATTGTTCCAAAGGGTATCATATTAGGTCCTTTCCTGTGTACAATCTTTACTGCACGTCTGCAGGACTTTTTGGTACCATAATGCAAAGTACCTCTTTATGCAGAGGACTATCAATTGGAACTGTCTCATGATCCGGAAGAGTACAATGATATTGTAGCAGAATTGAACAGCAATTTGTCTAGACTCGCAGAGTGGTCTAAAAGTGCAGGTCTCTTCATTGACGCTAATATATCAGTATGTATGTGAGAAGTGCTATGTATACAAAAAGAAATCTAATTTGCATTGTGAAATTGTGCTAAATGGGAGTGTAATCGCTTCTCAATCCAGTGTCAAAAATGTTTGTGGAACATTTGATGAACATTTTAATTTTGAAAAATATGTTATAACCAACAATTATATGCAAAATTTAGATACTTATATAAATTTTAAATACATATTGCCAAGTGAAATAAAATGAATTTAAGTAAACGTTGTAATAATAAATAACTTCGATTATTGTAGTACCTAACAGATGCTACCATCACTTAACAAGATAGTTCCAGAATAAAATACAAATTGATTTGAATTGTTATCGATAAATCTCTTACTTATTTATATTAATCATTGAAACCACGATTGCAGGTATTGTTTATTTCATCGCTATTTGACAAATAAAAAATCTCAAACATACCATAGCTTGTTTTTATGGCTAGGCTCAGGTAGACTGTTCCGTTTATCGGCAAGATAAGAGCGTTTTTATTTGGCAAATAGCGAAGAAATTAATAGTACACAATATTAATCTCAAAATAATAAATTAAATGTATACAATTCCAAGACACAAACTTACAAAGTTTTACTTTTCTTGCTTTTCATATCAGGGACTTCCTAAAGTTTTAAATATCATGATGCCTATAGATTTAACTATCATGACGTCATGATGCGTAAAATATCATGATGCTAAATAAACTAAAAGAAATTATTGTTACCTCTTAATATATATTACGTATATTATTTGCAGATGTTCAAATATTAGTAAGTTATAAGTTTAGAGTTAAATTTATTGAATAAGCTAAAAAATGCTAATGATATGCCTTCTCTCGTTGTAAAATATATTGATATATTTTGCAATACACGTTATTATTATTATAATATACTTATTCCAATATTTTTAGATTTAATTTGACAACCCAACCTTTCAAACCACCCCTAGTCTAAATTTAGGCAAACTAAAATGATTTTCAACATAAAACCGACAAGCCAATAACAATTTGTCATCATAAGATAATTAATTTAAAAATTCTCTTATATTCATTTGTTCATTTAATATTAATATTTTCCTACGATGAGTCAAAATTAATAATCTTTCTATTTTAATAAAAGATTATGGTGAATAAAATTAAACATTAAACCTCCCTAAGAGTTGCAGCAAGTTAGAGCGCACCGAGTTAGTTTTGAATGTAGCCATGTGTGAATAAAGTTATCCAACCTTCCATAAAGGCGTATCAGGCTATAGCCAGTATCCTAAATTACGTAATCCTCTGAAACTACATATTTCAAAATTGATGTAAATAGAAAAAAGGGAACATTTTATAGAAATCTCCAGTAGGATTTATGAAACCTTGATATTTACCTCAAATAACCTCTAGAGTATCTACCAGGCCACTTTCAAAATAAAACTGCCATAATACTTTCATCTACGGATGCTACATATTCTTTTGTGAAAAAAGTCACCACCTTCATAACACACACATAGAAAAGTTAAGAGGACTTGCGAGAGCAAAGTGCTCTCGAAAGTCGGCTCTTCAAATGTCGATATTCACCACAAATAATCTTTAAGTGATACTAAAGATAAGGCTGCCCTATTTTCTTATAGACGCAACGAATGTTAATAAACATAGGAAGATTTTTAGTGAGAGAATAAAAAAATCCCCACACCCCCTGTAGGCTCTCTGAAGCGTTAGTATTAATTACAGACAACCCTTAGAGGCTCTACTAAGTCATCTTAAAGATCAGATCGCCCTTGTATTTTTACGAACAAAAAAAGGAAAGTACGAGATTTTTACGGAAAGCAAATTAAGAAAAAAACATCATAACCCCAATAGGCTCTCGTGTCACTTTTAATAAGATATATCTTCTTTTCCATAGAAATCTTCATCCACTAGCGAAATGATATATAGCTTTCAATATATTTTTTTATAATTGTCTGAAAATATATACCAAATACCTACCTAATACCAGTAAAACCAGTAACAATAACCTACTATGATAATAATTAAATATATATTACTCCAATATGCACCTAAATTAATTTAAAATCAACATACAGGTCTCTATATATCTATTTGGTATACAACTTCAGAATCTTAATTTAATTTAATTATATAGCTCCCGCACTGCGTGACAAATCAACGTTCGATTGCCTTATATCAGCGGAATATAAGGCACCATTCTTTTCTCATTCTAATTACATGATATGATTCATAAATCTTGAGAGTTAATAACACATTTGCACCTTATTTATATAGTTAGAATGATACGTAGGACGGAAGTTTTTCATTTCATCACCAACTGTGACAAGGATAATTTTGATATATTGGGGTAAAAGAAATTTTACACAGCTTTGATGTATTGGTATTTTTTTCATACGAGGTGCGTTCAAGTTCTAAGGTTTCCGATTTTATTTGTCACGAATTAGCCATACAAAAAATCTGAAACTTTTGTCACTTTTCAAACATAATCTCCCTGCAGTCGTACACATTCTTCAAAACGTCGACGCCATGATTCCATGGCCGCTGCGAATGCTTCTTTAAGAGTCTGTTTTGACCACTGGAAAATCGCTGATGCAATAGCGGCATGACTATTGAATGTGAACGACTAGGCACGACTCTGAACGACCACAGAGAGTGCTTTTCATCGTTGAGAAATGCCAAAAATCGCTAGAAGCCAGTTCTGGTCAAAAGGGAGCATGAGAAACCACTTCAAATTTGTTTTCAAGAAGAAACTGCTGTATTGTTTACGCCCGATGGGCTGGTGCATTATCCTGATGAAAAAGCACACATGCAGAATTGTCCGGCCGTTTTTGTTGCAGTGCTGGATGGAGCTTGTTCTTCAAAACATGTCGGTAGGATGCACTTTCCACCGTAGTGTCCATTGGAATGCAATGAATAAGGATTACGCTATCGCTATCCCAAAAAGTGTCCACCATCATTTTGTCAGCACTGGCGCTTACCCGAAATATTCTTGGTGGTGGTAAATCTCTGTACTTTCATTGAGCTGACTGGCGCTACGTTTCAGGACTGAAAAGCGGCATCCATGTCACATCCATTGTCATAATTGATGAAAATAAAGTCCCATTCATGCCTTCATCGCGTGTCAACATCGCCTGGGAAATTACCACGCGCCTAGCCTTATGGTCGTCCGACAGCATTTGTTGCACTCAGTTGGAAGACACTTCCCACATTTTCAGGTCCTCATGCAGGATTGTGTGCACAGATCCTACGGAGACTCTAACTTTGGAGGCGATGGCTTTCACACTCACTTTGCCGATCCTCCAAAACAACTTTCTCAACTCGCGCGACCAATTTGTCAGATCGGCTTGTGATAGGCCGAGCCTGTTTTGGTTCGTTATCACACGACGTTCGGCCTTCTTCGAACTGTCTGACACACGAACGCACATTTTTCACATTCATGACACCATCATCACATGTCTCAGTCAAGTGACGATGAATTTCAATGGATGTCGCACAACGCAAGTGGAGAAAACGAATGATTACTCGCTGTTCTTGTAGCGAAAACGTATCCATTTTAAGTGTCAACAACACTCCTCAATCTCGCCGTCATGGCTAGAAGATATGTGTGCCGTACAGTGCTGCCATCTCTGCCATGCATTCACAAAAACTTGTAAACCAAACCGCATGTGTCTACCTGCTCCCTGTCATGAAACAAAAAATCGGAGACCTTACAACTTGAACGCACCTCGAATTAAGAGACTAAAATAAAATTCTGTAAAGAAAAATTTTTTTTCAAGTTGGTATTTTAAACGCCAACACATATTTTGTTATTAAATTTCTGTAACAGAGACCTTGGTGTAATAAGATGTTTACTAATTAATTTAACGTTGTTTCCGAGGCGCTGAAAGAAAATTATTTTTATACTTAATTTCACGGAAATATTTCTCGCCCCTCTAACGCTAAACTAATTTGGAGAATCACCTCCTTCGGGAGTCCTCGTTATCTCAAGGTATCCAATTTTTTTTTCTGTGAAATCGGTACGTATATTACTCTGGATGTAGTTGACAGGGCCGGAATCTGACGGGTCGATTACGTCTACGTCGTCTCCCGGAATTTGAAATATAGATTTAAGGGGTTCTATCTTTACTACTAAGAGTATAATCAATCATCGTCTTTATCTCTATTATACTTTATTAATCATTCTTCTCAATATTACTCTCCGTGCTTGCTTTTTGATTTGCATTTTTTTATAAATAGTTTCATACTTTAGGAGAGGAAAGATTCGGTAAAGGAAAAATAAACGTTCTAATATTATTTTAAGCAGCTTCATCATGCTATAAAGCTACTACCTCACAAACGTTATCGTTGTATCGTAAACGAATATGGTACCATTTTATTTTTCCGCACTCCACTATACGCAGAAAAGTATTGTAATCGTATAAATAAAATTTTTATTTTTCGTTTTTCGGCCTAAAAACCAAAAAAAATGGTTATTAAGCCATTTTGTATGAGTGTGTGTCGTTGTCGTTTCCGTCGTTATCGTCGGCATTAATAAAATTTCTTGTTTGAGTGATTCTGATCGGGGACCTCTCCCAGACGACATCTATTGATTTTGAAGTGGATATAACACACTCCACCATGTTCATGGGTCATGAGAAAACATAATGGTGGATTATTTGAGAATTTTTTTTTGTTAGCACGATCATTCAATTAAATCGTGTCGGATCGATCAGGTTTCGACTGATTCTGATTAGGGACATCTACCAGACATCATCTATTGATTTTGAGGTGGATAGAATACATCCCCAACCTGTCCATGGGTCATGAGAAAGCACGATGCTGGACCATTTGAAAAAAATAATACTGTCGCATAAAACACATATTCTGCATTTATGTGTTGGTTTATTTCTTCTCGGTCACTCAATTTCGAGATAGAGATGCGGAAAAGCTAATTTTAAGGTTTTAAAACTGTTTATTTATTGGTGGAGAGATGTACTACCACTCGAATCGTTTTTTCGAAATTATGCAATCAAAATTTATCAGTACTTTTCGGTTGTCTAAAGAAGAGCCTTCAATTGAAAGCTTATCAGTTTCGGATATAGAATATTTATGATTATTTTTGAATCTGTTTTGCAGAATCGACCTTACTATATTTAGCGCAAGGTCGATCAGTGTTCTCACGACAAAATTCCTTTTAAAGTTAATATCTGTGGAAAGCTGTAGCAAATATTATTTGATATCTTATGCGTAAATGGATTTATGATTATTACACATAAAGTGAATATTTTAGCATAAAAATTATTAAAGAGTTTGTAAAGTTGCTCAAAAAAATTTAATGAAGAAGAAAGTATTGCTCTGATGGCACTTTAAATCTGCGAATGTCTATATCTCGCTTCAGAAGCTTAAAAAAAATTGTAATTTTTCATTATATTCCGATCTTTATCAATAGTTACCTTAAAAATAAGTACTTAAATCAAAGACGGATCTTACAATATGGTGGAATTAGAATTTTACTTTGTAACTGTAAGACTTTTTTATTTTAAGCAAAAAATAGATTAGGAAAATTAATCGATATACGAGTAAAACAATAAAAGTAAATGTTTTATATTCGTTGAAGTGGTGTATCAAAACTATGATATACATTTTAGCAGTAACATTTTCATTCTGTATCTAATCTATTATATAAATGTCATATATAAGTCAGAATAGGTATTATGTTATTTGCGAAAATACGTTTATTTTTTGATATATAATATTTCAATATATCACATTTATGTTATCAAGTGATAACAACTTTCTGTGATCCATTGTAGACATGTAAATTTATTGTAAGTCTAGATATGCCGACAGCAAGCTTGCATAGTATTAGAAGGTCATAAAGGCACTGCGTGCCACAAACATTTCACTTTCATTTTAATTCAAATATAATTATTGCGCTGTGTACATAGAGTGCTTTAAATAAAATAAAAAAATCAATCGGGAAAATAATTTCCAAATTTTTGCTTGGCTTTCAAAAGATCCACGAACTTTGTAAACATTTTACATAGGTAGCCTAGTCCATTGTTTCACTGCTGATAAACACTTGCAAGTGATTGATAGACATAAATAAACATTTTGCAATTGTTAATAGTACATTTGATGTTGTTTAAACTTATCTGTAACAGGCAAAAAAAATCAGTTGCGCTAGTAATTCTTTTAAATTTAATATCATCAAATGAACGAAACACTTTGTTCAGTACACTTGAAGTAGAAGAAATAATCATTCAGGTAACTTAAAAGAATATTAAACAGTGGAAGCGGTAACTCTAGTTAATGAAGAACGCAGGAGTTAACCAACCAACAGTTATTCAAATAGTTAAATGTTTTAATGAACTCGGAAGTTACTGTAGAACCCCTGGATAATGTCGTAAGAAGTCTACACATGCGAGAGATGAACGGTATCTTATGTAAGTAACAGGAATTCTACCAATTTAGAGCTAAGCAGATCCCTAGCAGCAGCTTGAAATATAGCAATTTCTAGTCGAGCGGTCAGGAGAAGTCTTAATCAAGGGGGATTGGACAGTAGACGAGCAGCTATTACACCATTGCTTACCAGAGAACATAGTCTTATTCGACTGCGTTTGAAAGAGAAAACGTAAGTTGGATCATTGACGACTGAAAGCTAGTTTTATTTTCAGACAAAACAAGAGTATAATATCTTAATTCACCAGATGGACGTCAACGAGTCTAGCAGAGGTCATAAGAGAGGTTTGCGGCAATGTTTCTCCGATATGTCCTTAGTTCCGAGGTTATCTGGTGGATCAATAATATTCTTGGAAGGTATTTGTGTTTATGGTCGCACGGACTTGGTTCCTATACGGGGAATATCCATAAACGCACATTTCTACATAGAAGATATCATATGACGCCAAGCAGTGAAGAACATGTGATGTCATATTGTCGAAGGATGTCATGTCCCCATTTGTCGGGGACAATTTTGTCTTTATACAAGATAACGCTCGACCCCACGTTGCTAGAGAAGTACTGGACTACTTGGATTTGTGAACATCCCAACTAGGAGCTGACCACCAAGAATCTTAGATATGAAACCCATATAGCATCTATGGGATGCACTAAAACGATCACTTAGGCGCCACATACCTGCCCCTATGGTTATTAAACCATTTTGTTTATGTGTGTGTGCGTGTGTTGTTGTCTTTGTCGTTGCCGTCGTTGTTGTCGGCATTCATAAAATTTCTTGTTAGCACGATAACTCAAATAAATCGTATTGAATCGATCGAGCTTTGACTAATTCTGATCGGGGACGTCTCCCAGATGACACCTATTGATTTTGAGGTGGATAGAACACTCTACATGGTACATGGGTCATGAGGAAGCACAATGGTGGACTATTTGAGAATTTTTTTTGTTAGCACGATCACTCAATTAAATCGTGTCGGATTGATCGGGCTTCTACTGATTCTGATTAGGGACCTCTACCAGACGACATCTATTGATTTTGAGGTGCATAGAATACATCCCCACCCTGTCCATGGGTCATGAGAAAGCACGATGGTGGACCATTTAAAAAAAGTAAAACTGTCACATAAAATACATATTCTGCATTTATGTGTTGGTTTATTTCTTCTCGGCCACTCAATTTCGAGATAGAGATGTTCTACGTGGGGAAAAGTTAGTTTTAAGGTTTTAAAGCTGCTTATTTATTGGTGGAGAGACATACCTGCCCCTATGGCTCCTAGGGGACTCGAACAAATCGTTCTTGTCAAATGGGAGAATATTTCTCAGGAAAACATTCACTACTTGATCAATAACATGCCCAGATGAATGGAGATAGTGGGAGAAGCTACACGTTACTGAATTCACATTATTATTATTATCATTAGTTTATTTTCATTCTTACAATTAGTTTCATGTCCTAAGCTTCTCATTAACACCGTTTTCATGGAATTTGAAATTGTTGCTCCCTTCTGTTATTTATTAATGTTTTTGTCGATAATATCATTCCAATTTGTCAAACATTAGTTGAAATTATTTAATTATAATATCACGTAGGTGCTATGGTTAAAGTAATAATGTCGAAGCATCTCTAATGCGTTAATTTTGTCCAAGAGTTTATATATACAAAGTGGGATCATGGGGCAACGGTCATACCACGGTAAACATCAATGCTCGTCCGATCGCCGATGTCAAGCAACCTCGGGCGCAGTTAATATTTGGATGGGTTACCGCTTGAAAACACCGCGTACCATTGCCGTTTTTAGCCTGCAGTGCTGCTGGGTGGATTGAGTAGCCCAGTAGTACCGTTGCCGGTCCCAAGCCCGGAAGAAAGAGGAGGGTTAGACGGCCACGTTAGCTGCCTACCCTCTGTAAAAACAGATAAACAGCTCATAGTACCGATGATATTCATCGAAGAGGAACAGGTCATAGGCCTACTTAGAACAAGGAAGAAGAAGAGAAGACGAAAGTGAACGAATATCAAAATATTTCCAATCTGGAATTTTTTTGATTTTATAGAAACAGTACAAACAATGTCTTGACTCTGAATGTAGTCACTTTTTTCTAGCCCCATCTCCTGCAAATTTCAAGGTAATCGCTCTAGTAAATAGTATGCCAATCATCAGCAAGTCAATTTGTATGTGTCAAATTATTACATAATAATTTTAGCAATGGAACAAAGAGTGGCAATTTTGTTTCAAAGTGGATTTTACTACGCCAAAACCTACAAACTCATGGAAGAAGCTTTTAAAAAGGATTGTTTATCACGTAGTACTGTACTAATGTACTAAAATGATTTCAATGCTTTCAGCAAGGTCGTTACCGTTAGAAGACGATGCAAGAAGAATCTTTAGAAGACGATGTAAGAGAAGGGCGACCCCGCACCAGTCTGACTGAAGAAATAATTTAAAAAGTGCGTGAATTGTTAGCCAATGATCGTCTGTTAACACTCCGATTCATTTATAAACAACTGAATAGTAGTGACGGATCAGTATAGGATATTATTTGTAGAGATTTGGGTAAGAGAAAATTGTGTACATGATTTATGCCACACATGCTCAGAAATGAGCAGAAAGAACAACGTCTGATCGATAACACGTGATTAAGCATCCTCCCTATTTGCCAGATCTAGCTCCTGCAGATTACAGATTGTTCCCTAAAGTTAGAGCTTCCATAATAGGATAACGTTTTGACTCGGTAGAGGACATCAAGGATAATGTGACAAGGCATTTACGAATCACTTCGGAAACAATGTTCACAAACTTGTATGAGCGTTCAAAATTATGTGTAGGTAGCTAGGAATGGGAGTGTGTAGAAAATTAGGGCCGAATAAACCCTTCGTGCTTTCATATTTGTTATATTTAACCGACTTCAGAAGAAGGCAGAGATTCCCAATTCGTCTGTATATATATTTTTATGTATGTTCGGGTATAACTTTTGTATTTATGAACTGATTTTAATTATTCTTTTTGCGTTGGGTTCAGTGGTCTAATCTTAATTTTATTGGTATTGGACCTTGGACTTCGAAGGTACACAATGGAACACCTTATTCAAGTAGCTGTTATTTCCTCATTAGCAAAGCATCCTTAGTAGGTTTACCCATCACTTAAAATTACAAAATAATAAATTTAAAAAAAACCGACTTCAGAAAAAAAAAGTAACTTAACAAAGAAGCAAGAAATAAATATTTCCTACAACAATTTAATACATATTTGTTGTTCCGTCTAATGTAATTAATCAATTATTTTTTATTATATAATGATAATTAATTGTTTTATATAATTTTAAAGTCGATGCCATACAATATTAGTAATGCGAATGCTGGCCCTCGGCAATTTTAAATGTTATAGTAACAAGGTATATATAGTAGAATTATTTTATGAAGAACAAGTCGGCAATAAACCGTGTGACAAAGAGCAATGTATAGCTTACCATCTTCTACGCGAATGCAGTAAAAGAATACTATTACAAGCGGCGTGCGCAAATGATTCATAGGCAGGTCTGTGTCTCTTGTTCAGATTAGATTGGTATGGAAGAAGGTCAGACATGCATCTGTCTGTGTCGCATGATTTATTTCCGACTTGGTCTTCATAAAATAATTCTACTATATCTTTTTATGTTTTACTTGGCACCAGCTTCAAAATTATATAAAACAATTAATAATAATTACTTAATGAACAATCATTTCTTAATTACATTAAACAAAACAACAAATAAGTATAAAATTGTTTTAGAAAATATTTATTACTTGCTTTTTAGTTAAGTTACTTTTTTTTAAGTCGGTCTCTTTTAACTTATTATAAGATGTCAGTCTGAGAAATTTTTGATCCCACTGTATATATGTTTTTAAAGTATAAAATAAAGATATTGTGCGCGCGAGTTTTCCCTTTTTTATCAGAAGAACACTGGCAAGATTGAGTTTTAACAAAGGCACGTTTATTTTCCTTTAGGTTTATATTGAAGTAAAAAGATGACAAGTGAAACCGTATAATACATGGGAGAAAACTGACTAAACTATTATCTACTCTGGGCTTAAGTATAAATCTTATCTAAACGACAAGGGTTGTTTACGCATTCCAATGTAAGGGCCACATGCGCGTTCCCATATCGATGTGAAACGTCTTGAGTTGATGCTGATATAATTATATATACACTATAACGTACCACAATAAGTTCGTTAGTACTAAAAATGGACCGTTGCGGCTGAAGTTGATGACTAGGCTTTGTTTTGAATTTAACAATTTATTGATCTAACGGCTGCTCTAAATCCAACGGTCAATGATATTAGGTGACATTGATAAGCAATAGCATAAAAAATACGTTGAGGATTGCACAGATATATTATATGACCGATCATATCCTTGAATATAAAATCGTCTATAAACATGTGTATTGAATTACGTTCTCCCCGAGAACCTAAACATGGTCCCTTCTTACCCTTCCCAACATTGATGGATTAATTGAACCTCCGCTCATGCATCCTAATAAGCCGCGCAAGAAGCCCCATTCATCAAAGAGCAAACCGAATCTCGCGCATCGCCCAGTACTCGCACCGAAATCTATTCGCATAATTCGCAATTTACATACATATATCCCGGCGGTTGCCTCTGGAACGGCTATATTTCTCATTCGGCAAGGGCTAATGTTCAACCCTGAGCTAGTTTGTAAATTGAACTACTGGAATATTAATACGGCGGGCGGCAAAAAGCGCCGTCGAAAACTACGCAAGGATGCGCCGATAAACGCAAATATGGAAACCTAAAAACCTGCATAAATTTCACGTGTCCCCCGGGCGAACCCAAAAATTTATTGAGAGGAAAAAATTGCGAATTTACGAAACATAAACACTTCTCTGCGTTTAGCAAGGCGTTGCCCTTTAACTCCAGATATTTATAGAGAGAGTAATAAGTCTATGGTGGTTTATAACTGAAAGTGGTCGAATGGAGTATAATTTCCTAGTAACTTTCAATTTATATCAAAGAAAAAAACTTAATGGTAAATAAGATATCCACTATAAATATATGAGTATCATTAAGGGGCTACATCCATCTAGAATCTTCAATATTTGCGTATATTGTTATTATATAAGGTTTAAGAATATATTTTGAAAGTTTCACGTCGATATCTTTAAAATTCAAGAAACTAATCGAGGAAGCCGTTACTCTGTGGTAGTTCGTAATTCACAACGGAAATTAGTTAACTACTACAACTACTACTACAACTACTACGTTCTTATACCACTATATTTCCACAGAAACGTGGCTGCAGTTTCGACAATTATGTCATTTTCAAACGAATTCTTAGTTGAATCATCGTCTGAAAACGACTTAATTGTCAAAATTGCAGTCACGTTTCTGTGAAAATATAGCAGTATAAAAGCGTAGTAGTTGTTTTACTCATTTCCGTTGTGATCTTTAAAATTTACACAGAGATACAAAGCTTTCAGTCACGCGGTTGAGGGCTGCTGAATGCTGCTACCTGCGCCCCTCAGTGAGGGGTAATTATATCCTAAAGTTACCGCAATTCGAAATAGTTTGAAACTAAATAGGTTAACAGAACTTACCAAAATAAAAGTTTTGTTTTCGCCTCATTCGCCATTATCATATTTTAACTTATACCTATATACAATATTCATGTACATAATAGATTCATATACTATGCTACTAAGCCAGTACAATACCGATTTAATATTTTGCAATGCATGCTTATTTATTTAGCGATTCTATGGCGCATGGTAGTATATGTATTTAGGTAAAATTTTTTACTGTATTCTTCGTCACCTTCGCCATTTCTTTAAGAAGACATAGCTATACTGAAATTATAATTAAATTAAAAGTATTCGACTAAATATATGTTTTTATAAAATATTTGATCGAGGACACAGAGAGATTGGCGCTGTTGGTTTGAATATGTTGTTATCCGTTCAATTCTACAGATGGGCAAATTAATCTATTCAAAGTGAAGGTAATATATGCAGATGCAATGGGTATAGGTATGTGTATTCGTTGACATGAATTTTTAAAATGTTATTCAAATCATCAATGTTTAAACAAATGAAAATCGTTTTATCAAAAACTTTCATCTTAATTTTAACGGTTTTGATATATCTAATAGTTTAATTATGTACTGAATAATATCGAAGAATGTAGTTATTTCTTAATTCTTCTAGGAAATTGTATGGAAGAGTATGTTAAATACAGTAACAAGTGTTAAATACGTATACCCTAAATATTTTTTAAATTGTGTAAGCAATTTAAAGAAATCTTGTGAATAATCAACCAAACCGCAGGTTTAATGGGTTATAATAACATCGGCGCATCCGCCAATTATTTAAAAATTGTAATATTCTGCTATATCGATAATTGACTATTTTCAATAGCATCTGTGGAAAACAGTTTTTCGACTGAACTGTCTCAATGTTTAAACAATCATTTCTTCCTCACTGTTCAATTTGTTTTAAAAGAAAAAGAAATAAACATTGTATATACATACTTCCACATACACAAAGTTTTCAGATGGTGGTTCTATAAACTGCCGTGATATGAAGGCTTATACTCCAATCCGTCTGTAAGTTCCTTAAACTGTTACTAAAATACAATGATTTGGATTTCTCGAAAATCACAAAGCAGATGCAAAGTGTCCTCTATCGCAGGATACCGCTAACTACAGACCGGTTTCGACCTTAATGGGTCTCGTCAGTGTAGTGTAAACTAGTATGCCTTTGTATTTGTATTTTAATTCTATGTTGGAACAAAATACGGCAAATTTCGCCATGTAATTCAGTACCCGTCGACGGCATATAGCCGGGGGAATAGCTGTTTTGGCTTAATTTATTTTAATTCTTAATGTTTAAGGAACTTACAGATGGATTGAAGTATAAGCCTCTATATCACGGCAGTTAATAGTATTATTACTTATTATACTAGTATTATTACTTATGATAGATTTAAAAACTTCCTTAGGAAGCGGCGGTTTATGATGGAAGGTGTCCGAGGAATCTGCTGCTTGCGTCTTCTTCCAGTCATATCAAGGCTCTGAGCACTTATGAAATAATGTCCCCCAGATTTCGTTTTTCATATGTTCCAAGGAGTTCAGATTTCGACGTATTGCCAAGCCGTAATAAATTGTTAATTAATCAGCTAATTTGACAGTTAATTTACCTTTTCCTCCGAGACCATGCACGTTATTTTTTTAGATTTCTCAATCGAGAGGTCCATTCTTTTTTGTACATCATCAATACACGTACTATAAAATTTTCGCACGAATTATGCCTTTGTAGGTTTTACTGTCACCACCACCATCATAGTTTGCAAATTTGAGGCCGGAAAGATTTCTTGTACCTGTCTTTTGTTGTTTGTCTTGGTACACTATTGAATCACTCTTTGTAACATATAAGCACTCTGAGATTAGAAATAAACTATTAAAAATCACCACTACACTTAAGAATGAGGTTTAAAGATAGGAAATTGTAGTTTTGTATGTACTGGAATTATACTTTTGTTTGTAAATGCTTCTGACTAAACATAAACATCTTTTAACGACATCTGTTCTGTATTAGAGAAGTTAGAAATCATAAGGTAAATCATTAGGCTGTACCTAGACTGTACTTTCCCAGCAGGTATTTATTTAACACAGGCATCGTCTCGGAGCAGGCCGATACGCTTAAAAAAAGGGACGAAATTTCTGCCCCATGTTCTAAAAGGTCTAAAGAATTTTTTAAGCTAAAAAATCGATTTTTTGAAAAATTTAGTGGTATTTTTACAGTACCCCTTAATGAATGACTTTTAATATTTTATAATATTTACACCCGATATTTGGAAAAGGCCTTCGATCCAACTGGAACCTGAATAAGACGCAGAAATTTCTAAGAGAATATTTACCATAAAAAACGTATGGTTATTTGATGCATCACAACTTGAATCTAAATTTCAACGAGAACTATTTCGATTGTGTAAGAAATTTAAAAAAATATAGTCATAGTTTATACAAATAGACTCACCTCAAAATTAATAATTTAGGTATCGCTAATGACAAAACAAACTTTAATGGGTACAAATGACATTGGCTCCTCCGCCAATTGTTTAAAAGTGTCGATTTTATAGATACGTCGATAGATATTTATTTGCAGTAGCAACTGTGGAAAAAAGTTTTCCCACCGAACTGCCTTTATCATAATCGACACCTATCAATAATAATTGAATATCACCCATATTCTCTATTAAGGCAGCGGGAACCTATGAACCGGCACGTAATAAACCAAATAAATTGAGGTCAGGCCTAGCGTATTGGATTAATCGCTATTCTGAAATCTAGTTAGACTCCCTCCCAAAGTGATTTATTTCGGCTTTACACAAACTGAAACGGGCACTGCTCGTTAGCTTAAATTCAGGTAAATGCCGGGAGCGGTGCCACTCTTAGCGGATTGAAATTTAATGCGAGTCTGCGAGTATATAACTAAATAAATGTAGGGTGTGCGCAATCAGGATAATTATGATGTAAGAAATTTCGTGCTTTATTATAAATCTCTGTAATTGCAGCTGTTTTATGTGAGATAGGGTGTATATAATGATTTCGAAATGACGGTCGCGCTTCCGTCATTTCTCTAAAAATTTTTTGCTGTAATATATATATATATATATATATATATATATATATATATATATATATATATAGATATATATATATATATATATATATATATATATATATATATATATATATATAGATATATATATATATATATATATATATATATATATATATATATATATATATATATATATATATATATATATATATATATTCAAAAGTCCCCTCCCCCCTCTTATCTTTTTAACGATTATACATAAACTAGTGAAATTTGGTAACTGAATATTAAGGGTTGTAAACTTCCCTACTAGTGATGATAGATGACGTATGCGTCAAAGATGACGTCACAAGGTCATTGTGACCAATAATTTTAAATGAAACCCTATGGCAAGCGACACCTCTTTTAAAAGGTATCGAAAAATCGTATTCAATGATACTAATATTGTTTGTATTTATGGTAGTTTTGATGGATTAAATCAGTAATCAGTAAACTTGGATAATAATTTTAATTACAGATTCAAGAATCAGTACCTACTTATAGTAATTGTTCGAAGTGAGCTCCATCTACTTCCTGACAGTAAAACATCCTATTGCGAAACTCTTCTCGTACTTTTTCAAATGTGTCTGCGGAAATAGCCCTACATTCTGTAACAATACGTTGTTTTAAAACATCAATATTGTCAGGCTGAGTGGCGTAAACCTTCGATTTAAGATACCCCCACAGAAAAAAATCTAAAGGTGTGAGGTCCGGTGATCGAGGCGGCCATTCCATTGAACCTCGTCGTCCAATCCATCTACCAGGATATTCTTCATCCAAATACCGTCTTACTGCACCGTAATAGTGTGGAGGAGCACCATCCTGTTGGAATGTTATTTCCAAAATGTCGAATTCATCTTGATTATCTTCCAAAATTTCAAGGATTAACGGTTCTATTGCATTTTGCAACATCTGCAGATACACCTCACCGGTTAAGTTGGTATTTAAAAAACCAGGCCCAACGATGTGGTTTCCCAGTATACCTGCCCAAACATTGACCTTCTCGTGATACTGAGTATGTGTTTCACGAAACATGTGAGGATTTGCGTCACTCCAATATCTCACGTTTTGTGTATTTACACTTCCATTTAGATAGAAAGTACTTTCGTCACTCAAACAAATTGTTTTGACATAGTCTGGCTGTTGGTTAATTTTAGTCTCCATATTTTCACAAAATTGCAATCTTCGGTCTGGATCGTCGTCTGAGAGCTGATAAACCATTTTTAATTTGTATGGGTGAAATTTGTTTTTTTTTTTTCAACACCCTGTGCACTGTACTTTGACTGACTTCACAGGTTGATGCAACTTGAGTTGTTGAAGAAGTAGGATTTACTATTACTTCTGCCAGTATATCAATTTTTTCTCATCAGAAATTTGTGGTCTGCCAGATCGTTTTGCATCATTAATACTACCCGTTGTTTTAAACTTACGAAGAAGCTCTCTCAAATAAGTCCTCGAAACTGAGCGATCGGGAAACCTTTCATTAAAAATGCGTTCTGCTGCATGAATATTTTCTCCAGTTTCACCAAATATTAGGATCGCTGCTACTTTATCACCTAAAACACGTACCATTTCTCTTCTTGAAGCACTTAAACGTTCAGCTCACAACAGTTTAACAAATTATTGAATGTACAAATATTTTAAAATTACCACAAGGTACTAAAACAGTTAAACGTTCGATCAACAATACACAAATTATTAAATGTATAAAAACTTTGACAGCTAAAAAAACATCAAATTGGGGAGACTTGCAAAAACGTCAGATTATTTACTATCCAACTATCCAGTGGCGGAGCCTGAATTTAAATTTTATTATTAACTGATTTAATTCATCACAGCTTTGTGGTTTTTGAAAGCCAGTTGTCAAAACTGCTGTAAACAGACACAATATTAGTATCATTGAATAGGTTTTTTCGATACCTTTTAAAAGAGGTGTCGCTTGCCATAGGGTTCCATTTAAAATTATTGGTCACAATGACCTTGTGACGTCATCTTTGACGCATACGTCATCTATCATCACTAGTAGGGAAGTTTACAACCTTTAATATTCAGTTACCAAATTTCACTAGTCTATGTATAATCGTTCCAAAGATAAGAGGGGGGGAGTGGACTTTTGAATAGCACCGAATTACATTGAACACAATATAAATCGATTTTCTGAACAGTATTTTTAGTATTCTCCGTTCTAATGAGGAACAGTAGGTTTTCTCATACAACCAAGAAAATTTATTTCTAACTGCAAATTGATAGTAGTGACTTCGAAATATATACCTAAGCTACAGAACATCTAGGTTTAGGGAAAATCTGAAGATATCATTGAATGTATCTACACTTCTAACAGCTATACTAATTTCTTCAGATTCTTTCTCGAGAATACAATTTCTTTAGAAGCAAATCGTATGGGGATTTTATATAAAAGATCGCAAGTTGTGCACAAATTATATTAAATATAATCTAAATTAAATATAAATCTAAACACGATAATAATCTCAATTTTAATGGTAAACCGGCAGTTTTCTCGTAAAATCAAAATAAAATCTTTCAAACTATAGATTGAAAGCTTAAGCTTTTAAGCTTTCAATTGATTCAAAATTGAAAGTTTAAGCTTTGGAAGCTTAATAGTTACCTAGAAAACCTCTGGATTTAGGAAATATGAAAGCCTCAAAATAGGTGAAAATTACATTTAAAATAACTTAAATTGATGCTCCCTGAATACGATGTTAATCTCCGTTTGAATTAGAAACAGTTGGTTTTCTCTAAAGCCAAAACAAAATACTTCAAACTACAGATTCAAAATAACAATTTGTAAATTTATAATTATCTAGAGAACCTCTGGATATAGAGAAACTTTTAAGACGCCGTTGAATGTCTTCTCTCCTTCGTAAGTCCATATGAATATTTTCAAATTTTTTTCTCAATAAAACAATTTGTTGTCCATTTTCTCGAAAATTATCTAATGGAATATGTCAAACGATTATAAAAAACTTTAAAGATTGAATATGAAATAAAACCATGTGTTATGAACATAAATCTAAAGCTTAGAAAAAAAGTAGTTTTAGAATATTTAAGAATCAGAAATTTTATGTTTTTCTATATTTTGATGTTAAAATAAATAAGGAGGTTAAAAAATCGAAGAACATATCACTATAGATGTTACAAAGTATTATTGGTAAAGACACTATAAAAGGTCGCAACGAAGACAATTTAAGTGCTACCAAAAAATGACATAGACTTGAAAACCCTAAATTGTTTGAATCATACTACATACTGAAAAATCATTGTCTTCCACAGCACCTCTGAATAGGAAAACAGATGCTTATACAAAAACAAAAGTGGACGAACCAGGCAAAATTATCAAATAAAAATATCAGGTCAGTTAGTTTCCAATATTAAATTGTATAAACAGTACTGTTTTATTATACTGTAAGAAGAAAAACATTTCTACAAATAGCTCTTTCGTTACAAGGCCCTATTGTGATAATAATAGTGGCTCTAAATTCGAGCTTTGAGGCACACCAGAACGAGCGATGAATTTGTATTTTTTTTCTTTAAAACTATTGTTAACTGCATTAATAGATAGACAACCAAATCCAAACAATTCCAATTTAGGAAGCAAAATATTTGAGAACAATTTAGAAATCGGTGCACACTAGATCGACTTGACTTCTATTATCTACATGATCTGCAATAAATTGTAATGACTATACTATAACCTTCAATTCTTCGAAAAAACAACGGCTCCTTCGCCAATTATTTAAAACTTGTTTGGCTATAATTTATGTCGATAAGTGATTATTTTCAGTAGCATCTGTGGCAAAAAATATTTTCCAACTGAACTATATTATAGTCCGCTTCATGTGGCGCGCTATTTTCCAATATAAAATTGTATAAACAATTCTTTTATATTACCTAAGACTAAAACTTAGAGGCAACAACCTTCAGAGTAACACTTTTCTTCATTTTACAGGTAACACCCCTATAACATAGGAGATGGATTCCTATAGAATGCCCTGTTATGTTAATAATAATTGACTCAAATTCAAGCTGTGAGACACATGAAAATCAGCGATGAAAGTTTTTTCTATTTAAAACTACGAAACATACAGTTAGCGTTGCGAAAAATACGACTGCATTATAGGTATAATTCACTATTAAATTCAAACAATTCCGTTCCAGTTTAGAAAGCATAATATTTTAAAGTAGTTCAGAAATCCGTGTCCATTATATCGATTTGGCCTTTGTTGTATACATGATTTGCAATAAATTGTAATGACTAATCCATAGATAGGCTTTAATGGGTTGGATTAACATCGGCTCCTCCGCCAATTATTTAAAATAAAAATTACGTTCCTAATTAATTATTTTTCGTAGCATCTGTGGAAAAAAGTTTTCCAATTGAACTATCTTATTATAATAGGCACCACGTGGTGCGTTTCCAAAATTGTACAATCAATTTTTTATTATACCCTAAAACGAGAAACATACCGTAAATAATTATTTCAGAGGCAAAAGTTTTTCCATTAACACTTTTCTACAGGTAACACCTCTATAACACAATAGATAGGTTCCTAAAGAATTTCCTGTTTTGCAAGACTGTACCATTTGAGACTAGCGAAATACCGAAAAGGGATCTTACGACAAATAGACGATAGTTGCCTATGAAATTCCGTTGTGTTCGAAACTATGTTATATGGAACAAAAATTCAGTACTAAAAAAAACAGCTTGCTAGAAGTACTAAAAATTTGTTAGAAATATTTATAAGAATATTTATTAAGAATATTAATATATGTATAACACGGTGCATGCAGAGACAAGAAGTATTTATTTCATTTCATATACCCTTCATTTAATAATTTTCTTCTCGGCACTGATATACATAATCAATCGAAAATATTTTGTCGGTTAGATAAGAATCATCTCCACTTTCCAAAGCAGACACATATTCCAAATTATTTATATATTTTATCTCACTTACCTGATGCCCAGAAAACGACTCAAAAATTGATTTTCTTAGCAAAACTGTATATCCCTTAAGTCGATGATAAGTGCACTATAATGTAACATTCTAAATATATTAAATAAAAATCGTACTGCTATTTTAGTATGGTAAAAGTTCAGTATTGTGTAGTTAAAACTAAATCAAGGTTCCATATTAAGCCACGATAATAATAGAAATATTTCATAGTATCCAATCATTCTCAAAAAGATGTATGAGCTTTGTATTTTAAGTAATGGAAGCCAGTTGGAACAATAACATTGTTATTCGCAACTAAATATTTTTAAAGATTTGGTGGATACGCCAATGACATTCTAGTGTGGTGGATATTTTATTGCATGGATTCGGCATTTGTCCTGGATCGACGTACCTTGTACGGCACTGATGAGAACTAATAAGTTCAATACAGTTGTCTATCGCTTGGTTTCCATCCGGAACAGATGTCGAATCCTACCTGTGGCGGGTGTTATTTTTTGAAACCTTGTCTGATCATGCAAAAACACGAGAAAGGGGTCGAGGAATGCTTTTAGGTATAATTCAATGCCTGGTGGGGCTTTAGCCCGAAGAGTAGTTGTTTCCTATAGCGATTATGTAACAGCCTTGCTATTCGGGTACTACTTTGATAACCACTTGGCGATTTGGTAGTTCCTTTCTTGATTTCCGACTTATATGTTACTAACAGAAAAGTAAAGTAAAAAAGAATTTTGAGGCTGATTATTGACTTTCACTTTAATATATTTAAATTACAATTATACTTATATAAAGATTATTCAAGAAATAATTATATGAAGGCATTTGATCATGCCCAACTGATTTTCTATAATAAGATCATATCCTTTTTTAACCGACTTCAAAAAGGCTGAGGTTCTGAATTCGTCTGTATATATTTTGTTTTATATATGTTCGGGTATAGCGTTTGTGTTTATGAACCGATTTTTTAATTATTCTTTTGAGTCGGGTTCAGTATAACTCCAAGGTGATATCATCTTAATATCATTGGTATTGAACCTTGAACTTCGAAAATACATAACGGAACTCCTTATTCAAGTCCCCGTCATTTCTTCATTCGCAAGACATCCTCAGTAGGACCCATCACTTAAAATTGTAAAATGATAATATTAAAATAAAAAACCGACTTAAAAAAGTAACTTAACTAAAAAGCGAGAAATAAATATTTTGTACAATAATTCAATACTTATTTGTTGTTCCATTTAACGTAATTAAGATATTATTGTTTAATATGTAATTATTATTAATTTTTTTATGTAAAGTCGGTGCCATAGAATATTGGTAATGCGAATTCCGGCCCTCGGAAATATTCAATTTTAAATGTAATCTCGTTGTTATAGTAGCAAGGTATATATATTTTTTATGTTTTACTTGGCACCGACTTCAAAATTATATAAACCAATTAATACCAATTACATAATGAACAATAATTTCTTAATTACATTAAATGGAACAATAAATAAGCATAATATTATTGTAGAGGACATTTATTTCTTGCTATTTAGTTAAGTTACTTTTTCTTTTGAAGTCGGTTTTTCTTAAACTTAAAACGCGAAAGTACGAAGTGAAGTACGAAACTTAAAACGCGATGTGATACAATCAATCGTTTAGTTCTTTTATATTATTTAATTTCAAATTTGCAGCACTTCAACTAACGTAAATAGTAAAGTGCCAAGCCAGTAGCAAAAGATCTAATTGTAATTCAATATAACTTCGTGTAAAAGCCGTAACGTTCCCAAGATTTGTAAATTCCATTAAAATAAACTTTTCAAACGCTCGTTGCCCCGCTCCCAACTAAAAACCATGGCGTGCCAAAAAAGAAAATTCATTCCTGCAAAGTTCGGCCTCCGTCGTGAAATTTAATGAGAAGCTGTAACCCCCCATGTACAATTTCCACGGAAAAGGGTAAAACTTTCGAGTCCGAAACTACAACGGTTTGCATATAACTCACCTGAGATCCTGGATTTATTAAATCGACGGCAATGATGCGATTCCGGAGGCGATTTAGCTCTCGAGCTTTGTTCACAGTCACCACACTATAGGTTTGACGTAATCACTTTAACACTTCTCGATGGAGTTGAGCTAATCAGTTTTTGCTCGCCTTTGTTATGTTTGTCAGCAATAATGCTGTTTGATGTCTGAAAAAGAGAAAATGGAATGTAGTGCCAGTGTACGTAGAAATAACTACATGGCTTTTTGAAGTTTTTATTGCCGCGCTTTACATCTATCACATTAGCTCCACGCGGAATATAAAACTCGAGAATTTGTACAATATCATCCTCATACGTTAAAATGTATACAAGGTTTCATTATGTTTTTTATTTAATCTATGAAAAACGACATTATCTGATTACAAAAATAAACAGCTTTAAACTCTTAAAACGGACTTTTCCGCGCGTAGAACATCTCTATCTTGAAATTGAGTTATCGACAAAAAATAAACCAACGCATAAGTGCAGAATATGTATTTTATGCGACAGTTTTACTTTTTTCAATTTTTCTCGAATAGTCCACCATCGTGCTGATGACCCATGGACAGGGTGGAGTGTGCCCTATCTACCTCATAATCAATAGATGTCGTCTAGTAGACATCCCCAATCAGAATCAGTCAAAATCCGATCGATCCGACATGATTTAATTGAGTGATCGTGCTAACAAAAACAATTTTTCAAATAGTTCACCATTGTGCTTTCTCATGACCCATAAACATGGTAGAGTATACTCTATCCACCTCAAAATCAACAGGTGTCATCTGGGAGACGTCCTCGATAAGAATTAATCAAAAGCCGATCGATCCGATACGATTTAGTTAAGTTATCGTGCTAACAAAAAAGATTCTCAAATAGTCCACCATCGTGCTTCCTCATGACCCATGGACAGGATGGGGCGTATTCTATCCACTTAAAGATCAATAAGTGTTGCTTGGGAGACATCCCCGATCAGAATCAGTCAAAACCTGATCGATCCGACACGATTTAGTTGAGTTATCGTGGTAACAAAAAAAAATCTCAAATAGTCCACCATCGTGCTTTCTCATGACCCATAGTCAGGGTGGGGTGTGTCTATCCACCACAAAATCAATAAGTGTCGTCTGATAGACGTCCCTAATCAGAATCGGTCGAAATTCGATCGATCCGACATGATTTAATTGAGTGATCGTGCTAACAAAAACAATTTTTCAAATAGTCCACCATTGTGCTTTCTCATGACCCATGATCATGGTAGAGTGTATTTTATCCATCTCAAAATCGATGGGTGTCATCTAGGAGATGTTCCCGATAAGAGTTAATTAGAACCCTATCGATCCGACACGATTTAGTTGAGTTATCGTATTAACAAAACAAATTTCTCAAATAGTCCACCATCGTGCTTAATCATGACCCATGGACAGGGTAGGGTGTGTTCTATCCACCGCAAAATCAATAGATGTCGTCCTCGATCAGAATCAGTAAATATCCGATCAATCCGACACGATTTAGTTGAGTTATCGTGCTAACAAGAATAAATGCCGAGGACAACCTCACACACATATACGCAAGATGGTTTAAGAACCATTTTTTTTTGTTTTTAGGCTGAGAAACGAAAAATAACCCTCGAAAAAATTTTTGCACGATTACATTACTTTTTGGCGTATAGTGGAGTACGGAAAAGTAATATTTCAGTATCAAAAATAGTTACACAACGTTACTGTCACATTTCTGGATACGTTTGTTATCTTGTGAAAATTTCTATCATCTATGCAGTCCCCTATTATGTGTTTTATTAATAATTCGCATTACAGGTGTTGCACATAGGTGGGTTTTCGTTGAAAATAAGATAGGAATACGTCAATATTGGGTGTCCAATCCTAAACCATATTGGTACAATCCAACTTCGTAATGAATTATATTTGTATTAAGTTTCCATTCTTCTGTACCTGTTTTAATAATTGTAACGTTGTTGACTGTCAATTCTACCACACTTTATTTTGCCCTTGTTACCAAATTTGTGATGTCCATGCCCTGTTGACGAATGGTATGTCATTCCCATGAATAGCACTAGTCTCAATTTGAGCATCTTTATCAGAACACGAGATAGTGCCATTCAAAAAAAAAGTATTTTTTGAACGATGAGCTTAGACAGATTATTTTATTTACTATATCTGTTGCCAAGATAGTAAGTAAGATAGGAAGAGTAGGTCTAATAAGTCGATGAGTAATTTACTTGCCGACGACTAAACAATAGGTAAAATTAATATAATGCATGTTATTTTATAAAAATAAAGACAAAAGGTTATGAAATTTCTATTCATTTAAAGAATAAACATATTAAAAGAGTTTTAATCATCTCCAGATAATGCCAACTTGGTTGGTGAAACGCACATCGAGAAACGTGTAATCCTTCGATGTTTGTGAAAAACTGTTTTTTGTTGTTTGTCTCTGTTTTGTTTTGTTTTCTTATATTAAAAGAAAGGAACATTATATACAAACATTAAAGTTAAATATACAATTGGTATAAGTATTAATTATAATGCCGTTCATATCTGCTGTATTGGTTTTCAATGTATTCAAACTATTCGGCAAATCTTGAGAAATTGCAATAGTGGATGACGTCCTACAGAATTTTCTCAGCAAGCTCCATTTTATTTTGCAGCCAGACTTCTACATTGCTCGTTGCTGCTGCGGAATATCTCCATGCCCCGTGTGTTTGTGCCCTAATATGTCAGCAACTTTATCAGTCAACTGTGTTACTGACGTCCGTCTAAGAAAATGATCAGCATAACTTTCGGGGTCTCCTAATTTCAAATACTTGGAAATTATCGTGTTAGTAATTCAAAAATAAACGTAAATATTTGTTTTTTCTTAATTTTACGTAGTGAATTTCTTCATATGATTTATTCATTACGGTAGAAGACAATTATATATTGGCAATTATATATAAATCTTCGTATTTAGAATTTTTACAATGAAACATTCTTAATGATTTTGTATGTCATCTATTGTTTTGTTATCTAATTCGGCCCTTCTGAATTGTCTATTTTAATTATTATCTTTGGAATAACTCATTGTATAATTCATTACAGAAAGTAATAGAGTGAAATTCAATCTCAAATTAAATGTGTTTATAGTAACGTTAAATGATGTATTGGAAACATATAGCACAACTTTCTTATTTGATAAGAAAATACAAATACCATATTCGATAAGTTGTATGCAAAATATAAACGTCACATTTCGTTTATTTCATAGAAAATAAGTTATTTTAATTGAAGTGCGAGTTAATATAATCGTTCAAAAACAATATAAGCATCGGAAACGTTAACGATTACACCGGACTTCAAACATTACCGTCGACAGGTCTGGTAAACTCCCTTACCCTTCTTAATACTTAATATATTGCAATTTACCGGTAAGCATATTCCCGGTAATGTTTAATAAATGGCGGAGGCGCCCGTGTCACGCTAACATTTAACAGGGTAACTGCGGTCAATATTATAGTGGTAATTTTATTTTAATATTCCCTTGCATTCTACCTCTCACTAGTATTATCATCCATGCTGTTGTAATTAATTTTATTAATGCATTTCCTCCCACATACAATAGTTTTGAAATATAGTTTCTGTTTTTCTTTTTACATCTATATGCCAGTTTTTTCGAAGAAGTGTTTCATTTGGCCATGACGTGTCAACAAGCAATATTAGCTTAGTAATTAGCGGAAATAACATTAAAATGAGGCTATTTCTACATTAATTTTTTTTGTTGCAAATTATATGCCAAATAATTTATATTAGGATCATACTTTCTAACTTTTAGCAGAATCCAAGCTGAACTAGAGTCATCTGGCAAACGGCTTCTAAACAAGCCTTTAATGTTATTCACATCAGAAGACAATGACTCACAGGCATAGGTAGACGAAAATATTGTCAAAATAATTAACGTCAGCTTCTTTAGACAGCTATATGTATCTGAAATTAAATTTCAATATTCCAAAATTTTATTATTTACATTTATGCTTACGATGCCTGCTAAACTTTCTGTTCCGATTAATTCCAACTCATCCCTTATTTTGATGAATTATTGAGTTCATATTGAACTAGACCGGAAATTAATTAGCTGCAGTTCAATTTCTTCAACTTCCAACCAATCAAATTTAGATAAGTTCAATCAAAATGGAATACTTCCCTTTAGTGAACGGGAAGTTCAAACGGCATTAAAAAAACTTAAACCCAAGCTAACCACTGGGCCTGATGGCAGTCCCTCACTCCTGATTAAGGGCTGTGCACCAATTATTGGCTATACATTGTCGATTTTGTTTAATTTGTGCATAAAAAGCTCTTCTACGCGCAATTTGGAAATACTCTAAAGTCTGTCCACTTTTTAAAAAGGGCAACAACATGGATATTTTATGTAATTTTCTCAAGGCCCTTGAAGTATTAATTCACGATGCAATTTATCCTAATGTAAGTATGCAAATTTCAGAGTATCAACATGACTTTATGCAAGGATGATCTACAACTTCTAACTTAATTTGTATTACCCATAGCATAGCTGAAACTCTTGACCAACGCAGGCAAATAAACGTCATTTGCACCGACTTCACCAAAGCTTTTGATAGGCTCGGTCATAATATACTACTGAGTAAACTTACAAGATTTGGTTTTTCAACAAATTTATTAAGCCATCTAAAGTCCTATCTCTCTAACAGAAAACAGTACGTGGAAGTCAATGGTTTCAGGTCCCTCGAGTATGGTGCCATGTCAGGTGTGCCTCAACACTCTATTCTCGGCCCCTTGCTGTTTAATATCTTCATTGATGACGTTGTCACTGTAGTATCTGTCAATTGTCTGTTGTATGCTGACAACCTTAAATTATTTAAGGTTATTACTTCCCTGGATGATTGTGCTCTTCTGCAGAACAGTCTGTCTAATCTCCATAATTGGTGTTCTAGTAACAAACTATATTTAAACGTATCTAAGTGTAATGTTATATCCTATTCCACTAAATTATCTCCAATAATATACGATTATAGATTAGGCTGCTCTATTCTTCAAAGACCTAGCACATTCAGAGACCTCGGCATAATTTTTGATAAAGATCTGTCTTATATCGCTCACGTAACTAAAGTAGTGTCTGAAGCGTTGCATACACTAGGTTTCTTAATAAGGACTAGCAGAGGTTTCTCAAATACCGATATATTAAAATATCTATACTTTGCTTTTGTCCGATCTAAACTTGAGTACGGATCTTTAGAGTGGAATCCTTATTATCAATGCCATATTAATGGCTTGGAAATGGTTGAAAGAAGGTCCTATGGTTCAAAATAGACACAGTGTATCTACCTATTGGTTTCCCTCAAAATGTTTTGTTGGCAAGATTTGCGATGACAGGACTTGACGCGGGGCGGGAATATTGTTCTCAAATATTTTTATATAAGCTTATACACAATATGATTGACTGTCAAAACCTATTAGGCAAGCTGAATTTTTGTGTACCTCAATTGCATGCTCGAATAACGAAAAGCTTTCCTATTCCGCGTACTAATATTATAAATTTCTCCACCCTGTTTTTAATATGTACTAAATACAACAACTGTGATAAATTCGATATATTTAACTGCAATCTTATGTTTATTAAACATTTTTATGCTTGATCCGCATCTTTGTTTTTCTTATTTTTCATATACCTAGGTATTAAATATGTATATACGTATTTGTATTAAATTGGATTGGTATGATTGTGAAATTTATTAATCTAATTAGAATGTGAACGCTCACTGTATTTTCCTGCTCTGTAAATGAGTTTTCCTATTGAGTAGTTGTAATAAATAAATAAATAATAAATTTTAGGGTGTTCGATAATTCTTTAAACTGAAAGAACCTTAAGGAAAACTCATTGACTGAATAAGTTAATCATAATATAATCAATCATAATAATTACCAAAGAAAACTCTTCAGTGACTTTTGCTTGGTCTGGTTTTTCACTTAAAGCCAATTCACTGGCGATTTCTTTTTAGTTTGAATTTCTTCTAAAAAGTCAAATAATTATTTTTAAAAGTATTTTATTCCTATGTATGTATGTCCCACAGTTATTTATCGCGTGCCATTGCTTCGCCATCCCTGACCTAGGATATCAAGTAATTTATTATTATAAACGAAAATAAAAATAATTATACTATCAAAGATGCCCTATTTTATTTCTTATTATTTTTATCAAGACGTAAATAGTATGCAAAATTAAAATTCTGTACGGTTGTATACAAAACAAAACTTCAGTAAGTTTAGAAAAAAACAAAACTCGAAGAAGTCTGTTTCCGCAGCCGCCTTCCACCCTTTCTCAAGATATTCATACGTTGCTGAAAGTGCCATCAAAACTTTTCAAATTACTTTCAGCGATCCCCTACACTGTATTTGTCGTCGAAACACCTGCGCATAGTTTCTAAGTTTTGACTTTTCAGATTATCCAAACTCCGTCGGTCTCTGAACGCCTTGTGTACAATATAATAGTCCGCTTATCCGCAATTCGAAACTCGAAATAATTATAGGAAGAGGTAGGATTTTGACGCATTGTTGCAAATATATCTCCCCGATTTAATGTTATAGGCTCAGAGCCCCGAACGGGGTGACTAATCTTGAGAATTCATTATAATTACCTGTCCAGATTTAGCTGCGAGAGTGACATGAATAAATTTTGTTCATTAAAAATCTAACAGTGATTAATGGCGTTAACCCGAGGGCGGTGTTCTAAGATTCGAGAAATGGGTATCACATTAAACAGCAGGAAGTAAAACGACATGATCCGTGTTAACTAATGTTTTTCAGCATCAACTCAGAACAGAATAGTTATGGTAGAATATAATTCATATCATACCGTTTATTTTTAGTAATTGTAACTGAAATATATAAAAATGTTTAATAAAAATATATGTTTATTTGAAAGGAACCATCTCCTCACATTTTTCTGATTGTTTGCAAGAAAAAACTAAATACTGCAATATATTCCTTATTTTTCCAAATATAATCTTCAAAGCATTCACCTGATATGACCATTAGTCGCCTGTAAATCCTGGACAAATTTTCATACAATATATATAATAATATGGATAAACGAATATGGATTACTGCTAAAAAAATTAATAGAAAATGAAAAATTTATTCTTAAATTGATTTTTAGCAAAGACGACAAATTCAATAATTCCGAACACAATGAAACAAAAATCGTAGCGCTTTGAAATATTCAGAGTTTCTTTAGGATACTTTGTGATTGAAGGAAAACTATTAACATCCTTAGTCTATTCATTATTTGCAAGGTTATGATAAGTTAAGCGAATATCCAATTTTTTATCTCTTTTTCAATCAACATTCTCGCATTCTCGATTTTGTTTTATCAAAAACCAATAACTACAACTTTTCTGTTGTAAACATTACTTTTCAGTTTTTAAAGCCTTACTTGAGTTTTTTGTACGATTATTATTTCCTGAGTAATTAATTACCAAAGTTAAAACCGACTTTTTTGTTTTGAAAGACAATAGCTGAGCGAAGAATAATGGTACAGAACTTTTATACCACTTAAATTAAAAAGAATAAAATTATCTAAAGAATATTTATAATGAAATTACTGAAACAGTATTTATTGAAATCCGTGGACCATTTGAAAAGCAAAACAAAATTTTTAAATTTATTTTTCAATGGTTTTCTTATCATTATTCAAGAACTACTGATGATACAAAATTGAATTTGATACTATATCTGAAAACTAAAGTCTTGGAGCTTCAATTTGCTTTGCTTAACATTGCTCTGCGATTATTTTTTAGTTATAGCCCTTTGAAAATCATCTAAAAAATTTAATCAGATTTTTTTACATCCCTTAATTTTTGTGTCTAGTTTATATTACATTTTGTCTTTTGTAAATAACAAAATATCCCTATTCATAAAATGAGGATATTCTATATTATTGAAGTATTAGACAAAACGAAGACTTATTTATATTTGCAATTATTCCAATTAGTAATTCTTGAAAATTAAAATTGACATTTTGATAACTTCAAGCGTAACTATCATTTAATATAACTTGTTTAATTTTTGAAAATAAATCAAAAATGTTTAAACAAAATTAACGACTTTGTACACATCAAAATAAGTTTGTTCCGAGTTAGCACAGCGAATCTCGTCTTTCTCTAATATCTTGCTAAATGTACCGCTATCTCTGGAATCAGTACGTGAACGTGATTTAAAATTTTCAAAAAGTTTCTTTTTCCTTATTAGGAACCAGTAATTAAATAATATAGGTCATTATAGAAACGCTGGACTATATAAGTAATAGTAATATGTAAATTATGCATTATATATATATATATATATATATATATATATATATATATATATATATATATATATATATATATATATATATATATATATATATATATATAAAAATAATAACGTGTTCGTGCTGATAACGGATTCAACCGCTTACTTGAAAAGGCTTTCGGAAAGCGGAACCCATTTTAATAAATAATAGAACACCTCTTCGAGCTTCATATTATTTGTGAAGTGGTAGAAAAAACTTAAAAGTATTTTTTTAATAAATAGGTCATCAGAGATCATATTAGAGACTATCTAATTACAATATATTTCCGTACATATTAACCATCATAGTATTAGGTACACGTTATACTTTAAACATTATACTTTAAGCAGTATAAAGTCTACTATATAGTAACAGTAGTAATAGTTGATTATTTAACCATGTAACTAATAGAGTTAATGAAATTATAACGAAGAACAATAAGATTTTCCTTCCTAATAATTTGTTTTTGTTCTCCTCCTTTATGAATATTTTTTCACAAAATATAAACAAAATTAAATAGTGAATTGAAAGTGTACCTTTAATCAATTTAACTTAACATTAATTGTGAGTTATCTACCGGACCGGAAAAGGATCAAATTAAATCGACTCCAATTTAGACGTTCGGTATGCTGACGAACCGGGGAAAATTAAAAATCTTTTAATAGGAGGTTAACTAAGACTAATGAGCAAATAATTTAATTTTCAGGGTGAAAGTATTAAATTTTTTATTGTTTGAACCCTCTGTGCTCTCTTCCCCAAACGCTGGATATATTTTTTGATACGTCAATGTACTTTGTTTCCATGGCAGATAATATTACGTGGCCCCTTCGTTAATAATTTAGTTTTTAATTAGAAAACATCTTTCCCTCAAATTAAGCTGCATGGAAAACGTGAATCAGAATTACCGGATTTGGGAATGTATTAAACGGCATAAAAAAAGTTTATAACGCATGTCGTTTAGTAGATATATTAATTTAAAAAATCTGAATTATATTTTTATTAAAATAGTTTTAATACATGAGATGGTATAAAAAAGTACAAACTGTATCATTTAGTAAATATGTCTATTAAATTTTGTTTAATAATGAACGTTGTACATGTTGTGTTTCCGATGAACGAATAAACACAAATTCCAAAATGGTAGCAGTATATTTACATCATTTATTCACATATACAGCAACTTGTGTATTACCTTCGCCCTTCTTCTATCACTTTTGTTATTTTAAATACAATATCCCATGTTACATTTGATTTGGTAAAGGTGTATATATGGTTATATTTTAATGCCTTTCCTGTCTGCAGTCTCTCAAAGATAGGTGAGTCATTTCAATTTCATATATAGATGACTAGGAACAACATTGTTTGAAATCCACTGTAACAAATTTATTTTATTGTTCCCATTTCATATGCTTTCAAATGCTTTAGAAAATTGCACTGTTTATATCAATTTTAAAAAAGCGTTCGATCAAAATGGATTCATTCTGCACTCTGTCAATTATTTCCGGCCCGATATTTTGTGCTTCCTGTCGGATTCAATCCTTTAAATCGTCCAAGATCTAGTTTTAGGATTTATTGAAATAAACTTTGGTTTTCTAATGACCGCATAAAGAAATTAAGAGGTGTAAGATCTGGAGAACGAGGTGGTCAATACATAACTCCACGTCGCCTTACCCATCGATGTGGAAAGATGTTATCCAAGTATATGCTAACAGGAAGAGCGGAATGAACCATTGATACCAAAGTCTATTATCAGCTATGTCTGGTTCGTAGGCATTTGGGTATGAAGCTGTCAGTGTTGGAATAAAATCTTGCTGTAAATATGCGAAGAAATACGATACATAGGGCCAGTCAAAATACGAACCCAAAATTCTGTTTGCCATACTTGCCCAAACTTTCACTTTTCTTGAGGATTGAGTATATAACTCCTGCATCCATCGTGGACTCTGTGAGGCCCAACACCTACAGTTCTGTATATTTCCAGTTCCATTAAGAAAAGTGTGGCATCAATAATCGTCATTATTATATGTAATTGCATTAGAGAATTCTTGAGTCAATATAACATTATAAAGGTGAAAATTATGTTTGTGTAAAACATTATTTAAAAGCATTTTAGCATACCTCAAATTTATATCCAAACCAATCTGACGGGAACTGGAATGTGAATTTTCACTAACTCTTACCAAAATGTCAAGTTGTGTGCATATTTGCATTGATTGCTTGGTGAGCAGCTCTGGGTATTCTTTATATAAATAAAAGTATAAAAGTATAACAGTATAAAAGTATAAACTGACTTTGAATAAAATTAGTTTCAACGCCTCCTAGGCGGCATATTAAATACATAAATAAATTTTCACAATTAAAACTTTATTTGAATTTTTCTCGAAACTTTATGCAACTTAATAACATTTTTATATAAATACTCAAAAAGAAATATAAACTTTCACTATATAGGCGTTACCATTAAAAAAAATTGCAGGGCATCTTTGGCCCTATAAGCATATGCCACGGTATATAAGATTAAAGTATGTCAAAAGACTGTAAATTTGAAATACCTCTTGAGCCCTTCAAGAATTTGTGCAAGAAAAAATATTTGGAGATTTTTCAGGTGTCCCAGACTGATTTCCCACAGTATACACGTGAAACCTGGTTAAGTGGGACCTGAATAAGTGAGAAACCTCTGTAACTAAGATCCATTCTGAGGTCCCAATATTTTGCAGCAAATAACGTGTATTAGTGAAACTAATAAGCCTTTTTATCTGAGATTTACTTCTTAGAATATTATTAATAACTACCTCTATAACTAAGATACCTAGGATTGACTATATTGATACTCTATAACTAAGATTATATTGTAGAAACATTTCTGTTTGTACAGGTAATGGTGTGTTTGTTTATAAAGTATAATTCTTCGCAGATTTTTGTTCACAGTATAATTTTAGCTCAGTATAACTTTGAGCTCCCACATTCCGCATTACCTCATCCTTTAGTTTGCTTATTGTTATGGCTCAAATACTTATTTAAGAAATGCCAAAATGAAAGTTAAATTTTGTATTAGCTCGTGAAAAACTGAAGATAATATCAGTTTATCAAAATGGAAAGTCGCTTGATGAACTTTATGACTGATGAACTTTGTGACGAATTTAATGTACCGAAGTCTACTCTCTGTAGAATCATCCAGAGTAAAGACAAAATTCAGACTCAATATGGTGTAGGATAAGGAAAACTAAAACTAATACGCTTATCAAAGTATCCTGAGCTGGAAAAGTGCTTGACAACATGGATAAAACAATTTTGGAATAAAAACATTCTGAGAAGTGGACCGATGATTAAAGGAAGGCCCAAGAATTTTCAATAAGGCTCAATATTCATAATTTCTATAGCAGTAATGGTTAGCTGATTGTGATCAAAGATGATTACAAAAAGAGAAGCAGAAAAAGCACTGGACACATTGCATAATTATTTTGAAATATCAGCAATCAATAACCAAACCATATTTGATAAAATTTATGAAATTGAAAAACATATTATGGCAAATGCTTCCACGAGACAAACCAAAATTATAGAATTTTTGAGTTAAGATATAACATACTGTCTATAACCTATTTTTCAATTTCATTAATAAAATTAAAACTGAAATAAGTTCTACTCCCACCTCCAGTAATAGAACCCTTTGTAAATGAGACAATTATTTTTGTACCTGGATATCTGATAAACTGGGTAAATGGGATATCTCTTTAAGTGAGAAGAATTTACTGGTCCCTTGAGATCCCATTTATCCAGGTTTCACTGTAAATATGTTCCTGTGCTATAATTTAAATTAAACAGAAACATATTGACATGCATCCGGGGGCACGTGATGGAAGGGAAAGGCGGAACCGCCCATTCAACGAGCGTTATCAGCAAATTGCTCATGAATATTTCTGCTGTATTTTTGCCAATTGTTTAATCCCGTTCTTTTTTAATGTCCTTACGCTAAAGTTCATTTTATCGCACGGTCAAAGGCAGCCGTCCCAATTTTTAGGATGTGGATAATGCCTGCCAATTATTTTGGGACTACATTCGCAGGCGAACACTCCTTACCCATTATACATATGTATAGCTTTATTCCGATGGGCTTATTTCCTGCCTTCCCAGGACCTCGACATGCGGCGCTCGCATTTTATAGGCCCATTGGATATTAATGTTTTGTAAGGGAAGTCATTTTTGAAATTACCCGCACGGTTATAAACTTTATTGCCGAAATTAATTCTGTGTAGGTTGAATTGAATTTCAGTCGAAGCGCGACGCGATTTCTCACAGAACGCGAACACGGATGCGATTATTTACAAATATACGCGACGTTTTCTTTTATATACGCGACGTGTGGCTGTGGAAAATATTACAAAACGATATTATAGTTCTTCGTATTTTTAAAGGAACTAGCCACATATATGGTTTCCTTATGAATATAATTACAAAAACAGCCACAAATTTCTTTTATAAAACGGCCTCATAAACTCTTCGTATATTAATTCTAATATTTCTTGCAGCTCGGCAAAATGCAGAGCTGCAAGATATTTGCAAATATAAGCGATATTTTTTTATTTCTAATTGTGGAAAATATTACAAACGATTTTAGACTAAGCACATAATGGTTTCCTTATGAATATAATTATAAAACAATTCAAGTTTTGTCACATATTTTTTTTTTATAAAACGGCATCATAAACTCTTGGTGTATTAATTCTAATATTCCTATCAACACTGGAGGATGCAGTGACATTTACGAATGTGCGCGATTCTTTCTTTTTCTACATGTAGAAAATATTGCAAAACGATTTTATAGTTCTTTGCATTTTTAAAGGAGCTAAGCACATACATGGTTTCCTTATGAATATGAATATGATTAATTATCTGTTATGTTTCTGTAATTTATTAATCTAATTAGAGTGTGAACATTCACTGTACTTTCCTCCTGTGTAAATGGGTTTTCCTGTAGAGTAGTTGTAATAAATAATAAATAAGACGACCTCATAAACTCTTGGTGTTTTAATTCTAATATTTCTTTCAGGTCTGTAAAATGTATCATATTTACAAACATACGTGCCGTTTCCTTTTTGTAGCTGTGGAAAATATTACAAAACTATTTTATAATTCTTCGTTATTTAAAAAGCACATATATTGTTTCCTTATAAATATGGAGGGTAGTCCCAGAAGTATCCGACCTAACGATAGATGGCGGTTGTTGTTTGAAAAGAATGACTGTGGTAGAAAATATTAACCTTATAAAGCTTAAGTTTGAAGTTTGATGACGCTACGTTATTTAGTATTTGCTTGGCAGCCATTAATAGTGAACGCTCTAAGTAAATTTGTAAACATGGAAAAAATTGGTCATCGTTATGTGATACAATACTTTCATTTGAATGGTGTCAATCCAACCGATATCAAAGCGAAGCTAGACTCTACTCTGGAAGAGTGTGCTCCTTCATTTACAATAGTAAAATATTGAGTGGCAGAGTTTAAACAAGTCCGTATGAGCTGCCAAAACGAATAACGCAGTGGTCGACCAAATGAGATGAGCACGCCAGGAATGGTGAAGAGAATCCACAAAATGATATTGAATGACCATCGACTGAAAGTGCGCAAACTAGTAGACATAGTATACATTTTAAAAAGTGCTGTACATCGCATATTGACTGAAAATTTGAACACGAAAAAGCTGTGCGCAAGATGAGTGCCACGATTACTCACAATGGAACAAAAACAGCGTCATGAGGATGTTTCAGTTAGGTGTTTGACGAAGTTTCACAGGAATAAAGCAGAGTTGATTTGATACATAACCATGGATGAAGCATGGGTCTATTATATTACACCTGATACGAGAGAACAGTCAAAACAATGAACTTAAAGGGGAGAATCAGCTACAAAGAGGGCGAAGTCATGGCGTCAGTTTTTTTAGATGTGCGTGAGATAATTTCATTGATTATCTTCAGAACGGAGAAATGATCAACGATGAGTATTATGCGAACTTATTGCGGCCTTTGAGTGATGAGATCAAGAAAAAACGGGTGCATTTGACGAAAAATAAAATTTTGTTTCATTACTCGTAATGATAAAAACTGTTCACATAATTGAATTTTTCCCTCATGTTTCTGTTATATGATAAAACGACCTCACAAACTCTTGGTGTATTAATTCTAATATTCCTTTCAACTTTGCAAAATGTACTACTCATCAAGAATAGGAAAAAGTGTGAGATTCTCTAGGTATGCGTAGAAGAAAGAGTGAGGCAGCATTCGGAGGGGAAGGCATGCACTTTACGCGCGGCCGGATCTCACTCATGTGTACATTCACATTCAATATATATTTGCCGATATTCTCTTTGCCAAGGTCTTAGTTCGACTGAGTAAATACCAGGCTATTTACTGCGCACCTCGTGGGCGGTCCGATATCGCAGTTTTGAGACTTGTTCCTATTCTTGACGAGCTGTAGTATATTTACAAATATACGCGATGTTTTCTATTCATAAATGTGGAAAATATTACAAAACGATTTTATTGTTCCCCGTATTTTTAAAGAAACTGTCCACATATACTGTTTCTTAATGAAAATAATTATAAAAACAGTTCATGCAGGTGAAGGCTTGCCCCATATTTCTTTTATAAAACGGCCTCACAAACTATTGATGTGCTAATTCTAATATTCCTTTCAACTCTGCGAAATGTAGTATATTTACAAATACACACGATGTTTTCTTTTTACTGCTATGAAAAATGTTACAAAACTATTTTATAGTTCCTCGTATTTAAAAAAAACTAAGCACATATATTTTTTCCTTATAAATATTATGATAAAATAGTCCATGCAGTTGAAGGTTTGTTCCATATTCACTGAAAACTGTAACAGATAAGCAGCTAAAGGAAACATAAAGAGGTTTGCATGGTCGGTCATGGATTGCAACCCATGCAATACATGAGGTAACTGAATTATTCTAATATGTCGCATTTAAACCCTAATGAAAAAACTTAGGGTAACACTACTGAAAAGGTAGAAACAGTTGTCGTTTTGTCGTCATTTTTGAGAGTTTTCTTATACAATTTTGGAATTATTATTTCTTGATGTAAAAAAACTTTAAGAATTGTTGTAACTGTTTTTGTTTTACTTTAAAGTACTAAGTAAACCAGCATATTTGCAGTATATCTCTTTTATAGTTAAAACGCTTGGCTGATAAAGTATCTCCATTTAGAAACTATATACTCTTCTCTTGAGAATCGCATTCCTTTAATATTATAAGCATCCAAATTTTACGTAATATATACATTTATGTTGCGTATAAGCGTGAAATTATTCAGATTTATATAAGCCTATGAATTTTTCAAACACCTGCATTAGAATGTATAAGGTAGCTGGAGAACAGTAAAGCTGACAATATCTGGTCTTCGAAGATTTGAATATTGCGGGTGACTGGGTATATTTCTTTGTTTATTTATGAATATTTGTGAATAATGATATAGTCCATTTTACTCTCCTACTTTAATCCATAATTTTCTTGCATTATACGCTCTTATGTAAACAAGAGTTATCTTAAATATGAAAATAAAAATTTCATATTGAAACCAGAGATATTCCATTCTCATTTTATCGTGCCCTTGAATAATTTTTAAGTTTAGTGACACTTCATGTTTTTGTTATTGTGGAGTACGAAAGTAAATATATACTGACTGTGTTTGTTACAATCTATATTTACTAAATGGCTGTTTTCGTGTGTGTCACGAAATTTTTAGGTCGATGTACGAAATGCTTTTCGTTCGAATTTCGGCATTTTGACAAAATCAATACAGTAAATCGACCCTTGCGAACAACGTGGTAACTTTTTTTTGATCCGAAGCCTCTAGAGGCATGCTCTGGAGTTGCCTTCGATATGTGCGAGGGGGCGGCACATTATTATTATGATTTGCTTACTCGTCAAATTATTAATTGGATACTAATCATTAATTTTTCCATTATTGTTTTTTACATCCTCTCTCTTCCCTATTTCTTCTCTTTTTTTCCAACTCTACCATTTATATCACCTATTTTATATTTTTCTACCTGTGGTCTTCAACTACTTATGAAAGTTGTTCCTAAAACAACTCTTTTCCTTGTATTATCTCATCTTCTCCTGGCCCGTATACGACTAGGAACATTAGTTAGTCTAGTTCTAGTTATATTTTATAGGATCCTTTCTGTTAAATTCTCATATAGGGTATCTCAGTTGAAACTAGGATTAGAATTGCTACCATTTGTGTTCAACCACGAATAGTTTATGTACAACTGTTTTATGATTCTGGGCGATTATTTACAATTGCATTAAACAAAATTCGCACAAGATTAGGATTTAATGGAGCTAATAGGAAAAAGGTGAGTGATGTTAAATCACATGATCTTACAGGCCAATTGATGTCAAAATTCCGTGAGACAACATGATCAAGAGAAATTTGGTATGCAACAGAGTTATGGTTGCACATGCTGTATGACACGTTGCATCGTCTTGCTAAAACCACATGTTATTCAAATCCAAATCATAAATTTGGTGGAAAAGGGAATTGTTTAAAATCACGATAGCGTTCCCCATTTACTATGATAACGTTACGAGCTTCATTTTCAGAGAACTATGTTCCATTTACTCCATCACTCCACAATACACACCAAGCCATGCATCTCTGTGAATGCATTTCTTTTTCGTGAAAGCATGTGGATCTTCAGCACTCCAAATTCCACAATTTTGTTTTCTGACGTATCCGTCAAGATACGCAAAAGTTTACTGCAAAGATCAGCATCATCTTCTTTCTTTTCTTTAACACACCATTAACAAATGTACGACGTTGTAAACAGTCTGTAAATTTTAACTGTTGCCCAACTGCAACTGTTGCGCACGACATCAAATTGATGTGTTTGGATACGCTCGTACATTTTTTCTGACTGCAGCAATGTTTTTATCTGACCGGCCACGACGAGGACATATTAGTATTGCCTTATCAATAACAGTACGCGTCTCTTGATATTTCTTGATTAAGTTACGAACTATTAACTCTATAGACGCCTTATTTTGTCCTAATATTGTTCGCATTTTTCTTAATGTAATTGTATATGATCACTCACTTTCATAAAACGGTTGTACACAAACTATCCGTTGTTGAATATTGAACTGCGGCACGTTGTTATCGCATGGTTTGTAGATAACATTCGTCAAATATTAATGCCCTATCTTTGACAAGACACAAATGGCGCGCGATTCAAATCCTGTAGTTCCAACTGGGACACCTTATATATGTCAATTATATTATGCCATAGTTTACGTCAGTAACGTAGTCTAATCGTAAAATATTCCTTAGGAATAATACCTCTATCGCAATGAAACTACAATTGATTTTCTGTTATGCGGTGAGAGGCAGGCGGCCCCAGCGAAAGAAGCCGGCATTTCATCTTCCTGGTTTGCAAAGTTTCTATTTCTAACACAATAACTCCCGTCGAAGTTGATATATCTTTTCGAAATTTTATGTATTAAATACGCTGCGGTGAAAAATGTTCCCCATTCAACTGGATAGAGTAATTGAATTGACGCAAAGACATTTTCTTTCGTCTACGCGTTGAACGTCAATACGTAATTTGATAAAAAAAAAGTCATACCGGAATGCTGGAAGTAATATGATTGACGGAGGGATGTATATTGTTGAAATCCTCGCGAAAAAATGGTTACAAGTTTTCCGCCCTTATAAATGTTTAACACTCGAAGGTTATAACAGATAATCAACTCACTGTTTAATTATTTCTAATCGTCTGTACACAGTGTTGAGATGAGATTGGTTATGGAATAAAATTATATCTTGTATTCGTCTTTATTGTTACGAGACCAAAGCTTACCTATGGCTATTCTTCCGCCTAACTCCCGGAGAGCTACACAGACCACACATACGTACAACCGACTGATGTTGAAATGGAACTCATGCTCATAAGTTTAACCGAATGTCGTCGTTACTCTATATCAATCTATGGAACTTAGAAATCTTTGTTATTATTTCTCTAGAGACAATAACTCATTATGAGTACAATTATTCAAATAAATTTTAATATTACATTAAAATTCTGTGATATTACAAACACTGGTGATTTTAATAGCACGTTAGTTGTTTCAGTTTGGCGATGAAACATACTTTCCTCTCAAAAACCCAGTCTAGGTATACGTATACTAAACATGCTTAGTAATGTAAGTGAATCTATACCATTACGGAACAGTTTAAATGAAAAGCATAGGCTAGTCATTAAACACTAAAAGGGTGTTCTCTAGTGTTCAAGGACTAGATATCAAATATTTGTAGGAAGGGACTATGATCGTAATCTCTTACAGGCTAATAGTTATGTATGCGAAATGACAGATAATTTAAAAAACACCAATGAATAGTTTCAAGTTGATTAATATGACTTAAATATCGGGGGTACCGAATAAGACTACAATATTTTAATTTTCAAGAAACTAACACAAAATATAAGGAGTTTGAGGTAGCAGTGTTATTAAATGATGTCGTGTTTCTAGTCACGAAACTAAGGGTGTTATGTACATTAAGAGCCATATGATTGATATATCCAAAGAACGACAGTTTATCATCAAAGTACACACCAAGATCCTTCATATTTTCTAAATACATTAAAGCTGTACCACCAACAGCATTGTCAAATATTAGTGACTGCTTCTTTAAAGTATAGGAGTAAACTTTACATTTATCTGTGTTTCCATTATGTTTAATCCACTACAGTACTTGAAAGATACAAGATTTTTGACGTTATTTTAGAGATTTATAAAGAATTCTTAAACATGTCGATTTTTAAACTAACAGTGCACGCCATCCGAATTAAATCCTAAATGTACAAGGTAAATTCAGTTGGCTTTTTATAGAACAGATGTTCTTTTTTAAATGGAACACGTATATATTATTATATTTTTTAATTTCAACGACCTATAATATCAGTGATGTCCATAATGTAACGTCCATAATTTAACAATCAGTTGTTAAATTATGGACGTTAAACAGTGCAACAGTAAACACTGTATTCACTTATATATAGTCTGTAGTGAAATTCCTACTTAATTACCTCTAAAACTTGATGTGAAGTATTCCCTATTTCTGTGCGAATTCATTCTGTCTAGCTTTCGGAACGGAAAAGATCCAATGGCATAAGATCTGATGATATACAAGTCTCGTTGATAGCGCCCCTTCATCAAATACATTTATTATGAATTATTTCGTTTAAATACTCTTTTTTTTTAATTAAGCGCTATTTTGAGACAGTTTTCAAGCCTATAAAGAGTAATTATATTACATATATGATGTAAAATGCATTCAATTTTATAATAAACGCCTGAGGATTTTATTTAATTGGTATGTCCTTCTCGTCTTTTATTGAAATGTCCCTAAATCCCTATTTTTGACATATATTAAAAACATTTCTGTAATAATTATTATGAAACAAATGTTGGAATATTTATCATTTTGTAGTCGATAGACCTGTTTCCCCTATAATTATAAGATTTTCTATATTTCCCACACATTTTCGGAAACCCTTAAAAACTCGCATAAATTCGGATTACGCTGTATCTTGTCTCCTATATTATATTAAAAGAAAACATCGTACTTTAAATACCAAAACTTTATGCTATAAACGGCTACGCGACAGAGGGATTAACATCGAATGAAATTTGTACAGCTTTAGGAATAATCTCGCAGAACTACTTAATAGGAGAGGTGTAAAAATTTTACGGCTTGATAACCTAACTAAACTCTTTAATTTATGGGCGTCAGCTTACGGCACCGTCTCTACAGATTAATTTTATGGCAGATTTACTTTAACAATAGGAAAAGGAAAACTACCCTCGAATATATCTCGTGTCAAAACTTCTAAAACGTATAATTATGTTAAATGAATTCCAAATATACGATAAGAGTGGAGGAATTTATAGCAGATTTATTATTATCGGATTAAGTTTTTGAAATAGGTATAGGTTACAGAAATAGAATTTTTTAAAGTTGTAAATTCTTAAATGCTGTAGTAACTTGATCGAAATTTATTACTAATCATCCTATTTATGTGAAAATATTTTTTTAATCAACAATTATCAGAGGTATGTTAAACGATACTTCGTCTTTAAAAAATTTCCAACAACAAAAAATTGTATAAAGGTGCAGATACATTTACGAGCCGAATTATTCGCAAACCGCTTGTGAAACATTAGTTCTCAAGATTGAGACGGAGTTTAGAGCGTAGACCGAACCGCTCTTGAACAATTCGTTACGTTTTATTTCCTGTCTGTTTTTTTTGACGAACACAAAGATGTTCGCAGTTCACATTAAGACGATCGGCATCATGTGCAGTTTATTTTTCTTCTGCTCGCGAACCACGAGGCTGCCTCTATTTATTTCTTGTGCCTTTTTGTATGATTCTTTTCTCTCTCGGTTGTTTATTTAATAATCTGCCTACACTTATAATTGTATTTAATAATTTTTAGGTGGCTAAGGTTGGCAAAGGGTCTTGGAGGTGATGTGAGCTGCCGATGTTCACATTGCAACAAAACTCCGAGAAATGCCTACTGTGTTCCGTCAGAAGAGTCGGAGATTCTAGGAATAGAATTCAGCTCTGCCAACAAATCCTACTCTCATGTCCTCGAAGACATGATGTCGCGTAGCCACTGGGTGCATGGCGTACAATGGATGTGCGTTATGTAGCCGACGAGAGGGGGTATAAGGCGAGTCTTCGGCGCCTAAAAACCGGGATAAATCGGCTAAGGGAGAAAACCCTAACAGAAAATCCTGGCCCTACAAGTCTGGAGGTTGAATCGGCGTGCCAGCGACTCGCCATTCGCAAAAACAACAAAAGATGCTAAAAATTTCGATAAAGCGCCTCGGAATAAGGACGGATGTAAACGGTTACGACATATGCTAAGGAAAAGGACTATGAAATTTGCAACATGGAATGTACAAGGTTTGAGAACTAAACAAGAAGAGGTCTTCCAGGATCTAAAAAAGATGAAAATCGATATCTGCGTTCTCACTGAAACTAAGAAGAAGGGGAAAGGAAATGAGGTCATCGAGGAATACATACATCTATATAGTGGCGTACCGAAAGATGCTAGAGCAAAGAGAGGAGTCTCAATAGTAATACATGAAAGTATTAAAAGATATATCAAAAGCTGGGAGGAAGTAGACGAGCAGATAATAACTGTAGAATTAAATAAAAATGGCCACCAAATTGTAATAGTAGGGGTATATGCACCCAGTAATGATGCTGATATAACCGTGAAAGATGCATTTTATGAAAAATTTACAACTGTACTTACTAACATCAAGGATAAGAAAGAAATTATTATACTAGGAGACTTGGACGGAAGAACTGGAACAGAAGATAACAGTAACGAGGTAGGAAAGTATGAAGAATCGGTAACCAATGATAATGGAATACGCCTTAGAAACTTGTGTAAGTTCATGTCTTTAAAAATTATGAATGGATACTTCCCTCATAAAGATATCCATTAATTTACTTGGGTACAAGCAACCAGAGGGTTGCGCTCTATAATTGATTATGTAATCCAAAGACAGCATTCGAAGCTAAAGACAACTGACGTGAAGGTACACCGTGGACCAGAATGCGGATCAGATCACTATCTGGTAGTGGCAAAAATAATAGTGAATTACAAAAAGACGAATACCTTAATACAGAATAATCAACAGCAGCGCAGCAATATAAATGAATGTAAATATAATTTAGATAGCCTCAAACAAGAGTCAGTTCAGTTTCTATACAAACTAAGATTAGCAAACAAATTACAAACTATAAGTAATACGAACACAGATGCAGAACAGATGTATGGAGGAATTAAAGAGTGCATACATGAAGCGGCAAAAGAAGCGTTAGGTTATAAAGGAGAACAGAAGAAAGGAAATTCAGAATGGTATTCCGAAAAGATAGAGGACCTTGTTAAAAAGAAAAAGAAAGCTTATAACACCTGGCTAAATACTGGTAGAGGAGAAGATAAAAGAGCGTACGCTTGCTGGAATAAAGAAGTTAAAAAAGAGGTAACAAAGAGTAAGAATGAAATGTGGGAACAAAAATGTGAGGAAGTAGACAGATATATGGGGGGAACAAAAGTGGCTGAAGCATGGAAAACTATAGCAAGCTTGAGAAAAGAAGGAAAACACAACAGCAAGTTAAACCTGATAGGTTTGAGAGAATGGGTTGACCACTATAAAACACTGCTTACGGAAAACAGAAAAGAATTTTAAATAACAAACATAAAAATTGAAACACACAGAGATCATGAAGTGACTGAAATAACCGTGGAAGAAATAAAGAAAGCCTTGGAAAAATCCAAAAATGGAAAGGCTGCAGGGCCTGGAAACATCCCCATTGAGTTAATTAGGTATGGACCAGATATACTACTTGAAATTCTGGCAAAGTTATTTAATAAATGCTTACTATACGGAGATAAAATCCCGGAAGACTGGAATATAGCATACATAAGCTCCATTTACAAAAAGGGCGATAAAAAGGTATGCCAAAATTATAGGGGCACAAGTGTGACCAGCGCAATGGGGAGGTTGTACGGCAGAATACTGAAGCAAAGAATAGAAATGGTTATAGAAGACATAGAAGAACAGTCGGGTTTCCGTGCAGGGCGATCATGTATTGATAATATATTTGTATTACAGCAAATATTAGAAAAACGAACGTCTCGTAATCTGTCTACCCACCTAGTATTTGTCGATCTAGAAAAGGCCTATGACACAGTACCTTTAAAGAAACTTTTTGAAACTCTGACGAGGTTTGGCCTGAGTAAAACTTATGTCAACGCTATATGGAATATATAGCCAAAGAGTTTGGTGAAAGTGGGAAGTGCCCTGTCAGAAAGTTTTCCTACCACAAAGGGGCTTAAACAAGGGTGTAGTTTGTCACCTACCCTATTTAAAATATATATTCAAGAAGCCATAAGTAATTGGAGGAGGAAAACTTCAGAAATGGGAATACAGGTAAACGAACAATGCTTGGCAACTCTTTTATTCGCTGACGACCAGATAATTATAACAAGTGACGAGGACGATGCAGACTACATGTTTAGAAAGTTAGAAGAAGAATATGAGAAATGGGGACTGAAGATAAACATCGATAAAACTGAATATCTGAAAATAGGAGACAGGCATGTAGAAGACCCAGATCTACAACTGCATAAATTAAAAAAATGTAGCCAGTTTAAATACTTGGGAAGCATTGTTTCGGATGATGGAACAACAAAAAATGAAATAAAAAATAGGGCACGTCAAAGGAAGAAGGCTGTTTGTTTACTGAACTCATTACTCTGGTCAAAGAAGATAAAACTACAAACCAAAATGACAATCTACACAACTATTGTGGAGCCTATTTTAACTTATGGCTGTGAATGCTGGCAATTGTCGGAGAAAGGGAAAAGGATGATAGAAACGATAGAAATGGACTTCTTAAGAAGATCATGTAATATTTCCAGAATTCAATGTATTAGGAACGAAGAAGTAAGAAGGAAAACGGGACGCGTACTTACAACAACAGAAAGAGTAGAATCTAGACAGCTACTATGGTACGGTCATGTAAAGAGGATGGAGGAGACACGATGGCCAAAGAGAGCTTTGAAGTATATACCATATAATAGGAGAAGAAGAGGAAGACCGACAACACAATGGATAGAAGGAATTAGAAAAAATATGAGAGATCGAGCAATCGGAGATGATGACTGGAGGGATAGAAGGAAATGGCGATCGAAATGCGGGAAGCGGCACAGGCTGTAGGACCCCCGCTAAAAGAAGAAGATAATTTTTATATTATAATAATTATTATTATGGAGTTTACAGTAGCCAAACTAAGGAAAATGTAGTCAAACTAAGGACAATGTAGTCAAACTAATTAACATTTATAAAACGAAGTCGTTATTGTGGAATCCTAAACAAAGATGTCTGGAGGGAAATAGGAGCTGTCATGAATATATTTGCAGACCAATGTAAGAAGATATTTTTCGCACCGAGCAAGACTGCTGGTGGTTCGTGGTTAGTTCCTTCTTTTCTATGGATCGTGTTTAGTTCAGTACATTTAGTTCAGTACATGAACTGTTCGGCTCGCAAATGTATCTGCACCTTAGCATCTATGGTTTGTGCAAGTTATTCAATTGATCATTATCCACTAATACATATACGGTCTATTTTAAATTAAGTTTCTAATTGTTCTTAAGCAAAGTCAGAATATTTCGGCTAAGGATATAATACAAAATGTAAATAATTAATTTTTTTTTCACATTCATTATTTATTTAAAATAAATTTAAAATATTGCTATTAAAAGAATCATTTAAATAATTCTGCATTTTCTGTTGATTTAAATTAATAATAATTAACATCTTTATTCGATAAATATGTATATATATATATATATATATATATATATATATATACATATATATATATATATATATATATATATATATATATATATATATAGTGCTTCCCGTCAAATGTTATTGTTATTTACGCATTTTTTAAGATATATTAATACATACAGGATAATTCGAGTAAGAAGTATGACGTCATAGACTTAATGTACATGGATAATAATTACATTAGAATAAGTATACGTTTCATAAAAAAAAATGAAGAAAAAAGATTGTACAATTTCAAAATACCAAATTTAATAGAAATGATTATTTAAAGAATCAACTAAAATAAATAATCAAATGGTGCACTATTGGCTATCTAATATCAGCTAAGATGATTCTTTTCGAACATTGTCAATAACTTCAAGAAATATACTTTGTATGTCGTGACGAACTTTTGCTTTTAAATCTTCTAAATTTTCCGGTTTAGTAACGTATACTTTTGTTTTTAAGTATCCCCATAAAAAGTAATCTAGGGATGTCAGATCTAGCGATCTCACTGGCCACTTAATCGGCTCCCTTCTCCCTGTTAAACGATTCGAGGATGAAGGTAGCCTCAGAGAAGAATATGTTTTCTACGGAATTATTGTCATTATTGCATAGCTGTTGCATTTTCTCACAGAATTGATTTCACCAATCGAAGTCGTCTTCAAGCATCTCATGGACAACATATACCTTGTAAGGATGCAGCTTAATTTTTTTCAGAATTTTGTGTACTGTAGATGCTGCCATACTTAGATCAGAAGCCAATTGCTTAAGTTTCCAATGCCAATTGAGTGATGATTTTCTTGCATTGCCAACAAAACGTTAAGCTGATCATCTTATGGTGAGGGTACAGTTAATTTATCTATTTTTTTACAAAATAACAAACATACAACTCAATAAACACTTCAAATACACTGCTTTTACTAACCAGAAGATAGAAAATGTATTCTCTAAAAGAATAAATAAAAAACTCAAAAAAAAGAGATTAGTTAACGATTTCAAGTTTTTATCTGGCAGCAATAAAGAGAGACATAATATAAGAAAATAATATAAATTACAAATTATTGAAACGAAAATAATAATAATACAGTGTACGTGCATATCTACTTAGTATATTCATACTAAAATGCATATTCCAATTCCATATATTCACACCTACTTAATATATTCATATGTTCATACTAGAATCAATACTCTCCAAAAAAAAAAAAAATATATATGGAAAGAGATAACAAAAACTTAAATTATATTAAAACATATTCTTAAATCGTAAATAAATTGACAACATGTATTCTGTATTTTTTGCAACCTATTTTTTGTAGGTGAATCTAAATAAGGATAATACATATATTATGTTTCGTTATGTCATAAGGGGTAATATAACATTTACACATATTTTTCTAATGTCTAATTTTAAAATCAATAATGTCCTTATTAGAATAGAGTAACATCAACCATATATATGTCTTTTTACTTTTCCGCACTCCACTATACGCGGAAAAATAAATGTAATCGTGTAAAAAAGTAAAAAAAATTTTCTGAGGTTTATTTTCCGTTTTTCGGCCTATAAACCAAAAAAAATGGTTTTAAACCATTTTGTGTGTGTGTGTGTGGCGTTGTCGTTGTTGTCGTCGGCATTTATTCTTGTTAGCACGATATCGATCGGGTTTTGACTGATTCTGATTGGGGACATCTCTCAGACTACACCTATTGATTTTGAGGTGGATAGGATACACCCCACCCTGTCCATTGGTCATGAGAAAGCACGATGGTGGACTATTTGAGAATTTTTTTGTTAATACAATAACTCAACTAAATCGTGTCGGATTGATCGGATTTTGGCTGATTCGTCTCCCAGACGACACCTATTGATTTTGAGGTGGATGGAATACACTCTACCATGTTCATGGGTCATCAGAAAGCACAGTGGTATTTGAGAAATTGTTTTTGTTAGGACGATCACTCAATTAAATCGTGTCGGATCGATCAGGTTCCGACTGATTCTGATTAAGGACGTCTACCAGACGACATTCATTGGGTTTGAGGTGGATAGGACACACCCCATCCTGTCCATGGGTTATGAGAAAGCACGATGATGGAGTATTTGAAAAAAGTAAAACTGTCGCATAAAACACATATTCTGCATTTATGTATTGGTTTATTTTTTCTCGGCCACTCAATTTCGAGATAGAGATATTCTACGTGCGAAGAAGTCCATTTTAAAGTTTTGAACTGTTTATTTATTAATATATTAACATCGCTCTTCCAAAATAGATGTTTGTCAATCAGAAACAGAGGCAGAAACTCGTCTGCTTCTTAGGAAGCACACTAAAATTTAAAGCTTTCAGTAATACGAATAATGTGTCACTAGATGTGAATTATGTTTCACCTCAAGATTTAGCTAAGTATATGCTGCCATCAAATTTAACTGTGTATTCAGCAAGTCGATAATATCTATAATGTTCTATTTCATAATTATTTACCACCTTTAAAGTTGTCGTTTCAACTGTTAAATTAAAAATGCCCTGTATGTATTTTATAGACCAGTGGAGCATTTTCTATGTACTAAACCTAAATAACTGATATAAATATTTTTCATAAACTAGCTCACTAGATAGTTATGTAGGCTGTTATGCAAATTAATTAGACAGTTAATAAAATGTAAAACTGTAATCGAAAAGGTACCATTCAATTTAAAAATTGATGATCTTATGAAGTTCTGAAATTCTGACAAATTTTATGACAAATCGAATATAGTCAGGGCACATATATGATTGAAAATATTAGCTTAATAGAGATTTTCTTCATAGAGACAACTAAATAGGCTTTACTAAATTTTTAAGATGTAATCTTCATAGGAACATGAAAGTCTCTTAATACGAGTATACGGATTATATGAGAAGGCTTGTTATCTTCTATAATTTATTAGAAATGTATTGTCTAGATATGGCTGTAACTTCTGTTATGAATAATCTGCAAATCAAATTTTCAAGTTCGTAGTTATTTCGTATACAAATCAGTATCACTCACTGTTTAATCTAAGCAATGCCAACATCCTGTAACAATTTGAACTTGTGCGCTCAAATTTACATCTGACTTTCAGAATGATATTGTGCGTCGTGTGTCCTCGTGAATTCCCAACAGGAAGAAGAGTGAATTTATCAGTCAAACTTTACACACACTAACGGAACGTGTTAAGCGAATAATATGTTACCTTACACCATTATATAACCCTTCGGAATTATATAGGATGGCCAAAATTGTATGCTTCATAGGATGTACACCAATTCATCTAATAAGAAAAATATTTAAAATAAAAACATTAAATGTTTCTATTACCAAAACATAACTCAGATAATTTTGAACCAACAAGACAATTTTTATATAAAAACAAATTTGATTTCGAAGATATTGAAAAAAGTTATGAAAAGTTGAGTTCTACTAAAGTCCCGCGAAAAAAACGCAAATAGTAATGAAACATTGCAAAACTATCACGGTGAATTCAAGATTAGTTAAAACAACGCAAACGAAATAAACTCTGAATAAATATCTGAACGAAAACTGGCTCCCATAAGTCTTTTTCAAACAATATTCATGGTTGTTCTGCTAAGTTTACAGAAAAAAGAATCCATAAATCATAATAAAAAATTGCAAAATTTTCACAGCGAATTCGAAGGCGTTAAGTTTAATTAAAAGAACGTAAACGCTCAATTCCTGAATGAAATCTAACCCCCATAAGTCTTTTTCAAACCACATTCATGGATGCTCTGCTAAATTCACAGAAAAAAATCCATAAATCGTAATAGAATATTGCAAATCTATCACGGCTAGTTCGAAGACATCACGATTAATTAAAAGAACGCGAACGGTACATTCCTGAACGAAAACTGACCGCCATAAGTCTTTTTTAAATGAAAGTCATGGCTGTTCCACTAAGTTCATAGAAAAAAATCGATAAGTCATAATAAAATATAGCAAAATTATCACGGCTTTAAACAAGATTGGGAATTAGTGCAGGGAGCGGGGACTCTCGGTCAATCCCTCTAAAACTGAGGTGATGATGTTCACCAAGAAATATAAGTGGAACAAAACATGTCCGCTGAAACTTGGTGGCCAAGAACTAAGCTATAATAGCGAAGTGAAATTAGGAGTAATCCTGGACGGGAAACTGTCATGGGGAAAACATCTAAGTCACATATGTTCCAAAATCACAGCAACACTTTGGCAACTGAGAAGAGCCATTGGTAATAGCTGGGGCTTGAAACCGGAAACCATGAAATGGATGTATGAAGCAATTCTCAAACCAAGACTGACAGATGCAGCACTGGTCTGGTGGGAGAGAGCCTGTTTAAAGTCAGAAGCCAACCGACTTAACAAGTTAAGAGGGTTGATTCTTAGTATAACCGGAGCCCCAAGATCAACACTGATCGAGGCGATGGGGATACTGACGGGGATACCACCTCTTGATGTCATCCTGAAATCGGAAGCCGCAAAGGCAATGCACAGTGTGGGAAACATGAATAGGAAGGTAAGGGACCTGAATAGACTCTCAAGAGAGCTAGCTGAGAAGGGACTCCTATGGATACCCTCTGACAGTACGGGTGTCCACTTCCTATTTCATAGGAAATATAAGATCACCCTCACCAGCAAGACCGACTGGATGGAGGTTCGATCTGGATTGCCGCTCAATGGAGACGTCTGGTACACGGATGGAGCTAAGAGTAGGAACAGGTATAGGCGACGCGACGGGATAGGTAAAACCTTCCCTATGGGCAAATACACTACCGCACTCCAGGCCGAACTAGTTGGAATTACATACGGTGTTCTGGGGGTCAACCAAAATCGGACCCAGAAGGTATCTATCTGCTCGGATAGAAGGGCGGCGTTGGCAGCCCTGAATTCAGCAACGACAAAGTCGAAGCTGGTCTATAATTGCTATGAATCATTGAACCACTTGGCAGGGAAGGGACCAGTGGAACTCTTATGGATACCTGGGCATAATGGCATTAAGGGAAATCTAATTGCAGATGACCTTGCCAGACTAGGGACCAGGGAAAACCTCTATGGACCAGAACCTGCAGTGGGAATAAGTCGGAATCTGATCATAGACCGCATCAATGGCTGGGCAAGAGACCAGCATAATAAAAGATGGAGAGGAGTAACGGGTTGTCGAATAAACAAACTCTTCATCCAATACTCAGAGATTGAGAAATAGGCCCAAGAATTCATTAAATTGAACAGGCACAAAGCCAGAACCCTGGTGGGAATCATAACGGGCCATCATAGTAGCCTGAATGCATATAAGCACAAGCAGAGGCTGTTTCGCACTGGAGGAGTAAAGATATCTTATATTAGGGACCCCTGTTATCCTACAGGAGGCGAGGCTTAAGGCGGGGGACGTGCCTAAATTGCTCCTTTTGTGGAATCTTTTGTGGGATAGTATTTTTGGATAATGACCCGGATAAGAGGGGATCGCCAAGGGACTACCCATGCGATCAGTGGCTGATGAGTCCCAAACCTATATAATATAATAATAATAATCACGGCCAATTTGAAGACATCACGATTAATTAAACAAATATGAACGGTAAATTGCTGAACGAAAACTAACCCCCATAACTCTTTTTCAAACGAGATTCATGGCCGTTCTGCTAAGTTCAAAGAAAAAATCCATAAATCATAATAAAATATTGCAAAATTATCACGGCGAATTCGAAAACATCACGATTAATTAAAAGAACGCGAACGGTAAATTCCTGAATGAAAACTGACCCCCATAAGTCTTTTTCAAACGAGATTCATGGCTGTTACGCTAACCCCATCACTAAATTTCATTACGGAATTTGTATTTTTAGTTTTTCCAATGCTTTTCTAGTCCATACACGATTACAATTTCAGTTTTCAGTATAATAGGACTTCATAAAAATAAAAACTATGATTAAATTAAATGTCAGTCTGACGAAACTTTTCGACAAGAATTCGAAATAATCAGGTTATTTGGTGATGGGGCTCATAGTAGCAGAGAAGTAGCCGTAAAATTTAACTGAAGACATCTTTTACGAGTAGCTATTAGTCATGGAACTGCAGTGTTATTAAGAGATCTCAGAATGATCAACCTCTTCGAATACATTCGCGTCCTGAATATAATATAATCTTTGCAGCAAATCAAGCGAAACCAAGAGTTATGAGATTTAGCGCCTCAACTGAATATCGACAAGGAGAATATTAGATGCTTTAGTCATCATAAAGTCAAGCCTTATAAACCAAAATTTGTACATACTTTGAAAGAAGGTGATGAAAATAAAAGGTTAGAATATTTTTATTGGGTCCAGGGAAATATTTTAGGCAACCGGAATTTTCTACATCAAATTTTGTGTACTGACTGGGCTACATTTACCACTAATGAGGTGATATCTTCTTAAAACTGTAGATACTGGGTTACAGAAAATTCCCATTGGACTATTCTTTAATTAATTGTAAATACCAGTATTAGTTAAATTTAAAGTTTAAAGTTTGGACACATGGACACACGGAAACTAGACATCCTTCTCCAGAAAACCTACAGGCAGGCTTATGTAGGGAAAGGTTACACATATAAACGCGGACAAACACCCAGCTCTGAAGAAAGTGCCAAATTCTTTCTGGTGAGAATTGAACTCACGCAGACAATGTGACCAGTATTTAGCCCAGTTGCCAGCGTTACCAAATACCAAGTCGGCACAATGAGAATAAGACCATGCGTCACCCATCCATATCGCAATCGTGAAATTCGTTGCTTGACTTCAAACAACGCAGGTCTGACAATGAACGGAGTACGCTGCCTCATCCTCTTCAAATTAATGAATAGTTAATTATAAAGTCTTTCTTTGATAACTCGTTAAATACTGAGCGTTTAGTTAACATTTTTTCGATACAGAATTATAGTATGGAATTAAAAATATTTCTCTTAATGTATGAGAGGAAATGTTTTCCAGCTAAATGGTACATCAACCCGTAATTCCAGAATTGTGCGCCAGTAGTGGACGAACATATTCCAATGCGTTGAATAGGAATAAATAGTTCTTTTGAATTCTGACCTCCTAGGTTTCCCGATATTACACCATTAAATTTTTATTTCTGGACAACAGTGACCAATATAATTTATGAAATAAAGCCCAGAAATCAAGAAGATATTTTTGCTAAAATAAGACGAGCCTATGGCGAAATCAGTATTTCAGAGCTGAGAAAAGTAGCCAATCATAGTCGTTAAAGAATTGAAGAATGCATTCAAATTGAAGGAGAATTATTTGAGAGAGTCTACATCTGATGATTAATTAAAATTTTTATTTGTGTAATGAGCAATTATCTCAAAAACTGATTGTTACTTTAAACCGTTGTTTTCTGCTTATTTCAATTGCCGAAAGCTAATTGTTTGTTTTCTCTTGTCTTAAAATGTATATCTTGTCAAATCGATACCTTTTCTTAATATTTTCTTTTTCATTTTCATAGTATCCTATACATCGCTCAACTCCCGTGTGTTTACCAGCTTTCGGTTTATTTGAAACTATTAAATTTCCTATAAACAAGCGTAGACGGTTCGCCATATAATTTCCTATGCCAACAGTGATATCGCCTGAGGTTTAAAAATAATTGACGTCGTAAAATAGCGGTCCCTATTGCTGGTATCCCCGCGATAGCGTAATATTATGTAATCTGACTTTACTATACAACACACATTAACCGGTAGTAACACTCAGTATAAGAAGGCTATTTGACAAAATTGTGGCAGTAAACACCCCATGGGGATTACCTTGTTGCATGTTGCGTATCATTGGATATTAAATTACAACAAAATTGGATCGTCAAACTTCTAGGTTTGGCCTTCTATTTATTAGATCAAGACATCAATAGTGATTTAAATATTTCGGCATCTGTTATTATTTCTTTGTCCTATTTAACTCAATTATATTTGACTTCGTGCAATAATTGTGAGTTTTCTGTATTTAGCCACACAAATATTCCCAAAATTTAGTTGGGATTAAAATTAAGAATAAATATTTGATCGATATAGCGATGCTTGAACATAATACTTATTTCAAAAATTATATATATATATATATATATATATATATATATATATATATATATATATATATATATATATATATATATATATATATATATATATATATATTTATATATATAAATATTGTGAAAAATTAAAAACTCTTATTTTTACACACTGATGCTGTCCAAAATCCATGGTTTATATGAATATTCTAATAAATGTATAAATAAATAAATGTTTCAATAAATATTGTAGTCTCTTAATCAACATTAGTTCATAACAAAATGCTCCATAGTTACAAGTTTAGAGCAGAATTTACCCAGGTAATCGTTAATCACATAGATAAAGTGAATATCAAGGCCTTTGACAAGCTGAATCATACACTAATTTACTAATTTTATAATTTTAAATATATGGATTCAGTGATAATCTTCTTTCTTCATTTTGTAAAATGGTATTTATCTAAACGCATATTCTTTGTTTCATATAATGGATATAAATTCTATAACTTCCTAGTATCCTCTGGAGTACCCCAAGGCTCAAATTGGGGACCATCATTCTTCATCTCATTTATTAACGATTTGTCGCTAATGTTTATGTTGCATCATCTTCTTTGCCGATGACTGCCGAAATTGTTTTTGAATATAAATTGGTAAGACGATCACTTGAGGTTGCAGAAACTGATCCAACTTGTTGTATCATGATGTTCGGAAAATAAACTATCAATAAGCGTGATTAGATGTAAAATGTACTCGTATACTTCAAAGAAATAGCCACTAATATATGTCTATTCTCTTGGTAGTACAATTTTAACATATTCTTAAAATATTAAAGACCGGTGTGTGTACTTCCTCTACTATATTTCTCTATACATGTCAACCGTATGGCTGTTAATAAATATAAAACCCCTGACTTCGTTATTAGAGACACGACATCGTTTAATAACACTGCTACTATAATATATTTATATTTTGCGTTAATTGATTCGATATTAGAATATTCTGGCCTTATTTGGTCTCCAAGTCATGTGAATCAACTTAAAAATATCCAACGCCGCTTCTTAAGGTATATGCCATTTCGCATAGAGAATTGTTAGGATATTACCCAGTAAGGGGTTACGATCATACTCTGCTTCCACAAACATTTAACATCCAATCAGTGAACTCTACAATAATACATAATAGCCTCTCATTCTTATTTAAGCTATTCCATAATAGTATAGATGCACCCGCATTGCTAAGCATATTTAGTATACGCATATATAGACTAAACTCTCTCGAAAGTGTGTTTTATTGCCAGACTGCAAGAATTATCGTACTGTTAAAATCTCCAGTGTTTGTAGTATCACAAAAATTTAATGTCGTACATAGACTTGTAATTTGAATAATTGTACTCATAATGAGTTACTGTCTTTATGTATTTATCTGTATTCCATAGTTTTGTCCTAGAAATGGTATTTTTTCTGTTGGGCAATAAAAGGGTTATTATTATTATAAACCACAAATATTTGTAGACTTAAAAAGGACTATAAAATAATATGAATATTGGCACAAACTTTACACACAATTTTAAACAATCCTGAATAGCTTTAGAGATTCAGCGATTTTTAAAAAATCGACTACACACGTCTTTTAATGTGTATGAACTGATTGGAGTCGAGTTTACACAAATATTTTTTTATATATTATTTCATGCTAACCCATAACGATTACATATCATGATCATGCATGCTGCAAGTATGAATACAGTGGTAAGAAAGAAATATCTAATATAAAGCCTATTACAACAATGTATCGAACTTTTGAAGTGACATTGGCGCCTTCGCCATTTCATTAAATCTGGTATACACGACATACTAAAGTTTTATTTACAAAATGTTGTTGACGATCCAAATATTAATAATGGTTTATCATAAACAATATTAAACATTTGCTTAATATTTTTCAATATTAATAAATATTAAGGAGTAGGAAAAAAATTACAGCAAAGTAATATCGAATTATTGTCTATTATTATCGAACAGCAAACTTTCGAATGATCCACAAATAATAGTCTACGTGAAGAAAACAATTTCTTAAATGATTATATTGATGAACAATATTTAAATTATAGCACATTTGATGATATATTGGATGCGAAGTAAGAATTATTCATATTTATCTACTACTATCGAATTCATCAATGACGGTTTTTTAATTTGTATTCTCTAAAGATATGTTACTGCTTCTTAACGAATATATTTTTTGAATAATCCCCTAACATTATATGTATATATAAAGAGTATCAAAAAAATACCTCATATTTCCCTAGCCTAACTTCCCACGCGTCAAAAGTCTTAACCAGAATAGTGCAGAAGAGGATGGAAAATAAAGCGGAAGAAATACTAGGAGAACAGCAATTCGGGTTTAAGCGAAATAGGGAAACTCGCGAAGCTATAGTAGCCCTAAGATTAATGTTAGAGAAAATAGTAGAAAAAGGAAAGAACGCTTATATAGGATTTGTAGATTTAGAAAAAGCTTTTGATAATATAAGATGGGAAAAAATGTTCGAGATACTAAAGAACGCGGGAATGAAGTATAGAGATAGGAGAGTAGTACACCATCTATACAAAGAGCAAACTGCTGTTATAGAAGTAGAAGGGGGGAGAAGGGCAGTAGGTATTAGGAAAGGTGTAAGACAAGGATATACGCTATCACCACTAATTTTTAATCTGTACATCGAAGAGGCGATTAATGTCGTAAAAGATAGAGAGGATTTCGGGATTAAAGTACAGGGACAAAAACTAAAAATGCTGAGATTCGCGGATGATATCGCAGTATTAGCATCTAGTAAAGAGGAATTGGAATCAGCGTTGAACGAAGTGGAGGCAGTGTTGACAGAGGAATACGGAATGAGGGTGAATAAAAACAAAACTAAAGTGTTAGTGTGCAGAGGACGCGAGAGCAGAGCAAAAACGAAAGTACAAATTAATAATGAAAGATTGGAGGAAGTTAAAGACTTCACTTATTTAGGAAGTAAAATAAATTGGGATGGAAGAAGCGATATAGATATAAAACAAAGAATAGCACAGCGTCGAGTAGCTTTTAACAAAGAAAAAGCACTTTTATTCTCGGGGGTAATAAACTTAGAAACAAGGAAGAGATTTTTGAAAACTTATGTATGGAGCACGGCACTATACGGTTGCGAAACCTGGACGGTAGGGTAAGCAAGTAGGAAGAAATTAGAAGCTTTTGAGATGTGGTGTTACCGAAGAATGATGAAAATACTGTAGACTGATAGGGTTAGAAACGAAGAAGTATTAGAGAAAGTCGACGAGAAAAGAAGTATGTGAAAAAACATAAAGAAGGGAAGAGATAAAATGGTAGGCCACTTGCTGAGACATGGGGGAATAGTCCGAAATACTTTGGAGGCAGAAATAGGAGTGAAGAAAGGCATAGGTAGGCCTAGATTAGACTACTGCTCGCAAATAATAAAGGATGTAGGTTGTAGCACAATTAGCGAAATGCGTAGGTTAGCACAAGATAGGAGAAGCTGGAGGTTAGTGTCCAGCCAGTCTTAGGACTGATGACCTCATGATGATGACCTTAATCTGGTATACCTACGTAATAAAGGGGATTAATTAAAAAATATTGAATGATACAAAAATTAGTAGTCTGTATTAGTATTAGTAACTAATTGTTAGGATAAAATCAATAGATTTTCCACGAGAAAGAACCCAAGTTCGAATTAACATGTACAAAGTAGATAAACAAAGGTTAGGATATATTTTTCGGAATAAGAAATGTCAATTAGGGCTTTAATTTTCCTCTGCTAGTACTATATAGAAACATAATTCTACGCGAACACAGTGTAATAAAAGGGAACAGTGAAACAGTGATATTTTATATCCAAGAGCAGAATTACAATTCAGTGAACCATTTATTTTTGCGAAAAAAAATATTTCCTTACAACTACACAGTACACAAGAGAAGTATTGAAATATGACAAAATATTTCGACTACTCCTATTTAAAAAAATATATAGTATTTAGGTTATCCAACCTGCAAACTCAACTCAGATTTTGTATTTGAATTGTGACATCATAACCTTTATTAAATTACAACCCCTTTAACAAAAATGAATTTACCCGACATAACGGTACCCCATATTAACAGTTTCTTATTTACACTTTACACCCCATATTAACAGTGTTTCTTGAAATAAATACAAATAACGCAAATGCAATTATATTTTTGACAGAAATTTTAAAGTTGTTCAAAGCGTTATGTTATTATTTTATTTAATATTTTTAATTCATAATTGTTTATGAAGTGTGATGGAATATGTAAAAATATACAGAGTCGTCCATTTAAAAAATTATAAATTATGTCATCTTGAAAAATAGAATAGCAACGTATGTCACTGAATGAATTAAAATAACTGTTAAATTAAATGTTTCACTATTATTAAAATAAGTATTTTACTTAAAAAGTAACTTCAGATTGTTAGACAGTTTTGTTACTTTTACTTTTCCGCACTCCACTATACTAGCGGAAAAGTAATGTAATCGTGTAAAGAAAAAGTGAAAAAGCTAATTTTTTTTTGGGTTTATTTTTCGTTTTTCGGCCTCAAAACCAAAAAAAAAAATTTTTAAATGTATTTGCTATGTGTGTGTCGTCGTTGTCGTCGGCATTTATTCTTGTTAGGACGATAATTCAACTAAATCGTGTCAGATCGATCGGGTTTTGACTGATTCTGATCGAGGACGTCTCCCAGACGACACCTATTGATTTTGAGGTGGATAGCACACACCACCCCCTCCCTCGGGTCTATTTGAAAATTTTTTTTTGTTAGCACGATAACTCAACTATATTGTGTCGAATCGATGGAGTTTTGACTAATTCTAATCAGGGACGTCTCCCAGACGACACTTATTGATTTTGAGGTGGATATGATACACCCCACCCTGTCCATGGATCATGAGAAAGCACGACGGTGGACTATTTGAGAAATTTGTTTTGTTAATACGATAACTCAACTAAGTCATGTCGGATCGATCGAGTTTTGACTGAATCTGAACGGGAACGTCTCCCAGACGACACCTATTGATTTTGAGTGGATAGAACATATTCTACCATGTTCATGGGTCATGAAAATGTACAATGGTGGACTATTTGAGTTTGTTTGTTAGCAAGATCACTCAATTAAATCATGTTGGATCGATCGGGTTTCGACTGACTCTGATTAGGGACGTCTATCAGATGACATCCACTGATTTTGATGACACACCCTACCCTGTTCATGGGTCATGAGAAAACACAAGGATGAACTATTTAAAAAAAAGTAAAACTGTCGCATAAAACACATATTCTGCATTTATGTGTTGGTTTGTTTTTTCTCGGCCACTCAATTTCGAGATAGAGATGTTCTACGTGCGGAAAAGTCCGTTTTAAGATTTTAAAACTGTTTATTTTTTAATTATAGTTAGATAGTAGAATACTATAGTTTTAGTATCATGGTTTTAGTTCTGTCGTCAACGTATGTTACTGAATGAATTAGAATAACTACAAACATTTTGTTAAAGGTGTTTTTTAATCCAACTTACAGATATACATGTCTCTGTTCCTCATGACGTGTGAAAATAATATCATTGTCAAAATAAAAACTAAATTGGCAAGAATAGAACAAAAACATAGTACACTTACGTGTACAATGTCAATGTTTTTCTTAAAATTTTCCAGGTCAATGCAAATAATGTTATCATCATACTATGCTTTAGGTCTGCTAAATATTTAACAATATTTATTCTCTTTGGATTTGGCTCTTTGATATACAACGGATATATTTGGAATCTCAAGATTTCATTTGGCTCTTAATATACAACGTTTTCATAAAGCCTGGGAAAAGCTACGTTATGTCCAGTATTCAAGAAATGCGACGGATGCAAAACTGAAAACTATAGATCTATATTATGTAATATTATGTAATATTAGCAAAGTTTTCGAAATTATGCTGTACGATATAATATTCTCTCATACAAGATCTCAATTTACTAAGTACCAACATTGATTTAATAAAATAATATTGCAACTAATTTGTCTATATTACATAGTTTGTTGCTTCCACACTGTATGAAGCTTCCCAGGTAGATGTCAATTACACCGATTTCTCCAAAGCTTTCGACAGGATAGGCCATGGTATTTTACTTAAAGGGCTAAGCAACTTTAGATTATAAGACAGTTTTATAGTTTTTTTAATTATATTTAGATAGTAGGATACTAACAGTTCATTATCGTGGTTTTAGTTCTGTCATCAATGTATGTCATTGAATAAATTAAAATAACTACAAACACTTTTGTTAAGGGTATTTTTAATCCAACTTACAGTTTTATACATATCTTTGTATCTCATTATGTATGAAAATAATATCGTTATCAAAATAAAAACTAAATTAGCAAGAATAAAAAAAACATCATACACTTACGGATACAATATTTTTCTTAAAATTGGTCAGGCCGATTCAAATAATGTTATCATCCTACTTATACATTACAAGCGCACTGTATAGTACCGGCGCGTTTTTCATAAAAAATTGCCTGCTTTTGGATCTCCGCCTTCGGCGGGGATTCCGGCTGTCTCAAGATGCGCCACCTCGACGGATTTTCCCGTGAAAATAGGCGAAATTAATCCCAAAAACTGCCCTACTTAGGATAACGAGTTCCGGCAACAACGTTTGATAAATAACAGCCCGCTCGCTTAGGGCAAAATTAACAATGTAAAATATCCTCGCGAAATGATAATATAAATAACCAAGGTTGGAGCTGGGCTAGCGGAGGGCAAGGTGAAAGGGTGGCTACGTCGTGAGCCAAGGATCTGATTAAAACCCTCGGAAATTAAATTGGTTGACACACATTGAACCTATGCCAAGTGTGGTTGTGCTCCGGGGGTTGTTCAAGTAATTGTAAAGATAACAATTCGCGTGTAAGGCAACAGAACTGGATAAACTCGGTCGAGGGCTATGCGCCCGGCTGGTTTGCGATACATTTAGCCGCAATGGAATCATAAGAGTGGATAGGGAAATTGTTCTTGCAACCCACGAACTGATTACCGCGCAGGAATGATTGTTTTTTTCGTACAGTGAAAGCGTAAATTTGTCATGTAATCTGGACGCACATTCGTCAACGACATCTGTCATAAATTATATCGAAAATTCGAACGTTACACTTGTTAATCGTACAAAAATTTAAACGTAAATACAGATCTACTGGCAATCTTGAAAATTACAAAACTCTACGTAAGAAAATTAAAAGTGGCATAGCTGTCTCACATACCAGTTATTTACATGATGTTAAAACAATCTTGCAAAACAATTCCTCTCAATCTTCGTTACATATGAATAGTATTCATATTTCAATAATTCTTAACTCAATTAATTATCAAGAAGCATATTTAACTAGTCCTCAGAAGTTTGTTGATGCATTTACCTCTTTTTTCGATTTAACATGCACTTAGTCAATAGATTATAATATATCAGTCGAATCTACAGAAAATGTTAACATTATTCACTTTGTAATATAAAAGACAAATAAATTAGAAAAGCACAAAAATATGCAAATCCAAAATGGCAACTGGTCCAGATGGAATTCCATCATTTGCTTTAAATTTATTTTTGCTAAATCTCTAACAATACTATTCTATTTTGCTATTAATACACAATACTATACACAATTTCCTGAAGTATGGAAAAAAGCTAAGACATTTCCAGTATTCAAGAAAGGTTACAGATGCACAATTGAAAACTATAGACCTATTACGATACTATTTAATTTTAACAAAGTCTTTGAAATTATGATGTACGTTGTATACAAGGCCTCAAATTTCTAAGTGTAAACACGGATTTATTAATGGCCAGATTTACTGTGATGAATGTGGTCTGTACGAGGGCACTATTTATATTTTGAGCCTTGACAACACTAAGCGTTGTCAAACCATAACCTTCTTCAGAATATTTTACCATTTAAGCGAGATTTGTGTTCTTTACAGTGATTTGAAAATTGTATCTCAGTGAAACAATGGAATTAACTCAAAAATTGTGAAAATGTGAAAACTTCGTCATTTCGATGATTTATTACGACTTTTGTTGCTAAAGCCCCATCCTTTGCCACTGTGAAACGCTGGTATAATAAGTTTAATCGTGGCCGCCATTCGCTCACCGACGAAAGTATTAAAGGTTATCCAAAGTCAGTTGTTGTGCCAGAAACATTGATTCAGTCTTTGCAGAGTACAAGGACTGATAATACAAGATCGTCCTGTGACATACTTTAAGATTAGGTCAACCTTAGGCATTAGTTCGACTAGCATATATAATATATTGCACGATCATTTAGCTGAAACACACATAATCTGAAAAAATCTCAAAAAGATGCTTGTGTCGATTGGTGCAAATAAATGCTCAAGAAATACAATGGCAATGCTTCATTGGTATTGGACCTTGGACTTCGTAAATACACAACGGAATTCCTTATTCAATTATCCATCGTTTTTTCATTCGCTAAGCATCCTTAGTGGGTCCACCCATCACAAAATTGTAAAATAATAATAAGTTTAATAAAAAGCCGACTTAAAAAAAAAGGAACAACTAAAAAGCAAGAAGTAAATGTTTTCTACAACAATTTAATACTTATTTATCGTTTCACTTAATGTAATTAAGAAATTATTGTTTATTATGTAATTATTATTAATTGTTTTATATAATTTTGAAGTCAGTGCCAAGTAAAACATTAAAAAAATATATACCTTGCTACTATAACAACGAGTTACATGTATTTAAAATTGCCGAGGGCCGGCATTCGCATTACTAATATATATTTTATATTATACAATTCACAGGAAACATTAATAAGTTAAAGATGTTAGTAAGATCATTAGTATAAAAGGAAAAATGCGATTTATTGCTTTTGTCTGATATACATATACTTTAATTAGTGGATAAGCTACTTTTTAAAATTACATTTTGCATATTTTATGTTTAATCTCATGAAAGAACCAGAAATATAAGCTAAATGAATTAAATGCGCCCCTGATGTCGTGAAGACACTTCAGAGTCTAGCTAAAAATAAGTTCGCTACAGGATATTATTATTTCACGTCAGTTTTATACAGATTTTATAATCCAAGCGTCCGGAAACACCACAGTGCGACTTAATAAATAGTCCGACCGAAAAAAATCGTTTACAAATTCGACTATAGAGAAGTTTTCATATTTATTTTGATTGCAGCCACACAAACATTATTTTATTACGAGGACTTGCCTTGTACCTGAAATTCAAAGTCCCACCTCCATGTATACTCAGAGAAAGGTATTATTAAATATCAACCCACACACTTATTCATTCGTATATCGTAGATCATAAAAGGTACGTATTTTTATATTTGTACCTAACTATATAAAAATAATAAAATAAAAAAAGTTTATATAATCATCCATTTTGTTAATAAACTTCTGTATTTAAAACCGATAAAATACACTGATGGAATTTCTAAATATCGAGTAGCAATAAATTTTCTGCAACGCAGTAAAACTCTAAAGGATGACTTCCTGTTATTCCAGTTCATAAATTTAGTTTACCTTGAAACTGACTACGCGTTTTTTGAATCCAATAAGAATTCTCATGAGATCAATATCTGCAGTTGTAACGATGTACTGTTCCAGTCATGAAAAAGGTCACCTCGTCAGAAAGAAAACAACAAACTTTATAAAAGTTTATATTTTCGTTATATAGACCGTAATATTATATCTTCGTAAATTGTATATTATGGTCGGGATCATCGTTATTCCATTCTTGTGCTAAATATATTTTATAAGAGTAGAACTTTTCTTTTCGTAATAATCTGCCAACTCTAGAATGGTCAATGCGATTTTCTGGTAATCCAATTTCCATTCAGTTGAGGTCTGGTCAATGTGTGGGGATAACACAGCGGAAAAAAAAATTTTCAAGGAACCTAATTTCACATTATATCTTTACTTTAGCTAAATTGACTGCGTTTGTTAAAATAATGGAGACCGCTAAAATTTACCAGATGATTGACGGCTTTTCGTGGATAGTTTTAAAAAAAACTTGAAATGTGTATTACTACAGAATGGAAATAAGTTTGCATCGATTCCAGTCGGTTATTCAACAAAACTTACAGAACAATATGAAAATATTAAGTTGGTATTAGGAAAAAATATTTATTTTATTTGGTCTAAATCAGTGGTTTGTTTGTGTCGATTTAAAAATTGTGACCATATTTCTTGAACAGCAAAGTGGATATACCAAATATCCTTGTTACCTCTGTTTATGGGGAAAAGTGCTGGCAGCAAACTGTTTGCATTAATACAAAGATAATAGTAATAGAATAATAGAAAGAAAAAATAATATTGCCATCTCTTCATATCATACTGGGTTTAATGAAATAGTTTATAAAACCATTGGACTTGTCAGGTGATTGTTTTAAATATATTTGCCAAGAATGTCCAGTACTGGAATTTTGACAGCTCACTATTTCGAAGATTTGGTAAAAGATCCAAATTTTAACAGATATATGACCGTTTTAGAATGTAATGCATGGTTTAGTTATGTATTTGCAATTCAAATTTTTTTGAGAAATCACAAGACAAATAAATACCACAAACTAGTACATAAGATGCTAAAATATTTTGAAAAATCGGGAGCGAATATGAGCATTAAATTAGATTAGTTGAATAGTCACAAACTTCCTTTTAACATACAAGATTATAGTGAGATATAAGGTGAACGGTTTCATCAAGATATCTGAATAATATAAGAAAGGTATCAAGAGAGGTGGAATCATCATATGATGGCCGACTACTATTGGAGTCTGTAGAGAGATTGTTCACAGTAAAAATATAAAAGAAAATCTTACAAAAAACTTTTTTTATAATTTTCAATATTTTCGGAATCTTCGGAAAATTCTTTATTTTCTTGTTAGATTTCATATATAAAAAAATTCAGAATAAGGGAAATTATTTCATTTTGTTTTTCTTACTTCTCGTTAATATCTATAATGATGTTTGTTTCAGAAACTAGAGCCAATCAAGAAAAAGTAATGGCGTTTTCAGTATCAGGGGTAGTAATGTACTCAAAGATCGACTCTTAAATTCCTTGCAACACATTGACTGTTCTCCAATGTAATAAGATTAATAATAATAAGTTTATATGCAATAAATAATGATTTATTTGCAATAAAGTATATACATTACTATATATTAAAGATGTTTACAAAACAATATATCAACTGTAGTAAATCTTATATCAACGGAAAGAGAATTTAATTTACGTTGATAAGAAGAAGTAAGGGGTATGTAATCCAGTTTTTTCACTTAAAGCTTTCTTAAAGAAAGGTTTTTTAGCTTTCTTTAAGAAGTTTTTTGGAAATGTGGATAGTTTATCAGAATTGATTAAACAACTTAAATCAATCAGAATAAATATTATTTTATTTTAATCTACCATAACAACCATCATTAACGCGTCGTCATTGCTTGTTAAATTATTCAATAACTCTTTTTTGTATATGAAATATAATCTTTAAACGCTCTGCTCTATAATCAACTTGACAGTAACATTAATAGAATAATTAGTTAGTTTAGTGATCTCATGTTTCTTTAACAGTTTTGATTTAGAATAGTTTTTGTTACTTTCTTTCTATAAGCAATAAAATTAAATGTGTACGTCAATCAATGACTCTTTAGAGAATAAGGTTTATTTTTCAAATATAAGCCTAGTAAGAAATAAGGTTTTGTTAAAAAAAAATAATTTAATGACAAAATTCTGAATGTTGTGTGAACTTCTATCAACATGCGATATTATGTGTTATGTGTGTAATTCAGATATGGATAAATTCAATACTCATTCAAGATTAAATATGATTCGTTAAACTAATTCCAATTAAATCGTCAAATAAACAATACTATAAAGCTATACTGAAAGAATATTTATTTCCGGTATTTAAATTTACCAAGATATGAAGGTAAATCAATAAAGGCAACTAGATATACTAAAAACACTAGATACAGCAAACAAACTTGTCTCTCAGTGTATACTCTTTAAAATGCACGCTGCGACAAATGCGTCTGATGAGCATCCAACTAGGCTGCGTGCTCCTCCGGTTAAATTGACATAAATCTAATCTCGCCCAACCTCTCGCACCCTAGGGTAGGTCTTAAATATAAATTGATAAATTGTGCGGGGCTGTAACTGCTCGGGGAATCGTCTTTCGTGTGTCCCCTACACGATTACTTATGGGCCTCTTATTTAGGGGGAAAAATAAAACGGAATTAGATTGCGCTTGGCGGAACGCTTCGCCTCCCGCTATGGATTCGCGTTCCAGTGGAATATTTTGACAAACGTCTTGGCGTATTGGGCAGTCTTTATGTTTTTTCGGGAACCCGGTCCGAGTGCTGCGATACATTTAAATGGGCAGCTTGATTCAAATTTATGGCGGTATTCGTAGAGCAAGACAAGGTAAAAAAAATAGTCAAATAAAACCTTGTGATTGACTAAAAGATATGTTGGGCTTTACATTTTCTTTGAACAAACTTTTTATTAAAGGGAGCAATAAATTAAAATTGCGATTGGTCGTATGGGTTTCGATCAGGTTTTCATATGTTTCTCAATGTATTAGAAAGGAACACAAATTGTTAAATTATACAAAATTAAATAGACTTTAATTGGGTTTACGTTTTACTTTATTGAATCAAAGTGACAATTATCGTTAAGTCAACATCATATAACCCAGAGAATATGTTTTAATGAATTGAAGAGTGTATGAGTCACTTTTTAATACGAGTATATATACATAGTTTGTTATACTGGAATTTTTATATCCTTTCTTTCTAATCTCTAACCCTAACGTAGAATAGTTATGCATGGCTTTGTCTCTATAGTGGTTAGTGATTAGGCAATAAGATACAATGGGAGTAAAGAAGTATAGAGTATATTACAGTAGTTATCTTGTAACATCGGCACCTTCGCCGTTTCTTTAAATTAGTTTTTTAGTTGACAACCAATATTATATTTGTAAAAAATTATATTTCGTCAACGAAGTTGTCATAATAATAACAATACCATACTACAATACAATTATTTATATTAAAAACTTCAGAAAAAGGTAGATGCATGTAGTATTACGAACATTTTTAACTTTAGAGACATGAAATTGTACTAAATTATCCACCATGAATAAACCACCATGAGACATAGAGAATTCTTTGTGTCTTCTTTATGTCATAGAGATTAATATTTCACGTTGGTGCCGCCTCTTCTAAGTCAAATATTCAAATATTTGTCCTTGCATGCTTGTGTTAGACTTCCAACGAAGGGGACACCCTGAGCATGAGTGTGTCTGTCCTTGTATATATGTGTAACCTTCTCTACCGTAGCCTGCGGCATTAGGGTAAAGAAGTCGAGAAATTTGTCTCTTTTGTACATGTATCTTTGTTTGAAAATGACTAAACATAAACATCTTTTAACGACGTCTGTTGTATATTAGAGAAGTTATAAATCATAAAATAAAACATTAGACTGTACCTAGATTGTATCTTCCCAGCGGGTATCTATTTGCCGTAGGTGTCGTTTCGAAGCAGTCCCGGGCGTTTAGGAAAGAGCGCGAAATTTCAACGAAAGGATACTTTTTTAGGAAAAATATTTTCTGCCCCATATTCTAAAGGGTTCAAAGAATTTTTATGCTAATAAAAAAAATCGATTTTGTGAAAAATGTACAGTGGTTTTAATTTTGGCCATCGTAATAAAATTAATTATTTAATTTAAGGTGCTGAAAGATGTATACACAGTGAAATACAACAAAAAAGGTAATATGAAACACAATCGATAAAGAGCAGGCCATATACCATGTGTATATTTATAAAAGGTATGCCTAATAGTAGTTTCCCTCCATGGACCATCAATGATATAATCAAAAACACTAGACAAAGAATGGAAATATTAATCTGAGGACAATCCAGAATATTATGATAATTGTAAGGCACTGTGGCATAAAATAAAAAGTATTGCAGACAGAGTTTACAAAAATAGTAACAAGTGAAAAATAAATAAAAATGTAAAAAATATTATTGTGTAAAAAGTATTACTTAATCCATCTGATTTTTGGCAATATGTGAACTATAAGAGAAATTTATCTAATCTACCTATATGTTACTGACATAAATCGAATCGATAAAGATCTATACCCCACAAATTTCATTTGTCCTGGATCGGCGTACCGTATTGATGAGAACTAATAAGTTCAAAACAGCCGTATGTCGTTCGGTTCCAATCCGGGACAAATGTCGATTCCTACCTGTGGCGGGTTTTATTTTTTACAACCTTATCTGATCGTGCAGAAACACGAGAAAGGGAACAAAGATCGCTTTTAGGTATAATTCAATGCCCTGCAGGGCTTTAGCCCGAGGAGTAGTTGTTTCCTATAGCGATTATGTAACAGCCTTGCTATTCAGAAACTACTTTGATAACTGCTTGGCGGTTTGGTAATTCCTTCCTCGATTTCCGACTTATATGTTACTAATCTGCCTAAAAGTATAACATATAATGGCGAAATCATTTCCAACACTCAAATTATAAGTAATAAGGTCGCAGACTATTTTCAGCCATCATATTGGTCATACTTTTCCCTGATAGATGAATAAGTAGGGCCCCGATAACCAACTAAATGGCCACCACGTTCATCTGTATTGGTATCCTTGAATTTCTTCTCGTCAGGTTACCTAAAATCATTTCTCCAGCGGTGACCTGCGTGTCGGATACTGTCAGATCATTATTCAGAGCGTTTTGCACAAAAAAGTAAAACTATAGCTTTATTTGCATTTTTGTCAAAACACCCCGAATCTTGTAAATGCAATATAAGCATGCCAATAGTCTGGTATTGGTAATGGCCTTCGAATAAGTAAACGCAGGACGAGCAGGACTACTGCTCATTATCAGTTTCGGTAAATAGATACGCATAATATGGGTTACCATTGTACTAGAGAAACTTTAGAGAATTTAGCTCAAACGAAAGATCTAGTAAAGAATATGAATAAAACTTGTATGTTAGTTAATGTCTTCAAAAAAATTAAGTTGACATATATCAAAGTTTTTGAAGGAATCATCTAATAACAACGTTATGAATATTGTGCGAAACTTTCTGTATTGAATTCTATTCCTATTATGGTTTCTTTTAACACCTACAATATTCATATAAATACACCCGCTCGGATTAGGACGACAAAGTTATTACCCCTCAGAACTGCGCAGATTAAATATCGCGTCTCCGCAAGTAATTAATTAAAAATTAAGATCCTCGCAGGAGTCGAATAAGAGTTAACAAGAAGAGGAGAATTTATGAGACCCCTTATAACCGAAAACTTTTTTTTATTAAACTTCTGAAAGGACGACGTATGGGAGAGCATATTCGAATAATAATCATCCTTTCCTCGCTTTGAAAAATCTTTAGAAATGCTGCCTCTAAGACCATTAACATTCCTTCAATAAGGGCCTTTATTTTGCGTTATAAATTTGCGTGCCAAAGAAAACTCGGCAATAATTGCTGGTGGAAGTGACATGTCTGATGATGTAATTATGTAAAGAAATAAAAGAGGAGGTATAACAACATTTCTATATTGTTTCTCGGAGGCGAATTGGTTTTCGTTTTCCTACTGTGAAATAGAAATGGAAAATAGAAATTTAAATATTGACCTGAATTTATGAACCAACAAATACAGGACCCACACTTTCGTAAAGTCGATATGGCTTTTATTAAAATTCATAATTATTTTTTTCAGAGAAAGTTAAAAATATTTTTATTTAACTGAAAAATTTTTCAATTAGATAGGAAGTGTCCCTTAACCTAAGTAAACTTTTGTTATTTATTCAACATAATAATTTATAATCTAATTGTATATTTCAGATGGCAGTGTTTAGTATTTTATAATCCAAGGAAACTATCATTAACGTGGTGTCATGTTGTTAAGTGATTTCTTAAGATATGAGATTTTTCTCCTTTATTACAATTTCATTGAAAATAATCTGCATATACAGTGAGTCCAAAGAGTAACGTGTAAATTCAATAATATTGGTACTGGCCCTCTTTTTACTTCATCGATATTTATCTCAGTGAAAATTATAATATTCTCGATATCATTAGTATTTTCACCACATATTCTTGTAAATAAAACGAAAGAATCATCTTGATACTTACAACCTGTGAAACATGCCACTGAAGAGAGACATAAGGCGATCTATCAAAAATGTACCTTCCAATTCAGCCTATCGTCAAATGAAAAGCAAGTAAGTTACAATATTATCAATATTATTAATATTTTTACTACGTATTCTCATGTATAAAACCAAAGAACCGTCTTAATATTTACAATTTGTGAAGCATGACACTGAGGAGAGGCAGACGGTGTTTTATAAAAAATATACCTTTCAGTTCAGCCTGTCGCCAAATGAATAGCAAAAAAGTAATAATATTGTTATAATTATTAGTAATTTTGCCATATCTTCTTGTTCATATAACAAAAGAATCATCTTGATAATTGCAATCTGTGAAGCGTGGGGCTCAGGAGAGACAGACGCTGCTTTCTCGAAAATATACTTTTCAATTCAGCTTATCGCCAAATCAAAATGAAGTAAGATATAATATTCTGGATATTATCAATGTTTTCGCTACATATTCTTGTGCATGAAACCAAAGAATCGTGTTGACATTTGCAATCACTAAAGCATGATGCTGAGGAGAGACAGGGGGTATTTTTTGAAAATATCCCTTTCAAGTCAGCTTGTCGCCAAATGAAAAGAAAATAAGTTATAATATTCTCGATATAGTCGATATATTCACCGCGTATTCTGGTGTATAAAGCCAAAGAATTGTCTTAATATTTGCAATCTCTAAACATGACGCTGAGGAGAGACTGGCGGTGTTTTTTAAAAAATATACATTTAAGTTCAGAGTGTCGCCAAATGAAAAGAAAATAAGCTTTTATCTTCTGGGTATTATCAATATACAAGGTGTAATGAAACGGGAATATTTCAAGGTGCTGAAAAAAATCTATACAATTTATTTTTAATTGTTTAATGGTACAAAATAAAAACTACATTTTTAGCCATTTTCCTTTATGTAAAATTAAAATTTATTTCTTGAAAAAAGCGCCATTGAAATGGTGTCCATTTAAACGCATAAATTATTCAAGTATGAACTTCATTCTCATAACATCTGTAAGCATAACTAATGGAATTGCAGCCACTTCACTTCTAATTCGTTCTTTTACAGCCTCGATCATCGTAGGTCTATCAATTTTAAAAACTTTTGTTTTTAGATATCCCCACAAGAATAAATCGTAAGTGGTAAAGTCGGGGGACCGGGGGCGCCATGGGATGTCACCACTCCTGGAAATAACGTCGTTTGGAAACAGATCCCTCACAATTTTCATAGAGATTCGTGCTGTATAGCTCGTATCTCCACCTTGTGGAAAACATTTCCAGCCTCCAACAATAACCACATTTCCAGCCTCTGTTTCAAAAAAGTCAGGCCCTTTTATCCCAGAAGCCGACATTGCACACCACACTGTCACTTTTTAAAAATGGAGAGGCTTTTGGTGAAGTGCTTTAGGATTCTCCTCCACCCAATACCAAAAATTCTGTTTGTATACAAATCCGGAAAGATGAAAGTTAGCTTCATCACTCATCCAGAGGTTGTTTATGAGGTCCTCGTTTTCATTTATCCTGTTAAGCATTTCCTGACAAAATCGCATTCGAGCTTCATAATCGCGATTATTCAGAGCTTGAACGGTCTGAATTTTATAAAGGTGATAGTGAAGATCATGGTGGAGTATCCCTTGCACAGATCTGCAGCTTAACCTGCGAGTTACAGCATGTCGCCGTGCAGATCGACGTGGACTTCTGATAATTGCTTGTCTAACAATCTCAAATTTTTCTGGAGTTCACACTGATTTTGCACTTCCCCCTCTTTTTTTACTTCTGATCCACTTTCTTCAAAGTTGGTTATCCACGTTCTTATTGCGTAATTGGACGGTACCCACGTCCTCACTCCTCTACAGCAAATATAAATGACCATTACCTTTTTCCCGTTCCGTTTCCCCACTCTATATTAAACGCAGATTCTTGCTTGTAAAACTAAAGAACCATCTTAATATTTTCAGTCTGTAAAACGTGACGTTGAGCAGTGGCAGACGTTGGTTGTATCAAAAATATACCTTTCAGTTAAGCCTATTACCAAATGAAAAGTAAATAAATTATAATATTCTCGATATTATTAACGTTTCAACAACATATTCTTGTGCATAAAACAAAAAAGTAGTCTTGATGCTTGCAATCCGTCAAACATCGCACTGAGGGGAGGCAGATAGTGTTTTATCAAAAGTATACCTTTCAGTTCAGCATGTCGCCAAGGAAAAAGTAAACAAATTACAATATTCTAAATATTATTAGCATTTACACCACATCTTCTTATGTATAAAACGAAACAATCATCTTGACACTTGCAATCTGTGAAACGTGACACTGAGGGGAGGCAGACGGTATTTTTTCAATAATATATCTTTCAATTCAGACTATCGCCAAATGATAACGGAATAAATTATAATATTCTCGATTTTATTTATATCTTCTTCATATATTGTCGTGCATAACACAAAACAATGGTCTTGATATGTGCAATCTGTGGAACGTGATGCTGAAGAGAGACAAACGGTGTATTTTCAAAAATATACATTTCAGTTCAGCCTATCGCCAAATAAGAAGCAAATAACCTATAATTCTCCTGCTACTATCAATATGTTAAACACATATTCTTGTGTATAAGATCAAGAAACCATGTTAATACTTTTAATCTGTGAAATGTGACGCTGAGGAGGGACAGACGAGAATGAAAACTAAATAAGTTATACTATTCTCGATTTTATTAGTGTCTTTATCACATGTTCTTGTGCAAAATACAATCGTCTTGATACTTGCAATCTATAGAATGCGATTTTGAGGAAAGACAGGCGGTGTTTTTCCACAAATAAATTTTTAGTTCGGCCTATCGCCAAATTGAAAGTTCTCTCGATATTATCATTATATTAAATACATATCTTGTGTATAAAACCAAAAAACTATCTTAATACTTGCAATCTGCAAAACGTAAAGCTGAGGAGAGACAGACGGTGTTTGGCCATGAAAAGAACTTTCACTTCAGTCTGTCGCCAAATGCAATTAAATAAGTTATAATATTCTCGACATCATTACTGTGTTCACTACATATCCTTGTGTATAAAACAAAACACTCGTCTTGATACTTGCGATATAAGCAATGTAACGCCGAAGAGAGGCAGACGATGTTTTTTTTAATTTACCTTTGAATTCAGTGTATCGCCAAATGGAAACTAAATAAGTTATAATGTTCTCGATATTATTAATATTTTCACCAAAGAGGAACAGTAAGCGGAGGTGACATACAGTATTTTTCAAAAATGTACCTTTCAGTTTAGTCTGTTGCCAAATAAAAAGTAAACAAAGTATAATATTGTCGATGTTATTAGCATGTTCGCCATATTCTTGTATATAAAACAACACAATCGTTTTAATACTTGCAATTTATGAAACGTGACTCTAAGAAGAGCCAGACGGTATTTAATCAAACATATGTATACCTTTCAGTTCAGTCTGTCGCCTACTGAAAAATAAATAAGTTATAATATTCTCGATGTTACAAATTTTATTGCCACATTTTCTTGTGCATAAAACAAAACAATCATCTTGATACTTCTATTCTGTGAACGTAACGCTGACGAGAGGCAGGCGATGTTTTTTTCAAAAATATACCTTTCAGTTCAGTCTGTCGTCAAATGAAAAGCAAATAAGTTATAATATTCTCGATATTATTAATGTTTTCACACATATTCTTGTCTCCAAAATAGGAAGTTTCTCTTGATACGTTCAATCTGTAAAAGTGAGGCTGAAGAGACAAACAGTGTTTTTCAAAAATGTACCTTTCACTTTAGTCTGTTGCAAAATAAAAATTAAGTAAATCACAATATTCTCGACATTTTTAGCATTTTCGCCATATTATTTTGTATAAAACAAAACAGTCGTCTTAATACTTTCAATCTGTGAAACGTGACGCTGTGAAATGAGGAGATAATGACAGTGTTTTATCAAAAATATACCTTTCAGTTCAGGCTGTCGCCAACTGAGAAATAAATAAGTTATAATATTCTCGATATTATAAATTTTTTGCCACATATTTTTGTCTATAGAAAAAAGAATGGTCATACATGCAATATGTGAAACGTGATGCTGAGGAGAGACAGACGGTGTTTTATCCCAAATATACCTTTCATTTCAACCAGTCAACACATGAAAATTATATGAGTTATAATATTCTCGGTATTATTAGTGTTTTACCACCATATTCTTGTCTGTAAAATAAAAAAAAAACGGTTTTGATACATGCAATCTGTGAAAGATGACGCTGAAGAGACAGAAAGTGTCTTTCAAAAATGTACCTTTCATTTTAGTGTGTTGACAAATAAAAATTAAATATGGTGTAATATTCTCGATATGATTAGCATCTTCACTATATTCTTGTTTATAAATCAAAACAATCGTTTTAATACTTGGAATATGTGAAGCGTTACGCTGAGGGGAGGCAGGCGGCGTTTTATCAAACATACACCTTTCAGTTCAGCCTATCGTCAAATTAAAAATAAAGAGTTATAATATTCTCGATATTATAAATATTTTTGCCACATATTCTTGTGCACAAGACTAAAAAATAATCTTTATACGTGCAATGTCTGAAACGTGACGCTGAGGAGAGACACATGATATTTTTTCAAAAATATACATTTCAGTTCAACCTGTCGTCAAATGGAAAGCAAATAAGTTGTAATACTGTCGACATTTTAGTATTTTCACCAAATATTCTTATATATAAAACGAAAGAGTAATTTTTATACTTGTAATCTCTGAATCGTGGCGCTGGGGAGAGACAGACAGTGTTTTTTTCAAAAATATACCTTTCAATTCAGTATTGGGGCAAATTAAAAGCAAATGAGTTATAATATTCGCGATATTATTAATATTTTCACCATATATTCTTTTGTACAAGAGGAAAGAATCGTTTTGTAACTCTTTACTTTTATGAAACGTGACGCTCAAGAAAACTTGCTCTATAACATTGTATCGAAGAACAAGTAGCATAAATGTATTTTACATTATTTAGATATCCCCCTCAAAGATGACGAAATATCTATGCCGATGATAGAAACATGTGGGATATGTTCAGATTGCCACAACACCCAAAATATAGAAACCCCGCTCTATGGCACAGCGTCGAAAATACAGAAAAAGAAATATCATTAACGTATTTTACGTGATTTAATTATCGACCTCAGAGATGGCGGCGTAGAAAAATGCCCACACCGATGAGGCGAACACGCGTAGTACGTAAGTGGAAAGAAATCTGTATAAATAATGGCGGATGCGTCAATGTTTCAAATTTTAACCTCGTCAATATTCATTCGCTTTTATATCATTCCACAAAATTTTAATAACACATTACTCGATAGTGTTATAGTTATTTTTGTACTAGTGACATAGTCACATACTACTTTTTAAAATAAATGAACATAAGAAAATATCCGATCGACGTTACAAATTGCAGGATCGTGTCAAGCAATATATGTCATCGCAATGAATAAATTTCATCCATCATCGAAGCGGAACGAAGTTTGCGCATGAAAAACTCATCTGCAACTAGTAGATTTACGTTTAATAGGCTGCTCACGCAATTTCGTGTTTCTCTTTCATATCTTCATAAAACATTTTGAAAGGCAGATTTCCTACTATCGAATGACAGGTAATATAAACTGCTAGAGATTAATTATGAGTTTTAAAAAGTTATCTGATAGCTTGATGGCATAAATTAAATATATAAATTTTAATATGATTACTTGGTTTTAATTATTTGTATTGCCTCGTATCAACCACTGAAATAAATATTACCTAGCTTTTTTTAATGTTAGCCACGTAAAGTAAAGCAAAATTTTCCTATCATTAAAAGCTATTAGACTGAACTTACTGGGAAATAATATTCAAGGTATATCGGGTGTTTAGTTATAATAGAAAATTGCTCTCAACATTTTCTCAATTTTTTTCTACAACAAATCCAACGAATCTACGTCGTGTTCAGTATTTTTCTGTAGATAATAAGATATATTTGAATAAATAAAGTGAATAATATTTGAGTTTTAAATTTTATTTATGATATAATTTAGCAATTTTAAAAATCAAAATTTAAATTAGGTGTTTTAAAAATATGGTGAATGCGCTAGGAATAAAGAAATACTTTTAAAGCATACACTTAAAGATGAAATTTAATTAAACAAATTGACCCTATATGTTTAATCGTCTCAAATACCCTTTTTTCTCAGTAGAAGGCGACAGTAACGCTGTTATGGATAGTTCGTCTGGATAAAGTAGGAAGATTTAAACGTAGTTGAGAATTTGATGGCATAGAGTTTGTTGATGTTTCATAAATATAATTCCAAGAAAAATTTAGAAGTTAAAATAAGAATTTAATTTTACGGGATAAATAACATCTACCAGAAAATACATACGTATTATGTATTTTTATTACAAGAAACATATCTGAATCGAATTTGAGACTAACACCTCAGCTAACTTTTTTATTACATCAGTTCCTAGTTTGAACGTTAAACTTAAATTATTTCATTTTAAAATTTTGTTTACAATAAAATTTTGCAATTTTTAAAATTACAACTGAATTTAAAAATTTTGTAAAATATAATGAATGCGCCTAGAATATGGAAATGCATTTTACTATATATCGTCTCTGTCAATAGCAGGTAATAGTAGTGTCTTCTTGGCCAGTTGCTCTACATAAAGTAGAATACTTTAAAGATAATTGAGAATCATATGGGACAGAATTCTTTATGTTAAATAAATATTTGTCTTTCCAAGAAAGACTACAGAAGTTAGAACAAAAAAAAATTACTTTTTCAGAATATATAATATTGGTTTTTTATTATGATCAACTTAATTTTCGTATATTGTTTGAGTGTAGTGAATTTATTTTGATATATATCTATCATATTGTAATATCTGTCACAGGTTTGATTATATCTTTAAACTCTGAAAAAGTAAAACTATGTGTAATCGTTAATTTCATTATAACAACGTATTATAATATTACTCTAATATTATAATATTATTTTTAAAACATGCAAAATATTTAAACCATGTATTTTAAATTGATAGTGTTCTAAAATAATTGATAGTGTTTGAAAATGGTATAATAAATTGTGAAATATGGTGAATGCACTTGGGTAAAAGATATGATTTAAAATTTTTTAAGAACGACGCTCTGAATAGACGAAAATACAGTCTTCCCTACGTCGGCCTTGACTACACTTTTTTCAGGTTGTTAGTATTCACACTACTTGCATTTAAGTATAAAACTAAGTAATTGTAAATATCGACAATATTTTTCATTGTATATAAACAGGTTAAAAATGTTTAGAACATGATTTTTCAAGTTTTAAGACATTTAAAAACAATTTCAAAGAGAAATGATTCTGAAATTAGAATTGAAGTTAGGCACTTTGTAAAATATGGTGAGTGCGCCTGGAATAGAGAAATGCTTTATGTCATTAAGGATATAATTTAATTGAACACACAGGTCGTATATGTTTCATTTCAGATTTCAGTTACTCCATTTTCTTAATAGCAGGCAGATAGCAGTGTCTTCATGATCGGTTTCTCTTGATAAAGTAGACTATTTTAAACAGAATTGAGATTATACCTAATTTGTTGATATTTCATAAATATTTGCCATTCCCAGAAAGATTACAAAAGTTAAAATTAGAATTTAATATTACAAGGAACATATGTGAATTAACTTCAATTTAATACCCACATTCTGTCACATTAATTTTCATTTCTTAAACTCTTGATAATCTGTTGATAAATTTTAATAGACAAAACAAAGTATACGTTTTAATTCCTTCTCTAGCTCCCACTTTATAATGAAGACTTTTAGAGTAACATCCACTTGCCTGTAATACTTGACTAAAACAAGCTTTTACAGTCACTGTAAAATGTAGTAACTAACAGGTTAGAGTTCATTAGTATTTGGTACATGAAATTAAATGCAAACACATTTATATATCAAGTAAATAAGAATCAAAGAAATATGCCTGGATTAAAGATATAATTTAAAATTATGGTTTGATACTTCCTTTTTAGACGTTAAGTAATATTTCATAATTGTGATACCATCGATTCTAGAGATCCCATAATGACATATCATTTTCTGCATCAAATAAGGAAGTGTGTGATATATTAATTACCCAAACTAAAAACAGATTTGAGTTTAGAGAACATCTATTACCGTCGAAACTATTTTTCCCCAATAAATTTAGTGACTATGAGAAACAATTCATCATTCAAGGTTTACAATGTAACGAAAACTTATGGATTTTTGGACAAAAAGCAGGGAAGATTTTCGTGAAGCAGCAACTTGCTTAGTAGTTTTGCACTTATTTATAGATCGAAACCTGACGGACTGTTTTAGTGATACTGTGTTATTATTGAAATTAAGTTTTACCATACCCATGACAAGTGCTGAGAGTGAACACTGTTTTTCGAAGCTTAAGCGAATTAAAAACTGTTTGAGAAATACAATGGCGCAAGACAGACTAAAATTCACTTTTCATGATAAGTATGGAGAAAGTGCTAATTGCAGCGATTCCAGATTATTAAAATCTGGATTTTAATGATCTTGTAATTGACGTCTTTGCGAATTCCAAGAACAGACAAATGAATTTTCTATATAAATAACCTCAGGCTTGGACATAGGTAAGTTTATTTTAATTTTTTGTTCGTTATTATTTTATCGATTGCAACCGCAGGCAAAAATTACACCGGCCGTCACTGTTTGTCACTTCAACAAGGATTACAGAAGTTATAATAATAATTTAATTTTACAGCCTAAATAACATCTACCAAAAGTACATAGTACTATGATTTTCTGTTACAAGAAATATATCTTAATTGAATTTAAGATTGACACCTCAGCTAACTTTGGAGTTATAGCAGCTCCAAGTTTGAACACCACATTTAAACTACTTCACTTAAAATTAAGTTATATTACATATCATGTCATATTAATTTTGACTTTTTTAACTCTGTCAGTACATTTTAATAGAGAAAGCAAAGTATATGCTTTAATTCCTTCTGTAACTCCCATTTTACAGTAAAGCCGTTTACAGTAGCCTCCCCTTGCCTTTAATACTTATTACATAAAATTAAATTCAAACATAATAAAGATATAAAGTAAATAAGAATTAACTAAAAATTATGTCAAAATTTAATTTATATATAAAAATTATATGAAATATGGCGAATGCGCCTGGGTTACAAGTATAATTTTAAGATTTGTCGATTATATTTAAGAAACACGTTCTGGATAAACGAAAATACAGTCTTCTTTACATCAGTTTTGTCTACACATTTTTTTGTTAACCCCCTGTTCACACACACTACTTGCATTTTATTTTATACATAAACAGTTAAAAGACGTTTTAAGATGTGTAAAAAGCTTAAACAGAATAGCATTATACAATATATTTTTTGGCAAAGCATTTTTAAGATGTATAAAAAGCTTAAATAGTTTTCATCAAAACTAATATGGCATGTTGTCCCTCGCTCCTCGTTTTCGTTTTCTTTTAGTACATAATTGTCCAAAATAAAATCAATCCTACTCTATTCATTTTTAATACAGAATCACCAATGAGAATTATTAAATATATTTAGTGCAATGGGCTAAAACTCATAATAAAGATTGTTCTATTAACTATTCTCCGACAGATGGTACAATACGTACTCATAAGGTAATGTATTATGAATGTTAAGGCGCCTAATCAGAATATATCAACCTTAGGTGAATAAAGAGGAAATGCTGATTGTGCCGATTGTGCTGAAGGTAACGATGATGTTAATTCTTTAAAGCTAATTCTTTGTAGTTGGATGTTTTATAGAATTTTTTTACAGCTGCCACTTTTTAAAGAACTAATAAAGGTGGCACATAATTTTAACGTGTGTGGATATTTTATTCTATGCGAGTTTATTTAAATATATTTTGTTATATTTCTTTTAAACAGTACATGATTCGCTATAACAATAAAAGTTACCTTCTCAATATTATTTGAGATTAAGGAGTTATAATATGATAGCAGTAAAGCGATACTGATATAAAGTCCAGTAAGGTAATGTATCCATTCACACTACATTTGTCTCCGCCATTTCTTTAAAAATTACTAACTGAGATGGTTTCTTCAGTAATTTTTTTTGTTATCAAATTATATTTAATTCTATTATGTACTTCCACTTTGTTGATCTCCTTCGTTCAGTTACTGTCCATGCCAATTCAAGAGTAATTCATCAATTTACCAAATATTTAAAGATTTAACTCATTTAAAGATCTACTTAACAAAATTAAATACTTGTAATACTGGAGTGGGTTGGAGCCTTTGGTCTGAAGATAAAACTGACGTAGTTTCCTACAAAATACCAAAACACTATACACTACACTCAACTGGAGATGATTAAAAACTCAAGTCTTTAATCATCTCCAGATGATGCCAACTTTGTTGGCGAAACGCGCGTCGAATGTTGTGTATAGTATTTTGTGGAAAACTACGTCAGTGTTAAATACTTATAACTATCGACGATATTTATGGATGAACAATTTAAAAATATTTAAGACATATTTTTCGCAAAATGCTCTTAAACAGTTTAAAATGAAACGCTTTATGAGCTTCTAATTTTTCCCTCACTCTTCAAATTAGTTTTTTTTTTCAATACAGAATTATTCATGAACATTAAACTGTGCACATAGTTACCGGAAATGTATACGTAATATGTAACAAATGTCCGATCCAATCGAAACGGATACAGCCGCACTAATTTTTCCCGCAGAACGTACAAACAACCATGCAATTGCAAATAATAACAGTATTTACCCACAACTGCACCTCACGCAATATAAACAACCCCATTTAATGCCAACACACGTCCAAATTATTAGCCCGAACTGCGGTTTAGTCTCGCAGCCCCCATAAACCCCATTCGATAGGCACACAATTAAGATAACACCAAAATACCTGTTCTAGGCTCCTTAAATCTAAGTCGACGTCAGCAAGAAACCCCAAGACGCACACCGAAAGGACTTAACCTAGGTCGGCCGCCCGACCCTTATCGGAATCTAGCAATCCGTCACGCGACAATCCCTAAAAATCCGACTATCGCGAGTAGACAATTGAACGTAGAGACGTCACGCCATATCCAGCTGACGTAAAAGCTCTGCATCAAAACGGCGAAAGCGTGCTCGACGTGCACCCCGGAGTCCAGCGTACGTCACCGGAGCGAGTACCGGACGAAACTGCGGCTCCGGGATGTCGAAATAACGCGAGAGAAAAGGGCGGCGCGCGTGCGCAGCAGCATCGATTTTACTGGACCAAACCTGGCCTACTAGATGTATTATACATGACCCACTCAAAGGTTGAGGACGAGAAGTTATGATGCTCTCTGAAAAGGAACTTTTTACCAAATTAAGGAGGAAAATAATGAGTTCGTGTTTTTCAGTGTGTAATTATTATGCTCGTCAGTGGCGCGGTCGTCGGGGAGCCCGGGATTTATTGCACCTTTCGGATTCGGGAAATTATTGGGCCAGGCGTTCTCTTCTTGTATTTGCGCTGCTTCTTACAGCGAATTTGCTGAATTATAATATAAAGACCAACTTCGTACTTTTAAACGCGGAAGTAAGACGGTTTATCAATTTTAACATAAAATAAAAAATACTTGATTATATAAAAAACTAACTTTATGGCCAACCTCAAAAAGTATTGTACTTTCCGACTCACACTGGGACCTTGAGTAGGACACACCGCTCAAAACTTAACAACACATACTTTTTTCCAACCTTGTTTTCAATTGTATATTGAAGAAATAAATAATTTAAAACCAATATGACACACAGATCGTCCAAATGTCTCAAGAAAATTAAAACTTTAGTATTTTGCCACGTTGATTCACCATACTTACATAAGTACCTATGTAATGTGATTTTTCCTAAAGAATTTTAAAAAGTCTACCAAACTTTTTTAAATTATTATCACCATAACGAGTTTCAAAAGAACATGGAAATTCAAGAAAAATATCTAAAATTTACATATCAATCCAAACGTCTTCGAAAAGAAAGAAGGTTCAATATAATAATCGTAGAAACTGATAAAACAAATCAAACATTAATAATGTACAAAGAGGAATATAAATAAAAAATAAATTGTCCAAATTTTGGTAAAAGGAAAACATATGACTTGTACAAGCCTTGTACCATACCTATATGAAGTGTACAAAACTGAAAAAGATAAATCATGGCCAGTTGTTATTACAGTAGCGTCACTAATATCGTCAAGATTGATATTAAAATTCAAAAAATATTGAAGACATGTAGGTACTTATAATTATAATGTAAAAAACTCTACAAAGCTTGAATATAAAATAAAAAACATTATATATAAGAGAGACTATATATTAATAAAAGTAAATATAGAACATATGTTCACAGCAATGCCAGTAAATGAAACAATTAAGAAAAAATGGAAATAAATACTAAACTTGCCATGAATTTATGAAAATCTTACATATTTGTACAATAAAGTCATTTAACAAAAACATTTTTAAACAACTAAGTGGACTACCAATGGGTGGTTACCTATCACCAATCATTTCAGATATATTTATAAATGAACTTATTCAAAACATCCTAAAAAAATAATAAAACTAAGAATATAATTTTTACGTAAGTATGTAGATTATATATTAGTATACGTACGCAGAGATGATGTCTTTTTGAGATTAAAGTATACACCTTGCACTAGAAGTAGAACAAAATAATGCCTTAAATTTTCTAGGCTAATTAGAACAAAAATAAATAAATTAACTTTTAAATAAAAGAAACAACAGATAGAATTTGTAAGCGCATTAGATTCTGTCCAACTGAATGTAGTTAATTTGTAAATACACTTTTAAACCTAAGCGGCATAAGATTCGATAAAAGAGAAACTTGGAAATAGTAAAACAAATTTTAGAAAGAACAATTAACCCATGTATATTATCAATAAAGTCACCGAAACATAAAAGATATACCATACGACGTTGTAATAAAAACAACAAAATAAAAATAAAATTAATAAAAATATGTTTTTTAACTGCGTACTCTTTTAAGACTTAAATTTTTTGATTTTATTTTTGAACTGTAGATGTTTTATTATTTTGAATAAGGATTTCGCCCGTAATTCTTCGTTTTATTGAAGCGGCACTGTCCAAAATATCTAAAATACGAAAATAAATACCCAACATCGGAACAAATTTTACGATGTCTATAGTTTGCGCAAGGAGTGCAAGCAACTGCTTAAAGCTTTATTTTCACGGAAGCTTCTATTATAACCCTGGTATAACAAATTGGTGCGCTCCTTGCGCATAATGAAAAAAGATAGAGGTACCGGGACATACTGAAGCCCAGATGAACATGGAGGATTAAGGGATAGATGTAAGCAATCAATGTGCCTTTTATTTGAATCTCTTCGTACTTTGGTCTACTTCTTTTAAATATGATTTATTGTTCAAAATAATGATTTAAATATATGGTTCTAAACGCGATATAATAGATATGGCCCAGTGTGCGGCGGTGCCAGTCACACGAAACAATCTTCACAAGACAAAGCTGTCAATATGCTCAGCAAATAATGTTAGAGAATTGGCGGAGGTGCCACTGTCATTTTAATTAGTATCTACAGATTGGTTGTGTTCGAGTTTACATAAATATATTTTTGATATTATTTCTTGTAAACGATAATCATTACGTAAGACGGTAATATGCTGTTACGTTTTTTTTTTTTTATTTTGTTTAAACCCTATTAATAACAAATAAATATGGGCAACGTTTTTCGTATAGTTTTTTGTAACGACATTTGGTAGCGACATTTATTACAGAATAATCTTTTAACGATTCGAAGCATATACAGACATACGGTGAGGCAATAAATAGATTTGGATGCAATTTGGTGCAACTCTAAATCCCCACCGGTAAAAGGAATCTTAATTTTTTTTTCTAATTTTTTTCCTATTCTCCTATTTGCTAGTTTCCAAAAGATGAACGAGAAAAAACGGCACGTGTTCTGATTTCCCGGTTTGAAGCGTCATTTTTAGGACCCTTCAATTTAATTTTTCCCATAGGCAGTCCCATACGGACAGACTTTTGAGGTAAAATTTAGTTCAGGTTACCCGTGATAAACACTGTTAGAGAAATGGCGCAGGTGCCAGTGTCGTTAATGTGTATGTGGATATTTTGTACTCTCCTAGCTAGAAGATTTTAAGAGATATCGGTAGTGCTGTAAATAAGTTAGTATAATGCCGTGCTGAACGTATTAATATTCTTATAACATTAATTGTATTATTATTGTTTATCGTTATCAGCAGGAAAATATGTCCTGAGCCGATTCAGCGAATCGATAATAAAAACTAACCTAAAATGTAGGAAAACAAGATGGACTTTCTTAGTAATAAAATAACGGTTTAAAAATTGCTCACAATTAACTAATAAATTGGATAAATAAATGAGAATAACTTCGGTCAAATGTTAGTATAAATAATGTAAATAACAATTTATAAATAAATATGCAATTTATATACATGGATGTATGTCAGTTATGAATTAATATAAATCTAAATTAGGCTTGATGTAATTAAATAATAAATAACACACCAACCGATGCGGTTATAATTAAATAATATGTGAGGTACTTCCGAAGAACTAGTTCTCATCTATATTCCTGTCAAGGCCTACTTAATTTTGAAAATAAATAAGTTAATAAGAGTTATAGAAATTATTTAGTGCCCATATAAATCTACTATTCGATTTTTTATTCTTACACAATACATTTATTTTAAAATTATGTTTCTAGAAAGAAAATTCGATTGTACTTTTCTTTAGATGGCTTAAATTTTAAATAATTTTTAATTAACATCAAATCCGGTTGCGTCCCTGCTATTCAGCTGTCCTCTTCAAATCATCCTTAAAATTCAAGATAACAAGGCTCTTTTGTATTAATAATGATCCTTGAGGAATTCCCATGCTCGTTAGCTGCATATCGAATGAATGTCTATCAACCGTAATCTATAGAAATACACATTGTATAAACGTGAATATCCATATCCAAGATAATAGGTAATAAGAAGGTAACAGTCATAAAGACTTTATATAGCTATATCGAAAGCTTTAAAAACATTTGAGTTGCTGATTAAGATATTTCAGAGTCACGTATTATATGATAGTTATCGAGAACAGTTCCATATCGATGCATTTAAGTGCAAGAGAATGTTTAAAAGATCTGCTAAATCAATGTCCAGCATAAAGTCTCAATCTAAATCCAATGAGGATATAAATTGGGGCAATACTTACCTGTTATTATCCGACCATCCGTTGTTTTAACCTCATGTATCTCTGTTTTAGGGTTTTTAATCGCAGATGTCCTTCACATAATTATAGAGTGCTTTCGAGTAAGATTTCAATATCTTTACCATCTTTGAAAACATTTACTGTTAGTTCTCCTTCAGTAAGATTGTTACTGAGCATAGTATCTAGTTAACTGAGATACCATAAAACTATTATTATTTAATGAAATACGACTTTTTCAACTGAACTCTAGTGTCAGAATGGATCAAATGCAGTGTCATTCCTATCTATGTTTGTACTTGATGTGGGAAAATTTGCACTTCCGGAACGTGTTTCTTATTACTACCTGTTACTCTTCAGGTTAACTCAGGTTAAGTAAGGTTTTTTAAAGCCCTTTATTGAGGTGTGCACTTTTTTTCATCATTTTGTAATTATATGGGATATTTACAACATACCGGATGGTATCGTTGGATTGGTATTAGATAGACCATCACAAAATAATAATAAGATACAGGGTGTCTCATTTAAAATTTTGAAGTTGGCATCACGTGACCGGAAATGGGAAATGCTTTCAACTGTTTAACATCACCAATTTTCAGAATTATTGTTCAAATAGGCTTCGAAATATCGACTGGCCAAAACTTCGTGGGCAACCTTGTATACTATGAACTATAACTTGTTTCTAATTCAACTAATCTGTCCAAATGCAGAGAAGTTAATTGTGGCATTCTAGGATATATAAAAATGTGTAACTTATTTTATGAAAGTGATAAAAAATCATTGAAACAAGGAATATTAACAAAATATGAGATTAAACTGTTTCAGTAGATACTATCGAACCTCACCTATGATACAAAAAAGGCATGTCCATCAGATTTAACTTTTCGAATAGTCTGAAGTTAAAATCAACTTTTCTATAAAAATTATATGTATTAGTTATAATTGAAAGCCGAAATGCTGTTGAATAAATTCTAACTAAATAAATCAGTTTCAGCTCTTTAGTTATAAGAAAAGTATATAATTACAAATCATTATTTCATATTTCCTATTTACACATTTTATCAATAACTGATGATTCGTTAATATGTACTGTATATTGTTTATTTATTTAATAATTAACTCAATTGTCGTTAGCTTTAATAAATGTACCTTTCATTGCTGACTATCGAATGATTCAAATTATTTAAACCTTTAACAACTTTGATACACTCCCGGATAAAATTAACACATTAGCAGAACTTTTCAGTTTTAATATATTTTCATGTTATATCTATTTTTCATGTTTTCATCATGTTCATTTTTTAGGAATTAGACAATCAACAATTAGTTGAACAGTTAAACATTTCAAAGAACTTCGAAGTTACTGTAGAGCCCCAGGACAAAGTCGTAAGAAGTCTACAGATCCTAGAGGCGAGCGATAGGCGATGCAAATCGCCTTAAAAATAGACATTCTACCAGTTTAAAGCTAAGCAGAGCCCTAGAATCAGCTCGAAATGTAGCAATTTCTAGACGAGCGGTCAGAAATAGACTTAATGAAAGAGAATTGGATAGTTAAAGACCAGCTATTGCACCACTGCTAACAGGAGAAGAGTTACTAGACTGTTTTTTGAAAAAGAACACGTAAATTGGTCTATTGACGACTTTAAGCGAGATTTGTTATCGAAACAAAAGTAAGTCTTAATTCACCAGATGGACGTCAGTGAGTCTAGCGGAAGCCAGAAAAGAGGTTTGCTGCCTGCAATATCTCTCAGAGGATTCCATTTTTTGGTGAACCAATAATGGTCTGAGGAGGATTTTTTTTCGACGGTCTTACGGGCTTAGGTCCTATACGGGTGAGATACATGAATGCAGATTTCTACGAAGAACTCATCGTAGATAAGCATATGTCGTTTGCCTCGTTTTTCGGGGACGGTTTCATTTTTATGTAGGATAGCGCTAGGTTCCAAGTTGCTAGAGAGGTTGCTCAACTACCTTCGATTTATGATTATTCCAACTATAGACTGGCCACCAAGAAGCCCAGATATGAACTCCAAGGAGTATCTATGGGATGCACTAAAATTATCAGTAAGACGTCCCATACCTGTCCCTATGATACTTAGGGAACTCTAGCAAGTCATTCTTATCGAACAGGATAATATTCCTCAGCAAACCATTCACAATTTAATCTATAGCATTCGCAGATGAATATAATCAGTAATAATAGCTACAGGAGGATTTACGCGCTACTGAATTTAAATTATTACGAATTAGTTTCTCCGCCAAGTTTTCCATTAACAGCATTTCATAGCATTTGACACTATTGTTCCTCTCTGTTATTTATTCATGTTGTTTTCCCAATAATATCATTCTAGTTAGTTAAACAATAATTGAAATCATTTAGCTATAATATCATATATATATACTATGATTTATTTTCTAAAATAAATAAAAGTAAAAATGTAAAATTTCACTGACACGTTAATTTTATCCAGGAATTTATTAACATTCTATATAATTACTTATTCCATAGGGATACAATTGCCAATCGTGTAGACATTATAGGCATTAAATACTGCTGGCTAAATGATAACTAGGGCAATTGATTTACACACCCCTATTTACGTATTTATTTTATTGCCTCGCCCTAACTAGAGAAGATCCTCACGGGGTGCTCAAAAACTTTGAAACAAAGAAGGAATGGCAAATTTTAAGCAGGTAATTAAGATGCTCTTCAGCGGCGTATTAGTCGCTTGGGAAACTAAGAGATTTATTACTCTTTTAGTCGTTACCAAATCACGAAAACATTGTATTTTTTATCTTCGACTAGAGTGGCGGTTAAAGATCGAAATAGGCTTGAATTTAGCCATTACAAGGAGCTTACTTTAGAGGAATGCAGGAGAGGGACTTTGATTATGTTCGTTCGGTTGTTTTTTAAAAGCCACTTAATTGTCCTATATGAAATAAAAATATGTTCCGCTATTATACGTACCGAATTATTTTCAGAACTACAATTTATATAATTACTAAACTGGCTCCGAATAGCATATAGTTGTTGCATGAAGACGAAAAAGCACATAAAAAATAATACGATTAATTTTGGAAACGCAAATTTTGTGTAGCTTTCGTAATTCAATGGTTTTATATGCAGTATTAAAATAGATATTGTGGCTTAAACAATAACATAAATAGTAATCAAAGTGTTTGAATTATTACCTTGTCCAAACCACATTCTTGGAATGCGGTATTCTTTCAAAAATTTCAGTTTTATTTTGAATTCCATCCACCCATGAAATATCTGATATATCAAATGACATATCATAAATATATCAAATATTTCAGAGAACCGTAAAAAAAGTATTTTCAAGAGATTCAAACCAAGAGAGCGTGATAATTAATTTTTGCTTTTCAATTAGTTGTTGATAAAAAAAAATGTTCTATTCGCATGTTCCAATAAAATGTGTATTAAAATCTATTCGTAATTATATTTCTAATATACAAATTTTATCCATGAATTGATGGACATGATACAACAAAGATCAATTTTCCCAAAATTCATCTTCTTCGACGAGAGGTAGTCTTAAATTTACCGTTCAATATTCTTATTCTAATAGTTACTTAGAAACAATGTGAGTAGTCCTCTGGAAATAAAACGTACGAAAGGATGTTAGTATTCGAAGATTTTTTTCACATTTTATGACTCACATGTAGTTCTGCTGAAATTTGGTTTGTACTTGATGACGAATTTTTTGTCTATTTTTAATGCTCCCAATAAACAATTTTTGAATTCCGAATGTTAATATTAAAAAAAAGCTTATATATTCAGTATTCAAATATTACCGCGTAATTTTCTTGTTTACGAAAAATTGCTTAAGGAGGCAGTACTATAGTGAAAGGTAGCTTAACTTGCTATTCTTCTCTGTCTTTCTAACTTCATGTGCTGTTCTCGTCACGATCTATCTGTTAAGTTCTTTTACAATAAATCTCTCAATTCCTTGACAATCGGTCTTTATTTATTTCCACCTTAACCTTAGTCCAATACTGAATAAGCAATGAAAGTATCATCCATACACCCTGTAGTGATGAGAACAAGAACACAATGGCAATTCGTAAATACTTAAATAATGTGCATTTTAACCATACGAGTATATACGTATATAACCATTTGAGTGGCAGCGGCGCATCCGCCATTTCTTTGAAAATTGTTGAATTCGTGGTAGATCTTATAAGGATCTACCACTAGAAGTATATATATTTCACATCAATAAATATAACTTCCAGGGAACTGGATACATGCATATAAATATTTTAACACATAGTCGCCTATTTTATTGACTCTAACACTGTTAGATACGCTTTAATCGGACGCATTACCTTAAGCAAGATCATAACGGCAATGCACAGCAATTTACTCATTCAGAAACATATTCAACCATCATAATATATAATAAGTGAAATAGTGTGTTATATATTTACTGGTTGTGTTCTTGATAATCACTTTTTTTATCGAAAGGAATATGTTTTTTATTGAAATTCTATTTTTACAACAGAATTAATTCAAAATTTATGTTTAATACACAAAAAGTGTATCATATTGGAATATTATATATTTTTAAAGAGAAACAATATACTTTGATTCACATAAAAACTCGTGTTCATATGAAAAGAACAATACAAGGAATGTTCATCATTGTTCATTTCTTCCGGGAAATGGCACCATATTCATTAATTTTAAATAATCTTATCTACTTTGACGACTCTGAGTATATAATAATACTAGAAATATATGGCAGCGTTTTCAGTAAACCTCATATAACATACCTGTTGTTTTTTAATAAATAGTTTTTGCAACACAGTGAAGACATAATACGAAAGGCTATTCCTGTGATGAAAATTAGCGAAAACCAATTATCTATTATTAAACATTCATTAGTAACATACAAAGCGTATTAGAAATTAAGAAACATAGATACTTTCTTTTAGAATGTCGAAATTCAGGTTAAATCGTTATATCCCAGTAAACGGGGTTTTAATAAATGGCGGAGGTGTAGGTATCACTATCGATTTAATGTGTATAGATGGTTGTGCTCGCGTTTATTTAAATCATACCATGCCGATACATAGTTATTAACTACAATGACAACAGAAATTATAAATCCGTTGCTATTACTAGCGCCTTCGCCATTTCTTTAAAATTCACTTTTGAACTTAATAAGGAATGAGAAGTTCAAAATTATATTTACATAACAGGACTATCCGCGATAATATATATATTTACGTTATCATACATATATAGATTTATATCGTACTTGGACTGTATTTACAAAACAAGAGAAAATTAAATAATATCTTATCCAATTTCTAAGATAGTCAATAAACTATACTTACTTTTCCAATAACTTTAACAAAATAACTAGTACAGGTTTGCTTCATGGTATTTACGAGATTGAATAAAGCTGTATTTGTCTCATAAATACCTTGAATATTTTCAAGGCATTTATGGAGACAAATACACCGTATTTCTTGGTGTATTCGAATATTTTAGTCTTCAAAGTCATCTTATCTATTTACACACACCTTTAATTTTTGATAACCCTAGAAGAAATATCTGAGGGGGTTAAATCCAGTTACTTAGCTGGATATTCTTTCAATTTGCTCTTTAGTAGTCTCCTTTTGATCTGTCAGGTGAGGACTAATATAAATTTATGTGCAAAGCATTTTATCACTTTCGGCAAGTAATTTTTCGACTTTCTGCACTTGTACGAATCTCAGAATATCTAATATGTCCTCAAAGTATTTACTGAACATAATTTCTATGATTCATTAAGTATTTATAGTGTTGTATTCAAGATAAGAAGGTTGGCATTTCGTTGGGAAAAAATCAAGAGTGATGGATGTCCTATTAACAACAAAATGGCAATGCAAAATGATATTTTGATAAAATATAATTGTGTCCTATTTATTCTTTTCATTGTTAATACATTACATACGTTACTTATTTCTTTCAGTCATTTAATTGTGAGATAATTTATCTTTATCTTTTTCTAGTGAAACAACAATTAATAGTCTGTCTCCAAATATAATCATAAGACAATACACTTTCTGCATATTTCTCAATATCAGAAGTTTTTAATGTATAATTTTGTTGAAAGTTGTGATTATTACATAAATTTAGAGAGTCAGTTACAAAAGTATTGCTCCAATTTTTAAAAATTCCTACTGTATTGTATTACTCTATATATATTGAACAGAGATTTTTTAATTTCAATCTTAATTTTTTCGAAGTATATATTTTTTAATAGAAACAATTTTAAATACGTAAAAATTAATTTGAAAGTCACGGATACGGCATATTTGAAAGTTTCATCTCTTAATATAAATATAAGAGTCATGTTGTAAATTATTCCTTATTAAATTTTCTTCGACTTATTTACATTTAAAAATATATAAACTCTAATATACATCAAGAAAATAAAAAAAAATTATTTAAAAATAAACATATCTTTCTCTCATCTTCAAAATACGATTTGGGTCGTGCATATTTTAAACAAAAGATCATATATTACCTATAGATATAATTAAAAGCAATAAAGATATAAAGCACTGTTTTCTTTTTATAAATACTCGCACTGTTTTTTATAGATGCGTAACAAATATTGATGTTTAATTAAGGGGATAAAATACTATATTTAACAATCACAGTATTTAAATGAATAATTATGAAATACGTAATTTCACTTGGTTCAATAAGACATTACTATGAGTCTTACTATTTGCAAAAATAAACGGTGTATTTTTAACATTAAAATCAAGTGCATGAGAATTTTTCTATATTTCCCATCGAATAACCTCTACGTAAGACCTCTACTGCAGATACGAATAAGATCGACGCTTCCCAATAAATAGTTTGTCATCGACGTCAAGCGAAGCATGAATAGACTTTATTGGAATTATATGAATTTAAGGCCGAAAGTTAGATAATGGAGAAGGATGAGGTAGACCCAAAGGACTTACACACAAAAGTCTAAAATAAACAGGCTAGAAGTTTTCTTTGGCCTGAATACTTTTCTATAGATATATTATATTTTCAGAACTAACGAACTTCTCATTATTTTTGAAAAGTATTTTAAAGTGTAAACAAATAACTTTATATAAGGACTATGTTTCAAATTCCTTGCGACATATGAATAGGAGTAAATTAAACTCTTAAAGATGATTGATTTGTATTAACTCTAACTGAAACTCAAGCAAGTACTTATCGGTGCAAATATTTCCACCCATAAGCTTTCCACCAAAAATAAATAAGAAAGTTAATGTATCACAAATGTAAAGTAGTTTTATTACTTAAACAATGTTTGTCGATCTTAGCGCCGATTGTTATGTTCTAAAACTTTTCTGGCGACTATTATTACATCGAGGAAACTGACAAATTGTCACTAATGTATATTACCATAAATTGATAGCAAATTTAATACCAATATATCCTTTATTTGAGCAGATTTTGACAAATCTCAACTAAAGGTATGGCTGCAAAAAACAGCCCGACATTGCAGTATGGGAACTATACAATTCAATTAGGTTAAGCATCGGAGATTGTATATCATATACCTGGTTTTCATATTGCTTTTATATTCATATTGTGCATATTGGGGTAATATGTACTTACCTGATATGTTACGTATACACCAGTTCTTTGTTACAGTTTTATTTAAAAGGTAATATTTATTTGAATGTATTTCTTAGTTAAACCCCCGTTTAAGGGGGTTTCGTCCGGAATGGGTAGGTTTCAACCGGTGTGGTCTGTCCAAACCACAATACGGACGACATTATCGCAAACATCTCTATAGGAGAGCACGATAGGCCATCCATCCAGGTTGTAAATGCAGAACAAGCGACTGACTTTTATTAGTATGGTATCGAATCTAAAATCGTCATATTACATACCGTGTTCGGTTTTGAGAAAATTTTAGTATTTATAACCGCAAATCAAAATTTGTTTACCAATTTGTTGTAGATTTATGTAGTTTATTTCGTATATCTTGGGAAATGTATTCTTTATTATTTATGCCTATATTTAAGTATCTAGAACTAAGATAGACAAATTATTTTTATCGTATTTTATTCCAAAGTTTTGACTGTGAGATAAGAGGATCGAGTATATGTATAGTACAGAGTATATATATTATATTATTTAAAGTCGTTAAAAATAATTATTTACATTGTTAGTTGCACATTAACATTATTACAATCATAACTAAATGTGGATGTGGAGTGATAACCAAACAAGTGGTGTATCTAATATTGAGCTTTAATAAAAAATACATATATCATAAATATTTATAATAACAAATCATTATTGAATTGTTTCGATTTCAAATAAAATGTTATATCTCTTCATTCAATAACATCATATCATTAATATCTTTTGAAAATTAGTTATTTAATTGAAACGCATGGTGTAATAAACTCATTATACAACTAGTAGTATAATAGAAATGATTAATAGCTAAAAATGTTAAGACCTATTGTTAAATAGTGTAGAAATGCCCTGATGAAACCGATTTAAAAAAATATTGACTAAAAGTGATGAAATTTTGTGTATTGATTTTGCTTAATAAAAATGGCTAAATTAAAAGGAAAACTCTCATCAGGATATTACTATACTTGTGATAAGTAGTTGCTTTAAATTTGAAGCAAAAATATAAAAGCCTTTGAAAGTTATGTGTTCCTAAATTCAGATATATTTCCCACAGGGATAAAATGTGGTCCCCTTAAAATCCAGCTGCTGTTAGAATTTCAGCTAACAACCAAAAATCTACTTAAACGTAACTAGACGTAACAATTCATTACAGATTGTAAAATATTTAGAGACAGAGAAATATGTATTGACGCCTTTTGTATCTTTAACATATCCCACTACAATGTAAATATGAATACCAAATAGACAGTGGAATAGTACAATACTGAGGACATTAAGTAATCATGACATTTATTATTCTGAAGAGAGCGTGAAGGATAAGCTACAATTAATTATTTTCTTCTTCTCGTTTAAATGACCGCATAAAAGTTAAAAATATTTTGAACGGACATGAAATATTTTATTTGCAAACGAATGTAATATTTAAAAAAACTTTTTCTTGCAAAATATAAAATGTCAGCATCAGCCACTCTTTGCTAGATAAAAAGTGGTCTTGGACGAGGTGTGTTCAAAAAATAACGGGAATTTTCATTTTTTAGAAAGAATTTTATTTATTCGTCTACATCAATGTTTTCCCCTTCAAAATAATCCGCATTAGATATTATACACTTATGCCAGCGCTTCCTTTAACCCGAACATTTGTGGAACTCGATCTTTGGGATAGTGTCTACTGTCTAGCTCTCTCAGCAATGTACCTTTAATCTTATCTATGCTTGCAAGACGACGGTCCTTTAGGGTTCTCTTTATTTTTTGGAACAGAAAAGAGTCACACGGAGCTATATCTGGCAAATATTGAGGCTGTTGCATCATTAAAGTGTTGTTTATGGTTAGAAATTCACGAACAGACATGCATCGTGGTACAAAGTCCATGAATTATTTCGCCACAAATCCGGGCGGTTTTTTTTTTGTTTTGAATTGCTTTACGCAAACGATGTTAAACTTGTAGGTAGTACACTATAATGAGCGTTTAACGTTGTGGCAGGATCTCATGATGCACTATGCTGGTAATGTCTAAGATCACAATGAGCATAGCCTTCACATTCGACCTCACTTGTCGAGCTTTTCTCGGTCTTCAGTAGTTCTGCATCGTTGTTGACTTTATTTGGCGAGTCCTGAGCAGCTTAAATTCGCCGCGGTCTTTGTTCGATATTCAACAATTTTGGAACAAAGTTTCCTGTCACACGTTTCATACCCAAGACCCCCGAAAAAATTTCATGGCATGAACTAATTGATATGCCAACATCATCAGCGACTTCTCTGATTATGATTTGGCAATCGTTCATAATCATTTCCTTCATATTTTCCACGTTTTTATTAGTTGTTGATGTGCTGGGGTGTCCAGGGCACTCGTCATCTTCAACGTCTTCATGGCCTTCTTGGAAAAGCTTATACTGCTAATAAACCCTTGTTTTACTCATAACAGACTCATCAACAGCAATATTTAACATTTCTAAAACATTGCTGCACCTTGTTCCATTCTTATAGCAAAATTTAATGCAAATTCTCTGACCCATTTTTTGGATAAATAAGTAATCGCAGATCGTACCAAAACACATGTAACCTTATTGACAGCTGACGACAGACTAAACATCCGATGTGGTTCACAATATACAGATATTTTTCAGATATGTTTACCAACACAACAACGAAAAAATTCATACATGAATACAAAATTCCCGTTACTTTTTGAACAGACCTCGTACATCTGAAGTTGGAAATAAATACGAGTTAAAACCAAACCTAATCAATCACTGATTCCACATATGAACTTGGAAACAGTTAATTTCCGCTTGAAACCTTTATGATTCCTAAAATAAACTATTAAACGTCCTGTAAACGTAACACAAAGATAACAAAATGAGTCCAGGCGAAAAATCCTTATTTCGTAAATACGGGAGTAGTAACGAGGATGCTTTGACCCTTAGCTCCAAAAATAACATGACGCGTCACTTTTTTGCCCTTACGAATCGTCAAACCCGCCTATGATCACGCGAATAAGATGTGCTGATGTGAATGATTTAAGGCGAGAGAACGACCTACGTGGGCGATTAGGCCGAAATTGCTGTCGATTGTAAAACACGCTAAACTTTTTTTTATATACATTACGTAAAAAAATTGCTTACCCTTTTTTTAACAAAGATTCCCTTAAAGTTTTCCGAATACAACGATGCCTCCATATTTGAGATTTCCCATTTACCGTTTATTTGATTCCTATTTAAGACAGAAAGTAATTTTTTTTATAAATATACAAATACGGCAATAGGACTTTATTTTTAATAAAAGTTCTTCAAAATGCCCACTATTAACAGTCTTACATAGGCCAGCACGCATGTTAATGCCAGTGGCGGTTTCTCCATAAGGCCGCAAGGCCGCCCCCCCCCCTCTGTGGAACACGCCAGTGTTGTTTTATTGGGAAAAATAAATTGGGAAAATTAAAATAAACGCCCGATTTTAAGTTACCCGACATAAGTCTAAAGGGGTCAAATCAAGAGGATAAGACAGCCATTCAGTTAGTCCTCGTCGTTCTATCCATCTACTAGGGAAACAAATGACTAGACGTCACCAAAATCAGAATCTCAGTCCTGTTAAAACGAAATTCTTTGATGAAGAACATCATCAACTAAGTCAAATCAGTCAAATCGAAATACAGAAATTCTAAATATTTAGAAATCGCAAAATTTTGTTAAAAAATGTGTACATATCATCAAGAATAGGAACAAGTCTCAAAACTGAGATATCGGATCGCCCACGAGGTGCGCAGTAAATAGCATGGTCTTTACTCAGTGGAATGGAGATCTTTGCAGAGTGAATATCGATGAATATATATATATATATATATATATATATATATATATATATATATATATATATATATATATATATATATATATATATATATATATATATATATATATATATATATATATATATATATATATATATATATATATATACGTATGTACACAGAGTTCGATCTGGTCGCGAGTAAAGTGTATCCTTTTCCCTCCCAATAATACCTCACTTTTTCTTCTACGCATCCTAGAGAATCTCACACTTTTTCATATTCTTGATGACCAGTACTTTGACACTGGCCATGTGATTCTTAGATCCAGTGAGGATCCTCTTGAGACCAATATCTACCGATATTTAAAAACTCTGCCTGACGAAGTAATTTCACAGTAATTCCACAGTAATGGTAATAAAATAATGAATCAGTTTAGTGACCTGATATTTAGTACCAATATTCTTGTCCTAATTATAACATCTTCTATTTACTAAACGGCTGTTTTCGTGTGTGTATCACGAAATTTTTAGGTCGATGTACGAAATGCTTTTTGTTCGAATTTCGGCATCACTACAAAATCAACAAAGCACATCGACCCTTGCGAACAACGTGGTAACTTTTGTTTTTTGATACGAAGCCTTTAGATGCATGTTCCGGAGGTGCCTTCGATTATTAAATTTTCTTCCAAATACTCACGGCAATTGAAGGACGGCCTAACAAGTTATGGGCGGACACAAAACGAATCGCTCCTGTCCCTCTCTATCCTATAAGAAGGACGCACTGGATCAGGTCAATGTAGCATAAATTATTCGACAACATTGGAAAAGGATGTACCGCTTACAGGCTTATATCGGCAGAAGGATATCATGTGAATTTTATACCTGAGAAATTTTATATCGAACGGCAAAGGCAGAGACGCGTAGAAAAGTATTTCCTTCTGCTTGCTAACAGCTACATTTTTTTGTCCTCCATATGCGATGAAACACGAGGTCGATTATGATGTTTTTAAAATAATAAACATGCGATACAATATTAATACCGAGTGGGTCCGGGGAAGGAATATATTGTTGAGCTATGGTGTTTCATAAACTATGAACAAATTGAAGTCTTTTGAATGAAAATGTGTATATGTATATTTGGTGCATTTCTGGTGTAACTCGAAATTGCAACATCAGTAATATGTTTCAAATGGATAGCAATTTATTTATGAGTACAAAAATTTCATACAGTATATGTTTTTAATTTAAAAATGTAGATATTGAATAACATTTAAACTGTTCGTTAAAAAGGTATGAAATAATCGGATTACTGTATGGCAATTTTCCTGTAAATGTAAAAATATACTGTGTGAGACTGCGATATTTATAAATAAATTGTTATAGTACTCATTCGAAATACAGTGCTTTCTTAAAATAATGTATAAATTGGTTCAAAATTCAAGGAATAAATTTTAGGAAAAATCCTTGGACCCGCCAAATTTTATTTTAGTTGCGTATTTTTTAAAGTATAATTAATATGTACAGGGTGATTCGTGTAGGAGATATGACGTCATCGATATATTTTTAATTGCAACCCCCTTTTTTTAATACGGAATATAGGTAAAACCGGTTTTTACATACCCTACGGTAATAATTACATTAACATGAGTATAAGTTAGATAAAAAAATAAAAAAAAAAACGTTTTTGCAGTTTCATAATATTAAATTTAATGGCAGATTATTTAAAAAATTAACCAAACTAAATATTCAAATTGTACACGGTTGGCTGCCTGACAGTAGCCAAGATGATCAATATATTCTTTTTGAACATTGTCAATAACTTGAAGAGGTGTGCGTTGTATGATCGGCGAATTATTTCTTTAAATCTTCTAAATTCTCCGGACTAATAACGTATACTTCGCTTGATAAGTATCCCCACAAAAAATAATCTAGGAGTGTCAAGTCTGGCGATCTAGATGGCCACTCGATTGACATCTTTCTTCTTTTCTAACGATTCGAGAACATATCATCTAAATAAGCGCCGACAGGTGCTGCATAATGAGGAGGTGTACCATCTTGTTGAAATAAAAAATAATTTCTCGGAAAATTAGGTTCCCTACATCTGAATATAAAATGATAAGTACAGGAACAAAGTCGTCTCGAAGAAAATTCAAATATATTGCGTCAATTAGGTTCACGTCAAAGAAATAGTAGCCCAGAATTCCTCCGACGACTATGCCGCACCACACATTCACTTTGTGGAGATTTTCAGTCAGAGATGATGTCAAAATTCCGAAATTCGAACGAAAAGCTTTTCGTACATCGACCTCAAAATTTCGTGACACACGAAAACGGCCGTTTAGTAAATAGAGATTTTTTTAAATATTCATTGCCATTATATTTTGAAATTTTGAAATCGTTTTTTTTTCATTTTTTCTTTATGTAACCTATGCTCACGCTAATGTTATCAAATTAAAAAAACCTTAGCATACCTCTAGCAAAAAAATGTGCTCTTTCGCAATCCGTAATAAAAGGCGGTAGTCTTTAAAAAAATATCTATGACGTCATACCTCATACAGAAATCACCCTGTATATATTAATTTTATTTTAAAAAATGCGCAATTAAAAGTAAAATTCAACGAGGATGAGAGTTTTTTCCGAAAGTTATTCCTTGAATTTTCAAGGAATTTATTCATTACTTTATGAAATCACTGTATAGGCATTGTAATTTTCAGTTACACTAGAAACCGTACCAAATATATGTATATACATTGTATATTTTTATTCAAAAGATTCAATTATATGTGATCAACTACAAACGTGGATATTATTGCTATATGTTTTTGGCATAAAAGAATACAAACCCGAAACTATCACTTCCCTATAACATAAAACGCTAATCATAATTATATGTACATAGTAAAATATATATAGAGAAAAATATAGTAATTATAATACTTACATATAATGAAATTAATGTTAACTTATGTTATATGGTACATAATAATGAAAATTAACACTTAAAATCATATATTTTTATTTTCCTGTATAAAATATCGTTTGTTTTACAACAGAAATCAACCTGAATCTGTTTAATGTCTATTACTTTTACATACTTAAAAAAATAAACCATTTATAACAACCAAATTGAGAACACTTCATTATAATACACAATAATAATAAACAAATCCCTATGCATGTCTTATTTTATACCAAATAAAATAACTTCTTATAAATAAACCCAAATAACACGACAAATTAAATTTGTTTTGTAAAAAACATCGACAGCAGATATTTTTTTCAATCCTAATTTTTAAAATATATAATTGAATATCAGGAAACATAACTGTCTCCTGCTATCTATACTGTATGTAACTATCTGTACTGTATTATTTTGATAAATGAGATACAGTGGCTAACAAAAACATTTTATAATACATGATATAAGAATTCTAGATATTTTTAGTCTATAACCGATGAAGTTTATATTCTTTGTTTTATAATTCTTTTTTCAATTATGGCGATTAGTTGGGGAACCACTCACTTTGTTGAGAATGGCATTTTGGTATTGTGGAAACTACTATATTTTCATATTAAGCAAATACGTTTTAACTTGAAACTAATTTTTATTGTAATATCTAAATACTTCAGTGTAAACTACTAAATATAAATAAATAACATCAGACAGCAAATTTTATATATATTTTTTGTAATGAATGGTTCCAATCACACTTCAAAAAGTTTAGATAACTGTCTACACTTATGTATTATAAATTAATTGTTAATGTTACTGGAATTTATATCCAGCCACTAAAAATATAAATTTGGATAAGCATAAGTTATGTTATAATTCAACATAACGCATAACTTAACATGTGTATCGTATCCATCTTTCACGCGCAAGACCTATTTATTACTTTATATATAAAATTCACCAAAACACATGCTCAAATTAAAAGAAAAACAAGTTATTATAGTGCAGGGTTATTTATTAAAACTCAATTTGTTTCTAGATCCCTTTACTCTTAAATTACGAAAGTATTCAGTACAAAAAATAGTTCAAGTCTTACGATACTAAACGATTTTGGTACTGGATAACCTTACATATTTCAAAACTTATATCTGACGATAATGAACACTAAATTACATACAATGAAAACATTTAAACGTTCTTTTTAATGGAATCATCAATGGAATCGATATGACCTTTCAGCTTCTGCCATTGTTCCATAGTCAACATAATGCCTTTTCTACCTGGCTTCAAATCACCATCGGCATTATTATAGAATTCCCTTATATCAACATACCATCTCCCTTTGAACTCCGTTAATCTAACTGACCGATTTTTACCTAAATTCCAATTACTTTCATCTTCACTAGACCTGCTAGGTTGCTGCTTTGTCTCAGACTTCGATTTCTTTGCCGGTGCCCTCTAAATACAAAGAATATTATGAATAAAAATTAAATTTTAGAATTAAACACTTACATCTTCCGGGCCTGAATCTGAATCTGAGTCGGAAGATTCATCTTTCTTTGGCTTATGTTTAGGCATCTCCAACTGCTGTTAAATATTTGGGGCAAAAATAAAGGTTATAATTGAATAACCTGAATAAAACACGCAATAATTGAAATCAATCTCCCGCAAACAACGCCGTAACCGTTATTTTTGTAAGATTACCACTGAAACCGTTAAAGCAAAGCGTTGGCAGAAGATAAATATAGTGCTTTATGCATAGAACACTTTTTTAATTTACAAATTATGCAATCTGTGAACTATCTCTTCTCTGCTGTATATGTTTTTTACAGTGAATCACAAAATACTTGCTCTGGATGAGTTCGCGAAGTGTTGTAAGTGGTGGGTGTAATTCACCCCGTAGAAAATCGAATAATGACAAAATTGTAATAGCCTTCTTAAAATATATATGTAGTCATTTTATTAGAGAAACATTCTTTTCTGATTTTCAAAAAATATACCTTGTTTTTGTAGTATGTACCATTGTTTTAGTAGTTTTGTATGTATGTTATATTTCTATATTTCAATTATTTTTTTGTAAAATTGAAGTTCAAGTATCTGTAAATATCTGAATAAATGAATTATGGATATCAGTATTGTCTTTCGAATCTTTAAAAATTGGGTAACAAATTAAAAAATGCATTACAGCTGTATGGTCGGTCCGATCGCAAGATTTAAAACAGATTATACTAAGTTAAATCAGTTTAAATAGAACTTTTTTATTGGCCGTATTTTAAATTACATCATATTATCCATTATCCATTTTGTTCTTTCACCATGTGTTCCTTTTATCACTATTTTCTAAGCTCTTTCCCTCGGATTTCCTGAAAACTGATGGTTTTTTGGAACAATATGGATTTGATGAAAAGCTACGTTTTTTCCTCTTGTCATTCGTCTTTTCCGGGTAAGGCAGGTCTGAATTCAAACCTTAAAACATGAAATGAAATTGTTATTTCATTACCACCATTAAAGAATATTAATTAAAAACTGTTACATTAAAATCAATAAAAAGATAGATACTTAAAATAGGAACTAGATAGAATTCAGTATAGTCACTGATAATCAAATAAAACTAAAGTTGGGTCCAAAAATAAATGCTTCAATTGATTGATGATGTCTTCCATGTAGCTAGATTCACATTGTTATAGGTACATAACGTAATATACTGATACATATAGAAATATGTATCAGGTTATCTATGCGGGTGTCTATTTGTTAACATTATTTTGTAATTACTACGTTGAAATATGTATATGTGCATATGTTCCTGTACCAAGCACCACAGGTGTATTATAAACAATTATCTAAACATATTTGAAAAATTCCTGAGTTGCATCTGAATGTCTTCGATGAACATCGACTTTCTGATTTAAGATTTCATTAAGACAAACCCTTCTTCATATTCTTGACATTAATTTAATAATTTCATATTAAAATTTGTCAAATTTGCGAAAATAAAAAACAGTATCTGTGTTTCCTCCTCAAAAATTAGATTAAGTTAAAGGACGTTAAAGAGTTACAGTTTTCTTCAGCCAAAAATGATTTTAGGTTGTTTGTTGTTTCCATGGTTTCCATACTCGTTGCCACAGATCACCAAAAATAATTCACTCGTCAGCTTTCGAACACTTCCTTACCCAAAAAAAAACTCAACCATTATGTCAAGGTTGGTCACAATTTTATAACCAAAGTTTGAGAAATTTTTTACAAAAATGTTTCCAAGAATTTTTACAAATGTATCAATTACATCAAATGCTATATTAATCTTTAACGCTAGACTTTACACATCTATTGCGAATAATGTAATTAAAGATAACCAGTTTTCAGTGGTATCTGATCATAATGTTCAGACAAAACTACTAAAAGTAGCCGTAATAGGAATGCCTAATGCTGGTAAAAGTACTCTTATTAATAATTTAATGGATAGGAAGGTAGATAAGTTTTATGACATATAAGAAATATGGCGTTAATTTTTTTTTACCTAGGTATGTGCTACCTCTTCTAAAGTTCATACGACAAGGGGAAAAGCAATGGCTATTTTTACGGAAGATGATTCTCAAATTGTGTTTGTGGACACTCCTGGGGTTGTCAATGATAGGGAAAAAAAAAGGTTTGTTTAATGTTTTATTGATGGCATATAGACAATAATTTAATAGATAATAATTTTTAATACCCTTCGGAGATTGCCCATCATTACTGCTACTCTCAAACTTCTGGATACTGTTACAGGTATAATTTAGAAAAATCTTTTATAAGGGATTGTAAGTATGTATTAAAGGAAGCTGATATAGTAGGAGTAATCCATGATGTAACTAATGTTTGGACGAGAGAGAGACTTGATATGAAAATAATAAAATTGTTAGAAATGCATCAAATGAAACCTAGTTTCCTGATCTTCAATAAGGTATGATTGTTTTTGAAGATTAATAAAATAGCTTACAGCCGACAGTTTTAGGTGGATGCTTTAAAATCTAAAAGGAAATTACTTGATTTAACAAGACAAGTTACAGAAAATTGCGTAGATGGTAAACCGATTCCCAGCGGTAGACAGTTAAAGAAAATTGACTCTGAAAATAAGGGATGGCCGTATTTTCAACAGATTTTTATGGTGTCGGCATTAACAGGTAATATAATTAAAAGGATTTTTATAGGTATAATGTGGAAGTATGTTTTAGGGGATGGATTGTCAGGAGTAAAAAACTACTTGGTGGGTCAAGCCAAACCAGGAGAGTGGATGTTTCCTGGGAATGTTTGGACTGATCAAAGCGCGGAGAAAATTATTACAAATACAGTGCATGCTACATTCTTGGATTTCTTACCACAGGAAATTCCATATAGGCTCACACCAATGATAGAATATTTTGACATGGCTGAGACTGGTATATAACACATTGTTCATCATTTTATTATTAATACTGTTATTATGTATATTTTTTCTTTAGGTATAATCACAACAGTAGTTATTGTTGAATGTCCTTCCGCTCGAATATCAAAACTAGTTGCTGGTGCCTCAGACGGCAAACTGAAACAGATAACAGAGAAAGTGCAACAGGACCTCCAGGATGCCTTTCAAAATTATGTCAGACTAAAAATAGTTTTACAGTCCAAAAATTAGCATTAACTTTAAATATATACTGTAAATATATAAATCTTAATTTAAATCATATGTAAATATTTTTAAATGTATTTTAATAATTCTTTGTCATAATAAACAATGCTCATAATAATCCACCACCATTGTAACAAATATTTAATATAAATGTTAACAATACATTTAATACAATTGTTATTTTCTAATTCTTGATCGACTCAAAATATTTAGTAATTTATTTCCATTTAAATAATGTTCAATTTAATTTAAAATATGACAAGTGCGTAGTTGGTATTGGTAGTATATTTTTGAGTTGCTGTTCCTATAAAATGGAAAGTAAAACTAATAATTTGGTAACTAATCCTGATTCAGAGACAGCCCACTTTTAAAAATTAATCTGGGGTTTGTCTACACTTTAAAAGTCGTGAAACCAAGAAGTGTTTTTCCAATTCTTATGTATTTTCTAGAGACTGCATTTTTGGGGACTGTGACTAAACTTTTTTGTCACATTGGATAAACATGTAACCCAAAGAGCATTGTTTTTCTTCAAACTCCTCAAAGGGTGTCCCTAACTCATTTGAAGTCATTTGCTATTCACAAAAATTTTTTTAAATATGTAGAATATACAACCTAAATTTAAATGCCATGGGCATGTTATATGTAAATAATTGTAGTGTATAACATTTTTTTTTGCTAGAGCACAATTCCCTATGTGAAACCCCTACGGTTGGCGACACTGACAAATTATTCCATCAAAAATTGTTTACAACTATTTCAGAAAATTATATAATTGAGAGAGTATTGGCTGCCCTGAAAAAATGACATTGGCATGGAATGTGACGGATGACATTCGATGACGCAAACCAGCCCACTAAAGAAAATAAACAAATAAATTGATTTAACCGTGTCAAATTAATAAAACTGTTTAACAGCGTTTCAGCATCAACGGTCAGGAGTGCAAATCATATAAAGTGCCGCGTTGTGAAAATTAAGCAGAGAAACTGATGAGTTAGCATAATATAAATTTTAGAAAATGATTGACAGATAATTATACTCTGGTAATCATGTCTGGACACGCAGTGGTCGTGTGGGAATATGAAGTTCGTACGGGATATTGGAAGCCCTATAGTCCTGCGGCGAGCCAACATTTGGAACGGGCAAATGGAAAACAACTAACCCGGGTTATACTATCCGATGCTGACCCAGCTCTATTGAATTATTTTGTAAACTTACGGACCATGACCCAGGAATTAGAAGATTCAGGTACTGAAATGGTGTAAATAATTTTTGCATCGTGATATCATGACAAATTTTCAGATATTATAGTTCCTGTAAGGAGGAAATGTTACCCACCATCTTCACCTGCCGGCAAAGGAGCCAAATGGGAATGTGCTGGCTCAGATCATGGTCAAGAATGGCACCCATTCGACATGGACATACAGTGCCTAATTGAGGAAGCATGGGCAAAGGTAAGGTATATATTAGTCGATATAAACATAAAATTATTTATTTGTCAACCAGGGTGATCAGATGTTGGATATGAGCAAGACGCATTTGGGGTTTCCATATTTAATAAACTTTAGCAATTTAACTCAAAGATGGTTAACAAATGGCTATGTAAGAAGTGTTCGTAGGGTCAAGCAAGCCCCTTATCCGCTTGTAAAAGTTAGATTGGAGGAAATGGTGCCAGTAACAGGTAGGTCATACCAGTAACTATTTATATTTAGTTTTAAGTTGCCATTAATAATATATATTGTAATTAATAAAATTACCATTGTTTTATATCTTACATTAATTAGTATTTATCACCTAGGTAGAATATACAGAAGTTGTTTTTGTTATAAAGAATATGGGTATTAATATAAAAGTCAACAGATTGTTTATATATAGAATATTCTTGTCAGGTTTCTAAATTTTATTGGTTAATGACCAACTTGTGAAGTTCTTCCCACATGATGTCATTATTTGTTATTTGAAAGACCCAGTTTAATCTATTCCATATTTACACATTTTGTGGAAGCTATAAGTATAACCATAAGGATCTTATATGGTAGTAATTAATACTCATTATTTTATTTCTCATATGCTTTACAAAAATTATAATAATAATGTTATGACTATAATTGGTAGACATCATAAAAACTTTTTATGTAATGAATATAATTTTTAGGTCATATATTAGGAAAGTAATACTTACATTTTCAGTGATTTTAAAGTTTATTAAACTTGAAATAATTTTATCAATAAGATTTTTCCGTTTATATAAATAATAATTTATTTATAAAGAAGTTTAATTTATATACGAAAGTTAATACAATATTTAATAAATTTTCTATGTATTATCACAATCCATATTTATAGATATAAGTACTTTTTAATGCAATATTACTTTATAAAAAAAAATTCCCATTCTTTTTAGATTCATAAAAACGGTCTGAAAATATAATTTTCAGTTGTTTTTTTACATATTATAGTCTTGAAAGAATTTATACCAATCTATGTGTTAATTATGTAGAATATCATTAAATTAGTAATTAAATTTCATTTAATGTGCCATATGAAAATCACGTGAAATGAAACTTGATAATTTTCTATCAGAAGTTAATTTATTTCCTTAAGGTCGCAGAACTTCTGACATAAGAAAATCATCTCGTAATGTCAACAACACACAACAAACCCAAACCACTAAAGTAATAGGAAGTAGCGCTGCATTAAACCAAAGTGATAACAATAAGAAGGGCACCGGTAAAAAGAAAAATAATAACAAGGGAAAAAACAGTAACGAAACTACACCCGCGAACTTGGCTAGGCAGATATTGAACAATCTCAATATATTTGGTAGGTATTGAGGCTATTAAAAATTATTTGGTTTGTCTTGTAGGAAACTTAATATTTTTTCATATAATTAATCTCAAAATAAAACTACAGAACCATTATTTTAATAGATCCTAAACTTTATTGAACCCAAGCCTCCTTTATCAAATCAAATCCAATACTTATCTTATTTTCTTAGGGAATAAATCTACTTCCAACAATGCGCCTTCGCAAACAAATGAAAATAAAACGCTCTTAGACGCCGACAGTAGCAGTACCAAATCTGGTCGTAGACCTAGTCTTGACACCGTCTCAACTTACCTCAGCCAAGAGAGCAGGGAGAGTCAAGCTACTGCATCCACTGCAGATCTGATAAATTGCAGTGGAAGTGACGATGGTATGGTAGAAGAATTACCGTCAATAGTAGGTAAGGATAGTTGCTTCTATTTTTTTTTTAAGAGAAATGAGAATCCATTTCTATGCGTTTTAATTAATTTAGGTTTGGATCCAGCCAGCGCCACCATCTCCCGTTTTGTTCGTGTCTCGAAACCCAGCGAGTGGGCGCCAAGGCAACCATGTCCGGCATGCAGGCAACCTCTCAAGCCATCCATCATAGTCATAGCTCTACCTTGCAATCATGTGTTACATTTGGACTGTCTTAATTACGCCCTGACGGAGCTACAGGAGAGTAGATCGCAATTGCATATACAGTGTGCAGTTTGTGGATGTATATACGGGGAAAAACATGGTAACCAGCCTCCTGGTTCCATGGAGTGGGGCGTCATCGACAGGAGCCTGCCCGGCCACCAAAATTATAGGACAATCCAAATTATCTACAAGTGTGTTCCTAATTAGTATTTTCGGCCGTTTATTAATTTCTATTTGTAGTATACAGTCTGGAATCCAGGGCCCTGACCACCCAAATCCAGGTAGGGAATATTACGCTGTGGGCTTCCCTAGGATAGCCTACCTTCCGGACAGCGCGAAGGGTCGGAAGATATTAAGGCTGCTCAACGTTGCGTGGCAGCGCAAACTGATATTCACTGTCAGCAGATCGCACACGACGGGGTGTGAAGATGTCGTGTCCTGGAATATACCTCACAAAACGGAGATAGGCCCTAGCAATAACAGCCATAGTTATCCCGATTCGGGTTATTTGAATAAGGTAATTAGAGAGTTGGAGGCACTAGGGGTTGTCGAGGAAAACAACTTGAATAGAAGGTAATTTCTTCGTAGTACGTTATAATTTGAGAAATGTTTTTTCTCAAAATTTTATATAGAAATCCAAAGTGCAATTATTTGTAGTACATTTAGAGAACGTGAAATAGGGGGATGTAGGGAGAGGTAAGATATGTGCCAAAAGGGAGTGTAGGGGATAAATCTGTGATTATCGACGTATTAAGCAACAGACACCGTTTGTGGTTTGCTCTTAGAGAAATTGTAATTTCGTAAGAATTTATTGTATTCTTTTAAACTACCCTGCATATATTACCATGAGTGCATTAAATCTTAGATAATAAGTGATGTCTTCCCTTAAATTAAGGCAAGAAACTAAAATTTATTTTATTTTCCTTGTGATAAAAATGTTATAAGTTTATTTGCAATTTGTTTATTTGATTTTAAACTCTATATACTCAAATATTTTTTTTTATTATTATTTTTATCTCGCCATTTATATCTAAAGATTATAGACTTATTTTTAACTTCTTTCTTTGTTGATTATTTCGAGTTTATATAACGTAGGCCATTATACGATAGACTGTAGTGTTTTTGGACACAAAACATGTTCTTGCAGCTACTGTTTTTATTATTTATTAGAGTTTAGCAGACTCCCTCATGTTTTGTGGATGCCGAAACGGTTATTAAGTACAAAAGTTAGTTTTAGAAAGTTCGCAACACTTCTTGACGCCCACCTGTATACTTGTAATATAAAATTGATGGTATTTTCATACGTTCTCGTAAGAATAAAGTATTTCTATTGTGTATTCTCTTTCCTTTCCTTACATACTAAAATGTTAGAGGAACCTTTATTCAGTAATGAACAAAAAAAAAAGCTACATCGAGTCCTTATAAATAAAATTTATCTGTAAAATCTGTTTGTATTACATACCAGTGTCGCTCGCTTAAAATTTTATATTGACTTCTAATGTTGGTTAGTAGATAACATGAATAGCTAAATAATGACAAAAAATTGCAAGAAACAATTACCACATGAGGCAAATGGAGTTTCAGGTGAGACCATGATAGAGACAGCGAATCAAAATTTTATTTTCAGATGAATCCTTTTTCCACTTCATAAGCGGGCTTTACACATACACTCTTTCCCTCGCGCCTGGAGCGTGAATGATTGCGCGCGAGTAAAAGCGTGCGAGTAATCGTGTAGGAAAGATTTGGGGCTAAAAAAGGGTGGACGCGCTTTCCCAGACGAAAGCGTTTCCACTTGATGGCGCGACGGAAATAACGCATGTGTAAGAAGGAATCCCCGGAGCATGGAGTGGTCGTCAGACGAACAGTTTTAGGGGGCGTGGCACAGTTTTCGAAATGAGCCGCGAAAGCTTTATATTTTTTTAGATACGAAATCCCTATTTGCTTCGGGGAATCCACGCGTTTTGCGTAAATCAATCGAAGATTTCAATGCGGTTTCGCGAAGATTTTTATTTTTATACTCGTCGCTTTTGCATTTCCGCAGGCATAGAAATGATTTATACCAAGCATAAAAAATCGGATATTAACTCTTTCGACCATAGTCGAACATCCATTTTCCCGAAAACGAAGCACAAAGTAAGCAAGAAAAACATTGAAGAAAACACAACGAACGAAAATGACACAAGAGAGCGCAATAGATCACAGGAGTGTGGACTTGCGCGTAAACCCTTTAGTTAGACTACTAACTCTAGGCACGTGGGATTACGTGGCAGTCGGAGCGCGCGCAATCCTCCACTCCAAACGCCGCATTTACACGGACACTCTTTCCCGTTTGCGGCCCTTTCCGGCAGGAAAGCGCCCAAGTGTAAAGCCCGCCATAGTCGTCACAATATTTCAGACATCAGATATTGGCCTCGTGAAAATAAACATTTGTATATAAGTATTCTGGGAGACAACATTACTGGATCACTTTTCATCAACAGTCCTCTCTGAATATTTATAGGTATGTGTTTATGAAAACAAATAATCCCTGCTGTTTGCAAACTCAACATTAACATTGACGAAATTTGGTTTCAACGAAATGCTTGTCTGCTCATAATACGAGGGTTATGGAGAAATATTCCCTGATCACATTAGCTGGAAGGAGGTTCTATCTTGTGACCGGCAAGATCACCTGAGTTTACTCCTTATGACTTCTTTGTATGAAGTACTGTAAAGGAGCTATAATAAACAGAACTACGAAAGACCTAGAAATTTGAAAGGTTGTAAGAAAGAATCCTGGAATATTTCTAAAGTATAACCCCCAAACAGCTCCAAGAAGTACGGAAAAGTTTCTATAACAGGCCAGGTTACTGTTTAGCTTAGTCGGGTGGTCTTTTCGAACACCTGCTGAAATTAAATGCTGAATTAAATTAGCACTGCATTATTCCATTGTTTCTTAAGTGTTTTCATTTAGTTTTTTATTTTATGGTGAATGAATTTTTAAGTTGTTTGCAATAATAACTTATTTTATTTTTGTGTTGGTAATTAGAAATTCAAATGATCCTAATCAAGTTTCTGATATGTTTCCGTAATGTTGGACATAACGCATGCAGAAATTCACCCCACCATTAACAAAATATTACTAAGTAAAACCTACAACACAATGCTCACACATCATCGCACTAAACTCCAACAAGAGCGACAATATTTTGCAATGTATATACATTTTTTTTAACACTAGATAGTATTAAAAAAATATGAATGAGACATTTTTGATCTGTTTGCCTGAAATAAAGATAATAATAAATTAATTTTAATACTTATTTCATTATGATCTCAAAATGGCAGATAGAGGGTAATCAATCCTGTGCAGGTAATACACAATATAATTGCAAAGTAACTTACAGTCCATAATATATAGGTCCTTATCTCAGCTGTAAAAATCAACTTTTTTGTTAATACTTCCTAAAAATGTCTTTATTCAACCTAAAAATATTTCTTTTATTCAACCCCCGAATTTCTCAAGGTAGTTGTAATCTGTAATAGGTAAAGTCAAAGTAATACTCAATGATATATTGATGATTCATAGTATGATGTAAATATTCAAAAAAAAATATATATATTTATTCACAATTTAATGGGAAATTTAATTTCAGCAATATACAAATTTAAATATACCCATTGATATTGTGCATATAATAAATAATCATTTTAATTCATATTTATACTAATTTAAGCATCTTCAAACATATGTTGCATTCATATACAGTTTTCTGTACTTGTATAATGTTTATAGTTAATAATTTTACTCCCTAATTTAATAAACAAATAAATTTATGTATAAATCATACTCAGTATATAGATGCAAAACATGTATTTGTAATTACTATAATCTGATATAAGGGAAAGATATAGTACAGTAAGAGCATATTCACACAGAGAAGCATGTTGAGATGTACAGAAATACATTAAAAGTTCGATAGGAGCGTGTTAGAAGCCCTATTGATGCGCAATAAGTTAGAGTCATTCTATTCAATAGTGTTGTCTTGAATGGTGTTGTTAAATAAATATTGAAGATATGCTTTTAAGAATGATTGTAATTCCAAGAAAGCATCGATGACAAATAAATAGAAACAGGAAGTATTCAACTCATCTTTTATTTCTTGAGAGCTAGTTAAAGGCTGTTTCACACCTTCTTTAAAGATTTACGACTATATGGAGTATGGCTATTTCTTTTGTTATGAATATTCATATGTTTTTTGGTTCCATATTGCTGGAGGTTTTTGTACTATATTTGTAAAGTAATCTATGTTGAAGTTGTTTTCTACTAACAGTGATACCATTATATACTAGATAATATACACACACAGCAAACGCTATCTTTTTTATGGTAATATAAGTACATTTATCACATACATATCTGGAAAATAATAACTTTACATCCTTTTTCTCCAAACCTAGAGCAATTATAATGCAAATCATGTTGAACATATTTAGAAATAAACAGTTTTAAAACCTTAAAACGGACTTTTCCGCACGTAGAACATCTTTATCTCGAAATTGAGTGACCAAGAAAAAATAAACAACACATAAATCCAGAATATCTGTTTTATGCGACAGTTTTACTTTTTTCAAATAGTCCACCCTCGTGCTCATGACCACTGAATAGGGTGGGGTGTGTCCTATCGACCTCAAAATTAATAGATGTCGTCTGGTAGACGTCCCTAATCGGAATCAGTTGAAACCGGATCGATCCGACACGACTTAATCGAGTGATCGTGCTAACAAAAAAAAAATCTCAAATAGTCCACCATTGTACTTTCTCATGACCCATGAACATGGTAGAGTGTGTTCTGTCCACCTGAAATTCAATAGGTATCGTCTGGGAGACGTCTCCGAACAAAATTAGTCAAAACCCGATCGATCCGACATGATTTAGTTGAGTTATCGTGTTAACAAAAAGAAAATCTCCAATAGTCCACCGTCGTGCTTTCTCATGACCCGTGGACAGGGTGGGGTATGTCTTAACCACCTCAAAATCAATAGGTGTCGTCTGGGAGACGTCCCCGATCAGAATGAGTCAAAACCCGAACGATCCGACATGATTTAGTTGAGTTACCGTGCTAACAAGAATAAATTCCGACGACACACACACGCAGCAAGACATTTTTAAAGAAGCAAAAACATTTTTTTTATTGGTTTTTAGGCCGAAAAACGAAAAATAAACCCAAAAATGCTTTTTTCACTTTTTCTTTACGCGATGACATTACTTTTCCGCTTATAGTGGAGTGCGAAAAAGTAAAAATATATTTTGTAAGTATGATCAAGTGTTTATAATAATAGTATAACGTATAACAGTTGTAGTAAGATTAAATGATGCCAAAGCAGGAATATGATCAAATACCTGCTACCATACTCTGTCTCCCTGCTATAGTAAGTCCAAAAATCGTTGATTGATGTTTTAATCAAAACGGGTAATTTTCAGTCATTCAACTAAATATCCACAGACGCTTTACCAGATTGGCCAACAGAGGAAAAGAATTTAAGTTTACATTAAACTTATTGTACTCGTATTGCAAATGAATATAAAAACTATATACTTACTAATAATATAGTAGAAATATACTTCCAAGCCAAATGTTACACCGAGCCTACCTTATTTAAAAAACTGTTGAGATACATTTGTTTGCAAGCACTGCTTTGGAATGCTCAACATTATTTCCTCATAATAGTAGGTATTCTTACCGTTTAATCTATCAGGAAAATATAACTCGATGTATATTAATAGTGTGAAAGATACTTTCAACTCTCGAGTAAATATTTGTTAAATATGATGGAAAAATTCAGCTGGCTGCCTACTTTCCTGATAACCACACAGAAACCCAGAAAGATTCATATTTAAATGACTGGTTACCAAATTTTATAAAGGCAGGCAGGTTACTTGAGCAGGGGCACTAGTCGTTTCATCGCCATCTCAAAATAAATTTATCTTGAAAAGGAGACCACGTTATAACCAATAACTTTTCATGTATATGGATGGATTCTATAAATGTTACAAATGAAATCAAATTTTGTCACGCCATCAAAAATGATATTTTTAAGACTAACTAAATTCAGAAGATTTTAGAGCATTCTGAAGATAGGACAGACACATAAGGTGATTCTGTATAATTGCAAATTAAGAGAGGGCACAGTGTTATATCGTGTAGTCTGGTTGACAAAATCGCATAAACATGAAGAGGTACTCGTATGTATGTAAGTACTCCAGTAAATCTAGTGGAGCGGAATGAAGACAAATTATATTTAACACTTGTTGCTACTATCTTTATACACATTTACATGTTTTAATACTCACTTTCTTATAAATATTCATTAAGAAATGCAACTAAATTTATCCTCTGTAAAATGAGTGTAACGGCCAAGAGAAAGAACTGTCTTCTGTCTAGAAAACAATGAAATATTCAAATATGCAGAAAACTTAACTGTGAAATATATTAAAATGCAACCCATGACATTAACCAGTTTAGTAAATTTGTCTAAATATATCTTAGTTCACAAGGAATCAAAAAAGGAAGCCTAAAATAATCATACCAACGAAACTAGAAAAACTTTTTTGGGTGGTATTAAAAATGTATTTTCTATTCTTTAAAATATTTTTTTATATATCAGTAAACTGTCGATTAAATGGTATAATGAAAAGTTATGGATCTTTTTACATAGCCTAGAAAGCTTTAAGGCCAAAATTATCGTGTTGGTGGTAAGACTAAATAAATACTTACATAACCAGTATAAGGCTTAAAATTCAAAGGAAAGCATACCAGTGAGAAGTATATATAGTGACAAAAATATTTCCCCTCTTTTCCTGTTTGCCTGATACGGCTGAAACAAATCTTGCTGAGCAGTTGTACTATGCCAGGGACTGCTATAATTTGATAATTTGTTGAATACCAGAGGATAAATATATCAATTTTTTGTCCTAAATGAAATCCATCAAATATAAAATATATATACAACTTTATTAAACTGACGTCCCGAATATGTTACCTGAGATAAGGAGATTATTATTCCCTTTAGAAAAACTGAGTATAATAATAATATAAAAACACAAAAACAAGTTAATAATGTAATAATGACAATGAGTTTCAGCCACAACCACTCTCACGACTGCTACGAAATTATAAGGAGCTCAGATATTGTGAGAGGTATTTTAAAGCTACATGATACTTTAGGATAGAACTGATTAACGGTGTAATTGACGCTATTACTCAGAAGTTTACCTAGTCTATATGAGATAGGGGTGTCCCCTAACACACCCTAATGTAAGCGTATATGGGACAGCCTTAGTCCTGTACCAAAGTAGGTAATTTTGATTATGAAAAGGGAATCTATAATTTTTATGCTGTAAAAAATAAGAGTCTCTTTTTCATTTTAATCATATATTTGTTTCATTTCTTATATGTAAAAAGTATTGCAATTCTTAAAAATGTTATGCCAAGTCCCAACTTCTTGTAAATGCAACTTATGTAGGGTCGTATTTCACTTCAAAAGTGACCCCAATCACAATTAGTAATGTTGTGATTAAGAGGGATGTTCTGAATATACAACCTAATTTTAAGAATAGCTTTCATCGTTAAAATAATTTTTTAAAAGTGGATAAAAGTTTGTATTAGGTAAGGTTTTAGATTATATATTTGTGATTGAAATAAGGTTGTTCGAAAACTTTTACAAAGTTTATGTCATAAATCATATTGACAAAACCTATATTACCTAAATTAGGTAACTAAAAACTTCTGTATTTTATTTCATATTTCATTAAATTACAAATTCAATATACGATCTTAAACTTCTTCGGTACCTAATATGAATTTTCATTTAGACATGTAAATTAACCTATCTATCCATGTAATTACTTCTAAAAAATATTTTAATTACAACTAAACTTTACTCAAAAATACACCTGCATCTGTGCATATTCAGAATGCCCTGTTCAAACAAAATTAACACCATGTATTGTCATATATCTGGCCTTAAATAGACTAATAGTTACTTTAAATAATTTTTGGGCAAAAAGAAAAATTTTGAAAACAACTTCTAAGGGTACTAGAAAAATAAGTTTAAAGACGACAACAAAACTCTATATAGTAGGTTCAGGAAGGTGAAAAGAATGAAGACAATAGAAAACGTACAGGATATCAAAAACAAAATTGTGATTTAACAATATAATGAAGTGATAGACTGCTCCAACCTAATCAGATGTAATAATATACCAGGTAATTTTTTTAAAGGAAAGCACCTCTGTATCTCTGTTAATAGTGGTGCTACAATATAGGTTCTTCAAATTCTGTTTATATTGGTATGTAAGCTACAGTCTGGTTTCAAAATTGTAGGCAGTAAGTAATTCGCAACATGTGGACCAGACAAAGCACCTGCCTTGTCTCGCGCGCGACTAAAGAGAGCAGAGATCACAAAGTGCAGGGAGTGGTCTTTACAATATACACGTAAGACAGACACGAGAATTGTTGAATCGTATTACCAGCTCATAAAAATAGTGTTCTATACCTTACTGCCCACTATTTTGATACCGGAGTATACTACAGAAATATTTTACATCACTTCTGCTTTGACTGGAAATGGTATTAACTTTCGAATTTTAAATAGGACATCCTGTATTATATATTTAGTCCTTCGAGTCGGATTTTATCAAATTTAATAGTCTAAGGCTAGCCGCACACTGGCAACTTTAGTCAAGCAACTTTTTAATCACAAAAATTGAACACATTATTTCTTACGAGAACCCGCACACAGACGATTATTTAGCTGCGGCAACTAAAAAATTCTAACACGTTCTATTTTCCTGGCGACTCAATCGTTGCCGGCAAAATAGAACGCACATGTTCATACTGTCTCCACACATTGGCGATTAAATAGTTGCTCTTGATTTTCCACTTGCAATTTCGTCATGGCCGAATCAACGTGCCGCTAGATATCGAATTATTTATTGAAGCTGTTAAATTAAGCCCCGCGTTGTATGACATGAAAATAAAAAAATAAGCAGATACAAATGTTAAAAAAAAGTAAACTGTCAAATAGTTTATAAAATTGTCTATCTATAAGTCTTGTGTTAATCAATGAATCGACTCAAAATTTTCTGTATTTTTTTCTCTTCCTTAAAACAAGAGCACAAACGCATGCAGTTTCGCCGAAATCCATTTTGAAACTGATGTTAAGCAACTATTCAGTTGCCGGTGGGCACTTGGAACAACAGCGGGCAACTTTCAACAGACTAGATATTTTAAACGCCAAGATTAAAAAGTTGCCAGTGTGCGGCTAGCCTAATAGTTCCCAAGAGAATCACAGATTCCTTAGAATATTCTATATAATTCCCTCATTTTCTGCTAGTCCAAAAATAAATGTTCTATAACTAACATAGAACTATTTTAGTATAAATTCTTTAGTACTGTTTATTCTTGATTATGCCAGGTGCTTTGTCTACTGCTCTTCAAGAGTAGATTTTATTATCAACAAGAGGTCACAAGTTAATATTTGATGATACAAAATTACATTACTTACACCAGATTTGTTAGTTTTATAATTTGTTGTACTTATTGTATATGAAAATAATCACATATAATAGTATACGAATTTTTGGAAATTCCAGTTATTTTTTATGTAATACTGTCATTTACATCCATTAGGAAATGAAATAGTCATTAAAGGTACCTGCAATTTGGGTCTTATTCAAAAAAACTATGTTTTCAGTTCTAATAGTTGTAATATTTTTCTTACTATTACTTCCTTCTTCTGGCTCTTTTATAAAATGCTACATATTTATAGGACAATTTTATTTGTTTCACCACTTTTATAGTTTATTCTGTTTTATCTTTATAATGCAGTGATATATATAATACCCTGTAAATGCAGAAAAAATTACATAAGACAAACAGGCACATACATCAGCACAAGACTCAAAGAGCACAGATGATGCCTTGATAACAATCATTGGGATAAATAAACTGCGGTAGAACATCAGATGGACATAGAGCACGTTTCAAGATTGGACAAGACCAAAATTCTGGAGAAGATGAAGAGGTTCTGGTCCAAACTTGACCGAGATGCAATAGAGAAGAATAAGAATCTTAACTAGGACAATCAGGGTACAGCAGTTATGACAAGTATATAAAAACTGCGAAAAATGACGCAATGATGTAAATAAGTGATTGGTGACGAGGATAACGGGCTGGAACTTTATAGTACACAGCAACGAGCCATATGAAAACACCACGCGTTCACCATAGAAATAACATTTATTTCAGAAAGCCTTCTGAAGAAGAGTGATAGACCTCTCAAAGCATCAGCCAACATTTAAATCAATCAGGTAATGACAGAAGCCACAGAAGGCTGTACACCAAACTGTATTATTTAATCTTTCCAATTTGTTTCAGTATTGTCTATACTAATGTCAAATGTTAAATTCTTAATGACTTTTCATGGTGCTTAACCAAGGAAATATCCACAGCCATCTAGGATGTTTTATAGTTTTCTAACCAGTCAATGATGTTTAATCTTCCAAGGATGAGTCGCTTATTTTATGTTACGTACGAAAAGGGTATGCAAAAAAACGAATTTAATTTCACTTTTATTTGATACAATTAAATGAAGTACATATCAGTTGCGCTTCAAGCAATCGTTAATTTAAAACGGAATAAAAAATAAACCTCTATCTACATCAACTTCTATATAAATAAACTAATACAAATCTAAGTCTTAAGAAGTGATATTTTTGTTGTACACAAGTTTAAGTTGTGCAAAATCACTACGCATAAAACTTTTCAAAGTTTAAAACAGACATAACCAACACTTTTTCTAAACACGACGTGTATATCGACCCCGACGAAGGTGATTCAAATGTCACCGATGACCAGCTTGTTTACAGTTTAGTCTTATCGCGTAAACTTTGTGTGTTTACCGCACACGTTTTCAACGACGTTCCTACACTTATTTAAGTAGATGAAGACAGCTAGAACGATTATATTAGTGCTATTACATATATTTCAAAAGGTGGAATGTTTTAGGGTTGATATTCATAAACAATTTTACTAGTTTTCGAACCAACGCAACAATTATTTACTAATCAGCAGCCAACTTCACGTCAAAACATGCCAGAAAATATCCTCAGGAATAATTATACTAGAAAACTAGATTTTGCCTGCCTCACTATAGCATATTCCTCATAAATTTTATTTAAAACAAAAAATTAATGCCAAGTTTTGACTACAAAGTGGCCGCTGGGAACGCGACGAGTAATTGCAAATCCAAAACATACAATTTGAGTTGCTCAAATTGGAAAACGAAAATAGTTTATCCCACCTTACTATGGAACCGATGGCACTATCGGGACTATTGCATAAGTTTTGTCACATATTGTACCTGTTAACAGCTAGAAAAGATATATAAACAGTATAATTCTAGTAAATTTTTGAATAATCGCGAACTACAGATTAAAATAAACCCCAATCATCCCCCGGGAACCTTTTCGAACTGCTTATATTTTCGGGCTATCGGGAGAGGTCTTAGCCACGTCGTTGGCATTAATTGGCAGAGCTGTGGCGCCATCGACTTCCTCAACATTATCAACGTTAGCGCTATCATCTTTTCCTTCGGCGACGGTTTCGGTTTGCTCTTTACCAACAGCGACAGATTCCGAACTCTCTGCCTGGATAATGGGGTCGGTTTCGTCAGTGCTATCGCTAGTACTAGCAACTTCAACATTGGCTTCCACCCTGGAGGTGGAAGCCAATGTTGAAGTGGTTGCCTCATCGAGATTAACAACGTAGGAGGGAGACCCAGTTGCGGTACCGCTCGGATAGAATATCATGAACCTGAAACGATTTGATGCGTCCTGCTCCGCCTCAGACTGGGCGGCGGCCGGGTACGGCGGTGGCTGGTCTTCCATTATATCCTGATAAGACGGCGGGGGAGTCTGTTTCAGAGCCGCCCCAAAGCCGGCCTCGTGATCGCGGAAGAATGACGGGTAATCGGGATCGTTAGCTCTGTCAGAACCTTCCGGAAGGATATAGTGGATGGTGTTCCTCATTGTCTGCTGACGCAACGTCAGGTATTTGTAACAACGCCACACAACGCTAATCCAATAGGCCTGGAATAATTTTAAACATTACAATATATATGTCGATGATATGTGGGGGAAGATTTTATACATACTTTCCACAACATAGATAGCAAGAATGCAGTCAATACAATGAGAGACAAAACTTGGGGGCTGAGTTGTAAGAGTTCATGACGGAATGGCAAATTCCAATGTTCAGCTACGAGACGGTGCACAGACCGTAGGTAGCAGAAATATCCAGTGGCTGTAAGTCTGGAACATCATTTTGGCGATAAGGAAAATTCGTCATAGTTCTTTTATATAAAAAAATAATTTATAAGGCAAGCAAAAACTAATAGTACAAGGCTATTTCTATAGTTCAATTTCCATTTTATTGTTGGCTTGAAATTTACCTCAAAACCGTAGGGAAAACTAAAATTGTCTATAATTTTTTGTTTCTACCTTTTAACGCTAAAGCTTTCAATTTAAAAAAAATATTTCAATTTTCAATACATATCTAAATTAAAATATAATTTATAGCTTTTATTATACAGTTATAATATTTACTTATATTAAATAATTTATATTTTGTATTAAATTATTAGTTATATTATTTTGTATGTATTTGTATTATTATATTTGTATCATAATTTGTATTATTTTAAATATGTACAGTTAATTATGTAACTAAAAAAGAAAACTAAAATGTAAGCTAATTCTAAATTTTCATCTAAATTTCTATAAAAATTTGTTGGACACTTAAAATATTAAAATTTTGTATACGACTAAGAAAAGCCAATTTTTATATGTATCATCAAGATTTTCTCAAAAAACTTTTAGTTGGTGAGTAAAACTCTTTAACTATTAAGACTTCCTATGAAAACATCGAAATCTGCTCATCCTGTACACAATTTTCACATGAAATTTAAGAAATTATTTAACCACAACTTTCTATGTGCACTATTTTTTTTATAAAATAAATTTATTTAATGTTAATGTTAATCAGAAATGTAGTTTATAAATACATCTACAACATTAAGAAATAATTTCTAATTAATCGCTTTAAAAATAACTGACGTTTTTTAAAAGATTTGTTAATATTTATATTAGAAATTGAACCATATTTAATTAAAAAAACAGAATGTTTATGTTGAGGTTTTTCACTGAATTGAAAAATCCTTTGTGGAGTTTAAGAATCACTATTATTAAATTCTTACATCGAGAGAAAATACACTTTTGACAGAAGGCAAAAAAAGTGTATTTTCTCTCGAAGTAAAATTAATAAAAAGTGATTCATAAAATCCATAAAGGACTTTTCAATTTAGCGAAAAACCTCAATAGTTGATAGTCTTACACCTGAAATATGCTAAACATAAGTTAGGTTGTAAAAATCAGTATTTTTATATCTACATTTAACTATCTATTATTATTATACTAACAAGTATAAATAATAGGAAGCATTTGTGGTCAGTGGCGACACTGACGACTGATATGACTAATATGAGAAATAATATGTGATGCGTTCTATAGTATAAAAAACACAAAAACATTTTGCATATTACTATAATGGATATTTTTAATTAACTAACAACAAAATGAGTTCAACATTAAACAGAAATTAATACTCTAAGAAGGTAACACGGCACTATCGCTAAATTTCCTTGAAAAACAGACAATAATTAAAAGCTCTAATAAAGTTTAAAGTTGATTATTCTCTGGGCCCATAGAAATGACCAATTTGAAACTAAGAGCATAGTTATCTATAAAATTAATTAATCATGGCTTATATGTAAGATGTCTCATTATGTTCCTTGGATTAATTTTATTGGAAAAGATTATATCCAACATCTATGATTCATAAGTGCATTTAGTTATATAAAAAAATACGTTCCATCAATTTGTTTTATCAATATGACTAAATTCCTTTCTATAGTATTCACGTATATAAACAATATTAACCAGAATGATAAATATAATGTATTATTTCATGCTTACGTTGTAATAGCAAAATCAAATAGTTGTAAACAGAAGAATGGTAAAAGATGAGTGGCTTTCCCTTTTATTGTCCCATATACCATTAGCAGCGTGATGGAAAGGGTACAAACCGTCATAAGGGCCCCCATATCAATATCCGCTAAAAAAAAAGGTTCTCTATTTTGTTGCAATGTTTTATGAAGACACCCCGAAAAATATTTATCACTTACAAGAATAAATTGTACGGCCATCCTGGGTAGTGGGCAAGTAGTATGGGTTATCATCATCCTTTATTTTGCTTAAAGGGGTTGGAAGGAAATCGTTCTGTTGGAACTCATCATGTTTTTGGACGATAACGTGATGGTTGCGCATTATCAATGCCAGCACAGTTAACGCCAAAATGTGTAGCACCTACGAAAATTTGGCGAATAAATAAATAGATTACATTAAATGAAATTTTCACAAACATAACTTGACAGGATAGGAAACAGAGTTATGTAAAAAAATCATAAAATAATATATTTTTAAATAGTTATTTTGCTTTTAAATTTTCATGGTAATTATTATAGAAATAATTGTAATATAGAATTGCTAATGTAAACCGTAATATCAAAAAATTAAAGAAACATAACAACATAAAACAAGCAAGCTTTGCAATGTAAATGTTCATGCAGTTTATTTAAACAAATAAACTTGCACAAATATAAACAACTATCGCGTAACTACTGTAAAGGTCATCGCGAAAATAATTAGTCAAGGGAGCTCCCCATGGTTGCATGTTCAACTCTATTATTCTAAATTATTTATTTATGCCAGTTGTGCAATGATTTAATATTTCTTGGCCCTATTTTTTTTACTTTCAATGAACTTCATTGATATACATTTTCTAGAATATACAATATAATGCACTGGATGCTGACGAAAGCAATTAGGTCATTAATTAGCATCAAAATTGTCTAGCTAAACAAGTTAAAAAGACTATGCGTTAATATTTTTGATTGAGATAATTAGTATTAATTATGTAATTAGATGGATAACTCACCAGGTGCCATATTCCAAATACAATAGTAGCTGTACGAACATGGAGACAAAAACAACATCTCCATTCGTTGTTTCTAAGAGAGCCTAGTTTTAGGCGCATTGCAAACATATCTCAAACTGAAAACATAATAATAACAATAGTATAAGTATGAAATACAAAATTATTTGCAAGAAAGTAATGTAGGCAACATTTACATCTGTATTGCACCTGAAATCTACATTACTCGCTAAACCTAATTTCTATTTTTTATGGGAAAATCAAACATTAAAAGTATAAGAAATGAATTTTAAAAATTTGTCATGATTACAATCTTTCAATCATATGACATTTATTTTTTACAGCTTTTTCCATATTCCAAGAACAATTTTTGTCTTAAATGTCTTTATTTCAGAAGCAAAAATATTGATTACATTATTATAAAATTTAATAGACCCCAGTGTATATATGAACAAACTAGGTTTCATGATATTTGCTTTGTTGTCATAAGGAAAATAAAATTAATTATAATTCCTATTTATTTTATTATTATTTAACAGTATCATTGAAATTTTATGGTTATTCCGTTACACGCAAAACTGTAAACATGATTATCTGAATCAAAAGGAAGTGGAAAAATCACAGTACACATCATAAAGAAATAAAACTGAATATGCCATACTAAAAAAGGTACAGAATGTTAAAGTGTTTATATTTACACATTTAATAAAACCGTAACATTTTTATCATTACATCAGTATATAAAGTGTACTATATAATTACATCCTTACAAATAATTTCCATCATACGAAGTTATTAATTATGTGATTCGTAAACTCATTAGTAAATATCTTATAAATTTTAACATTACCATATGTTAAAAATTGAAAAAATAAGGAAAATATCAAAGGGCGTTATATAAAGTAACACATTGTGTGTGTATTATATGCAGTTAAATAATGGAAGATAACGATACATTCTATAATTAAAAAGTGCTTTCAATGGCACATAAAAATTCTAGGATTTTACTACCTTCTGCTAAACCAGGAGTCATACTTTAAACATTGTTATTAAAATCAGACATCAATTCCGCTCTTATGTAGCATGATAATCGACAAGTATTAATAAACAATAATAATGTAGTTTTATAAATCTGTAACAACCTAAAGGTCACCCATAAGTATGCTAAATTTAATGCCCAATCTTCTAGCCCTAGTAAAGGTAAATCTCAGTACATTTATTAAACTTACCCTCTTCCTTTTAATAACGCTATTCTCTTTGCAAGAACTATTTTCTGTCTAGACAACACAAAATAATAAACAATATTCTAAACAACTTTACTAATTTGTCAACGAAACACCAGCCATTTATTTAACAAAAAAACCTTTACAACATTAGTAGAGAATCGAGATTGTTCGTTTGACTGTCTATTATAGTCGATGAACAGATATGAAAAAAGACACCAATAGGGAAACAAGCACAGATTGAAGAGGGATAGAACAAAAGAGAATTAGGGTGTAGGGTGTACATAGAATAGGTAAACGAACAAACTGAAGCAGATGCGCATGTGTAGTAGATCTTAAGATCAAATAATTGTCGCTTTTATGCGATCTATCGAAAGGTACGGTATTTAATATGTGACCGGTATATGAACATGAAACATAAATTCATTCATTAATTTATAGTTGACATTAGTAGATATTATTATATCTAATTTCTATATGTACTACACCCAATAATTTGGCATTACGAAAAGAGAGATACATATTAATATATAAGTTGTTGATATAATAAGAACATTAGCTGAAAATAAGGTATCCGAATATATACCGTAAATCTACGACAAATAACATTAATCTAGAAATGGCAAAATGTCATCTATCTGCTGATGTTATAGATACATACAATTCTACATGTATGCTTGTCAGCTTGGTAAAATGGTACGTCCAATATTCTCAGAGCCCAGGTATCGTCCGGTATAACTCCCAATAAGGATGAAGGAATCGCGATATGAAGTTCCAGGATGGCCTAATGTTCTCAACTGAGAATCAATTAGATGACAATAATTGCTTTAAACATCAATCTAGCTAAACTATACTTTTTATAAATTTCTAGATACCTCCACATTATCCATAATTGAAACTGAAATTCTTATCTTTTTTATTTCTCAAGTTATTCTGTAACGGTAATAATGTAACATCAAGAAAAATAGCCTATCCGTAACTTGAAGTTTGACAGAAAATAATGTATAAGAAAAACAGCCGACTAACCTAAAATTCTATTGATAAAAAATCATTTGGTTTAGAGTAACTAGAAGTTTAGGTCCCGTAATAACATTCATTGTTCTCTTACATTATGGCGGATGATTTAGAAAATGTAGGTGGATTGTTACTTTTTATATTAAATTAACTTTAACGAACTTCTTGTAGATTCCTTCAATAACTGTAAAGGAACCCCTCGACTTGGTTCGGTTAAGCTTAGACGAAAGAATATACGTTAAAATGCGAAATGATCGAGAAATCAGGGGAAGATTGCATGTAAGTACTTTTATTATTTTATTTACAATAACTATATGGAACCTAATTTATTCCAATATAGGCGTATGATCAACATATGAATATGATACTAAGTGACGCAGAAGAAACTATTACAACTGTTGAAATAGATGAAGAAACTTATGAGGAAGTTTATAGGACTACAAAAAGAAATATTCCTATGTTGTTTGTTAGAGGCGATGGAGTCATTTTAGTTTCACCACCAATGAGAACCTCATAATAGTTTTTTAAGCAATTTAAGTTATATTAAGTATTGTACACAGGAATTACAAAAATATATTTTCATTTGTCTTCTTGAATTATATGTTCCTTCAAATACCATGTTACACTTCCAAGTAAAATTTATGTTTGTCATGAAAAGTAAATTTTTAACAAAATATGCATACGTTTTTAAGATAATAAAGTGATATTGAAGGAATTTATAAAACATACCTTTTATGGTATGTATTAAATTATCACATGAATTTTCTCCCTAAATATTTTTTAATAGATTTTCTATTTTAAGTTTGCTGACCTAAAAAATAGGATGCTAACGTTTAGGACTGGATCGATATTGGCTATATAAAAAATTTAACATTAAATAATATTATTTATTTACCCATTAAATATTTTGCAAATGCTTCCTGAAGGAGATAATTAATTATTAAATTATGAAAGGAGTATTAGGATAGTACGAGTTAAATATTGTAACTATACACCTTATACAATTTAAAATAAAAGCATACAAATTTTACAAAAATGATCATTCATTACATTATATACAACATTTTTTTCTAAATACGAAGCATACCTACATGCACACAAAGTAATGTAAAAATGGGGAAGCTCTTAGCACATTGATTCAACATCAAAACTAAAATTTAACCGAAAGTAATGTATAATTTCAACAATTATTGGAACTTGTGATAATTTCAGTATTTTAATAGTAAACAATTCTTTAATATTGCCGTTTGTGAGATAAAATAATGAACCAAGTCTTTCCGCTGGCTATAAAGCCTTCCCAATTTTTTCCAAGGATTAACAAAACATTTCGGACTTGAAGAGTATATAATACTGAAAATTTGGCATTGCTTATGGAATATTATATATAATTTTATATATTTTTTACATTATTTGGTTTAAATAAAAATAATTTATATCCACACACCAAATTTTATCTTAATAAAGCTGACATTTATATACTTATATATTTTTTTGCATTTCACTCATTTATTTGATTTGCTTTATAGACAGCTTTGGTGTTAGTTTCAATTGGCCTTGCACTAAGTTCACATACATAAAAAATTAAACTGCCAGCTTGTAGCAAGAATTTGTATGCTGTTGTATTGACTCAACACAAAAAATATAAAAAGGTACTATTAAGAATTGCATATTTTGTAAATAGTTCTACCATTTTCATTAGATACATAAAAGAAAATGTCACCTTTTGTTTCTTCTCAAAAAGAAAATTAATGCATGTAATACTGAGTGTATAACTACTTCGGTATTATTTTTTGCCTAATGTTCACATTTTTGGTATTCCCAAATATTTGTCGATATTACATAATAAATGATTGTTATAAAGTTTGTAATGGTATCTTACGTCATATTTCAAGATTAATATAATCTGTGTCCATTTTCTGTTTCACATTTTTTTAAGAGTTAATTAATTGTCAATATAACGATAAATACACCTAACCTGATCTCTGATATGAATTATAAAAAGAATGAATTTATGAATTATAAAAAGAAATCCCGATCCGATAGGACTTGAACCTTGACGAAGTTCTAGTGCAAACTGGAACGGGTGGGTCGGCTTGCGCGTTTTAATGATTTAAGGAGCCGTACCATAGGTTTAACCATAGTGGGGGGGGTCCTTATTGAAAAACCAGACTAAGACAAGTCCCTGAAGGAGGGCAGCAGCTCTTTCAGTAGTCATAGTGGCAGAAACCGTGGGGGTTGGTATGGTGCTATGACACACACGACTGCGATGTGGAAGGCAAGAGGAAACCACCACATTATAATCCTCAGAACAGCTAGCAGAAAGCTTATCCTAAATTAATGATGGCGTCTCCTGGGACAAAAAACTCCGGAGGTAAAATAGTCCTCCGTTCGGATCTCCGGGTGAGGACTGTTCCGGGAGACGTGATCGAGTGCAATCATAATAAGAAGTGTAGCATTTCACGAGTCGGAGCGTGGAATGTCAGAAGCATGAGACAGGCAGGGAAGCTAGAAAATCTGAAGATAGAAATGGATAGGTTAGGATTAGATATAGTAGGTATAAGTGAGATGCGCTGGCCGGAAGTAGGAGATTTTTGGAGCGGTGACTATAGGGTAATACACACAGGATCGGTAAATGGAAACGCGGGAGTAGGGATCGTTATGTGGAAGAACGCAGGACAGTGTGTAGATAGCTACCTACAATACAGCGAGAGAGTAATGATGGTTAGGTTAGATTCGAAGCCAGTGGAAACAGTAATAGTGCAAGTATACATGCCTACTTCTAACCACAGCGAGGAAGAGTTAGAAGCCGTTTATTCGGACATAGAGCAGGTAATAGGATTTGTGAAGGGTCATGAAAATTTAATAATAGTAGGAGATTTTAACGCAGTCGTAGGTGAGGGGAAAGAAGGAGAATTTGTAGGGCCTTATGGATTAGGAAACAGAAACGAGAGAGGTAGCAGACTGATAGAATTCTGTGAGAAGCACAAGATGGTAGTCGCGAACACATTGTTCAAGAATCACGTTAGGAGGCGGTACACATGGAAAATGCCAGGAGGGATAGACAGGTATCAGATAGACTACATTCTGGTTAGGAAGAGATTTAGAAATCAAGTAAAAGACTGTAAGAGTTATCCAGGAGCAGATGTAGAAAGCGATCACAACTTGGTAGTCATGAAAGCTAGATTAAAGTTCAAAAATCTGAAAACCCGGAAGGATAAGAAACGTATAAATGTAGACATATTGAGGGATCAGAATATGAAAGATAAGTTCCAGGAGAAAACAGATCAATTAATAAATAAAACGAGTAAGGACGAAATCAAGAACGCAGAAACTGAGTGGGAGGGTATCAAGAATAGTCTAGCTTCCGCGGCTACGGACGTTTTAGGACACGATAAAAGGGAAGCTAGGAAGCCCTGGATAACGGACGAAATCTTAAACTTAATGCAAAAGAGACGAGGCTACAAAAACAGACGAGACGAAGAAGGACTGAAAACGTATAAGGCAATAAAGTGGGAAATCATTAGAAAATGTAGAAAAGCGAAAGAACAATGGATAGAGGAGAAATGCAAAGAAGTAGAAGATAAGTTGCAAGTAGGTAAGACCGATGAGGCTTACAAAATAATTAAGAGGAACTTCAGGGATGTAGGAACAATAAGTAGAAATGTTAGGAGTCAATCGGGGGACATACTGATAGGAAGAGAGGAGAAAGCGGATAGATGGAAGCAGTACTTAGGAAATTTATACGAGGGTCAGGAATTAGGAGAGATATTAGAGGAAGAATCTAGCATCGATAGGGAAGATGTAGGAAAACCTATATTGAGAGAGGAATTTGAAATAGCACTAAGGGGGCTAAAGAATAATAGAGCGCCGGGTGTAGATAAAATACAGGCGGAAATTTTGAAATGTGCGGGACAGAAAGTAGTAAATAGGATGTTTGAACTGGTAAAATACATATACGAAACGGGCGAGATGCCGGAGGATTATAAGAGGAACATTATCGTTACTATACCGAAAAAGAGAGGAGCCGACAAATGCGAGAACTTTAGAACGATTAGCCTAACTTCCCATGCGTCAAAAATCTTAACTAGAATAGTGCAGAAGAGGATGGAAAATAGAGCGGAGGAAATACTAGGAGAAGACCAATTCGGGTTTAGGCGAAATAGGGGAACTCGCGAAGCTATTCTGGCGCTAAGAGTAATGTTAGAGAAAACAATAGAAAAAGGAAAGAACGCTTATATAGGATTTGTAGATTTAGAAAAAGCTTTTGATAACGTAAGATGGGAAAAAATGTTCGAGATACTAAAGAGCGCGGGAATGAAGTATAGAGATAGGAGAGTAGTACACAATCTATACATAGAGCAAACTGCTGTTATAGAAGTAGAAGGGGAAGAAAGGGAAGTAGGTATTAGGAAAGGAGTAAGACAAGGATGTACGCTATCACCACTAATTTTTAATCTGTACATCGAAGAGGCGATTAATGTGGTAAAAGATAGAGTAGATTTCGGGATTAAAGTACAGGGACAGAAACTAAAAATGCTGAGATTCGCGGATGATATAGCAGTATTAGCATCTAGTAAGGAGGAACTAGAATCAGCATTGAACGAAATGGAGGCAGTGTTGACAGAGGAATACGGAATGAGGGTGAATAAAAACAAAACTAAAGTGTTAGTGTGCAGAGGGCGCGAGAGCAGAGCAAAAACGAAAGTACAAATTAATAATGAAAGATTGGAGGAAGTTAAAGACTTCACTTATTTAGGAAGTAAAATAAATTGGGATGGAAGAAGCGATAAAGACATAAAACAAAGAATAGCGCAGGGTCGAGTAGCTTTTAACAAAAAGAAAGCACTTTTATGCTCGGGGGTAATAAACTTAGAAACAAGGAAGAGATTTTTGAAAACATATGTATGGAGCACGGCACTTTACGGCTGCGAAACCTGGACGGTAGGGGAAGCAAGTAGGAAGAAATTAGAAGCTTTTGAGATGTGGTGTTACCGAAGAATGATGAAAATACCATGGACTGATAGGGTTAGAAACGAAGAAGTATTGGAGAAAGTCGGCGAGAAAAGGAGTATGTGGAAAAACTTAAAGAAGAGAAGAGATAGAATGGTAGGCCACTTGCTGAGACATGGGGGAATAGTCCGTGATATTTTGGAGGCAGAAATAGGAGTGAAGAAAGGCAGAGGTAGGCCTAGATTAGACTACTGCTCGCAAATAGTAAGGGATGTAGGTTGTAGCACAATTAGCGAAATGCGTAGGTTAGCACAAGATAGGAGAAGCTGGAGGTTAGCGTCCAACCAGTCTTAGGACTGATGACCTAATGATGATGAAAAAGAAATCAACTTTCTTATACCGATAATAAACTTATCTATGGTATCAATTGTGTTATGAGCAGTAAGATCAAAATATTTTAAAGACATGTTTAGATACATCTGTTTTGTGTTCATGACTGTATAAGTCATTTAGTTATCGTCATTAGTCATCTCTTTACTTCATAGAGTCAAAAACATGTTATGATTAAATTTCCTATGTCTTTCTATTACATTGTTTTAAATTCAGAATTTCAATTGCATACAGATTTTCAATTTTTACACCAATTTGGCTACTCCAACAACATATTTGATATGTTTAACTAACTTTGTTCTGCAGATGAGCTATCAAATGACATTTTACACAACTAGTACACATAGGACAGATTACTGGGAAAAAGATTGTTGCCAAACAATCGTATCCAAACATCCTTAAACAAACTCCAAAAGCTTATTGGAGACAAGAATTCTAGCAGAATAGATTCCACTTCTTTGAAGTAATCACCGGTTAGTCAGTTGTCATGTTATTTACTCTTTTAACTCAATATATATATTTTTTATGTTCATGTTCATCTGAATATATTCACTTTGAGCCTAGACAATTGGATCTGAGTTACATAAAATAAAAAAAAAAATTAAAAACAATATAGAAATTGTCTCTAGATGAACATCTACAGAAATTAATATTGAAAAAGTATGAGGAAACGTGTACGAGGTATGTTAGAATTATTTTTGCTTTATCTCTTATCCCAAGTATGTAAATAAGTTAAAATTTATTTGAAATTTAAACCTGTTAAGGTAGAATGGCAAATAATGGTTATTGTAAGTTTTTAAAGTCTTTAGCAAGCTTTTATAAAACTGCTAAATCTGCCTACACTGTATTAACAACCTGTTCAGTCCTGTCGAAGAAACCCCCACAACCAATTATAATGCACATCAAAAGTGTGATCCTTTCAAATTTACACACAATGAAGGAGACAGCAAAACACAAAACATCAAAATGAAATGATTTTAGGCCGATGGAAGCATAATTTATATTATATATGCCCATAACCGCCATCTTAAATATCATTCAGTAAATCACTGGAACCGGGCGATATAAAATACTTAAAATGTGCCTCAGCATGGTCACTGGAAATTTTTGGTCAGTTACATGAAACCACCTGTCATGAGCGCTTAGCCTTTATCTTATTTTAATTACAATAGTATTTATAAAACGCACATTTTGACTTGTTTTGGCCACCCATGTTACAAGTAATTACTTACCTTTGTTTATTATTTGAGATAAATCATTGAATTGGATATATTTTTATAGAATATTTAGCATTTGAACACGTCACAATTGAAGGTGTTTCACAGACTGCAAATATTAACCCTTATACATTACACCTAAATGTAATAAATGCATCAGAAAGGCTATACTTATATCTATTCATATAAAACAGGATGAATAAAAATTGACTTCAGCTCTATTAGAACATCTCAGCCATTGAAAAGTGGTCACAAGAATGTCGCCAACTACATAGTTTAAAAAGATAAACATTACTAAGTTTGTGCAAGACTAAACACTTGTGGATGGTCACAAATAATCTAAGACGCTTGCCCTCAGCCGCCATTTTGAATATCTGTTGACAAGTAAATTAAATGGCGACTTATATCTATTGAGGTTATGAAATTTTCTTTAACGTAATTTTGATGTAACTGTAACTGGTTGTGTCGACTTGCCGATAAAACATGAAACTATTGTATTACATTATGTAATACAAGAATTATGAGGTTATGTAAAATCGGTGAATATACTCCGTTTTACGCTGAAAAAAAATCTGATACAAATACTTTATAAAGTACAAATAAAAACACCAATTTCTATTTAGACATTTCCTGTGGAAAATGGGCAACTCAGAAAGTAAAAGCCAGTGGCTGAATATTATTATTAGTATTATTTATATGCATCATACTGCTTGTAATAGTATATAAACAAAAGGAAACATTTGCTTTTGATTCACATTGCCGTACAAATGACGTTATATATAGATAATTATGTCGGATCCCTTCAAAAGATAATTCAACGATCAAATTAATTACTTTTTCTGTTCTTGCCAAAGGGCGATCCGGACTCATCATGGGCGTTACATCTCTATTGCATAATAAACGCTAATCAAAATCGTATTTAAATAAATAAACTCTTTAAAACTCAACAAAAAAAAAATACACCTACACAAAGCCAGTATTGAAAACTCGACCACACCCCTCCCGGAGATGGTACATGGAGCCCATCCTGCGGAAGCACCACCCAGCCTTACGCTCACTGTACATTCGTTGTCTGCGCTCAGTACACCTGGCTAGCGGTACTAGCCTTGCGTCTGTGTCACGCGGAAGTCTCATTCTCGCCCCAGCCCTCGCTGTCGCACTCGGAATCGCTACCGGAATCCGAGTCGCTGAACTCCACCGCCACCCTCCTCGCCAGGATGCTGGCCACGTCGTGTAGCCCATTGCCGCGCTCCACCTCCTTCTGCTCGATCTTCTCCACCTTCCTGAGTTTGATTCCGTCCCGGATGGCCTTCAACAGATCGTTACGGGGGTCCACCATGGGCGGTTTCGTCATGGGACGATCTTTGACCGGCGTTAGCTTGGGAGGCGTAGAGTTGAGGATCTTCGCCAGGTCACCGTTGAGTAGCAGCGGCGGCGTAGTAGTAGGTCCGTTAGTGAGTAGGGGCATAGGCGGTGGCGGCGGCGGAGGTGGCGCCACAGGAGTTTGCTGTTTGGGTGGAGAGGGTTGTTTAACAGGCGCGGGTGGTGGCGGGGGTAAGTCCTGTATTGGTTCGGGCGTGGCCGAGTGAGAATGGGGACTGTTAGACCGCGATTGACTGGACTGTCGCACGATATGTGCTGGAATGCCGTTAGGTGGCGACATGGTCGCCTCAGGGGGCGGTGGAGGAGGCGGCAAGTTATCCCTGCCGGTCGACATACTCCTGCCCCTCGTCGGAGTGTTCGCTGATGGCGTGCTAGTGTTGCTAGGTGGCGCTGGCGGCGGTTGACTAGGCCTGATCTTTCCTCCCCTAGTCGGAGTGCCGCCAGCGTACAGAGACTCCGAGCTGAGGGGACCCTGACCGTAGAGGCCATGCTGGTAAGGATTTTCTTCATAGGGTGCGTATGTGGGGGAATGGAGACCGTCCGGTACCTCCTGTTGGTAGGAACGACGGATCTCTATGGAATTTGGCCGCGGCGGACGTTCCACCATCATATCCTCAGGCGGCAATTGGAGTTGCTGTTGCAATTGTTGCGGCGTCCTTGAAGAAAATTTAATACGTTTACTCTCAAACGTTATTTTATTTATAAACCCAACCTACTAGTGTTAAAACATTGCTTAAACATACTCACCTATAAATAGTATTCTGCGGCATTATATACTCTCCATGTTCCCTGGCGATCTGCTGCTGTCTCTCTCTCGTGTTATGAGGCTGCCTCACCCTCTTCTTATGCCTATTGCCCTGGCCGCCCTCGGTTCTAGGCCTGTGAGGTTTCTTCCCTCTATCGTGCATCATTCTCTCGGTATCGTTCAGCATCTCCTGCCGCCACAAATCGAAGAAGTAGTTGGGATCGGTGTAGAATTTCAAACCGTCCTTCCCGTCGTCCCGATAGCAGTTCAATTTATCGAGAGGAGGCGGCTTATCGCACGAATTGTAAGTTTCCAACATAGCGGTCGGCATGGTGGCGCGCGAAAATATCTGGAAAAATAGTATAATATTGCAACGATGACCTTCCTAGTGGTAGACCACATTTTATCTTATATATTGATATAAATACCATTCCCATATTTTTCTACTGTTAACTATTCCTATTGTTAACTATTATAAATGTGCGATATTACACATTTAGAACACGACTGCCAATTTTAGAAAGGTGTTAGATTTACAATCTCAATTTTTCATATTTCTCATAATCATTTTTTATATATCAACACCAATTATTTACTAATTAAAGGTATGCATAACGTTACGTAATAGGAAATAGTTAAATAACAAATTTAAATTGTCTTTTGTTTTAATCAAGCGTATCATCTGTGAAGAATTTTATGCCTTTACTTCATAGATAGACGTTTCTCAGATTGGTACTTTGTTGGCATATTTACTAAAATATTGCACAAATGCTTTATGAGTAGAAAGGACAATTTTTTCGAGTTCCAATGGCGCCGACTGAGCTCAGCGCGCTGGCTGTTTGCGCCGGCGTTCTGTTGCCCATGGATCTTTTTGCAGTCAGTATCCGTTGTCGATATAGCTTAACACTTATTGATTGATTAATTAATAATTATGCTGTTACGATTTTATTTTTGTTGTCCGGTGGTGTACAACATGGTCACAGGCATTATTTATTATTTTGAGCATTTCAAAAAAATTAAGTTTGTAGTTTTCCTATTTGATTTCCAAAAAACAACTACCATCATGGAAGATCATGGAAAATTTCAAGATGCTCATATAGAAGATTCATAAAATATTATAACAATTTCAATAGACTAGTAGAGGCAATAGATAAAGTACAAAATCCTTCATTGTCGTTAATGGAGTCAGCGCAAATAGTGGACGTTATATACACACAGTTTTTTATTAACAAAGCTTGACGACGTTTCAAAAAGATTCAGATTTTGGCGCATTAAGATAAATTTATAGTGATTGTGCGTCTACAGATCCGTTACAGAATGTCCAAAGGTTATTTTAATTATACAATTATTACATCACTAGATGTCGAACGGTCGTTCTCTTTATATAAAAATATTTGTGGAAACATACTTTATGGGAAAAACTGCGGAACTTATTATTATTTACGTTATTTTATAAATTAAAACTTGTTACATTACTTACATTATTTTGTTACGTACCTACTAGGGTTATACGCACGCCTATGGTACTCGAGCCATTTTGTCCGCTCTATTTACGAGTAAAACGATTGGCGTTTGATTCAGGAAGTAATACAATTTATTACTTATCTCAGACAGCGGATTTAAAAACACGCAATAACGGACAAGCTGACAAGTGTTTTTTTCTCGATGAATAATAAAGACACACAATTAAATACTTTAACAAAGTGTAATGAACAACATACTTACAATTATAAATATAAAGGCTCGTTATTATTAATATGTAAATAAGAATAGTGAGTATTTATTATAGAAAGTAAAATAGAACTTATATAAATGGTTTCTTTTTTTTTTATTAATTAAACTGGTTTAATTTAAATGAATAAAATAAAAATATGTAATAAAATGTATTTCTTTTTGAGACGCGGGGAGGGCGAACATAAAATCATTCACCTTTACCAATGTCATGAATAAAATAAATTTTAATTACATAGATTAATATTTTCCTGCAACAGAAATTTTAATATAATTAATTTTGTTATCAAAACTTATGAAATTCTGCAAACAAATAGTTTTAATGGAAAATATTCTAGTTGTAATAAAACATTATCTAATTTAAATAAAAAAATATATTAACATAAGTGTAGCCAATGGTTGAAAAGTTACTATATTCTCAATTGATGGAAAATTACACTCTTCTAAATATCTCATGTGATTTGTCTAAAATAATTAATCATTATAGTTATTTTTAGTTTTATTCCCATAAAAACAAATATAAGTTTTTGAACTAATATGTAAACTCAAACAATTTAATTTATAATGCATTATATTATTTAAAAGTTTATCACAGTTAAATATAGTGTTTACTTACTTATTTCCTGTATTTCTTGTTTTCATTTGATACAGTTATCATTTTTTCTCCTTCTTTTATGTTTATTAGCAATTTAATGAACAGCAAAGTAATTTAAGATTTATTGACCTAACATTTCCATTGCTTCAATTTTTTTATTGTAGTATTTTACAAAGTAACACGTACTCCTTATCAAAATATCATATTGTATATGAAGAAGCAAAATATTTTTTACATTATTAATTATTTTTATGTTAGATTGATCATAATGTCTGAAGATTACTATCAATAATAAATGAAACCACAATTAGGGAACCTACAAGTTTTAATTTTGGACAAAATCATTTATTTTATCGCGACATTAAATGGTTTCTACTAAATTGTCAAAACCAAGATTCCTGACTTCTTATTAATGAAAATGTTTTTATATAATTTTTTTTTTGAATCTTACAAAATTCATTTAAGTCATGTTTTATATCAGTGGGTATTCATTATATAGGATTTCAGGATAATTTCTGGCGTAACTTTATGTTTACATACATCAGATACTAGGCAATATAAAAAAAAACAACTAAAGCCCCTCACGAAGTAAAACATGTAGTTAACATCCTTTTGCCTCTTTTCTATATGCCTGTACAGGTGGTAAACAGGCACATACATTGTTTACATCGTGTGGGATCATATCGTGTCCATCCCAAATTTCCGAAAATAACCAAATTTAGTGTATTTGGCAAATTACATCTTATTTCAAAAATGCAAGTTTTACTCGCCAGGAATACCTAGATATGCTATTAGTTTACGGTATCTGTTTATTTCAGATTAAAACAATTCAGCGAGGTCAAAAATACAAGCCCTTAATTAGTTTTAAACATGCCAGCAATTTGAAACTGAATGTTTCAAACCGTGTTTTAAAATGTGAGAGGAAATGTTTTTTTCTTTTCACAAAAAAAATAATGCTGTGAAAATAACTGAAATGTATACTTCACTTTAATCTTATTGACCTACTACTAATATAGTACTATCAAAATAAGACACTAGCTTAAAATTCCACTTTCCACATGCCAAAAAAGAGCTGCAACTGTGCTAGCTGTATTCGTCCTAAATCTAACAATTTATTGATCCAACCCAGAGATGTTCTGTCATAAGGGACATCAGGTTCTTTATTTTTTATCGGATTGCCTTACAGTTCAAGTTTTAGGACTTAGTCTTAAGTTTTAGGACTAGGTCTCTGGTAATGAGATCACAACCTTGCTAAAATTATGCCAGAAACTATACTGAAACTCTGTATTTCCAGTCAGTACTCGTTTATTATTGTCTGTTTTAACTCTATTGAAACATTTTAGATTTTTAGATAAATTAGCTAGTTATATTCAAAATTACTGAAAAGAAGTTGTAAAAAGTCAATAAAAGATAACCTAAAATATTTATCAAAATAAAGTCATTTATCAAATACCCACTCATAATGTAATCATGAATGAAATTTCAAAATTGTTGAATTGTCTTGAACCAAATTTGGACAACTAGTTTGTCAAATTTAATTAATAAATTAAGCCAATAATTTTGATTTCAAATAAAAGATACACATCTCAGATATACAACTTTTCTTGTTAAAATCCTATTGTAATAATATAATTTTATATAAAAACGTAATTTTCAAGATGATAATTAAATTTTAATTATGATAATTTTATCACACATTTATCTACCATTATCTTGTTTATACATAAACTTTATAAAGCTACATAAATGTTTGCAAAATATAATATTACAATTAACCTTTATTTTATCATTACTTTTTTTTTTAAGAAATCTGGCCTATATTCGGAATCCGATTTTTTAATTCGTCTATCTTGAAGGAAAAAATAATACATATATATTTACCTAAAATTCAAGGAAAACTAGGCTACCTAATAGTCAAGTAAATAGCATAATCTAAATATTTTATAATTATACACTGCCCTTATTCATCATAAATAAATCTGTCATTTATACCACATTCGAATCCACACTAGGTATACTCTCTAGCGAAAATTATTCTCCTTAGATAAATGCATCACCGTAAATCTGTTAGAAAACCTTCATTAAGCTATGTAAATTAAGTTAAATGCCATTTCCCTGATAATCACTGAATAATAAATGTCCCCCTCCTGCTTTGGAATTCATAGCTACACCTCACTGGAATTTATAGTTGGCATTTACTTGTAGCAGGTGGACATTGTGTAAAGTTCATAAATATTTTATTTAATAGATTTCGCATATGTATAGTTCGACAAAAAACTGACTAATTTAATTCAAGTCGACTCCTCATATTTATGATACAGCAAATATGGTAATAGTAAAAAAAATGGGATAACTGGTAATAACAGTCTGCGAACTTAATTTTTTCAAGTATAATCTTACCGAAATTTATTGTATTTAATGACATAATCTTAATTAAGTGTACCTGTTGATCAAAAACGACAGCGCTCTTAAAGGCCTTCCTCATATGAATATCTTGCAACGATACCTCCTCCACGGTACTGTCCAGCTGCGTCACCTTAATCGCCAATCTATCTATTCTTGCCTGCAGTGAATTTGATCTATCGTACAATTGTTGCGCATCTCTGGCGAGTTCTCCAAAAAGGTCTTCTGCATGCCTGAAATGAAAATTTTCGATACAATTTTCCAAAGAAAATTGACGTATATTGTGATTTATGTGATAATCTTTCGCAATACATTCAAGTGTGGGTGCATACTAACATGTTAAATGAGAGAAAGTGTATAGAGAAATATTTTAAATAGGTATTTAACATTTATTAATCTGAAATGAATTTGAATAATTAACTAATTCATTCATTTGAATAATATAACTATTCTCTGAGGAGACACACAGCTTCTATCGCAAATAAAATTACTGATAAAAGGAATGTCTACCTCCTAAAGTTTTTTTAATGTTTAAACAAGAATATTTAAAATAATTTATTGTAGATTTAAAACAGTTATTTTCTATATTGAATTATGTTTGTCTGAAATTAAAAATATAATTAAAACAGAGTATTCAAATAAATAAAAAATAACTATAGGAAAAATACTTGAAAACGTCTGAAATTCTAATTAGTAAAACATAGTACTTTTTAAAATACACACACTTTTTATAATACAGGTACTTTTTCATATGCACAATTGCAAAAAAGTATATATAAAAACTTTTATTCAAATATCAAAATATACCAATTTTTCTGATAGATCGTACTATCTTTTTCTATCTACCCAAGAACTGCATATGGTCAAAATACTTATTTATTTTACTTTGAGCAAACTAAAGAAAAAATAATAATTTCAAGATACTCTCTACCATGAACAATCATTTAAAACCAGCCCTTTTTAAGGCCTATATTTATTTATATACCTTATTTATACATTTTATTAGAAATCTTGTGAGGGATAATATAATTAAGTACTTATTAGTTGGATGTTTAAAAATCTGTAAATAAAGTTAACCAAAAAGACAAACAAGCAGGAGCATTAGATACTTTTTTTATATCTGCAAGCCTTTAATGCAAAAACAAATGTATAACAAAACAATTTCCTATAAACTATAAAAATACTATAACTTTATATTATTCCCAGATAATGTCAATTTATGTGATATGGACAGGTATATACATTTTCGGTTTCTATATATTTTTGTATAATTCTGTATTACAAATCAAATTCCATCACATTGAGTACATTCCATTTATCCACACACGATATTGTAATGCGCGTGCATATGCATATTTCGACAGCAATGCTATCATCCTCAGCAAGAAATCTTGTTCTCTATTTGAATAAGAAACTGAGTTTGGAGTTTGCTTTCGAACTTCGATTGATAATACAGACGCATTATAATATTGTTTCTGGTTAATTGGTGTGCAATGACTTTTCTGTTAGTGAAACTACAAAAGTGCTGTCCAATGTAGATGCTATCTATTGCATATAAAACTATGCAACAAATTTGTTTAATTATTACCAAATAATAAAACCAATATTAAAGTGAGAAGAAAATGGTTGACAACGGGCACTGAGATATACTACCCATCACATTACATAAATTAGTATTTGTTTTATGTTAACCGTTGTTACCACTAAATATGGTTATATTAATTGGTGTGTACCTTGACAACGAAGACAGCTGTCTCACAGTATTGGCCAGAGTTCCATTGGTCACACCCTCTAGCTCCGAAGGTAAGGGGTAATCTTCAGGAAGGGTACCTCTGGTTACGTAAACTGGTTCTATCACACGCTTGGGTAGTGGCATGGTGAAAGTTGTTCTTATAGCCACTTAGTAAACCCTCAATTTTGGACGTTCATCATTAGCCAAATTATGCTGGAACAAAAAAAAATGTACATAAGTTACCAGTGACGATAAAAGAAATGGTGAGCCTGAGCCTTTATCTCGATCATAATGGATTCCAAAAATTCACATTATTCACATTTTTCCAAAAATTTACTTGAGAAAATTGCCCTAACAAAAACAGAAACATAAATTTAGTCTCCGAATTGTTTTATATGTATTAATGTAAAGACTAGGAAGTCTATTCTTCACAGCTTGTTTAATTGCTCCATGCTATGAAAATTTACATTTCTTATTACTTATGTATACTTCTAATTTAAAAATGATAAAGTAATGATTTTTTTGGTAACTTCCAAGACTGTTAATTAACGGATATAACATACCAGTATTTACCTATTCGTTGTAACAACCACGATAATTTATTGGTACATTCTGTATTAGGACACGATAAAAGGAAATTCCAATTAAGTTTAAATTAAAACAAACAAGTAGTTTAAACATGTAATAATTCATGGAGCCGCGAACCACTGTTTGATGCAAATTGGAGGTCTATGGTTACAACTCATTAATGCCGCAACACAGCAATCGAGACACATTTAATTGCCAAAAAAGACATCGAAAGCACAAAAGAGACGACGATGGAAACACAAGCACGTTTTCTACGTCAAGAACGAATTTATTTGATGGATGGAATGACGTCAAGCATCGGTGGATATAAGACACTAAGCAGGATGCAACAGGAAATTGAAAATACGGCTGTTGACCTATTTCTCTTGCCTTGTACTTTATAAGATTTTAAATTAAATCCATCGCAATTCGCATCGACGATTCAATAACGAAAAGCTATACTGTTTTATTGGAAATCTTCTACAAAAGGTTAGAACTATACGGCTGAGAAGGCGTTATAATATCCCCTGCGTCCGTAAATATGTGGAATCCTATGGGTTAGGAATATTTCCGCAGGAATTTAGTCCAAAGACGAGCAGTTATATAGGACTTGGTACGGGCGAGGGAACGGGAAGGGAAAACAAAAATTGATTCCAACTGTAAAGTGTATTATTTGCACATATTTTTAAATTTTAAAACAATTTTTAAATTGTGTATTATTCTATTTAGTTAATCAAAGCTGTAACTCAGAAATTGTATTAAAATACGCACGGTGATTGGCTTATCGGCAGAATCCGATAAACCAATAGGAGTAGTACTGTAAGCAGCTGTACATATTAAGTAGAATTCACCATATACAATTCAGAAATTGGGATTATTCTTTTAGGGAAGTTTGATTGGTCAAGAGATCAACAATTTAAATAGTATAGACCAATCCGAATGCTAAAAACGAAATGGAATTGTGTAGTTTGTTTTGTACAATAAAAATATGAGTAAGCTAAGGCATGGTTTTAGGAAACAAGGTTCTAACAATTTGCCTAAAATTGATTTTGAAATGGTGCTACTTAAAAAGGTTATGTTTATATTTTGATATTTATTTAAAGCTCTTTTTCTCATCATATAAAATGTAATAGATCATTGGAAGTTGTGAATTTGACGCCACTAGCAATCCCTTGGTAACGTCAGTGCAGACAAAAATTATAAATAAAAATTAATTCTACTCAAAATTTAGCAAGGCTAACCCATAAAATCTTCTTCAGTCCGGCCCTGGAATAATTAAATGCAAGATAATTAAAACTGTAATTCTGAATAAAATAATTTACTGTGTCAGTTGCAAGGCAAAATAAATTAAGGGGGTATTCTAGTCTATAATTTTGAAAAAATCGATTTTCTTACATATTCATGAAGTTTAAATCTTTAAGAATGTCCTCCAAAGCAAATTCGAAAATTCAAAATATTTACGAAGTTATAGCTATAGCTATAGTGACCATTATTTGACTTTTACCGTGGCGGCTGCCTTAAATTTTTGTTCAAAACTTTAAACGCGTTTCTCTCAAAACTACTTTTTTCAACCTAGTTGACATAACTCAAGATCTATAGAACCGATTCACTTTAAATTTGGCAAGGATGTTCAGCATATGACTATCATCCCTACCATTCTTGCATCAAAATATTTTTACTATTTTACAAAAATTCTAAACTTCGAAAAAAATGGAAATAGCCCACCGTTTTGCGATTTTTTTTTCTTTGGTACCAATGATAATGACATTCTTACTAATTAAGAATCTGCCTATAAATGTTGTTTCAGATGAACAGAAGGGTGGCAATCATGTCAGCCAGCTTACCCCTTTTTCAATTATTTTTTTTCATAGATTTTTCTTATGTTCCTAAAATATTAATAAATATGTATATTGTGAAAAAATGGATAGTAAAAATATATTTTTTTTCCGCCAAAGAAACACCAGAAGCCCAAAATTTAGGCTTCTAGACTAGAATAATAGAATTAAGTATTATATGAAATTTGATTTTGAAATTTTGGATTTTTCTGTTAGGTATGGCAAAGTATGGCAAAAAACTTACCCACTTAGTTTTAGTTCCTTATTCTCCTACTTTTGAATTCCTATATAAGTTTAAAAAATATTTACAGGGTAAACTTTTAGACGTGTATAAAAAAATTACTCTCTTGATCCGGTTCTGGATTTTAGATCAAAATTCTGCGACATACTTAGTTAAAAACGTTGGCTTGAATTAATAAATCACCCTGTATATCAAGAATTAAAAAAATATATTTGGTTTATTTTATTGAACATTGCATATATGTACATACATTGTATTCCATAAGCAAGTGTTAATTACATTGTCTATGAAATAGTTTATTTTTATTTTCAAACTGAGGATTTGTTCTCAATGACTTGACATTGACAATAATACACAACAAATTGACAAGGAAAAGAGCCTATAACGAATATGTACAGAAAGAAACACAAATACAAAAGTGCTGTATTAGCAGTATCGTAATAAAAGTAATTTAATTTATACAAACTTACCGAGCAAATTGTTTGATTTATTATTATCACACTAAATTACGTAATACGCATGCTATTGGATAATGCACAATGAGTGTCGACATCTTTAGCTAAGAAATATTTTATGGAAGAAAATTGTACGGTTTTGTTTGCAGCAATTTTTTATAATACAAACTAAATTCACATTTACACTTGAACTGAACTAAAATTCTTATCTATCAAACAATTTACTTACACAAAAAATAAATGGTGATAAAGATGATAAGACTAGTCCAGCTATTTGACTATCTCAATTCCTGTGACTGTAACGTTTTATAAGAAATATTTCATAAGGATATTTCTCTTGGCCATATAAATTACATAGAGGTGTTATTATTGTTAACATACATACTCGTATTAACAAGTCTTAATTATAGCAAAAATTATTTCAATGTTATACAATTTACATGGTTCTTGATGGATAAAAATATGTTTTTAGTAATATTGATCGAGAACGGACCAAATATCTTATTGAAGCAAAACACTGTTCCCCTTAAAATCGTTTATAATGCCGACATAGTCTTATCCTTTTAATGAGTACATGCGGTAATGAAGATGACGTCATTTAATTCTACGATGATGCAAAAATTTACCCAGGAATGTGAATAATAGACTCCTATACATCTTTATAAATAAAATCGTTTATGAATGATGTGATGACCAAGTACATGTTTAAGCTATTAAGTAGGTAAATTAATTGGGAATGACAGAACGGCGTCTAGTTCAAAGTTGTGAAATCTACATAATTTTCCTCAGATTTTATCGTAAATAATTCGTACTAAAAGAACTTTTATAAACCACATCTATATTTAGTTTTTTTTAATGTGTATATAGGAAACGATTAATACAGAGTGTTTCTAAAATAGAAGAAAATTTCTACTGCATGCGATACGCGATAAGACAAATCGATAATATAAACATGTGATCTAGGATGTAGTCGTTTATTAAGAGGTTTGAACCGTTAAAACGTCTAAATTTTCTGTTAGAATAGTTAGCCTAAAATTATAAAATTGCTTCTATTTGTAAATAATGTAGACTGCCATAGAAAAGTCACAAAAAATGTCAAACACTAACGCAAAGTGTCCGTTGGTTCAGAGTTTTTTAAATTTAACTTGACTGACAGAACATTCACCAAAATGTCAAAGAATCGAAATGTTATTGAACAGATATAGGAAAGGAACATATCCTTTTCTATATCCGTTATATATTAAATTTATACCGATATAAAAATGATCTTGGCAAAAGAGGTCCTAAAATGGTAAAATAACTGTAGGAGCCTAGGTATCGTGCATTTGTGTTAACCATGGACCAACACCTTGGAACAATATAACTGATATCTCAATAGAATCCCTATTTGAGTAATCTCAAAGAGGTTATACCGTATCAAGTGATTAATTTCTATTTGTATAGGGCCAGCTAATTGTCCGGATTTGGACTATTTGTTATGGGGACATTTGACCAATAACCTTTACTTGAACAAACCAAAAATATCAACTCAATGTTCGTCAAAATAGGAGCCAGTCACTTTATTGTGGTATATCTTTTGTAGTTTTTTTAACTACCGATTTGACGGTTTTATTAATTAGTTATTTTATCTATTCGTATATTAGAACGTGAAAACGCCTCGATATTATGTTAATGGTAGTTAATTTTATTACCGTCGTTCTAAATGTTAATTTGCAAACGTGTTAATAATTCTAATTTCTTATATTATCCTCTTCGTTTCCTGATTTGGGAAATCTAAAACATCAAATAAAAATAATGTATAACCAATTCATTACCAGTCATTAATTCTACTTTTTTAAGAGATATGTTCATTGATAACTACATATTTTCTTCAAATAAATAACAATGTTCCTGAATTGTCTCTGTCCTTTTCTTGAGTCACGGTAATATTTTAAATTAAACTTTTCTGTTATACGCCGTAACAACTAAAATTTATTGTTGAAGCTAAAGTTGTCAAAAAAGGTTGACAAAAAAATTGATAATCCAAATGTTTTTATATTTTTTTCAAATAATGAACAGAAAAATCATGTAAACGCCTGTGGATCCTGTAACTCCCTAGAACGAATTTATTTTCATACACTACATTTATAAAAATTTCTATTTAAAATTTAATTATACAATTATACTTTTTTATTACCAAGGGCAAATCCCTTGACTGACAAAATAGTCGGTTCAATTTTATCATATGGCGGGTGGTAATGCTAATATTAGCAATGCATCGCCATCGAAATAGAATGTAATGAGACACTTTCGATATGACGTCCTGAACTGATGTCGTTAATTAAGTATTTGTAGTTAGAGTATTTGTAGAGTTAATTATTCTCCTGATGAATAGAACAGTTTTGAGACCAACAGTATGATTAATACTAAAATTAAGTCATCATTGTACAATATATGTATGTATATTGCACAGGAACTATCAAGTGTCTCATTACATTATCTCTTGATGGTACATAAAAAACACATTTACAGCGTTATAAAATTAAAGAAACGTTATCATTTAACTATTACAGTAAGTAGCATATCTATTTATAAGTTATTTATGGATTAAGATAAAAGGGCTATACAGCTCAACTACAATTTTATTATTTTCAGTCTTTAAACAAGAGCGAAGAAATTGTTTATAAAAATATTACTACGACGCTCAATTGATACTCTCACATGGCAGTATTCAATAAAAATGTGGTTGACACACGTCACTTCCAGCGTCTATAGCGACTTTACTCAAATGACCAAGTAAAACATAATATTAGCATTAAATAAAGTGTATGTTTTTATATATTTGGTATTTCAATTTGATACATCACCAAAAATTGAATTTAAAATAACATTACGACGTTATCAAGTTATTATTTTTTTTCGAATACTATTTAATTTCATCCAATCCTCTCACAAGAGAATTTAATTTATTTTATTACAAAAAAATTAGTAAACTATCGAATGCTAACTTATTATACCCATTCTAGAATTAATAGTTCTTTTGAGGCTATAGAAGTTATAAACAGTCTTAATTCAAATAATATCTTAGTTAGTCAAAATTAAATATTCGAAATAACGCCTTCTACAGCTTAACGTACCCGAGCCCGTCTGAAATAGTAAATGACATTCTAGAGCCATTCTGGTGGTATACCTTGAATCTTGAATTTTATATCAAATTCTACCTTCCAGAACTTCGGTTTGTTTCTTTGTAAATCGGTGCTTTTAAATAATTGCAGTAGAAAATTTCACCAGGGTTTAAGTCTGGTCATTTTGTTGGCCACCCATAGGTTCTGATAGTCTAATTCAACAACCTGGGAATACCTCAACATCACTTAAAGGACTTGTAGGTGTTAGAGCCAAATATTCGGACAATAGGTTGATATATCATTGTCCAGATTATTGTCCATTGTTAACTAAGTGAATTAATAACTGCAAATAAAACGTTTAGGGCTTTATCCTGATTTATCGCTTATTTGAGACACTCAGGGTTCGGAACACCTTTGATATGTCCTGCATCTCTAAATTTTGTAACCAATATTGAACTGATGGATTGGATAATAAAATTTCCTTCTAAAGGAAACTATAGGATGTGATTTGTGAATAAAACTAATAATATTTGACAACCTGAGGTTTTTTATTCTTATAAATAAAGCTGCAAATTGAAAAGACTATTGCTTCAAAGTTTCCTTTGAGGTCATTGATTGTTGCTATCTGAGTGGCGTACGTTCTTCCCTTGACATAACCCCAAAGAAAAAAGTCCAATGGTGTTAAACCACATGATCTTGCAGGCCAATTGATGTCAGCATTCTTCGAAACAACATGACCAGGAAATTTGGAATGCAACAGAGTTATGGTTGCACGTGCTGTATACCACGCTGCGCCGTTGCACATGTTCAAATCCAGATCATCAATTTAGTAGAAAAAGAAACTGTTTAACATGTCACCATAGTGTTTCCCATTTACTGTGATTACCAGCTCCATTTTCAAAAGAGTATGGTCCAATTACTCCACCATTCCAAAATGCCCACCAAACCACCATCTCTGTGGATGCATTACTTTTTCGTGAACAGCATGTGGATTTTCAGCACCTCAAATTAGACAATTTTATTTGTTGACGTATCCGTCAAATTGAAAATGTGCTTCATCACTGAACAAAATTTTGTTACAAAGATTATCATCACTCCCTTTCTTTTCTAACACCCAATTAACAAATGTACAATGTTGTAAACGGTTTGTAACTTTTAATTGTCGTGTCGACTCAACTTTATATGTTTACAGGTGCAGATCTTTCTTTAAAATCCGATGCGTGGTGACTTTACAGCTTCAATTGTTATAGATATTCGAATTGATGTGTTTGGGTACTCCTGTACACCTTCTTTCACTGCAGCAATATTTTCATGTGACTAACCACTACGAGGACGTGGATATTATTGGTGTTGCCTCATCAATGACAGAACCCGTCTCTTCAAATTTATTGATTAAGTTACGGACTGTTAACTCTGTCGGCATTTCCTTTTGCTCTAATTTTGTGCGAATTTTTCTTGATGCAACGGTAAACGATCGCTCACTTTCATAAAACAGTTGTACACAAACTATTCGTTGTTGAACTGTTGAAAACTGCGGCATTCTGACGTCGTATGGTTTGTAAATGACAGTCGTTAAATATTGACGCCCTATCTTTCACAGAACACAAATGACGCCAATTCAAATCCTATAGTTCTACATGAGACACCCTATAGATGAACAATATTAAATAAATGACAAACTTCTTTGGGTAAACGTGGTCAATCTGTGAGTCCCCCATCACTAATATCCAAATTCCTTCAATTTCAATTAACTTTGCCATTTTTAATTAGTATTAAAGAAAAATTGTCAGTATCAACTACAAATAGGTTCTTAATAAAAACAAATTACAAGCATAAAACTAATGAATTTGTCTTACCATAGTTTTATCTTGAAGTTTTTTATTTAAAATTGAAACTTTATTTTGTTTTTACCCTCTATATTTCTAGAACTAGTTAACGATTAGGACTACACTTATTCTAAACACCTTATATATTAGAATATGTTAAAGAGTGCAATCCCTTACATCCCTAAAATTTATTACTAAACACATTATTTTCTAATAGTGATATTTTAATTTAACATAGACTAATTCATACACGTGTAATTTTTGTCATTTCGACTGTCACGACCTAAATAATGTTCTGAATACCTAATCCTTTAATTAGCAACAAAAATTATCGCAAGGAAATTGCGGTTTTATCCACCCTAGATATTTTAACGCCCAGTTTTATTCCTCAAGTATCGAGTTAACCTGGGTTTTAAAACCCAATCCTTTCATTCCGCTTAAATATAAATGCATCTACGTTTCAGACGAATCATTCTATGTTATATTTACTAAGCGTATACCATGTAAAAGGTCATGCAACAGTACTAACAAAGATCCGTTTATTTATTATAAATTATTCGCTAATCTAATCTCCCATTTAATAAACGAACCAACAAAATACTCCACAACGACTGCTGTTCCACTTAATTCTAGTTTAGCTGTACCGTACTGAAACGCACAATTGAAATGAACTCGAAAGCATGTTATCAGTTGATTGTATCTCTTTCTCCAATTATCTATCAACACAAACTTTTCTGGGGCTATTTTAATAGCATGACTAATTCTGGAATTGTTTCGATTTGTTAGTAGGTATTACTTGAAAGACTGATAGATCTTACGATATATTCTTCATAAATAATGTGGGAAAATCAATCAAGCAAGTAAAATAATCAGGCATAATGTATACACATACTTTTTACTTTTTGATATATTTAAGAATAAATCTTGTAAAAATATATTATGTTTACATTGTCAAACCTAACTCAAACTTTCTTCTAAGGGTATGTTCGCACCTCATCATCCTGACTAGGTATCATGACGATTTTATGTAATTTGAAATTTAAAATTATCGTCTAAATGGAACAAATCATGAATAAAGCTCAAGTAAAATAACATTGCGTATTTTTCCGTGTGGTTCTAATATTGTATTGGAAATTTTGTTATTTTATTTACAACTTAAAGAAGAGTTAAGTACGGTCCTGTACGGTTAGCTTAACGCACACATGTTAGTGGGGTCAGCGGGTGTATTGTCGTCAGGACAAAAAAGTTCTTTTACGTTGCAAATTAATATGCTTTTAAGTCTTTCGCATTTTTCGAAGTTAGTTATTCAAATTATTTGAACCGAATAATGAACGCTTGCAAAATTCGGCAAATATCTCCCGTTTAAAAGATTTTTTTACAATGATTGCGATTATGCGTGATCGTGGTCTTTCTATATATTTCGTAACAAGTAAATGAAAGTGAATTTGGCAAGAATTTTATTCATTTCTATCGTATCAAAAGGTGCAGCCAATGAATAATTCCCAAAAATAATGGCATAACGATTAGAACATGTCTGTGCGATTGTGTACACAAGCCCATATCTTACTACTTTCACGACCACTGGCCCATATTAAATATCGCAAGTGACAGTATGGGAGCGGCCCTACACAGCAGTAATTAATTCAATTTGTGCCGAAATCAGAATTCATTTTACTTTCAGCAATTTCACTAAACGAATTTGGGACATTCGATCGTAATTGCGATCAGATACTTATGCTCAAAAAAACCTAAATAATAACTCGAAGAAAAAAATTGTAGCAAGTTGCGTGTAAAGTGTATAACTTAATTAAATTACAATTCAAAGAGCGGGGAAACGTATTTGGACAATTAGTCACTGCATATTAAAAATGAACCAGAGAATTTATTGAATCAATAACTGATTGTGATTAGCATGACTATTGAACTTGACGAAAATGGATGTTCATAAATAATTATGTATCATGAGCAACGAGTATTTGACGAATTTTTAATTGTAGGAAAAACATTTTATAACCATTTCGGCAATATAGTTATAAACAAAAGGGTTTAGGTTTGCAAGACATTTTAGTATATTTAATTTCTAGAAATAATCGCTTTGACGACAAACTAGTTGTTTATAAAATAAATTAAGGACGTACTCATACACATCTATGAAACAGAACATAAACGTAAAATTAATAGTATTCTTTAATTGCATACTGAGGTAAATACGCCTAGGAAAGCGAGTACATACCTATGTATATAATAATATAATAACAGTAAACGGCAAAGTATGTTATTTCGCTCAAGACGTGAATGTTTCATATCATGTAATCTCGCATGTAACACACTCAAGATCATTATTTATATTAAGAGAACCTGGTTAATGTTTATCATATAAAGTTCATAAAATAAAGGCGCATAAAAACGTTTCAACTACATAAAGAATGTCAGTTCAGAAGCTATGAAGAAAATCTAAACATATGGGCAATAGATCGTGGAATAAAAACAAATTGAAGCCGTTTATAATAAGGCTGTTTAGACAATAAGGAAGTGAGTCATTTGGGGGAGGTTTTCAGCACCGCACGATTACGATTTCGTTAAAAACGGAAATAATAACGATACGGAGATAAAAATACCTTGATAACAAAATGATTCACCACGTTAATGAAGGAACATGAAATGGGTATTTAAAACTTAGATGACATACTTTATAATTAATAATAATTTAACCCTGACCTGTCTCAAGTCTTTGCAACGTTGATAACGTGAGAAAGTTACACATACATCCTTTTAAACAAGCCGTGATAATTTTCTGTCAACATTTTTTAAATCTGTTGGGTGGTCAATAAAATATTCAGACGTACAATACGACGAATATAAAGGACTTGATACGTAAACAGTCCCCTTCTTCAGAATTTGTAATAATTTAAGTCCATCCCCTTACTGAACGTTATTCTGTTATTGGCTAATTACTATTTTTTATAACAAAAATGTCAAATAGAAAGGCAAAGGCCAACAAACCTTTTAAATGTCAGAAAAATAAGTAACATTTTCCTACCTCTCGAGAACAGGAAAACACCATATTTTCACAAACACGATTAGGACTATAAGTAAAACGCACACAGATTACATTTAATTAGTAATGTGATTATTAATTTATTAAATATATCAGAAAATGGCGAAGCGATACACCCAGCAAAGATCTCACAAACATACTGTCGCCACACCTACAAATACAAAACCACTAGATTTGTTACTATGAATATTGCAGTCATGCCAAATTCGGAATATTAATTTATTTCCTTGAGCCGTCACAGCTACAGATTTTGTTTATTAGAACTAATATTTAGGTTCTGTAGATAAAATAAACTATCCTTTTTTATAAATTATATTTATAAAATAAAAATAAATAAATACAGTACAAGGATTAACAACATAATACAAAACATTAATTACATACATTAAAAATAACACTATAGTTCAGTACACTGAATACATAAGTGAATATATTTTATAAACCATTTAAAAGATTTATTAATTAATATGAATAAGTCCAAAAAATGTTAAAACAAGAAAATAAAAAAAATTATTTACAAACGTATAGATGTTCATAACATCGAATGAGTATTTTATTTCACAAATATAATTACGCAGATATTAATATGCAATATGCAACAATACTAAAAAACACATAGGTGCATACAGGTTTTCTTTTATAACATTGACATATTTACTACAAATATTTAATATAATAATGGTAGTACGATTATTAGGTTGGCACACTACAATAAAATAATTTATTATAATATATATATATAGAGCGTTTATATACATCTATATCACTAATTTCGGCTTACAGAGTTATAAAGTAAGCTCATGATAAAATGAAATATTACTTGCATTTATATTTTTCAAAAAAAAGATATATCAAAACTGCCATCTCATTCCGTTTTATCTTTCAGGAAACGCTCTATACGTTATAGACCAATTAATTTGCAAGTGGTTAATTTGAATTAGCATACAATTCAAATATGTACTATAAATAACTAATTGATACAGGGCTAGTAATAAATATTACATGTATATTCAATAAAATAATATGGACACAATTTAGTGACTGTAAAACACATATTTAGGTGAAAAATTTAATTTTTCTTTGTAGAAAACATTAGATAATACTGTTATAGATGAGAATACGCTATATTTTTGTATGTATATTTTCACCTAAAAAAGTACTTTGAAATTAAAAGACTTTACATAAACGGTTTTCAATACAAAACTGAAATAACTTAATGGCTTTCAATGATTTCTCAATTTCATATCAAACAACTTATTGTTTTATTATTTATTTAATTTCACGCTAGTCGATACACCATATTATCAGGTAAAATTGTGATTTGTGTTCTTTTATTATAATGAAAATTCTATTCACTTTCATATAGTACACATATTTCATCTGCAAACTGTGTGTAAGTGTTCTTCACAATTCCTTATGCGCTTTTGCAAGGTCCTCACTTAATCTACATATTATACCAAACAATTTACAACACACATCTTACAATTAGTGCAGAAAATAGAATTATTATATCGAATATACATGTGACATTTTTAACATACTATACTATAATTCAAAAATTGCAACAATTTTACTAGAGATACACAGTATCAACTTATCAATATAAAAATTATCAATTACAGTAAAAACCACAATCCTTTAAAAGCATTTTTTTACATCCTTCAATATGAAGTCATTAAACTATCACTAAAAATCTATTATATTTTATTCAATAGAAAACTTTTTAGGGATGATAAAAAAAATAATAATAATCTTTCTCGAGCATCTTGCAATAAGTTTGTTACACTTCATAAGTATTCTAAACTATCCGAACTGTTAAATACTTTCTAAGACTCTTAGAATGCATCTAAGACTATAGAAGTATATCTGTTTGGAATAATAATATAAACAACCATATTTACAAAAAGAAAATCACAATAATCTTGTGCACAAGTGATTATATATATGTTGCATTGTGTAGCTTAAAGATAATACAAAAGTATTAAATATATACTAGGATTAGATTTGTTACAACTGTTTTTCTAATTTTGATATTTTAGTGATGTTATTAGTTGTGTTAAGAATGTCTCCATTTTCACCTAAAATAATCCTACAGTATAAGGAAATTTAGTGACAAGTTGATCAATTCCTCATTAGACTCAGTCTTAAATTAAAGAAGTATTAAACAAATCGATCAAGAGTATTTTACTGGCATAATAACAATTATTATTTTAATTGTTGTCTCTGAATCGAATTCTACAAAGTACCATTAATCCACAGTTTTTTTCATAAGTAAATGTCATTCTCTGTGAATTTATAACTTACCTTTATATTCCACTTACTTGACAAGAATTGGTAGTTCTGTAAAGTGGGATACGTCTTAATTATCTATGAACATGTATTCATTCTCAATTTCGAATTAGTATAATCCAAACCACAGTAAATAACGGTTATTTATACATATAAGACATTATAAGCTGTAGGTACTGTACGAAAACATTTTTGCATTTTATAACTGAGATAAAGAGTATTATTGCACTTGTTATGTTATCCAACTCGGCCTAACAATCTTGTTTTATAAATAATGATTTTACACATGGCAGTTGTCTAAGCTCACTCAGTGTACATATTATCAACATTAAAAGTTAAACAACGTTTATAGCGCCCATCATTTGGGCAGGTGATGAAACATTTTGCCTATAACTTGTAGCAGCTTGTATATCAGCACCTTATCAGCGTCGTATTGGTATAGAAGACATACCATACCTCAGATAGGATGTAAAAGCAGAAGTTATATGTTAAGTAAGTAAGAGATCTTGAGGGGACCTGATAAAGTATCTAGATTACAAATAGTTCATCTCCTGGCATCGGTGATAGGCTTTGGTAGCAACAGAGACCAACATTAAATATTGGTATAAAAAACTATTCAACATTTCCCAATTTTTCAACTATACATCCGCTATTAGAACCTTTACATTCTATCGGCACATCTAACTTAATTAAAATACTGAAAACATGATCAGAGGCATGCAAGTAATAAGTAAATTTTTCATCTAGATGTATTTGTAGAAACCAACTGCACAATCACAAAAAATTCTACAGATTTTCCCACCCTAATATTTATAAAAGGTGTTGAGGTGAGATTTTTCATATCTAGGTTTGGTGTTAATTTAATTTCCTCTCTCTTTTTTACTGTGTAATAAGGGCTTATTATAGATTGTATTGTATCATAAATTTGTAAAATAATATAAATTGTATATACGATAGGATTTGGACATCCCCGAAAGCCTCAGGCAGGGGAGGAGGTTACACATAAAAACAAGGATAAACACAATTGGCCAAGGACCACATAACAAATTACATTGTTACGGACATCTCTATAAGATATTATGCAAAGTCATCCGTTAGCTCTATACTGGGTATTGAACTGAACACCCAGTTTTTTCTATAATAAAATATGATAGGTTGTAGATTGTAACATTTGTGATAGGTAATAACGTTTGCCGAATTTAAGTATTCTATTGTTCCCAAAGTTGGTACAACTATAAAAGGACTATAGTTAAGAAAAAATAATTTATCACTGGTGTCTAATATTCTTTATTGGGCTTTAAAAGGTCAAATGCTCAACAGCTCAACACTCTGTGGGTCAAATGAATATTTGACCCTATGATTTGTTTCACCTTGAAAACTATTTTCGCCTTTAAACAAGAATATTTCGTGTGAACATGGATGAAACGACAAACACATGTAGCTAAAAGATTGGTAATGTATAAGTGGAAGGTATAAAGGAAAACCATTTCACAGGGATAGATTTGATAGCATTAAAGATGTTGAAATGTATAAATGCAGATACCATTTCCAATCTTACATTTGAATTTTGAAAAATAATTGAAATAAATTTCAACTGAATAATTGTGTTGTTATATATCTTTTTGTAAAAAGATGTACAACTCTTGTGGACGGAACCTCTTGCCAACTGATTTTCATTTCTTCAAGTACAATGGAACTTCGGCAATTCGGACACCCTGTAAACCGGACACTCCAGTCAATCGGACACTCGTTACAGTTTGGACACTTTCAGATTTTTACCTCTGTAATCCGGACAATGGCCACAAAGCTCAATTGGTGTCAGATGAAGAAGATGATATTTCACTGGCCGATCTAAGAAAAGGTCTCCTACTTGAAGTAGGTACGAAAATGGACGACTTGAAAAAAATGTTAAGAGTTATAGATCCGAAAAGTGAACTGGCTGATGAAGAAATTACAAACTGGGTGACAGGAAGGGACGAAGTAGCTGCTGATAATGTTGGCGACGAAGAAATAATTGAAGTGGTACAATCAAACACAAATGATGAAGAAGAGGATGTTATTGAAATTCTGACAAAAATCAAACATTCAGAAGCAGTATAGTGCTTTTCAAATGTGTGCAATGGGTGGAAGAAAACAAATTGAATTATCAAGAAGTCCTTTTAATGAAAAAAAATCTAGAACTAGCAAGAAAGCTTCACGAGAAAAAAAAATTTGTGACTTTTTGACTTGAAATGTATTCCTTTTCGCCAGTTTCATAAGTATGTACGAGTATATGTACATATCTGTGTCCATACATTTAGAATATGTCGATTTGTAGAACATTTGAGTTAATGTTGGAATAAATAAACTTGACTTCATAAATGTTAATCAAGGATGTTCATCGAACTTCGGTAATCTGGACAATTCACCAATCCAGACGAATACCTAAAATATATCTGTCTGGATTTCCGAAGTTCTACTGTATAACTACTTGCAAGGTAAACTTCTCTCGCTCTGGTAGTCTTCTGCTCATAAAATGTCATATTTTGTATTAGTTTTTAAATACATTCGAGAAAAGTAGCCACAGGAAAGGAAAATGCCTCAGTATAAACAGATTATTTTTTACGCAATAATCCGCATAAACTCCCCGACAACTCTGTTAATTACATAACTTCAATTTGAGGCGCTAATTATTATTTTTTATGATTTAAAGTAATTGACTTGTAATCATACTCTTATTACAAGACACTCAGTGCTCATCTTACCTACTGGAATGCCTGCATGTTTAAAGTTACTTACCTTTCAATAGTACCAAAGTTCCGTAACATTTGAAAGATTCCATTAGGTATTATTTGTAGTTCAATATGGGCATAAATCTACATACGTACACAAGAATGCAAAAGTATTTATGTACAGTATCGTGCAAATTAAATGTCGCTAGGATAACTTTTGGATCAAAAGTACTGATGTATAGTTAGTTGCGTTTAGAGGCAAGGTTAAAACAGTAAGGTGATTTCATTCCCTCTCTCTTAGATTGTGAGGGATTTAAATAGAACTATACTCATTTCAAAATAGTGGGCAGTAAGGTATAGAACACTATTTTTATGAGCTGGTAATACGATTCAACAATTCTCGTGTCTGTTTTACTTGTAAATTGTAAATACCGCTCCCTGCACTGTGATTTCTGCTATCTTTAGTCGGGCGCTGACAGTTGGCACGTGTCTTGTCTCTCTTATTTGCCTATATAGCAGACAAACAAAGAGCGAATTACTTATTACGCGCACAGACAGTTAGCACGCGCCTGGTCTCTCTTGTTTGCCTATTATAGCAAGCAAACAAAGAGCGAATTACTTACTGCCTACAATTCTGAAACCAGAGTATATATACCAGCACATTTGACCTAAACTTTACACCAACGTTTTAACTAGACAACCTTGTACATATACATGTAAAATGTAAAAAAATATTTGAAAAACAATTTTGTGTCAAGAATGTGAACAATAGGGTTTACTATATTGCAAATTGTTCAATTATTAACTATAGGTTTCTTATATATATATTTTTTTTATAATTCTACTCAGGACAACATTTTCTAAGCGCATCACTGTATTATTTAATATGTACTAAATTCCCTGATACTAAACAGATGTCACCATGATAGTGTAATTCGTGCAATTCAACACGCGAACAACAACAACAAAAAAATCACAAACAAAACAGCAAATAATAAGACCAGCTTAAATTATTTACTTAATCCCGAATTTTGTTTATGATTTCAAAGTCTTCTCGTCGTCAACATCACAGAGCATAGCAACCTTCAAACTACATCGTCCTAAACTCAATAGAAACGAAAACACCGTTACATTCCCTAAAAAATTATCGAGAATTCGTTACGAGCTAAAAAGGATTCATGTCTCTGCTATTTCCATTACATCCATCTACTGCAACATTAAAAGTCGGCTTCATTCAATTACTTACAATTCTCTATTATTTTTCTTTCTATTTGTTTGTTTGCATTAAGTTTTAGGGAACATCGACAGAATCGCAGCGCAAATCTTCTGGGGATTTGTCTCATCCGGATACATCTGCATCGCCTGCGTTACCTGTTCCTCGGGAAAGATGGCTGCCAAATGATAATGGAGCTTCCTACGGGCATCCTCTTGGACCGTAGGACTCGCTAGATGCGATACGGAGCTGCCCTGGGACCAGGCGGGTGGCCAGACGTTCAGTTGTGGGTCGGAACAACTCGATATCCTTTGCATATGTCTATAAGATAAAATCGTATTGCAGAAACATCCAACAGAATTTATGGAGTCAGATTTCATGTATCTAACTAACAGGGACTGATATGTTACTCAAGAGTGTAAAATATGTGAATATATTCGACAGACTATACAGAAAAAAAAAGATTTAAAAGGTAGAAAAATAAGTCATTAAACCAATAATTGAAGAATCAAACAGGTAATAATAGTCCAATAAATATAAAAATAATAGTCCAATAATAAAATAAATTTGTATTGAAATTGAGAAAAGAGGAATGAAATGAATACTTATTACTCTTATTAGTTTATTCCAAAAACACCGTTAACAGAGATGCTCAGTTAAAGGAAATTTTGTCTATTTTATTATAAGAAATGAAATGTTAAATCTTTTTGTCCCAAAATATCTTGATAGATATTTTGCATACAAAATCCTCTTGGACTATACTGCCATGTGCAATTTCTGTGGACCAGCACGCTATAAATCACCTTCAACTTTGCCTTTTCAACTGCAACATCTTGTAGGGTTGGGATTATAGAACTCGTCAAAATCCGATTTAAATAATGTATCATACTTGACTTTTCATAATAATTAGATAATAAAAAAAAAACTGAAAACTGTTTATGTATTTTCCCAATCAAATTTGATGAGTTTCAATTCTATATTAATGATATTGTAAACTGACTAAGAAATCAGGGTTTCACACTAAGGAGAAATGGTTTTAATATAAATGTGAAACTATTTAATTTATAAATACATGGAACGAATTGTTAAACGGATATATATGCAACGTTTTCCAAAGTAGCAAGTTTGATAAATTGTTGAAAGCAGTTATCACGGGAAATTCAGATACCAGAGAAAATTTTAAATCCAAAACATAATGATTGTACTGTTTATAAGATCAAAATTGAAAGTGGCTTTGAAGAGTCTATTTAATAAAATTGCATTCGGCTTTGCCCAACCTAAATTTTGTGTGTGGTCAGATCAGCTCAATGGTCAGATTTATAAAAAAAGGCATGGCAAAAAGATGAGAACAAACAAAACATAATATGGAGTTAAGTTGAAAGAACAGAATTAATAGGAGGGTCAGTAAAATATGAATCAAAATGTGTTTTTTTGCGAAAAACGTATGAACCTGAACACCTTGTGTAGTTTGCGAGCAATTGAGCCCTAACATGCCGCAATATTTTTGCAGAGAAGGAATAAAGACCCTTCCCAGGTGTTAAAAAGTATGTGTAGAACTTAAGATTGTAGAAAAATCGTAAATTTGTTATTTTGTACTAATAAACGTTTAAACAAAAAATTCTGGTTCATATTTGACTGACCTAGGTAAAGCATATTTATTATAATTAGCAATAATTACAAAATACAAACTGATAGGTATTTTTTATCTAATATCTAAACATCTTTTCTTGAATTTGTATTAATATTCTGGGGGCTGTATTCTGGACAGTATAGTTTATTTCATATTTATTTGCAAGATCAAAAATTTCAAAGCATACCAACCATGAAAATAAGGAGAGATCGGATTGAAATTTTACAAATCGTGACTTTTTTATAAATCACTTTTGGTTAAGTAATTTTAACAAAAAATCAACATTTTACAGAGCCGGATTATTTATTATTGAAATTTGTTCTGATATATTAATTTAGATCTACCCCATGTCATTCCAAAATACAGAAGTCCCAGCCGAATAACTGTATTATGCCAAAATATTCGATATTTGATTTATGTTAGTAGACCAAGACTTAAACTCATTTTCCTTGCAATGAAATGCTTATACCTCCTCGTGATCCATGCAGGATATTAATAACTTACTAATCAAATTATTATTGGCTAAATTCAATAAACACTAAATGAATGTTTGATTAAAATGTATTTCCAGAACTTTTACATTTTTATTAAAAAAAAAGTAAACTACGGTCCTGCTTATTTCAGTCGAGTCAGTAATTTGTATTGTCGATAAGACAAGATAATTTTTAATTTTTTTTTTAATTTCTGATTATTCCCAACTAACAAAAATATGAACAAGAACTTTACAAGTTGTTGTTCATATTTTATTCTTGTTCATAAATAAGATTAAAGAAAAAAAATTATAAAATGATTAAAAAAAGTTGTTCCTTAACTAATTATATTGTTATCCCTAATTCAGTTAACAACATACGAAAATTGAAAAAATAACATTTGAGGAAATAGCATAAGTGAATATTTATTTCAAAATATGGAAATAAAATCAATTTATTAGTTAACACTTGATGGATACTAATCAATGTCCTTCTATCGCCACAAAACATTATTTGTCTACCATTTCAATACACATCCCTTAATTCTAATTACTCTATATTATAATACCTGTGCTGTGGATGCTGTTGAGGAGGCCAAGGTCTATACGAATCAGGGGCGGATGCTATTCGCGTCACATGCTGGTGCATGTCCCAACTGGGATGTCCGATATAGCCGGCAGGCGTCGTCAGCGTCATCTGACTACTCTGAGTTGTCGGTACGGGTGGAGCGTATCGCCTAGCAAGTCTAGGATCTGAACTGGGATTCAACGTTAGCTGCCTCTGTAGCTTCTTATGAAGGTTTTCGGCGGGCTGAGCGTGCTGATAGGTGCTACCGACGTTGTCTACACTACGACTTTTCGATACCACCGCATGTTGCGGCTCTTTGGGTGGTGGTACGTTGGACCTCGTCCGGCCCAACGGAGTCTTTCTTATGTCTCCTTCTCTGGCCTATAAGGAAATGACAAGTATGGAATAGGGTCTTACAAACGTTTTGCGTTTAATAGTCATCTTGAGAGAATCCCAATAATTAATAAAACCTTATTTTACGAGTTGTTTTTATAGCTCTTATTCATATAACCAAAACATGAATGTAAGTACATTTTGTTAATTATTGTAGGTAGTTATCTGAAAGTGATAATGAAAACCAGAACATAAAATTAAAATTTGTCTATTGCTTTTTTACATGCAAGAAAATAACACAAAAGTGAAGTAAAGAGACATTTTTTTTACAGCGATTTTATTGGCATAAGAGAAAGTTGTTGCCCTAGGGATGTATATCGTAACTGATAAGGAGACTTTTGTTTTGGAGCAGTCTGCATGTGATCGTAACGTAACTCTACACACAAAGTGCACAGTGTAGAGTACAGCTAACTGTGCTCTAAAGGTAATAATTTATCAAAGCTGCAGAAACCACTACCTAATCATTCCCAAGGAAAAACGTTTTTATATCAAAACTTAAAGATTTTATTATCATTTATTAAGATTTTATAGTTTCAAAAATTTTTAAAATTAATATAAGAATTTAATTTTGGTTTATTAATATTTTATTTTATTAAAAAACTAAATATTGTATATCAAAAATTTAAATTATAGAAATATATTTATCTATCCAAAATTTCTCTTCAATTTTTATTATCCCTTGTATTGAAGCCTACATTATTTTGCATATATATTTTTATTATTAAATATATAGTTAAATAATATCTTCCATGATATATTTTATGTACCAGTGAAAAAAAAAGTAATGACACCCATTCAATACCATTCAGAAATATTGGTATTAAATTAATTTTAGTTAATTCTGCTAATGATGTCAATATGGTCACACCCTTTATTGATCGATAACATAATTAATGCTGAAATTAATTGATTATTGTTTATATTTCAGGATGTATCGAAAATATCTCATTACTTTCATTTTCAGTGGTACACAAAATGACGATTTGTGGCATAATTATCATTCCTGAACAGCAAAATATATAAATACCTGCTCCAATTGTCGTTATTTATACATATAAAAGGTATGAATATTTTGCAGAAAGGGAAAAATATATACGTCATGAATCTCCACATACACAGACTTAAATTAATATATAACTATGTTTATTATAAAAATATGAAATCATTTTTAACTTAAATTAGAAAAAAAAACTATAAAAAACAATAATACGAATCGAACTTGAAGAATAGTTAGATTAGGAAATTTTGGTAATGTTTTTCTCTCGGGATTAACCGAGTAGTGGGATCTACTGCAGCACAACGGCTGATCCAAAACTAAAACTTTAGAACAAAATTTATCTCGTAATTGACTTTTTTTATGACATTTATATTTTTTATAAGAGAAATTAAAAGACCCTTGTTTACCATTTTACATTTTTTATCTGACCTGTACAGTATCCGAATATACAGGGCAGAAGAACAGCAAATTTTCTGTAAATATGGTTCACAGAATAGTGGAAAAATTTATTTGATTGTATGCTTGATATATGTAAGTGAAAAAATTAAGCTTTTTCCTAAAGATGAATAAGTAAGAAGCATATACATATATTTGAATTTTATTTTTGACTTCTGTACCTGTCTTTATCCTCTGACCTTTATTTCTCGTAAAACCAGTTACTGATAACGACGGGCCACTAAGAGATTATGTGACTTAAATAATTGTTTCTTATTGAAATATTGTTGAATGGGAATATAGGATGGATAAGAAATGTTTAGAATTGTGGAAAGTCATCTACAATGTTTATATAGTTTATAAAAAAAATAAAAAAAATTTGTAAAATCACCAAGAAACACGGTTTTAATTTTTTTTTTACTGTATACCTGTTGATTGAAAATGGAATAAAAAGTCTGCCTACCTGTAAGTGTCTTTGCGCATGTTCAGAAAGCCGTTCGGTTACGCTCTTGTGCGGCAGAGGTCCCCTCTCCGGGTGATGATATTTACACTTGTTCCCGTATGTACACTTCTTCCCATAGGGACACGGTGGAGGTGGGTCACCCTTCTTCGGCTGGGCCCGAAGGAAGTTGTCCAGCGTGGGACCGGACCTCCCCAGCGGATCATCTGGTGGCATGAAGTGATCGTTCACGAAAGAATACATCAGTATCCTCTCCTCGACCACTTTACGAAACTCGACACTCTCCTGGCATAAGTCCCTGTAATTGTCGTTACTAACTACGATACCATCAGTCTGTGCGGCAAGCTTTAAAATGTATCTGTCGTCGTAACACACCATCCTCTTGCCGCCGACGAGGCGCGACGGCGTAAAAACTAACAGTCTTTCTTTTTCTAATTCAGCTAAAATGTCCTGGTCGCGAATCAGGTTGTCGGGCCTGGGGGCCTCCTTCCGCCACTTCGGCACGAATACCGTGATGTTTTTGTGGCCACGTGACTTGAACCAATCCACGCAGATCTTGATTCCGCGGCAGGAGAATATCTCTTTGTTGCCATGACTGGAAATATTTCACACCCTTCAAAATGTATGTAGTATACCAAAATTATCATTACAAATATTAATAACAGTACTAACAGAAAATTTTTTGATCTGCCATTTTATGTATTTTATATAGATTATTGCTTTATATTGTATTTTTCATCTGTTTTTATATTATACGTTTTTTCAATATTGGAAGTTTATTCTGTGGGATAGTGCACCTTAAATAAATAAATAAACGAGTATTAGTAGACTGGTAAATTTTAGTGATATAGCAACTTTACTATTTCAGTCAATTGGCAAGAGATGTGAAACCTTTGATACAACTCAATAGTTCCCTCTCCTAAAGGTTGGCTAGGGAAAAATATATTACACATTTCCTGATTAGCCTGAAAATTTTTCTGCAAAAATAAATTAATAAATAATGTAGGTTTACCATTTTCAAGTATTTTTCAACTTTTAACATTATTTGTATCAAAACATTTGTAAAACTGTAAATCAGTTTTAAAAATCCCCTAATAATGACAACTTGATTGACAAAACACATGTCAAGCTATGTATAATTTTTTGGAGTCTATAGAAAACTGGTTTGCTATTTTTTTGTTGCTTCAGTGAAGGTTTATTTGTACAGAATTATTTCTACTATCAAAAAGCACAGAACGAAGGCAATGAGACTTTAAGATACATTCCTCTGGAATATACATAACGAACTAACTTCACTCATAACAAATTTTGTGACAGAAGTCAAGTTTTCCATGGTCCATTACATTCTTGTTCAACAGTACATTTGGTGCCCATATAAACTTGTAATACGAAAATTATAAAGAGTCCAAGTACATATATTGATTTAATATGGGTATTAAAAAAATAAAAAATTTACAGGATTGTTACAAGATATACATGTAAGCAACTCCTCTCCGCCACTGTGGACCAAAACTGCTGACAGGGTGTTTCCACAGAGGCTACAAAGGGAGAGGACGGTGGGGACGAGAAGTCACGTCGACGGGTAGAGAAGACGAGACGAGCGAGCGGGACTTCTCATACGATTCCTTGTGGAATAAGTATTAATATTGCCATTATTTACAGACGCGAGTAAAATTCTTTTTATGAAGTGAATGTGTTGTTTATTCGTTTATACCAAACATCCCCTTTTATACAGGGTGATTAGATAAACTTTGGGATTTGCTGACTGTCATATAAGAGAACAAAAAGAACTAAACATCCTTTACTATAAACAGGCGTGTAAGTAGTGTGAATAAAATCCTTATTCTTTTCTTACACATGTATATGCTGTATAGTGAGAGCAGGGCATTGACCTTTCAATAACAATTGATATGCTTTGTATTAAAGCCAAGAAATATATCTAGACTTTTTTATGTTTTTCTAACATTTAAGCAATTTTGTATGTTAATAAATGTACTAATGTGTAGAGCGACAACAAAGCATTTAGGTAACACAGACTAAAAATATAAATATTTAATAAATATATTAATGTATACGAATTTCTCTGAAGTTGGTTGTTATACAAAACCGAAAAGTAAGAGTAAAACGTTTTTATTAATTTAATTAACTGACAACCCCATAAAAACAAATTAGATATTTTTATGTCATTTATATACAAAACAATGAATGTTCCTGATAACATAAACAGTCCTTAGCAATTTTCTGTGCATGTTATCGAGTTTTCACTGTAATTAAATTGTTGGGAAATGATTACATGAGTAAACCCTTCAAAAACTACTGATAGATTATAGACAAGTTTTTTTCAAAAACAAATAGTAAGCAAAAGCCATGCAAGCTGTTTCATTGACACACATATTTTACTCATTTAAATGAAGGTATTGCTGAGACATGCCAATAGAGGTAGTTCAAATTGTCAGATTGTCATGAACTTTTGAAATCCTTCATCATATTTATTATAATCATTTTAAGTGAGAAAAAATTAATAGTAATAATTATAATTAGGTGATATACATCATTATAATAGTATAGCACCATTTCATTAGGTTTTACTTATAGTACGAGGTTTGTCTGGAAAATACATATAAAAGTGGAATAAAAACTTTATTTTACAATTATTCAGGTATTTCAATATGGTCCCCTTCAAAGTACTCCCCCTGAGACAAGATGCACTTCTGCCAACGCCGTTTCCATTGTTGATAGGATCCCTGAAAATATTCAGTTGTGAGGCTCTTCAGTTGCCGTGTCGTTGCTGCCTTGATGACTTCCACATCTCCCGAGTGGCGCCCCCGAACCACCATTTTGCATTTCGGGAACAGGAAGATGTCGCAAAGGGCTAAATCGGGTGAATAACGCGGGTGTTCTGTGACGGTGATCGAGCTTCGGGCCAAAAACTCACGCACAACGAGCGACGTGTGAGCGGGCGCATTATCATGATGAAGGATCCACCTGCCCCCTTGAGCCAAATCCGGTCGAACTCGGGTCATACGACCTCTAAGACGTCTCAAAACTTCAACATAGAAATTTCCGTTCAGTGAGCAATGCCCCGTGAATCAAAGAAAACAATCAACATTGTCTTCACGTTGGACCTTGATTTTCGCCTTTTTTGTTCTAGGGGTTCCCTGCTTGCTTCCACTCCTTGATTTGAGCTCCACATAGAATTCGTAAAACCAAGATTCGTCTCCAGTGATGACCCGGTTGAGAAAGTCCCCCCTTCCTCTGCTTCCGACCAATCCTCGCAGCAAGCAACCCTCCTTGCTTTCTGTTCTGAAGTCAAGAACTTGGGAACGATTTTCGCGCACAATTTTTTCATTACAAATTTTTTTTGTCAGAATTTCGTGAACGATTGTTTTGGGGATTGACAGATCTTCAGCTATCATTCTAACTGTCAATCGACGGTTTTGAAAAACACAAGCCCGAATTCGTTCAACATTTCCCTCAGAACTCGATGTGGAGGGGCGTCCTGGGCGAAGGTCATCTTTCACCTCCTCTGGACCCTCCCGGAACCTTTTTAACCACTTGCTTATGGTTGGTTCCTTCAGAGAATTCTCTCCATAAACTTGATTCAAACACTCAAAAATGTCACGGCCATTCTTGCCTAGCTTTACGAGAAACTTGATGTGCTGTTCCTCACTCAGAGGGAGCTCCATGCCGACGGTAGGTAAAAAAAAAGTCACTTACAACAAGCAGGCATAGACTCCTACTTACTCTAGAGCGTTCTGGCTCAAACTGAGCGTTAAGGGGATTGCATAGAGCGGAGGAACCACCGGACTGCCCCTCCACAACGCCTTGACGCGCCGGCCCGATTTATTTATATGTATTTTCCGGACAAACCTCGTATACACGTTACAGTTTTTTTACATCTAATTTCAGTTTATTTTCATTTTTCTTTGACAAGATTCATAAAATTCTGAAATAAATATTAGTTGGAAAATCCTATTCCATGATGACTACCTGATAACGTCTTATTCTATTTGTTATTAATTTATTACCAACCAAAATTAATACTAATAGTTTTACTCTCCAAGAAAAAGATGGTGAGAAATTTGGAATGAAAAGTTCACATACAAAAATCACATACATATCAGTGTTGAGTTATTTTAGTAATTTTTTTTGTTTTCATATGTAATGTTAACATTTATAACTTATGATGACTTATACCATTATTTATTACTTTAGTGTTGTTATTGCTCTCTAAAAAATGTACACATATGAATATATTAATCAGGCAATTATTAGGATTTATCTCTTTAATAACAGGAACAAAGTAGACTTAATTTAATATATCCCAAACTTGGAGACTTTAAAAAAATGATAAATTCTCAATATTAAATTCTATATAAAATTAATGAGAATATAATTATAATCTTCATTAAAAAAAAAAATTAATTCATCTAATATACAATTGTAATTGGCATTTCATTCCAATTCCCTTACCTCATTGCAACGTTGCTCCCGTCTATTACTATAGGTCGCAACAACTGTATTCCTTCGATAGCTTCCATCTGAAGTTCAGTAACATCGAGGGTACTTTCTGAGGGGCTGCTATCGCAGGAGCTGCCCTTCTGGGCGCCCAGCTTGATGAGCTCCGCGAGAAGCTCATTCTGAGTAGGAGAGGGTCCCAATTTCTGCAATGCCGCTTGCACTAGCTTCTCTGTATAGCCCAGTTTAAGGGCAAATTCTACCCTAGAGGAAAATCGAGCGGAAAATTAAAACATGTTAAGTTAAAGATCAACGTTATATTTTTACGTTTTTTAGGTATTTGTTCGGGTATTTATGCAAAACAAAAATGTGGGGAGGTTTTGTTCGAACCTACTGAGTGGTCTAACCTGGCTGTATATCCTGGAGATATTTCAGGTGATGATTGGACATATTCAGCATATTCTGCTGCCAAGGTATCGCTCGTCGTTCGGGAGACATCTTGATGCCTAGTCGGTGGGTCGACTTCATAGTCTGAATCATAACTCGAATCCTCACCGGCTACTGCTCCTGCACATCCCTCACCGCATATATCGTCTACATATTTCTGGAAATAAATAATTCTATTCAATACCAAAACGACTAGTGACATTGCCAAAATGAAAAAAAAAATAGTAACATTAATAATATTAATATACCACAAGCTCTTGTTCTTCATGAACAAAATTTAGCATAGAATATTTTCAGTATATTTGAAAAATTACAAACACATCCAAGTGAATTGCAATATAATGTATGTTTGGTTGTCTAACTATTAGAGATTAAATATATACTTGTATAATGTTGCAGATTCCTATAAAACGCCTTTAATTAAAAAAAAAGAGAAATAATCAATGAATTAATGAGTTAATTCTCAATTAATTAATCCACTATTACCCATAATTCAGAGAAACATATCGAAAGTATCTCATTACACTTTTGCTTAATAGTACATACAATTTTGAGATATTTGAACACAATTTTTCGAAATAGTATAATTTTAATATTTTCCTTTATCGAGTTTCACTAGTATAAACATATATAACCGTTAATTGTTACAAATCAAATTTAATATACGATAAAAATTTCTCCTTTCACATACTAAATTTACTACAACAAATGTATAAAAATCTAATTACAAGCGAGTGTCTATTTTTTTCCTCTATACCGTGTAAAATTTTACTAACCTACTGATGATCTCAACAAACATTTTTAATAAATAAGGGGCCCCTCAAATATACTTCTTTAAGCTATCACAATTATCAGTTACTAATCCAGGACCAGTGGTGATTTTTTTCCCATTTTTCGAAGAACTGTATTGGCGAATTGTATTAAAAATCTGATATGTTAATGTCTATGCATAAAACTCATAAATTATTAGATTATTACATTAGTTTAAAGATGTAGAAATTCAGGAAGTGGATTAAATGTGTAAAATAAAATGGAAATAGATGCGTAAAATGAGGCACGTTGACGATTATTAAAATTTTTAATTTTGTTCTTTAAAAATTATATGCATTAGTGAGATATTTTGTGCACAGTTTGCGTGTAATGATAAACTCGTCTATAATTCGCGAGCAGACTTCTGTGGAAACGAAATAATAGACAATATTGAAACAAAAAGAAACAGGAAATTATTATTTTTGTTCCAACAAACCTTGGAAAATCGATAAAACAAAGAGAAATAAAAAACTGACGTTTCTTAAATGTTAAATTGTAAACATAATTTTAGAAAATGTTCTTCTCGCAAACATAATTAACCACACTAAATTAAAAAATATTCACATTTTACCTTGCCAGTAATTGTAAGTTCAATTCTTTTCAATAACATCTGTTATTTGATCTCGAATAATACCTTCAGAATAGTAAATGAGCAAGCAAATCATAAACAAATTCAATAGTAAAAGTGTATTATTAATAATTGGAATAAACTTTTGCATCTTATTTTACAATTTTTATTTTTTCCCGGATATATGGATGAAATTTGAATTAAAATATTTGTCTTCATAATTTTACCAAATTTGAGACATATACGTTTTGGAAAGCTTTGAATAAGGGCACGGTGACACATTTTGACATACATACCTGTCCTAATAGTAATAAGTCCGGCAAGAACGTCTAGGGACTAAGGAGCGTTTTGTTTAAGACTTCCGAAACAAATTAGAACATTCTCTGATTTCAGAAACATACTAGTTAACTAATTACTATTTATTCTAGTCACAATTCTCCATTCAAATAAAGGAGAAAGTAATTCTTACACGCATATAAAGAAATGAACGCATAAGAATGCTATTTTTCACATGTTCACAGTGTACCATATATAAGAAAATAGTTTACTAATAATTCTTATGTGATATAACTGAAATTTCAGAGAGATCGACTATAACAATTTCTAGATGATTACAAGATATTAAAAATTATATTTGGGACCTTTTTTACGCAGGGTTTCTATCTTCTGGAGGCCTGACAAAAACAATAAAAAAAAAAAAAGTAGTTATTTTATTTTTCATGAAGCCTGTTGTTTTCCCAATAAAAAATAAGGGGAAACGATACTGTAGACTAAGCAACATATGTATAACATTAACTTTGATTTAAGTAGAGTTAAACTCTTTCTGGTGTTTTTTTTCAATTTCATTATGAGATTTTGCCCAAGAAATGTCTCAAACAATTTTGTGGTTTCATGTGAACTCGAGATTTCAACACTTAAATAAATTGTACTGACTTACCAAAAACCATTTAATATTCCTCATTATTTGGTATAATTTTCGGCGAATGCTCTAACATTTTTGGAAAACAACATGTGGTTCCAAGATTGTGGTAAAATATCATAATACACATGTTTCTTTTTTTATATAGTTACATGAAGTTAGTACAGTAATCTTATTTATCAACTGTTGTGTGCAGTGTTTATAATTCAAATCTATTTACAGCTTTTAAAAGTTTCCGTGTAAATATTTGAAACGGGTTCCTGTTAAACACTAGTAAACAGTAGAACTGGTGAAAATTGAATGCAAGCAAGAGATAGAAGAGATTCGACGTTTACACTTATTTTTTTATTGATTTGCTACTACGTGGAAAACCCAATAAAAAAAACTAAATAAAAGATAACTCACGAATAGCGCTAGTTAGCGGCATATATTTTATTATCATAATAAATAATCGTCTAATATAATTAAAGGAAAATTGTAATGACCCCTAAAATGTAAATATCCAGATTATATAACATTTTTTTACTTAGTAATACATGCACATACAATTTTGCATTGATTCTGCGTATATATTAACTCGAAAATACCCAAGTTATGGATACTATACATATAGAAAAAATTATTTTAAATGCCACTGAATAAATGATTCCAATAAAATATCGGCGTAAATACCAAAATGTTGCTGAAATTATTTTATTTGCATATAATCAGCCATATGTACATTAGATCACTGGTTAATCCCGTGCCCGAGGCTCTGGCCACGCCACTGGTGAGGAAGTTATACCAAAATGTTGCTGAAATTATTTTATTTGCATATAATCAGCCATATGTACATTAGATCACTGGTTAATCCCGTGCCCGAGGCTCTGGCCACGCCACTGGTGAGGAAGTTAGAGGTTCCTAAATTCGAGAATATCGAAAGTACAAGGGATAAATAATAAGATGGCGGAAATCTATAAACATTTTTTTTATTCTTCTGTATATTAAATAGATATGTAGCATCGAAAGAGAAAATAAGATTTCCTGAAATATAAACAGTAAAGAAATAATTCTGGGCATTAATTATGCTAACCATGGTCTCTATTGACCAAAGCCATATGTAATTAGCTCAAAAGGTAATTCAGAACTGCTCGAATTTCAGCGAAATATGTTTTTTATTATACCATTTCTTCATGGTACATCGTGTACCATTTTTGAGCCCAAGAACACTGTATTATAAATTGTGACGTAGCTAACAGACACCTGCTTAGTAAGGCATCTAATAATAATCAATGTATATCCTATAGAATAAATTATAGTGAACTGGATTAAAGCGGATAGTGAAATTAGAATTCATATAGAAGAGTTGTTCGATGGATTTCCAATTTTTAATTCGATTTAAAAACTAAGGAATAATCTACTATTTTTAATTGATATTTATTCAATAACAATAATTTTATCTCATTTTTGGTAATAAAATAAATTAATTTCTATGAAATAAGAACAGAAATTAACAAAGAAAAGGGGAACGTCTATTCGTATTCGGAATAATACAGAGAACATTTTTTATTAAAATTATATGCAAATGAGTAATTAAGTAAGGTACAATTCAATTTTTGTTCGATAATTTAGTCAAGTGATAAGTTAAGACTAATATATGAAAAAAATGTTGCTTTAATAGTATAATAGGTCCATTTACAATTTCCTTAGTTCAAAATGTGTAGGGGACGTTTTCTCGCTAATTTTCTTTATAATCGTTTTCCGCTAAAATTAACTAGCCCTAGCCCATGACGTGTTTGAGAAAAAATGTAGTAAAATGGATTGTCTGACTATAAATTACATTTAATATATAGTCAGGTAAGGAAATTATTCCAATAGACAATTCTGTAACTTGAATGATGAAAAATTTATCTATAAAACTAAAATCTTGAATTCGCAAATTCAAATTTGCATGTCAAGCAGAGAACTTCTTAAATATCAAGGTCCTAATTACGCATTATATAAAAAAATGTGTCGACAGAGTCATACACACAACAAAATTAAAATAACGTTGATAAAGTATTTACATTAATATCCACTTTCTTCCAATAGTTCTCCTGTAATTTTTCAATATTATTTCTTCACACTGTTTCCATTGGAGACGCTTCTTCAATTTTCTTCAACGATGGTTCCCTTAACTTCTTAATTTTTAAAATTAATCGAATCATTTCACATTTCTTAAACATTTACTGTTTAATCTTTTTATTTGTTATTGGAATATTATTATTTGTGTTATTTTTATTTGTACCGAACTTATCGCATAATCTCCTATTCTCTTCTTTCGGATCTAGGAAAAAATATATACATTGGATACCCATATCTACATGTGTCTCATAATTTTATATTAAATAATTTCTTCATTCGAATTAAAATAATCCATAACTATTAACTATATTAACATATATATGTATATACCATTTAAAGACAATGTAATGACATACTTTCAATATTATAATGTAAATACAGAATTAATTATGCTCTTGGTCAATAGAGGGTTGAACCATTTTGAGGCATGAATTAACCCCAAAATTGTCTTATATGCCCAAGAACGATAACCATAGCCTCTCAATTTTTTATAAATATATAAAAAAACAACATTTTGTAAATAGGCCATTATAAAACAATTTTAAAAAGTCAAAAATGAACTGTATTATTTTGCAGATTATCATTTGAGACTTTTAATATACATATGTATATCATCATTGATATAGTATAATGAAAAAATATTAAGAGAATTTCCACACATATGATTCCAGTTCCTAAAAGAAAGTTGGAAAGCCCAATAAGGAATGTGTATTCTTACGATATAATTAGATACATACTCAAATTATAAGAACCTTTTTTGCATGGCTAATTCTGGTAAATTATTTATTCAAAAAAAATTACTAATTAAATCATCATATCATGAGATACCCAACACGATTGTCAGAAAAATAACCCTTTAGACCTAGCTTACGCTACGCCACTGCCCTATAAAATAAAAACCTTCGATTAAACCACCCCAAATGTAAATGTTACTAAGAATAAACATGTTTGGCACACAGTTTTACAATTTGTATTAGGTACGTACCTAAAATTTATTCGCCTCCAGTAAGTGATCGTATTATTTCGATGGATTAGCTCGCCATTCTTCATCTGGAATTATCGATTGAAGATATAACTACAGCTGCTACTTATTATAATTGATTAGACAGCTATAAATTAGCTGGCAAAAATTCCAGAACACGTATGGGGAATACCCCGTGTGTATGCCAAGCTCATCGCAGGTATTTATAAAGAAAAAAAACATATAGTTAGTCCAAGACGGTAGTAGGTGTTGTAAACAATACATAAATAATAACACCGGGCAGGCAAAACCGCAAAATAATGAGGTACGCAGCAAGAGGCAAACAAATTATTTTCAGAAAACATCGCGCAAATATAAGTCCAATGATCCCTGAAAGCAGATGACCTATGACGCTTCACGATTACACCAACAAATACTTCTACCGTACGTTCGTTGAAGTCGACACAAAAACTGGGCCCAGAGAAAGTATGTAAAAAAACGCACAGAAATGACGAATGAATTATGGAAAATGACGGAAATGGATAAATCCAAAATTATAGATCTAACAGAAATTCCAAAAAAATATTTAAACGTTTTTAGAATAGATGTGCAAATTGCCAATTTCGAAATGTCAATCGACGATTCCTCTACAAACCTTGTTTTACTGTTCGATATATCGGGACGCTCGAAATTTGTTAGGTTATAGCGGCCATATTGTTAAAGCATCTGTCAAATTTGTTGTGAATTGTTCAATAGTGTATGGCCAAATCACCATGGAAGGTTATAGCAACAACGTGTGCTAATCATCAAATTTTATTTTCAAAATCAGTGCTCCGTTCGAGAAACGTTCAACCGGAGTCAATCGGTTTGATAAATAATCAGCCACCACCCGTACGTCACCGAAACGCTAGGTCTGCTGAAAACATCCGTGCTGTCGTTCACAAGAACTTTGCCTTTTTGCGACTTCAACTTGAGGAATTTTGCGTCGGGACTTGGGTCTGCACCCGTATAAAATCCAACTGCCCCAGAAACTAAAGTACACGACCATAGAATGTTCGCTGATTGGGCTCTGGAGCAGTTGAAAGTTGACCCAAATTTCGCCAAAAAAATCATCTGTAGCGGCGAGGCCCATTTTTGGATGAATGGATATGTGAACAAGCAAAATTGTCGGATTTGGGGCGATACCAATCCACACGAGATACACCAGTACCAAATGCATTCCGAGAAAGTCACTGTTTAGTGCGGATTTTGGCCTGGCAGAATCATCGATCCGCACTTCTTCCACAACGAAACTGGCATTGCCATAACCGTCTACGGCGAGCGCTACAGATTGATGATAAGCAACTCCTTGTGGCCTAAACTGGATGATATGGATACCGAAGACATGTGGCTCCAACAGAACAGCGCTACGTGTCACATAGCACATGCCATGATGGGCACTCTACACGAGCGATTTAAGGGCATGGTTATCTCGCGCAGCGTGACGTGAACTGGCCACCGAGATCGTGCGATTTAACGCCTTTAGACTTCTTCCTTTGGGGCTTAAATCTCAGGTCTATGCGAATAAACCGCAAACAATTGATGTCCTCAAAGTCAACATAAAAGAACGCCATCCAGCAAATTCAGCCAGATTTATGCGACAATCATTGAAAATTGGGCCCCGAATACGTGCCACCAAGCAAAGCTGCGGCGGACATTTGAACGACGTCATATTCCGTTCTTAATGCCATAAAATGTTCTTTCAAATAAAAATAAAATTGAGTGGATATCTCGCACACAACTCGTTTTATTTATATTTAAAAATCGAGCGTCCTTATTGAAAGACCCTTTACTACTGGAGATCACTGATATCTCGTACTGTTACAGACTGTTACAATGTATAGTTCTGTTACAATGTACTCTTAAGTTATCTCCAGTAATGTAAATCAAACGGAACAAGATCCGGGGAGCTTTCTGATCATTTAAATGAATGGCCGGAAAGCTCCCAAGGATCTGTTCCAATCGGAGAAGCACACATATTAACTCCTGTTAAATAAACCATTTTTTAACTAATTTTGAAAGTTCTATATCTATACCGAACACAAATAGACAGTTTTAAAACCTTAAAACGGACTTTTAGAACCTAGAACATCTCTATCTCGAAATTGAGTGGCCGAGAAAAAATAAACCAACACATAAATGCAGAATATGTGTGTTATGCGACAGTTTTACTTTTTTCAAATAGTTCATCCTCGTGCTTTCTCATGACCCATGCACAGGGCGGGGTGTATCCTATCCACCTCAAAATTAATAGATGTCGTCTGATAGATGTCCTTAATCAGAATCGGTCGAAACCCGATCGATCCGACACGATTTAATTAAGTGATCGTGCTAACAAAAAAATTTCTCAAGTAGTCCACCATTGTGCTTTCTCGTGGCTCATAAACATGGTAGAGTGTGTTCTATCCACCTCAAAATCAATCGGTATCGTCTGGGAAACGTCCCCGATCCGAATCAGTCAAAACCCGATCGATCCGACATGACTTAGTTGAGTTATCGTGTTAACAAAAAAAATTTCTCAAATAGTCCACCGTCGTGCTTTCTCATGACCCATGGACAGGGTGGGGTGTGTCCTATCCACCTCAAAATCAATAGGTGTCATCTGGGAGACGCTCATGATCAGAATCAGTCAAAACTCGATCGATCCGACACGATTTAGTTGAGTTATCGTATTAACTAAACAAATTTCTCAAATAGCCCGCCATCGTGCTTTCTCATGACCCGTGGACAGGGTGGGGTATGTCCTATCCACCTCAGAATCAATAGGTGTCGTCTGGGAGACGTCCCCGAGCAGAATCAGTCAAAACCCGATCGATCCGACACGATTTAGTTGAGTTATCGTGCTAACAAGATTCAAATGCCGACGACAACGACGACACACAACAAAAGATTTTTAAAAACCATTTTTTTTTGTTTTTAGGCCGAAAAACGAAAAATAAACCCAAAAAAACTTGTTTTTTCACTTTTTCTTTACACGATTTCATTACTTTTCCGCTTATAGTGGAGTGCGGAAAAGTAAAAACTAAATAATCCTTAAGTAAACTAAATAAGATATATGCTACCGTTTATTTATTAAATGATTTATTACGATAAATAATATCTACGGGGTTATTCATTATATTTATACTCCTTTAAGCTTCCATATTTTTTTAAATTCTAAATAAGTTAATAAAAATTATAGGGTTTCATCTACCATATATATCTATGTATTTTTAAATACGACTAAACGATAATAACCTGAACAGGTCAGTAGACACAGAAAGGCGATTTGTTTAAACATACCATCCTGTATACTTTTACATTTTCTGTTAGATCTTTCCACCGATTTAAGACATATTAGGGTTGATAGGTCTAGCTGTATTTTCTCGATATCTCAAACGTTAATTATACTCCAAATATTCATGTCCAAATGTCATCCATGGGAGGCGGTAGTATATTTGTGGGGATATGTTTCTCTGCCCATTATATATGTCCACTATTTAAGATGGATAATGGGCCGTTTCCATGGCCGTTAAACTCTCTAGATTTAAGTTCAATCAAAAACTGTTGGAAATAATAACAGGCGTTTAAAAAGAAAATTCGTGGTCATAGAATCTACCCCCACACTGTTGAGGTAGCTTCTATGCGTAAAATCTAATTAGTTTATGTCTTCTCGAGGTGCAGAAATGATCAAAAATTGTTGTTATGCTATAGACTATTAATAAATTGTTTGATCACTGAGGCACAGTTTGTAGATTACTTAAATTTGGCCGTTTTGTTATTAGTTATTGTATTAATTTTTATATGCATATTCGTACATACGTAGTTTTAACCCTTTTGCATTCTTAACTTTTTAGCTAACACTGTACATATGTATGTAGGTGTTTTATGGATATGGATGGGAACCCAGTAATTACTTAATATGCAGTAGGCGGGTGAAATACATCGTTATTGCTTGACATTTTCTATTATTTCATCAAAAATTATGGTAAAAGTTTAAAATAAAACAGTAATCTATAATATTAATATTACAGTGAAACATTTTCATTATACAATTGCATATTTATAGACCACAAAAATGTCCAAAATGGTGTCCATTAAAATGCATATAGCCCCTCATATATTATTCTATAATGAATTAGATATTTTGAAATGGTGCTATTATTCCCCCTGTTTAATTCATAAATTGTTTCCCCAATTTTATTATCAATCATTTGAACATTCTCATTACAATTATTAACTTTATCCTTTAAAAAAACAAAAAAAAACCTTTAGCGTACTAAATCGGGGTTGGTTGGTGGCTATGGAACAGGTAAAGTTGAAATAATAATTGTCTGTAGTAATCGTACATATATTTTTACATAAAAAACAAGTTAGAAATGGTTACGCTTCTCCATATGTTGCATTAAAACACTGAATGGAGTCAATGAAATGCGAAAATTAAAAAAAGTTTTCACAATTTTTTACAGACATCCTGTATATTTACCATGTAAAGATAACTGATGTTTTAAAATTATGTTAATAATTAGTTTTTCATCCATATGAAAATACATCACTTAGGCTGATATGTTTGTCGGATAACCAGTGTCGCACGTCATTATTTCGGTTGGCAGTTTATTTGTTTACAATAGCGCGGCATTGCCTAATGGTCTGTGATATGACGTGAAATTTAAAACTTTAAAATAACACGCTTGTACGTTTAATTTTTTGTGCCTTATGAGTCTTTGTAGGAGCCTGTACGCCGCTGGATATCCCACGAACGGAACACCGGCAGTTTTCCGTAATCTTTCTCCTATAAATGTCCCGATAATTTTCTTTCCAAATGCTTTAATCCAAACGTTTTATTTTTCCCTAAACGAGGACAGTGGCGTTACGTATCGGTTAATTAACAGGTATTGTAAGGTAACAGACAGATAGACAGTCAGGCAACTAACATGCGATTGGTTCCCCTCTCTTGTTTTCTAAGTTTGTTTACGATAAACAAGTGTACTCGTGATGTCATTGGCTACCTGAAATATAATGTGGTGCGCATGCGCGTAGGCATTCCCTGCTAAATTATTGTGGTCGATTCAGAGATTAGATTTAAAAAACGAGTACGTGCAAGGAGAAGTGTCAGTCCAAAATAAATATAATTTTAAGGATATTAAAATATGTAATGGTAAAAATTAAAGTGTTTTGATAAAAATAAATACCTCCCCAGATACTGTCATAATATCTCATTGAGATAAGCCGGAACTCCAGGCCATGCCGCTACTGCAGTCATTAAAGTATACTCTCGACTGTATCCTGGTACATGTACCGCAAAAAAATTCCACCAAACCACAGACACAACTCCACCACACACATACACTCAGGCCGCACACGAGACACCCACCAACTTCACTGTATTTTAATTATTTTTCGAACGCGAAAAATAATTAAAAAAGAAATCGACTCATCCGTGCACGTCATAAAATTAACAATCAAAACACTTGAACATCAACATAAATCAGACGTGCTAGATTGAATTTTTGAACCGGATGTTTGTTTACGTAGCTGATAGAGGTCCGAGTGTGCACAAGGAACTAACGTTTAATGAAATTCGGCTAAACAAACGCGATACAGCATGAATGAGGCAGTTTTCGAACCGGACTTGTATTCGGAACGACTTCACGATACGAGCCACGAGTGAAAAGGGAGAGGGGACGGACCTCGAAAGAAAGTAGGAGAAAGAGCAGGTTGATGAAAAATAGTGAGTACAAGGTGTTCGAGGTTGAAGTAGCCAGCCGGGGGTATACAGGGTGTTGCTGAAAAGTATGAATGACATCGAGCGCTTCGAGTGTCGATCAAAGACGACAGATCACCATAATTATGTCCACGACAGGCTATACGGTGAGTAGTAAAAGCTCTCCGTGAATTCGTGACGAACCATTTTTTTTATATAAAAACAGATTGAGTTTGGTTTGGAACAAACAATTTAGCGCCGATCTAGAAATTTTCAAATGATTAAAACCTACCAGCCATTCAGTTCCTTGCTATTTGGTAGTTAAGTTGCACAAGGTTGTAAGGAAAAGTTTGAAGCAGAACACAAAATTGAAATTTTATTAAACAAATAACGACGCTTCTCAAAAAATTTGAAATACAACCCCGTCTACGAAAGTAAAGATAAATAAGAAGGTACACCCTCACCTAATTCTTACAAAAATAACAGTAGAATTTCCAAACCCTTCAAAGAAATACAAAGCCAGCAGTCATCTCTATCAATCTGCGGGATTCAGCATACACACCTATTGTACATTCTTCGGCGGTGGTCTCCTTACAGTATGTACACCATGTGAATATTAGCTGCGTTTCTATTAACTGAGATCTCATCTTATTTGGGTTATTGTCTGAGTACACAGAACTGAAATGAAATCAGATATCAAGTAAAAGAAGCACAAGTATTGCCTAATATTTTGAAAATTAATGTTCCACGCCCAGAGATATCAGGCTAATATACGCATAATACTTTTGAAGTTTACTCATACACTGTCCATTACATGTCCATGTCTACATTATCCATTATGTCCAACCACCCAGCTAAGGAGACAGAACCATCTTGCAGTTAGCCAGTGCCAAGTGCTCCTATATTGTAGTTTTCTTATGAACCAACGACCCTAGCTAGGGAGACAGAACCATGTTGCCAGTCAATGACAAGAGCTCATGTATTGTAGTTTTTTACAGTTCTGTATAACTTTGGCTTTTTTGGATTAGAAGTCACAAATACAGACTTAATTTCATGGAAATATGCATTGTAATAAAAAAATTAGAATCGATCGTGAAGGAGCTGGAATTCTTGGGCATAAAATCCCTTAATGTGTCATGTAGATTTCATAAACTCCTGTTTCATGGTTGCTCTTAATTTGTCGATATCGATGTATTTGCGTCACATACATTCTGCAAGAAGGCGAAGTGCAAAACATTCGGAAAAACGGATTTAAATAATGTAGCCCCTTTCCAGCTCTGTCTGTTACTAACATTAATATCTTATTTGCAATCTTCTACTTGCAAGTAAATATGGTTGGCATTTTAGTTGAGCAGAATGTGCACACACCTGTTCTATTTTATTGTTTCTTTTAAATTGATATTTGTTTGTCGGTTTTAGATTTTTGTATTTAATGAGGGTACGATATATCTGACTGCATTTTACTTAATTGTATATAAATTAATTAAATCTAATTTTCTTCATAAAGAAAAATCATTTCCAATAGTCGCACACGCACTCTCAATTCATTCCAAGGAGGTTGAAGGGGTAAATATAAAATTCTCTCAACAGTAATGTAAATGGTTACTTATGAACATGAGTATGCATTGAATATGCATGAACTTAAATGCATACTATGAACATGAAAACTCTACAAGAATCGTATATAAATCAAAAATATTATAAAAAATCTAATGGCAGGCTCATATGTATATGTAAAGAAAGCAACAAACAGGAAAATTCCGAGATCCAAAGAATTCGAGGCCACGCATTCCGGAGACACCCCGTATACACACATTTTTTTTTTTTTCTAAGGGGAACATCCTACGCGCTATTCCAAGTTCGACCACATAACAGTACAATACATACATAATTCAATAGTATAAAAATTGATCATTGGGAATTTCGTTGTAATTAAAAGTTATCAGGCGAGCATTGTAGTCAACCGTTAAGCGAAAAAATATCCCAAACAAAAAAGACTAATTTGAATATCTCGAATTTCCAATAATACAGAACCCATCAATTGTTATTTATAATATATAATTGTTAGTGTTTCGAATTATGCTAATTTCACAGATTTACAATCCACTGAACATTTTCTACATCAAAATTCCAACAATTCGTCATTCGCCAATTTCTGAAATGGAAAGGGCACTGCCCGCGAGAAGGTGACACAATTTCAATTGTGACGCTTCTTCAAAGTATCGACATTTTTTTCATGTTTGATACTTTTTTTATTATTAAATACATCATCATAAATACAACAATTATCATTTAGAAAAGCGTTGGATAACTAGACACAAATACAAGTAGTATCCAAATAAATCTTATGAATCTCTAGATTTATAACCCACTAGTTGTTTACCTACTTTCCAAAATACATTTTTGTAACAAATCTAATATCTACTGAAGTGAAACCTCGATATATATGCAACATTAAGGAATTTTGAAGTGACATCGCTGGAAATAGATATACATTAAATTAATTTTATTCAAAATAACATGTAACACAAGTCTATAAATGTTCTTTCCACAATTTTAATAAAATCATAAAACAAACCAGTCCTCATATTTCTTATTATTACAAATTAATAGGTCAATCGGTGGTTTAAATTTAAACCATTAACATAATATATAATTAATATAATGCAAAGTTTTACTATCAGAGGGTAACATTCAAACTACAGAAATAAGGAGTTTATACTCCAACCCATCTGCAAATGCCTTATATAATAAGGACTAAACAATTAGGTCAAAACAGCTATTCTCCTGGCTATATGCCAAACGCCGAGTACTGAATTACATAACAAAATTTGTCGTGTAGTGCTTTAACTTTGTTAGACAAAAATACGACAAATTTTGTCATATAATTCAGTGCTCGCCGTCTAGCATATAGCCAGGAGAATAGCTGTTTTGACCTAATTTGTTTAGTCATTATATAAGGCATTTGCAGATGGGTTGGAGTATAAACTCCTTATTTCTGTAGATTTTATGTATATAATTATTGAGGTGCCTACACTCTTTCGTCAATTTTTAATATTAAATAAGTCTATATAAAGATATAGTATTCTCCCATTATTATACTAACATTCAATAGTGGGGAGGCACAAATGGCGCTACTCCTAAGTGAGAGTAGCGTCATTTGTGCCTCCCCACTATTGAATGTTAGTATAATAATGGGAAAATACTTGAAAGATTTTAATTAATAGAAGAATGGAAGCTCAAAAAAGGAAAATTTTGCTATTTTTCGATAATGGCTGTTCTCATCCTAAAGACTTTCAACTAGCAAACATTCAACTGCTCCTCCTGCTGCCAAATTGTACGTCAGTCGTTCAGTCGTTGGCTCAAAGCCCTATTAGATATTTTAAAATATTCTACAAAGCTATTTAGTGGAAAATTTATTATCAAAAACGGAATATGTGGATAATGGCACAAATGGCGCTACTCCTAAGTGAGAGTAGCGTCATTTGTGCCTCCCCACTACTCAACATTGGAAGTGATATCCAAGATACTCCCAAGATACTCGAGTCTCCTCGCGTCACCTCAGAGTTGCTTAGCGTGAAGAGGGCATTATTTTTAAGTTTTATAAATAAAAGGGTGTTTTTTAAGCATGATAGAACATAAGATCAGCTGTCAGTTTGCACCCAATTAGTGACATTTGTATTAAGTATACTGTGGCAAATCATCATGAATAGACTCACGCTTGAACAACGCTATCAAATTGTTCAAATTTACTTTGAAAGTCAGTCGTCGATTCGGGAAACGTACACACAACTTCGTGAATTTTACGGCGCACATAATCATCCATCTTAGCAAGCCATCCGTCGCACTGTGAATAGATTTCGTACCACACACTCTCTAAAGGATGCAAGAAGATCAACGCGTCGAAGGAATGTGCGTACTGAAGAAGATATTGCCGCTGTAAACGAAAGTGTGCAAGAAAATCCAAAATTATCGATCCGCCGTCGGTCGCAGAAGTTGGGGCTTTGTCCGTCCACTACGTGGAAAATTTTGCACAAAGATCTTGGCCAAGATCTTATAAGATCCAGCCACCAATATAAGATCCAGCTGGTGCAAGAATTAAAGCCACAAGACCATCGCTTGCGTCGTTCTTTCGTTGATTGGGCTTTAGAGCAGTTGCAAGCCGACCCATTGTTTTATCGCAAAGTTGTGTTCAGCGATGAGGTTCATTTTTGGCTTAACGGGTTTGTTAATAAACAAAATTGCCAGATATGGAGTGATACCAATCCAGAAGAGATCCTACAGACCACATTACATTGAGAAAAATGCACAGTTTGGTGCGATTTATACGCTGGTGGCATCATTGGACCTTATTTATTCAAAAATGAGGCTGCAGCTAACGTTACGGTCAACGGGGAACGTTACCGGACTATGATCAATGAATATCTTTTTCAAAATATGGATGACATTGATCCGCATGAGATGTGGATGGGGACGAATGGACCTGTCAACTGGCCACCCGAGTCCTGCGATTTGACGCCTCTTGATTATTTCCTATGGGGCTACGTGAAGTCATTGGTTTATGCTAATAAACCAGCAACACTGGACGTCTTGGAAGCCAACATTGTTCGTGTGATTCATGACATGCGGCCACCACTGCTCGAAAAAGTGACCCAAAATTGGACTGACAGAATGCGCTTCGTCAGGAACAGCCGCGATGGCCATATGCATCAAATAATTTTTAAATATTAATGCCATGTATTGATCTTTCAAATAAAAACAGATTGTTTATCAACAATTAATTTTTGTGGTAAGTTTAAAGTTCTACAAAGCTTAAAAAACACCCTTTATTAGAAAGTAGAAGCCCTTGTATATTATGTTAGTACTCGGAACCAGGACACAATTACTTCTCAGGGGTAAAAATGCGATTACCTCAGGCAATAAATAATGTTATTTATTGCGACAGCCATTCACTTGTTAAAACCCTTGCAGATTAGGTCAATGGTTTATGACAAGTGTGGCGTCTAGTAATAACCACACCAGGCTATTGGCTTTTAAGATAAGTTTTCAAATCAATCAGTTCCCGCAAACTCGTCTCGAAACATTGTCTCCTGTTTTGGTACTAACTTACTCGATATATTGTATTCAAATAAACATAGCCATAACAATATAACCACTAGTATCATTTCACTATACACACCCCGAAGGTCGCCATAAATGCAATGATGGTTAAAAATAACATCGTCCAAATATTTTTTAAATTTACCCGACAGCGGAATTAATTTATTCCTTGATTTCACGCCTTTAGTTTTTTAATTGCTGCGGCATTTCGCGAATTATTATCCATTTGGCTATACATAAAAAAACGTACAAAATTCAAAATGTTAAGTACACGATCATCGTTATTAAATACGTCGTTCTCGCACAAAGTTTCTACAACTAGACTTTTCCATAATGAGACTTGAGATGGAACGCACTTACCTGGTTTTACCCGAGTATCGGTCTCGTGGCTTTCACGTCAAATATACAGCTCACGTTCTTATCTCACATACCGTATAGCACCTGTCAACCGCAGCAATTTTTATTGAAGTTTTACAAATATTACTCGGTGAGCTCAACATGTTGATTTATTTAAATATATAAAACATACGTAAACACTACGTCACGTCAAGGTACACAAACATTATATGTTTACTTTTTTGTATTTGGATGTTTCTATTTTTAAATAAATAAATATGACTACCTACTGAATATGTACACGTTTATGTATTGGTGTTATGCAAAACAGGTCCTTTAATGGTTTTTTATATACATGATCTTGAACAATGAATGAAAGCATTATTTATTTGTCGTTAAATTTGGGATGAAAATTATATGAATTCAAGAATTTATTATCGGGAACAGCATCATTCGACAGACAGTGTCTTCACGATGGTGCAGAATTTGATGGTATATCATTCATCCAAATATCTGCTGTGTTATTAATTTAGAAGATGGAACTGGCTGGCACGAATATGTGAACGTAATTATTAATTAAACAACTTGAAAAAAAAAATTAAACCGGAGATACCTACAAAACGCGACCCGGAGACGGGTAAGGACAATAAACTTAATACTACTCTAATCCGGTATTTTGCTCCACCTTCACCGAGAACCATCCTTGGCCATTGTGCCATTACTAAGAGGTTCTCCGTAACGTTTCTCGATATGTTCTCCACCTTTAATACGTTACTTATATTTATTTTTATTTATTTAATTTAAAGTATTACGCAACCGTTATTGTTCTAAACGCTTTGCGCAAGTTTTAAAAGGATATCGAATTCGTCATGCATTTTATAACAATTAATTCTAATTAAGAATTTAAGGAATGTAAACGTGACGTGTGTATTTTTTTTTTTTTTTAATCGGCAGAATAAATAAGAGAGTAACTCGATTAATCGTATTATAAAGTAAATGTCGATTACCACTATTATGAAAAAATAATCTCGATAAATTCAATGTCAGTATAGTCACTTTACAGCGTGTGTAAAAGCATGGACTAAATACAATATTTTTTTAACCCGTTACTTAAAAAAAAACCGTCGGAAAATCAATCAATTTCTTCAATCTTATATCTTAATTCAATCAATTCCATCTTATATCTTAATGATATATCTTTGTTTCTTTTTTTTTTGCTTATAACCCTTACATTCTCAAACACCACACTCTCTTGCCAGCATCCTCAGCAGAGTAGTAACTCAAAAGAAGATGTAAGTAAAGCTTGGTTTGATTGAACATTTCTGAGAAAGATAATTTTTGGTGAACTTTTAATAATAATTTATCATCAAAGGTCTCTTTGTATTAATTATTTTTTAAATATTATATCTTAATGATATATCTTTGTTTTTTTTTATAACCCTTAAGGTGCGTATATATTTGCGAGCCGAACCGTTCGCGAACCGCTCTTGAACCATTTGATCGCAAGATTGGGACTGGGTTTGGAGCGCCGAACAAACCGTTTGTAACCCGCTCGTGGCAAACCTGTCGGGTTTTTTGACGAACACAAAGGCATTCGCAGTTCACATTGAAACAGCGTCATGTGCAGTTCGTTGTTTTTCTTCTGCTCGCGAACCACGGAGCTGGCTCTATTTATTTCTTGTGCCTTTTTGTATGATTTTTTCTCTCTCGGTTGTTTATTTAATAATCTGCCTACCCTTATAATGTTATTTAATAATTTTCATATTATAATAATTATTATAATGTAGTGGACAGAGGAAAATGTAGTCAAACTAATTGACATTTATAAAACGAAATCATTATTGTGGAATCCTAAGCACAAGGACCATTATAAAAAAATTTAAAAGAAGATGCTTAGAGGGAAATAGGTCTTTCTTTCCTCTTCTTTTTGCACAAACTTTCTGCTATCATTAAAGCCGTACCACTTATAACTAAAATCGTATAAGTTTCCTCGCACGAAGACATTATTTATTACAAGTAAGCGCGCCGAGCAAGACTGCTGGTGGTTCGTGGTTAGTTCCTTCTTTCCCGTGGCGTGGATCGTGTTTAGTTCAGTAGATGTTCGCTGTAAAACTATTTCTAACGAATAGTTCACAAGCGGTTCACAAACGGTTCTGCTCACAAATGTATACGCACCTTTACATTCTCAACCACCATACTTTCTTGTCAGCATCCTGCAGCTCGTAGTAACTCAAAAGAAAAAGTAAGTAAAACTTGATTTAATTGAACATTTCTGAGAAAGAAAGTTTTTGGTGAACTTTTAATAATAATTCAATTGTTAAATTAAATAATTTAATAATTACAACCAATTCACTGGCTTGCAAACCACTTTTTAATTTTTTATTCACGGATGTTTAGGAACCTGAATTAAGTTCTAAGATAATCACACACTTATTAATAGTTTGAACGAATCGTACTGCTTAGTTTACGCGTTTAAAGAAGTTTACATGTCTTCACTTTCGATTTGTTTAATTAAGAAAAATAAAGATTTAAAACTCGTTCAAAATTAAACTAAGAAATATACTTGAGGTAAGAACGCAGGTGTTGAATGAAAACAGGATACATACTAGTCTTAAAAATATTCGAATATAATCATACTATATTTTAATGTTATGATAAAAAAAAGTCTATATAAAAAGCCTCCTTGGAATCACACTGAATTAACAGCAATTTGAAAAATAAATTGGAATAAACAGAAGATGTGTAAATAAAACTGAGGTTCGCCTATGTATAGGGTCTTTCAATAGGGGCGCTCGAAATTTGTTAGGTTATAGCGGCCATGTTGTTGAAGCAAAATTTATAAAATTTATTGTGAATTGTTCAGTAGTGTATGGCAAATCACCATAGAAGGATATAGCGTTGAACGACATGTACAAATCATTAAATTTTATTTTCAAAATCAGTGCTTCGTTCAAGAAACGTTCCGGTCGCTCCTGTGCGTGAGAGTGTACGGGAAAACCCGAGGCAGTCAATTTCTCGTCATTTACAAGAATTTGGACTGTCTGCGACTTCAACTTGGCGAATTTTGCGTCGGGACTTGGGTCTGCATCCGTATACAATCCAACTGACCCAGGAACTTAAGGTAAACGACCATAGACAACGCCGTGTGTTCGCTGATTGGGCTCTGGGGTAGTTGGAAGTTGACCCAGATTTCGCCAAAAAAATCATCTTTAGCGGCGAGGCCCATTTTTGGATGAATGGATATATGAAGAAGCAAAATTGTCAGATTTGGGACGATACCAATCCACACGAGATACACCAGCACCAAATGCATTGCTAAAAGGTCACTGTTTGGTGCGGATTTTGGTTTGGCGGTATCATCGGTCCGTACATCTTCCAAAACGAAACTGGCATTGCCAAAACCGTCAACGGCGAGCGCTACAGATCGATGATAAGCAACTTCTTGTGGTCGTAACTGAATGATATGGATACCGACGACATGTGGTTCCAACAAGACGGCGCTACGTGCCACGCAGCGCATGCCACGATGGACATTCTGTACGAGCGATTTGAGGACATGGTTATCTCGCGCAGCGAGGACGTAAACTGCGAATCTATGTGAATAAACCGCAAACAGCCGATGCCCTCAAAGTTAACATAACGAATACCATCCAGCGAATTCAGACAGATTTATGTGACAGTCATCGAAAATTGAATCTCCCGAATACGTGCCACCAAGCAAAGCCGCGGCGGACATTTGAACGTTATATTCCATACTTAATGCAATAAAATATTCTTTCAAATAGAAAAATAAGTGGATATCTCACACACAACTTGTTTTATTTACGTTTAAAAATCGAGCGTCCTTATTGAAAGACCCTGTACTTTCCCCCTGTCAATATCTTTAAACAGCTGGACTGAATTTTGCAATCTATACGATATTTCTGTAGTGGCATATCGTTGATGGTGACGAACTTAAATTCAACATCCAGCATACAGGTTACATAATTTTTTTTCCCCCGTATTAATTCCGAGTATACACCAACCCGTCCGCAAGAGTTCGATCGCCTTCGAGACTCGGCGACTACGCAGCAATTGAAACTGTTGTAACTGACGTTGGGTCCTCCAGCTTGCCCCGTGCGAGAGGATGACCGTTGCCGGCGATAGCTGTGGTGGAGAGCGGTGTCCTCGTGACGTTAGACGGAGATCCGGGTCGCGTGAGCTGAGCTGCCGTCGGACGGTCGGTGAACTATGCCAAATACATCCACGTTGTGGTCGCCCTCAAGGTGTGCGCCCACCTAAGGTGCTGCTAGTGACCTAGTGCTGTGGACGGCGACGAATTGTGACAAATGGTCAAGGCACATCCGACGTATTACACCCGGAAATTCTGCTGTAATCTCCGTCGGCACGTCACTTACAGCCGCAGAAGTATTCGTCCACGTTTCATTCATACAGAAAACGATAAAAATCAGAAGGAAATATAAAACAAACAAGTTCTTAAATAAGTGTAATTATTTAAGGCCAACAAAGATTTGGTGATCGAACTTTTTTTGACTTTTTGGCTTAGTTACATACCACGAACTACAGAAACACTGTTTTTTTTTTGTTGCCATCACGCACCAGTATTTGTAAATGTACATTGTACAATAATTTGTAGTTTTTAAAACCGAGGTTCTATAAAATTAAATTTTACCTCAATCTTTGCGGCGCCCCTGTGTTTAACGGCTTGAATCGTATACACAAGTGTGGGGGATTTACTGATACAGAGTTGGCCGATGGGGATATTCCGGTTGTATACTATTCGGGTATTCACATAGTCGCTGTAGTACGTTTTTAATGTGTGTACGTTTACTCCTGACATCGCGTCGTGTGTTTTTATTTTGTTTTAAAAATGCCTAGAAGTTGTAAAAATACACCAAATATATTTTATAAACTGAACACCTGGTTCAAAAAACGTTATTTATGCAAACTTGGTTGATCCGAAAAAAATCTTTAACTGCCACTTCATGTTAATTAGGATTAATGAAGTAATATGTAAAAACTATAGATCAAAATGGGAATTGTTTTACGTACTCATGTGCCAAATTTCCAGCTCTTTCTGAAGCAAAATTAAAGGAAGGCATTTTCGTAGGACCACAAATAAAAAAATTAATGCAGGAGCAACAGTTTGAAGAAACAATGATATGAATTGAATCTTGAAGAAGAATCTTGGATACCTATGCTTTAAATGTAACAAAAAAAATTTTTTGGAAATTATAAACATCCGCAGTATGAGGAAATTGTCAACAAAATGTTGGATATAAGTTTAAGCAACTTGGTTGTAATATGAGCATAAAAATCCATTTTCTGCATGCTCATCTGGACTGCTTTTCCAAAAAATCTTGGTGCTGTAGTGAGGAGCAAGGTGAAAGGTTCCATCAAGACAAAGGAGATGGAAAAGAGGTACCAGGGCCGATGGGAGGTGGCGATGATGGCAGATTACTGCTGGATGCTGAACATCCAATGAATGACTACACAAGAAAAACTACAAAACGAAGTTTTTTGTTAAAGGGGGAGAGATTTTCAAACAGAAAAAGAAATCAGAGACTAAAAACTATTTGTGGTGTTGCTTTTTATTAAATCTGTTTATTAAAATGTAATTTTTCCTTCAGTTTTTAATTTATTCTGATTATTCAGTTGATTAAAAACCTGACGTGAGGGGCAAATACGGAAGGTATGTAGATATGAAATCGGCGTAAATAACTCATTTATAATCACTTATCAAACCCAAATCAACTTTCAAAATGTGTAGGAAAATTTGTAGGCCTGTGTTATTTTTATTATTACGTAAGTTGCATAAGAGTACAAGAGTTAGCACACAAATAAGACGTGGTTTATTAACGTATTCTTTTGCGAAAGTTAGTCTTTTCCTGACGATTAATTTCATGTAGATAATAATTTACCCATGGATTTTTCCACTAATTCTTGTCTGCAAGTCAGTCTTGTCCTAGGGCGGGCCCTACGTCAAGGGCCCGCGTAGGGAATCTATTGGTGATAACTATTAGGTCAAAATCAAAACAAACGAAAATCTACAAATCTTGCTAGCAAAAATTAATATCTCGAAAACCAACTATGTTTCGTCAAAACTGGTTTTATCATCGAATTCCTCGTTACTTTCTACATAAGACACATAATATACAAATACCTATTGTTATGAAAATAATTTTAAAATACGCGTGAAAAGAGAAACTGTTAGTTGTAGCTGTACATATTTTGTCTCTCCCCGCCGTCGTACCTTACAAATTTGAAGGATTCGGATATATCCATGATATTTTTTGTAAAAGAGCGCAAGAAATCGATTGATGAAATTTAAAAAATGTACTTTATTTAACTTCAAAGATACGTTGGTCCAAATCAATACAAATGGAAATTTACATCTTGCCCGCAGAAAAATTAATATCTCGAAAATCAATTTCCGCCAAAATTAGTTTTATCGTCAAATTTCTCCTTATTTTTTACATAAGATATGTAATTCACAAGTGCCCATTTCTTTGAAAATTATTATAAAGAACACCTGGAAAGGAAACCGCTCGTTGTAGCCGTACAGATCTCGTCTCTCCCCGCCGTCAAACCTTACACATTTATAGGATCGTGATATATCCATGAAATTTTATGTAAAGGAGTACAAGGGAGTCTACTGACAACAACTATAAAAATGTACTTTATTTAATTTGAAAGATACATTGGTCAAAATCAAGACAAATGAAAATCTACAAATATGGCTAGCAAAAATTAATCAAGTCTCGAAAATTAATCATTTCCTGTCAAAACTGGTTTGATCATCAAATTCCTCATGGTTTTCTACATAAGACACATAATATACAAATATCTATTTCTATGAAAATTATTTTAAAAAACACCTGGAAAGATAAACTGCTTGTAGCTGTACATGTCTCGTCTCTCCCCGTCATCACACCTTACACATTTGTAGGATCCGGATATATCTATGATATTTTATGTAAAATAGTACAAGAAATCGATTGGTAAAATCTACAAAAATGTATTTTATATAATTTCAAAGATACGTATGGTAGAATCAAGGCAAATGAAAATCTACAACACCTTGCAATTTTGGCCCGGATTACAATGGCGCCGACCGAGCTCATCGCGCTGACTGTTTACACCGGCCGTCTGTTGCCGCTGGGTCTTTTTGCAGTCAAAATCGATATGGCTCGAATGATTATTGATTAAGTGCTAATTATTGTATTACGTTTTTTGTTTACGCGTTCCCAGTTGAGGCTTAATTATACGTAATTAATTATATCGAACAAAAGAAACTATACGAAACATATACTGCGCACAGTACACATCTAAAAAAAAAACTGACGTAAAATACGCAAATATTACATCACGAGATGTGGACCAATCGTTCTCTTTATATAGGAAGGAAAATTTTTCACTACATCGAACAAGTTTCGATGAAACAATTGTGGAAACATAACTGATGCTGCAGATCTTTCAGTTCTGATTTGCCTTGTTCATAAAGTCTTATTTATTTTATATCCTTATTTGATATGCGACGCACACGGGCTTAATGTCGATAATGAGTACCTGATTATGATACATTACTATCGGTTTCCCCCAAACTGTTTCAAAGAGACATCTCGGTTTGCGAATACGTTTGCGCCGATTGTTTATAGAAATTTTAATCTACTGAAGTATTTTCAACTGCATTTTTTCTGATTTCCTTTACCAAATAATATTTGTTTGTGAATTTTAGTTTCAACGTGGGTGTTTATTTGTTCTTTTAGTAATAATCTTGTCTAGAACGGCTGGAATACCTATGCGGTTAGGTGTATACGTATCTCGATTAATTTAGCATTCTATTCATCGTGAGAAATATTCAACGAATTATTTAACAAAAACCAGTCTAAAACGAAGTAGTTTTACACAGTTTAAAACTCGTTTCTTTAGACGCAATGTTTGTGTTCAAGTCAAATGAGAAAGAAACATGTCTCGTAAAAATCTGTACGCAGATATTGATTTTTTATTGGGAATTCTTAGAGAGTCTTTAGAATTTCTCTAAATCCCTCTTTATCCAATTGTATTCTTACAATTAGTAACATTGATGGTTGATTAATTGATTGCCACATTGAACTAACTTTAGTTATATCATTAGAATGTAACATCCCGATTTGTATTTTAAATTATAAGTTGGAATGAATTGAAAAATTGGTCCCAGTAAATAAACGTGGTAATGACCAGCATAATTTCAAAATTACGAGTATGAAAAAAGCGTACAGGCATTACTAGAGTAACACTCGAACATCAATATAAGTCTAATTACCAGAATTTTAGTTTCTAGAGAGTTTTAATAGAGAAATCAACCTCCTCCCCCTAAAACCGCAAGTTGCATAGAGGAAGGTTACACATGAAGACGAAGACAAATACACACATAACCAAGTTCTTTATTGTAAACACCTCTATAAGAGAATACGATAGGTCATCCATCATATTGTAGCAAGTACGCGGAGCAAAGCGTCGTATTTTTATTACGAGTTTCGCAATTGACCTGAATGCCCACCGTATAGTTGACTGGCACCTTCGATTCTATTTAAAACATACAAGAACATCTTAAAAATGCAGGTCATCAAATGTGACAACCTGCAAGGCTTGTATATCATAGGAGGAACTCTTTTCAATGTTCGTCCCTTGAAATTCGTTCTAAGTGTTATTAAACATCCTGTATATGCCCAAACATTCTCTATGAGATTAACATTAGACGACTGTGATGTGTCCAACAGGCTAGTGACATCTTGTTTCCACTGCCTGTAAATATACCTCTAATATTTTGGAGCATAATCCTTCTGTAAAATCCAGTTTTTATAGGAGCTTTTATTTCCATTTCCAAACCATATTTTAGCAGATGATAAAAGAGCTTTTTGGTATCTGTTTACACAATTTTTTCGGCATTTAGTAGATTGTCTATGAACAGATGCCGTGCTTTGAGAAGTAACCCCAAACCATCACCTTAACTCACCGTTCAGTGAAGAATTGTTCCTGAGCTCAAGTGATGAAACGATACGCCCAAAAAGAGCCTCATCGGAGAAAATTATGCCATGTGCTCAAATGATTTTTTCGATGGGTTTCTCTCCAAATACATATATAGTGAGTGGTCGACCGTGTTTGTGTCTTCAAATTGCTCCACCCACATGTACAAAACTCTTTGATGGTTAAATACACTTTACGCTTGAGTGTATTACATTTTTGACTGGCAAAGATTGCATGCATTTACCTGCATTTTGCCCCAGTTATAGGTACCATGGTTTCCAGGTAAGTACATACTAGTTACGTTCTTCTCTGCGAGATAGTATAAGCATATACATATTTTCAAAATAAAAATTGAGTTTTCAGTTATAAAAAGATGAAAACTTTTACATATAAGAACGTATGGTGAATAACTCTCAGGTGTGACATTTGCCACCCAACTAATATTTTCAGTTTACAATAAGAAAAACTTATTATAACCATATTTTGTGTATTATTTGACCATTCTATAAATGGCTATATAAAATCTTTCTCCTACATTTCTCTAAATTTCAGTTTCTTTGTCTGAAATTGTGCACCAAAGTTTACTCTGCTTTCATCTTACAATTACATATTAGAATCTTCAGAAATAACATTAGATTCCCATGAAGTACGAATAGAAATTACCCAGTAATTCATCTCATTACTTTCGCAAGCAATCGGTTGATTCTACCCTCAAAGATATTTAAAAAAATGTTTAACCTTACAGGGATTCAAGACTTCTTATTATGATATGTATTTCTTTGAAGATGCTTTGTTATAGTTTCAGATCCAATACCGGAATTTGATAGTTAAATGCATGAACTGTCAATAACAGCTCAGTAAGTTCTCTTTATGTGGCCTATTTTCAGTCTGAGGGTTTTACTGTCATTAATAGACTTCAGATGAAAACTTTTGCCATAATATACGAAATCATCATGAAGCACGAAGTATACATAGCACTGAAACATGTAATTAATAAAATTTTGGTACAACTGCTTACAAAATGTCACTCTAGTTCAAATTCGTTATATTTTGTGAGGAAATCAAACAATATCCATGTAGAAAAATGTATTTAATGGAAAATGGGAATATAGCTGAAAACTCAAGAGGAAATTAAGCTCAATAAAATAATAGCCCTTCTGAATTTCTAATATTTCAACATACCAGAAACATTAAAAGTGACAAATTTTGTAAACAGTATCATATCCAATTAGTTAATTATATAGACTACATTGATCATATAATTAATTCTAACATGGATCCTGATATATGCAGTTCCATCTATGATTTATTTGTTTTTAGACCTTAAGATACGCACTGGAACGTGTGACTGGAGCCATCCAAATAGGGTGATTTACTACAAACTTTCTAATAAAAAATGACGTAATAAACAAGGAAACAACTCTTTGGACCAGGATCTCTTCTTTTTATATATTTTAACCTTCAAATTATACACCTTTCACTATGAAACGCTGAAACGTATACATTACAACTCATTCCGAATAAATCTGTTCAAAGCTATTCAAAAATTCGCAGAGGTCGAATCGTGCTACTTAAAAATCTAATACAAAGTATTGCAAAACAGCTTGCATTGCATTAATTTGGATCGGTGATACCAAAGCGGATCCGGGTGACAATACAAACGAGAAACCAAATAAAAGTAAAAGCATTGTCCCAGATTACACAGGTCAAATCCGTTTAATAAGTTTTGAATTATTTTACGTATCTCTTTCGTCCTAGTTTTAACTCGAATGGGTAGGTACCACCTATGATCTTTTTATATCCTACCTGAAGCCTCGTTATGAAATCCGGGCTCAACGTTCTCTCAGAATCGCTTGGCACTGGCAAAAGCACGTCATAATAAACAGCTTCATCACTACATTTTTCTGGTACGACACTATTTTCACTTAAGATCGCGGAAAACAACACCGAGATCCTGTTCAAATTTTCTTTCAGTATTTGCGTACATGACGGTTTTATTTTCACTGTACCTACAACTGATTTTGACATCTTTTTCTAATGCCCATGCTTACATGATTATTTGTTGTTTGTACTTTACGGATTTTGTGACAATTTAAGAAAGTTTATGCGTGTTTTTTTTTATTTTATTAATCTATTTGACGTTTCTGACAGCGACATTCTGAAATCACGACTATAGCGCTAATTGTCAAACGGCAGATATGTCAACTACTACACGCGCTGGATTTAAATATATTATATTTATTGTATGTACATATTTACATAAGTATGTATATCTATATACACCTATAATCAGACTGTATGAAGCAAAAAATAAACAATACTGAGATTAAGTAACTAATAATTTTATGTCGATACATTTTTTTTAGCTCATCATCGTCCTTCATCTTAACATCTCTGTACGTATGTATATATCAATATAAATTTAATGATTCATTTACCTTATACGAGTATATAAACTTAACTAGGTTATGCAGCCAATTACAATTGCTCATGTTCTTCTCATTCAATGAAATGAGATAACATTTTATTTGAATTATTAAGCTATAATTACAGTATCATGTAAACGATGAGAAAGAGAAATTTGATTACACAAATATTATAAACTTTTTAACATTAATATTTGCCATAATTTAAAAATATAATATCACTTCTTACTGAATTTACACCATTATCCACATAATTTAGTTCCGACTACTGGTATTTTTCTAATATTACCTTTTATTTGACCCAAATAAAACTAGCAAGAATATATAATTATATTTTATTACAGTTGATAAACAAATTTTATGATGCTTTTGTTCCTATTAATACACTTTTAGTAATAGGTTCAATAATAGCACCCATTTTAGTACTCACTACCGGTTCTGTTAATCTCTTAAAAGCAGTCTCCGGCACAAAAGTATTACCAATTGGTGCCCTGATGCTCGCTTCATAATCTCGCACAGTTTTAAAAGGAAAGGGAACTTCAGAGACCATATGGGGTTTAATTTTGGACTGAGCTTTTTCATTTATGATTAGGGACCCTTTATTGTCATCCCTTCTTGGCATTTTTGGTGGCATTTCCACAATGAACCTTTTCCTTTTTCTCTTGCTGGAGTTAATGTTGGCTCCAGCCCAACTGCCCCATCCAGGCAAATTCAAATCAATGTCTTTAGGGGTGTCTTTTTCTATCTCATCTGCTTTCTCTTTCGCGAAGTCATCACAAATATCATCATCCTCAAACGCCTCCAAGATTACGTCCCTTTGGCTATTATCTTCTTCATTTTCATCTGTTACTAGAATGTCTGGAATTGCAGTATTTAAACTGGTTTTCTTAACTTGCACAAATTTATCAGGATCGATATCTGAAGCCGGCTTGCCTTTTGATAGGTCCCGTTCTACAGTACTTAAAATCGTTTTCAATGTATTTAAATCAGGATTTGCTTCATCAACATTATTTTCGTTGACACTGCCGACATGTCCTGGTTTTTCTATTAATTCCTCATCTATAGCAATTTTTTTTGATTTGAGAGGAACACTCAAATGAACAGATTTCTTCTTTTTATTAGTCCGTTTTCGAGTTTTGGTTTGTGTATTGTTCTTTATATTGTTTCTTTTGATCCTATCACATTTATGTTTCGCCTTTTGAGTTAATTTAGTTTTGAGATCATCAAATATATCGTCTATATCATTTTCTTCATTATATTTATCCAGTTCTGTAACTTCCCATTCAGACGTACCTACAGAGCTATCTACCTGAGCTTTAATATTGTTTCTTTTCTTTTTTAGTACTCGTTTACTTTTTTTACTATCTCTTTTTACCTTAGATACCATTTTAGTTACTAAAGCAACTTTGTCATCTTTTGCTGCTGCTTTATGTACTCCTTCAACCGGGTTCACAGTTTTCAAAGCCTCATTCGTTTGGACATTCGTATCATTTTGTTGTTCTTTATTATGCTCATCCCAATACACTCGGTAACTTTTTATGAAATCGGAAACCTCTTTATCAGGTTTAACTCCAGAAAGCCATGGATTGTCATCATATACTTTAAGTGGCTTAGAATTTTCTTCGGATTCAATTCCCTCATCTTCTGAATCACTACCTATAGATTTTATTTTTTGAGTGAGTTCTCTGCTTACTGCAAGCTGTTGAGCCAATTCTTGTCTACTCTGAAAAGAAATAGTCATCATGAAATGACAAGTATAAAACCATATATATATGGTTATTAGTAACTATATTAATCTGTATAAATTGTGTATAAAATAACAAATTATTTAGCCTCTAAAAACAATTATACATACCTCTTTATCATATTTAGCTCGTATCTGTTTACTTCTTGCCCATTTTCCAGTCCCTTTATGCCTTAGACTGAATCTTTCAATAGATCTTGCCTTTTCGATTTCGTCTAATTTCTTTAAGGCTCCTTCAGGATCAGTTTTTTGAAGTTCTTCGAATTCTTTTAGAGTTTTCTTAATTTTTTCTCTTCTGAGAATTCTGTGGTACTTTTTACTTTTTATTTTATTTTGCCTACGAGCTTTTGCTTCTTTATAGCTCTGATGCGCTCGTAGTTTTGCAGCTTCTATTCTTTGCTCTGCTAACTCTTGCATTGTTAAAGGAAACTGTTCAGGATCCTCTGTGCTTATATGATGCTCTTCCACTTTTGGTTCTAGTTTCTCTAGTTGTTTTTGAAGAACTGATTTAAGGCGCCATGTACTGGGATACTTTTCTGCCTTTTTGTCTTCAAATTTTATTTTTTCGATACTATTTAAAGGAAACGTTAGATGAGATGCAGCACGATTTGCAGTAACTAATGCTTCCCATCTATCCAACTGCAACCTAGATTTTTCATAATTTACAGATCTTCTGATTCGATCAGCTTGAGGTTTTTCTAACGGTGTGGGTAAGGTATTACTTTTTTTACTAGTAGATTGGACTTTCTTCAATATGTCATCTTTCTTGCGGCCCTTTAATACCTCAGTAAGTTCATTTAAATGAACAGATCCTTTATTCCCAGTAACAGATTTTACTAAGTTAAATTCAGAGATTTGAAGGGTTGGTTCGGTTCGAGAAGGCTTCTTAAGATTTTGGATTTTATTTAAATTTAAAATGTTATGTACCAACTTGGTATGTTTTGTATCATCAATCTCTCCATCCGACAATTCGTAATTTTCTATTTGATCACTCATGTTTAGGCTATCACAAATTTAACGTAAGTTGAAATCTTAGTTAGTTCTTCACAAAAACATGCTACACCATATTATAGTACAGTTAAAACAGCTATTACAACCGCGAGAACCTCTTAAAAATGAGGTTAAAGTTGTTCCCATAGAGCACTGTGTAATCCAGAGAATTAGTCTATTCTAACACTGCGTTCAGTAATATGATCTGTGTACTCTACTGTTTTTGTTATATCCTTTTGCGTGTTTCTAGATAGCTCAGAGCAAAATGCATTGCTCGAAGTTTAATAATCGAAAAGCTCTTTCAATACAAAATTAAAGGTAATTATATGTAAGAAGTGTTCCTGGGCAAATGCTTACGAAACTTTTCCTTCCCCCCTATTTTCGAGGGTGCTGGAGACGAATCTGGCTTCAGTTTCATCCGCTCGGACACGGTTTTCGAGAAAATGAATTTTCCACTTTTCCGCATGAGGCCATTTTTTCTGTCACATAACTTTCACTTCACACTACATAGATAGCTAATATTAATACCAATATATGCTACAACACTTCCTTTACACATATCACATATTAAACCGTCATAAAACCTATTAGAAACTTTCGATGTTTAGTTACTTCAAACTTATACAATGACTTGCAGTTGGCGTCGTCCATTGTAATCGTACGCCCTCCATGTCGTTCGACGAAACTACATACATACAGAGAGGCTCCAGAAGCTAACTTTGAATATTAACAACTAAATACGCTGTTATTTTGAAGGATAGTAACCTAACCTAACCTAACCATAATAAGTAGACAGTCAGGTTAGGTTAATATCCTTCAAAATAACAGCGTATTTAGTTGTTAATATTCAAAGTTAGCTTTTGGAGCCTCTCTGTATGTATGTAGTTTCATCGAACGACACGGAGGGCGTACGATTACAATGGACGACGCCAACTGCAAGTCATTGTATACATTTGAAGTAACTAAACATCGAAAGTTTCTAATAGGTTTTATGACGGTTTAATATATGATATGTGTAAAGGAAGTGATGTAGCATCTATTGGTATTAATATTAGCTATCTATGTAGTGTGAAGTGAGTTATTTGATAGAAAAAATGGCCTCATGCAGAAAAGTGGAAAATTCATTTTCTCGAAAACCGTGTCCGAGCGGATGAAACTGAAGCCAGATTCGTCTCCAGCACCCTCGAAAATAGGGGGGAAGGAAAAGTTTCGTAAGCATTTGGCCAGGGACACTTCTTGTACACAATTACCACAAATATTAGGAAAAGATTTTGTTTTCCGTAAATAAATATATTTTGTATAGGAACTTTGAACTTTTATTATTTACAGTCCAAGAAACACCAAAAAATAAACTCGTTCGAAGCAATGCATTTCAACATTAAGCGCGATTTTTTATATATTTTTTTACATGCTATAGAGGACTAAAGAAGAAGATCCGTTGCTCTAAGGATCGAAAAACTTATATATTGCTAAAATGAATTATTAAATCGTTTATGTTTTATTATGTCGACTTTAAACTGAACAGTTGTCTAAAAACAATAATGCATGTTTGTAATAAAGTATTATTTAACATTTTATTTTGTACCATTTTTTTATGTATTAGCCCTCGCGATGTTATTTATTGTACAGTTAATACTATTACACCATTTTTTATGCAAAAAAAAATCTTGTGTATACAAGTATTTTGAGCAGCAGAACAATAACCCCTTCCTCTCGTTGTGCTTAAAATCCATCTTTTGTTGAAATATATTGTATTAGCTGAACAACTCGGTGCGAGTAACCATATTCGTTGTCGTACCACGCAATCAGTTTTACAAATTTGTCGTTAAGGGCAATTCCAGCTTTTGCGTCAAAAGTGGAAGAAACTGTGGTACTGATGAAATCGCTGGAAACCACTTCGTCCTCGGTATACGCCAATATCCCTTTCATTGGACCGTTGGCGGCATCCTTAACTGTTTTCTTTATGTCGTCATATTTTGCGGGTTTCCCTAGACGGGCTGTTAAGTCTACAACTGATACGTCGTACACAGGAACACGGAAAGCCATTCCAGTGAGTTTTCCTACAAGAAATTAAACACAACTGTATAACGATTTTCCATGTTCAGTTACTGATAAAGCGGTTTCTGAAACATTTAAATATACACTAGTATATATTTTAACAACAAAAGGGTGGATACAAGGTAATAGTTTTGCTTGGACTGCGAAAAACCCCCATCTAAAGTTCACCCGACTAACCAGGAGTATTGATCGGTAAAACAAATGTTTCTAAACAATGTTTCTTAAGATTCTGTTCCTCGTAATGTGTTTGGTCAGACTTTTATCATGAAACTAATAATACTCCACGGGTATGAAATTATTACCATACTTTCGAAAAATATATGTTAAACCAAAGTAAGATCATTTCTAAACAAAATTGTTAGTATGGGCGTTTTCACATTTACCGACACCGGCCCGACATCACGGGGACGGGTACGACATCAGCCCAGCACCGATCCGACACGATATCTGGAGGATATTTGCACATACGCAAACAGCACGGCCGATGCAGTTGCCTTCCAGGAAGCGTTATGGCGCGAGTTAACAAATTGTATTTGCTTTATTTGTTATACTTGAAGCGCAGAAGACGAAAGCAAAGGCAGTTATGGGTACATCCAATTCAAGCGAGATATTAGGGGGCACCTATAATCTCCGAGAAATCCCAATTATCCCAAATACAGGCCTTAGATTCCACTAGTTCAATTAATGTTACTATATCGTAGGTATTTAAAACCGGCCTTTTTTGTTATTTTCAACCAAAAAATCCCACACCACACCCAAAAATCGAATAAAAATATTACGAATCGTCGAGGACACGACTGGAGTGAATGGGCGTTGTAACACAGGTCGACACGACAGCGATGCCGGTGCACGCGTAATCTCATAAATTAATGGAAAGCTTTCTCACTCGCCGATATGTCGGTATCGTGTCGTTACAGGCAACGACGTGTCGGCGAGCAGCATTCACTCCACTCGTGTCCTCGACGAGTTATAATATTTTTATTCGATTTTTGGGTGTGGTGTGATATTTTTTGGTTAAAAGTAACAAAATGGCCGGTTTTAAATACGATCTAGTAACATTAACTGAACTAGTGGAATCTCAGCCCGGAATTTGGAATAATTGGGATTTCTCAAACAGAATATCATAGGTACTCTCTAAATGTCTCACTTTAAGAATTGGATGTATGCCATAACTGCCTTTGCTTTCGTCTTCTGCGCCTCAAATAAAGCAAATACAATTTGTTAACTCCCGCCATAACGCTTCCTGGACGGCAACTGCATTTATGATCTGTGGGCAACTGCATCTGCATTGATTTATATGAGATTACGCGTCCATCGGCATCGCTGTCGCGTCAACCAATGTGAAAACGCCCTATAGAAAAACCTTTCACGCCTTTTATTTTGAAGAAAATAATTTCAAACAGTAGGATAGGCTTTCATTTATTTAGTTCATAATTAAGGGGTTCTACTGTCATAATTCAAAAGTTTTAAAAATGTAGATGTAGAACTAACTCTTCAATATTTCCATATTTGATATATTTTTTGTTTCGCTTTCATGGGAATTCAAATTAAGACCGCAGCGCCATGACGGATTATCCGCAGATTAATCTCTAGTACATGGTTTCCCAACCTCACTTTTTGGTTGTGTTATTTTCGATATTTTCCAGCATTTTTGGCTATTTTCCTGTACTTTAAAATTAATATTATTGTTATTATCGTTAGTTGTTGTTATATTTATTATCCTTTTACACTGTTATAGTTTTTGTGACTGAAAAATTGGATTGTTCTGTCGGTTACGTCTGGTATGTACCTACTTATTAGGAGTCTCTGTCTTAGGTATTTTCATTTTTGTCTGTCTCAGGTACTATCATTTTTGATTAGAAAATATTTTTAATGTAAAATATTGTTATTTTAGAATGAACATGGCCCAAATAACTCTAAGTTTAGTTGAGTACATTAACTATGCTGGTGGAAATATAAATGCAAGATGTGTAGTTGAAGAAGTTTTAAATGCTGGTCACATTATTTTACATGGCAGAACAGATTGTAGCTCTTCTCACATTAAGTTGGTTGCCATTTGTCTGCAGACTAGTGCTCTGCAGTCCGAACCCCATAAAATTAGTGGAGAACTTATTTTAAATGGGTCAGCTAAAATAAAATCAATGATTTGTTCGTCTAAAGTGGGTGTGATGGTAAACATTGCAAGCATATATCAGCGTTTCTAATTTTGCTGATCAGGTGTGTTTTCTAAGAAAAAGCAGCATATCACGTGAAATCAATTAAATACAAAATACTTTACTATTAGTATTTTTATGGTTTCTATCTCTGTTTTATTTGTTTCAGGAAAGATCTAAACGTTTGTTCTAAAATAACAATATTGTACATTAAAAATATTTATAATAACAAGTACCTACTTACCAGACGTAACCGACAGAACAATCCAATTTTTCAGTCACAAAAACTATAATAGTGTAAAAGGATAATAAATATAACAACTAACGATAACAACAATTTTAAAATACAGGAAAATAGCCAAAAATTCTGGAAAATATCGAAAATAACACGACCAAAAAGTGAGGTTGGGAAATCATGTACTAGAGATTATTTCAGCATTCGGTCGCCAGAGGTTATATCGCTTCTCTTGAAATCCCAATGGTTGAATTTATTTTAGTATTCAGATGAAATGAAGTTTATTAAGCTTCCGGTGAATTGATATTATCATTATCAGTGTACTAATTAAATACTGGTATTACAAAGTAAATATCCACTGTTTTACTAGTCATTTACGATTTAGCAGCGCCATTTACCGGTTCAGGATGTTCCTTAATTATTTGTTTTCAATTTTTGTGTTCATTCGTTTGACCTTTATTTATCTAGAAATTAAAAATTTGACGTAATGAACTTGTATTTAATTTTTATATTCTTCATATCCCTAAATCGTTAACATTAATTTTAATGTTACTCTGGGAATTTTCATCCACATATTTTTTTTACTACTAAATATAAGCAATTAGGTAATATGGCTGTATCCAAAATAGAAATGGCTACGGGTAGCCCTACTTTCAAAAACCATCATTTCCATCATCCCATGATGACGTTTTATCTTAAAACGTGATAATATCCATAATTTATTCTAAAAAATGCAAAAAAAATCAACATTTATACATTTCTCCAAATTGAACTTGGAAAATTTTTTGCCAATTCTTTTTACCATATGTTGTTGCCAACAAATTTGACAAATCATGCTGAATTAAATTTGTTTACGAAATTTTTTTAATTACATTCTGCATAGGTATATATTTTCCGCGGTTTCTACAAAAATATACATTATTATTAAAGTATATAGTACATGTATTGTCCATGCAAAATAAAGCATTAAAGCACTCTTTAGAATACTACTCAAAAATTACAAAGAAAAATATTTGATATCAATATCCATCAATTCCATGTTACGTAACTCTACATTAATCTCTCAGATTATATTAAATCTTGAAAGATAAACTGGTGTCTACATAATAAAAATTATTCACAGCTTGTCTGCGAACTAGACGATTTAATTTTAGCAGCAGATACATATTTCTCAAATGAGTTAAGGAAAATCACATTCTTTAGAAAAAAAAAAAAACACCACAAAATTATTTTCCTGCAAGTTTATACCATTGAGGTTGATAATCAATTAATTTTTGCCTATTCATCATTTTGTCAGTAAACATTTTTGTTTTATCTTCTCTGGACTAAATTTATTTTTTTTTTTTTAGAAGACAGAAAATAATTTCGGGGGACGATGACAGAAATATAAAAAAAATGTACATACAGGGTATAAGAAGCATATCTCATTATTTTAATAGTTCATAGTTTGCAAATAAACACAAGTGTTAGGTGCTCAAATCTACCATTTGCTAGAGAAAAAAAGTGTAAAAACCTAATTATGGGGCAAAAATAAAAACAGAGATTTGCAGACTTATTATTTATAAATGTTTTAGTACAAATTCGACAAACTTTAAAGGACAATAAAATTTATTTTGTAAATATTAAATAATTTTGAATACGAGATGTTGCTCTTATTATTTAAGGAATTCCACAAATCTTGCAGCTTTTACTGTTGTCCCATATATTTATTATAGGTGCCTATAGCATTGGTCAACAACTATAACACTTTTTGCCGTTAATCCAATTATATATTTTCGGTAGCTCTCATGTACAAGTATTAACAAAGAAATAATGAAAAAATTCTATTAAAATACATCAAAATATCTAAATAAATGATAAACTATAAATTTCACTTAATTTTGACGGTATATCGAAAAAAAGTATTGTAATTGGCCATACTAACAAAAATAATATTGGTATTACGTACACGATATACCCTCACATCTATTTTTAGTACAATATTGTTGGTTCAGAATTTACTTCATCAGAGTACACAAATTCCAGTATATCAACAACGCGATGCTGAATTTGTAGACTTTTTAAAGAGTGGTCTTACATATTGCAGTGATGTGCAGGGGCTTCTGAATAAATTAGGCTACAACTATTCACCAGATTAATGATGACTATTCATTGATTCTTCAAAATTTCGTTCAAAAGCAGTCTTACTGCATAATGGCAATGATCTTTCATCTGCACCTTTAGTACATGGCATCCACATAAAAGAAACATGTTAATATAAAAAATCTGCTTGAGAAAATTCAGTATAACCATCATTCTTGGAAAATATGTGCAGATCTTGTTGTTGGAATATTGCTTGGGTTGCAAGGAGACTACACGAAATACTGTTGTTTTTTGTGCAAGTGGAACAGCAGAGCTAGAAGTCAACTCTATATAAAAAAAGATTGGCCAATGAGGACTAATTTCATTCCTGGACAAAGAATATTCCTGAAAATACCTTAGTAGAGCCAAACAATATCATTTTATCGCCTTTGCACATTAAATTAGGCTTCATGAAAAACTTTGTTAAAGCCATGGATAGAAATAGAGGTTTTCTGTTTTTAAAAACTTTCGTTTCCTAGACTGAGCGAAGCTAAATTAATATAAGGAATTTTTGTAGGGCGGATATAAGGAAGGTCACAAAGGATTCCCATTTTATTTAAAAATTAAAAAAAAAAAAAGAAAAAATGCATGGCATTCTTTCGTTAGCGGCAAAAAATTTTTTTGCGAAATACAAAGTTTGTAAACTATAAGATGGTTTCTAAGCTACTACAGGATTATAAAGCCTTAGAATGTTAGTTAGAAGATTTATTCCTGCATTTCTATCTAGACTTTTCCCCCGAAAACTTAGGTGCAGTAGGAGACAAACACGGGGAGAAATTTCATCAAGAAATCATGGTGATGGAAAAGATACCAACGAAAATGGTCGTCTAGAATGCTTTCAGATCTCTGTTATAACATTAAAACGAGATTATCCGTCTTATAGTTACAAGAGATAAGCAAAACGAATAAAAAATCTTCAGAATTAAAAAAAAAAATAATTCCCTTTGAAACTAAGTTATGTTTGTTTTTTTAAATAAACATATTTTCCAAAGAAAATGGGTCTCAATTTTTTTTCATGCACGTATTTTAACTATTCTGTCAAGGTATGAAAAAAAACCAGTCGCGAACCACGGTAAAAAAAATACATTTTTTTTTTTTGTTGGCCAGTGTAATTAGAAATATAGAGTCGAGAATGAAGCAGTCACATTGTACAACTTTTTTTTTTTTTAAGTCCAAACTATCAACTTAAAATAATGGCATTTACACTTCTTACACCCTGTATGGAACTGAGCTGTATAATACGGACATTTCTCTTCAAAATGAAAAAGATCTATGGGTCTCCAAAATGCCTACATATTATTAAAATATATTTAGAAATGGTATATATTAAAAAAACAAAAATGGAAATAAATTTCAACTTTCAAAAACATTAACATTTTGAGCACCTTGAAAAATAAAAAATGCTTTATGTCTAAAACACTAGATACAGAAGTTTGTGATTCAATCATCCAACTTACCTTCAAAATATATTTAATAGTTAATAATTTCGTTATATTGGGGGTCACGCTTAGGGATAATTGGAAAGGTGGGGATAAATAATACCCAGTTCCCTTACATGTAATATACACATATTGAGTAATACATAAATAAAAATACACAATAAGAGTACACTTCATAATTAAGCAATTGGCGCTTCACAATGTTATAAATACGTAACTACCAACTAGTTCTTTTTTTTTTTTGGGTTGTGTGTGTGTATGTGTGTCTGAAGTTATTCCACGGCATGCCACGGACTTCAAAAAAAAAAAATGCCTCTCGGATCCGCGCTAATGCTTAGGCATCCTTAGTGGCAATGTAGTTGATCAAGTCAACAACCCTGCTGGAATAGCCAAACTCATTATCGTACCACGAGATTAGTTTGACAAAGTTGTCGTTTAGTGATATTCCAGCCTTCACGTCAAAGACGGAAGAGTGAGTGTCGCTGATGAAGTCGCTCGAGACGACCTCCTCATCGGTGTAGCCTAAAATACCCTTGAGGGGCCCGTCGGCGGCCTCCTTAATTTTCGCGACTATGTCCTGGTAGGAGGCACCCTTGCCCAGACGTACGGTCAAGTCAACGACAGACACGTTGGCTACTGGCACACGGAAGGCCATACCAGTAAGTTTACCTGGAAAATTAAGCATCCGGTGATATTTGACGCCTGGGGGCACATGCTAATTACAGTGTCATATTCCAATGACTAAAATTAATGCATTCATCCGTATATATATATACACAAAACGTTCAATAATTATAAATGAGACCTACCGTTAAGTGCTGGGATGACCTTTCCGACAGCCTTGGCAGCACCAGTAGAGGCTGGAATGATATTTTGTCCCGCGCCACGGCCATCACGCCACAGTTTTCCGGATGGTCCATCGACAGTCTTTTGGGTGGCCGTAGTGGAATGTACGGTGGTCATTAAACCCTCAACGATTTCGAAATTATCATGAATGACCTTGGCCAATGGGGCCAAACAGTTGGTTGTGCAAGATGCGTTAGAGATTACCTACAAAAAGATCCCTCCGATTATTCACTTACGTTCAAATATGGATATCTATCATAATTTTTAAAGACACGTTAAACAATTAAAAACTTTGATCCATCAATTAACGTTCGCAAAAGTTTTTGCTAATTAAACAGCAATTTACTTCAGGTCATATTTCTATCAATGTTTGATTTTGACAATATTAGACAAATCAATTTTTTTTATATATACCTTATCCGCAGGGTTGTAAGCGTCAAGGTTAACTCCACAGACGTACATTGGCGCATCGGCAGAGGGAGCCGATATGATGACTTTCTTGGCACCGCCTTTCAAATGAGCCGAAGCCTTTTCGATGGTAGTAAATACTCCAGTAGACTCTACGACGTAATCAGCCCCCGCAGATCCCCATGGAATAGCCTAAAAATTGTATTATTATCTTTTGCATATGAGAGTATTTTCTAGATAATTAAATCAATTTAAACTGACTTTACATTCGTTTCATAAATAAGTACTCCCAACTAACATATAATCTGCAAAGTTAAATATGCTTGTTGATTATTGTCTGATAGTAATACATAGATTATCAGGATACATTTTTTCTAAATTCTTGTCCAATATAGACATACTTTTTTGTGCTGAAAAAAGATAAAAACAATACATAGTCCCGATAATTTTTTTTTAAAAGGTAAAAAAAAACTAGCCTCTAAAATAAGTTTAATAACATTTTTCTATATTATAAGGATATACTTTTTTATGATAACAAAGAGCTCAATAAAAAAATTTAAAACAAAATAATATTTTAAAGTACTTTAATATCTGTTAAAACTTTTCTTAAATTTAAAATTGATTTGGATTAACTATTTCCATTAATTTGAAGTCACAGGTATATCTGTATGAGAATATCTATGATACTGAGGTGTCTATGAGAAAAATTTCAACTTGAAATTCGACAATTTAGATTGCCACAAAACAGCTTAAAACCTTCTAAATACTTTTCAGAAAAGTATTACATGTGAATTGTTTGTGACATTGCTTTAAAGGCTACATACTTTATGCGGAAACACGATTTCATGGAAAGTCACCATTAGATTTTGTTTAATTTTGTTAAGAAATGTCATAAATTCGTACACTTTCTACTCTTCGAGGCGAAATAAAATGGATACAAATTCAATTTATGGACTAATTATTTTCTTTGTTAAACAGTTTTGTTATATTTAAGTTCTAACAGTTTTCTTCCAGATTAAACTAGATATAATATACTGAAACATGTAAGAAAAAAAAATCATTTGTAATTTACTGTTTTCTAAAAAATCAATAAAAATTCACTTTAAACTAATGTCAAAAATCATCAAAACACTTATTACCATTTCCAAGAAATTTTATGATTTAAATAGAAAGTAAGAAAAGCCCGTTAGTAATCAATGTTTATTTTATCATACACTTCGGTATTTTAAATTATTGAAAAACTTTATTTTTGAAGAAAATTATTAGTATATTTTTGTTTTTTTTTTTTAATTTTAGAGGTATAGGAAATAATTTCAAGTACAACACCCTGTATATTCTTTTATCAACTACTGAAATTGTCACTAAGAATGATTTAAAACGCTTATATATGTTTAATAAGTCCTTACTTTTTCTTTCAGTACTATTCAAGTTTGAAATTTAATTATAAAAAATTTGCACAAAATTATGCAATAGTCTATTTTTATTCAGTGTCTACTTAAAATTTACAAAAATAAAGTTAGTTGTTTACGAGTAATATTCCTGTTGACCAAAATTTGACCTTAACATCTCTGAAATATATATGAAATTTAGTATTATGGATATTTATCAAAATTATATGTATAAAAGTTACTATTACGAAGAAATGTTATCATCAATATCTCCAAGGAAAACTATCAATAATATATCATTTAATTACATTGTTATTTATATGAAATTACTACGGACAATGATTTTATTGAATCAGATTAAAAATAAAATCTTACCGTAGGGTCTCTTTCATTGAAAACTGCAATTTTATTTCCATTAACAATTAAATTTTTTCCATCGGTAGAGACACAGCCCTTGAAACGTCCATGGGTAGAATCAAACTTGAAGAGGTATACCATGTATTCAACATCAAGGAAGGGGTCATTTACAGCCACAACTTCTGCTCCACGATCGACTGCGGCACGCAACACCAAACGACCAATGCGACCAAAGCCGTTAATTCCTATTTTAACCATTTTGAGAAAAAAGCTAAAAGATGGGAATAATTACTGACAAATTTATGAGATTCTAGCGTTCATCATAATCCATTATATGCTTATTTCTGCATATTTCCTTATGAAATTTCTACATTTAATAATTTTAATAATTAATGGCTAAGGCTTATGTGTATTTTTACCTATTAAACAAGTCTATGAAAGCAACATTGATTGATGTAATAAAAAACCTACGCTGATACAAGGGGATTCTTTGAGTACCTTTGGACAAAGTTATGTTTAATAAAAACCGAAATTTGCACCTAATTCATTTCCATAACCGTGTTAAATGCGTTCTAAAAAAAAATGCCCCAAGACCGTTGCTGGGTAACTTTTAAAAATAAATCTTGTGGCCTTACTGGAGTAATTTCATTTACAAAGCTGTTAACGCCAATGTTCTTACATATTAATTAGCATAACGATAAATACATTTCTTTTACAAAAAATGTATTTTTACCATAAAGAAGTATACTTTTGCATTATACATTAAGGCATAATATATTTCAACAATCTATTACAATGAATGAAACAGAATAGGTTGCACTGAAGGTCAGAAAGGTCAAAGCCGGCATTTTGTACAACATCCAAAATGTGATGCATTTAGATACGCTTTATGTAATTATAAAGTCAATGAAATACTTTTTATGCAAAACAATTTCTTGCGACATTTAATTAAAAAAATGAATACCAAAACTTCAAAGCCTGATTATATCCAAAGCTTACAGACTATTGATTTTGTAGCAACGTTGTCCAAAATTATATAATGGTTATTTGCTTTAAATAGCAAAAAACATAACTCAGATGAAACTATATTCGAGTTTTTTGCTTTGTAATAATTAACAAATACTTACATTTATGTACCCACGACGTTAACTACACAAATAACAACTCCAGAATGTCATCTGAAGGGCACACCTTGTTATAAAAACATTTCCATGGTCACGTGACATTTCAAATATTCTTAGCTACATTGCCAGATTCAAGATAATTTCCTCATTTTAGGGATATAGAATGGAAAGTATTTTACAATAAATAATTTTTGTTGAGAGAATAAACTGAATTTTAATTTTATTGCTTATAATGAATGAACATTATAAGCAATGAGGTAATTCGATTCAATTTTAATCTCCAATTTAGAAATTATCTGAAAATTCAGTTTAGTGAAAAATGAGCGAGTATTACAGCACTGATGATTATTCATTTAACAATAAATGTAAACTAAATCTCCACAGTAACATCTAATTCTAATTAAGACAAATTCAAATATACGCCACAAAAGAACTACCTATATACAGAATGCCATCAAAATTCCATATTTCCCATTTAGACATTTTATTTGTAATCCTACTAAATAACGAAGATTGCTTGTTTAAATTATTTCTTATTAAATAACCCAGTGAAACTTTGTTTAAGTGCTGGGACTGATGTGTAAATCTGGTTTACTGTCCTTACCTTTCCTTTTTTTAATTCTCTACCATTTTTGTTATAAAGTAATATACTTATACTTCATAATAGTCACAGCAATTGTAAAAGTTTAAGATCCTTTCTTTATTTTTGTGTTTTAATACACGTGTAAGATTTCTGATACTAATTTTATATTTTTTTTCATAATTTTGGTTTCATTATAGTTATAATGGTCCTTACGTTAATACACGTTACATCCTAGCCCACTGGTGACAAGTACGCTAGCATTTTTTCAGAATTTATGTTTTTACCTTGGCTTTTAATTTGAATATGACTTAGCAATGATTGACGTTTCAAGGATAGTATAGTAGAATTTTAATTCTATAATTTTAATGGAAAAAATTTATTTTCCGACTCTGAACGCTGTCAGAGTTAATATGTATGTTTTTCAGTTCCGGTTGATATGTCAATACCGTTGTATTGTTATAAATTAGACAGTTTTTAGAACCGTTATAGCTAACTATTTCTTATTAGTCATGGTTATAATATATAATGCAACTTTTTTTGTCACCGAGTATATAAAGTTAGCTCCCTCAATATTTCTTTAACCAATTACATGCGATATGACATCTCAAGATATAAGCCGGCCTACCTGCAGAGCGGGTGAAATCTTAAGATGTTAAGACTTGGGAACCCCCTTCAGAACGTTCAATTTCACAGTATGGGGTGAGGTATATTCCCCGGGCATCAGTTTGGCGTTTAGCCGCTTCAGTTTGATCCCAACAACGGAGTGAGCGTCGTTTATTCGGTCATTTTCAAAGGTATTCGAGAGGACTCATTCCACTTATCCTTTCTTGCATTTTACCTTAGAAAACGAGAGGAAGTATTTTTGTTTTTTCCTTTTTTTAAATGAGAAATAAAAGAATGGAATAATACAAATAGATAATAACAGCAGCAAAATATATTCACTGGGAAAAAATTTGCCGCCTATGTGAAACCATGTGATACGAAAACACATCTCGTAGCCTAAATGACGTAGTTATTGGTACTGCACGGAATAGGTCAATTTATGCTTCTGTAGACGACAATATGGATATATTTGGAAGAAATGCAATATATTGATGCTCTTTCGTACCCTATTATATACATGGTTTCGTAATTCAGTTGTTGCAACCCTGTCAAACGAATTCGCATTTAATTCAATTAACTTCTGCTAGATGACACTGTAATTTACATCGTTAAAAGATTTAATTTTTAAAAATCTCTAATCTATTTCATCAAATTTTTATACTCTATTATTATAAATATTTAAAAATAGTTCCGAAATATTAACTATCGAGTATAATAGAAATTTTTAGAGCAAGTTATGTTTTTGCAGTTATAATTATTCTACATTGTCATTGTATATGCCTTAGATAAATAAATATTGCTGATTAAAACACTGGTTATAACTGAGTGAAGTGAAACCATGATTACAATCATGTTTTCACTATTAATGGAAATAAAAGGAAGGTTTGCACTAGTCTACCGTTAAACTATGTAAATTTTGACATTTAATTTCATAAATATGAATGTCTTCGCTACATTGAAATAATACAGTAATTAATTTGTTTAAAGATAATTATTATTCATAATATATGTTATATACGATGTAAAAAATAAAAAACAAATTTATTTTCAAATAAGAAAAGTCATTGTATATGCATATAGGCACACTGGTTTTAACGTAAAAACATTTAACAAATTCTAGTCAGTTTTTTCACGCTGTTTCTTCAGTTCCTTCAAACGAGTCAGGAGAATCTTTCCGACATCATAATACACAACTCTATTGCCTTGATTTCTGAAACAATCTGAAAAAAAAATTGTCTACTCTTATCTACGATATATCGTATAGATGGGGATATAATTTGAAAACTGCCCTATTTCCGATGACTTATATTTATGTAATTTGAGTAATGAGGTAACTTAATCTTCTACAATCAACTTACCATCATAATATATCAATTCACAAAATTGGCTTAAACCAGTTTTTTCAAGCGCCTTCTTCAAAGTCAGGTAGAATTGTAGTATAATGTCATTTTTATGTTTTTCATAGTATTCTAGAAAAAATAGACTCGTTTAGACTGCAACTACATATATCTGATGAAATGTAGAACGTATAATTTTCCTCATACCCGAATGTTCTCCAGTTGTATTAAACACATCTTTGAAAGTCTTCAATGGAGTAGCATATTCGGCTGATACATAAATCTTTGATTTTGTTTTTTCTGAATTAATTTTATAGACTGTATTCTTGTACACCCTATTTTGTACTCCTGCTACGGTAATCATCTTCTCAGGGAGTGACTGAAAATAATGCATCGAAATAAAAATGGTTTATTTGTGAAAAACTGAATAAACAGGAACATCCTGCAAATAGGGGAAAATAGGAAATTATACATGTTTTCTATACTTACACTGCTTTCTTCAATTGAAGGTGAATATTCGTTCTTCAAACTGACGAAGCAATTCAAAGACTTTGGAATTAAAATAAATAGTTTATAGATCGAGAACCTTACATTATTTTGGTCTTCGTAATCCTGCATTAATTCTTTTAAATTTTTTTCCTTAGTTCCCGTCTTGGGAAGGACTAAATTCAGGTAGCCGTGAAGAAACGAGTAGGCCATTCCGGATCCATAATCAAGACCATTATTTTTAGCTACCCATAGAGAGTCATTGAGTGGGCTTTCGTCCTAACAGAAAACATACAAAATATACCTATAAATGAACAGAAAACTACTTAAGGCGTTGCATAATTATTATTGGAAAAATATCAGGACGAAGTAACTAGATTTTATATCTTTTTACACATGAAAGCAACTTATTTTATTATACATTTAAGACTCTTTTTGAAATGTATGTGAGTTTATCTAATATAAATTGTGCTTACCAATTCTAGTACAATTCCCATTAAGTAAACACTTGGGACCAGGCAAATGAGTGTTCTATTGAAACAAAACTTGATATTCTTAAAAAAATCATTTGTATACAAGTAACATATGGTATAAGTAATTAAAATGAAACTAATGATGTAAACTTTAATAGGAAAAAGAAATGTGTTCTTTAGTAGATTAATGTAGCTTTGGTCATAACGTGACTGTAGATGTTTAGACTCCTCCAAAACCAGAATAAGTCGATACAGAAGTGGCAGTCCAATTACGATCAATATACCCAGGCAGTATGAGGCTGAAAAACATGTATTGCATGTTTATCAATGTCTCTATGTTGTATTTTAAGAATTTATTAATAGATTTTGCATTTATAAAGAGGTGTAATATATTGATCTATTATTTCATATAAACGATAATTTCTGCTAATTTTCTATTTGTCTCTGTTATACAAGCAATAAAACGTATATTAATATTAATCACAAAAACATACAAGTCAGAGATTTCAGTAGTAATGAATTATAAAATTATTACAATAGAGATTATACGTAAAATATGAAATGATAAATCTTATCTGCAGGCACACCTTTATCTCAGATTATGGATTGTATGTTCCCCATCTATTATCATAACTGCATCATCTTATCATTTATAAAAGTGGCACACAAAACTGCTTTATTTTAAATATGAAATTGGTTGTCCAAAATAAACATATGAATATAGCATAAATATACTTAACTAGTATTTTATAATGAACTTACCTATCACTGAAGATATCTGGTTCTCATTGGTTATTAAATCACCTACAAAAATAATATTATATTTTATTCTCAGACATGTAAATATGTGAAGATGACCATGACATCAAAAATGATTTATAAATTTATCCATATCTAACATGTAACGTTAGATTGATTAGGTTTTGCTAAATATGACGAAAAAAAAACAATGAAATAAATGAACCAGTAATAGAAGCTTAGTGGCAATTAATTAGGCATGAATCTGCATGTGCACTTGGACTAGAGTACATTACCTTAAAATCCAGAATGACGAAATGATGGCATGCTTACCAAAAAATAGTAGCGTGATAATAATGACACATATTTGCATCGTTAATGTGGTACGTTCCCTTGGTATTGATTTTGGGTAATAAAATCCACTACCCCTCTGTAATACACATATCTAAAATCGAAGTATCATACATTATTTGAATTAACTATAAATCGGTAAGTTTCTAAATGCATTGTTATTAAAATAATAAGCAATAATCAACACATACATTTTTCAATTTCACATCCTTTGTTTCTGATCCAAGGGGGTCTTCTGCATATAGAGCCATATTTGCCTAATGTATTTTATACGCAGGTAACAGAATTATTGTGTATCTGTAAGTTCAGTTCAATGCTAGTTATTAATACACCTAGCATAAACACAATTGTCCATTCAAACAAATATTGTTCCCTAAAGTAAATGTTACCTCAAGCCTACTTATTTATATACAATATGTTTGCTTATAAAACAGTATATTTATATACGTAATGAAATGACACTAATAACTCATTATTTAATCGCCAAGAAAGCCGGTGAATCACTAAAACACCCAAAACAAATGGGAATGGGTAAACTGTTTCCGATCTGTGGTCTCAAGTGATCTGTACACAGGGTTCGTGAAGAGTTTACGGACCTTGATTTGTACCAGAGACATATGTCTCTGATCTGTACATCCCATCCAAGAAGACTAGAGAGTTCTCCAGTCTTCTTGATCCCATCCCACAGATTACCCACTCCCATCCTACGAGCACCCATCATAACAATGTTCTGTCCTTTTCTGTTTCTGAATTCTGTGTACATGACAGAACATCTTTAACGGATAACAAGGTTCTTTCATTTGTGTTAGTCTGTCGCGTAAGATGCCGAAAATTTTTCATTATTAGTGTAGAACAGACGAACGATAAAGTGTTGATCAACGCTATTCGTTTCTTTGTTGTATTTGTTAATGTTGATCTAATTAGTAGAATTAATATAGGTTGCGTATTTAAAATGAACGAAACGACTTTTTATTTAAAATTATCAGAATTAAATGTGAATTTACAATCAGGATTATAATTATAAGCACACTAGCTATTCTATATGTATACCTAACGCATATGATAGATAACTACACGATATAAAATTTAGTATAACATTTTTTGTATTGCCAGAACCATCCTCCATGTAGACTTTAAAGTGAACAAATCTTGATTCAATCACTTGTACACATGACATTGACGTTTAAACTATCGTGCCAACCAAAGCCATGAACAAGTGAACATAATGAAATATATTTGAGAATATGTACTGCCGAACCAAATTAATTATTGACAAATCACAATAGTCTACGATCGTTGTATTCGATACACACGATAGTTGCATTCAATTACTGTAATTCATTTACCTCTACTACTAGTTTTACAATTATATAATTGTAGGTAATTCAGTAGATTAATTTTGTTTATAAGTATATTAAAACAATTGTACATTAAAGGTATTAGATAGAGATAATGAAACTGTAGACTAAACATTTCATGTAATTCCATCTGTTAGTTAGTTATGTGACAAGAGAAAGAACAAATTTGTGTTCATCCGCGTTCATCGCTATAAAAAAGAGCTAATGCGTAGTTCGAGTAATACAGTTCAGCTGATAGATTCATCATCGCGCCTGTAACGATTAGCTCGGGAGAACGCAAGAAACGAGTTATCGACCCGAGATAAAACGAACGTATTTCCATGAATTCTCTAATGTGAAATGTCAAAAAACATATGAACAAGCAAAATATATGTATGTAAATATATTGTTTATTATTGCTTGGTAAATACTTAATATATATTATATTAGAAGTATTTTGAAGATATATGTTATAGAAATGGCTGACATTGAGGCTAGACGAGAAGCTAGACGAAAAAAAATACTAGAAAATTCTGAAAAACGATTGAACAAAATAAGTGGAGTTGAACAAAAAAATACAAACATTGATTTAGGTGGTACGCAGACACGTATCTGTTATTCATCACTCGATCATTAATCGTGATTTTTTTTAATTTTCAGGTATTGAGAAAAGTTTTACATACTCGAATGATAAGCCAGCACATTCAAAATCTAATGAAATATTTAAAAACAACATAATATGTCAGGACAGAAAAGTGGTACCTATTAATACGTATTCTGATTCTTTATCAGAATTTCAAACTAGTTCTCCAAATGTAAAATTAGAAAACAGTGACACAATTTTCAACTACCAAGTAGCAAATATAAACCGTAGATTTAGGAATATACACATTTTACTATTTCCAATTATATTAAGTTTTGCTTTAGTAATTTTTGACCTATGCCAAATTGATATTAGGCATGTGTATCTAAACAAGATTTTTATTCCTTTGTTAGCATATGAAATTGTTCAATATTTCACCGATCCCTTAGTGGATTCATCACCGAATTTTTTAACATCTATTTTACTATTAACTGCCATTAAAAATAGATTTATTACATCGTATATAAGTTATGTTCATTATATGTTCAAATTAATGCAAGATGTTATGGTTTATTTCTTCGTATTTACTCTAAGTTATGGGTTCTTAACATTTATATTATTATAATTGTGATCATTGGTATTCCAGATATTTGTTAAGTGCCTTAAGCATTTATTTAAATTTTTTTTAAATGAATATTTTTGTACAACGAATGATCTGATAATAAAAATCAATATTTAGTTATTGGTTTGTTATTTCTTACATAATTTAAATTTCATAAATATGTTGCATCATTTACTGTATGTTCTTAGGCTGCATTGATACTAAAGTATTTTTGCTATATTTTATTATAAAAACAAACTATTATAATGCTATATGAAATAAATCAAAACACTTAAAATGATAGTCAATAGAACTTTCTTGTTTTAAAATTTAAAAAACTTTAGAAGTTTATTTACTATATTAGTTCCTCCTTGTTTTTCAACACTGTCACGATTTTTAGACCGATGTGGAGAATTTGAAGAATGATTGGAGATAGATCCCTTTTTGACACAATCTGCAGATTCTGCAGAAACTTCATGTGCCTCACTAGACTGGTTGTTTGGATCTGCTAATTTAACATGTGATTTCTTCAAATTTTTCACATTATCCGCCACATATAAATGTTTTTTGGAAACAAAAGAATTTATTTCTTGGTGAGACTTGGAAGATTCATGAGTTTTCTGGGTAGTTTCGAGGTCATTATTAACATCCTGTAAAACTGGATGCATACTTTCTAAATTAGATTCTTTTGTTTCATTGTGAAACAACGTGCCTTCACCCGCATTGGCGGATGACTTTGAGTGAAGACACTCGTGGCCCTATTGGGGGGGCTTTGGTTTTTTCAATTCTTTAATCTGGAAACAAACAGCATATTAAGTCAATATTTTAATGTCATGAAAAAACCTTACTCTGGAAGGCCCTTTTGCACCAGCAGATTTCACACGAATAAGATCTTCTCTACCTTCTGCGAGCATTTTAGCTTCCCACTTTTCCATAGCAGATTCATAAAGTTGCCTTTCTTTTAAATACATATCTTGATATTTCTGTTTTTGTTGCTCAGATAATTTTGCCCACTCTTCATGTAAATGTGACATTAGTTCCTTAATCGATTTTTTCTTTATTTCACTTTGTTCCATCAAATAATGCATGTAAGGTCCAATTGGTTTTTTTGGTTTGTTGGTTTCTTTATACATCTAAAACGAATACCAAAAAATCCCATTAATACAATTAGATACATAACATGTAATAAATTCAGTAGAGTATAAAACTATATACTTTTCTGAGTTTCCTTTTCTCTTTATCTTTCTTCTTTTCTTCATTAAACTCTTGTATTGCTTCCTTTTGTTCTGGTGAAAGACTTTCATGATACTTTAAAAACTGTACATCATATTTTTCACGCTCTAAATTGTATGTATCCGAATATTTACTTTTAACTTCTTTGCTAACATTTTTCCAATCTTCTGCACACTTCTTAATAAGATCTGTTGGTTTGATGTCTGGAAATTTTTTTAAAATTTCACTGCGGTATTCACTAATAAATTTATTATATGCGGTTAACGGTTTTTTTGGCTTTTCAGGAACTCTTAACTGAACAAGCTTGTCACGGGTATCCTGTTTTATGCCCATCGCAGCCAGCTGTAAGTTCACGTTGGTAATCCTAAAATAAACTTGAGTAAATAACAAGGTTGCAAGATGTCTTCATATATATTACCTATTATTTAACAGGTTTGTACCATTTGGAACACATTTGAACGACCTGAATAATAAACCTTGACCTGCCATATTATTTTCATTAAATTTAATAGCCTATTTATTATAGTATAGTATGGCCAGAAACCTTATAGTAAAGTAATTCACAAACTGCATACAACTACATTTAGTATTTTATGATCTGTGATTTAGGTTAAATGGTTAAAGTCATAGAGTACCAAAGCACAGAGTGGCCAACCTAATAATGTTGGCCACTCTTAGTGGTCATGACCCAATAAAAATAATGTTACTGTATCCAATAAGGTGTATACCGAACATGTGTGTTACCATGTAGACATCTTTTATGTTTTCCTGTTGTTAAATAGGATTATGAACTTATGAAGCGTTAATTTTACAAGTACATGTGTTATTTATTACTTTTACTATCTTACTGCGTTCAGCGAATGGGTAAACAATTTTTACAATATGGTTTTCGTTCCTGCTAAAAACCAGTGAACATATTAAACATTATCCTTATGATTCATCGTCCTTATTTGTAATTTATTGCTTTATTTATGGAATTAGTATCAAAAATCCTCTTATCCCTGCTATCCGCTACATGTAGTATTTTCATGTCGATGATGTAGAAGATGTTTTTAAATTTTATGTTCATTTATTAAAATCGATAATTTGAAAATTAATATAAATTAGTGTATAACGTTTCATTCATGTAATTTAATAAAAATTGTTCATTTTCTATTTACTCACTGTTTAAAAATATATTCGTTTTTAAGAAGAAAACAATGTTTTCTCATTTGATGTGACGTTGATTATTATTTATGGAAACACACATTCAATTTGTACGAATACAGTGGAAGAACGCAAATAGTTGGTCAGTGTTTTTTACAACGCTAAAAGTCTTTAAAATGCTGCTATACATTTGTATGAATAGTCACATAAGGTTGAAAATATATGAATATATTCCTTCTGGAAGATATGCATGGCCTTATGTAGACATTCGTCGAAATTAATTCGATAGTCATCATTTTAATTATCGATATTATCGATAATTAAATCGATAATTCATTATCGATAGTATCGATAATTATTTTAATAAGAATTGATATTTTATATATGATATTTTCAGAGTACTTCTAATTGACAGTTAAGAAGGTAAGAGATTATATGAATGAAGAACCACCTGAACTTTATAGATTTGCCCCCAACGACCGCCAAATGATATAGAATGAGTTGCACAATTTAATCGACTATAATTTATATTAGATTGTACACCTGCTAAAACTTATTATGCAATATATTTCGTTGTAACTGCAATGTTAATGGTATTTCAGCATGTGCACATTTCAATTCCTATATTTTCGATTTGAGGTGCAATGGAAACCGTTAATTATTTCAATATCAAATTGGAATGTTGTATTCGAATTAATCCGATCATTTAGGTATTTAAATTTAAGCATTATTTCAATAAGAATTATTACATGCTGTACTAGACGGAAGATTAATTTTCTAACCGTAAAACGTCCTAATTAGATAAATCCATATTTTTGTTGAGTTAATCATAATCACTATAATAATAAATGGTTCCAACAACTATAATGGAGTTAGGTTATTGGTTTAAATATTTTAGCAGGTCTTCTCAAATGGCAACAGTGTGCTACTGATAAAACATATGTATGTGGTAACACTGAACAGTGATAACAATCCTTATGGCATATTTTCGTTTGAAATCTTGGCAATACTGCATAAGGGAAATGGCTTCACTGCTTATAGTTACAGAGGAAAATGCCCCTAGAATTTAAATTATTGTCAGTTTAATAAAATTTTTCAAGTGAAATGGGTTGCATGATTAAAGTTTTTAAATATATATAAAATATACCCATTATTTAATAAATATTTGCGCATGCCAACGTGAAAGGAATATAAAATTAACATTTCGTCATTTACACTTTTCACAATTTTCACTTGGACATCAGTTCCTTTCATAAATCTCAAGTTGTAGTAGTTACGGTATTTTTGTGGAGTTATGTGCTCTTCTACAATTTCCATATTAATTTGAAGTATTTTCATTGTGAGTTATTAAAAATAGTTTAATTCTGTGATTATTTGTACGTGTATTTGTAGATATATACTGTATAAGAAATAAATTTATAATGGTAATGAATTTATCGAAACCTAACCTTAAAATTATTCTTATATTTATACTTTTATTTTTATGTATGTTTACATAAGTTACACATTTGAATATGAATTGTGTGAATGAAACCATTGTTTATTTTTGTAGTTTTGTAGAGAGGTCATTAGGATGACGTTTAGAAGGACTATTTCTGGCAATATGTTTTCGTATTTTTTTAAAAGTAGGTTTTATGTCACTAGGTAAACAATGTCACGGTCGAAAGGTCATTACTCTTCGAAATTACCCAAAGATGGGAAAGTAATTACATTCCGTCTTCAATATTCACAATCCTGACTACATCAGTGTTCCAATTCTACATATAGAAGAAAAAAAATGTTAACTTAAAGCATATAAATGTTTAATATAAACTTAATGCTACTGCCCCCCCCTTAAATTCCATAAACAATAGTGAAAATTTATAATAAGAATAATTTAATAAACTTTCAGTACATATAGAGGATGGTTCAAGAGAAAGTTTTATTTTCTGTCTTCACTAAATTCCAACAATCTACTTTTCATATTATTTGTGGAAATTGATAGAAGTTAAAATGAGTTTAAAAACTGAAACTGGAACAAGAGCTGGCCGAAAATTCGAAGCTGTTTGTAAAAATTTATTATGTGGGGGTAAGTGTTTTATACCATTTAATGTATTTATATTTGTTAACTATATACAGTGAATCAGCGTATTCTGTTACTTTTATATACTATTAGTTCAGTTAATCTATAATAAAAAAAAATGTTTCCAAATAACAATATATTGATAACGATATTACATGTACATTGGAAGAATAATGTTCTAAAAATGAAAATTCGAAAGAAAGAAATAAGAAAACTGTAACCATTAAAATAAAAAAATGCCAAATTTAAGTAATTTTGAAGGTAAATATTCCAACAAATTATTATAAAATATATAAATGTTAAAGCCTCAATTTTTCGTATTTATTTAGTATTTTTTCTGAGTTGTTAAGTTTAATTTCTTTAATACCTTTTAATGGATGTTGGGAAAGTTGACCACTATAATTAAATGTAAAAGTAAACACATACAATTTTAGTAAAAACTTTCATAATATAATGAAATAATCAATGATTTTCAAAAATAGGGGAAATAATTCTAAGGTACATTCATATGTCAATTACAATGTAAACGTCGATAAAATGGATATAAATTTCACAATTCTACAATATAACATCTCAAAATTATTATATGGATATTTGCAACATCAGTCCAGGGTAAAGTACAAACTGAAACCTCGGAAATCTATTTATATTATTGTGTGTTAAAGTTCTGTGTATATATTTTTTGGATAACAAGCTATTATATAAAGATAATGATAGTATATCTAATTTCGGCATATTAACATGTTAATACAAAATAAAAATATAAAAAAAAACTATTACAAGTATTGCGCACTAGGCGATCATTAATATCGTGTACTTTATTAACTAAGTCTAGATGTTTATTTTTATAATTAAAATACAAAACTTTATACTATATTGTATTATCGATGTTCAACGTCTTGATGGTCTTCATCTGGTGCCATCATTTTTACCAAAAACGTTTTAGTTTTTACATCATTTTTTTCTTTTTTAGTTTTTGGTGCAATATCGCTAATTCTCATTAGCGATATTGCACCAACTTTTCAGTCTTAATAATTTACCAATCCTTCGAGGTGGTAGTGCTGATTCAGACTTGATTGTTAGATTTATTTTGACCAGAAATCATAATTTACGAAATATGTTCCATTCAGTAGATTAAATGAAAGATGCGGTTGTTTTCTTTCTGTCTAATCCGAAGAGAATTATTGAATTTACTCAACGTGTTATATATTTTGAAAATAAAAAAAAAATACAAGGTTTCAGGTTAGTTTCTGGCATAACTTTATCTATATATACCTCTGATAGTGAACAATACAAAAAAAAAAACCTAAAGCGCCCCACGTTAACAATAAAAAAGTTGTAATTACCATTATTCAGTTGCAAGTAATATCAAAAATGGCAAAATTTACCGACAATAAATACGCAGATATGCTGTTAGTTTACGGTCTATGTAATATGCAAATAATGTAGCTACATTACGTGAATATGCAATAAGATTTAGTTTTATTCGTTGCATCTTGTCAGAATACTCTGACAGTCTTAACATCGATTAAATTAATCTTAGATTAAAACAGTTCAGCGAGATCAAAAATATAAATCCATAACTAGTTTTAAATGTCAGCAATTTGAAGTTGTCAGTCTTATGTCATGTTTTAAAATGTGAAGAAGTGTTTTTTTTTCACAAAAAAATTAACCCTGCGAAAATACCTGAAGTATTTACTTCAGCGTCACTACCCTGCTAAAGTTACATAAGAAACTCTACTACAGCCCTCTATATATTTTCTTAATTAAGCAGTAAGCTAATCATAAATAATATTTAAAAACAGAAATAATTTTGTTGTAACTTGAAATTTAATTATAAACTTATAAATATATAAAAGAATGTAAAGGCCATTAGATTGTAGTCAATAGAGTAACTTAAGAATGCGTACATTATTTTGTTTTAGTTTTACAGACGGCCAAAATATCAGCTATAATTCGAAAGGTGAAAAAGCAAGTTCCCGCAAATAACGGTAAAAATAAAAGGGAATAGAAATTGTTTCGTCAGAGTTGTCGTCCTATGTTTCTCAAAAATAAATAAATAAATAAGAAATCAAGAATACACGGGTTATTTTTTATGTACCAGAAATAAAATATTTGAATACAAATGAAACAGATAAAACCACTGGTTATTTCATTCCTACTAGAACGTAGTTTTTCATTATTGCGAGTTTATTTAGAAAAAAGCACCTTCATCTTCAACTATCCTACAATAAATCAAAAATGGAAAAACTGGAAAAGTTAAAAAAAACAAACCAAGACAATGAATTGGATACACAGACGCGTTCTGTGTTTTGATGAGTTACTGGGGCCGATTTTTGAAAAGCAGTGGCGCATATCTTCTACCTTTTTTATTTCAGAGATACAGAGCGTTTCTCAAATATATGCACTTAACAAACCCCTGTCAGATAAATAAAATCTCTAAATTTTCTAAACTAAATAAAAAAATGCAGATATTAAGGCACTTTAAGTAGCATTTAATAATGTTACAAATATTTTTTATATGGTACACCTTATATTTTACTTCACCATTTGACTGTAATTTAAAAATATTTTGCAACGATAATAATATGTTATATGTTCTTTTAATATCGATCCTCTATATCATTTTGAAAATGTTCTCGAATACCAATTGTAATGGTGCGATTTCTCAATTGCGATGTCCATGTTTCTAATAGTTTTTTTATTAAATTTTTTTATATAAGTATATATTTGTATTTGTTCTATTTCTTGTTACGATTTTTGTGTTTTCATACATTCATTAAAGGTGTTTTCCTACGGTTGCTTAGAAAATAAGCAAAAGCACACTAAAAACGCAACTGTAAAACGGCATTTTACGCACGCTGTGCGTAAAACACCATGGAGTAGTGATAGCGTTTTTTCTTATCATCCAGACGACCCGTGTTCAAACAATATTCAAATTTAAAAACAAACAATAACACATTTATTGTAAAAAATTTGATCAATCAGCACAATTAAATGCCAGGAATTCATTTAGAAAATTGCAGTAATTTTACTATTAATTACAACTTCAAATATATATTGTTTGTAACAAGATTATTATTGCCTATTATTAAAACAATTATCATTAGCTGTTAATAATGATGTTTATTGCTAATACTAATAATAGTAAGTAAATGTTTATTAAAATTAAATAATTGTTGTTTTATTATGTTAAGAAATCATCGTTTTGAAAGCAAAATTTAAACAAGAAAAATATATACATTCCTCGAATGCGATTTAAGTGCAACCGTAGGAAAAGTATAGTGTCAAACACGTGCGAAAAGTATTTTTCAACACTTGTTGTACAATATACTATTTATTTATTTAATGATGTTTTCCCACACTATTATAACGCACTATTTTTCTTTTCTTTATTATAAGGAAGCATTACACATAAGGTAAAATCCTTATACGAATTTTAGTATGATATAAACAATAAGTACATTAATAAACAATCGATTAGAATACTGGCTCGGATTGGCTTAGGAACACTGGTCCTTGACTGCGTTGTTACGCCGCTGCTGTATAGGATCGCCCTAAGTGCATACGAATTTACTTGTCTATTTTTAAACTTGGCAACAAAGAAATATTATAAACATAAATAATGATTGCAAAATACTATCTCGTGGATCTTTAAAATAAATTAAGAGCGAGAACTAGCGGTTGTATTATATTAAATAATACAGTCAAATGAGCCAAATATTACCCAGTTAGTGTACAGTACAATACCATTGTATATTTGGTTTTTATTTGTTCACAAAAATATGTATTTTCTGCGGAACAAATACTTCTGTTTTAAATCGTTTTAGTATTTGGAAAATTTGTAATTTCTCAGATAAGCGTAAGGCGTATTATTTATCAGCATTACATTCTTATGGTTGCACAATAAATAAATTAATTAAAAGTACCCACGCGAAGGTAACCGACAACCTTGCGAAAATATACGTAATGCATCGTTGCATTTATTGTACATTTAATATTTAACAATACGTTGTAATATGTACAAGTATAGGAACAGATGGACAAATTTAGATGTCCTTTTAGAGATTATACCATTTAAGACATACGAAAAAAGTATATGAGGTTTTTAATATAATGCAAAGTTTTACTATCAGAGGGTAACATTCAAACTACAGAAATAAGGAGTTTATACTCGAACCCATCTGCAAATGCCTTATATAACGTTGACAACAACGTCTACTAGATGTGAGCTTTATCTGTCGAAGGTATACTCGTTTACACTACACTGACCCAAGATAGAAAGGTCGAAACCGGTCTGCAGTTAGCGATATCCTGAGATAGGTGACACTTTGCATCTTTCCTGGTGGTTTTAGAACAATCACTGTATTTTTAGTGCTAACTCTGTTAGACAAAAATACGACAAATTTTGTCATGTAATTCAGTGCTCGGCGTTTGGCATATAGCCAAGAGAATAGCTGTTTTGACCTAATTTGTTTAGTCCTTATTTCTGTAATATGAGGTTTTTTTTTCTTTGAGACAAAGTCATTGGTCAGAATAAAAAATTGTGATAATTTTTTCTTTTCGAGAGATAAAAATTGTTTCAAAAACTGAATTTTTTCGATAATTAAACTTCTAAGACCTACGAAAATTAATGATAATATTCTAGCTGTTTTTTTTTTAAATAAGGTCGTTGGTGAGAAACAAAATTTGAAATCGTCTTCTTTCGAATTATAAAAGTTGCATTAAAAATTCAATTTTTCAACTTCAGAACATTATTAGAATGTCGATATTTTGGTGGTTTGGGAAGTTGGAAAAAATAATGTTTCTCAGATATATAATTTTAATAGAATCCAGTGGCGTCCATACATTTCTTATAAATCGATCAAATTTAGAAATTTAGAATTGGCTATGGTTTAGTTGGAAATATGTATATATTTTTATGTAATACGTTGGATCATATATGGTATATACTCATTTTACAAAGAAAATAAACTTTGAATATATATTGTAAGTTTTTTATTAGAGATGTGAGAAATATGAAATTTATAACCGATATTGCGTCCAAAATATATAATAGCAACCGCGAAAAGGGACAACCTAATAACACTATTTTCAGGAGATTAAAAAAATCGCATTGACCATCAAAAATGCACTAAAAAATTAAATTAACTTAAACTCGGGTAATTTCTGAATACATAAATAACACCCTTTCCTACTTCCATGGGGGCTTTGCATGTAACACCTAAAATATATAATGGGTCTATATAATTAAACAGCCACCTTATATTTTACTAACTGCAACAGTATCTTTATAGAATTGAGTTTTTCTTTGTAGGTATCGCAGGAATGGTGTCAAAGAGCACAGTAGCCCCGTTGGATCGCGTAAAAATTCTCCTTCAGGCGCATAATCATCATCACGCACATCATGGAGTGTTTTCAGGTTTTAAACATGTCATAAGAAGAGAGGGTCTTTTGGCTTTGTACAAAGGTATTTTCTAAAATAAAAAAATAAATATTTAAATTTTATTAATTTAAAATTCTGAGGGGCATCCGGAAATGTTTTTAAGGACACCTATTTTTGATAAATTTTCATAGATAAAATAATTTTTTGAAATAAATGGCTAGATGAAAGTTTACATTAGTTAATTAACATGTTTCAGATTATACATTACATTTAGAAATAAAATATAGAAGATTTCATTTACCTAATTTAGGCAATGGAGTCTTCTCAACAGGATCTAGGATACAAAGTTTGTAAAAGTTTACAATAATACAAAATACAAAATTAATACAAAAAAAAATATTTTTATATATCTTTTTTTAATATCATTAATTTAATACTGCCAAGACCAGCATTAAAATGTTGAAAATAACATAAATTTATAATTATTCCAAAATACATTTTGTAAATAACACAATAGGAATAAATAGGGGTAACTACAATTGAACCCAATTTTAAATAGGCCATGTCGTGAAAAGGCGAGTAGCCATATAATATGAATGAAACATTTAGCTAGAAGTATTGCTTCTGCTGTTGAACAGCTTGCTAACTCTACATCTTGCATACCTCATGAAACCTCTTTAGGTTATTCTAATTTCGAGTTTGAACTAATGTGGCGCAGAAATTTAACTAATTGTTATTTAATTCAAAGTTAACTATACAAATTGTTGTTTAACTACAAAGTTAACTATAATGCGTAAGACCGGCATTACTACCCACATCATCGTCGATAATAAACCGACCTTAAAAGGTAGATCATTTTTTATACAAAGTTCTTTAGAACAAGAACGATTTCTCGCGGTTATTTCTGATGATTTCTAAACAAAGTAAATATAGAGTTGATTTTTTTATCTATATTCGAGAAGGGCACACATAATTCGTTGAGGTGTAAGGACGTAAACGCGTCCATTTAGCTGTTTTTTGTTTATGTTTAACCACATTTTGCGTAATATCCTGATGTAATACATAAATAATCGATAATTGAAGGTAATGGAGCGCAAATGGTGCGAATTTTCCCTTACGCAGCCACGCAGTTTACCGCATTTGAGATCTATAAAAGATTGTTGGACGGTATTTTCGGCGAGACGTCGCACATTGACAAGTTTCTAGCCGGCGCCGGAGCTGGTCTGACATCCGTCACTTTGACTTACCCTCTGGACACCATTAGAGCGAGATTAGCTTTCCAAGTAAGTAATTGGTGCATAAATGCTTATACAAGGACATACCTCAAGAAAAAAAAACGAGAATTATTTACTAAATGTTTTTAATTTAAGGTAATATATTGAAAACATAAATCTCCTTCAAAATACTGTTCATTAGAGGATATGTACTTGTTCTAACGGATTTTTCACTGTTTGAAACATTTTTTATATTTTTCTGAAGTAATGCTGTTAAGTGTCTCTAGCGATTTTTTTTCAAGCTGTTCTACGTCCTGAAAACGATTTTCCTTTAGGTTTTTCGTCATTCTTGGGAGTTGGCGTTCATTCATGGAGTTTTTTCATTGTTGGGCGTGTTGTCATGATCTCCACAATTCAGGTCGTTTTTTTCTCACTGCCTCACGCAATCGCTTTAACGCTTCGAGACAGCCAGAATTTTGGTTCACTGTGGTGCCCCGAGGAACAAATTCAACGTGAACCACTCCTTCGATGTCGAAAAAACAAACCGTCATGGACTACATATTTGATTTTACTTACCGTGCTTTTTTTTGTCTGGGCGACGAAGGTGTCTCCCACTGGCTGGACTGCTGTCCAGCCAGTGGGACTGTTTGGGACTGCAATGCTGCTTGTTTCGGGGTTAATCTCCTGTTATGACTTTTGACAAAAAATCAGGTCCAGTCTGTGCCTGTTATTCAAATTCCTGGCACACTCTTAGACAGTTCTGAACTTTTTGAACATTTTCATCTATTCTGGACGTTGAGGGGCTACCCGAATGGGGTTCATCTTCAAGTGACATTTCATCACTTGTGAACCGGGGAAACTGTTCGTAAACCCTTGCCTGGCTTAGAGTTTCTTTCCCATAAGCTTCCCGAAACATTTAAACTATATCTGTCGCTGTTTCATTTAACAGGGAACAGAATTTGATGTTGGCGCGTTGCTCCTTAATGTTTGCCATCGAAAACTTTTAAAATCGCTGAAACCGTTGGGAGCTTAAGAAAATAATCACTTTATCCGCTGCGATGGATTCACATGAATGATACTTGACCAACTGAGCATGGGGAGTATGTAGTAAACGTACATAGCGCGAGAGGGCAGCACTGCTAATCCACTAGTCTATACAAAATAATTCTTTTTTTTTTGGGAACCTCCTCGTACATTTGGGACACGGTTCGGTCATTTTATAGATGTAAAATAACAGAATGGCTGTATTAGCGTTCAAGCGTATTTATTTTATTTTGACACGCATTGGAAATTCATTTTGTTTTGATACACATTGAAAATTTATTTTGACACACAACTTTTTAAGTACATCTGAAAAATCTTAAGTTATTAGATGAAACAAGTGATTTTCCTTAATTTCAGTTGTAAATGTCATATATTTAGTTCTCTCGTTTGTACTACATTCTATGATATAGAACTGTTGCACATATTATCTACCTTTAATACAAACATATTTTCATGAGAGGAATAAAGTTTAGAAGGGTTTGCATTAAAGCAAAATATATTTAAGAACAACAAAAAATGTATATTTTAAAATACATAAAATAAAACATATATAAGATGAAATAAAAATTTATTTATTATTCTGTTTTTATACATCTGGAGTTTATTATAATTTAATAGGTCGCAAGACCAGGGACGTCACTGGCCCCCTTGCCCCCCTTTTCGGTTGTACCGGAAGGTGTTATCAACTTCCTTATCTTAAAGAGCCTACCAATTTTTTTATTCTTCATTGGAGAATTTTTTTATTCTATTCACCATTTTAAAGCATTTCAATATCATTCCCTATCTTTAAAACTAATAGGTTCAGATAGAATAATTAATCATCTCATCCCAATCTTATGTCTCTTAAGATTTTCTTACTTCCTAAACGGGTCTTACTGTCCTATTACCTGAGTTTATCATGTCAGCAATTGCTCTAGAGGAAAGTGTAGGACTTTCATTTTCATTAACAGTAGCCAGAACCTTGATGCCCCTCATTTCGGCCTCATCATTTGCCGGAACGGTTCTTTTTCATGCCTTCCAGGAGAAACGCATCCCTGTTTTTCGTTTTTAATAACACGAATTCTAATTGAGGAAAGCGTATTTGGAAATACTTCGTTAAAAATAACTGATTCCGCCCATCGATTGGCCATCAAAATGCCACCTTATAATTATCTTCACCATTTTGGTAATCTCTTAAATATCCATTTTATATCATTAAGGCCGAATTGAATTAAAGATACAATACACTTACAAAGTTATAATAGGCTTTTCTTTTCGAAACGGAATAAAATACTTTGTTTTATGGTGATTGGTTATGCTATTCCGGTTTGTGTTTACCTGAGGAGTTCACTCGTTAATTCCCTTTGACTCAATAATCCGCGTAGCAGCCAATCACTTTCTTTATATACAGGAATCGAACTCACAGTAAAATTACTACCTAGTTAGTATAGTATTAATGTTTTTTTTTGCAGATAATGTATGATTTAATATTTGATATTCTCAAATAGGTAACGGGCGAACACGTTTACTCCGGAATAGCCCATGCAGCATCGACAATCTTCAAAGAGGAAGGCGGCATCCGTGCCCTCTACCGCGGCTTCACTCCCACCCTTATGGGCATGGTCCCCTACGCGGGACTCTCCTTCTACTGCTTCGAATACTTGAAATTCGGTTGCATGAAATACCTGCCGCGGTTGACGTGCAACACTTGCGACAAAAATACGGGGGGCCTGGTCCTATCCATCCCCGCCAAACTGGTTTGTGGCGGTTTAGCGGGGGCGGCGGCTCAAAGCGTCAGTTACCCGTTGGACGTCACCAGGAGGAGGATGCAACTGGCCATGATGAATCCGGACACCCATCACTTCGCCAAAGGGATGTTTTCGACTCTGAGCAGGGTCTATAGAGATCACGGAATCGTGAGGGGCTTGTACAGGGGTATGTCCATCAATTATATGCGAGCGATACCGATGGTAGCTGTGTCGTTTTCTACTTACGAGTTATGTAAACAGCTCATGGATTTAGATACGGGTCTCAAATTGTAGAAAATTTAGTTTTTTTGTTTCTATTTTTCAAAATGTTGGCGGCGAATATTTACCTTCGTTAATATGGAAGAGTTTTAGGAATTTCTCACTAGAATATTTTTTCTAAGTGTGTAATAGATGACAACAGCATGTCTATAATTACTTCCATGCAAGTAGTGAATGAATAATCATGAATGATGATCATTTTATATATTTCATTGAAATTCGCTCATTCAGAGATTCATTCAAATTACATTGTATGATTACAATTGGCTCTGTAAGGTCTCTTTTATATTACATGTGGTTGTCTTAAATTCTTCATGACACATAAACCAATAAATGGGATGTTTGGGATACAGATTTTGTTGTATCATAATGTGTAACATAATAGTTTAAATGTGAAACCCAAACGAGATGAATCAAAATTGTATAAGGGTCCTTAAAACATAAAATTTCTTACAAAAATAGTCTAGAGCTTGAAGATGTAGTTATTATTATTTAAATCGTCTCCAATATTAAATCTTGAATACTATTGTCCCGATTTTTCTAGTTGATGTTCAACAGGAATGTTCTATTTTCGCTACTATTTTTTAAACTCCAAAAACAATTTCTTTTGTTTTAAAATAACTACTACTTCATTAAACCGATAAAAATATGACTCGGTATAGATAATTAAAATATTTTCCCCCAAAAATGAACTATTACAAGCTAAACTGTAAATCGTGAAGTAAAGTTGGTGTTTACATGTTTCCAAAAAGTTTATACAGCCCTCTTTAAATATACAGTATATCTCAAAAGTAACACCCAAACCTTTTTTAGTTTGGCTTTAATGGTAAACACAAATTTACAGTAACATTACCCAATGTTATTTTTCACTGTATATTTGATTTTTTCCATATTTGCTTTTCTTTTTAATTCGATATTTTCGGACGATACTTTGGGTCATTTTTCAACAGCTTTAAAAAAATATTGAAGATAAGATCAGGAAATTCTACATTCGATGCACCTAGGAGAGGGCATTTTACTTGTATTTTTTTAATATGGGATGTCCCATTTAAAGAAATATTTGGACAAAAGATGGACAATATTGCAAACTCGAAATGTTATTCTGGAAAATAAGCGAGAACGAATATATACATTTTATGTTGTTTTTGGGACACGCTGTATATAAGTATGTTTCGGGAACACCCTGTTGTCTGAAAGGCATAAACAGAAAACTTGCCTTATATTAGTATAAGGCAAGTATTCATTTTAAATTTCAAAATAGTCTACCATGAAGTGAAAAATATTAGATGATAAACGTATTTTCACTAATAGTTTATAATCCAAATTGTAAATATGTGATTATTATAAACTTTTGGTATTTTTGCTACTAGGAACTGTTCATGTGTTATAGTAATAGATTTGAATTTGGTAAAAATGTGTACGAAAATTAAGCTGTCTTGATTCTTGAATGATTTTCTTTTTTCATTGGGGTTATTTATATTCGTTATGTTCATTCGTTTTTAGATTCGTTACCATTAAATTTTATGGGTTATATGTATTATGTAACGTGTTTTTCTTACTAAGAAGATAAATTGAAAACATTCCTTTCGCTAAGGAAAACTTAATGTCTATTTTTCATGTTAAAAATTATCTTTCATCCTTTCAATTGAAGTTAAGTTGTTGAAGGCCTTAGGAACTGTTTTAAGATGCAGTGTAGCATTTTTTTTCTTGTCCACGTTTGTCAATATTTGATGTAAAATTTTATATAAATTCTTTTATATTAATAGCCGATGATTTGATTTAGTAAATTTAAAAGTTGTTATCCCCCAATTATTTATCAGCCCTCATTTATCAACAGTGAAAATGACATCTAGATAGCATAAATGTTGCTTTTTATTTTTAAAATATTAAAATATATGTCTGTTCTGAGTTTCTTCTTTTATGGTAGGACTTAAAGATAATGTTGCGAGACACGTATTTGAATTTTATTCCTTTGTTGTATCATTGATTTTTAAATTAATATTTTGTATATATTTTTTTGAATTTCCATAATTACTTTATGGTATATATGGTTTTCTTTAGGACAGCGCTCCACTGAAGAAAACTAGACGAATTTTCTGTAGATTTTATCTTCCATATAAATTATTTAGAAAAGTTCTGTAGGGGTTTTATTTATTTTTGTTATTTATTTTTTTTTAATTTCTTTATCTACTTAAAATTACGAATTTGATGCTGAAATGTATTCATCCTTGGTCTATTTAATGCACTATGTTATTGACAGAGGTTTAATAGGTGATACTATTTGTAAATAGAGTTGTGTTATACATAAGTTTGTTTTTTATTTAAATGTACCTTTATTTCCTATCTATTAAGATGATCGACACAGTGAGCTACAATTGCTTCTTTATAACAGTAATGTTTAATGAGAGACATAAAATCGTTAAAAAAATTGCTACATCTTGATAAATGTGACTTGCACTGCTCGTTAAAAGTAAGTGTATTTGGAGAAAATTGGTTGGTATTCAACTGCATGAAATATTAAATTATACAGAAAAAGACTTATATAGGGTGTCCAAAAAATTAGAGATAGAATCATATCCCTTTGTTTTGTTTTCAGAGGAAACTAAAAATGTCATACATGAGCTCCTTTTTTATGGTATGGACCAATATTTTCGAATAAATCATATTTTATACAAATCATGCATCATGCATTCTTCTTCTTCACTTGGAATTTGTACTGTTTTTTTTTTTTTGATAAAAATAAATAAATATTGATATAAGTATAAAAATTCCCCTCTTTAAAGTAGTTGGTACACCTATGAACGAGTGCATACGCATCTTTATTCTTCATTTGGAATTTGTTTACTCTTTTTTTTTGAGTAGTTTGAAGTTTGAATACAAATATGACAGTATTGCAATGACATTCATGAATTATGACCAGATATGGTAATGATATGGGTTTATATTCCGTGAAAGTCTAATTAAACAAATGTAATAAGATCTGGATGTTTGACTGGCCATTATCCAAGATCTCTCTGGAGACCTATTTTTTGTCAACTTTACAATGGTTAATTTAGTTTAAAACATATGTATTGGGTTATATTTAAAGGCCTGGTTATACAGTACGAACTGCTGACGTGACAGTAGACAGCTACTGCCACTGTGTACTTGCATGACAGTAGCTCAACTCACCTCGACCGGTCATATGATGCGAGTAGCTGCCATGACACAGGTAAGTAGATACTGCCCGAGAGACTGCAGTCAAGTGTGAATTTCGTTGTGTGCAAATGTATCGAGCATATGAGTTACTGACATTTCGCAAAATCCTTTGACGCCCGAGTCGCATACGAGCTACTGCCTTGTGGCGTGGTGGGGGAAGGCGATTGGCGACTAAAAACAAAAAACATTGTATAGTAGAATTATTTTATGAAGAGCAAGTCGGCAATAAACCGTGCGACAAAGAGCAATGTTTAGCTTACCTTCTCCCATGCGAATGCAGTAAAAGAATATTACTTAGGCACGCGCGCGCAAATGATTTATAGGAATATATATATAGGTCTGTGTCTCTTATTCAGATTGGATTGGTATGGAAGAAAGTCAGACATACATCTGTCTTTGTCGCACGACTTATTGCCGACTTGGTTTTCATAAAATAATTCTACTATAGTAACTCGGGCGCAAGCTATTGACCGACTCGCACATGACAGTAACTCGTATGATGCGGTCACATGGTGCGAGTAGCTGTACTGCAGTAACCGACTAGCCCAGCTCGCATGCTAGCTCACACTGTGTAACCAGGCCTTAAGTCTGATGCGACAGGAATTGCTTGCTGCACCTTCATAAACGTGACATGTACTGTTCATCAAAGGTAAGCGTATTTGGAAAAAAACAGTTATGATTCAACTGTACCAAGTATCAAATTGTACAAAAACACGTATACGGTGCGTTCTAAAAATTAGGAATAAAATCCTTATTCCTTTGTATTGTTTTCAGAGGAAACTAAAATCGTCATAAATAAGCTTCTTTTTTATGGTATATATCAATGGTTTGTTCCAGGATGAATAATATTTTATACAATATACTTTGTATCAAAAGAATCATAACAACTCCTAACAATTTCAGTGATTCATGATTTTACTATTTTATTTGAAACTTCAGTCAGTTGACTCCAAATCGAAATTACATTATTAAGTATAAGCATTTCCCTCTTTGAAATAGTTTGGTACGCCTATGAACGGGCGCATTACGCATATTTCTTCTTCGATTGAAATTTGTAGTTTTTTTTGAGAAAAAGAAAGATCGACATTGATGTTACAAGTATAAGCATTTTCCCCGTTGAAATAGTTTGGAACGCCTATGAACGGGTGAATTACGCATCACGCATCCTTGTTCTTCACTTGGAATTTGTAAAACGTATAAATTGAGATATTCTCTTGTCCAATTTGACAGGAATAGGCCATAAGAGTTAAGAGATTACATTAAAAACTATAAGAAGCTTGGCAACGCAGCGAGAGAAAGTAGCGGGAACGCATAAAATGATGGAATTCGCAGCATGATGCTACGTGACGAACGTCATGATCACGATTCTTCTGTAGCCTAAATTGGTCCGCTAAAATTCGAAGAACGGGTGAATATTGATTGATCTGGTCACAATATATTAGCCAAGACTTAAAAAAATAAAATAGTTGGTCAGAAGAACCCAAAAGAGAAATTTAAACTTGCATCTTAAAATGCTACCTATACTTATATGTGATATATCGATACGACTTCTGGCATATTGACTTTTTATATTTAAGAATACACACGATTTATAAAATCTGATTACTTTGGATTATCTAATTACTCAGATTGCAGAGTGATTGTGTTATCAGTACCTATGCAACCATAAATATGGGCAGCGGGGTTATAATATTGCATAGATGCATGTACAGTTCCCATTAATGAACAAAAAATACTTAATACATATAAAAATATGCCACATTAATATTATCCTGTTGAAATTATTAAAATGGCAATATATTGTGTACCCAACGACATGCAATAATTTCCTTTATCGTTATCATAATCTTGTTAAAATAAATGTTTTCTGTACAATTTAGAAATTATTTTTCATGTAGGAATTTGAGCGCACACAAATTTCTGCGTTTAACAAGTTTTGTTTGCAACTTTTTTAAGAGAACGTGGTGGCTGAAATATGAATTAAACTGGGAAAAAGTAAATATAAAAACGTGTAAATAGTATGTGGAAAAGTAAATATAAGGTGATTTTTCTGTGTGAAATGTTTATTTATATTTCGTGTGATGTGTACCATCTAGAACAAATGTAATGAAAACACTTCGTTCCGTAGAAATATAGGCAATAACGAATTAATTTTAAGTGAACTACCCTATTGGTTTCTGCATGGTTGCACCCTGTTGAACATGAGTATAATTAACTCTAGCTAATTTCAGGGAAACATTTCCAAAGGGTTTCATTATATTCTTTCATGATGGTACGTACTTATATACTGAGAATATTTTTTTTCAACTGTGTGCACTACGTCATATGAGACAAATATACTTTTTCTATACGGAGATGGTTAGGATTATGTTTTTAATAGTAGATAAATACATTTTTAAAAGTATACTTATGGTTATAAATATGTGTAAAATAATTTGTTGATGGGACAAGTAAATTGTTAATTGGAGAATTTTTCTTAGTGTAGGGATGATTATTTTATATATCATAAAAGTCAAATAAAAGAAAATATAAGACACTAAAACACCCGTAAGAATATTTTACAAACATTATACAATGTGTAAAACACTTTATAATGTTCATAGAATATTCGAAGAATACATTGTCAGTTTGTCTGAATTTCTGGTAGGTATATTCTCAACGTACATTTTTCACATCTCCTTTGTTGTCTGGAGAATATGAAGATATGGGTGAAGATTTTATTTCAATTTAGGTTTAGATGGTTTGTTGTAATAATATATTCTTATAACCCAAACAATTTCTTATAACCCAAAATATATAACCTTTCGTGATTATTTGATCTTTTTTACATTTGGGTCACTTGTATCTAAGGGTTCAGTTTTGTTGTATAAAATATTCGGCTGGCATTATTTTGCTAAAAAAAAACATATTTTTTTGACTAAGAGATATAGTCGTCTCACGTTATATGGATGTCTTCAGAAATGGAGGAAACGTATGAGAAGCCCTGGTAAGTGCTATTTCTATCCTGATTATCAATAGGTAAACATTATTTTTTCGTAAAAGATTTATCAGCACAATCTTGGGGATTACGTCGCGTCGATAGATTAAACGGAGAAATGACGAATTGGGAACAATCAGAATTGCATGTGGCGTACAACTACGAACGCACGTTGTCCATTACACAACAATCTTGGTAAGCGCATCATCCGTGCCCCAATCCGAGAGAGGGGTGGGTCGATGCTCGAGAAAGGGTCACCTTGAAGCGTTCCAAAGCTCCACAGCTTACGCCGGTCGCTAGACTCGCTAGTCGTTTCAGAAAGTTGTGGGAATCTGTTGCAGCAAAAGCGCAACTCCTGAAGAACGAGCACGGTGTTTTTCAGTACGCGATTGTTTATAGTTCGTACATCATTTCATCAGATAAAACTCATTGCATTTCGGCTTTCTACTTTCTATCAGTTGGTCAGTTAATGATTTAAAGAGGTGAGTGTTTTATTATATTGGAATTTATTTTATTTTCGGCGGCATATGTTCCATGGCCCAGATGGACAGATTAGGTTTATTTTTAAATTTCGTAGTGCATATCGGGCGGATCACACGCGTGCAGTCGGTGCAACAAGTTTGAATATTAATTCGCTGACTTATAATAATGAATTAATTCTGTATTAATCGCTGTTGCAGGAAAATGTTGCACCGTATAGTTTAGAAAATATAAATCTTATTAACGCTACAGGTTGTAAAAGTACCTGCTTACTTATGCTGCCAAAAAAGTATTAGATTTAAGATTTAACCTACTTACGATTCGTCCACATCAGAAGAGAGACAGCGATAATTAAAGGGTTAATGAACCCTTATTATTTAAATAGAAATTAATATCACCAGAGGTGATATTTTATTATAGTTTTACGTTTAGACAAAAATGTTTACCTATGTATCTTATATTAATAAAAAATATACTTAGAGACGTCTTCATATGACCTTATGTCTTCATATGAAGGTCATCTGAGTATAAATAAACTTTCTTTTGTATTATATGTTTAGCACAATTGACGAACAATAAAACTATAAAAAACGTTTCTTTTTTGTAACTTTTTTTTACGTGGTGTATTATATGCTATTTATTCATGTAAATATGAACCAGCGACTTCACCAAAAATTAGTGAAACGGACAGTTTTAAAATGCGTTTTATTTTATATAATGTAAATAAAAACAAATAAGCAACCTTTCACTTGGTTCCTATTGAGTCAATTTAAGCCACATTAAATCAATATCATATCTGAAATACAGGTAAATTTGTAATACCTTCTTAATGTCGATTTCTTGAGTGTTTCTGTCAATTTTTTTATCTGATATGTTATTAGATCTTACTAGCTTTCTAAAATAGTACTATTTTTTTTCCAATTTTACATATAGTAGTAGCCAGTACTGGCGTAGTTTTCCACAAAACACTATATACTACACTCGGCGCGCGTTTCGTCAACAAAGTTGGCATCGTCTGGAGATGATCACCTCCAGATGATGCCAACTTTGTTGGGAAAACACGCGTCGAGTGTAGTGTATTGGTGTTTTGTGGAAAACTACGTCAGTGTTATCTTCACACCAAAGTAGGTATACGAGTAGTAGTAGACTTATATATTTTTTTATATTTAAATTTTATTCAAACTTTACACGAATTTACAGTAAATATGTACGAGTATTTAACATATACTTTTGGTTTTGCAAAAATAACGAACATTTTTACCTGCCCTAATATCAGCAATTAAAACAAAAGAAAAACAAAAAATGCTAAAAAATCAGCAGTCTGTCTATATGTTTCATGATAATTTATTATACGATTTAACAAAAATACAAGACGAAGAAATATCTCTACTCTCCAGAATTCAAGCATTTCAATGCAGGCTTGACGTTTACAAGCAGAAATGATAAGAAATAAGTAATATCGTTACATATCTTGATATCTACACCATTACTATTTAATTACTATTTATTAGGTATGTAATCATCGTTGACTAAAACAAAATTTAAAGCAAAAACAGAAATGAAAATATAATAGAGAAAACTCTTTTATTGATTCCGAAATTTGAATATCCAGTATAAGTATTTGATAATTATTTTTAAGGATATTAATTGGTCTAAGTAATATTTTTTAATTTACTTCGTAAATACTGTTAAACATAGGCTATTGGTACTATGGTACTGTAGCAGTACCACAGCACTTTTATTCTAATGTCTTATTTGATATTCACCTATAAATACCTAAGATTTATTAACGCATAGGTGTCAACCAATATCTTAAGTGGTATCGACATTTTAAAAACCATTAGTCGTTCATTGTAGTGGATATTTTAGAGGCTTGTGAAGATTATTATAAATCGTTGTAAAGTGATTAATGGAAACTTTTGTAAGACATATCTTATCAGTGGTTTATTAGTATTATTAGGTACATGAGTGGAGCCACAAGTTTTTATGAATGTTCGTATATTTATATGAAAAATATTCACACTTTAAACGAAAATTTCAAGCTTTGAAATTGTTTAATACTTCCTACCATAATTACGTTGATATTCAATAGCGTTCTGTGAGTTAAATAACCTACATTTAACTGGTTTTACTTCAACTGCTCTGAATGTGGCGTCTTAAACACTTTTATTACTATAAAGTAGAACATAACATTATTTTTATTATCCGACACAAAATTGTGGTAGATTTGGGATACAAATTATATATGCAGTTTAATTTTTAAGCAAAAATTATATACTAATATAAAAGTATTAGATGGAGATGCAACTAAAATAAGGGCCACCCTATAAGTTGCAATTTATTAAAAATATACGTATGTAATTGAGTTAAATAAATTGGTAGTATCTTTGATTAAAAATCAATCATGGTCATGCTGATTAAAAAATCATTTTTGCAAGTTTGATGGTAACAGTCTCTTACACTCTAAAAAAGAAACACTAGAAATAGATTACTATAAAAGTAAATCAGATTTAATCATTTTACAACACATCTAAATTGTAGATTAGAATATAAATATCATAAAAGTAATAGAAAAATATTCCACATATTATTTTTTTAATTTTATTAACAAGGTATAATGAAATAAATCAAAATAACAATTAATAAAATAATAAATTTTAATCATCATGAGGTCATCAGTCATAAGACTGGTTGGACGCTAACCTCCAGCTTCTCCTATCTTGTGCTAACCCACGCATTTCGCTAATTGTGCTACAACCTACATCCCTTACTATTTGTGAGCAGTAGTCTAATCTAGGCCTACCTCTGCCTTTCTTCACTCCTATTTCTGCCTCCAAAATATCGCGGACTATTCCCCCATGCCTCAGCAAGTGGCCTACCATTCTATCTCTTCTCTTCTTTATGTTTTTCCACATACTTCTTTTCTCGCCGACTTTCTCTAATACTTCTTCGTTTCTAACCCTATCAGTCCACGGTATTTTCATCATTCTTCGGTAACACCACATCTCAAAAGCTTCTAATTTCTTCCTACTTGCTTCCCCTACTGTCCAGGTTTCGCAACCGTATAGCACCGTGCTCCATATATACGTTTTCAAAAATCTCTTCCTTGTTTCTAAGTTTATTACCCCCGAGCATAAAAGTGCTTTCTTTTTGTTAAAAGCTACTCGACCCTGCGCTATTCTTTGTTTTATATCTTTATCGCTTCTTCCATCCCAATTTATTTTACTTCCTAAATAAGTGAAGTCTTTAACTTCCTCCAATCTTTCATTATTAATTTGTACTTTCGTTTTTGCTCTGCTCTCGCGCCCTCTGCACACTAACACTTTAGTTTTGTTTTTATTCACCCTCATTTCGTATTCCTCTGTCAACACTGCCTCCATTTCGTTCAATGCTGATTCTAGTTCCTCCTTACTAGATGCTAATACTGCCATATCATCCGCGAATCTCAGCATTTTTAGTTTCTGTCCCTGTACTTTAATCCCGAAATCCACTCTATATTTTACCACATTAATCGCCTCTTCGATGTACAGATTAAAAATTAGTGGTGATAGCGTACATCCTTGTCTTACTCCTTTCCTAATACCTACTTCCCTTTTTTCCCCTTCTACTTCTATAACAGCAGTTTGCTCTTTGTATAGATTGTGTACTACTCTCCTATCCCTATACTTCATTCCCGCGCTCTTTAGTATCTCGAACATTTTTTCCCATCTTACGTTATCAAAAGCTTTTTCTAAATCTACAAATCCTATATAAGCATTCTTTCCTTTTTCTATTGTTTTCTCTAACATTACTCTTAGCGCCAGAATAGCTTCGCGAGTTCCCCTATTTCGCCTAAACCCGAATTGGTCTTCTCCTAGTATTTCCTCCGCTCTATTTTCCATCCTCTTCTGCACTATTCTAGTTAAGATTTTTGACGCATGGGAAGTTCGGCTAATCGTTCTAAAGTTCTCGCATTTGTCGGCTCCTCTCTTTTTCGGTATAGTAACGATAATGTTCCTCTTATAATCCTCCGGCATCTCGCCCGTTTCATATATGTATTTTACCAGTTCAAACATCCTATTTACTACTTTCTGTCCCGCACATTTCAAAATTTCCGCCTGTATTTTATCTACACCCGGCGCTCTATTATTCTTTAGCCCCTTTAGTGCTATTTCAAATTCCTCTATCAATATAGGTTTTCCTACATCTTCCCTATCGATGCTAGATTCTTCCTCTAATATCTCTTCTAATTCCTGACCCTCGTATAAATTTCCTAAGTACTGCTTCCATCTATCCGCTTTCTCCTCTCTTCCGATCAGTATGTCCCCCGATTGACTCCTAACGTTTCTACTTATTGTTCCTATATCCCTGAAGTTCCTCTTAATTATTTTGTATGCCTCATCGGTCTTACCTACTTGCAACTTATCTTCTACTTCTTTGCATTTATCCTCTATCCATTGTTGTTTCGCTTTTCTACATTTTCTAATGATTTCCCACTTTATTGACTTATAAGTTTTCAGTCCTTCCTCGTCTCGTCTGTTTTTGTAGTCTCGTCTCTTTTGTATTAAGTTTAAGATTTCGTCCGTTATCCAGGGCTTCCTAGCTTCCCTTTTATCGTGTCCTAAAACGTCCGTAGCCGCGGACGCTAGACTATTCTTGATACCTTCCCACTCAGTTTCTGCGTTCTTGATTTCGTCCTTACTCGTTTTATTTATTAATTGATCTGTTTTCTCCTGAAACTTATCTTTCATATTCTGATCCCTCAATATGTCTACATTTATACGTTTCTTATCCTTCCGGGTTTTCAGATTTTTGAACTTTAATCTAGCTTTCATGACTACCAAGTTGTGGTCGCTGTCTACATCTGCTCCTGGATAACTCTTACAGTCTTTTACTTGATTTCTAAATCTCTTCCTAACCAGAATGTAGTCTATCTGATACCTGTCTATCCCTCCTGGCATTTTCCATGTGTACCGCCTCCTAACGTGATTCTTGAACAATGTGTTCGCGACTACCATCTTGTGCTTCTCACAGAATTCTATCAGTCTGCTACCTCTCTCGTTTCTGTTTCCTAATCCATAAGGACCTACAAATTCTCCTTCTTTCCCCTCACCTACGACTGCGTTAAAATCTCCTACTATTATTAAATTTTCATGACCCTTCACAAATCCTATTACCTGCTCTATGTCCGAATAAACGGCTTCTAACTCTTCCTCACTATGGCTAGAAGTAGGCATGTATACTTGCACTATTACTGTTTCCACTGGCTTCGAATCTAACCTAACCATCATTACTCTCTCGCTGTATTGTAGGTAGCTATCCACACACTGTCCTGCGTTCTTCCGCATAACGATCCCTACTCCCGCGTTTCCATTTACCGATCCTGTGTGTATTACCCTATAGTCACCGCTCCAAAAATCTCCTACTTCCGGCCAGCGCATCTCACTTATACCTACTATATCTAATCCTAACCTATCCATTTCTATTTTCATATTTTCTAGCTTCCCTGTCTGTCTCATGCTTCTGACATTCCACGCTCCGACTCGTGAAATGCTACACTTACTATTATTGCACTCGATATTGCACTCGAAATTTTAATAAACAACTTAAAACATAAATAATCAAAGACTACATGGATGAAAAGTTCATTTATTAAAACTAGGTATATACGACAAGAGAAAGTATAAAGTGTTACTTTATACCAATTATTTTTTTTAGTTAGTTTTATTTTTTCTCTGAGGATTTTATATTCCAAGTGGAGGAACAACAACTTTCCAAGTTTCATTATTATTTTCACAAAAATGTTATATTTCTTACGTAGATTTTATAGCTACACTTTATAATTATTGTTGTTATATTTTCCATGAATAAGCAATTATAATTCTAACACTGTAATTAAAATGTTAGTTAATAATTACCAAATGTATTTATATACGTATAAGAAAACCACATTTTAAATTTATAAATGGAGTAAATTCTGGTTATTTTAATTAAACGAATGTAATACATAAAGTTGTAAATTACCTCTTATTTGGTTAAGAAATAAGCAGCACTTATTAAATTTAAAATGTCACTAAACTAACAGTGTGAGAGAGATGTAAACAGTTTGTACAATCAGTAAGTGTTACTGCCTTAATTGATAACAGTAACAATATTATGGTATTCATGCTGATTCTACTTGAGCAGAATTCGTTATAATAATTATTATTACCTGCACAGAAGGCTTTTTCCTTATAGTACAGGTGGTACAAAATTGGCCAAGCCCAGTTGGAAATGCAGGAAGATACTAGTGGTGAGGAATTCAAATACGTAGATGTGTTTTAGACGATCAGTAGTGCAGTTGGAAAATATTTAAAATATTGGAATATTTACACATTTTCATGAAATTAGAGATACACTGCATATATACTAGGCACAAAAATCAAGGGTTGTAAAAAATCCTAAATTTTTAGGCGATTTTTAAAGGGAACTTGGAGAACTTATTTCAAACTTAGAGAAAAATAGCCGCAGAGCAATTTTAAAGAAGTTTCAAGTTTCTAGTTTCCAGATCTCGAATTCAAAATTTTTTACCATAATCAGTTTTTGAGTAATCATAAGAAAACCACCAAAAAATAATTCCAAATATTTGGTTGCCTTCCAAAATGTCTACGGAATTTTTTTCAGTGATTTTATCATAATGGTATTTTAGATAATTTTATCCTCTTTTTGAGCAAAAGCCTTGTACGATATTTTTTTGCTGAGTTATCGTTGTTGAAAGCACAAAGAGTCACTTTTCACTTTGGTAATTAATTACTCGGGAAATTATTTTTCTCATTTTTTTTTCTTATACTTTAATGGTTAAAATTTTTGATAAGAAAAAATATGGATTATTGCTAAAAGACATTTTCAACCTCAAGACATGAACAAAAAATTAAATATTCACCCTCAAATTAATTTTTAGTAAAAACGACAAATTAAATCATTCCGAACACAATGAAAAAAATCGCACCGCTTTGAAAATTTCAGAATTTCTTTGGGATACTTTAAGGTTGAAATAAAACAATTTAACATTCTTAGTCTATTCATTATTTGTAAAGTTATGCCAAGTTAAGCGAATATCCCTAAATACTCAATTTTTTACCTCTTTTTGAATCAACATTCTCACACCGAACTTTTTGTTTTATCAGAAACCAATAACTACGACTTGTAAACAATACTTTTTAGTTTTTAAAACCCTACTTGAATTTTCTATACAATCATAATTATAAAGGAATTAGTTACGAAAGTCAAAACTGATTTATTTGCCTTAAACTACAATGACTCAGTGAAAAATCCTCGTACCTATAGATCTCAGACCTATGGCGGTGTTCGTGGTGCTGCGTGTGGTGAAATGATACTATTATAGTGATATGTTATTGCTATAGCTACGTTTATTTCGAATAAATTAAATAAAGAGCAAGCTAGTACCAAGAGGGACAATGTTTCGGGGCTAGATGCGGGAATACGAGTAGACTGTTTTAAGAACTCATCTCAAAAGCTGACGCCACGCTTGTCATAAAGCATTGGTCTACTCTGCAAGGGTTTTAACAAGTGGCTGAGGCAGCAAAACTTATTGCCTGTAATAATCGCATTTTCATCCATAAGACACAAATCGTCTGGTTCCGAGTACTAGCACTAGCTAAACAAGAGTTTCTACATTCTAATATTTACACAACACAACATGAAACTATAATATACAAAAATACCATCACAGTTGTCAATCTGTGTACGTGGAGCCACGTGTGCCCACAGAACGCTCAAATTAAAGAGGATAAAATTATCTAAAAGAACATTATGATGAAATCACTGAAAACAATTATTGAAGTCTGTGGATCTTTTGAAAGGCAAGCAAAAATTTGGATTTTTTTCTGATGTTTTAATTACCCAGTTAGTTTTTTCAAATCTTTATTTGTGAAATGAATTTGTTGACTTTTAAAGTTGTAACACTCTATGGTGCTAGGTTTATTAGTACGGAAGTTTATTAGTGGTCGATGTCATATAATAATAAAATATATCTCTTTAGAAGCTTTAAGTTTCTTACAATACAACAATAAAACTTGTATCTTCTAATGTTTGGTATGTTTTTCTTGGTTTGCGATTTAAGTCTTTGAAGCTCATTCAAATATACTCGTAAACATATCATAAGTTACTGTTTGATTCAATACTATATGTCTCAGAAAATAGTCTCTGTCGCTATGTAAATAACTTTAGGAATATCTCGTACCTACTATTTAAGAGAAACATTCATGATGTCTTATATTAAAATGCTTAACTATTTGTTTCTATTCTGATGGATTAATTTGATACTTTTGAGAGACATTGTATAAACTTTCATAGATACTATACATTTTCTGTACGTTTTAATTCATTCATCTTTTGTAGTATTCGTAGAACGTGTATGTAGTCCGTTTAGAACACCCAGTACATCCGTTATGTTGGAAACCATTCGCGTTCGATTCGTGAATATTAATGAATTTAAATTTAATGTTGCTAAAATTAGATTTAGCGAATATTGCGAATATTGTGCAATATGTGTATCCAATTAGGTAATATAATAACTAACTTTGAAGCGTGCGTGTAGGTGACGAGCATTTATGCATGTACCCATACAGGGTGGCTCAATACGGTGATCAAAATGAATTATATGCGAAACAAAGCAATGTCTGAAATTATCTGTACAATTTTTGAGCTTGATTGAAATTATCTTTAGATTTGTTAATAGTTAGCAGCCAAAAGCTTTCAAATAATCGCATCTTTTTCGAATAAATATATATTGAAAACAATTTTTGATGCAAAAAGTAATTTACAGGGACTTTCTATCTTCTGAGTTAATCATTACTTTTAATGTATAATGTATGCTAATATAGGAAGATAAATCAGTAATTTTGTATTTTAATATAAAATTTTGCATGTTTTGTTTGATGTTTAATATCTTACATGTTTTGTTCGTTTCTTTTTAACACTAGAAATAAAAATGAAAAAATTGTTTTCTCATTCAGGCATTGTTTTTTAATACTAAGTCTGGAAATAGTCTGTTATATACAATTAACGCATTTTATACAGATTTTATATACATTTGCATTGACAGAACTATGGTTTACAGAATTATAAAAACTAAATAGTTTTTTTTCTTAAAAGTTATGTACCATAATCAGATTTTACGAGGTTTAGAACGTTGTGTCACGTGACTCTCTTTAGAATTAACCTCTTTTGGACATTCTACAACCACTAGCTGAAGTACGCTAGTTGAAAACACAGAAGTATCCATCCCCAAAACAAATTTCACATATCCGATCATTTCCTTCAAATAAATTGTGCCCAGAAAATGTCTCGGCTTAGTTTTAGTGTGCCATCCTGTAGAATTAAATTCGTGGAATAACTCTATTCTTCCTGTGAATTATCTATTACTCTCTTTCAGAATGAGGAAATACCAAGTAGAAATTGTTACGTATCAGACAGTTTTAAGAAATGTGGCCATTCCTAAAAGTGTGGTAATATTTAAAAATAAATGAACTGCTGCATCAAAGCAAATGTATACTTACGATTATTAGATAAGTAAATAAGTAAATAAAGAAAACGTCAGATCTTTACAACTCTTATTGTCTGACTCTTTACAGATCTTTCTTGTCAGATCTTTACAACTCTTTTTATTATTTGCAAATCTCTATCTAATATCACGTTTAATTTTGTTATTAACCATGTAAATATATATACTATCGTGGGAGGTATTTCTGTTATAATTTTAAGGATAGATTATTTTTAATAATACCTTATCAAAATATATAATGCTGGATATAAATATAATCTCGGATTAATCATAACAATTGTAATTATTCCAGAATGCTGTCCCTTTTTAAGTGTTTTATATACACAAAAAAGATTTCAAGCAAGTGTTCCATTCTGGTCAATGACAAGAATATGAACATTTTTATGAAAATGTATGAATACTTTTATTTTATAGAAACCAAATACAGTTTACTACCAAAGATAATTTATACATATGAAATGAGAAACAATTAATTACCTGGGGATAATTTACGTTGAACAAAACGCATATGATTAATACATTTACATCAGACTCTAATATAGATGCTATATATACAGGGTTGCGAAAAATTAAGACATAAATTCTGTATCCTTATTATCGCTGTTTTATTTAAAAATGAGATAAATTCATGAATTAAATTTTTTTATTAGACACCTTTTTGGTGCATATAATTCGAAAAATCTTAACAGATGACGTTGCAATTATAGCTATAAGGTCCAATGATATTTTTTATCACAGTTTACAAATAATTATTGAAATATTTTAGACGATAACTAGCTAGTTATTTTATGGGTTTTAAACGAAACGGCACGATTTGGGAATTTTATTTTTAGATCAATCTTCCATTAAGTGAGAAGAAAAATATTACAAGGATTTTCTAACAGCTGATAATAATAGAAACGTATTAACTGTTCTAAGTGATCGTATGACTTAGGTGATAGGGTTCTTCACTTGAAAGCCAAAGAGTTCTAGCTTATTTCCTATTCAATATATTTTTTTGTTTAAAACTTTTTTCAATTTTAGTTATTTACCTCATTGAAAATTTTTTTTAGTGATCATTACCGAGTGTATAATATAATATTTGCATATGTAATATCATATGTAGCAACCCAGGCTTGTTGACGGGAATATATTTACTAATAAGACAGTAAAAATATTGTTAAACTTTCTGGGACCAATACCAATAATTACCTTGTGTAGTATATTTACACATACTGCTCGTCAAGAATAGAAAAAGGTGCGAGATTCTCTAGGCATGCATAGAAGAAAGAGCGTAGCATTCGGAGGGAAAAGGATGCATTTTATGCGCGGCCAGATCGAACTCTGTGTACATTCCCATTCAATATATAGGTATTCATTTATCTTCACTCTGCAAATGTCTCAATGCGACTAAGTAAAGATCAGGCTATTTACTACGCACCTCGTGGGCTGTTCGACATCGCCATTTTGAGACATGTTCATATTCTTGACGAGCTGTACATAAATTTTGAATTTATACAGAGTGGAAATCTCTCATAGAATCATAATATTTTTGGCTTTTTGTTTAGATATTTATGATGAAGGATCGTACATGTCGATTCTTAATATAATAGGCGTGTTTTCTGAATGAAATTTGACATATACCATGTGATCCATGTAAATGCAGAGCAAGAGAAATAATTTTATATTATTGAATTTTTATATTGCTGAATTTTTCTTAATGAGCAGAAGTTAAATGTATATAAAATATATAAGTAGGTAAAGGTTCTTAAAACCACGATATTTTTCTATAGTTCTCATCGTACTATTTAAGTACAGCAATAAATTAAATTTAAAGTTCAAGTTGTATGGCTGACCATGGAATTTGAACACTTTGAAGTATCGTCGTGCAGAAAAACTTCATCCTTATACAATAATATTTGTCTAGGAATTAACAGCAGATTTAGATTTAATCATAAAGTGTATTTGCGCAAAGAAATAATTAATAAGTAGAACAGAAATGAGGTATTGGCTCATGGTTTTACCCTATTTTCAAACAAATCGACTTTCACGTTGAACAGGGAAGTAAACCAGTAGAATCGAAGTTTTAGTTTGCAGAGAATTGGAGAATTGGTTAAATTTCTTGGTGCATCCCCAGGATTGGATGAAGTCCATACGGGATTTAGGATTTGTTTGTAGTGAAGCAGTCTCTTGGGTATTGACAATTCGGAATAACGTCCGAGGAGCCAACACATTTCTCTGAATTTGAGGTTCAGTTGCTCACTTTTCTTCTTCACATGCATTTTTCATCGTGGCTTTGTATCTAGTGTCATGTCTAGGTATTTTACTTCGTTGGCATGCGGGATTGTTTCCTAGTTCACAATCACTTGTGCATAGTCGTATTTACTGATGGCGAAATTGACATGAATAGATTTCACCCCATTTAGTTTGACGAATCATTTTTTTATCCAGATAGCGATATTGTTGACTACTGTTTGAGGTTGTTTTGTAGCTGGCTGGATGTCTTAGTAGCTAGCAGAGCGATGTCTTGTGGGATGTCGTTAGTGTACATCAGGTACAGAACATGCCCAAGAACGCTGCCCATTTGTGCTATTTCAGCACAAATCGTCTTGAGGTCAAAGTATTCCTCGCCATATTTGACTTTGAACTGACGGTCAGTGGTGTATGAGCGAAGAATTTGGCTTATTTGCCGTGGAAAATATTTTTCTAGCTTACATTTCAGATCCTGATGCCACATTTGGTAAAATGCTTGAGCCATATCTAGGAATATCGTTGCACAGATTTTTTCTCTTCTATTGCTCTCTCAATTAGATCGATGATTCGATGCACTTGATCAATGGTTAAGTATTTGTTACGAAATCCGAAGTGATGAGACGGAATAAGATGCTGTTCCTCAATGATAAATTTAAGTCTCTACAAATTTTCGAAGAGATTATATAAGAGGGTGAGTCAAAAATTATCCGCAACGTAGCTGTAACTTTTATTGAAATACAAATAGGAAACTGAACTTAACATAATTTTTCAATATAGCCCCCTTGCTCTTCAACGCACTTAGTCCATCGTTGCACAAGCTTCTTGATGCCCTGAGAAAAGAACGTTTTCGGCTGAGTCACGCATGCACCGCGTCCTTCACTTCTTGGTCCGAGGTGAATCGACGGGCCCCTAATGCCTCATTGAGTGGACCAAACAAGTGGTAGTTAGAAGGGGCAAGATCAGGACTATACGGAGGATGAGTCATTACTTCAAACTTGAGTTTCCGGTGCCTTTCAGCAGTGTGGGCAGCAGTATGTGGACGGGCATTGTCGTGTAACAATACAACACCTTCCGACAGTAGTCCTCGGCGTTTGCTTTTAATTGCAGGCTTTAGCTTGTCAGTAAGCTTTTCACTGTAACGCGCACTGTTTATTAAATGTATTAAATTGTGTCTCTCTCCTGATAATGTTCCAGTACTGGGCCTTTTGCGTCCCAAAAAACGGTAAGCATCAGTTTTCCTGCAGATGGTTGGGTTTTGAACTTTTTCTTCCTGGGTGATTGTGGATGTTTCCATTCTATACTCTGCCGTTTACTTTCCGCCTCGTAATGGCGGATCCAGGTTTCGTCACCAGTGATAATTCTGTCTAAAAAGCCGCCACCTTCGTTACCACAGCGATCCAAATGTTTTTGGCAGATGTCCAAGCGTGTTTGTTTATGCAACATTGTGAGTTGTTTTGGGACCTATCTTGCACAGACTTTATGAAACCCAAGTTTGTTGTGGATGATTTCGTGGGCAGAACCATGACTAATTTGCAGACGATGTGTCACTTCATCAATAGTCACTCGTCTGTCTAACAGAACCATGTCACGTGCACGCTCAATGTTGTCATCATCTGTGGCCGTAGATATCGCCCGGCTCCTTCCTCATGCGTAACACTCGTGCGACCATTTTTGCATTTTTCAATCCATTCGTAGACACTCCGTTGCGGCAAGATACTGTTCCCGTATTGTGCCCAAAGTCTTTGATGAATTGCGGCCCCTGATATACCTTCCGACCACAAAAATCGGATCACTGCTACTTATTCCTCTTTGGTGCAAAATTCTAATAGAGCGGCCATGATCTATCTGCAATAAAAGGAACAAAAATGGAGGAATTAGGATCGAAGTTCCATAGCAGGACCACAACAGTATACCAATAAAATAAACGAGGACAGAGGTCAGTATGAACAAGGTAAGAAGAGTTATGTCAACATTGCGGATAATTTTTGACTCACTCTCGCATAATTGGCAACAAGGATATTGGGAAATATGATGTTCTGTCTTCAGAGTTTAGGGATCATTATTAATCCAGCAAACTTCTATTGTATTGGCACATATCGGATACATAGACACATACATAACATTCTGAAATAACTGACGTTTAAGCAGGTATCATGTGTATATTATTACTCCAATTTTTATTGAAGAAATAAAGTTGTTTCTATTCGAGTAGGCATATCCATGGACACTAAATCCTATTATACCGAGTATGTTTTATTTCAATAAGACCGGGAAGCATTCTATTAGACTGTAATTCTGAGACTACTTTAACGAAGTATTTCCTAATAAATGGTGGACGAAGAGGTGCTATTCAATATGTATAGCAAAGTCAGATAACATTGACGATTTAAAAGAAATAATACAACTAAAAATAATGAATATTTCACTTCGAGTTTTAGAAAAAGTCAGGTTGGAGTTTTACTACAGACTGGGTTATTGCCAAGTAAATGGAGAACATTTTGAATATTTATATAATACATTTAAATAATCAATAACATTGAAATAAAAAGTATTTAAAAAATTAAAATTAACGCCTTTAAGACAAATATTTGATAATATTTTGTTTGTTATAGTTAATATTGAACATCCAAAATTGAAATCTTAAAATAGGAATTGAAAATTACGAGACGAAAGAAGTAAAATCTAGACTACCCGCATGGCAGGTTTATCTGTATTATTTAATTAAGAGCGGAAGTTTTTATCAGAATTAGGTTATTCAGAAACTGATGTATAAACGTCTATTTGAATGTATTGTACGTTTTTCCTGGGGAACTGATCACATGCGTAGAAATATTGTGGGAGAGACTAAATAATAACTAGAGTAGACTAGAATAAATTACGAAAAATTGATGATAACATCAATACATCGGTACACAACCACATACATGTATTATTTAATGTCGAATTTGGTTAGTTATGTAATTTGGGCTATCTTGAACAAGAGGGAGAAGACGCAAATTCCATAAAAGGAAGTAGGGTCAAAATTGGAATGTAATATTAAAGTAAGTATTACATCAATATTACCGAGAAATACACTGCAATATAGAGCTAAGAAAAGAAATAATACCTAAAATACTTATTCATTTCATATTACCTATTCGCTATTATGTACACATTTGTGGGATTTATGTTTTTAAATGCACACAGAAATCGCCCTCCTTTGATGTTTACTGTTTATTTAAATAAATACAGTACTTTAACAGAAATTCAACATATGATTCCGCGAAGCTAATGTGATTGAAACAGCTAGCTCAGCTTATACAGTATGCGTACGATGATCTAAAAGGAATGCATGTTGGATTATATTTTGACTTCAGTCGTGAGTTTGATACGATTGGAGATGAATTCATTTCCAAAAAACTTGATAAATGTAGATTCAGCGGAATATTTCTTAATTGAATACATTCATATGTTCCTGAACGCGTTATGCGTGTAAAAATTGGAAATATATATTCTGCTGATCATGTAGTCATCCTTGGTGTTCCACAGGGCTCGATCCTTGGGCCATAATATTTACGTTACATATATCTGTTAATTCACTTGGAAGTAAAATTGACAATGCACGTAGATGACACACACACACACACACACACACACACACACATATATATATATATATATATATATATATATATATATATATATATATATATATATATATATAATAGCATCCGCATCAAACCCTGTAGAGTCTCAGCACTCAGTCTCAGAAGTTATGGTACAGTTTAAAGTTTGGTGTAGATAAAATCAGTTCATTCCAAACTTGAACAAAACATATGTTTAAGTATATTATCTAATGTTTTGGTAAAATTTAGGTATCAGTACAGTTTAATCTTTGTGGACGTCCATTCTCGCCCAATCAAAAACTACATATACTATTTTTTACGGAAGAGTAACACTCGCATTAAAGTTTTAAGCGTAACCCCTTTACTAATAAAATCCAAACAAAAAATAATGAAATTCAGTAGGCATTACTCATGTTAAATTATAATTCTCTACAAATATACGTTTTTTAATGCATCCTCTTCCGGCTTACACCTGTAGATAATTACTTTTCACTCTAGTTCCGTTACATAAATGCCTATTGTTGTTTTTTATGTATTTTAAATAATGAAATTCTTTTTTCATCCACTGTACCATATAGGGTGTTTAGAATTGTAGTGCATTTATTTGAAAGGTAAAAGAAATGCCATATATTTTCGTGTTTTTTTACAAACCCAACAGAACATGTTTTCAAGTTACAGGGTGGAAAAAATAGAAAATATTACAAAAAAAAAATTAAAAAATATATATAAATAAAACGTCATACAACATATAACTTATATAATGTTAATACTAGTAAATAATAATATTAGAAAGAGACCAGTATTATTATAATATAGGTATGCGTGAATGAACATAACATTATTGTTGTACGTGAATATCATTTCACTTAAGTTTATTTTCTGTTTATGCTAGACGCAAAGATGTTACAAGTATGGCCTATTTTATTATAAGTATAATACATAACATACAGTGGTGGGAATTTTAAAATATTTGTTCTCTGAATAAGACAGTGATGAAGATCAAGTGGATCTATTTGGCAAATGAACGTTAATACTCCCCAAAGCATAGGACAATCAATTTTGTTAATATAATATAATAATTTGATATAATAACAAAAATGAAATGCTATTCAGGTCTCTTCTATTTTGTAAACTTACGTATTGTAGTAAAACTGATTTGAAAGCAACCCATAACCAATACCAATAGGAGGATACATATGATGTATAATATAAACTAAGTACTTTAAAAACTTCCTTCAGAAAATTCTCAGGGCTTGAACAATAGTTCCAAATGCCAAAAGCATGTTTCTAGGTTCTTGAAAGTTGAACTTTCTCTTGAAAGATTATTCTTGCGTATTATTTCCAGAGTAAACTTGTGTAAGTTTCGATCGCACGAAAGCATTATCGAGGAAAGTATATATTGTAACTTCACTTAAGTCACGTGAATTTCTGATCATGAATCTTAAAAATCGTTATTCAGATAAGGTACTGAACTACACTTGAGAGCAAAACAATCGACTCAGCGACATGCTCCAACTTTGAGAGAATATGTACCTCTCTCTAGTACCATTTGAAGTAATGTTCAATGAACTGTTTGAAAGTTTAAAAACAGTTGTTTCAAATGATACCACTTCGATTGGAATCGGACCTGTTCTGACAAAGTTATGAGCCGAACAACATGTGTAACACAAAACCTTGTTAATTGAAAAGCGCATGCGCGACGATTATGACGGACATAGAGGGCGCTTGCAATCTGGTATTCGTCTCCATTCGCTAATTTGAAGTTAACGTGTGTATGTGCTCGATTGATGCGATCGGATTTACAAGAAAATGGATGCCACAGCTGCCCAAGCAGCCCAGGTAATTGCATTTCTGAGAGAGGATCTCAGTCAGAGAGCCGTGGCAAATCGACTGAATTTGAGTCATTCAGCTGTGTCACGAGTGTATCGTCGGTACCGAGAAACCGGTAGCTACGTCCGCCTGTCAGGAGGCGGTCGTAAACGCGTGACAACGAAGAGGGACGATCGATTTGTTGTGTTACGATCTTTCATAAATCGACATTTGACTGGTGTTGACCTCACACAAGAGCTGAGGGAGATCAGAGGTGTGGTCGCTAGCGCTTGGACAGTGAGACGAAGATAGAAGGCAGCCAAGTTGACCCCAAAAAAGGCAGCTACAGGTCCCAAACAGATTGCAGTCCAAAAGCAAAGACGACTGGAATTTGCTCGTGAACATCTCTTTTGGGACCACGATCAATGGAGTCAAATATTATTCACAGACGAGTCCAGGATGTGCCTGCATGAGTGCATGGTAATGATAAGAGACGTCGGGTCTATAGAAGATCAGGAGAGCGATTTGCTCAATGCTGTATTCAAGAAACTGCATCATATGGAGGTGGCTCTTGCACGTTCTGGGCGGGCATTTCCATGCACGGAAAAACTGAGTTGGTATTCGTGTTCAGTGGAGGACGTGAAGGAGGATTAACAGTTATATCAGGGATAATCTGGAGGACATGGTGTTCCGTATGCGGGATTTGTTGGTGAGGACTTCTTGCTAATGCATGATAATTCTCGCTGCAACACCGCGCGAGTGACCACTACCTATCTGGCTGACATCGGTATACGGAAAATGGACTGGCCTCCGATGAGCCCGGACTTGAATCCAATTGAACACGTTTGGGATGAACTTAAACGAAGAGTTAGGGCAAGAAATCCTGCACCAGAGAGCGTAGTGGAACTGAGAACTGCGTTGGTTGAAGAGTGGGAAGCAATTCCTCAAGACAGCATAAGAAAAGTTATCCGACCTATGCGTAATCGTTTAGAAAATGTTATTAGGAGAAGGGGTGGCAATACAAAGTATTGAAAAAAAAATTAAATGCATTTCAACTGAGGATTATTTTCTTTTTTGTTTCTTATTCACCCTTTCCGTTTCAACTCTTTTGTGTTACACATGATGTTCGGCTCATAACTTTGTCAGAACAGATCCAATTACAATCGAAGTGGTATCATTTGAAACAACTGTTTTTAAACTGTCAAACAGTTCATTGAACTTTACTTCAAATGGTACTGGAGAGGGTACATATTCTCTCAAAATTGGAGCATGTTGCTGAGTCGATTGTTTTGCTCTCAAGTGTATATACATGTTCATTAAAAGTAGGTTTACTATCAAAATGACTCCAAAATCTTTTATCAACATTAAACGAGACAATGACGTTGTTTAATTTATAGTTAAATTCAACTGTTAGTTTATGCTTTTAATATCGTAGAATATTTTCACATCAGCATGTAACAGCGTTTGACAACAGCGTTCTGAATTGATACCATTAATGAAGATGATAAAAATAATGGCCCAAGAACAGATCCTTGGGGAGTTTCGGAGCATGATGTAAAAATGTACACTGCAAAGCCTGATACCGACTGATGATCAACTTGTTCTCTTGTTCTAAATCGATAGAGATGCGTACAATTATGCAAAAACAAATTGTTCTAATTTATTTAACAATATACTATGATGTTGCCGATTAAAGCTTTTAAAAGTCATTGTGAATCCAATATATATGTATAAGAATTGTATAATGTATTTATTTTACATAATTTTACGCCAGAAGGATATATTTCTATGATGATATGTTGGCATAGATCTAAATGGTATTTGCTCTTGAGTAAGTTTTTTTATACGGCATATAACTGTATACAATGTACATAGCATATACTATATACTCGTACAAGCGCATTTCTTCGACACTCCAGCTTTGCATTAATTTAATAAATGGTTAGAATTTCGTGCTATCATGACTAAATAGCTTGCATATTACTGCGTCAAGGTGAACAGATTTTTGTGTGTGAAAGTGAAACGTGTTGAAGACACTTTAAGGTTTTTTTTAGTATTAAAGCTGAAGCATTGTTCAAAATGACTCGAATTTCACTAAAATACGTCTATATGTTAGGAGGTAATTTTAAATATGTTATACGTGTTAATCAATACGTGTTGATGCATTCTTATTTCTTAAACACAAAGGTATAATTGCTAATATCGTAATAACAATAACTAAAATCAATTTAAATAACAATGCATTGTGGTAATTAACTTCACGATATACCTATAATAAACTCGAATTAAAAGCGTTCTGCAACTGCAATTTAATTTAAATTTAATTATATTAAGAAAATATTGCAATAGATGTATATACGTTATCTAATATTACAAATTGTGTTTTCAGAAATAAAATGGCGAAGGATGTTAAGGCTCGAGGGAATATCTGTGGGGGTAAGTAAAATTATATTTTCAAAATGTTAAATAAAAATACGCGTAAACATTTTTATCTTGATTGATGGTTTCATTGGGACCGCATAAAATTTACCTAAAATTTGCGCTATTTCATCCCTAGTATTGAGGCAAAAGGAAATTTGACGCCTTCTTTATTTCTCTCACGATTATTATCATATTAATAAGTTCAATCAACGCTCATCGATAGGCACTTATTAATGTATATTTATAAGGTGCACATGTTTGTCATGAAATTCAACCACAGGAGGAAATAGACCAGTAAACCGGTGGTTATCCCTATTGTTTTCTGAACAGAACGAAGTAAGCATGTTAATATTTATCGTCACCAGGAAATTATTTTATGTTATGGTCGTGCTGATATGGATATGAGATCATAAATGTTATTTTTTACGTATATATGCATTGAATAATTAAATTAATCTTACTCAACTACATTGACATAGTCCTCCCTAATTTTATATCTCTACTGATTTCTGCTCCAACGATTTTGAAATTTCCTACACTCAATTGACATTCAGGTTTTTGCGATGACGATAAGCACTGTCTATCTATTTTGTTTTATATAGTATTATGTGTGAAAAACATATAGCCACGAAATGTAAACTACTTAATTCCTTTCAAAATCCGTTAATAATATTCCTGGCTTATTTTATCATTTATTCTAATGTACATGGAATTGTGTGTCGAAGTAACTGATTTCAGAATGGAAACGATGGCATTTCGATATTGGTCAAGAACATTCGTGATGAAATAAAGCACAAGGGATGTTTTCTGACAAGAATTGTGATTGGTGATAAATCCTGGAAGCATGTCTTCACAAAAACCCAAAAAGTTTTACACACAGTTCTCCGTAATAAAGTTCATGTTAACCTCTGTTCAGGATGTAAGGGTGACAGCGGGTGAATTTTGGACGGCTACGTTTATTGCAACTGTAAATATTAAATTGAAACTAATATCTTGTATATTTCTTCGTTTATATACACCACCCTACAAGTAATCCCAATTATAGAGTGGGAATAATCTCGTGTAAATATATCGAAAAATAATTTTCGATTTCGAACACTACAGATATATATTGACAAATAACGTATTATAATTACAAATAATAAATACATATATATGACTGAAAATAGTACTATAAACAATTAATAGCTGTACTAGAGGTATAAAACACTACTATAAGATAAAACTAAAACTAGTATTACGAGTATCAGAACCAAGTAAATAAATTTACAAAGTATTGATAGGTTTGTACACTTCATTAATAGTATGTACTACGGAAAATGGCTAAGCTGTATGTGCATGAAAGCTGAGTAATGTTTAATCATTTAATAAATCGGGGACTTAGTTATTACATTTGTATTGGTTAGGGGAAGGTTTAAAGAATGGTAACATCGCAGACTGGGTCAAGGTTTTGTGATATATATTAGACTAAGTAAATCAGGACAATCGATTGTGTTACTGAATAATGTATGTAGTACAATGACCCGCTGGATACACCGCCCTTTATCGAGAGCAGACAAATTGAATCTGGAAAGTAAAACGCCATGGGGAAATCCCCTGTAAGGGTATTTCATCAAGCGTATGAACATCAGGTTTCATAAAGTGTCAGTGGACTTTTTCTATACTGTTTTTATGAACTTATATATCTGTCTGGAATCCGTATGTCAGATTCCAGACGGCCAAACCATATTCTAATTTAGATCTGACAAAGTTAACATTGCAATCGAAGACTGTTGGATTTTAAGTTCTCTAGAATTTCTAATAATAAAACTTAAACTAGTGATTGCGAAAGAAACATTTATTTCTATACGTTTTACGAAAGTTAAGTAAGTTTGATTTCAAATAAACGCCAATGTCCAGAATATATACAGTTCTTCTTAGAATTGTATTGTTCAATTTGTAATTATACATATTAAGATAAGGGTTTCGTTTATCCTGGTGTATGACATGACATACCAACACCAGTTATAGATATCTTCTAGTTACCTTTTGAAGTGTGAAGCAGTCTTCCAGGATACTTACATGAGCAAACATTTTTATGTCATCTACATAGGTACATTAAGAACTGAGCAAGTTGATTATCTAATAGTATCATTTCTTTTATGAGAAGAGTAATTTTAATCATTTTTCTGACTAAAGGAGTTTTATAAATAATTAGCAAAGGCAATAATAGTTGAAATTGAGTTCTCAAATGTTTGCTCCTGGTTCTGGTAGAAGATGTGTCGTTTTTGAACGAATATAACCCCAAAATTGATTTTGATTATTAAATATATCTTATACTCAGCTACATTCAATCACTGCTGACGTCTGCTCTAAGGACTTTCTACACTCAATTTACATCCAGTTTTTTGTGATGACGATAAGCACTATTCATTTTATAGCATTTCATAAGCACTGTTTTATTTTATATATTATGTGTGAAAAATATGTAGTTTTGCCACAAAATATAAATTAATTACATTTAAAATCCGTTAACAATATTTCTGAGTTATTTTATCATTTATTTTAATGTACATTGTGTGTCGAAGTAACTGACTTCAGAATGGAAACAATGACATTTTGAAATTGGCGAAGAACATTCGTAACGGAATAAGGCACAAGGAGATATTTTTCTGACAAGAATTGTGATTGGTGATGAATCCTGGAAGTATCTCTTGACCAAAACCCAAAAAGTATCGCACACAGTTCTTCGTAGTAAAGTTCATGTTAACCTCTGTTTAGAATGTAAGAGGGATAATTTTGGAGGGCCATATGCCTACAGAGATTATTGGTACCAATATCACATACTTAAAACTTGCCCTCATCCCATCGTTTCCCCCATACTTAAAGCTATAAACCCATCAAATGCACTCTCAAGCGCCTGTCATTGGAATCAAAAGACGCAGATTTCCAACTACTAACATTCTTTTGAAACAAGGCAGGGCTACATATTGCGCGTTTAACGGTGCAACCATATAAGATTTGAAGATTAAGTGTCTAATAATACTGCCTCCTAATTCTCCTGATCTCACCTCAAAGGATCATCATGTCTTTTGTCGTATGCTAAAAGACGCATTAGGCGGAGATAAGCTTTGGACGAACGGAGAAATGATTTAGATAGTGCATGTGTGGCTGTGTTTGACCAAAATTATAGTTTCCTTTGGGTATTCATGCGCTTATAAAACAGTAGAGAATATCCATAGAGCGTAAAGGAGATTAGTCAAAAAAGAACATGGGTATTTTTGATACTGTTTCAATATTAAAATATGTTAAAAATTTTCATTTGGGTCTGCTTCGCCCCTTCACAGATTCATTAGTAATTTTTGCAATACATTTGGTCATCTTTTATAACCTGTATGAAGTATATAAGGGATCTATGTAATGTTTTTGTTTAAGTTTAGACGTCTTCGTATATGATTTTGACTTTTGAAACACTTTGATGATAATCATTTATGTTCAAAATACATTCTTAGTTCTCTTAATTAAGGTCGTTAATAGCTGGTACACTCTGTACAATTGGTAAAAGGCGGGATAAGCAATATTGCCAAAATATTAGGTTTTGTAAGTAGAAATATACTTATTTTGTTTGCTTCAGTCTGGAGATTTTATTTGGGGCATAAAAACTATATATAGGCTTTAGCAGAATTGTATCTAAATATTGTTTTTATTCTGGCAATTTGGCACAAATTAGAAATAAGAATCCGTATAATACGACATATTCTTTTATGCGCACAACTCGTGGTTTAAAAATAACTTAATTTTGAAAGACGGTATAAAATAATCTTCGACTTTCTTGTCAAATAAAATTAATTTTTATACAAATCACAGATTTAATAAAATCGATTTATTAATATAAAACATCAATTTTTATTCTAATAAAGAATATTTTTCAACTGAATGAAGGGAGTTATTCAGGGAATTTCCTTTTTTTCTGTGTACGAATATATTCTGTCTAATATACTGTAAAAGCATTCGCTTAACTTATTTTCTGATTTAAAATATCAATATATTCATATGAATTCTCTATCTTGCTTTTATGATTATCGCATACTAAGTTTATAATGTTAAAATTCCCAGATAAACAAATAAATACAATAGCGTTTGACTTTATGAATTAACTGATCACTTCATTACTTTTCTCCTAATTCATGATTCTCAGAATAAATCGTTCAATGAATTTCAGAAATTTTTGTTGCCGTTTCTTTAAATTGACCCATTTGCATGAGTATAAACTGACTCAAGAATAAGAATAATCCGAATAAGTGCAAAAATAACAACTTAAACATAACCTAAATTAAAAAAAATACATATTATTTAACAACCTCTTCGATAATGATTTAAAAAAGTTTTCATTTGTACAGTTAACCATTTCCATCGTTGTTTTCTATTTTTTATGCTAATATCTCATTCATGATGCTTTAAGTATTAAAAAAATTGCCCTTATATACTGAAAATGGTCTCTTTTTCATATAGAAAAAATGAATTTCTAAGTGAAATTAATCGATACCAAACTACGAAAGATATCAAGTACACATCTTAAAATTATCAAGAAGATTTATATATATTTTTTGTATATTTTAGAATATTCCTTAGAAATTAAAGAAGAATATGTAGTTAAACGAAAAATGAAAGGCTCCATCTGATTTTTCTAGAGCAAATTATGAAAGTTTAAATACACTTGCTCTACTTGGGAAACAATTATCAAACTTGTTGATAATAGAGCTGTACAAAAATTACCCACAAAGCTAAATACTATGTTTATTGATAGATTATATAGTAAGAAACGGAATAATAGACTTGCTAGTAATCTTTTTTGCGAACATAGTAGGTAAACAGGTAATTAGTAAAATGATTCGTGGGGATTAAGGTATATTAATTACTAAACATTCTAATTAAGACCACTATCGCAAAATAATGAGAGCAAAATACTATAAATACTATATAATAAATAAGTTTTTCTGTAAAATATATGAAAACCTCAAAAATGTACAGGGTTTTAAAAAAAAATTAGGAACATATCAAAACGTGTGTACATAAATTTAACCCCGTATATTTTCATATACTTATTGAAAGATAAGTAAAAACTTCCATTAAAAATCGTAAAGTTATAGAATAAATAAATTAGAAAAATTTAAAAGTAATTATTTGTAATAACTTAAAAGTAATAACTTTTTAATACCTACACAATGTAGAAAGATTTTAGTTCTTTAACTAACTTTTGACTTTACTAACTTTGAGGCTAAAAAAAATGTAATATAAAGGGAAAATTGATGTATATCTCATGAAAATTACTCAAATATTTCATCTTCAGCTTTTGGTCATCAAATATTCTTCAACTCCAAAACTTGTACCTTTGAAATCATGTTTTTTTTTGTTTTTGTTTACAAACAAAGGGTTAGATTTGCTGCGAAAAGCGAATGAACGATGATAAAAGTTCAAAGCTTTTACTTCATCCTTTCAGTTAGTACCATGGTTGTATTGTACATTCATTCGATGGGCAATGTAATTGTTAGTTAATGAGGATATATTGAAAAATACCTCTCATTGTAAAGGGCTATAAGAAATTATGTGCAAAAACCCATCAATTGGGGTTTGATTTGTTTTGATTGAATTGCTATCGAAACTTTTGGAGTATTTGGTTGATTGATATACATAATCGAAACGATATACATATCCAAATTTTCATTAGGATGCAATCAAATGTCTAACGCAACATATTCACAAAATACTTTTATTATGTAGAGCTATCCACTTGGATGTATCATCGGCAACATAAGTTATATTAATGTATATAATATGTAATTATTATTATATAATTACCCAGTTAACATTAAATATCAGGTATATTTCTAAAGGAAATGACCATTCGGCATCTAAAGATGTAACTTCGGCATATGTAAAATGGTTTCTGAAATCATTTAATATATCCATATCAGCACTGTTATCCTTATTACACTGTCAATTTTTTCTCTAACACGAATACTTTTCTGGTCATTTAAAGTCTGTAGTACTTTTTATACGCTATCTACTATTTGTTTATAGTATCTGTTAGTTTTTCGTAATTACTATGGATAGCTTTTAAATTTGCTCCCATTTGAACATCTTGAAATAGTATCTGGACTTTTTTTAACGGCAGCTGACTCTTTAGTATCGAAATGTAAAACTAAGGACTTTGTCTCTAGTTTCTCGTCCACGATTTACCACAGTTTTTTGTTACGTATTTAGGATTTCATTTAATTATTTAGTCGAGTCTCTCAGGCGCAGATGGTAAATGTGTTTCGTACGTACGTTAGTTCAATTAGATTAATTCAAAAACTAACGAAATGGTTCTTTATTCAATATAAGTAACGGCACATTCCACCAATGCAATATACAAATTAAATCGAAGACAATTTTGGTATAAGCTCTTTGGCCACATTTTTTATTTGTATATGTGCTATGCTATTCACTTGCTTTATACAAAAAGATTCCTTAAAGACGAACAAGCCTCGATTACAAACCAAACATACTATTTGAGGTCCATTATATTTTAAATCAGGAAATATATATTGTTGCGTATTATTGCAAACTGTCGGCACACTTACGGTTCTATCAAAGTCACGGACGCGTAACAGAAACATAAATATTTACACTACCGCAACGAACGAAACAATTATGTTGTCAATCACAATAGCAAAGCTAAACTGAATGACTTGTACTTACATCGATTCAAGTGTCTCGCCTACGCAACGGCATCTCGGCTGCCGCTGATTTAACCGAGTGCAAAACCACTAATACGTACGCATGGTGGATAACTTAATTAAGAATCTTGATTGTAGTTGGATTTAATTTTTTAGAATACATTATTTTTCAGGTAAAATCTCGACAAGGTATGTTCTTGCTGTACTGGGCTCAGTGGGACTTGGCATCGTGTACGGCCTTAAGGTGAATCTCCATGTGGCCATCGTTAGTATGGTGAACCATACTGCCGTATTGGCGATGGGGTCTGATGGAGGACATGGGAACGTATCCTCGAATTTCACTTCTGCCTCGAGTGAACCAACGTGTGGAGACGATAGTGCTACTGCAACTTCCGGAGCCCCCGAGGTAAATGATTGTCATCATTCCCAGGGAAATATTTGTTTAAAGGCGACTATGAGCTGTAGTTTAATAACTGTCTAACATTTTCCATATTGACGAAAGAACTTTTTTAATATAGGGTGTCTCAGTTGGAACTACAAGATTTGAATTGCGCGCCATTTGTATTCTGGCCAAAGATATAGTATCAATATTTAACAAAAATATAGGGTGTCAATATTTAACGACTCATCTACAAACCATACGATGTCAACATGCCGCGATTAACAGTTCAATAGCGAGTAGTTCGCGTACAACTGTTTTATGAAAGTAAGCTATCATTTACAGATGCATTAAGAAACATTCACACAAATTTAGAACAAAATGAAGTTCCTAAACGGTTAACAGTTCTTAATATAATCAATAAATTTGAAGAAACGGGTTCTGTTATTGATAAGGCGACACCAATCATATTTCATCCTAGTCGTGAAAATATTGCTACAGTGAGAGAAACTGTACGGAAGTATCCAAATACATCAATTCGATCTGTCAAGAGCCACCACGTATCGGATATTAAAGAAAGACCTGCATCTGTCAGCATACAAAATTCAGTTAACACAACTGAACTTTGTGAAAATCAAAATAAGGCGCTTCTATTTGTTGTTTGTTAGACATGTTGACTGTAAGAGTTATCCAGGAGCAGATGTAGACAGCGATCACAACTTGGTAGTCATGAAAGCTAGATTAAAGTTCAAAAATCTGAAAACCCGGAAGGATAAGAAACGTATAAATGTAGACATATTGAGAGATCAGAATATGAAAGATAAGTTCCAGGAGAAAACAGATCAATTAATAAATAAAACGAGTAAGGACGAAATCAAGAACGCAGAAACTGAGTGGGAGGGTATCAAGAATAGTCTAGCTTCCGCGGCTACGGACGTTTTAGGACACGATAAAAGGGAAGCTAGGAAGCCCTGGATAACGGACGAAATCTTAAACTTAATGCAAAAGAGACGAGGCTACAAAAACAGACGAGACGAAGAAGGACTGAAAACGTATAAGGCAATAAAGTGGGAAATCATTAGAAAATGTAGAAAAGCGAAAGAACAATGGATAGAGGAGAAATGCAAAGAAGTAGAAGATAAGTTGCAAGTAGGTAAGACCGATGAGGCTTACAAAATAATTAAGAGGAACTTCAGGGATGTAGGAACAATAAGTAGAAATGTTAGGAGTCAATCGGGGGACATGCTGATAGGAAGAGAGGAGAAAGCGGATAGATGGAAGCAGTACTTAGGAAATTTATACGAGGGTCAGGAATTAGGAGAGATATTAGAGGAAGAATCTAGCATCGATAGGGAAGATGTAGGAAAACCTATATTGAGAGAGGAATTTGAAATAGCACTAAGGGGGCTAAAGAATAATAGAACGCCGGGTGTAGATAAAATACAGGCGGAAATTTTGAAATGTGCGGGACAGAAAGTAGTAAATAGGATGTTTGAACTGGTAAAGTACATATACGAAACGGGCGAGATGCCGGAGGATTATAAGAGGAACATTATCGTTACTATACCGAAAAAGAGAGGAGCCGACAAATGCGAGAACTTTAGAACGATTAGCCTAACTTCCCATGCGTCAAAAATCTTAACTAGAATAGTGCAGAAGAGGATGGAAAATAGAGCGGAGGAAATACTAGGAGAAGACCAATTCGGGTTTAGGCGAAATAGGGGAACTCGCGAAGCTATTCTGGCGCTAAGAGTAATGTTAGAGAAAACAATAGAAAAAGGAAAGAACGCTTATATAGGATTTGTAGATTTAGAAAAAGCTTTTGATAACGTAAGATGGGAAAAAATGTTCGAGATACTAAAGAGCGCGGGAATGAAGTATAGAGATAGGAGAGTAGTACACAATCTATACATAGAGCAAACTGCTGTTATAGAAGTAGAAGGGGAAGAAAGGGAAGTAGGTATTAGGAAAGGAGTAAGACAAGGATGTACGCTATCACCACTAATTTTTAATCTGTACATCGAAGAGGCGATTAATGTGGTAAAAGATAGAGTAGATTTCGGGATTAAAGTACAGGGACAGAAACTAAAAATGCTGAGATTCGCGGATGATATAGCAGTATTAGCATCTAGTAAGGAGGAACTAGAATCAGCATTGAACGAAATGGAGGCAGTGTTGACAGAGGAATACGGAATGAGGGTGAATAAAAACAAAACTAAAGTGTTAGTGTGCAGAGGGCGCGAGAGCAGAGCAAAAACGAAAGTACAAATTAATAATGAAAGATTGGAGGAAGTTAAAGGCTTCACTTATTTAGGAAGTAAAATAAATTGGGATGGAAGAAGCGATAAAGACATAAAACAAAGAATAGCGCAGGGTCGAGTAGCTTTTAACAAAAAGAAAGCACTTTTATGCTCGGGGGTAATAAACTTAGAAACAAGGAAGAGATTTTTGAAAACATATGTATGGAGCACGGCACTTTACGGCTGCGAAACCTGGACGGTAGGGGAAGCAAGTAGGAAGAAATTAGAAGCTTTTGAGATGTGGTGTTACCGAAGAATGATGAAAATACCATGGACTGATAGGGTTAGAAACGAAGAAGTATTGGAGAAAGTCGGCGAGAAAAGGAGTATGTGGAAAAACTTAAAGAAGAGAAGAGATAGAATGGTAGGCCACTTGCTGAGACATGGGGGAATAGTCCGCGATATTTTGGAGGCAGAAATAGGAGTGAAGAAAGGCAGAGGTAGGCCTAGATTAGACTACTGCTCGCAAATAGTAAGGGATGTAGGTTGTAGCACAATTAGCGAAATGCGTAGGTTAGCACAAGATAGGAGAAGCTGGAGGTTAGCGTCCAACCAGTCTTAGGACTGATGACCTAATGATGATGAGACATGTTGACGTCGTTGGTTTGTAGATGATAGTAGTTAAATATAGTTTCAACTGAGACACCCTATACTCGTATAACTATAGTATGTGTACATGGTAGCCACCATATTATGTGTATTTAATACTTTATTGGCTCAGTTTCACAAAACAAACATTTCCCATGAGAATCGTAATGCTTTTTAATGAATTTTGGTTATAATGTGTGCGTACATCTGGCCAATGGTATTGTTATCAAATAAATCGTTTATTGTTTTCAAATATTTAATTTTTTTAAATTAACTTTATATTATAAATAATGTATTTATTACACTAAGAAAACAGTTTATATTTGTAATAAAAAATCCTTTTATTTTTTAAATAGTAGCAAATGTAATGCATTTTACCATAAAATGACCCCAAATTAAGGCAAGTTTAGTGGTATATTTTTATTCATATATATATATTTTTTAATTATGAGGTATCATAATGAGAAAATTACAATCTTTACTTTCTTATGAACGTTATTGCTTTGGAAGCTCATAATATAATTCTACATATAATAAATCCTGTTTGATATTAAAGTGGTTTTACTAATCATCTGTCTCTCTTTTATATACTAAAATGATTATTGCCATAGCGCCGATCTATTACCTACCAGATAATCAAAATACGGAGATTATTTGACTTGCATGTTGCTTTTATATTCACTTATTACCAGTTATATATATTCTTTTATTTATTTTAATATAATTATGAAAAAAACTGTGTTTAAATAATATATTACGTGACCTTAGAGGAACATATATTAGGAAAACAAAATATAGTAAAATACATGCCAATAAAAATTTCTTTTTTTATTTTGTGCTTTTCAAAAACAAGCATAGTTAATATAAAATCAGTAATGGCATTGCTTTGGTACGTGATTATACATTTTTGATTTATTTAACATCAATCTAAGTATTTAATCCCAAACTGTTTTTCATAAAAAAAGTAATTTAGGCATCACTACTTGATATGGTAAATATTTTAAAGGCTTATTTCATTTAAAAACATTTTTCTTATTTAGTAAGGGAGAATATTAAATCATTAATCAGGGTTTAATAATACGAGTATATTCTTTACTTATTTATTTCAGAGAAATTCATTTTTGTTTCGCCATATTGAAAATTAGCATTTATTTGTCACTAACAATATTCATTAATGATAAAGAAATTATTCTCTTAGTGTAAGTTCATCTTGATTGATATAGACACAAATCAAGTTAGTCTTGAGTTTTCTTTTTTGAGATGCAAGAGTAGGAAAATCGATTTATCTCGTAGATAAAGAAAAATGGACGTATTTAAATAACTTATTTCGATATATTTTGAGAATGGATCATATTACATTACTTGCCAGAATTTCTAAATGATGCCTATGATTATTTCTAATAGGACGGTTAATACGCTGTGATACTGAGTCACCCTGTATATCTTAAACTGCAGGTAAACTCTGAAACTAATCTATGGAAAATTATATTGGTTTTATACGACTACTCATCCCTACATTATTTATTTTGCACAGAATTGGTACAAGGCGTGAAACCACTTGCATCTTATATACATTTTTTTTTCAGTAATTTTGAAAATTTTGGTATTAAATGTATTAAAGGAATATCAATATATTTTTTTCAGTAATTTGGAAAACTTCGGTTTTAAGTACATTAAAGAAATATCACGCAGTGACATAAAATAGACAACTGAAATCGACAATAATTTTGGTGGTTCAAATGGAACATCCTTTGTGCTTATTTCGATTTTAAATTGACTGAGAAACTTGGCAACGATGTGATAAATCACCGTGATGATACCTTTATCCTAACCAGAGGATTTAAAATAACTTTGCATTGATGCTTTCATCAAATACGATAAAAATCGACGGCGATCATAAAAGAAACGAACCGTACAGATAACATCTGTCCAAATAACAGTTATTTGTCGCCCCATACAAATTTGTATTATTTATTGTAGTAATAATGTGTTGCTGTGGTTTAATGGACGATAAGGGCAAAGTTTACAGAATAAATAATTATTTATTCTGTAAAATTTGATAAGGGGCACCCTCATAGACACCTCATAGATTATCTGCGTAGTCAGCGCCGGCCCTAGCCCTTGATCAGGGTAGAGCGAGATTGCCTTTCGCCCTTTGGTCGACGCTTTCACTTCACGTAAATTCTACTTCGGCTTTATGTTAAATAAATAAATTTTGCAAATATCAACACTTACTGAATTTAAATTAAATTAAGTAGATCTAATTGGTATACTTCTGCTTATTTAACATTAAGAAAGCTTTTACTGCTATATAATTACATTAGTATTTGGTGTCAATTTCAATCAGTCACTAAATAATAAACAGCGCGCACATAACGTTATGATTAGCGGTATTTTAAAATTTTATTTTGCGCTGGAAACTGTTTTTCGCATTTGGCTTTTCGGCGCCCCTTGCCATCTGGCGCCAAGAGCGACCGCTCCTCTCGCTCTACCCCAGGGCCGGCGCTGTGCGTAGTTATATTTAAAGTAACGTATACAAAAAAAGTTCGGAAAACCTTATTTTCATAAAAATGTTTTGAGAGTCTGAAACAAAAAACACAAATATCAGTCTCCGCTATATTTATTTTGCAAAGTTGATACTGCATCTAGACAAACAGAAAGATAAAAAGTAATTTTTTTACTTACTTAATTATGAGTTAATAACTGTCAGAGTTAATTTACGTAAAATTAAGTGCTTTATAATAAATATCTATGCAATTATTTATGCATGTATTTATGCACACAATTGTTATGTGCGTAAAAAAGTACGGGACTTGTGAGTAGAAAATAAAATTCTGGACCTGTTCTATAAGTCCGGGATATCGGGACTTATAAAGAAGAAACAGTAATAAATAATACAAATGTACATATTACAGCTTTATTATATTATCCCCTTCGACAATACATGAATATTTTTTGAAATGCTACAAATTAAAAGACATATCACCGCGATTAACAGCCGCACCGACAGATAATTTAAGTTTAATATACTTTAATCTTTTAAATTAATTACAGTAGGTAATCAGTTAAATTTACTTAGCAATTAAAATTAATTTTACACTTACCTATATTATACGCAATTAAATATCTAAATATGCAAATAAAATATCTAAAATCTTATTTCTTTATTTTACATCGCTCATTACTTTACCACAAACCATCCTTATCATCAATAACATAAATAAACGCACTCAAACTACTCAGAATTGTATCTCCAATCAAAGCCTTTATACGAAACACAAAAATAAAGCAATTAAGATCCATATAGCAAGTAGATACGTAAGTTACAATTAATCAAACAAAGATTTTGTGGGCACACGTGGCTCCACATACGCGTATTGATAGCCGTGATGGTTTTTTGTATATATTAGTTTTAAGTTGTGTAAATATTAGAAAGTAGAAACCATTGATTAGCTAGTAGTCGGAACCAGGGCACATCTGTTTCTTAGGGGTAAAAATGCGATTATTACAGACAATAAGTTACGTGATTACAGCCACTTGTTAAAACCGTTAAGGTCAATGGTTTATGACAAGCGTGGCGTTGGCTTTTGAGATAAGTTTTTATAACAGTCTATTTCCTCATCTCGCCCCGAAACATTTTCTCCACTTTCGGTACTAGCTTGATCGCTATTTAATTTAGCCCAAATACCACTAGTATCATTTCACTACACAAGTGCTCCGAAAGACCATCATAATTATTTTATAATTTATTAAATATTATAGTTCCTCTGAAGATGGAGATTAAAACCGACTTATGACAGTAAGATAAAATCTTTATATCATGTTCTTCGGTTAAAATCTTAAGAAATATAAGAGAATTAAAATATATATTTAAAAAACGTAAAGTTAAATATTTTCAACTAAAATAATCAGCCGTTGTTGTTTCTCAACATTTTAAAAACTAAATATTTTTTCTATTAGAGATCTTCCATTGCTTCGATTATTATGCAGTCTTTTTTGTTTATCTATGTTTATTACTAGAATAGACGGCATATAAAAGAAAAACAAACTTAAATAACATAACAATATACATGTTTGTATATTTAAAATCGATTAAAACCACCTTTGCTCAATAAAAAGTTATATTTTGTTGTTGAAATCATTATTTCGAATTTCGAAAAAAGGAATAAAGAGGTAATAGAGGATCTCAGTGTTCATTCATATTTTATGTAAGTATTCAGTGAATTTAATATAAATTATGCGCCTTTCATGTTTCAGTTGAATGTTGAATATCGTATTTTATGACAAACCCAGAAGTTCTAATATTACTGAACTCTAATCTCGAGATTTTCTAAACTAGAAATTGGTGGGCTTGGTCTGGGATTGCCTAATTTATATGGTGTCTTTTCATGCTGGCCCAACGTTGCTTACATTCTTACATACATTGGCATGGAGTTGTTTGGATTAAAACAACTTTGCAAGAGATGGCTAACATATTCAGTATGTTGATGAACATGGCGCTTATTTGTTACGATGTTAACTACTTTGATAGCTGCTTGGCGGCTTGGTGGTTTTTTTCTCGATTTCCGACTTATATGTTACTGACAGAGATCGTATTGATAAAGATGTATACGCCGTAAAGTTCATTCGGCATTTGTCCTGAATCGGCGTACCGTGTACGGCACTGATGAGAACTAACAAGTTCGAAACAGCTGTATGTCGTTCGGTTCCGATCCGGGACAAATGTCGAATCCTACCTGTGGCGGGTTTTATTTTTTGAAACGATGTTATTGTGAAAAACAATTACACTTGCTTCAGTCGACAAAATATTACTAGTAGAAGATAGTATCGAGTCTTTCTCAGAGACACCAAGAACATATTCGATTTTATAAGAATAATAATATAAAACACCTTATATATTCCGAATATACAACCGTCAACCTACACCATTTCGTAATTGGAACCTAGATATTATGAAATATTATAAATTATAGCAATTACTGAATTGAAGAGTGAATGTTTGCAATTTGTAAACGGATTATCAATTCAAAATCATTAACCTTAGGTAATTTATTCATATTTGCAGAATAAATATTATATATGTATATGAACTGATCGTTTATGCTAAAGCGATGGAGGTTCTCAATCATCCTAAACAATACCTTGCATCAGGTAGTATATGTATATCAGTACAAGCTCTAAATATTATTTACTGATGCTTACTATATCACATAGCATTCAATTTGTCTATTTTTGGCAATGTACTAAATAAACTTCGCACCACTAAAGAGATGCTAGTTAAGATAACAACTGTCAAGTGCTGCAATAATAAACCTGTGATTGCTCGACCTCTTAATTTTATTGACAATGGGCCCACTCCAATAAAACACCCGTTTAACGGGGATATTTTTCTAACCGTTTCATTCGCCACTGTTGTAAACAAACAAATAAATCTAGTGAAATTTACCCACGAAACTTAAGCGACCTACTTTTGAGGTATGCACTGATTGTGGGTTCCATCGTATTAAAGAAACTGTGTCAGTAATAATAATAACAATTCTCAATGAAACCCCTTTAACAACTAATTGAAGACGTATTATATGCATTCCTGTCTGAGAGTTTGATTTCTAGTGATCATTATAATGGAGGACCACCATGAAATTATTCAAGGTCATATAAATCAATATACGATATATAGGGCACCTATGAAGTTAATTAAACTCACTTTATACTAATGGTATATGCTCTATTTTAGAATTGGAAAATATATGTTTTATGGTCAAGTATTGTGGAATTTTTCTCCTGGTTTAGGCATTATAGTTGAAATTTTTTATATCATCGGTTTAAATAATTTCACATAGGTGTTGTATACGTTCGTACTGCTGACAATCAAATTCAATCTAAAATTTAGATGTGGTTGATATGACTATGACTGAGTTAACGTTAAAACAATATCCCCAATTTTCTGAGTGTTTTCTCAGAAAAAAATCTTCCGAAAAGGCTCTCTATTTCTAATAATACTAACGATAATAGTATGCAGGACCAATTAATCACAAACCGTATGAAGGATAACTAGAGTCTACTCTTTGCTACTGGTTTTTCATCATTTCTTTGAGATGTAGCACAATATGGCTTTGGAATGAAATATCTTGTAGGTAGTCAAGTTGATACATGCAATATTGTGTTGCAGATTTTCTGCTTTCCAATGTGGATGTTATTATAGAATATTTCCATTATTTCATAGTCAACTCAACTGATTTATTCACTTGGATGTTATATGGTACATTTAACGAATACAATTGAAAATTTAAACGTGACTATGATAAAAATTTACGCCCATAAAAATATTTTACCTGAACATTTTCTCGAAAAAGGATCTCCAAAGAACTACCTTTTCATCTCTAATAATACTCGAGATACTAATTACTAGGAGCCATTAGGACTTATTATCTTATGAAAATCAACTACGACCTACTATTTATTACAACAAGGTTATCTGGGAATTCAATATTTTTTATGTTTACAAGTTGAAATTTGCAATATTTTGTTTGGTAAATTTTGTGCCTACCTTTGTCTGATATTATTGATAAATATTTTTGTAATCATCAACCATCCAACTCATTTCTTTTCATTTATATGTCGTATGCTAGATTTAATTTTGCATAAATGTACTAGTTTCGTATGAGACGTTTATACCAACATGAAAGAATGTAACGATATATTTCTCTAAAATATAAATAATAATTAATTAACATTTAGAGTTAGTTATTTTACTGGTCTTAAAATAATCACGATTTTTATTAATTAACATCATAATTAACACTAAAATATATTTAGTATTGCCTAAGTTTCAGGAAAATGTATCGAAAATCTCATTACATTTTTTATTAATGGTACAGTTTGTGTTATGATATAATTCAATGAATTAAATTGCAAATTTAGATATAATTGACAGAAATAACAGAAAAACCGTTTTTAGAAAAGGTTTCCAAAGAAAGAAAGGTCTTCTTTCTATCTCTAATAATACTGAATAAAGCAATATAAGCAGACAATTAAGGACGTGCTGTTTGAAAGAAAATTGCTAAACCTACTAATTGTTTCCGATTTTTTTATTAACAATCTGTTTAAATGTTGCACAATATTGTCGCGGAAATAAGTATTTTCTCTATTGCCAAGTTTTATCTATAATATTGCATAATATTGACTCATTTGAAAATAATAAGTAACTGGTTCCCCTATTTAAAATTTATCCATCATATAGATTTAATAGTTTTTTTTTTGTGAATAGAAAGGGGTTTATACAAAATTAAACCTTTGCTGGTTAAATTTTCACTTTTTATTTGTAAAACATAATAATTGTTTCGCCAACACAGTGGCTTTATCAGTTGTATGTTGAGTACATAGAGTCTATGTACTTAACATATGATGAAGCCACTGTGTTGGCGAAACAATTGTTATGTTTTACAAATAAAAAGTGAAAATCTAACCAGAAAACGTTTAATTTTGTATAAATATGGATTTTCATCAAGTAACGGCCCAATCAATTCAGAAGAAAGGGGCTTTATTGAAAGTTTGAAACTTTATCAAAAATTATTTGATCTTCAATGCTTGCTAACATAACTGTTTATTATTTATGTTTCTCGACATTATTATTATAGGACGGCCCCTTCGTATGGTCCAGCACAATTCAAGGAACCCTCCTCAGCGCTTACTTTTGGGGCTACATTGTGGCCCAACTCCCTGGCGGCAGAATCGCAGAACTCTTCAGCGCCAAATGGGTCATGTTCTTCTCGGTGGCCATCAACGTCGTGTGTACCCTTCTCACCCCTGTCATGGCCAAGCTACACTTTGGGGCGCTCATAACCATGAGGATTGGAGAAGGCATAGGGGGAGGGGTAACGTTCCCCGCAATGCACGTCATGTTGGCCCATTGGGCGCCCCCCAACGAAAGGAGTGTGATGAGCAGTATCGTATACGCTGGAACGGCACTGGGCACTGTCGTAAGTCTTGTATAATAAATAGACTATACTTTCGTTAAAAGCTGGGTGTATTTGTGTGGTTGTTTATTTCTTTTTTTTTTTTTTTATAGATTTTCATGTTGGTTTCGGGTATAATCGCGGGTAGTATAGGTTGGGAAGCAGTTTTCTATATCGAGGGTGGTGTTTGTGTACTTTGGCTCCTTTTGTGGGTAGTCTTGATCGCCGACACGCCTCAGTCTCAACGGTTTATTACTGACGAAGAAAGACATTACATTGTAACTTCACTGAATCAAGGAAATGACGAAGTAAAACATGAGGTAAGAAATATCTTCTTCCATCTTTGTATTCCATCGACTTGTATGTATAATATAGCCATTCGTTATTTATAGGAACAGCATAAAATGCCATGGATGTCCGTACTTACGTCCCCTGCTTTCTTGGCAATCCTCGTCGCCCATACTTGCTCTAACTGGGGATGGTATATGGTCCTTATTGAGTTGCCGTTGTACATGAAAACCGTTCTCAACTTCAAGATCTCGGAAAACGCCGTACTAACAGCAGTTCCATTCTTGTGCATGTGGCTGTTCAGCATGGTCTTCAGCAAGACGTTGGATACGCTTCGCGAGAAGAAAATCATAAACACGACGGTTGCCAGGAAAATAGCCACGGGCTGCGCCAGTATCATACCAATGATTTGTTTCATTATTCTGTGCTATATCGGCTGTCAAAGGACGCTGGCAGTGGTGATAATGACGATTGCAGTAATGTCTATAGGAGGGATGTTTTGCGGATTCTTGTCTAACCATATCGATATTGCCCCGAATTTCGCTGGTACATTGATGGCCTTAACGAATACAGTGGCCACCATTCCTGGCATAATAGTCCCCGTCTTCGTAGGAAAATTGACAGCAACTGATGTGAGTATTCTAAAGTATTTACTTTCATTTAGTATATATATATATATATATATATATATATATATATATATATATATATATATATATATATATATATATATATATATATACAAGTACAAGGTCGTACAATTGTATCTGAATACCGGGTTTCTAAACTTGTATTCAAAAATACCTTTAATACATTTTTGTAGACTCTGTATTTGTTTATACTACCAGACAGGCGATTTTTCAACAATTACAATGATACCGAGTCTAGTAGGTCTGATGAGTCTTGGGGGTGTCCAAATATTAATTAACATAAACTAAAATACTAAAATAGTTTATTATTTTAATTAACTAAAGTAGTATTTGTCTGAAAATCTAATATAGGTACACCCTGTATATTAGATACATTTAAAGAAATTGCCGATGCAATAGCTGTTGGAAATCATCGTATGTAGGTTAAAACAACTACAAAAACTTGTATGTATGTAATAAATTTTCGTAATTTTTAATCCAATCTATAGTTCAGCCAAAAATCAGGTCCGATATATTTGCACAACTCTGTATATTCTTGAGATATTTTTAAAAGGATGTCTTCTGTTGCAGACATTATTGGAATTAATAGCTACGAGGGGTATCCAAAAAAAAAACATCAAAATTTATTTGTTTAATTTAAGATAACATCTTGTAAACATCAATCTCCTTTTAAAATACTGTTCATTAGATGATATGCACTTGTCGTAACGGGTTTGAAAACGGTTTCCCTTTAGGTTTTTCTTCACTCTTGGAAATAAGAAAAAGTTGCAGGAGGCTAGGTCGTCTTATGTCGTTTTTTATCAAAAACTAGTTGATTTTCAACGATGTGTGCGCTATTGCGAACCAGTCCCCCGGTCTTCACAATTCAGATCGTTTTTCTTTCTCACTGCCTCACGTAATCACTTTAGCACTTCCAGATAGTATTTTTGGTTCACTATGGTGCCCCGAGGAACAAATTCAACGTGAACATCATTCAAGGAATGCCTTTGATGACAACATCAAAGGAGTGAAAAAACAAACCATCATGGACTTCATATTTGATTTCACTTAACTTGCTTTTTCAGATCTGGGAGATGAAGGTATCTTCCACTGGCTGGACTGCTGTTTTCTTTCGGAGTCATAGTCGTAACTTTTGATGATTTTTTACAAAAAATCAGGGTCATTCTGTGCGTGTTTTTCAATTCTTGGCACACTATCAAACGGTTATCTCTCTGGTCATTGGAAAGAAGTCGTGGAACAAGCTTTGCCGCGACGCGCCACATGTTCAAATCTTCAGTTAGGATTCTTTGGCATGAACACCAGGAAATTCCAGTTATTTTCTCCAATTCGTCGATTGTTCTACGACGATCAAACATAATGGCACATCGCACATTTTTTTATTATCTTCGTCTGTTCTGGATGTTGAGGGGCGATCCGAACTGGGTTCATCTTCAAGGGACATTCTGGGAACTTTTGAACTGGGCAAACCACTTGTAAACTCTTGCTTGGCTTAGAAATTCTTTGAAAATTGAGCTTAAGAAGGCCACTCTGACCACATCCATTGTTTCACATGAACGATATTTGGCCAACTGATCAAAGGGAGTGTCTAGTAAACGTACCTAGCGGGAGAGGGCAGCACTGCTAACCCACTTGTTTACAAAAAATAATTATCGTTTTTCGGGTACCCCTCGTATATTTTATCCGCGTTTTTGACTTTTTAAACATAAAGCAAAAAGTATATATTTGTAACATATTTAGGAATAGTTTTCATTTTAATATTTTCTTATTTACATTGCACAAATCTACAAAAATTATACCTACTTTGCACTACAGTGGCATATTATACATGTAGACTATGATAAACTAATGCATAACATTGATAATTCCAGAAAGCTTGCTATGTCAGCTCAAGTTTTTTGGATTTATCAATCAAGTTATGCTTTATCACCCTCTACATGCATAGATTAATAGGGGCCCTATATCCCTCTTCTTGAGAATAGTTTTTATCATTGAAATAATTTTTTTAAGTATAATTTAGGCAATGAAGTCTTGCCAATACAACTTGTGCCTCAAAGTTTATAAAACTTGCACATTTTATCTCAAATGTAACGTATGATTTGGAACTTCTTCATTACATAATCTAAACTTGTTTATAACCATGGAAGGTAATATTATACTTAAAACAATTATTGTAACGCTGAAAACGATTCTCAAATCCCATGTCCAGAACACTTAATAGAGAACTCGTCTAATATTTTTCAGCATTCAATTGGATCATGGAGGATAATTTTCTGGACAACAGTAGCTCTTTATATAGTGGAAATAGTCGTCTATATGTTATTCGGGTCAGGAGAGGAACAAGCATGGAATAAAGTTGAAGAGGAACCGGGGGAAGCCCAACCACTCAAGCCCCAAATCAAAGAAGAAAGCAAGGAGAAAAACAATGATTTAGTAAACGCAGCTTAATATTTGTCATAATGTAAGATCACAGAAATTAGGCGTTTCTAATTTGTATTTTTGTTTTTTAAGCTGATTGTTGGTGCAATATGGTTAGCATTCTGACAGATATTTAATGAATTATATATTTGAGTGTTACTTATTAATAGAGAATTAATGTCAGGCAGTTACTACCGAAAGTCTTTACACACAGAGAACAGATAACGTCTCTCTAAGCATGTAAAATAAAATTAGTCTTCCTCGACATTTTTAAAGCACCTACTTGGTACATGTGTGACTTCATTCAACAACTTCACCAGAATGGAATGATAAAGAGCTATTATCCTCATTATTAAATGTGATAATGATTCAGTCCAATGAATCCCCATTATTAATGACAGTGTATATCATGAAGACATGTAAATGTAAGTATCACAACCTATTTATCTTATTATGTATTTATTCAAGAAGGTTTTCCAAAGCTATGGTTAATACACTGAAAAAAAAATGTTTAGATGGAAATATGGAGTGTAAAATGCTATAGGAAGTGCGAAAATTTGTTTTCTTAAACATTTTTTTAAAAACATGTTATTATATGGTATTAAATGTAAAAAAAAATAATGAAACTGATCAAAGAAAAACAAATCTGAAACAAATTTTTATGAATACTACTATAATTTTAACCTTAGGTTGGTAGTATTACATCTACCTACATATAAGGATATCCAAATGAGTATATATCTACTGGCTTCCTTGTTTAATATTTTGCCAACTTTTTTTACATCAAGAAGTAATCAAATTAGACATATTTTGTTTTTTTTTATCTAACAAATTCATGTATTAAGGTTTATCAGATAGACTTAAAACAAGTACTGATCACTGAACGACTGATGTGATTTTACAATGTTTCAAATATGTAATGTCTAATGCAGGCCATAGTAATAGTTGTAGGATTTTTTATCCTTTTAATACAGACGATAGTAATAGTTAATTATAAATTAGGCTTGATAAAATCAAAAACAATCTATACAAGCTGCAAAATTACCAAATAGGAAATGAGTGATAATTAGACTGTAGCACCAATATATTTTCAACACTTTTATATTAGAACAAAATTATAAAAACGTAAATAAAAAAATTTAATTTGGAACTGCAATGCATCAGCATTTTCTTATGTTAATAAATACTGTCAGTTTTCCATTCATTATCACTACGTATATCTTGCCGTTAGTATAATTCGTATGTCCTTTAACAATTGATATAACTTTTTTCTAAAAGAAATGTTTAGGATAAGTTGTGTACGCACTTCTGATATTATAATATGAACTACCAAATCTCGAATTAATAAATAGGCTACTACTAAATTAAAGTGTGATTTTATTATTTTATATATACTTATATGAGAGAAATGTAAACCTATTTTATGAGTGTATTTATATAGATTATACCGCCAATATCCTATATATATATATATATATATATATATATATATATATATATATATATATATATATATATAAATACCTATATATATATATATATATATATATATATATATATATATATATATATATATATATATATAAAATACCTATATATATATATATATATATATATATATATATATAGGTATTTATGCATAGGATTAATTTATAAGTGTCACAAGGTGTGCTGTTGTTATAATATATTGTGAGGGTATTTTTGATGTTTCAATTTAAGTCAATTCAAATAAAGGATATGCTAAATAAATGATGGTAGTGTTTTATTGAATAAAGTAACAGTACCAATAAGCTATGATAGTAAAGTGAATTTGACCAAAGGGTTAAATTCATCTATACATAGATGTATAGATGGCATTGTAATAAATGAGAAAAACTATATAAATAATATATTCATGTTGTGTATTCCACAAAATGATATAAGGTATGAGAAATATGATTGATATTTGAGAGGCTTCAAGTAGACCCTTTTATGTCGGTTAACAAAAGTAGCATATTTATTTGATGATCAGGTAAAATTGTATCATCCTTTATTCTTTACAAATTGCTTAAAATTTCATAAGCCAAGTGTTATAAACATTAGTGGCTTCATACAAAACATTTCTGTTATCTTCAAAATCTTTCAATTTATTTTAATATAAAAGAATCTAGTTGGTCACTATTTTTGTTACTTTGCATATGAATGACAAGTGGTCATGGTAAATAAAAATGTTAAATATAACTACTTAAGCTAATTATTATAGCTGTACATGACCTTTATTTTTTCAATATAATTTTGAGAAAGAAAACTGCACTTTTTACCTAGGAAAGGCATTCCTTCAACTGGTGAAAATTTTCATCTCACAAAACGATTTATCCTATAGATGTACATATTTCTATCTGATAATGATATTTATTAATTTGGAAGGCCGTGCCAACTCTCAAACTTTTGTTTAAAAAATACACTCATTATTTTAATAGAACATACGTTTGTATTTAATCATGAAATTGTACATTAACATATTTAAAACAAATACGTCAATATTCGGGATTAAGGCTTCTATAAAAAAAATTAAGTTTATTTCAATTTCCTTTTCAAATTTGTTACTTTCCTTTTATTTCGATTAGGATCACCTTTTAAACGTTTTATAACTAAAGATTTATAAGATGTCGTAACTGTCTCCTTAATGGTTTTCTCAGGTTCTAATGAAAGTGGTAAAAATCCTTCAGAATCTACTTCCATTATATAATCTCTTGAAGTTCTCTCGCTATATTGTGGTAGAAAAATTCTTTTATTCTTTGAGTCTCGCTTTAAATATACACTCTGTCTAATTTCTTCTTCATCCACTTTATTTTCAGTAGGTATCGGTTTATTTTTTGGAATATCAGATACCATTACAACCTCATTTTCTAACGAGCGATTATAGTTAATGTGGTTTATAGGTGGCAGACATTTTTTAAAAATTTGTGTAATACAATCCTTTATAAGGTTCAGATTTGATTCTGATTCAATTTCTTTGCTTATACCTAGCACTGTACTACTTACACCACATATTTCATTAAGCACATTTCTTAAGTTCTTAAAAACTAAAACTGGGACACTATATAATATAGCTTGATCTATTATGTGCTGTACCATTAATTTTGGTTGAACGTCATGAGATATTAGAACTGCATGTATATTATTCTTTTCCAACAATTTTGTCACATTATTCGCACCGATAATTACACCTTTTCTAGAAGAAAAATGTTTAGATTTTGCAAATTTAAATTTCCTGTGATTTACCTATCACTTTTATTTAATTTCATTTGATTGTTCTTTGCATATTCTTCTCTAAAGGTTTTACGTTCAGATTTTGGAATGGATTTTAAATCTTGCCATGGAATAGATACTTTCTGTTTTATTTTAGGCAAGTATCTCACCAAAATTTGCTGCAAAACATTATGATCTTCAGGAGTTATTTCAGGCCTAAAAAGTATTTTATCACAGAGACATATTCAAAAATTAAATTGTGTAATATTACCAGTATAAAGTGTACGGTGTAGATAAAACATTTTTTATAATTTCTTTTGGTCGTACTTTCTTTGAAGAAAGTGAAGATTTTTGCTGCTTTTTGTTCAGAGTTGGAGTTTCCATTTCATTAAACGGTTTACAAGAACATTAAAAATGTTCTTGTAAATAAAATAAATTAAAAATGCTTGAAAAAATATCTCTACACCCTCTACAATAAATTTCTCACTTTGCACAAAAAGGATATAACCTTACCTCTATACTCTATACATATAGAGGTTCGGAGGTTGTGAACAAAAGTAAGGTTATCTTCATCTTCTACCATTAAATGGTGTATGCACTTTAGTGAGAATACTGAGAATGTAAGGTCATGGGTATAGAAAATATGTGACTACTATCTCTGGTATAGAACACTTAAATTAAACATGAACAGAACAATTCAGGCAGAAATATCAATATAAATATACCGTTAAAAGAACAGGTTAGATTATATATCCCAGTATCCATAGATAATAGATCCACAGATTATCCACAGAAATAGATCTGGAAACATATAACATTTAATATAGTGAAACTAGTGCGAGAAAAAGAATAAATTAAATAAACCTGAACATTTAAAATAATTTATATATTATGTATTCGGTGGATATATTTTTGCATAAAGATTAGTATATTTTATGCTTACCACCAATTCTGAATTTTTTATGGCAATTCTTTTATGTATTGTCATAATCAACGCAGAATAATCATGTATGAAAATATTTCATATCGTTCCTATACTTTATTATAGTTTTTCTTATGAACAAAGATAATACTAACATTTTATAAACAATGTCTTGTACTATTATGAAATCTATCACTTTATTTTCTGAAATTTACAAAAATAAGTAGGACCATAATTTTGAGAAGAACATGGCAAGACTAAATGCCCATATTTTAGCAATTTTCTACTTGCCAGTTCAAATACACTTCTGGTTTGCAATAGGGCTGGAGTTAGATCCCTAAAAAATAAATCTTCAAATGTGGAAATAAAGAACTAATTGGATGTACTGACTTTACAACAATCTCCATGTTTGTTTCTTCCCAAATTTGCTTTAATGCCATATGCACAACTCCATCATTTTGTATTGGGCTAAGAGAACACGTTGAATACACAACTACACCGCCTTTTTTAACTAGTTTTAAGGCGTGGAATAAAAGTTCCTTCTGTAATTCTGGTAGCTGCAATCGTTCTTTAATTCTTGATGGTTTAAATATATTATTATCATTTTCATGTAAAGAATGTCTATCTGTTGTACAAGGGACGTCAACCTGAAACTAGCTACTTTGAACAAATGTGTCGTTCTAATGTAATAAATGTGTTATTAAATATATAATGCCTATTTTATTGGTAAAAAGTAGTAATGATAAATTTACCAGAATTCTATCAAAATGATCATCTACAATGAAACGACCATCAGTGTTTGTCAACCTTACACGTTCCTCTTTCAACCACTTCTCTTTAAAATCATACAGAAATTGTTCATATACATTCTGAATCCTATTTAGCCTTGAATTAGATATATCATTAGAAACCACACACTTAGGATAAAGTGTCTGAAGAGCTAATAAACTTTTGCCCCCCGGAGCAGCACACATATCCAACACTCTATGTCCTGGTTTAATATCCAAAGCTAAAACTGGTAAAACTGAACCTCCGTCCATAAGATAGTAATTGAAAACTCCTGTTGAACCCCTCTTTGGGGACTTAAAGTCATTACGATTATCCCCTTCGTAACAGTATATATTTAAATGTTCTGGAAAAGGCCATTCAAACTCTTTTTCCATGTTAACACTAAACTGTGTAACATTATCATATAATTTATAATGAGCAGACTCTGGTATAAAATCCTCTTTTCCTTTTATTTTAGTGGCAGGTATAAATTCTTGCAAGATTTCCGAAGACAAGATATCTCTTGCATCTACGATACGTCTAGTATCATACTGTGCATTGTCTAATTGAGTTTTCAAAGAGAACTGTTTTGCATTAAAATCAACTTTGGAATTTTCAATTGTATCGTCGCGTTTTACAGCTCTATCAATTGCTTTATCCATTTCAAATATTTCTCTCAGAACTGCACTTTTTATGTTCTTAACTGACTCTTCTTGGATATAATCTTTTTCTAATTTAAATAAAGTTCTCATATTTATTCCACCGTCCAATTCCAAGTTAGATATGGTTTCTTCACTATCGCCATAATTATTGATTATGGCTACATATTTACGTTTCCCTAATAAACCTGTCCTTATAGATGCCCACTTTTTATTATAAACCTGTTTATAGAAGTCATCGAAATGATCCAAAGCTTTATCCACAGGGTGTATTTTCTTTTGAACTACAGACTACAAATATACAAGTATTAATTTTTTATTAATATTAAAAAAATAATTAATTAGATACCCAATGATGAGGTGAATTTTTATATCTCACGAAGGGCTTTGATTTTTCAACAATTGTTTTCAAGCGGCTATAAGAATACATACTTGATTTGAATCTAACCTTACCAACGACCTATCAATATCAAATAAAATACAACCCTAACCTAGATGGTCTTCTTCTTCCGAGGATTCACATTAAAAACGTTAAAAATTCTGCAAAGCAAATATGGCGAATTCAACTTGTTGCATTAATGTCAACTTTCTTGTTCGGCGTTCAATTTGTTTGAAATTAAAAGGTGGACTGTATGAACTTACCTAAATTTTCTATCACAATTCTCACTATTAAAATATGCGATAGGTAAATGGTATGGAATAAGGGAAAATATATATTTTTACGTCTAGGTACTAGCTGTGTATTTTCTAATCTATATTAGTATTACTACTCTTTCCATTAATAAAAACTAAAATTATCAGTGCCACTGTTAGTGCCATCTATATACAAGTATCCCACATTCGCCACATGTTAAATTAAATAATTCGTATATGTACTTATAACTACGGATATGTGAATATTCATATATCACGGGTCGCCCAAACAGAATCGAAACAGCGAATTTTAACAGGCCTGTTCGATTCTTATTCAGGCCCTCGGGGCGTACTATATTCGATTTAAATTTTGAATAAAAGTAAACAGATTTCAACATTTTATTGTGAACATGAGAAAAACAATAGAGAATGCAAACAAAAAATGGAAAATTAATATTGCCATGAAGAAGAAGAACTTTTAATTATAATTAATATAATATTAATAATTAATTAAGATTTAAACACCATGGGGTCATCAAATACACAATGGGATTTAAATAAATTTATAATTCAAATTATACAAGATCAGTACAAGACTCAAAATTATTTTCCTATTTTGAAACTAGTGTTTGTATCATTGCCCAAATAAAAGCACGAAGCAAGGCGCCACATACAAATTACTGGAAGAACCAGAACATTTTTAATTGAGGTCAAGCACTCATCTAACCATATAAAAACTAATCAAACTATATAAATATAAAATTTGGTAGCTAAATTGTCTTTGTTAATGACCTCGATGAGCATTTTAACTTAGCCTTTATTTTGTAATCTCTAGTTTATTTTATGGTAACATATTTTATGTACATAATTCTTTATACAAGTATATGCTTTGTACGAGTATGGCCTATAATTATGACCAGTGGTAATAATTGTTGTGTTGTGTTCTGTTTCGTGTAATTAAATGGTAAGAGAAATTTATTCTAAAATTCACTTTATTGTGGTATTTCCACAAGCAAAGACATACGTTATGTGTTATTTATGAAGTCTGGTTTTCTGTTTAGAGTGACGTATTTTACGTCAGCAGGTCTTTGATTAGCCAGTAATTCCCGGGGTTGTACAAAATCTTATGTATTGATTCTAATGTTTGGAAATATACCTCATTTTCATAATAGTTGTATCAATTAAATTGTGAGTGTGCAAACGCAGTTTCCCACTTGTTTACCAGGTTACTAAGCATTGACATTGTTTTTTTGGAACTGGTGTTACATGATTAATACAAATTAAGAAATGAATCAATGTTGAATGGCATATTTTATATATCTCAGGTTTGTTAAATGTAATGCAAAAAGTTAAGTAAACCGTAATTCACGAATTAAAGCAGCATGGATGAACTGGAATTAAAATGGATCATGGAGAGGGAAAAGAACCGGGCTTAGAAACCGTAAGGGCTTTGCATCAGACCGTTGTAGCTCTTAGAGCAGCACTAGAAGAAAGTAAATCAGAAATTTTGGAATTAAAATCAAAAACTTGGCCTATAGAATCAGTACAAGAAGCGCTAAGGGCCTTGTCGATTGAAAATCATGTTTTAAGACGGAAATTGTTGGATTCCGATGTAAATAGATTCGATAAAGCAAGTGGAACTGAATATGGGGAAAATAATTGCAAGGATCTTGAGTTAGTAAAAGGTATAAAACATCTATATCATATTAATTTGTGGTCATCTAAAAACTTTTTTCAATTATGAATTTAAAGGTGATATCGAAAATGCCAGCGTAAAGGGCAATGAGGAATTTCCTGAAGTAGAGGGATTAAAAAACGACAATCCAAGTATAAACCCCATCTTAACACAACCTCAGAAGAGTAAAAAAGTTACTATAATATCACCAAAACCAAGTCCAAAAAAATTAAATCGTAATATTGAGGCCAAAATTTTAATAAAAAGCGAAACAATCAATCATAAAATTTCCAGATCTTTGGAAAGTTTAACCACAATAAAATCATCACTAGACAGTTCAAAGAGGATATCTTTTTCAAAAACATTTAGCTTTTCGAATTTATCTAATCATATTAGTAGAACATTTAGCTTTGATATTGGTCAAGATACCAATATGAGTCGTAATAAGGAAAACGCCAAACAAACCTCAGAAAATGATTCGGCTGAAGAATTGGTGGTCCCAGAAGAACCTCAAAGTCCTCAAAATGATTTGGATCCTGCTGAAGAAGTAGACGATATTGAGCTTATTTTTACGACAGATGATACCAAGGATTCTGACTTTAAAGAGCAGTTGGTTTCCATCGACGCTGGCGATAGCATGCAGGATGGATCAAATTTATTACAACTGCCTTTTAGCGACATGGACCAGAATCTTGACGCTTCTGATAAGGAACTCGACGATGAAGTATTTAATGATAATTTTGAGAATGAAAATCAGGAAAACTCGAATTTTCAATCATTTGACATGAAACGTGATAATTCTCAGTTGTACGATTCAAAGTCGGACAATTCTATAAATCAGGAGAAAAGCCTGAAGAGTTATTATTCATTACAGGATTCTAGTTTTGAAAATAAATCCTTGGAGAAGGACGAGAGCTTTGATAGGTTTGACGACAGGGTTCGTATTGTTGAAACGGATATTTCTAAGTGTGGGATACACGACAGTGTGGATTATACTGCTGGAAGGAGGAATACTTGCCCCAATCCTATTCAGTACAAACCTCTTTTACACAGGTAAGTGGGAAAAACATTGCGATAGGATTCTATACAACTTTGTAATGTGGGCCTTGTAGATGTTTTTCTATTATGCGATTGAACTTAAAGGCGACTAAATTTGACAAATAATTGCTTTATTAAATGATACCTATTTGTGACTTCACAATATTTTACAACAAAGTGTTGTTTTAGTGCAATTATTTTTCCAAAGAGTTCAAGAAACTTTTTATTGTTTCTGGTTTTCGTTATTCCCAAAAACTCGAGAAAATTAATTGAAAATGAGGTTTTCTTTTTTTGGGTTGTGATTTATACTTTGCATATGTAAAATTGTTTACTCACAAGATTATACATATTATTATATATATATAGAAATATATATATTATATTTTAGAATATAGTTTGATTAAATATTGCGAAATAAATAATCTACATGAATAAAAAGAAATAAATTATGTTTATTAATCATTATATAAGCATCTTTAGCGTAATTTATTTTTGATATATCCTTTGCTCTAATAATTTAATGTTTTTCAAATTCATAAATTTATGTTAATATTCAATACCTACCAATTTTACTTTCATGAATTAGTAACTATTTACTACTGCATATTTTTACAACACAAGTAATAAACAATATTGGAGGAAAGAGATTCTCTCTATCAGTTCTAATCTATCAGTTAAAAAAAGTACATCTATATTAAAAATAAAGTATTTTATCAAATATGTATTACAAATTTTAAACAATGACCATCAAGGCAAGTTCAAAAAAATCGTTCATAACTTGTTTTATCTTTGGCATTAGAGATTTTCATTGGACACGTAAAAAAATGAGTATACAAAGGGCTCATTTGATTGCGTATTTAATTATCATATCCATCATACATGTCACTATCATCCATATTTATTAACATAAACTTTACTTAGTGTTTCCATCATCATCGAAGGATGGAAACAGTTATAATCTGAAAGCTTTTGTTTTCAATTAATTTTTAGAGAAGCATTGTCAAAAGGTCTTACTGTGGGTAGGAAGAGCAGGCCAATTTTGACACATTCGAATGCGATTAGAAAGGAGTCCGGGGCCCAGACAGACATATCAGCTCTTCCGGGATCGTTTTGGAGGTCTGAGAGTAGCTTGGCAAATAAAGTAAGTGGACAAAAATATATACAGCCACCATATGCCCTTCAAAATTTCGTTACAGCGTATTTATAGGGAGCCACTTTATGGCGTGACAGAGAAGCGCTGCTAATGATGAAGGCTGCAAGTAAATGATTGTATTCACATGCAGCCATGCTTAAAAAAAATCGCGCTACAAATGGTTCTGGCTTTTGCCACGAGTCGCGACTACTCACAAACTACAGATTCATATCGATGTACTCACACGCACGCGCGATGTTACGTCGTGAGTGCAGAAGTGCGTAGTGGCCCAATAGTGCGCGACACGTTGCGACTATCGGACAACGTATCTTCTTCTACGTCCGATACATTATATATGTATAAAATGTATTTTATAGATAACACATATAAATGAACTTTATAAATAATCTAAATTGATTTAAGACTTGTATAAAACATCGTGGTATATTACGAGAAAAAAAAATTAAATTTAATATTTTATCCACAATTAATTTATAGGTAAAAAACGAAATAATTAGCTGGGCCTTATTTTTATTACTTCAATTTATCTAACTATAAATTTACATCTAATATGTTTTGAATTAGGTTTTTTTTTATAAGCAAGTATTTATGGATACAAAATGGAAAAAATGCACAATTAAGGCCTTGAAAACTATTAGTACAGATTCTCTTACATTACTAAGAATTTGTTGATTGTTATTTTTTTTTTGCTATTACCATTTTCTTATTTAAGTTATATTGATGTAGTATGATAGAATTCAATTACTAAGTCAGGATATTTCTTAGGGACCTTAATATCTGAATGTTATAACTTTCCTGATTTCTAATGGTATATTTAAAATATATTGAATCATATTTGTATTGTATTTTCAATGCAAGTACATAGACACTTTAATTTGGTTTAATTACACAGGCCTACAAATTTTGACATTTTGAAAATTGATTTGGGTTTGATAAGTGCTTATAAGTGAGTTATTTACATTGATTTCATATCTACCTTCCGTTTTTGCCCCTCATGTAAGGTTTTTGATCAACTGACTAATCAGTATAAATTAAAAACTAAAGGAAAAATTACATTTTAATAAACCTTATATATAATAAACATAAAAAGACATAGTAAAAAGCAACAACGCAAATAGTTTTGAGTCTCTAATTTCTTTTTTTCTTTGAAATTATATCCCTTTTTAACAAAAAACTTATTTTGTTGTTTTTCTTGTGTAATAAATAATCCGTTGGATGTTCTCCTTTCAGCATCCAGCAGTAATCTACCATCACAGCCACATCCCATCGAGCCTGGTACCTCCTTTCCATCTCCTTTATGTCTTGATGGAATCTTTCCCCTTGCTCCTCACTAACAGCACCAAGATTTTCTGGAAACTACTCCAGATGAGCATGCAGAAACTGAATTTTTATGCTCATATTACAACCAAGTTGCTTAAACTTATCCAGCATTTTGTTGACAATTTCTTCATACTGCGGATGTTTATAATTTCCTAAAAAATTTTCTGTTACATTTTTAAAGCATATCCAAGATTCTTTTTCAATTTATGTCATTGTTTCTTCAAACTGTTGTGCCTGCATTAATTTTTTTATTTGTGGTTCTACGAAAATGCCTTCGTTTAATTTTTCTTCAGAAAGAGCTGGAAATTTGCCACAAAAGTACTTAAAACAATTCCCATTTTTATCTATAGCTTTTACATATTGCTTCATTAATCCTAATTTAATATGAAGTGGCGGCAAAAGAATTGGTGGCGGTATGACGCGATGTCACGAGTAAGAGCTCTGTCAGACGAGGCTTCCTGGGCGGTTCTACCTGGGCCGGGCGACCCAATCACCAATACAGTTTAAATTAGGTGTTCACACGGGCTCAGGTAGCGTCACCGAGGAAGGCTCGTCTGACAGAACTCTAAACGTACACACATTAAAAACGCACTACCGCGACTATGTAAATACCCGAATAGTATAAAGCCGGAATATCCCCACGGGCAAACTTTGTTTCGGTAAATCCCCCACACTTGTGTGTACGATTCAAGCCGATTAAACACAGGGGCGCCGCAAAGATTGAGGCAAAATTTAATTTTATAGAACCTCGGTTTTAAAAACTACAAATTATTGTACAATGTACATTTACAAATTCTGGTGAATAATGGAAACAAAAAAAAAAAACAGTGTTTCTGTAGTTCATGGTATGTAACTAAGCCAAAAAGTCAAAAAAAGTACCATCAAAAATTCTTTGTTGGCCTGTGTTATTTGTCGGAAAAATATTTGCTGGGGTATTTTCAAAAGCAATCCTCATAGCCATTAATTTTAAAATATTTCTTATATATGTACACAAAATAGCTGGGAGATGTTTTTTTGTTAGGCAAGACTAGGCGAGAACTTCACAACACTTCCATCAAAGCTGCCCCTACCTGGCTCCCGCCTTCGCTTATCGGAGAAAACCGTGGAGGCCAGACGCGTCTTACTTTCCGACATTGGCTTTACAAGTATGGTCCCCGAGCTGTCGCGATCAGCCGACCATCTGTTCCCGCCAAATTTGAAACCGCCAGGGTCCAACCCTATTTACGGGCAGTTCCTCAAGACTACGGATCTGTATTCTCCGAGTTGTACGGTAAGTGAAGCTCGCTGCCAGTTACGCCGCATTCGCAGCTTCTTCTTTGTAGTCGCAACGGTTTACTTGGACGGCGACAGCTTCGCCTACCGAAGGCAGCCATACTCATTCCCGTTATAACAGTATCTACCCTCTCTCGTCACCGCCAGCTCCTTCAAGGAGATGTTCGGCTCCCGTTTCACCATCTAGGAAGAGCATAATTAAGCCAGCGGCGTCTAAAGTAAAGTTCGCTAATGGGTCTCTGCCGGAGCTCCGCAGCGATTGGACGTCGACAGTAGACAGTGGTGACTCCACCGATAGCCTCGTTGATGAGGCTGAAAACTACCTCAGGAGGTCTATCGACTGTATAATGACTGGTAGGGATATTATAGCGACCTCTTACAGGTAATGATAAGTGCGTCCGCCCAAGAAGATTTTGGTATAAGTCTTTTTCTTTAGCGAGACCAAGAAGTCGGTCCCGAGGAGGGCTTCCGCTCCTGAACCTGCAAGGGACAACGTCCCTCCTCCAGGATGGCTGCCATTTTTGCCTCGCGTTTCTAGGGATCTAAAGCCCGATCATTGGGTGAAGGTGATTACTCCTGAGGGTAGGGTAAGAGGCGGCAGGGTGAGATACGTTGGGCCTGTTGTTACTCAAACGGAACAGTTTGTTGGGGTACAACTGAGCACTCCCGATGGATGCTGTGATGGTACTTATACTAATAGGCGATATTTTCAATGGTAAGTGTTTTTGACAGTCTCATGTATTCTGTAATGAATTGCCTTACATTTTCTGAGATCATGTAAATCGATATGACTTTCAAATAGTATTTGCATTAATTATTGCAAATAATACGAATAAACAAACAATATGAAAAGTGTATATTTTAGAGAAAAAATTACTCAAGATATCAAAGGAAATTACACATCAGGGAGGGAGATGGGAGGGGAAATATAGGGAGACGAAGAGGGAGGGAGAGAGGCTATCTGAGTCTGTAAATATCAAGATAAAAGGAGTATTTTATGTTGATAAATCTGAATTCCTAGAGGTTAGATATAAAAGGAAATTTTCTAGAAGGATTACTAATTCATCATAATTTTTTATCGACCTGGAACAGAATAAATAAAATGTATACAGGATTTCATTATTCTTTTTTTATATAATACACCTTGTAGAGTTGAAATACTACTATATATTAAATGTTATTATTTCCTTAATATATAAATGCATTTCAAATAAAAAGTAGTAAAGAATATTAGAAGTTCATTCATTTTTTATTGTTTTCCACTTAAAAAATTATTTGATTTGTTTAAGTCTCGTTTAATGCTAATGCACTGTAGAAATTTAATTTTCTTTGACTTGACAGTTGGGATTTTTAATGGCTCGAACTTTTTGCAACATAATTGTGGATGTTTTTAGAATTTAGTTCATATTCACCTTTCCAAATGTTTTTGTTGTACTTATATAAAAAAACTATGTATTTTTTTAGCACGAGCAATATGTAAATCTTTGAATTTTTTTTATTGATACTGTTTACTGTAAAGGAAATTAAAGTTTGAGTGACTGAAATTTCATTTCAGCGAACCTTATCATGGTATTTTTGTACCATTCAAGAAGGTCATCATGGGATGGAGGCCATAGTGAAAACAGTAGGAACGCATAAGTTTGGCTTGCTCTTCTATTTTCATTTAAATCTCTGACTATTATATATTAATAAATGTGCCATAATATGATACAAAACATACAGATATCAAATCGGAACTACAGTGATATATATTCTAGTCAGTTCTTTGTTATAGGAATTGTTTGTAGACGATGAGAATTTTATTTTAATATGAATGTTGACAAGCATCTGGACTAGGCTCTTAAGTTATTACAGTAGAAACATTTTAGTGATGTATTTAAAATATTTTTTATAAATATAATACTGAGGATTTTTTTTATTTTTAAATAGGCAAAATTGACTTATAAATATGTATTCTTTTTGATTTTTTTGGTCTTCTCTTTTAAACCGGTCCAGTTGTCAATCGTTTAATTGATACCCACACCGAGAAGTAGGCCTATAGTACTAAAAAATACAATTTATTTCCTAAATAAATTACGTATGTTTTGTACCAGAAACTAATCTTTATAAAGATCTGTAATTATTGTATACAACTCTTTTTACGTATGTTAAGAAATGTTGTTGTTAAAGTTGTTATATGAAGGATCTGTACATTGTCTAAATCCATCAATAATTTTATGGAATTTAGACACTATTTAATAAGTGCAGTGTAAGGGCATATTGAGCTTACATTACATCACATTAATAGTAATGTCTGTGTTAATAACAAGAAATAATAAAAAAAAAATAAATAAATAAAAAACGGGTAATAAATATACTGAGAAAATTATTGAAAATTTACATTTATTATACAATGATATGATTTTTAAACTTGTGAATAATTTTCTTTGTACACATTGTTTATTCCTAAATTAGATTTATATAAATCAATGATTTTCTCTGTATACAAATCACTATGAAAATAAAAAAAAGACTCCAACGCAGATCTAATTTTTTCAACTTAGCCTTATATTGAATTGAAAAACTACAGGAATAAGAGATTACATCTTCAAATACTGTTATATAATAAAATGCTAGTACATATTTTAAAGTAAGTTCAAAATCTTCTGCACACGACAGCGCTTTATATATTATATAAAAAAAAAATAATAATAAAATTTATAACACAAAGTTTCCAGATCGTAAGTTTTATAAACTGTCGCGCGAGATGGAGTTTTGTTTATACTCCAATCCATCTGTAAATTTCTTAAACGTTAAGGATAAAACAAATTAAGCCACAACAGCTATTTATTCCCCTGGCTATTTATGGCCTGGCTACCGTCGACGGGCGTTGAATTACGTAGCGAAATTTGCCGTATTTTGTTCTAACATAGAACTACAAACACAATGATTTGGATTGCTCGGAAAATCACAAGGAAGATGTAAAGCGTCCTCTATCTCCGGATACCGCTAATTACAGACCGGTTTCGACCTTACCTTGGGTCTCGTCAGTGTAGTGTAAGCAATTACACTACACTGTTAATGTTTAAGGAATTTACAAATGGATTGGAGTTAATGTTTAAGAAATTTATAGATGGATTGGAGTATAAACAAAACTCCATCTCGTGAGAGTTTATAAAAAAATAAAAGACACGAATGCAAGAAAAATCAATAATAGTAAAGGGATCAATGTACCTGAAGGGGTAAAAAAAATATACTAACAATTAATGCTTATAGGCAGCATATAGGAATATAACGTTTATATAAACTATGGGATATTTTTTTAACATTCCTCATTTTTTCCTTGTATTTAAGCAACTATCTTTGTATTTATTCATTCAAGTTATTTTCAGTGACCTTGTGCATGATTCCTGTTTTTATCTTATTTCCAAAAATTAAAGTATTAATTTTTGTTTTAAACATACTTATAATAGCAATATTACGCTGAAAGTACATTAATAAATAAATGTAGCATTTAAGAGTAATAAACTGACCAAAATATATTCGTAAGAGGTAAGAAAAGTCAGATTTGTGAGTGGAGGCTGTAAATAATTAAGTAGTTCTCCCTACAAGGTAATATTTTCTTATTTAAATTCCATATCTGTTTGAATGTTTCACGAAAAAGACATTAGATTTGGTGTTTATTTTGTAAGGTTAAAACGGTTGATCTCGTAGGAGACACTGTATAAAAAGGTGCTCTAAAGTATTCTAAAACTGAAGAATGACAAAACAAATTAAAGTAGTCTATAAGACAAGAGATGGCATTTTCAGGAATCACTTGAACCTGTGACAAGAGATTGAAAAGTGTAAGGCATATAAATATTTAAATTTTTCGCTTGATCAATTGCATCCTCCAGAATAAAATAAATGATCGTAACAGTTGAGTGTTAGATTAATGTATACACACTTAATGATCTTTTATAGCAAAAATACAATCGAAATATTTTTTCTGGGAATCCCAGACAACCAAGTCAAATCTGTTTAAGCTTTCTCTTTTAAAAGTCATCAGACATCTTTTGTCTTCATTTATCTCTACACATATACTTAGTTTAAGAACCTTTTATTTTCTTAAACATAAGTGAAGTATAATAAAAACCATTGCCGATACTTTCATTGTTTATTTTGTGTTATTCTGTCGCTAAATGGGATACATCACGGTGGCCTATTAGATGTATTTGGGAAACTACAAATATGCAGTTGGAATTGCTAATAGACAATATAATAAATAAAAGTATTCAATATACTTGGATCTTACTGAAATCCCACGCAAAAACTAACCCATAGATGAATAACTTATGCCACAATAAAACCTAATAATTTTGTTTGCTGTTTAAGAGACCTGGAGCTGTATGTTACAAACGTACAGCGTGAAAGGTGACAGACTGCAACCTCTTAAATCATGTTTTCAAATGGAATATATCGTATTTTATAATCGTTTGCTTCCTTTTTTGGATTCTTTTTAATCAAATATGGGCATTCCCTTTTGCTGTAATCTACGGTCTTTGAGTTTTTTCATTTAGTGAACTAGATAAATGATTAGGTTATCAGCAATATTGAGTATACTGTGTTATTAAATGCAAAGGATGCTCTCATAGCTTAAAATATACTTTTTAAGATAGCACAGTGTTTATTAAAACATTATTAGGTTGGTTAGGTTATTCGAGAATGGGGAAGTTGATGAATTAAAAAATATGGCGTGTTCGTTTTGGAAAAAGCGATTTAATTGATATAAAATTTGTGGAAGTTTGACCTACTTTTTTTGGACACCTCGTAAATCTGGAAGTATTTGTAATTTACACAGTTTTCATCTCTATTTGCTAAATAAAAAATCCCAAACGGCTCTTATTTCATACCGTGGCACTTGTTTTTATGGCTAGGCTCAGGTGGACTGTTGCGTTTATCGGCAAGAACGAGTTTTTTATTTGACAAATACTGATGAAATGAATAGTACATAATCTTCATGTCTGATAAATGTAAGGAGAAAAAAGTATTGGCATTTATCGTAGCCAAAGTTATTGAAATTCCTCTCCTCTATGGATTTATTTTTGAGGGATTTTATGAATCAAAATACCTTACGTTATTTGTTTCACAAATAGGGAATAATAAGGAAAGATACCTTAAATAGGATGATTAAATATTTTCATCCAAATAGAGTACCTGTGAAAATTTTTAGTTTAATTAGTTTCCTAAAAACATCTAACAGGTTCTCACCATGATGTACTCTCTTAGCAATATAATATGCAGAAAATTACCGTTTTTATTCCATACATTGTACAGAATGTGCCTAAATGTGAGTTAATAAATTTAAGTCAATTTTCAAGATAATTTTTACTACCATTATATAAAATACAATAACTTTGCCGATAAACCCGCAGAAATAAAGAGATCGATTGAAAGTTAATTTCCACATATATTGGAAAAATGTGCAATATTTTATAAATGTATTTAAATTTAAACACATTATACCAATGAAGAAATATTTAAAAATTAGCTTTTACTGCGCAAATAAAGAAAAAAAAATGTCATAAATTGCAATGTAATTGGGAGTTGAAGTTTATTAAAATATTAATATACGTATGAATTCTCACTGATTTGTAATCAGTATTATAAGCCAAAAAGACTTGTAACTATGACATTTAAAATGTCAGTTCAAAGAACTGCAGACAGAGTGAAACAGGGCATATACTTGAAAGTAATAAATTGACATATCTATGTCATACGTGTTTTATTTAGCCACCCCTAACAGTCCCAACGAAGAGTTACCATTTCACCACTTACCTGAATCTTCTACAAAACTTGAATTGCAAAGCACATTTTTTTTTCGATTAAAACAAAACTTGTACTAATAAAGGATGATTTTATTTTTACTTAAATAGTGTAAGTAACATTACTTCCTTTGTTGCTGTTGTGGTCTATTGTTGTCACGTCCAAGGTAATTTCTCTGTGGTGGGGTTCTGATCCTCCTGTCCTTTTTGCTCCTGTTACGCACTACTTTGCTATGGATGGCACAGGAAACGCAGTAGTGGAGCTTCGCGTACAATTTTGGGAGAACGTATTCTAAAAATGATCAATTCAAAATCACTAAGTTATTTATTGGACAGCATGAAATTTTGATGCTCACTTTCAAAAGCAAAAAAAAAATCGCTCAATTTAAAACCACATTTTTATTTGGATTGGTTTTAATTAAACAATTAGAGTAACAATTTCTGCTTGTAAATATGTGGCTTTACCCAGATTTTACACTTGTTTAGACAGAGGTTTTGATAATATTAATTATCTGAAAGACAACATCGATTTCACGGTATTTGAGTTTTAATTATTCACACCACAGACAGTATTTTTACTGGGCTTTACATAATCATTTGCTACAATTACGTGATCAAATAACTTATTGTTTTATTAAAAAATTATAAATTTAAAATATAAATTACATTCTTTTTTGGTTATTTTAATTTAGTTACTTGGCAAAGCAATACATATGACCTTTGTATGTATAACCCCTCGAGCAATTGTATTCGACTCGATATATCATATATAAAAGATTAAAATACATTTTATAAAAGTCAGTCATAATGACCAATAAGATTGTTCATTATATTCATTATCGAATTTAATGGCACATTTTGCAACTGTTTTGCTTCACAGAATAATAATATGAATAATATGTATATGAACATATTTTAGAGTTGTGATATTGCGTGGATTGGACGAATTAAATTACCAAATAACAATGACTTGTTATATATAGGATAAGTGTGGGTATTACTGAGTTTTTTTTTTCAATTCTATCAGAATTCAATAATATTTGATAAATAATGAGCGGGAAAAAATTAGTTTATTAATTCAATTATGTGTTATGAACCAAAAATATTATGTGTTGCGTATCGTTTGAATTAAAATTTCATCTTTGAAAATGAAAGTGCATCTATGAACGAAATTTCCGACACTTTGGCGCTAGCAGTGGTCAAAAATGGACCAAAATTTTTTTTGCAGGTTATTTCTGAACAATATTCACATTTTTTGTACTGTAGATGAAGAAGATACTTATTTATAAAAAAAAAAAAAAAAAATAAAAAAAAGTAAATAATAGCAAAAAAAGTTTATTCACCTTCAATTTACTAACGCAATATTGGGGACATATTTTCGAGTACGTGCGCATTACTGCGGTTGAAATGCCATAGCCGGAGTATTACGTTCCCATCGTTTGAGGTGTGCGCATCTATTACTGCTGTTACGAGTATCCCTAGATTTGTAACCTACCTAGGTAAGTATAAAGTGTAATGACGAAAATCAGACAGAAGTCCAAAGTAAGTGTGAAAAATTTTAGGTGCAATTATGCAAAAGAATATTTGAACTTGGCTGTACAAGAAGCTTTGAGTGGAAAAAGTATTGCAGAAGATTTTAAAAAAATAGAATGTGCCAGAGTTTACAGTAAGAGCTAAAAAAATGAGCAAATACCTAAGTTGACAAACATCCAGGTCCTTCTACCGTACTTACTGAAGCAGAAAAAAATGAGCTTGTTGAGTGAAAATTCCACTGCAGTCGACTTGGATTTCCAGTAACCAAACATCAATTGCTTTGAGAGTGTCAAATTAATTTGTGACCATGACTAACAAAAAACACCGTTTGTAAATAATAAACCTGGCGAAGTTGGTATAAAGTACTTGAGTAAAATCATAAAAAACGTGATAATTCAGTAAAAATATGGCTGCTCTTGCTTAATAGTATTAATATATAACATTTGTTATTAATATTAAAATTTACACTGTTGATAAATATACTTATCGTTGTCTGGTTTATTTATTTTGTCTATGTTCTATTCCGCAGTATTAGGTGCGCAGTAATTGACTCAAGCCTCTCTAAGGTCTGCAGTAATACATGCATCTACTTTTTTTCCAACTGCCTTTTATTTAAAGAAAATAGTATTTAATCGCATCCATGTTTTTTTCAAGTTCGGGATAGGTCGAATATTGATTTAAAAACATAAAGAAAACGGAAATTTCAAATTTATTTTCAAAACATACTCTTTCAGCTGCCATCGCATATTTGTCTGCAGCAATATTAACACTTACCCTATTTCTTTTTAATTCAAATTAAGATAAAAATGCAAACAGTGCTTGACAAATATTCGTTATCGTGAAATATTTCTGCAACTTTTACAATGCCATTTCATTTTCCATATACATTTTAGGTTTGATAGAATCTAATGTAGACCTAGACCCAGATGTGCATGGTCAAATTATTTATATATTTAAAACTGTAAATTACACTAAATATTTATTAAAAATAATAATCTAATAAGATAATCACCGATTAGAATTATGGCCTATAAAACTCTATAACAAAACAGATCATATTTATCCTTTCAATGTAATCTGAATCTAAATATTTGTATGTATTTTTTGTGGCTCTGTATTTTTTGTGGCTTTATAAAAGTGATTGCAAAACGAATTTTAACAAATAAACCATATTGCTAAAATCAATAACAACCTGACTGAGTAAATAATTTTTTAATGTACTTGGTCGATTTTATAATTGACCAAAACACGAACACCTTTGAAATACTGCGATTATTGCTGTCAAAGCAGCCAGCATGGTCCCCCGACCTAAATCCTCTGGACTATTTTCTGCGAGGCTATGTTAAATGTCATAATTTGCCATAATGAATGAGAAAACAGACAAGCAACGGAAAATATGCTCCAGAAAACATGATATTTAGAGCAACTCAACAAATCATGGCAAGAGTAGAGGATTTCCTTAAAATGAGGGAATTTTTGAAAATCGTTTCTAATGTATTTAATTTTATGTAACATTTCAAAGGCATCTCTGTTTTATTAAATTATAAGATCGATTATGTACATAAACAAGTTTTTTACTCATAGCTGAGGTGTTTCTGATTTTAAAGACGATTCCATTTGAAAAATTGTTTACAATTGATCGTTTTAAAATGCTGCACAAAATTACTGGGTGTTCCATTTATAATTTGAAAGTTAATGCCAAATGCCATTTCCAGTGAAATTGGATGTGTTATAAAATATGTTACAAGCCAATAAAAAAAGTTCGGCAGAAATTATATGGGAAACCACCCAGTACTAAGAGAGATAGAGACGTTTTTCTTAACAATATCACCTTGGTATATATAGCACTAGGTACATGTATCCATGAAAACAAGCTACCATTTTAATGTTATGTCTCAAAATATTTTAGGGAAGGTGACAGATTTGATTCATAAAAACTTCGACATGAGAAAGCATTTGTATATATAAAAGAAACTATACTTAATCAGCGTTTAATAAGAAACACTATATACAATCAACTGTAAAATGTAGGTCAATACTAATGGAGATTTTCATTGCATTTGCTGTTTGTACATACATGATAAGTTAACAAAAAAATGAACAAAATAATAAATGAGGTTATTGTTATATGAGGTTTACTACTATATTACCTTATTATTTTAACTTTTTGGTAATTGTATACAAGAAGTGTTCCTGGGCAAATGCTTACGACATTTTTCCTACCCCCCTATTTTCGAGGGTGCTGGAGACGAATCTGGCTTCAGTTTCATCAGCACGGACACGGTTTTCGAGAAAATGAATTTTCCACTTTTCCGCATGAGGCCATTTTTTCTATCAAATAACTTTCACTTCACACTACATAGACAGCTAATATTAATACCAATAGATACTGGCAAGATCTATCTACTTATTATGGTTAGGTTAGGTTAGTATCCTTCAAAATAACAGCGTATTTAGTTGTTAATATTCAGTTAGCTTTTGGAGCCTCTCTGTATGTATGTAGTTTCATCGAACGACACGGAGGGCGTACAAATTACAATGGATGACGCCAACTGCAATTCATTGTATACATTTGAAGTAACTAAACATCGAAAGTTTCTAATAGGTTTTATGACTGTTTAATATATGATATGTGTAAAGGAAGTGTTGTAGCATCTATTGGTATTAATATAAGCTACCTACGTAGCGTGAAGTGAAAATTATTTGATAAGGAAAGTGGCATGTATTACGGAAAAGTGGAAAATCCATTCTCTCGAAAACTGCGTCCGAGCGGATGAAACTGAAGTCAGATTCGTCTCCAGCACCCTCGAAAATAGGGGGTAGGAAAATTTTCGTAGGCATTTGCCCAGGAACACTTCTTGTATACAATTACCAATTTTTTTTTAATCATATTTTTATTCAACATTTAAATTTAACTGAATCTGACACTGTTTAATTATCACGTCAACTATTTTAATAACAAGCTTATATATTCCATTAGTTCAAGATCTGTTTTTTATAGATAAATAATTAATGAGAAATTAGTTTATTTCTAATTTTATACATCAAATATAGAGTTGGCTTAAAATGTATTGATTAATTCTACTTATTTGATTGAACCTTTCAATTTATCATAAAGTACCGAATGTATCGAAATCAAACAACAAAAACCTCCATCTAACCTTTTTGAATATTGAAAATTGTATATTTTAATTGAATTTTTCTTATAATAAAGACAAATAAATATGAACTTACGGCCATAAACTGACGCCTCAGTAATGTCCCTGACAGCAGCAGCTTCTACAATGTTACGAATAACAAACTTTTTAATAGCTTTATCCTTTGGGACACATCTGGCACAATTCGTACAACGGACTGGCTTTACGTGTCCACGTCCATGTTTTGAACGTCCTCCATTACGCCTTTTGCAAGTCTAAAAAACATAAAACACCATGTGGTAATACTTTTAGGTTAAGTTGATGATAATATCTGATACGTTAGAAAGGTTAAAAAACCAATTCAATTTTTGCGTATTATCAATAACGCTTAAAATTTATTCAACGCTATATGTAATATTGACACAAATTTAAAGAAATTGAACAACTTACCATTTTGGTTTCTGTCGTACAACTACACAACGGAAATAAAGGCAGACTTATTACATTTTCAAAGGGATATTACGTTGCCTGTTGTTGGTATCGCTATTATCACCGGAAGTAAATTTGTGCGCGAAATTTAAACTCGTTTCGATATATTTTTCCGATATTCTGTATAAAAAGAATCTCGTCTTAATATGTACTACGATTAATTCTGATTTATATCGCATCCAATTTCTATAACCACAATATTCTATTCGCACCTATTTTTTATGGCCACTGGCTTATAATAGTGCTGAATTTTGCAATTTCACCTATAGTACCCCAGCAATATGGTTAGTAAAAGAAATTACATAAAAAAACGTTACACATGACTAACTTGCTTCGTGATTAAGCGAATTGAGGATAAAAGTAAAAAAAATCATTTTGTGTTCCAAGAGAAAGTAGTCAACAATGTTTCGGTGTATAAAAACAAAATCGGCCACTGTGCAACTAACATTTGTCTAACTTTAGTGATAGAATACGGATGCCAATATGAAATATGTAAGTAAACTACTTATTCGATAAAATATCGAATATAATAAATTGTAATTGGTTTTTAGTTTTTGACGTTTTTATATACACTTGCGTTCCTGTGCGCACTTGTCGTCGCTTATCCCGGCTCCCCTGTGGAAGATCAAGTGCAAAATCCCTCTGTTCGGGCACAAAGGCATATTGGAAATGAACAGCTTCCTTACAGCTATGACGATCACGTAGATTTTGGTGCTCACACTGGAGACCATGGAGCTTTTGGATGGTACGCCGATTTTCCAGTACAACAGAATTAACAGTGTTTACTGTTTAGTAGCAAATTATGTTTTCAGTTAGCCCTTAACTCCTGTAAACTGGAATTTTGTTAACCAAAGATAGGGACAAAGCACTGCAGAAAAATTATCCCGCACCCCACTATTCTGTGCAAAATTATTTAGAGATGAATTCTGCTTTCATGTAATATACAGTACAAAAATTAGCTTTAGAACAGTTTCTTTTAGGAGTTATATTGTATTATTTTGTATTTTTCATTATTCCATCATTGCTTTTTAATATCTCTTTAAATCTATATATTTATTTTTCATATCCATAAAGTTCAGCCCTTTTTTATAGCAGCATCATTTTTATATCATATATTACTGTAAAAATGTAAACCTTTATACTTACTTAAATTGTTTTCGTTTTGATAACTGATACATATATTCCATACCGACTTTTTAAATTAATAAAATACAACTTTCTGTTGAAATATTTTAATTAAAAAATATTACAGAGGGTAGGAAAACAACAATCAATAACTATTCTATTAAATAAAATACTTAATGCCTACATCCTGTGTTCATCATCAACAATTTGTTAATAAAATATTTTAATACACTCAATATAGTAAAATTTTCAAAAAATGGATTATAGTAAAAACAATCATAACAAAACACAATAAATATACTTTATATCATTTCTTTTAATTAACAGCAGCAATATTAATATCCATTTTTTGAAACTTGGTAGGTACAATTTATATACAACTTGTTTAATCAATCATCTGCTAAAGCACTTTCCATTGCTTCCCGTAAATTTTTTTCAAACATCTTTTTTGCATCGGAAAAACCTTGCTTGGTTTTGCCAAAAGAATTTGGACCTGATGAGGTTGGCGTATCTCTGAAAAAAAAAAAAATATATATATAAATTTCTTCCAGATAGGTCTATAAATTAAAAAAAAAAAACTTACAATCTTGTATATACATGTTATATTCATATTAATGATTTCCATTACCTGCCGATGTTTCGCATCCTCATTCTAGCTTCAGGGGGCATTTCTTCGGGTTCGCTATCACTATCTTGATTAAAAGCTGCGGCAACTGTCAATTTCGGCTTACCACTGGCACTAGTCTTTTTGGAACCCAACTTCATCTGAATACTCATGCTCTTCAGCCTATTTTTGGCGGCAAGACCGACATTTTCCGGCTTTCTTTTTGTGTCGCTTGAAGACTGACTATCATCATCCTCCTCTTTGATCTCCTTTTTGATGTTGTAATGTTCGTCTTTTCGCCTTGGGGATCGAGATCTTGATCTTTCCTTTTTTATTTTGCGACAACCTAATAAACACTGACAAATTTAAGGTATTTTAATAAGGAGAAAAATAAATATAAACGTCATGCAATATTAGTAAAAAATATGTTAACCAATAACTATGTACCGTTCTTTACATCATCTTCATGTGCTTTACTGTTCATTTCAAGGTTTTGTGCCTTTTTCCTGAAAAATCAATAAGCTCATCAAAAATATAAAATAAACGTGACACAACAAAATCAGACTAACTTCGTTTCGCTGATATAGTTATTTCTATTTACATAATTTTGTATGTTGGCAGCAGTGCTTGCCACAGAGTAAATGTTATCAAGAATATGAGATTTGTTCGTTATTGTCTAAGGCTTTCTATTAGATTTGTTCAATTGGTCATTTGTAAAAAAAAAAACTTACGGGTAAACAACAAACTGTAAACACATATTTAATTTATTTTAAAATAAATTTCATAACATATATAATTTGTGTCTGTGATATTAATGTGTTTATTTTTGGTTGGAATAGGAACGTGATAACAATTTTTATTTTCAATGAAAAAGAGTCTATTACGAATCAATCCAGATAATGAAATGTTCAATGGACTCACGTAGTATGAGTATATAATAAAACCTGTCAATGGAAGAAACTTATTATTTCACATTAAAAAGAAATATTTTGAAAATTTTTGGAATACATCACTTATTTTTAATAAGGGTCTTTGTTCATGAAACAACAACAAAAATTTAATCTTACACAATGGCTTCTGTAATTAATACATGAGGACTAAATACACATATAAAAGATACACACATGAATTTAATTGTTTTATTTTATTTTATTACTTGTATACCACTTATATACTTATTTGATATTATATTTATGTTTAGGCAGATAGGTATTTTACATACTTATTAAGAATTACAACTTTCTTGTATATGTATATAATGTCTTATATAAAATTGCGTCTTTTATCTATATTTTATTTTCTTTTATAGGAATCTACATCAGTAATTATATGTAATTATATTTTATGCGGTACTGAAAACTATCTAAATTTAAATGTAAAAATGTATTTTTATCATGTTAGTTGTGACGTAAGGTATTGACTGAACTTTTAGATATAAAGTTTGAATTTGAAGATTTAGATATAATTATAATACAGATTATTCACATTTTAAATATTTATAAGTAATATTTATAAGTAATTTGTAAATTAGTGTTAAGACTATAGTAATACTCAAACATGTGATTACATTAAGATGTATGAAAAAATATATAAAAGTTTAATGTGATTTTGTATATTTTCAAGAGGAAAAAGTATAGAACTAGCAATTTGAGTTAAAAGTTAAAAGTCATTATTTTAATATCTCCTTACAGTTTCAAAAATTTTTAATTTAGAGAACGTGGAAACATTCATCGTGTTCATCAAAATGTTCAGACGTTTAATAAAATTATTATGATGTGTCGGGACCTGCCCAGTATCCATAGAGTCTCGAATTACAGCACAACCTAATAGATAAGAAATAAATAGCTTCCATCAGTGACAGTATAGAAAACCCAGTGAAGAGTCCGAGTAAACCACCAAAATTGGCGAGAAAGTCCGTTGGTCCATATAGTTCGTGCCTTTGTGATGTTATAAATCGAGTAGATTTGAAGAAGAGAGTCAGGCCCGATAAATAAAATCTAGAAGTAAATGGAATAGATTACTTTAATATTTAAGAATATTACGTTATAATATCTTCAGAAGTTTAATTTACTATTTATATTCTGTTATATTATAACAGCTTTTAAATAATTCTGTATGTTCTGTATTTTTTAATTGATCGTTTAATACAAGACAATAATTGTTATGATAATAACTAATCCACCATGATGTGATTTCTTTAGATTTGACTGTGGTGTATATGTTACGGATAAAGCCAGAATGAAGAGTAGACCAGTTAGAGAGAAGAACCGGTTAATGTGCGGATTATCTGAGATTTGCGGTTAATGCTCGAAAAATTGCCAACAGTTCCAACTTCAACCGGCTAAAACTAGGACGAACCAATGCTTCTCGGTTAGAGTCCGTAGAATCGATTATTTTTGCGCGTTAAAATTTGTATTTTAATAAATAAATAAATATTCTCACTCAGGATTTATTTTTATTTATTTATCACCTAATAAATACATCACTGTACTAACATATAAAACGAAATTTCGCTCATTAACCGAGCGGCATTGGGTAGACCTAGTTTTATATGGTAAATGCTAGAAATTTTGGAGACTTCGGGATTTAAACTCAAAGCTAATCCACACATTAACCGGTTAAACCTAGATCTACTCTTCATTCTGGCTTTATCCGTAACATATACACAATTACACAAGAAAGTATAAACCCCGTGGTTAACTTTAGGAAGCTGAGAAAATGATATTATACGTTTTTCAATAAATAAGACATAGCTGCTGTACCATATATGTACATATGTTATATGATTAGTATAAAGTTCTCTAGTAGTAATGTGAAGTTCTTTAGTGAGGATAAATTGAAACAAGCCTAGTTCAAGTGATTACAGAAACTATGAACAAAATATATTAAAACTTCCTTACTAAATATTACGTAATTTTGCGTTTCACAAAATTATTACTACTGATATATGTAAATAGAATTTTCAAATATTCCACAACAAATAATTTTGGTCCCTATTGTTAACAAGAATTTTTGAAACTATTTTTTAAATTCACCATACTAATTAACAAGTCAAATTGGCCTTATAGCAAAGCATAATTCTTTTCAATCAGTTCATTATTCAGTTTAGATTCATATTTTTCAGTCAAAAATATGTCATATGACATATAACTACTTACTGGTCCTCTGGAAAAGACAGATTACCATCTTTATTATATGCACGCTGCATATCCAACCAATCCCACTCACTCTGAGAAATTTCCACGTCATAAGATAAATCTGTGCAAATGGGCAAACAGTTGCAATACGGTAATTTGCCGCCAAATAGATCTCTCGTCTTGTTGTGCGCATTTTTAGGTTTTAGAATTTTTTTGCGCAGGTTGTCCATTTGTAAGTTTCTTTCTGCTTCGGTCGTGCACTGTAAGTTGCCTATGCCACATATGTCTGTTGAGTTATCCCCTGAAAAATGCAAGACTAAAGGCCTGGTTACACAGTACGAGTTGCTGACGTGACAGTAGACAGCTACTGCCACTGTGTATTCGCATGCCAGTACCTCGTCTCGCTTCGACCGGTCATACAATGAGAGTAGCTGCCATGACAGGTAAGTAGCTACTGTCCGAGAGACTGTAGTCAAGTGTGAATTTCGTTGTGTGCAAATATACCGAGTATACGAGCTACTGACGTTTCGCAAAATCGTGCGAGTTGACGTCCGAGTCGCATGCGAGCTGCTGCCTTGAGATGGTGGGGGAAGGCGATGGGCGAATAAAAACAAAAAATGTTGAAGTAACTCGGATGCAAGCTACTGACCGACTCGGACATGCCAGTAACTAGTATGAGGCGGTCATACGGTGCGAATAGTTGTACTGCAGTAACTGACTAGTCCAGCTCCCATGCTGGCTCGCACTGTGTAACCAAGCCTTAAATCGTTACTCGTACATGGTGCGAGTAACTGAACTGCGGTAACTGACCAGGTCAGCTCGAATGCTAGCTCGCATTGTGTAACTAGGCCTTAAGACACTTGTTTTCTTCTATGCGGTAACTTTCTGTAGAAATTTTACAAAATTATAAGTTCTCTTGGTTTTTTTTGTATATATTTATTTATTTTTTCCTATTTTAGTTGTCTTACAAGGATTACTTTAAAATAAGCCTTGAATAATTGTCAATTTGAACCATCGATTTTGGAAAGCAACTTAATTATAGGATAATAATAAAGGAAATGTAATATGTTCCACAATTGCCACCCGATCTTTTCTTCCCACTACTGCAATTGCTTTTCTATTAAAATGTTTTATTATTATATTATATTATAAAAACATAAATGGGTAAATATTTTCCCTATCAAATTTTTTAATAGTTTCTCATAGTGTGAGAGTTAGAGTGTGAGAGATACTTTCTAAAGTCATTCTTCTTTTACAACAATATTAGAATGACTAGACTAAATTAGAGTATTTTTCAACTCAATTTTTCAGTGAAATTAAAAAAAAAAGAAAATCTTTCAAATTCATTAATTCAGTGCTTTATTCGAAATAATAAATAAAGTGTAATAGGATATAGAGTATTGGCAGTTCAGTTGAATTTAAGAATTATGGCCATAGTAACTTGTTATAATAATATATTTTTACGTCACCTTTTCCCTAATTCAGAATTTACGATCTGACATAACTCGAGTGGTGGGGGTAGCACGAAAAGCGTCCGCACTGTGATCACGTGGTGTGCTTCATCATGGCGGTCATTGCGTAGAATCGAGCGAGGTTATTTGAGGTTATTTTTGTTTGCTGTATTTTGAGCGTTTCCAGTTTTTCTGTTGAATATGTCAAAAGCGTCGAGATACTGTTGCGTTGCGAATTGTTCCTGCAAAAGCCCTGATCGCGGCTCAATGGAACCGGATATTTTGATAGTGTGAAAGAGAAACCGTGATAGACGAAGATAAACGGCACGCGCAGATCCCGCGCGCTTCTACGCGAGCCTGCCATATTGCCGACATTTTCGTGCCACCCCCACCACTGATTTTTCGAGGAGCTATGTCTCCTTACTCTCTAGTTTTCTTGGGAGATACATACGAGGTTATTCCAAGAAGTAACCGACCTGACGTATAGATGGCGGATGTTGTTTGAAAAGAACATTGAACTATATCTTTAGATATAGTTCAATGGAAAAGAACGACTATGGTAGAAAGTACCAACCTTATAAAGCTTAAGTTTGGAGTTTGACGAGGCTACATTGTTTAGTATTTGCTTGGCAGCCATTGTGAAAGCTCTCAGCGAATTTAAAAACATGGAAAAAATTGGCCATCGTTATGTTATACAATACTTTAATTCAACCTCTAATTTAAAGGCCTCAGTCTAACCGATATCAAAGCGGAGCTAGATTTTATTCTGGGGGAAGGCTGCTTCTTCGTTTACAACAGTAAAATATTGGATGGCATCGAGTTTAAACGAGGCCGTACGACGAGACGAGACGAACATCGTAAGGGTCGACCAAATGAGGTGACCACGCCAGAAATGGTGAAGAGAATCCACAAAATGGCATTGGATGGCCGTCGACTGAAAGTGCGCGAGCTAGTAGACATGGTAGGCATTTCAAAGAGTGCTGTACATCGCATATTGACTGAAAATTTGAACATGAAAAAGCTGTGCACAAGATGGCTGCCGCGATTACTCACAATGGAATAAAAACAGCGTCGTAAGGGTGTTTCAATCGAGTGATTTGCGAAGTTTCACAGAAATGAAGCCGAGTTTTTGCATCGATTCATAACCACGGATGAAACATAGGTCCACTACTTCACGCCTCAGACGAAGGAACAGTTAAAACAATGAACTGAAAGGGGATAATCGGCTCCAAAGAAGGAGAAGACAGTCTATCTGCAGGCAAGGCCATGGCGTCAGTTTTTTGGGATGCGCGTGGGATAATTTTTATTGTCTTCAATATGTTTATTTTATTATCTTCAGAAAGGAAAAATAATCAACGGCGAGAATTATGCAAATTTATTGCAGCATTTGAATAATGAAATCAGGAAAAAACGGCTGCATTTGGCGAAAAAGAAAGTTTTGTTTCCTCAAAACAATGCAATCCGCTATCGCGATGGCCAAAATCGATGAGTTAAAGTTCGACTTGCTTCCTCACGCACTCTATTCGCCAGATTTAACCTCCTCGGATTATTTTCTATTTCCAAACTTGAAAAAATGATTCGGTGGTAAAAGATTTGCCAACAATGAAGAGATGGAGTTTGCGGTTGATGGCTATATCGAGGAGCTCGACGATTATCACTATAAACAGAATATCAAAGCCATTGAACATCGCTGGGAAAAATATATCGAGCTAAAACGAGACTATGTAGAGAAATATCTATTGTGTTTTCTTTGTTAGGTTGGGTACTTCTGGGACTACTCTCGTATCCTCATATATGTATTCCTTAATTGGGAAAGTAATTAGGAGCAATTATGTAAGTAACAGTGGTGATGTATTGCGTAGGATAATTATTTAAGTTTCTATATTTAGTAAAAACGAATTTTTAATTATTGAGAAACCAATTATACAGGGACGGCCATAATCAAGTACCCGATTTGAAGCGTTCGTAATTGTTTTATCTGACAGCTTTCGTTAGTTTACTTTTGACATTTCTCCAGTGCACATATTCAAGTTTTATTATGAATCGATACACACTAGAGGAACGCGCAGAAATAGTAATTTTATTTATTAAAAACAATGAATCGGTTATTTCAACACAGCGAAATTTTCGTCGAAAATATCCTCACCGTCCTGCTCCAACTGGAAAGACAATACGCCGCTTATGTCAACAATTTCGGCGTAGTGGGACAACGGCTGATGCAAGGCATATTGGACGACCACGAACAGGACGCTCAATTGAAAATATCCAGCGTGTAAGAGAAAGCATGGCAGAAGATCCAAGAACGTCAACAGAAAGACGTGCCACACAATTGGGCATGTCTCGGACGTCCCTGAGGCGAATTTTGAAGTTAGATTTGCACGCATTTCCATACAAAATCCAGGTGGCACAGCAGCTTCTTCCCAGAGACCATCAACAATGCCTGCAATACTGTCACAGTCTCCTAAACCTTAACGACAATATTGACGATTTTCCACATAAACTGATTATGACCGACGAAGCTCATTTTCACTTAAATGGATTTGTAAATAAGCAGAATTACCTCTACTGGGGTACAGAAAACCCTCGTATTCTTCAGGAAAGACCACTACACCCTTCACGAGTCACTGTATGGTGCGGCGTCTTTGCCCAAGGTGTAATTGGTCCATATTTCTTTGAGGACGATGAAGGCACTGTTGTTACGGTCAACGGAGAGCGCTATAGAGCAATGCTGAATAACTTCTTGTCACCTCAGTTGGAAGTCCTAGGACTGGAGGATATGTGGTTGCAACAGGACGGTGCGACTGCGCACACATCCAGAGAGACAATGGTCATATTGCGCAACATGTTCCCTGCACGATTAATTTCTCGATTTGGCGACTTAGCGCGGCCTTCGAGATCGCCAGATATTTCGGCTCCTGATTTCCTCTTATGGGGCTATTTCAAAGAAAAGGTATACGCCAATAACCCTCAGACGCTACAGCAGCTGAAACATAATATCCGTCAAGAAATAGAGGATCTAACGCCAAATGTCTTGACTCGAGTTATGGAACATGCCGTAAAAAGAGCTCAGATGTACATTGCAGTTAGAGGCGGTCATTTGACTGACATCATCTTTAATTGAGTTTAGGCTTAAACTTTAAATACAAATAAATGTCCTACCCATATTTTTTTGCTTTTTATTTCCTTGCATTGTACACGGCCGCTACTTAAAATCGGGTACTTGATTATGGCCGTCCCTGTACAATCCCATTAATAGAAAATAAAATATCGATGAGATCATATCTCCTACATGAATCATCCTGTATGTATTAAAAATATTAAAAAAAACGTGCAACTAAAAATAAAATTTGACGGGTCCCAGAGTTTCCTCAAATGTTATTCCTTGAATTCTTAACGAATTTATTCATTATTTTACGAAAGCACTGTAGGTACATTATAAAAACTTATAAGTTCATAGATCCATCTTTCATCTGTTAAAGAAGATATTAGAAGTATTTACATTAAAGCTATACAGGGTGACTGATTTAGACGTATTAGAATTAGAATTGTTAGACGATTGGTCGTCCTAATAATAATTATTTAAAAAATAACAAGTATTTTGTGCTTTTTAATGTGGTTACTATGTACGAATACAATTTCACGGGATCAAAATTTTAATAGAAAACAAATTTCAAAAATTAAAACTAATTTAGTTACAAATAAAGCTGTGTAGCCCCCTTAAAGGGAGCTACACACCTTCCGGTTATTTGTGCAGTTATCTGCCATAAATAATTATGTGAAAATCTGTATACTCATCTGAACTGAATGTGTGTAGGCTATGTTCAGTTTTCGCCTCAGATCTCTCCTCACTTTCGACAGGTTGGTTTGAAAAAGGGCTAAAAATAGGTAAAGATCAATGGGTGACAGAAAAAGAAGAGCCGCAGTTTGTTGTATAATGGCAGCTGTGTTATTAGAAGAAGAAGGGAAAACGCAGTGAACGTTGTTGCAAAGATTGGTATAAACTCCAAAAACGCATCTTGCTTGAAGCCATGGTTATCGTACACAAACAGGACGTCAACTGAACAAACTGTACGATAAACTTTGTAAACTGCTCAGATTATCGTTGCCAAAGTGAGTCCAAATGCATACATTTTTCATCTCCGTAAATACCTGATAAACTGCGTAGTTGAAACAGTTTATGGCTCAGACATGACATCATACCTGATAAATTGCTCAGATAAATGGAAGGTGCGTAGCTCCCCTTTACCATAAAAAAACCGTTAATCCACTGACAAGTTTAATCGCAAATAGTAATAAATTTTTTGTTCATTTGTAGTACTTTGAAGTTTTTCTTTAATTTGCTGTAATCAGATAGTCGATATATAGTTTATTTCATCGCTGTTTGCCAAATAAAAAATCCCAAACGGCTCTTATCTCATACTGTGGCTGGTTTTTATGGCTAGGCTCAGGTAGACTGTTCCGTTTATCGACAAGATAAGAGAGTTTTTTATTTTTCAAATAGCGATGAAATGGATAGTACATTATATAACATATGGTATATGAATTATAATAAAAAACGTTAATTCTTACTTGGCATAAAATAACTCACGCAACCACAGTGGTATAACGTGTAGTTGGTCAGACATTCCAGTTGACAATTCAGTGCGGTGTAGATCTTGAAGTACCTTAGTTTTCTTTCCCTTGGGAAGAAACATTCCCTTCTTTCCGGGTTGTACAGCTGAACGGATTCTGAAGTTGTAATCATTACAGGTTGTATTGCACCTAGGAGAACGTGATTTAGGGGTACCTGGAATGTTTATGTAAGACTGTTATACTATACAGGATGTCCAATATATATGGAATAATGTTTATAATATTTAAAAATACCCTTTATAAAAAAATTCAAACAAAATATTCTTGGTTAAGTTTTTCTCCTTTTGGTAACCTTGAATTTATTTTGGAGCCAGCAATTTTGATTAACATACCTACAAATTTTGTTTCTTTAAGGGCATATTCTGGTGTAGAAGCATAAATTTTGGGCGTCTTGTCGAGCTCGATAAAAAAAACAAAAAACATTTTTACCATTAATTTTTTTACATGTTTATTGATATTTTGAAAATATACAAAAAAAATTTTGAAAAAAAAAGAAAATTAAATAAATTATAAGCTGGTAAAGATGGGAGTAAAAAAAGGGGGTGTGCTGGTTGACACGATTGCAACCCTTCTGGTCATCTGAAACAAAAATAAAAGAAAGATTCTTAATTGCAATAGTAAGAATGTCATTATAGCCGGCCGGTATGTCGCTATAACATTTTTTTTTTCGCAAAATAGCGGCTGTCTGAAAAAAGGCATTTTTGACTCTTTTTTTTCATAATTTTTAATTTTTTAAAATAGTAAATGTAGACGTATAAAATGTGTATGGGATTGCAGTACAAAATTTTTGAAAAAATACTATCATTTCAATAAAAATGTAAAAATCCGAATTCAAGAGTGTTGTTGAAGAGAGGGAAAATTTTGACCCCTTTTCATGTAACGTCAACTTGTCAACGTGACATAAGTTATACAAAAAAAAAAAGAAATAACTGTTGAGTAGTCTCTGTGTGAAAAATGGCTAATTTAACAGGGACAGAAAGTATACAAATTTTAATAATAGTCGGATATGGGGATCGCAAAAGGAGACAAATCGAAACCTGTAACCTTTTCGAACTTTATCCCAATCGAGAACCAATTACCCAGTCAGTGGTATGGAAAACTCTATGACGCTAAAATGAGATTTAGGGAAACAGGTAGTGTAAAGGATGGTCCAAAACTTGGACCTCAGAAAGTCGCAACAAATATTGACAACATAGATGTGTTGCTGGAACTGACTTAAAATCCCATGTTTCAACACGCCAGGTGTTGTTAAATCATGGTATAAGTAAAGGTTCTATATAAACTATACTAAAAAGGAACATGTATGCCCATACAAATCTGTCTTGTCGCAAGAACATGAACAAATGAATGAAGAAACAAAATTGGTTGCCATGGCAACGAAATTACTGCCCCCTAAACGAACAAGGATACCAATGGGAGCAAAGAACTTAACTAAAAAACTTTAGCTTGAACCATTTCTTCATACAGGGTGTTTTAAAAAGTTATAAATATTATTTCATACATATTGGGTATCCTGTATATTTATAAAATATTTCATTATCTCCTATATTTTATTACGTAATAAGTGTTAAATGGTATTTTGAATAATTGTTTTAAGGATATCCCTATCCCTACAAAAAGATAAACATTCTCGTCAAACCGACATATCAGTTCGAATTTTTAATGTGGCAATTCAGACGGAAGGAAGTTGTTAGTCGTCGAGTCATTTCTACAGTCGACTTGACGAGAGCGGCTCTGTTTTGACTATAATTAAGATGCAGAAATTATAGCAACAAACTCAAACAAACATTGTTTTTAAGTGAAATTTAATCATTTAAAGCATTCCTGCTCAAGATATCAATGTTTATATTAGAATTTTTAGCGGAAATTGTGGTCATTATGTAATAATTCATGATTGTTTTGCCATAGATTGTTAGTGTTCAAAATTTGATAATATTACCTTTTTTCTATATATTATATTTAATTTTAATTAAAATTATTAAAACATATTTAAAAAATATATAACAAAAAAATGGATATTATAAAATACATAAAATATATTATAAAATACTAGATGAAATAGAAATATCAATATAAACATTTAAATAAGTAATATTAAAAGTATATATATTTAAAAATATAAAAAATAAAGTATTTTCAACGAAATAAAAATATCAATCGAGAACAGTCAGATCACGATATGAACCATACGATAAGAAAGTAATGACCCACTTTCGATATATTTCTCTGAAATGTAGAAAATACTGAGTTAATTTTCGAGTTAATTATACTTTCATTCAATAGAATATGGTGTGTTAATTTCAAGACTAAGAACATAATTAACTCCAAAAATTGATTTTTATGATGCTCTTTATATGTTTGAAATTTATTATAATTTAATAGGTTACAATGCCTGGGGTATCCGTTCTCGAATTATACATACCCTAAAATACTGTTGACTTGGTCTTGGTATTCGCATGGGTGTGTGGAGTATGACCTAGAAATATAAATGAGTTAAAGACGAATAAACAAATAAGAAGATCACCAAAACCGCAAAATATTCTATTGCCCTAAAATGCTATTATTTTGAAAATAGAGAAAAACATTGTATAATTTTTTACATTCACATTTTGTAAATATACAAAAAAATATGTTAATTATTATTTTCGCAATTTTCTGAAAATGACGTTTTAAGAGTGTACATTCAGGAAAACTGGCTACAAATTTGCTTGACTTGATTTGTACCCAAATGTAACTAACATCGCATTTTCCATTACGTACCTTAAATCCATGAAGAGATTGTTTACAAGTGCTGTCGATATTTTCCTTTGAAGTTAACATTAAAATAGATAGGGAATTTTTTGCGCCAGCTAAAAGCGCGCGACGTGGGTATGGATAAATACCTGCTTCGTTCGAATAACCGTTTTCCATACTCCAGTTTTTGTATGTCAGATTCTCCATCACATTGAAATCTTTATAAAACACACTAAAATAAAATAGATGTATCTGGACTAAAGTTCGTTGATAAAAACAGAAATACATACAATCGATGACAAAAAAATAACATGCTGTTACTAGGCCGATTTGGTCGACCGACTTGGTAGTAATACCTTGTGGAATATACCAAATTATTGTTTAGAATTCTCATATTCTGTGGAAATATTTTCTTTTTTTTTTGCGTTATTCTTTCTATTTGAAAAGATATTTAATTTTAGATAAACACAGCACTTATGTTTGCTAATTCTGTTCTTATCGAACATATTATTGAATTTTTGATATACTTACATTGGTGTAAATCATATTCCATCGAAAGAAAGTTTTTATATTTGGCATGTCATTTTTAATAAAACCTTGTTCTAGTAATGTCTGTTGAGCATGTTTTCATACGCGTGTTTAGTGGTATATTCATGTTTTTCTGACTACATTGTGAAAGTTAAATCACTTGTCTTGAATTTAACTTTTTAAAAACAATTTTATTTTTATTTAAGAACGAACAAGAATTTTGATTTTTGAGTATGAGTAATACGTACTAAAAACTATATATACTGCCAGTGCAGTGGCTCTGTTGCGGCTTTATAAGTTTTATTATGCTGACAGAATTAAAAGTAATATCAAATATAGTTTGCAAAAGATTAATTTAAAGAAATAACGTTGTAAAGTTTCAGCAAGTCATCTCATAAACGTGAGTTGGTTACAATCTAGTTTTATGATAAGACACATAGCAGTATCAAATTACATCTAGCCTTCAGATAACATACTGAGGGTTCTATATTACCTGATAATAAAAGTTACACAAGTGCAAAAGCTATTTTAAATAATAAATGCAATACAATATATTTTATATAACATGAATATACTGTAGATATTTAAGTGACCGGTATAAATCACAATGTTCAAGGTATGTAATAAAATAAGTTAAAACCAATTACCACAGCTGCAAGGGTAAAAGGGACAAATCTCGATCTATATCCGAAATTAATTTGTCAACCGAAGAAACTTGAAGAAATCAGAACAATGAAGAAATATTCCGCTACAACTAGCAGGACATATGATTGGACCAACTACAATGGAAGAACGCGATGGCTACAAACACTCGAGGAGATACAACAGAGTTGTAAGGAATACCTGAAGCCATCTTAACAGAGGACGCCATCAAGAAAGTAGTTATCAGCCTGCCAAATTGGAAGTCACCGGATCCTGATAACATTCACAATTACCGGCTTAAAAGTCGGTGACCACAATATTGCATGCACAGATATACCGGTATTGTGAAGTGAACAGCATTATCGCAGTTGAACAGAAAGTATGTATGAAATAAACACTAGGATACAAGCATGTAGCTTACCATCGATGTAGGAATACCTAAAGACCTAAAAGATCGAATATTTTATTGAACCATATGTTGGTCCAATGAAAGATACAGCTACGTTAGTTAGACAAGTATTGGATATATCAAAATAGCATCCTGCTTTGCACATACAATATGTATCGTTAACGGTATGATCAGCATTTAGATAGAAGTATTTTATCAGTGGATAAAATAACTTTCAGATTAAAAAAAATTGCTAATTTCATGTTTTTTTTTGTGCTATGAGCATCTGGAGTTTCTCTTAAAACTAAGCCTGTCAGTGTTATACTCTTATTGCTTGTCTCTTCTTATACTTCACTGACATGACAGCTTTTAATAAGTTTTTTCCCTTTTGAAATACTTTTTCGCCGAAAAACAGAAGTATCTACCAACCTAAAAAAGTTTTTTATAATAACGTTCATGTTATTATAATGTTTTATGTTATACAATAAAATTCAGTGCATTCTGACTTACACGAATATACGTCTTCCAACGTGAAACATTTGAAATGAAAGACTAGGAGTTACGAACCGCGCTCGCAAGGTGGCAATGTGTCTCTTTAAACAGATGGTTGCGAAGCGTATATATCGTGCTGTACCAATGATTTACTACGACTTAGTCTTCTGAAATTAGTCCAAAATTTCACTTACATATCGTCGTTGAAAATTTCCGAACGATCCAACATATTAAATGAAAAACAGATGCCCTCGTCGGTTATTATAGGTTTGAAAATCTGGCTACAATCCTGTTTTTCACCCATATAGTCACATTTGAGTGGAGAAAATATCTGGGAGCTAACCTAAAACATATTTTGACTTAAAGCCACGAAAATAGTTCCAGTCCTAATAATGGAAAAAATAGTGAAGTAACTGCCCTGGCATACTTCCAAGCATACCGACAAATTTTTGATTTACACAGTAATGCGTGAAAAATTATTCCCTATCCCTATATAGAAATAATTAAGTGGAAGTACAACATGGACAATTATACTGTTCTATCTGAATATGGAAGTTGTTGGCATCAACAAGTTGAAGCTCCTCTTCAGTGTACACGAGATGTATTATGGTTTGTATAATGATTCTTTGCGTGTGCGTCACAGGTAACAATCGTATGAATCAATCAACGGACATGTTTGAACAGTGTCGTGCCGAAAACACATTTTAAGATAACAGTACAATACAAATTCGTCAACCTATGACAGAGTAATGAAAAGGTTCTCCACAAAAACCTTCAATGGAAGTGATATTTCCATCAAAATAAATGAAATAAATTCAACAAAAATCAAAATAAATAAAACAAAAATGAAATAAACTTTACAAAAATATCGAGACGCCAATGAATCAAATTATACAATAAAGCTAAGACGTGACTTCATAATTGCATTTTGTTCGGCAAATTATTAACTGTATATGCCGTACGTAGTTGATTGAACCATATGTCGCTAGATATACGTGCTAGTAATTATGACCTATTAGTAAAAATTGCGAGTGGTGTAGCATGTGATCCGTGCTTCGTCATTAAATTGATACACGCACAAAGATCCATTATTCAAATTGTAGATGTACTAGATGATATATTTGGGGATAGGTCGATTACTACACTTGAATATGGCCTGCTAAACGTCTGTATCTCATTCGGCTTGATTTTTATCTTTAGGGAAAAATTATAAGTAAATCTTATGAAATCTCTTGTATCATAATTAGAAATCAAGGTCATAGTGGCTTTTGAAAACCTAGATGCGAATGAAATTATGTTTAATGAAAAGACAAATAAAACTCTTTAAAACTTTCCACAATTGACCGTTTCTCTATCTCCGATAATAACCCGAGATATCAATGCGTGCAGCAGCAAAGTGGATCATACTGTATATGACAATTTTGTACTGATTATACTTACGCTTTCCAATTTCTGAAAGAAATCCTCAGTAAACACCGGTGTATTGGAAAACTGTAATATTTCGTTTTTGTCGCATATCATTCCCATGTAATCTAATAATATTTGCCTAAAAAGGAGAAATTAAGAATCAACAAATAATCGGTATTAACCCATTTATGCCCAGCGTTGCGTTTTCGCAACGAAGAAAAATATAAGTAATATGGGGGTGTTCGAGAGTCTTTGGCAGCTTTCCAAGTTAACATTGCTCCCCCTCGTCGTGGGAAGGCGTATTAAATAAGTGTAAATGGTTTTTAGAAACAAAACATTACTAAGTTCAACCCTAGCCTTTGATAAAGAAACACGATTCGGTCGCATACAATACATCCCCATAACGGCATCCGAAGAGTAAGTATAAAATAAATTTTTAGGATTATTTTATACTTACTTTAGGAGCCAGAAATGATTTATATAATTACTTAAAAGTTTCACAAACTGGATTATATATCTGTTTTTCGATTTTGATTTTTTGAATTACCTTTTTTTATTATTTGTAATTAGGTGTTGCGTTCTCGCAACATTGGTCATTGGGGTTGTAACTATATTTTGTTTTATAACTTTTTCCAGAAAAGTGTATCGTTCGGTACACGAAATCCTCTCGTGTACCGAATAGCTCTCAGCAGAGGCAGAATTAGTTCTTGCCTTCTTGTGTCTGCGCTTAACAGATGGTCAGTGATAACAATTTTCCATCCACATCAGCCTCTATGGAATCTTCAGTGATCAAGAAATCACGCAAAAGAGAAAATAAAAGTAAAAAGGACGCTGCTCCCAAAAATCGATCAATGTATAGTTAAGTTACATTGAAAATTAAATACAGATGGGAAGATGATCTTCCAAAAAATAAAACAGCTCAAATGTTAAGTGATCCTCCAAAATCTTATAAGCCCTGCCATATTGACGGAAATTTAACAGCCCTAGAGATTTTTTGTTTTTTCTTCACGGACAGTATGTTAGAAAATATTGTAAAACCGTCAGTAATATATGCTGTGCAGAAGAGTAAACCACAGTTCCAGTTGTCCACTCCAGCTGAACTGAAATCTTTTCTCGGAATTCTCGTAGTCAGTGGTTATTCAATTATGTCAAGACGTCGGATGTACTGGGAAGAAAAACCCGATGTGCACAACTTTGCAATATCAAATGTCTTGAGAAGGAACATCTAAAGAAGGTGGCTTGAAGAAATAATGAAATACTTACATCTAAATGACAACACAATGCTTGATGAACATGACCGACTTTCGAAAATTCGACTCTATTTAGACCACCTGAAGTAAAAAATTTTCTGAGTGTGCAATATAAGAAACGGAATCCAGTATAAATGAAGCGATGATCCCTTATTTTGGCAGATATGGTCTAAAACAATGTATTCGGAATAAACTAATTCATTTTGGATATATCGTGTGTTAAACTTCTCAGATGCATAGTGTTGCGATTTCGCAACATGCCATACATCTGGTCCAGATTATGGTATATGGTTACTAATTTTTTTTATCTTATTTAGAATTAATAATACCCAAAAAATCTGTTCTTTTTCAATACGCGAATAAAAAAATAGTGGGCATAAATGGGTTAACTTCATAAATGGGTTAATGTACGTACTCGTCTTTGGAAAATGTCTCGTTCGTGAGTAGCTTTCTCATTGCTAGCGTGCAGTTGAACTGTTTCTGAATAGATTTGGACTGAGGGCATATGGTTACTGCAGGGAATGGAATGGAATAGATCGGCGTTTCTCTGGTGGCAAAACTGACTATAACCGGACTAGTTACCCACTTCTGATAAACTTCTCTGATTGCTATCACGCATCCTGCTAAGGTTAGACTAAATATTACAAACCACCATGCCCTAAAAATATCTTTATCATAAACATACTGTTATCGGACCAAATCCTTAGATTAATGAATTCATTGTAGGAAGCTTCAAAGAGGATTCAAAGAAGCTTCAAATAAGAGAGGATGAACCGGTCTATACGTGACAGGACGAACCGGAAGAGGTGCCACACTCTCCCCGTTGGGACTCGAATTCAGGCATACAATGACACCCTTAATACTGCACCTAGTCCACCAAGTTCGGACCACGGTACGAATGACATTGTTGCACATATATTTATAGGAGAATACAATAGATTATTCATCCAAGTTGCGGACGTGGGGCAAAGTGCTGCATTTTTATTAGCTCCGCGTCGGACAACTTTTAATGCCCATTGTATTCTCTAACCAAACACTAAAGTGTTTACGAAACCTAAAGGTCTCTGCCCACTACACCGTACTATACTAGGACCGTAACAGTATCGACATATGTAAACAAGTATAATTTTCATCAATTTTTGTCTGACAATGCCCACTAGACCGTTCCATCACCGGCCAAGACCGTAGCGTGCCATGACCGGACCAGCAACAAACAAATCGATGCAAATTATATTTATTTGCATGTGTCAATACGGTACACGTGCAAACAAATATAATTTGCAGAGACCTTTATTCTTCATTCGTACGTTTACAAAAATCGAAAGGTTAAAAGATATATAGCGATAAGATGAATTTCGTTCGACAAGACAGTTCATCGTACTGCGATCGTCTTTGTTGGAGAAAAGAGAAAGAAATATATAAGAAATAGATAAGATACATACAGATAAACTCCTAATTTTTTCAATTAAAAAAATCTTTACAAATATTGATTTTCACTTTAGTACAAAGCCACAAGGAACTTAAAAAATTCATTTAAAACATGATTAACTGATTTATTGATTTTGAAACATGATTTTGAATTAAAACAAACTATAATCAAAGCAGTCAAGCAAGTCATTGTTCATGATTTAAATTCGAAGAAAGCACCAGACTTTGATCTTATTACAGGGGAGGTGCTAGAAGAAATACCAGAAAAGGCCTACAATTTTATTACTATATTATTTTTAACGCATGCTTAGGTTAAGATACTTCCTAGATCAATTAAAAGTTGCCTAGGTAATACTTATACGCAAACCAGGAAAACCACCAGAAGAGATGGCGCACTATAGATCAATCAGTATATTATCTATATTGTCCAAGGTTTTTGAAAATCTTTTAATGTGCACATTGAATAGAATACTAGTAGAGAAAAATCTTATTCCAGAACACCAATTTGGATTTAGACCACAACACAGAACTGTAAAGCAAACACACTTACTTGTGAATCGAATTAATAATGTTCTGGAATCAAGGAATTATTGTTAAGTTGTATTCCTCGATGTAATTAAAGTCTTCGCCAAGGTATCAAGGTCTATTCCATAAAATAAAATTTAATCTACCCTACCATTATTATGAAATTTTAAAATGACATTTGATATATAGGCACTTCATAGTTAAACAAAAAGATCAGCAAACATCATTGTTCCCTACAAACGCAGGGGTGCAACAGGGCTGTATTCTTGGGCCCCGCCTGTACCTTTTGTATAGAGCTGATCTTCCAACTACAACACTGGCAATTACAGCAATGTTCGCTGCTGGTGTTGCCACATTAGTTATCTACGTAGATTCTAAAATTGATTGCATCGAGATGTCTATAATACTACCTAGTTAACAAGTGATGCCTTAATGAATGGAAAATTAAAGTAAATAAGACAACATAAGTCCATGTTACGTTGACTCTGTGCGGGGATAATTGCCCACCAGTAACAATAAATAATAGACAGATACCACAACAAAAGGCGCAAAACGCTAGGTTACCCTAAAGGGGATACATTTTCGATATTTATTCTATTGTGTTGTAGAGTGGATTCTATATATTCCTTCTGAAATCATGGCAACCTGAATGTACATATTTTTTTGTTAACAATTTTAACAAAAGTAAATTCCGGCATCAAACGGAAATAAATTACTAGTTATCAGGGAATTTAATATCCACATATGTACCTTTGCGAAATAAATAATTGAAATTAATTATCGCCAAAAATATACACACATCGTTTCATTGGGGTCAAAGCCCTGTGGATTTTGCACACCTATTTAATATATTATATCTATAGTTAATTCACCACGCCTAGTTGTGTCATACTAATCCGACGTACGCATTTTGGTTGTTATTTAATAAACTGGCAAGTTATTTTTATTTTTTGAAAATAGTTGTATGCAATACTTTTTCCATTTAAAAAATAAACAATATTCACTTAGTTTCCCACAAAATACTAAAACACTATACACTATACCCGATGCGCATTTCGCCAACACAGTTGGCATCATCTGGAGATGATTAAAATTCGGAATAAAAAATAATCAAAGCTGTTCCTAGGACCTTGCTAGAGATAGATGTGGAGGTGTTATATCAATTAAAACAGACCTTTTTAATGTTATATTGCGTGAATTGTAATAAAGCGAATTGTGTAGATACCGAGATAATTTTTTCGCTTTAGTAATTCTCTAATCCCCAATGTCAAGTTGATTTACAATAAAATGATGAACAACAGAAACGCACGATTAAAACTCACAGATCCATAGAATGTTTCAAATTAAATTATTAAATACTCGACATAGTTATTTTAACCTAGCAAAATATTTTACGCACTATATGTGAAAAATGCGGTCTCTCATAACTCTAATCTGTGATGACAAAAACAAGTATACACATACCAAAAATGGGCATATAAAAAGCTAAATCGACGTATCTGAGCATTTTCTTCTTATGTATCTACTAATGAGTTTATCAAATTTGTTCCAACCCTGTATAAGGTCTTTACATAGTTACCTACCCGCAATAATTGGAGATTACAACGTAAGATTACAATATTAGCAATGACATATTTAAATGTTCAGAAAACAATTTTAAAAAATTTGGCGAAGGCGCCAATGTTAGTTTAATGCATCTTGATGGATGGTTATATTCAAGTTTATAAATACTTTTCTGGAAATCTCTTTCATTAAATCTACACCCAACACATATAAAAGTCATCTACCAGTGATGATTAGAGATTGAATTACTTAAAGTAAGATTACAATAGCAGTAAAGATATAATTAAATGAAGCATATTACAGAACTTTTTTCAAACATATTAAGGTAACAGTGACACCACCATCGATATAATTGTTTGCTGGTTAAAATATGATAGCATTTGTACATTAATTCGAATAATCTTCGGTTCTAGAAATAATGAGATTAATATCTTCATTTCTTCGTCCTTACAGAAAATCATTATAAAATGAAAAGACAGAAAATTATTATAAAGCTATATTTAAATTTGATTTTTTTTCATTACATGTAACACGATCTAGTTATTTGTTGTAAGATCCATATATTTATCGAGCTTATTTGTCTATTAGTAATTTTATCGAATTTGTTCCAACCCTGTATAAGGACTTTACATAGTTAGCTATTCGTAGTAATTGGAGATTAGAACGTAAGATTATAATATTAATATTGAAATATTTAAATAGACAGATAACAATATTTAAGAATTTGGCGAAGGCGCTAATGTCAGTCTAATGCATCTTGATGGTTGGTTATATTCAAGTTTATAAATACTTTTTTGGAAATCTTTTTTTTTAATATACACCCAACACACATAAAGGTCATTTACTAATGGCGATTAGAGATTGAATTACTAAACGGAAGGTTACAATGACAGTAAAGATATAATTAAATTAAGCGTATTACAGAAATTTATCCAAACATTTTAAAGTGATAGCGGCACCATCAACGATATAAGTGCTTGCTACTAATTCGAATAATATTCATTTATTCGGTTCTAGAAATAATGAAATTAATATCTTCATTTATTCGTCCTTACAGAAAACCATTACCAAATGAAAAGACAGAAAATCATTATAACATAACATTTAAACTTGATATTTTTCATCGCATATAATACGATCTAGTTATTTATTGTAAGATCCAGATATTTTTTGAGCTTATTTGTCTGTTAGTAATTTTATCGAATTCGTTCTAACCCTGTATAAGGACTTTACATAGTTACCTATCCGAAGTAATTTGAAAGTAGAACGTAAGATTATAGTATTAGTAATGAAATATTTGAATGGATAGAAAACATATGTTACAAATTTGGCAGATGCGCCAATCTCAGTATAATGCATCGCGATGGATGGTTATATTCAAGTTTATAAATACTTCTTTGGAATTTTTTTTAATCTACACCCAACACATATAAAGGTCATCTGCCAGTGGTGATTGGAGATTGAATTATTAAAAGTAAGATTTCAAGAGCAGTAAAGATATAATTAAATGAAGCGTATTACAGAAATTTATTCAAACATTTTAAGGTGATAGTGGCACTACCACCGATATAAGTGCTTGCTGGTTAAAATATGATAGCATTTGTACATTAATTCGAATAATATTCGGTTCTAGAAATAATGAAATTAATATATTCTTTTCTTCGTTCTTACAGAAATCCATTATAAAATGAAAAGACAGAAAATCATTATAAAATTATACTTAAACTTGATTGTCTTCATCACATATAACGCGTTCCAGTTCTTTCCTGTAAGATCCAGATATTTATCGCGCTTATTTGTCTATTAATAATTTTATCGAATTTTTTCCCACCCTGTATAAGGACTTTACATAGTTACCTACCTGTAGTAAATGGCAATTAGACTATAATATTAGTAATGAAATGTTTAAATGGCTAGAAGATAATTTTTAATAAATTGGCGCAGGCGCCAATGCCAATCCAATGCACATTGATGGTTATATTCAAGTATACAAATACTTTTTTGGAAATCCTTTTTGTTAATCTATTCTCAACACATATAAAGCTCATGTAAACTTGTTTTGTAAACATTGTAAACATGCAAGTTAGTTCCAATTTTAGAAATGCTGTCAGCATGCTTAAATGGCAATAGAAGGCTATAAAGGCACGGTGTGCCACAAAAAATGACATTTCTTAAAGTCATTTGAAAAGTTCGCTTTCATTTTAATTCAACTGTAATTATTTTTGCGCTATGTACATACACACAGCATTTCAAATAAAAATCTGAAAATATGATATAAAATGTATATAATTTTATTATTTACTTAAGAGAGGCACATTCTTTAAAGTTTATAAATTTACTTTATTTAACGAAAACGGTTAAATTTTAAACATTCGTAAAAAATTATATTATTCATGTATAAAAGTAAAAGTGCAAAAATAGAAATTTTATTTAAATATAAAAATATATAAAATAAAAAATAGGATCATTTACATATTCTTTGCAGTTTTTCTGGAACACGTATTTTGAAGAAGTTAGATAGAAAATAATATAATGTATATATAAAGTAAAATTGTAAAAAACATTTAAATCTAATTTAATATAATGTAATGCAAAACCTCAAAGAATGTTTTTTTTTTCTTAAATATATTCTCAAAATATATTTACTAGACTATGTGTGGACTGAATATTTCGATATATGTGGAATACGTCTTAGAAACAGAAAAAAATTATTTTTACTCAAATCAAAAAGTACAGTAGAGTACGTTTACGTCGAAGACGAATTTAAAAAAGATTTTAAAATGCTAGTACGTTCTTCTTCTTGTCTTTGCTTGTAGTGATACGACCCAAAATAAACTTTTTCATTTCGACTTTAATACCCCGTATATATTTGAAAAATGAGATGTCTTAAGCAATAAATCTGTATAGTTTTTTTCAAAGTAAATTTTAACCTTTTGGAGACTGATTTTTTTATTTTTGTAAACCTGTTAAACTAGAAATTATTTATACGATATTAGTTATATAAATAATTCTTAACAGAATAACACTCACTATAACACTGAGTTTTCCACAAAGCACCAAGACACTATTAGTGTTTTAGTGTTCTGGTGTTTTGTGGAAAACTAAGTCAGTCTTGTCTTCACACCAAAGGTTCTAACCTACTCCAGTAACACTCACCATAAATCTTCGGGTAAACTATACAAAATAGCTAAATAAAATATCAAAACTTACCTCTCGAAATAAGTCCTCTTTTCACCAAAATACCTAATCCCATGTATACTTGAGTAGTTACAATATTCCCTAAAGTAGTTTCTCACACTTTTGAAAAACGTCGGATGCTTCTTTTTGGCCTCTTGAGCTTTGCGTTCCATCATGGCCCGATTTATTCTACTTCGAGCTTCGTTAAATAACTACTAATTTAAGCTAGCACAACTGACTAAGCGTCGGTTAAAGTTTTGGGAAGTTCATTTTAATACCATATATTTCCATTAAATGATGAATATTTTCACAATGTTGATGTATACATACAAGGTGGATAACCTGAAATACTTTTAGTGATTTCCATCGCCTGATGAACGTATATAAATAGATATGTAAATTATTATAGACCAATAATTACAAATGAGAAGGTATTGATGAAAATCGTACAAAAAAGTACTTAGAATTAAATAGGCATAACTATAACTACTAATTAAAAGTATGCCTAAGATTGCAAAATATATTCGTTTGCAGTCAAAATATATTCTTTTATGTCGTCGCATTATTCCTTGAACTATGTTATTGAATTATAACAAAGTGAAAATAGGTTTGCATTGTTTTAGAACACATTACATCTCAGAATTGACGTGAGTGACATGTCACAATCCACAATTGATGCGAATGAAAAATAGAAGCTTTTTAAAAATGCATATAAGTATATTAGTAGAATAATGAAATTCTTTCAGTATAGGTATTAAAAATACGAGTAAAACTAAGGAGTTGTTTATTTTTTTTTTGGTATTTTTTGTATGGTGGAATAAAGTGTCGATTTACATTTTTCGTCAATGGACAACCACAATATATCCCACGATTACAAGTAGACTATCGACAACGTTTTCTAAATGTTATGTTGTGTATATTTCCTTTAATTATCCCTGTGTGAAGAGGTAACTGACAAGCAAATAAAAACAATTACATGTGTAACATGAACCCGTATTATCACCGCTTGGATTTAGAAGAAGAATATACTGAGGCAATTAAACAAAAGAAAATATTAAATATATTTCATCATTAGACTTTCACAACCCTTTCTTTAAGGAAAGAACCCAATAACTGTGTTTTAAAATAGTTATAATAAACCACATAGGCCAGCCATATATTTTATTCTTTTATACTGATGAACGATACTTATTTAAGTACTATTTTTCGAGACTACATCATCCATTCGTCGTTCATTCGATGTTATACATAAAACCCCAAGTTCTTGGTAGTCTCGATTTTAAAGAAACGTCCGTAGGAATATGGCAGCATCACATTTGGGTGAGTATCTGTTAACTATGATATACAGATCGTTAACTATATATACTATTAAGAAAGATTTATCTTTATGTTAGTAATTTGTTCAGAATATACTCAACCTGTGGTATGCCACAAATGTCGTCATATCCAGAGAGAACAAGTTCCTTATGCCTGTATATCTTAAGTAATATGTAAGACTAAGTACTTTTTAATTATGTAAGATATACCACTAGTATTTCTAATTTATCTCAATCATATATTTCCGGTGTATTGCTCCACATACTAAAATCTTGTTTTGATTATTTTTGATGATTTTAAAAACAACGTTAGAGCTTTCTTTACTTTAAGTCATAACATTCCTTTAGTTTAAGGCATAAAATAATGATCAGTATGAAAGTGAGAGTAAGTTAGAAATTATTTACATTTCTTAGTGTTTAATTTTTATTAAATGAGGTCTATCGTATAATATCCATAATAGATGAAGGTACATAAAATCAGTTTTCTATAAAATACTATAGTGCACGTAAAATTCGATGATGAACATTATTATCAGTATAAACACGACTAAAAAAGGTTCGGAAAATATTATTCAAACCAATGGTTGATTTTAAAATTGCACTCTTCATCAACAGTTGTTCTTTCCATACTTTTATTGCTTTCTATTGAAAATAAAAATACTTGATAGCTTATGTTTATTTTGAAAAATTTTTAGTAATAAATATACTTATGAAATGTTCGGCTTCTAGATTAACAAACCGAGTAAAAATATTTTCTAGGCTTTACTGGTATAATATCAAAGCCTATTGTAGTAACTAATTATCAAACAACAAACAAAGGTCATTCTTAATAGCTGGTTATTGATCTATTGTTTTGATCTAATCAAATTTAAACGTGATATATGGTAAACTTGGTTTCGCATTTTTCCATGAAGGCGTTGAAAAAGGAATAGTGAACTAACGTAAACATTGACACTATATACTGCTATAGTATACATACCGTATGATGCATACTATACTGTATTTAAAATCCAGATATTCAAAAGAATTAACAATAACAGTTTTGGTGTTATCTGTACAAACTGTCTTTTCTCGTTTTCAGATAAAATATTTTAATTCATTCTTAGTGCTATAAATTGAAGTACTTTAGTCATTCATTTTATCAGTCAACTAGAAGAGTGTCTTAAGAAATGGAAAATCAAAATTAATGAAACCGAATCACAACACATAACATTTACCATAAGAAAAGAACAAAGCCCACCAGTATTTATGAAGAATGTAGAAATACCAACATCCACATGAGTGAAATATTTAGGTGTTCACATCGACAGTAAATTCCTTTGAAAATATCACATCCAAAAAAAGAAACACAAAACAGACTGGCTTAAAAATGAAGAAACTATACTGGTTACAGGGAAGAAAATCAAAAATATCATTAGAAAAAGACTGTTATCAAAGCAACATGGATATACGGCATAGAGCTATGGGGCTGCGCTAGTAAATCAAGCGTTCTAAAATCTAAAATCCTCAGAGCCACAGCTGATGCACCATAGCACGTGACAAATCAAACGATACACAACAACCTTGGCATACCAACAGTCCAAGAAGAAATACATCAAAGAAGCAATGAGCACCACGGGAGACTAGGAACAGATATTAAGCTTTCTGCTGTTATTCCTGAACAAGTCGTTGTAATAGGGGGTTGCATTACAACCACTTGTGCAGGAACACAACAGCAGAAGGCGCAAAAGATGCTGGCCATCACACCTGAAATAGGATTTTAGAGGTCTTTCTCATTGAAGGCCTCTCGTCATGTCGGAATAAGAGCAACAACCTTCAAGTTATCTAAATAATATAATAGCTAAATAAAATAATATAGATTGTATTATTTGATTGCTGTTTTAATAAATAAAGAAAGAATTATCACTAGTGTATTAATAGAAAAGTGTTAGAGTTTGAGTTCACACCCATAAAAAAGAGACGTCATCAGAGTCAGAATGAGAGTTTGGCATTAATAAACTGAGAGTATGTTTTTTAAAGTAAATAAATTTAAATACTGATTTAAGAGAATCGAAGAATTTTATTGCTTGAGACAACTTAAATTAATTTTTTTTTATTTAGTATCTTTGTTCAAAGTTAAACTTTAAAATTTTCTGTAAGAAATATATATTAAGAAAACAACTATTTTCATTGGAACAATTATTTTCAATAATGATAATTATTATTTATGTTGGAATTGATTTAAATAGCAGTTCTTAATATTGTATGATATCCAGTGAGATACCATATGTTGAATAGTTAATATTTTGTTTATTAGATAAATAAATATATTACATTTAGAAATAATGTGAGTGAATTGAGATTTAGAAAGAAATATGTATAACAAATCTCACCTACATATATCCATATATAAAGTTTTATTTTTCAGTTTTTTTGTAAAAAAATCACTATTAAATACTTTAAAAATTTTCTGCATTTTTTATACCTCTCCCTATAGATGGGATTGTACGTCCCTTCGGAATGATCTGAGTTAGGGCATTCATTTACGCAGCCAGATAGTACTATGTATGCTTTTAATGATAATTAGTTTTGTCGAATGAACTCTTTATTATACCGTCATAATTCTATAGGGAAAAGCGTTAGTTGCATGATAGAATGCAGATGCTATCTGGAATATTTAAATAATCGGTCTCCGAATTATGGTATACACGTGTGTTTATTGACCATACTTCAGATGAATAACTAATTAGTTATGGTTTAAAAAAATGTTAATTTGTATACTTGGTGTTGATTTATCAATATGGATTGAATTAATATGATTTCTTTTCAATTGGGAAAGTGTATCTATTCTTAGATTCATGTTTAGTAGTTATTTTTAGACAATTATTAATGAAAATAAGCTTTCGTGAGCTACGCAAAATGTTCAAACTCCGACAAAGGTCCATAAGATAATATAAAGGAATACCTACAAAGCATTTAATCATCTGTACAGCGATTTCATAAAGTAATGAATAAATTCATTAAAAATTCAAGGGTCAACTTTGGGAGAAATTTTCAGATGCGTAGAATTTTATTTTGAGTTGCGCGTTTTTTAAAATATAATTAATACATCTAGGGTGCTTCGTGTAGGGGGTATGACTTCATAAAGAGAGAGCACATTTTTTTACATGCCCTACAGTCATAATTACATTAGCTTGAGTATACGTTAGATGAAAAAATGAAGAAAAACGGCTTTTCAATTTGAAAATACCAAAAAATTTTATGGCAATGATTAAGAAATATTTAATGACAATGATTGTTTAAAAAATCAACTAAAACATATGCGGAAATTGTGCATCGAATCGTGCCTGACAATAGCCCTGATGATTAATAAATTCCTTTTGAACATACAATAACTACAGGAGGTAAAAGTTGTATTTCGTGACGATTTCTTGGTTTCAAGTCTCCTAAATTCTCCGGCCTAGTAAAGTATACTTTGGCTTTAAAGTATTCCCACAAAAAATAATCCAGGAGTGTTAAATTTGGCGATATGGCTGGCCATTCAATTAGACGTCTTTTCCCTATCCATCAATTCGGAAACATCTTCTTTAAATAAGTTCGGACAGATGCTGAACAATGGGCAGGTGCGCCACCTTGTTGAAAGAAAAAGTAATTTTTCGGAAGATCAGATTCCTCTACATCTGGATATAAAGTTATTAGTGCAAGAATGAGGTTGCCTCGATGAAGATCTAAATATTTTGCGCCAGTTAGGTTCACTTTAAAGAAATAGGGACCTAGAATTCTCCCGTTGACTATGCCGCATCACGCATTCACTTCCTGGGGATTTTGAGTGTGATATTCTATCGGTAGCTTAATAACAGCAGTTTTCCCTATTGACATTGCCGTTCAAAACAAAGATTGCTCCGTCAGAAGAAAATGATATTTTTTACTAACTTATTATCATTATTGCATAGCTTTTGTATTCGTTCGCGGAACTGATTTCGGTTCCGATAAAAATTAGAATTGATTAGAACTGGTTCCAATCAAAGTCGCCTTCAGACAGTTCATGGACAAGGCATACCTTATAATGATGGTGCTTTGTTTTTTTTCATAATTTTTTTGTACTGGATACACTACCATATTGAAATCAGAAGCCTATTGGTAAAGTGCTGAGTGATGATTTTCTTGTATTACCAACAAAACATTAAGCTGATCGTCTTATGATGGTGAGGGTAGATCAGATTTAGGAAGATCACGAACATGCCCAAACTAGCGGTATTTAGATTCAACATTGCTTGGTATGCTTTGGCTCATGGATTGTCGATCAGGATTGAGTTGATTTGCAATTCAACTACTTCGCCTTGGATGCGTATCCTGTCTCAAAATCCAATCATGCAAAGCACTTTAATTCTTTCTCGTTCAGTTAATGTAACCATTTTTTACAAAATGACAAAGTTACTCAATAAACATTTCAAACACTCTAATAAGACTCGTATTGTTTATTGAAATAACTCCAAAAACCAAAGAAACTATTTAACGAAGTACGATTTCATGCTTTTATCTGACGGAAATGAAAAAAAAAAATATATATATATATATATATATATATATATATATATATATATATATATATATATATATATATATATATATATATATATATATATATATACTACTTCGCCTTGGATGCGTATCCTGTCTCAAAATCCAATCATGCAAAGCACTTTAATTCTTTCTCGTTCAGTTAATGTAACCATTTTTTACAAAATGACAAAGTTACTCAATAAACATTTCAAACACTCTAATAAGACTCGTATTGTTTATTGAAATAACTCCAAAAACCAAAGAAACTATTTAACGAAGTACGATTTCATGCTTTTATCTGACGGAAATGAAAAAAAAAAAAAAAAAAAAATATATATATATATATATATATATATATATATATATATATATATATATATATATATATATATATATATATATATATATATATATATATATATATATATATATATATATATATATATATATATATAGGTCGCTAAGGCTACTGACAGGCTGCCAACGATGCACAATTTGAACAGTTAATTTAGTTTAGTTTATTGCCACTAACTTTAGTATTTTGAAATTACACAATCGCTTTTCCTATTTTTTTATCTAAACCACACCCACGTTAACGTAATTATAACAAGTGTGGCGTATATAAAAAAAGTGTTCCTTCATATTCCATAATATATTTCTATTAAGGGGATTTCCATTAAAGGGATTTCTATTAAAAAGCAATCTATGATGTCATGCATCCTATACGAATCACCTTGTATATATTATATTTCAAAGAATACGTAACTAGAAATAAAATTTGTCGGGTCTCAGAGCTTTTTTCAAAAGATATTCTTTGATTTTTAATGAATTTTTAACAAAAAAAAACGTTTTATACTAGTTATTTATGTATTTTACTTATTTAATAGATTTGTTACTTTTCCGCACTCAACTATACTGACGGAAAAGTAATGTAATCGTTTAAAGAAAAGTGTAAAAAAATTTTTTTCTTTTACTTTTCGTTTTTCCGCCTAAAAACAAAAAAAAGGTTTTTAAAATTTTTTTTCTGTGTGTCGTCGTTTTCGTCGGCATTAAATTTTGCTAGCACGATAACTCAACTAAATCGTGTCGGATCGATCGGGTTTTGACTGACTCTGATCGAGGACGTCTCCCAGATGACACCTATTGATTTTGAGGTGGATAGGACACACCCCATCCTGTCCATGGGTCTATTTGAGACATTTTTTTGTTAGCACGATAACTCAATTAAATCGTGTCCGATCGATCGGGCTTTGACTAATTCTGATCGGAGACGTCTTCCAGATGACATCTATTGACTTTGAGGTGGATAGGACACACTACACCCTGTCCATGGGTCATGAGAAAGCACGATGATGGACTATTTGAGAATTTTTTTTTGTTAATACGATAACTCAACTAAATCGTGTAGGGTCCATCGGGTTTTGACTGATTCTGATCGGGAACGTCTCCCAAATGATACCTATTGATATTGAGCTGGATAGAACACACTCCACTCTGTCCATGGATCATGAGAAAATACGACGGTGGACTATTTGAGAAATTTTTTTGTTAACACGATAACTCAACTTAATCATGTCGTATCGATCGGGTTTTGACTGATTCTGATCGGAGACGTCTCCCAGATGACACCTATTGATTTTGAGGTGGATAGAATACACTCTACCAAGTTCATGGGTCATGAGAAGGCACAATGGTGGACTATTTGACAATTTTTTTTTGTTAGCACGATTACTCAATTAAATCGTGTCGGGTCGATCAAGTTTCGACTGATTCTGATTGGGGATATCTAACAGACGACATCCATTGGAGGTGGATAGGATACACCCCACCCTGTTCATGGGTCATGAGAAAGCACGATTGTGGACAATTTGAAAAAAGTAAAACTGTCGCATAAAACACATTCTGCATTTATGTGTTGGTTTATCCTTTCTCGTCCACTCAATTTTGAGATAGAGATGTTCTACGTGCGTAAAAGTCCGTTTTAAGGTTTTAAAACTGTTTATTTTTAAATAGCATTACCGTAATATGACAACCTGCTTTATTTAGATAAAAGTTTAATGTATTTGAATGGTGCGTTGTCCTCTTTGAACAGATACTTGTAAATATGACCTACATAAACAGTTTGGTCTTACACAGAATCCCAGTGAGGTTTTAAAATTTTGTCAGCATGGGGTTTATATCACTCTATATATTTCTTGTTCCGCATTGTTTGACAATAATTGGGTGTAAGTATTATTTCGATTTATATTAAATCAATATTTTACGAAAGCATTGTATGAACAGATCGATATAAATTTAGGTTGTTTTTTGTCATTTAGTGCATTTTTTAATTCAGTGTATCTAGTTCCTGTTATCAATGATAATACAATTTTATTAAATAAAAGATTATTTGGCTGCGCTATCTGTTTCTTTATTTATCTTATTTAAAAAATATATATGTTACGAGTACTTTGTGGCTTGCGAAAAGTATTCGAGATTAATCTCTACAATTACATATATGAATTTATAAAATTACTCACATCATCACAACAACATAATTATGACCAACAGGTCGACAACAGCTTAATTTTTAGCTAGTAATTCTTACTGATAGAATATCTGTAGATATATTCAGTCACGGTAAATAGATATATTATATATAGACTGTTCTAAAGTTTTAAATATATAGCTCTTACGATTATTTGCAATCTGCAAGTTCTTCCTCAATGACAATAGGGCTAATAACTTTATCCAGTACAATTACAGAACTTTTGAGGTTACTGCCTGCTACAAAAACCAACTTTCGTCCTTGAATAAGATATTTTTATGAAATTATTATTTTCGTTGGCCTTCTGCTTCATACAGTTACAAAACTCTATCAGTTTTGTTAACAATCTTTCAATAAGGATGTTCGATTTTTAAACGTAAATAAAACAAGTTGTGTGTGAGATGTTCACTCATTTTTTCTAAAGTACAGAAATAAGGAGTTTATACTCCAACTCATCTGCAAATGTCTTATATAATAAGGACTATACAAATTAGGCAAAGACAGCTATTCTCCTGGCTATATGCCAAACGCCGAGCACTGAATTATATGACAACATTTGTCGTATTTTTGTCTAATAGAGTTAGCACTAAAAATACAAAGTGTCACCTATCTCAGGATATCGTTAACTGCAGACCGGTTTCGACCTTTCCATCTTGGGTCTCGGTGGAACGTAACAACGTCTACTAGATGTGAACTTCATCTGTCGAAGGTATACTCGTTTACACTGCACTGACGAGAATTTTCCGGAAAAATTTCTCGAAAATATTTTAAATATATTTTTCATTATGATTATGATTGTATATATCAATGATATAGTCTACAATTTAAAAAAATATATATGTATTTATCCTGAATGAGAAGCAATACATGCGAATTTTTAATGCCTTTAGACTGTGTTGTTTAGACTGTGTTTTCGTTGTACTCTGAATTTAAGGACTATCATTTTTTAATAAAAAAATATGCCTAATATGTTATATGTTATTTATTAATTAATATGAAAAAGAACATGCGAAAGATTTTAAATGCTCGCAAACTGAAAGAATTATCTTTTGCAAAAAAATCCTTTTTCTTGTAATAATTCCTTACATAACTTATATAAACTGTTATATTAATTCATACAGTTTTTTTCTCAGGTATAACCTATGGAGCATATATTATGGATAGTGTGCATGACACATTAACATTTCATGAGATTTTAATAGCTATGCATGTTTTTAATAAAATGAAGATTATATCTATGTAATAATTCCAACATTGTAGTTAAAATCGATAATCAGTTGATGAAATTGCAAATTGAACAAAAAAACGTTTTATGTGAGTTATTTATTTTACTAATTTAATCGATTTGTTTTTAAATAGCGTTACTGTCATATGACCACCCACCTTATTTAGATAAAAGTTTAATCTATCTGAGTGGCATCTTGTCCTCTTTGAACAGATACTTGTAGATATGATCTACATAAATATTTTGGTCTTACATAGAATCTCCCAGTGAGGTTTTAAAATTTTGTCAGTATGGGGTTTATATCGTTCTATATATTTCTTGCTCTGCATTGTTTGACAGCATTGGGTGTAAGTATTATTTTAATTTATATTAAATTATATAAAAACACTAGGAAAAATTAATGGACTCTAATGGCATGTTCTATATACATGTAAAGCTATTTTATATGTAACATACTACATATTTTATAGACAGCAATGTAACGAGATATTAAATATGATTTTGGTCAAGGGTAGTCATGGATTTTATAGTAATTGCTACAGCTATTATTGTGTTTTTATGTCAATAATTTTTTAATTGTCAAACTTTGTCAAGCAGAGCAAATTTACATGATCGAAGCCTATTTTAGAACGAGTGTGCTAGCTAATTGAATTCGGGGATAATGTAATAAACAATTTTCTAAGTCACTGTGATGAACTAAATTTGCAGTATTAGTCACTACCTATTTTGTTTTAATGTTGTTTCTAAAATATTTTGTTGATTTCTGAACTTTGTTGATTAAAGCCTACTATTATAAGGGCTAATTTCATTATAATTTAATCAACAAAATGTATATATTGTCAAATGGAAAATTTACTTAAATCTAACATACTTAAGACTATTCCGAATTCTTCAACTGTGGCAACAGAATGGACTCGTGAAAACTTCATTCCATTTGCTGGAAATCTGGGAAGTGATGCCAAACTAAAGATTCTCAGAAATAATAAGTTATGCAATATATGAGCGTATTATAAAATGTACAAACTATAAGGAAGCTCTTGAAATTTATTGTCCATGCAAGATATCGAAGAGAACAAGAAAACAACAGCTAAGAGAATCAACTTTGCAATATTTCGCGGCCTTAAATTTACAAATCAAATATTGTAACCTTTAAATTGCAACTGCAGATAAAAATAGAGACTATTTCATAGCCGAAATGTCCGTAAGTGGCATTTCCTTTCCTTGAATTAGACAGCGTCTTCTACAAAATAGTTCCTTAAAGCTTCAAGAGGCGAGTACTCAAATTCCAGCTCTGGTATCTGGACAAAACATTCAGAACTCTACGGTCTACGTATTGGCCTTTTAAATTCTACAAAAAATAGTATGGAGGGATCCACTGTTGATAAAGAATGATCTACAAGAGCTGCAATTAATTTTGTTAGTGTTGTTTTTTTCAAAAAATAAAACCCTCCACAGGTAGGATTCGACATCTGTCCTGGATCGGAACCGAATGACATACAGCTGTTTCGAACTTATTAGTTCTCATCAGTGACGTACACGGTACGCCGATCCAGGACAAATACCGAATGAACTCTATGGGGTATACATCTTTATCGATACGATCTCTGTCAGTAACATATAAGTCGAAAATCGAGAAAGGGGTCGAGGATCGCTTCAAGGTATAATTCAATACCTGGCGGGGATTTAGCCCGAAGAGTAGTTGTTTCCTAGAGCGATTATGTAATGGATTTGCTATTCTGGAGCTGCTTTGATAACCGCTTGGCGGTTTGGTGGTTCCTTTCTCGATTTCCGACTTATATGTTACTGACAGAGATCGTATCGATAAATATGTATACCCCATAGAGTTTATTCGGCATTTGTCCTGGATCGACGTACCGTGTACGGCACTGATGAGAACTAATAAATTCGAAACAGCTGTATGTCGTTCGGTTCCGATCCGGGACAGATGTCGAATCCTACCTGTGGAGGGTTTTATTTTTTGAAACCTTATCTGATCGTGCAGAAACACGAGAAAGGGGTCGAGGATCGCTTCAAGGTATAATTCAATGCTGACGGGGCTTTAGACCGAGGAGTAGTCGTTTCCTAGAGCGATTATGTAATTGCTTTGCTATTCGGGAGCCACTTTGATAACCGCTTGGCGGTTTGGTGGTTCCTTTCTCGATTTCCGACTTATATGTTACTGACAGAGATCGTATCGATAAAGATCTACCCCATAGAATTCATTCGGCATTTGTCCTGGATCGGCGTACCGTGTATGGCACTGATGAGAACTAATAAATTCGAAACAGCTGTATGTCGTTCGGTTCCGATCCGGAACAGATGTCGAATCCTACCTGTGGAGGGTTTTATTTTTTGAAACCTTATCTGATCGTGCAGAAACACGAGAAAGGGGTCGAGGATCGCTTCAAGGTATAATTCAATGCCTGGCGGGGCTTTAGCCCGAGGAGTAGTTGTTTCCTAGAGAGATTATGTAATCGCTTTGCTATTCAGGAGCTACTTTGATAACCGCTTGGCGGTTTGGTGGTTCCTTTCTCGATTTCCGACTTATATGTTAGTGTTTTTTTTTGCGGAAGAAAGAAACATATTCGTTGTATTTGCTCTGCTAAGAATTCCAGATGAAATGATTGTGAGAAAATTGTTACACATTCAGTAGTTATTATTCATGCCATTTTTAAACGAAATGAAAATGAGATTACCTTTGTTGTTTGGTATCTATTAGCTTCTGCCTGTGTCACGAAATTGCGCTTGGAATATGTCTAATTATTGCAAGCAAGAAGTTCGACATAAATCCATATAAGATGCAATTATGTCAAATATTTTGCTGACAGATCACGTGCGATGTTTTGAGTTTACCAGTGATTTGTTACTAATATTGTAATATCAATAGTTAGTTTAATTTTGATATCTTGGTAATTAAAACGTATTTGTTTTAAAAATTGTAGTTAATGATTACTTTACTATGCCAATTAACAATATACTCCTAAAAATAATTTAACGAAGAAAACTTGTTACATATTGAAACGTCCATTCTTTTTTAGAATTTTCTACAGAGGCTTAGATTTTTAATTGTATCAGGATCTTAATTGTATAATTAGTTTTCAGAGGATGCAATAGTGGAGACGCACAATGGAAAAATACAAGGTCGAGTTGTAAAAACATTCCATAATACAACCTTTTACGCCTTCCAAGAAATACCATACGCAGCACCACCTGTAGGAGCTTTAAGACTTAAGGTAGTAAAGCATTTAAGAATAAAACGTTTAGAATCATTAAATGGCGATAAATTAATCTATTAGTGGACAGAATTTGGTAATACATTATTTGATATTCTGCAATTGTTATTTTTCTGCTGTTTTGATATTTCCATAAGTATCGGGTTGTCCAAAAAGTTCGCTCGGTTTTTTCATAAGTATTTATTATTAACACCATAGTTACATATTACAAATTATTTTCGTAAACTGTTATCCATGGAGCGGAGTAGGTGAAAATCCGAGGGCGCGAGGTCTGGAGAATATGGTGGATGGGGCAAAACATCCCACTCTAACTCCAACAATTTTCTCCGGGTCTGCAGAGAAGTATGAGGTCGAGCGTTGGCGTGATGGAAGATAACCTTTTTGCGACTTACAAGTTTTGGGCGCTTTTCCTTCATGGCTTGGCCCAATTTTTGTAGTTGTTCACAGTAAACGTCCGAATTTATTGTTTCGTTCCTCGAGAGTAGCTCAAAATAAATGATACCGTCGAAATCATACTAGACGGACAACAAAACTTTCCAAGGGTAAAGTCCTGCCTTTGGTGTGGATTGAGAAGGTTCACCGGACTTTCTCCACGATTTTTTTCAACTGACGCTCTCGTAAATGATCCACTTTTCATCTTCAGTAACCATATTTCTCAGAAAGAGATCGCTACGTTGACGAATCCTTAACATATCGCAGATGTTGATGCGATCCATTTCATTGGATTCGCTGAGTTTGTGAGGAACCCAAACATCGAGTCTACTGGCAAACCCAAGTTTTTTAAGGTCATTCTGTACACTAGATTTTGACGTTTTGATCTTTTCTGCAAGCTCACGTATGGTTTGGCGAAGATTTGCCTCAACTAAGGCTGGTAAATGCTCGGGAACGACGTTTTTAGGTCGGCCTGACCTTGGGGCGTCAGTGAGGGAAAAATCGCCAGATCGAAATCTCTTGAACCATTTTTCACACGTTCGATCTTGAATAACATTTTTGCCGTACACAGAACACAATATATGGCAAGTTTCAGCGGCTCTTTGGCCCTTTTAGAAATAACAAAATCACGTGCCTAAAATACTCGGTTTCACTCATTTTCAATTAAGCTCACACACAACAATAATAAAACAAGTTCACGAGTATAACGGCAGCAAACAACAGTTAAATATCAGGGTTAAATATGAAGGAAATCTTCAAGGCTGCAGCTGTGCGCATGACATCATAAGCCGTTTCGTAGGTAGCTAACTCGTAAACCGAGCGAACTTTTTGGATAACCCAATAATATGTGGTTCACACAATCATAGTATATTGATTACACGTTTGTTCGAGTTAATTTATAAAGGGGGTTACACACCTTCCGTTTATCTGTGCAGTTATCTGTCGTAAATAACTGTGAGAAAATCTGTATATTGTGTGAAAATCTGAACTGAAAGTGTGTGGGCTAAGTTCAATTTTCGCCTTAGTTCCGTCCAATTTTTCTTCAGTTTTATCTTTACTTTCGAGAGATTTGGTTCAAAAAACGTTAAAAATAAATAAAGTTCAATGGGTGACAGATAATAAGAGCCCCAGTTTGTTGTATAATTGCAGCTCTGTTACTAGAAGAAGGGAAAACGTCGTGAACGTTGGGGCAAACATTGGTATAAACGCCAAAAGCGCATCATGTACATAAACAGGACGTCAACATAACAAACTATACGATAAACTGCATAAACTGTGCAGATTGTCGTTGAAAAAGGGGGTCCAAATGCACAGATTTTTAATTTGTGTAAATACCGGTTCAAACTGTGCAGTTCACGCAGTTTACCGCTCAAACATGACGTCACACCCGATAAACTGCACATATAAACGGAAGGTGTGTAACCCCCTTTAACAGATGTTGTAAAGATTTGCTCTGGCAAATTTGTTTGTAGCCACCGACTCCAGTGAGCAACTGGGACGGAGTTCTAGATACTACAAAGAATACTAAAATATGTTACCAGTTCGGAGGAGCCAACGAAATGGAAAGCGAGGATTGTTTACATCTTAATGTGTACACGCCTGTGGTAAAATGTGGTGTAGTATATATTTGTAGCATTCAAACTAGGAGTTATTTTTTCAGACTCCAGACTCCGATGAAAAATTGCCTGTACTATTTTTTATTCACGGGGGAGGTTTTATAGGTGGTGATGCTGTCTACAACTCGATGGGACCAGAATTCTTCATGGATACAAAAAAAATTGTGGTGGTTACAGTTCATTATCGTCTTGGAGTTTTCGGTAATGCTCTTGATTGTTAGTTTTCTTTAGATTCAGATAAAAAACTAAATAATTTTATTATTTTGGTCCATAGAGGAAGGTTTGAATTTCAATCAAATAGTTAATACATAAACTATATAGTCGCAACATAATTGTGCTTTATTTACATTCAATCATATTATACTGATCATCAAATGCAATACTAGACTATCAGAACAACTGGTATGTATACATTTAAATGACAATATGTATATATTCAGCGTTAATCAATAAAATTTGTTTAAAATAATAATATCTACAAAGAAAATAAATTAAATCCAATATAGTGGGCAATATTTTAAATGAAAGTATCAAATATTTGAAAAATGAGATTGGCTATAAGGAACGTGAATTCTAGTTTTCGAATGAATTGAATATTATCAATAAAATGAAAAAAAAAATCTCATGAAATATCATTATATAAGTAGATTGTATCATGGAGGAAACTCAGCAGTGCCGGTTGTAGGTAATTAGATTCACATAATAATTAGAATTTTAGAAACAAAAGAAACGGTAATTATTTAGATAATGCCAAATTTCCTTGAACAAAAATTATTCTCCTGTTTTTATAATTCTAAAAATTTATTAGCTCCCGTTATTCTCAAATAATAGAAAGGCACAAATAACTTTGTTCCTAATAAATCGACTATGTTTTTGTCTTCTAGGATTTTTATCTACTGAGGACGATGTCATTCCTGGAAACTACGGCTTGAAGGATCAACTATTTGCTTTGCAGTGGGTCCAAAAAAATATTCACCTCTTTGGCGGAGACCCTGAAAAAGTTACCATAGATGGTCAAAGTGCTGGGTCTGCTTCGGTATCTTATCAAGTCTTAAGCAAAAAGGCTGCAGGTAACACAGCGATTCTATATATTAGAGATATATTCCTATGTATTTTTAAAATCTGTATCTTAAATAAGAAGTACTACAATAATAGGAAGAATTATTTTTATTAGAGATTCGATAAAAAAACAAATTGGGAAAGCCTGCATACTTCATCAGAAAAGAATGTTGCTTAAAAAACTATGATCCACATTCATGATAAACCATTGTAAAGGGTCTTTCAGTAAGGACGCTTGATTTTTAAACGTAAATAAAACAAGTTATATGTGAGATATCTACTAATTTTTATTTGAAAGGATATTTTATGGCTTTAAGTATGAAATATAACGTCGTTCAAATATCCGCCACGGCTTTTGGTGGCATGTATTCGGGAGGTCCAATTTTCGATGATTTTGTCGCATAAATCTGGGGAATGTGTTGGATGGCTTTCGTTATGTTGATTTTGAGGACATCAATTGTTTGTGGTTTATTCGCATAGATCTGCGATTTAAGATAGCTCCAAAGGAAGAAGTCTAAAGGCGTACCATCACACGATCTCGATGGCCAGTTCACGTCACCGCTGCGCGAGATAACCATGTCCTTAAATCGCTCATGTAAAATGTCCATCGTGGCATGCGCGGTGTGGCACGTAGCGCCATCTTGTTGGAACCATATGTCGTCGGTATCCATATCATCCAGTTTGGACCACAAGTTATAATCGATCTGTAGTGCTCGCCGTTGACGGTTATGGCAATGACAATTTCGTTAGGGAAGAAGTACGGACCGATAATTCAGCCAGGCCAAAATCCGCACCAAACAGTGACTTTCTCGGGATGCATTTGGTGTTAGTGTATCTCGTGTGAATTGGTATCGTCCCAAATCCGACAATTTTGCTTATCCATTCATCCAAAAATGGGCCACGTCGCTAAGGATGATTTTCTTGGCGAAATTTGAGTCAACTTTCAACTGCTCTAGAACCCAATCAGCGAACACACGGCGTTGTCTATGGATGTTTATCTTAAGTTTCTAGGTCAGTTGGATTTTATACGGGTGCAGACCAAAGTCCCGACGCAGAATTCGTCAAGTTGAAGTCGCAGAAAGGCCAAGTTCTTGTGAACGACGAGAAATTGACTACCTCGTATTTTCTCGTACACTTTCACGCACAACAGCTATGTTTTCAGTAGACCTTGAGTTTCGGTGACGTACGGGTGTTGGCTGATTAATTTATCAAACCAGTTGACTCGAATTTGCACCAAACGTGGAATAGTCGACGCGGTGGGACGGTTGTGGTGAGATTAAAAGTCAGGTAATGGGTGGAACGTCTCTCGAACATATCACTGATTTTGAGAATAATTTTTTTTTGATTTAAACACTTTGTTGAACGCTTTTGAACTTTCCACGGTGATTTGCCATACACTACTGAACAATTCACAATAAGTTTGACAGATGTTACTTTAACAGCATGACCACTATAACCTAACGAATTTCGAGAGTCTGTATTGAAAGTCCCTATATATACATTGGAACCTTTATTCTCTGTAATAAGAAATTTAAGTGAAAAATATCTACCTTATTTTTCTAGGATTATTCAGGGGTGCTATATTTGAAAGCGGTACGGTCCTAACTACCTGGTCCTACCAAAGATATGCTAAGAATATTGCTTATCAAACAGGCACAGCTCTCGATAGTTCTTTTACAAAGAAAAATAGCTCAGAAGAGCTACTCGCTCTCTTGCAAAGTGTTTCTGCTGAAGATCTGAAACGGCAGGCGGCATCCAACAAAGTTTCGGTAAATATTCATATTACTTAATTTTCTCAAAAAATAAAACTCGCCAAAGGGAGGATTCGACATCTGTCCCGGATTGGAATCGAACGACATACAGCTGTTTCGAACTTATTAGTTCTCATCAGTGCTGTACACGGTACGCTGATCCAGGACAAATGCCTAATGAACTCTATGGAGTATACATTTTTATCGATACGATCTCTGTCAGTAACATTACTTTACTTTACTTTACTTTACTTAACATTTAACATTTAACATTACTTTACTTTACTTAAAATTACTTAATTTATTAATAATAATATTAATTAATATTAATTATATTATTAATAATTCATGAATAATAATTTTAATTAAATTAGATACATATTAGTCTCCAAACAGATGAAAAATACTTATTGTACAAGAACAATAATAAATAATCTAATTTCAAAAGAGGAAAAAGTTTAAATGTGGACGAATATACACAATTGCACTAAAGCCATCTATCAGCAAGATGTCAAAGATGACTCTAGTGCTATCAAACACATTCATATACAAAGTGGTAGACCTGCCGCCTAATTTCTCAGGACATCAGGCATCGAATACGCTGCATTAACATTTCCCAATAGGGATGAAATCGCTATATTTAGTTCTGAAAAGTTTGGTTGGTATGATCGGTGATAAGCAAGATTGTCTTTTAGGTACCCTCAAATCACATAAATGCAGGATATACTTTTGCTCCGGTAGTGGAAAAGGTTGACGATGGTTTTTTCACAGAGTTCCCGTATGAAGCCCTCGACAAGGGGGAAATTAACAAAGTACAATTGCTAATCGGGTTGAACTCGGAGGAAACTATAGCACAAGCAGGCAGTGACTATCATTTCTTTTTAATTTTAGAGCAAATTCGCGATCACACCCGATTTTTGTTCTAGATTTAAATGGAGTGAAGGACATGATGACCAACTACGACAATGATCTTTCTCTCATCATTAATGATGATTTTCATATAGAAAACGATACTTTACAAGCTGTAATCGGAGAGAGTTTGAGGCAAATTTATACCGATGGTCTTTTCGAAGATGATTTAGGTTCATCAATTAGGGTAAGTCGTTAACTCGTGGAAGTAAATTGTATCTAATAAATACCTTTTTCTAGTTTTTGAGCGACTGCAGATACACGACAAGCATAATAAAATATGCCCACTTGGTCTCCCGAGTCACGGACGTTTATTTTTATCAATTCTCTTACGATGGGGAACTCGGAAATAGCAACATACATATTGATGGTAAGTCGATATAAGAACCAGATATGAGTACATTGCATTATCCTGTTTGATTTCCATAAAAATATATGAAGACTTCTATTACTACATAAATTAATTAATCGTTTTTCACCGCTCAATTTTTTTTCGCTATAGTTTTAATAGCTGTCATTCATTTCTCTAGATTAGACTACTGCTCGCAAATAGTAAGGAATGTAGGTTGTAGCACAATTAGCGAAATGCGTAGGTTATCACAAGATAGGAGAAGCTGGAGGTTAGGGTCCAACCAGTCTTAGGACTGATGACCTCATGATGATGATGATGATTCATTTCTCAATATATTGAATATTGTGAGAATTAAATTCAGTACTCAACGCATGCCTAATAAATGGTAGGAGCTCAATCTGCATCTGCAACTTGAATGGGTGACCTGTTCATTATATGCAATAATACGATTACCATCGGTGTGCCAATGTTCGTTACTATGTATAACCTTTCCCTTCTCAGTCTTATACTTTAGGGGAAGGAGGTTGATCTGTCGAAGGGGATGCCCAAACTTTTTTACATATGTATTTATATCAGATATTTGTAATTATGTCTCTGATTATCTGCGATCTTCTAAGTATTTATTTTAATCTGTTTTCTCAATCCTCTTATGGTAATTAGGCAGATATAACTTACCTTTTAACCCTCGGCCGGTCGCGTCCCTTCCCATGACACCCAACGGTCGCGCGTTGAACAAAGTGCAACGCCAAAAAAAAGTGATTATTTAGCGATCTTCTTCTTTCGAATTAATGTAAGCAACAAGGTAAATGGTAAATGGGGAGAACACGAGAGGAGTTTTTGGATCTGGTTTTACCTTTCTTCTTTGGCAACTTGTCCCATTTAGCATTTTGTCATTTCCGACATAAAAAAACAAGGATTCTCATGTTCGACGATTTCATCACCAGGCTGTTCTGACTCACTGAAGTGATTCTCAAGTTCAAATTTCTCCATCTTCACTTAGGTCACTTTCATTATCAATTGCATCATGTTCTTCGTCTGATAACTCTTGAAGAATTGCAGAGGCATCGTCTAAACTAATTGTTTCCCCACCGGCCCTATCACAAAAGCACAATAAAAAACAAAAAAGAGTAGAAATCAAAAATAAAAACTCACATGGGTGGTCGCGGGTAGCACAAAATAGAATAAACGCTCAAAGTGACAAAAACTCCCGCGAGCTGTCTACGAAGCTAAACCACTTCTCAACCAAATTGCGACCAACGCGATGGGGAAAAAGTCGGCCGGAAAACGTTACCTGTTTCAGGAAGGTTTGACTAACAAATACTTCAATTGTAAGGAAACCCATCACCAAGCTAAAAATAGAACGGCGAAAGCGAAAAATGTGGCACTGAGTGCAACAACGCGACCGGCCGAGTGTATAACTTCACATAAAAAGTCCAAGTAGAGTTGAGTTTGTACCTCCTGGTGGCCTTACCTCCTGGTGGCCTTACTTATTCTATTTGACAGATTCATGTATCTGCGAATACTCCATGAATGGAATTTCTTGCAATAAGTTGAAAATGAAGAGGGACCTGAATTTGTTGGGTATAATTTGCTAATAATCGGAAAGATAACTATTTAGGTTGCTATTTTCATTACAAGACCTCAAAAATGTAGGTAAAAAATCGATGGCCATGATAAACTCCTATTTGAAAAACAGACTAACCCCAATATTGAGGGTGCTGTAATATTTTTCAGTTGGAAACCCATCAGGTGAAGTTTAGCATTTCTCTTTGAGAACGGGTATGTTTGTCCCTGTCTCTATGTGTAACATTCTCCTTCGAAATCTGAATTTAGACTTTTAAATGTCAATTGTGGCATTTACCAAAGATATATGACATAACATATTCTTAATATTTGGAATTTTTTGTGGAAATAGAACAGGAAAATATGTGAAAGTTATTCCTTACCTTTGGGGCATGCGTTATAACAAGATGTTGATTCAGGTGCTGAAAGTGTGGCGCATTCAGCAGAATTGCAATATTTATGGAGAAATGGAAGGAATGACAATGTAGATCTATTTCCAGAAGGGGATGTTCTAACCCATAAACGCCTTGTTGAATTATGGACCAATTTTGTCACAGAATTGTAAGTTAGAAAATAATAACATTTTCAAATTCCTCACTAATAGTTTATATATCCATATGGTGCATTTATTAATATCGTTTTAATGAGTTTTAAAATGTTATATTACGTAAATTAAGTACATAAATATTTTAGGAATCCCACCCCTGAGGCCAATGAACTTTTAAATAATATAACATGGCCGTTGTTTCTACACGATGATCATCAGTATGTGGATATCCGTGCCGAACTAGAAGTAAAAACGAATCCGAAGGGGGACGTGTTTCCAAAATGGGACAGCATTTATCAAAAATATGGCATTCGTCCGTTTGACACATACTGAAACCACCGATTCTTTCATATGGTATTCTCAAAGGGACAATGAGTATAGAAATTTGTTTTTGTTTGATTTACAAATATTTATTTTTAGCAGAACATTGTATAAAACTGTAAAAATACATATAAAATAGAAAATAAAATGCATGAAAATTGAATATCCGCCTTTTAAATCCAAAACAAAACACTTCAAAGAGGTACTTATATGAAGTACTCATTATTAGATTTATATCGAAATGTGGTGAAATTGGTAAACAGAATTGCTGTAATAGTCAACATTCTGCTGGATAAATATGTTATGCTAATTAATGCATGTTATTCGTTACAATTCGTGGTAGCAATATTATTCAATCTCTGATTGTTTTCAGAAAACAATAATGCATGTTCACGGTAGAATACAGTGTCGTATTGCATGAACTTTTCAAAATATCACCTTTTTTGTGTTCTAAGAAATACCGTATGCATCACTACTTGTCGGATAGTTTAAATTCAGGGTGTGGTAAACGATTAAATAAACAAATCTTTTATGTTATAGTAAGTTTCATCTTTAAAGCTTCCATAATGAACGTGCAATCAATATAGGGTGTCTCAGGTGGAACTATAGGATTTGAATTACACGCCATTTGTGTTCTCTGGTTAACAGTTCAATAACGAATAGTCTGTGTACAATTGATTTATGAAAGTGAACGAACACTTACAGTTGCATTAAGAAAAATTCACACAAAGTTCAGTAAATCATTAATAAACAAATAAACAATAAATTTTAAGAGACGGGTTCTGTTATTGATAAGGCAACACCAATATATCGTGGTCGGTAAGATGAAAATATTGCTGCAGTTAGAGAAAGTGTAGAGTGAAGAGTATCCGAACACACTAATTCTACGTCGTGCACAACAATTGAATCTATCAAGAGCCACCACGCATCGGATTTTAAACAAAGTTTTGTTCAGCGATAAACTACATTTTCTTGATGGATATGTCAGCAAACAAAATTTTCGAATTTGGTGTGCTGAAAATCTACATACTGTTCACGAAAAAGAAATGCTTCCACAGAGATGCACAGTTTAGGACTCATTTTGGAGTGGTGGAGTAATTGGGCCATACTTCTTTGAAGTTAAAACTAGTAATGCTATCATAGTAAATAGGGAACGTTATCGTGATATGTCAAATAATTTCTGTTTCCACCAAATTGATGATTCTGATTTGAACATGCGGTTTTAGCATGATGGTGCAATGTATCATACAGCACGTGTAACCATAACTCTAATACATACAAAATTTCCTGATCATGTTGTCTCGCGCAATGCCGACATCAATTGACCTGCAAGATCATTTGATTTAACACCACTGCACATTTTTCTTTGGGGTTATGTCAAGGGAAAAGTGTCACCCAGCCAGCAACAGGCAATGACCTTAAAGCAAATATGCAACGCGTTCATGTGGAGAATAGTATATAGCAACAGTTAGCAAATAGTGTCGTCATGTTGGTAAATTTTTCAATTACAACAATTTCTGGCCGAACGGTTTATGGACTATCTTTTTCATAATGACATATTGGTAATAAATCTGTAGAAGAAAAGTAATGTTAATCATATTGATTACCTGTTAAATACAGTTTTTAATACATCATCATTACTCACATCAACAATAAATAATTTTAATATGAGGTGAATCTATGTAAACTACCATAACTCTAATAGTTTTATTATCTTAATAAACAGAAATACATTTCTTTAAATAAGAAAAAATACAAACACGAAATATGAGGTAATTTAGATACAACGGATCAGCAGAAAATAACAAATAGTAATCTATTATTTTCTTGTATTTTATCAGTTTAATAACAATAGGAAAGTTAATAATAAAATAATAAAAGTGATAATTAAGACCTAAACTTGGCTTAGATACAACGCATATGAAAATTATATTATGATATACTAAGAGAATACAATATTGTTTAACGCTACACTAATAAAAGTGCACCACTTTGATCCAAGACCACTACACGAATGGGTGATCAATGGCATTCTCCTGTAGAGGTGGCCGCGACAACGTAAATTGTACTTTGGTCTGGGGTGGCGAAATGGATCCAGTATTCACTAGTCAGGTATGTCGTTATCTGCTATCATTCGAGTCCCAATGAGAATTTGGCATATTTCCCTAAGAATGGGTGTATTTTGCTTTGTCTCCATAAAAAGAAAAGGAAACAGGAGACAGGAGACAGCGTTTTCCACGAACAACTACTAAAGTTTATATATGATTTCGACGCGCGTTTCGTCAAGCAAGTTGGCATTATCGGAGGTAATTAAAACTTTTGAAAACTTTTTTGGTGCTGCATCGTAGACACCAGCCTCTTAAAAGGATTTGTTTCTGTTTATAATCGTTCCCTCTCCATCTTGAGGTTTTTGGGAAAGGAAGTAAATTTTCAAACTTGCCAAAAGAAATGATTAGGTGCCAAAAGAAATTATAATTAAAAAAAAAATTATGTTTAAATACCACACTGTGTAAAGGATGTAAACATACGAGTAAATGTTTTAATTTTTAATATAATAAATATTTTAATTACCTACACGTAATTGATAAGATAGTACTTAAAGAGTTTTGTTTGCCGAGGAAGTGATGTAATCTAATCTAACCTGTCATTATTCGCTACCTATCAACATTTTAGTGTTTAGAATGACGTATATAAGGAAAGATATGCAAATATTATAGATTAAAAACAAGAGATATAGCAAGAATGAAAAAATAATGAGTGCATTATTTTTTCATTCTAATGTTTTATTTCATTCATCACATGCCTGCATAATAATATGTAGAGGGGCACTTTTTAAATTTTGAGCTTAATAATAAAAAAACATTAATCTGTCATGAAAATTACTTCCTCATTATATATATATATATATATATATATATATATATATATATATATATATATATATATATATATATATATATATATATATATATACCGGGTGTATCAAGACAAACGCCTCAGCCTATAACTTTTTAATTAACGATGCTAGAAACGCCATTTTCTGGGTTTCGGTGTTAAAGTAGGTTTTTTACAAGCTCTGCATATAATATGTAACATGTCGCTTCCGGAAGTGACCGGAAGTTATATCAACTTTTTTATTTTAAATGGAACACCCTGTATATTTTTACATTATTAGATGGCACACTTCATTCTGAATCCATTGATATAATATTGTTTATGGTTACTGTCAACGGTTAGCAAAATACATAGCTTTATGTACTATACTGCGGTAATAACTAATAAATATAGTACACTATAGTCTAAGAGGGTCTATGACTACAATTTTAACACAATAGTTACAAATGACGCTAGTTTGACAATTCTGTTTAAACTGACCTTTCTGTTTATTGTCACAAAGTAAACGAATAGAATTAATTTAAAAATCTTTCGGAATAATGGATGATGAAAAATTATAGTTCTATCAGATATGTTGGAAGTGTACTATGCTTCAAATAAAAATAGTGGTGAGGCCTTAAGAAGGTATGTTGAAAAATTTCCTAATAGACAAGTCCCATCTAGAAGAAAATTTAGTCATTTACATGAGAAATTTAGAAGAACTATTTCACTGAAGAAAATTAAAAAGGAATATCCAACAATAGCAAATGAAATGAAACAGTTGGATGTTTTACTAGCAATTGAGGAAAATCCTCAAACTTCAACTCGACAAATTGGAAATAATTTAAATATGTCGCATTCAATGGTGCACAGAATATTAAGAAAGCATAAAATGCGGCCTTTCAAATCTAATTTAAATCAACATCTACAGGAAGTTGATGCTCCTAAAAGAATTCATTTTTGTAATATTTTTCTGCAAAGGGTAAATGACGATTATTTATTTTTAAATAACATACTATGGTCGGATGAAAGTACTTTTTGTAACAATGGTATTTTTAATAGGAATGTTCATTACTACTGGAGTGATGAGAATCCCAGACACACTAGAACTACAAATTTTCAGCAGCGTTTCAGTGTAAATGTTTGGTGCGGGATGAAAGGAAATAAAATAATAGGGTCTCACATTTTTAATGAACATTTAAATGCTATTATTTATAATGAATTTTTCCATCAAGACGGGGCCCCTAGCTATAATGCCCGTATAAATGTAAACTATTTAAATGGGCAATTTGGGGAAAACTGGATCGGAACGAATGGCCCAACAATATGGCCAGCTAGGTCACCTGATCTCAACCCATCAGATTTTTTATGGGGCCGTTTAAAGGATCTGGTATACCTAACAATTCCGCAAAACCTTGAAGACCTAAAGCAAAGGATTAGAGTGGCTGTTGACAACATATCACCTCAATTTGTCCAAAATACCGTAAATGGTGTAATACGAAGGTGTCAGTTATGCATTGAAAATGAAGGTTGTCAATTTGAACAATATTTAAATTGATAAATTAATAAATACTAACAGATTTTGAACTATCAGGTACATTATTATTCGTTGGTTTTCTTAATGAAACGTTTTATTTGTTTTTTCTAGATTCCTTGAATTATTTTTGTTATTGCTTTGTTGGTTTTGCTGCTGTTTTTCATTAAATAGTTTTGTTTATACCCAGATATTCTTATTTTATTTACCGTCATTCTCAAACTATTAACATACATTCTTCTACAAAAAAATGTGGTATTATAATGATATTCATTATTCAAGATGTCTCACAGCTCCCTAGTGCTACAATGTAATGCAATGTACAAAGGTCTGTATTTTACTAACCGTTGACAGTAAGCACAAATAATATTATATCAATGGATTCAGAATAAAGTGTGCCATCTAATACCGTAAAAATATACAGGGTGTTCCATTTAAAATAAAAAGGTTGATATAACTTCCGGTCACTTCCGGAAGCGACATGTTATATATTATATGCAGAGCTTGCAAAAAACATACTTTAACACCGAAGTCTAAGAAATGGCGTTTCTAGCGTCGATAATTAAAATGTTATAGGCTGGGGCATTTTTCTTGATACACCCGGTATATATATATATATATATATATATATATATATATATATATATATATATATATATATATATATATATATATATATATATATATTTATATACTTTTGCATGCGTTCGAACCATTTGTCAAAGCATTTTCTCTATTACGTTTGAGATATCTCCAAAACATCAATGGCTTCTTCTGCCGACGAAAATCGTCCATGCAATTTATTTTTGACGTTTGGGAACAAAAATAAGTCATTGGGTGCCAAATCAGGACTGTACGGTAGATGGATGACCCAATAATTCGATTTTTTGAATGTTCAAACAGTCGGTTGTTAGACGGGATGTGTGAAAGCTCGCATTGTCATGATGATGAATGATCCGACGGCGTTTGCATCCTTATTTATTACCTTGTCCTTATTTCACCGAAGACTTCCGGCAAACAAATGGTTATGTACCATTCAGAATTGACTATTTTACGTTCCTCTAAGGCACTGTTGCCACCTGAACAGGTTTTACGAAAAAACAGGCTACCATTTGTTTCGAAGTGGTTCGAGCGCGAACAACTTTTGTTGGATTTGGTTCATCTGGAAACATCCATAGAGTCGACTGCTGCTTACTTTCCAGCTCATATGCATAGGTCCATGATTACGTCACCTATTACAATGTTATATACGCCTTTTGAAGTACCGCCATTGTATTTCTTAAGCATTTGTTTACACCAAACGACACGAGCATCTTTGTGGGATTTTTTCAAATTATGTAGGATTCAACGAGAAGAAACCTTTTTTATAGCTAAATAATCATGCAATATTTTATATTACAATATGCTAGTCGAACTAACGCATAAGTTTGACTCAATCTCACAGTATGTCACATGATGATCTTGCATTATCAGTATTTACACAGCATCAATGTTTTCTGCCACAACAACTGATATTGGACGACTTTTACGATGAGCGAATAACGGCCACGATTAAACTCATTATACCCTGCGTTTTACAGTGAAAAGGATGGGGATTTATTGCCAAAAGTGGAAGTAAGTTGATCGATGTACTCTGGTCTTGATAATCGAAAGTCGTAATAAATTATCGCATGAAAATTTTTACTAGTTAATTTCAGTTTTTCGCTGAGATACAATTTCACTGCAAACAACACAAATTGAGCTTAAATGATAAAATGTTCTGAAGAAGGCTTTGGTCAAAAATGTCAAACTCTCCACTAGTAATGTAAGATGGCGTCTGACAACGTCTTAGTGTTGTCAAGGCTCAAAGTATAAATAGTGCCCGTATTGTTTTTTATATTTTTAAATGAAAATTCGCTGTGTTTTAAATATACGACTACATGTACAAAAATAATTAAGTAGTTTCTTTAGGCAGTTTTCTTAAAAAGGAGAGCTGATATATTTATTTTTCTAACCTAGTATTGCCTCCAATCTAAAAAATGAAGGAAATACTTCACTATTATGATAAAGTAGTCGAGTATCAAAATAAATAAGTTAATCTGAAATTGAGTTAAGTAACAATGATAAAATCTTGATATTTTTTAAATTATTAACTGTTTATTTATCTGTTGATTACTTTAATAATACATTTTTAATATACTTGAAGTACTAGAAAACATTACCATAGAACAAAGGTTCGATGGTCATGAAATGTGTTGTCATGCTGATATTATTCAGACTTATTTTTCAGTGCCATTAAAAACTATTAAAAGAGTCTATGGTACATATACAGGGTTGAATATATGTGTCGGAACACCTGATTTTTAGCCAAACGATAAGTTGGATTAAGAAATAACATTAACAAAAGTTATTGTAGCTGTTTTAATCTATTCAGTAGTGTACGTTGATTTCCAATAATTATCCTATTTTTGGAGATAGGACGTCATCGGTATCGGTATTTTTAAATTGATGACCATGTATATTTTGTAAGACACTTTTTCAGGGCGGCGTGACCGTCTTCATTAAAAAAATGCATATTGTTTTTCTGAAATTAGAATTGTTTATGGATTGATTGGTATTGATTCCATGAAATCTGAGCGCACTAGATGAGCTAAATATTTCTTTGAAAATAAAATGGATGATTCAATAATCTCGGTCTGCATCTAGATTGAGTTTGATCTTTTGCTTGGGTTTTTGTTCAATGACATTTGCCTTTTTTTTCATTTCCATATCAAAACTTCTGAGAGCAATATGAGGGGGAAACTGAGGAAGAAGAAGAGATAAGACAGTAATACCGTAAAATGACTTCAGCACATTCCCCATTGGGAACCCCATGAAGAAAACCATTGGTTTTGGACCCCTTTGAACAGGTGTTCTTAGACCGATAAATAGTCGACATATTTTAAATATATAATATCGATGGTTATTTAGCTTTTGATTAAAACAGGATATGAGAGCGGGGAAAATATGACCCTGTGATAATACGAACCGATTGATTGTATTAACTTGAAACGTATACAGTCTATGTAACTATATAAAATACAAATTCACAGTTTGTGATTATTAAAAATACTACTCAGAGGTTGAGAAAAAAATGTTGAACATTAAAAAGTGGAGTATTTTTTACAGCTATGTATCACAGGCCACTATGAATTATTAAAACAAAATTTTAAAAATTTACAAGCTAGAATTCTATAAGCTAAAACTTTATAAGCTAAGACAGACTAAGGACTGTATATGATCTCCAAAGTTAGCAGACCTTATTCCTCTTTACTATTTCTTATTTTACATTTAAAATTCAAATACTCATAAGAAGTGGTACGAAATCATACGTCTATATAAAAAGTCGTTAACTTATGATCAGGACATAATTTCGAGGATTCAAATTTGCTACTGCTTTAAAAATAAACTGGAACGTATTTTTCTTAGTTGTAACAATATAGGGTCCATTCTTTAAGGTCTTACAATATATTTCAATTTACGTCTAGCATTCGACATGGTACTCAATTCAATAAATCATTTTTTGTATTCAAATTGCAATTATATATCAATCTTTGCCAATTCTAGTCAATTATATCAGTAAAAAAAAATTGGGACACTATTATTGATAGAACAAAAACATACTAAGGTAAGCTTCTAAGTAGGATGTAAGATACTTTTCATAGTAATGTTTAAGTTTTATAATTATTTATGTGAATTAAAGTAATCAAATTCAAAAGCAAATCTTCCTGCCCTAGTTATTATTCACGGACGTAGCTTTTAGTCTGATGACGAAGTCTATGGCACATATGAACCAGATTTCTTTACGGATACGAAGAAACTAGTAGTAGTTACTACTCAACTAGGTCCATTTGGTAAAGAAATTATTACATTTAATTTGATCGTAACTGTACTTTTCTTAAATGACATTTAATTTAGTTTTAACTGTACTTTCCTTGAATAACGTGAATGACTCATTTCTATAATAGATATTTATAAAATAAGAAGCTCAGCAAGTAAGGGCTTTAATAATACTAAAAGCTTTAAGAAAAATAAAAAATAACCGAACGGAATATCAGGTCTAGGAAGTGAGCGAAAATTTGAATTACAGATCGAATCCTTTCTGTTTTCAATTTAGCAGACGCAGCAGCTGCTCACAATTTATTCTATTGAAATCCCCTTTCCGCATTTCTAATCACTATGGAAAGCATTCCTGTAGTCTCGGCAATAAAATAATTTATTTTAAGCCTTGGCTGTGGCCAATTTCCATGTGACTCGTGAGTAATTAATCTTCCATTATAATACGATTTTAGGATTTCTGTCCACACTAGATGAAGTTGTTCCAGGCAATTACGGACTTAAAGATTAACTTTTTTCATTTAAATGAGCCCAACGCAATATTCATTTATTCGGAGAAGATCCTTTAAAAGTCATCATAGATGGCCAAAGAGTGGAATCGGCTTCAGTGGCTTGCCGAAAATCGTGAAAATTAAAGGTAAAGTATCAAAAAGTAAATTAATAAAATAGTGAAATAACACATGTAATTTCTGAGTAATATTTACAATAGTTTTTTGCTATGATCTCAATAATGTAGGTTTCGAAATATTCTATCCTATTTCATGCATCATCGGACTTAATTTGTCCTCAGAAGACAATAGAACTTAAATTTCCATGTTATTATTTGTACTGAATTAACAAGGCTCTCACTTGTCTTTACTCATAATATTATTACTTCCATCTATAAGTTTTCAAAAATACGCGATGACCTATTATGATTTGGATTTTTACTTTGTTCACCCTTGTTTTGTTTACTCACCGGTTTAAGTGTTTCTCGGGAAGTTAACATACATTTTTCAATAATTACTTGCTTCAAAGCTTCGATATTGCTTAACGTATGGCACAGATTTTGAGTAGCTGCATAAAAAGAAATTTAAGGACGTTAGGTCAGGAGACTGAGAGTGTTACTCTATTATACCACGGTATGCAATCCACCTATTGGGATTCTGTTCCTTGAGATAAACTCTTACTGCACCATGATAGTGTGGAGGAACACCATCCTGTTGAAAAGTTATTTTCAGATTTCGAAATTCATCATTTTCCTCTAACTCCATCTATCTCAAAAATTAGCGACTGTATGACTTCCACGAATGATGTGAAAATTCGTATCATTCTAGTGCCTTACATTCTGATAATTCACGTTATCATTTAGAAAAAAATGTAGATTCATAGGCGAAACAAATTGTTTTCCAATATAAAGGGTGGTCCAACCATAATGCACGATGTTAATTGTGAGTCACACCTTAACGTCAAGTTTTTTGCCCAACTTAATTTGACATTTCTTTGTTTCAGTGTTTGACAAATTCAACCATGGAGAGGTACACAATTGAGCAGCGCGTTAAGATTGTTGAAGCCTTTTACGAAAATGGGAGTTCAAATCAAAATGCATTTCGTAAACCTCGTGACTTTTTTGGTCAGCACAATCGACCAAATGTGTCCACAATCGGGAGAATTGTGCGCAAATTTCAGCAAACCGGGTCTGTAGGAAATGTGAAAACACTTGTGCATGCTCGCCCAGTTCGTTCTGCGGAAAACATTGCTGTTGTCCGCGATAGTGTAGCAGAAGAGCCGTCAACCTCGACTCGTCGTCGTGCCCAACAATTGAACATCTCACGAACATCACTTATGCGAATTTTGAATAAAGATTTGAATTTACACGATTACAAGGTTCAATTGACTCAAGAGCTGAAGCCTACTGACCATTTCAAGCGTCGTCAATACGCCGAATGGTTGGTTGAACAGACAGAAGTGAATGGTGACTTTACAAAGAAAATCATATTCAGCGACGAGGGACACTTTCACCTCAGTGGATTCGTTAACAAGCAGAATTGCCGTATTTGGGCAAATGAGAATCCACGAGTGATTGATGAAAAGCCGATGCATCCACAAAGAGTGACTGTTTGGTGCGGTTTATGGGGTGACGGCGTCATCGGGCCGTATTTCTTCGAAAATGAGGTCGGCCAAGCAGTTATCGTGAATGGTGTTCGCTATTGCGAGATGATAACGGACTTCTTGTGGCCAGAAATCGAGTATATGGACCTGGACGATATGTGGTTCCAACAGGATGGTGCCACTTACCACACAGCCAACGAAACAATGGCACTTTTGCGCGAGAAATTCAATGGCCGTGTTATATCACGTCGTGACGATGTTAATTGGCCGCCACAATCATGTGATTTGACACCGTTGGACTTCTTTCTTTGGGGATATTTAAAAGAAAAACTGTACGTGAATAAGCCAAGAATAATTCAAGATCTAAATGATGAGATAATTCGGCACATTAACGACATTGAACCTCAATTATGTCTCAGGGTCATTGAAAATATGGACCATCGGATAGAAGTATGCCACCGAAGCCGTGGCGAGCATTTGGCCGATATTTTGTTTCATACATAATTGTCATAGATCCTTCTATCATAATAAAAAATATTGAGATAATTCTCTGAAAACTTTTTGTTTTGTTTACAATTAACATCGTGCGTTTTGGTTGGACCACCCTTTGTAATGGTTTGGGGGCTATTTTTTTTTATAAAATTAAGCTTTGCAATCGGGGTAATCAACTGTGAGCTCGTGAACCACTTGTAATTTATAGGGATTAACTTATTGTTTGTTCAAAACCTTTTGCAGAGGTTTCCTAGATACTCCACAAACAGTTCCAGTCTTAGATGTAGATGGTGTGGTATTCAGGACTGTTTCAGCAATGATATTTTTTTGTTGGTTTTCTGCAATTCTTGGAGAAAAATTTTCCACATTCAGTTTTTTCAAATTCACTCCACTTCTCTCTTCCAAGTTTCTTTTTCACTCTGAATACTACCTCTTCTCTGAAACTTCTGCAGTATTTGTAGTAAGTATGCTTTAGAGAGATAGGGCGGGAATACCGCTCATTGAAAATTATTTCAGCTGCATGTAGATTTCTTCCAGTCTCGTCAATAATTAGATGGTCATTAAATTTTTTTCTAAACTACGTGCTATTTTATTAGACTCAAGTATGCTAAAGTAAATTTTTACATGTAAATACAAGTTAAAATTCGGATATATAAGACGTCTAAGTAACTCTTTGTGTGATTTCTGTCAGAAAAAATGTGTCACTGCCATGTTTTGCCACAAGACGTGACAGTGGCTTTATAACCACTTCTATCAAATACAAGTGAAAACGCCTGTTGACAAATTTGTAATTTCATATCATTGGTAGCTTCACAAAGGGATCTAATAGAAAACTTACCGTGCTATATATTGTATGCATTATAGACCATATTGTAAAAGTAGGAAAGACGGCTTAAAATATAATTTAGTCAATAAGGTTCTAAATGTCCTGGAATGTTTCCTACTTTTTACTTGAATAAAACACGGCTATTCAAAAATACATTTAAATTCCTTATTTTTTACTTAAATTAAAATATAGGGAAAGTTATATAGGGTGGAACGTAGAAAATGCCGCAAGCCATAACTTTGTTATTAATAATTCGATTTTAAAATTGAAAGAAGATAATTAAATAATTGTTTACAGATTATTATATAGCATTCATTGAGATTTTATACAATTTCATTTTTATTTTAAATTCTTACTTAAATGGCAACCTATATATTTTTTTATTTGATTAAAAGGAGAATATTTCTCTGTTTCTAATGATGTATAATAAGTCGTATTTTAATAGACGTGTGATTGAGAAAATAATAAATTATTTATTAATTCATCAAATTTTAAAACATGGCAAGACGGCTTTAAATTGAAAAACAATTGGAACATGCCATAATAAAATGTCATTTGTCATCACAATAATAGTTTTCAAAGAATAATAAGTGCAATATACTAAATTTCAACAATATCGAACAATATAAATTCTTTTGCAACGAACAATATAAATATAAATGCTTCTCTTTCAGCAAAACACTCTCTATAGAGTCTTATTATTAACTCTTTTGAACAAAAGTAACAATTAACAAGATGATTTACAAAACTTATTGTTAAACAACAAATAGTCTTAAGTCAAACAATGCATTGACATTTAAAATGGTCATGTTTCAATTGATTTTCAATTACAAGGCATATCTGACCCTATCTAAAAACATCGAAATTTTGATCTATAGAATTATAGCTACCTTTGAACAGAATTTAAATTTAGTATATTACACAAATTATTCTTTGAAATCTATTATTATGATGATGAAATTTATTATTGTGATGTTAAATGACATTTTACTATGCCATGTTCCATTTGGTTTTCAATTTAAAGCCATCTTGCTATGTTTCAAAATTTCTATGAATTAATAAATAATTTATTATTTTCTGAATCATACGTCTATTAAAATACGACTTATTATACATCATTAGAAACATAAAAATACTCTCTTTTTAATTACATAAAAATATATATAGGTTGTCATTTAAATAAGAAAAGTTGAATATCGCGTGACCTTGAAATGAAATTATATAAAACTCAGTGAATGCTGCATAATAGTCTGTAAACAATAATTTGATTGTCTTCTTCCAATTTTAAAACCGGATTATTAATAATAGAGTTATGGCTTGCGGCGTCTTTTACATTCCACCCTGTATGTAAAAAATAACATTGTCAAATGCCTGAATTCACGCCGCTGTACCTTCTCAAGGTGCGACCTAAAATTTGCCATAATTCACCAACATAAGACTGGTTCAATTCTTTAGATTTCCTCGCGTTAAAATCCAGAATGAATTTTAACGGAAGCAAAGTCCTATGAGCATCAGTGTATACCTTATATTTCAAATAACCCCATAAAAGAAGTCCAACGGCGTTACGTCGGGACTTCTGGGCGGCCAATTAATGTCCCCCGGCTTAGAGATCACTTTTCTAGGGAACATTACTCTAAAGGCTTCCATTAAATTTGCAGTATGTACTATAGCGACATCTTGCATGGTATCTAACAAATATATGCGCGCTTATTTATTACTACCACTTTCCTAGATGTGGAATAACAAACAAATGAGGAAAATATTTCAGGATACATTATATAAAAGGCAACCTCTACAGTGCCTTATTAGTAGCAGCAGATAATAGATACATACCTATATGTATATATCGAAGAAGTTCATGTATTAGCAGAAAAAGAGTGGAGGAATGGGTAATTAATCAGCAAAAAATTAGTCAGTGAAGTCAATTACTAGTTTTGGTCAACGAAGTAGATTATTCATATATTCTGAGGATAGGAATTCTGTTTCTCTGAAAGCGAATATGGTATTCAACAAAATCTGGGACATCTGGTTGATATTATGATGGATGAAGCTAGTATAATGAGAACATTAGTTGGAAATGATTTGAAGATTTATTCAGTATCATCAAAATTAAATAAACTGAGCAGCTAGAGAGGCAGTGAAGTGAGAGTCGCAATCACGAAAGTGGTTTTCAATAAACTACAAAGCATATGAGAGGTATATTCGTGTGCCTCAGAACGGAACTGCTGAAAACTTATTAGATATATTGTCTTCTTCATAAAGATGGCATAGTGGCTATTATATAGAATAAAACACATAATAATATGTGTATATAGTTGCTGTTCGGATGTGTAGATAATATAGTCGCCAGACAATTAGGTCATAAAAATCAGTAATTCCAAAAAAGTACTTCATTATTTTCTTGACGATGCTGTGCAAGAATATTGGTAAAATCAGTCTGACCCATCCGGTGTCGTATCTTATTGTGTGAGAGTCGATATAGAAAATAGCCCAATCGGCAAAACAAATATTTTTTCTCGTAATTTAAAAGGTCTGAATTCAATAAATATTTGCGTAGCGTATTTAATCAAATAGAAGTAACAAGACAACTGGGAGCCTCCCATCCGTGTAATGGCTGCATTAGATGGATCATCCTTAATTAAACAATACGTCCATCTAAATCGAAAAACCCGTATTGACCGAGCGTGTTCTGTTTACCATTAATATACTTAATCCACTTAATTCCAAAATATAACCGAGAACTTGAAAACAAACACATTAATCTAGTCCGCGATGGGTTCCAAGGAAAATGGGTATGTCTTCACTATCTCCGGAAGGATGGAACAGAATAACAGGAACAAGTACAGGCGGTACGATGGGTTCTTGAAGAACATGAGAAGCTACTGTAGGGAGTACTGCGATTACACTGGAATACACGGGTTCAAGTACTTCGGCGAGAGAAGGAGTCTGTTCGAAAAGTAAGTAGATATTAATATTTTTTAGTTTTGCCTCAGAAGCTGTTATTTATGTTATTAAATGACTCAGTTATTTACAGAACTTAAAATATACTTTGTATTATATGAACTTATTCATACATTTTTTTAAATTATTTATATAGACAGTGTACAAATATAACACCGACTTAGTTTTGCACAAAATACCAAAACACTATACACTACAATCGACGCGCATTTCGCTAACGAAGTTGGCATCATCTGGAAATGAATGAAACTGTTTTTAGTGTGATGCTTAAAACTGTGAGAGAGTTTTAATCATTTCCAGATTATGCCAACTTTGTTGGCGATACGCGCGTCGTGTATAGTGTATGGTGTTCTGGTGTTTTGTGGAAATTTAACCAAACTAAAATGTTATCAAAAATTAATTACATGAAATACTTTTATATTTGGTAATATATGTTTTTAAGTCTATAAAATATATTACAAAATAGAATAAGGAAAGTCTATAAAAAATGTACCCCTTTTATTATCCTCTGTCTATGATGATATGCTGGACTCATTTCAGGATTTGCTGGGTTATTATTTTCGTCTCCAGCTTGGTGGTATGCATCGGAGTCATCTACAAGACGTATATCAAATGGCAATGCAGTCCAGTGATAGTCAATTTTGCATCAGAAGAACAGAACATTTACCAGATTCCATTTCCTGCCGTAACAATTTGCCACGAGGTGAAGATATCTAAAGCATTCTACAATTACTCCAAAAACTTGAAAACAATTTCAGATGGAGAAACTTTATCACCGGAAGAGTAAGTAATTTTGAAAATAGTAAAAGTAAGCAACTAAAAAATCCATAAAGTACTTTAAAAAATTGAACTGCTAACCGATTATTTATACTTTCCATGAGTTGAAATAGGAATCAAAAATATTTGTACAATAACTAAGAAATTGGTGTTATTCGAGTTAATAATTAATAGGTTCTGATTTTACACCAGGATGTATGACTATTTCGATTTAATTACATGTGTATAGTTGATTTCATCGATATTTGCCAAATAAAAAATCTCAATAACCTTGGATTGTTTTTATGGCTAGGCTCAGATAGACTCTTCCGCTTATCGGCAAGATAAGAGAGCTCTTTATTTGGCAAATAGAGATGAAATGAATAGTTGAATCTTAGATTGTTACTAGCTTCTTCAAAATAAATACTTTTTACTACGATATACTATATTCCATCAATACCACTTATTTGCAATATTACCTGGTATATATGTACCACTGATAAGAAAATTCGTTCGTATAAATTAGATACAACTGTTAATTGTAATAATTGTTTTCATATATCACAAACTTGAAATCCATTTTATTTATACTTTGGTTTGCAAAGAAATAAAAGTACTCGTATTAATTCTTATTTATTTGATGAAAAGTATTACATACATAGTTTTGAAGTGTTTATATACATTCTTCAAATTATTGAAGGCTCTTCTCGATTATTTCTATGGTTGGAATATGTGTCTACGAGAATAGGACCACACACCTATATAAGAGAACGAAACAATTTTTTTGCTAAACGAACTTATTCTAAAGAGCATTCTATTTATTTCTGGAGTTTTATTAAAATAAAAATAGCCCGACCCATGCAGCTTAATATCATTTGTCATACAGTTCTAACAAAATATGTAGAGCTGCGTATACTCGTAGTATCGATTTTCTAATATTGATTTAGTAATTAGTACTGTTATGATATTTTAATAGAACAAAAATATGGCATTACTATTTCAAACCATTCTGGTAATAAAAGAGTAGAAAGAATTTCCGCACCTATTTGCCAACCCAGAATACGTTATTAGAAATACTTTTTTTCTAAAAATAGCCTGCATGTAACATCTGAATTCATTTAATGAATATGACCGTTATACGAAAGAGTATATATCTTCATTAGTGCGAGAATGTTTCATTAATGAGCATAAATTGGAACGTCATGTGTATTTACAGTATGTCCCAAAACCGAGTAATAAAATACGTTTTCCGATTTTGAAAATATTTTTTTTCTGGTTGACAATACCTAATCTGCTACCACACATTAGATAATAGATGATAGTAGATTAATTAATGGCTTAATACAAAAACTAAGATTGCTCAACAAATTCAGTAATATGAAATTGTTCTTTTTCATTCAAGAGTAACGACAAGAGTAAGAAAAGTTACAAAATGATTCAATGATCAATAATAACATCCATTATACGCGTATATGATCTTTAAAGTAAATGCTCAATAGTCAAAATGTATAATTAAAAAAATAATAATCCTCCACATTATATTCTAAACTTTTTCTAGTACTACTACAAATACGATACGATATCCTAATTTTTCGACATATCTCGATTGGCTTACATAAGCTATGATTTTCAAAAATACATTTACAGGAAAAAGTCAGATAGATTAAATAAAGAAAGTTTGGTGATCATATGATAGATAAAACTACATAAAAGTAAATTCTTACATTAGGCTAAGTATAAGAATATCTGTACCATCTTGTTGAAATGAAATATTCCTAGAAAATACGTTATCTTAACCTAAATCTAATATTTTATCATAAAAATGGTATTTACTTCATATAAACAACTCAACATTTATTTTAATTGTCAAGTCTTTACCAATAGTTGTATTTCAAAGGCGTTTATTAAATTAAAAAAAAAATGTAATTAAATCCTTTATTCTACATATGTATTTCTTACATAATAAATAAAAATATTAAATCCTATTAATATATTCGAAATCATCATTTGTTTAACAGGGATTTATATTTATTTGAATATCAATAACGCAAAGTTTTCAGATGGTAGTTCTATAAACTGCCGTGATACAATGATATGGATTGCTCGAAAATCCCAAGGAAGTTGCAAAGCATAATCTATCGCAGGATACCGCTAACTACAGACCGGTTTCGACCTCGTATTGGGTCTCGTCAGTGTAGTATAAGCGAGTATGCCATTGACAAACGAGGCTTCACATCTCATAGACACCGTTACGTTCTACAGTAGTAGAACGGTATAACGTAAAGTAAGGGACATCTCTCGATAGTTTCGCAAACAATCCAAATCGAAATAAAACTTAGGTCATTTACAATGACAAGAATCATCTATAACGCAATGTTTCCAGATGGTAGTTTTATAAACTGCCGTGACGTGGAGGCTTATACTCCAATCCAACTGTAAGTTCCTTAAACATTAAGGACTCAAACAAATTAAGCCAAAACAGCTATTCCCCCGGCTATATGTCGTCGACGGGCGCTGAATTACATGGCGAAATTTGCCGTCTTTTATTCTAACATAGAACTAAAATACAATGATTTGGATTGCTCGAAAATCCCAAGGAAGATGCAAAGCGTCCTCTATTGCAGGATACCGCTAACTACAGATCGGTTTCGACCTTATATTGAGTCTCGTCAGCGAGTATGCCTTTGACAAACAAAATTCCTTGGGATTTTATTTGAATACCCTTTGGGTTTACTTGAATATATTCAAAATGAACAATAATTTTTCATAAATGTTACTTATTAACAATGAATTAATTACTCTTTCGATGTATATACATATTCAAGCCAAAAAGTATATAAAGGACCTTTACATTTACTTGTATAAAGTTATCTGAATTATGTAATTTGGAGGTTTACCTAGAATTTTTCAAATAACTGGCGGATGCGCCACGGTCATTCTATTATGTATGGATATTTTGTTGTACTCGAGTTTATTTAAATATTTCTTTTATATTACCTTTTCCTTTTTAATCCATAATTACCACATATAATAGTCATACATAGATGCGATGATTAGTGGTGAAGAAGCAGTAAAGAAAAACTTAAAGAAGACCCAAACACGATAAAATAACATTGGCAACTCTGCCATTTATTTCAAAAATTGTTTCTGGGCAATATAGTGTTGGAAATTTGATACTGTAAATTCATGAATTTACTACAGTTATAAGGAAGATACAACTGCGTAAATATGAAATATTTTAATAGATCATTAAGTTGATGAATTTGTTTTAATAGCTTTTCTTTTAGTTTGAAGAAACTCCAGTACATGTCGCTATTATGTAGCGAGGGAAAAATATACTACGACAAGATACCTAAAATCAATATAACCGACGAAAGATTTTACGAATTTTTAGAAAAGGTAAGTGCTCTTCCATCTGTACTATCGGAAGTAATAAAAATGGTGATGAGAATGAACATTTAAGGGGGTATTCTTGTGTAGAGGCATACATTTTGGCAATTTTGGCTTTATAAAAAACAAAGAACACTTTTACCGTTCATATTTTATAATATATTTATTGATATTTTGAAAATATACGAAAAAATTTTTCAAAAAAAAAAAAAAATTAAAATTAAATAAGGTATAAGCTGGTAAAGTTGGGAGTAAAAAAAAGACTGTGCTAATTGACACGATTGTAATCTTCCTGGTCATCTGAAAAAAGAAAAATAAAAAAAAGATTCTTAATTAATAAGAATGTCGTTATAGCCGGCCGGCATACGTCATTATAATATTTTTAATACATAATGAAAAAAGAGTCTAAAAATACATTTTTACTCTTTTTTCATAATTCTTAATTTTTTAAAAATAACAAAAAAATTTTGATACAAAGATAGTAGAGGCGATAGAAAGTTATACACTGAAGGTTGGTACAAAATGTGAAGTAAATCGGTTGAATAGAACTTGAGATATCATGTGAGTCATGTTGAAGAAGTAGTTTTGAGAAAAACGCGTTCAAAATTTCAGGCAGCCGCACCGGTCTAGAGTCATAAAATGGCACGTTATACTTACATTCTGTTAATTGGCGATTCCTGGTTCATGGAGTGTGCCTTATTCGACTTCAAAATATATATTTTCGAAAGCTCGCTCTGATTTACGCGCAGTTTTAGCTTTCTTAGAAAGATCAGAAGCCAAAGCTCGTTGCTTTGCTTAGTTGCTGCGTCATTAAATAGCTATAACCAGTGTCGGCTGGTGTAATTATTGTCTGGGGCGCAATCGATAAAATAATAACAAACGAAACATTAATATAAACTTGCCTATGTCCAATCCTGAGGTTATTTATATAGAAAATCCATTCGTCTGTTCTTGAAATTCGCAAAAACGTCAATTAAAACTAATTACTAAAATGGATTATTAAAATACATTATTAAAATTAATAATATTAAAATTAAAAACGTTTGAGAAGTACAATGGTACAAGACAGACTAAAATTCACTTTGCATGATAAGTATGGAGAAGTGCTAATTGCAGCGATTCCAGATTAAAATCTGGATTTTAATAATCCGTCTTGTACCATTGTATTTCTCAAACGATTTTAATTCTTTTAAGCGTTGAAAAACAGCGTTCATTCTCAACACTTGTCATGGGTATGGTACAAATTAATTTTAATAATAAAAGAGTATCACTAAAACAGTCCGTCAGGTTTCGTTCTATAAATAATTGCTAAATTGCTAAGCAACTTGCTGCTTCACGAAAATCTTCCCTACTGTATATATCCGTTAATTCACTTTTCAATTTAACTTTGTCCAAAAATCCACAAGTTTTCAAGACATTGTCAAAATCTTGAATGGGGAATTGTTTCTTATAGTCACTAAATTTATTGGGGAAAAATAGTTTGGACGCTAACAAGTGTTCTCTAAACTCAAATCTGTCTTCAGTTTGGGTAATTAATATATCACACACTTCCTTAGTTTGTGCAGAAAATGATATGTCATTATGGGATCGTATTGTTTTTTTTTTTTTCAGGCGAATTTGAGGAATTAGTTGTACGGACTTTTGTAATTGCGTCTTCAAAATTATTCAAATAACTGCTCATCTTGACAGCATCCAATGATCGAGACTGAAACCCTTTAAAAAGGATTTCACAATGAGGCATGACCTTGGCGAAAAACGCGAGCCAGTATTTAAAGTTATCATTATTTAAATAACCCAATAACATTTGAGCCTGATTTTTTGTATTGTAATCATTTCCCGCAGTGTCAAGAATATGTTCTAAGCATTCTTTTAAAAGTTCAGCATTTTCAGAAACGGTTCGTACAATTCGCGTATTAAAATTCCATTATATATTACACAGAATATGCCTCCATTGTGATCTCTTCCCTCTTGTTGTGGCCATAAAAATACAAACAACACGTGACCACGTAAACAGCCCAGATTTAACAGACAATACAATGCTATACAATATAATGCAAGACAATACAATAGACAACCTGATACAATAGACTTGCGTCAAAGCTTACAGAAAGCTTATAGAAATCTCCTGTTTCACGCGCCCGAGTCCTCTCTTTCTAACACATGGTTAAATGGTCCTCTGACGTGTGCTAGATGAAAACTGAACGCGCTATGTATTTAGAGTTGCAGATTTAACATCCCGTAGATAAATAATAAGCGAGACTGTTAGATATCGGAACATTCTATGTATAATGATAATGTAATGTATAGTAAACACCTAATAGGTATTTTTAGGAATTTTTAAGGGAGCTCACTGCACAAATGCGCCTACAATAAAACCGCTACTGGCCATAACTCCGTAAATTATTGGAATTTTAAAATTGTCTCTCCAGGATATATTCTTAAAGGTCTAAACTTTAATAATATGCAAGATATTTTTAAAATTCTAGACCAGAATACCCCCTTAAAATTTTATAGATTACGCTTCGTATTTACTTCATAAAGTTATATTTAAAATAGAAATATAAACAGTAAACGAATTTTTGTAACTTTCATAACACTTATATAAAATCTATCTACCTCCAAAACACTACTTCCTTGGCTTTATACCGATGAAAAGTATTATATTAAAAATTATGTACATTCATATTACATTTAACCTAAATGTAATGATCCAGTAATGTCATTGTTAGTTTAGAATATCCGATACACATAATAACAAATGAATAGGCAGGTGATAAATGACTAAATTACACTATACAATAATAAATTAAGAAGATTAACCTTAATATAATTGTATGTGGTATATGTAGAAAAGTATTATGAGATAAAAAGAAAAACAATATCTTAGGAAAAGTATTTTTCACATTGAATAACTAATGTAAATGTTTTGACAGGGTGCGGCGGAATTTTTTGAAAAATGTACTTGGATGGGCAGAGTCTACCCGTGCTATGAGATATTCCAACCAATCGTAACTGACGAGGGACTATGCATGACCTTTAACATGTTAAATAAAGAAGATCTTTTTAAGGACGTAGTGTAAGTATATGATAGGTATACTACGTTTAACGATAGCTAAATTAAAGTTATCTAATCAATGAGTAACTCTGTATGACAAATAAGGTTTTTGCTTTTAACATCCTTATATTTTGTTTACGATAATGCGGTTATGCATTGCCTGATCATGAAATTACTTCCTTTAACAATTATTGACTTTCTTAATTAACTAAAACGGATATTATACTCAAACACGATCTAATCGATTGACATAATTATGTCAGTAGTTTTGCGTGTGGAAAAATTAAATTACATTCCATTCATACGTTCTAGTTTGAATGAATAGAAGGTAAAATGTATTAAATCTAGTTTGCATTCATCTATGTTGCATAATTGATGTTTTCGAAAATACATAATTATTTTGTTTAGTGAGAAGGATATGTACAAATTCATTAACTCATCTTAAGTGAAGGTCATTGTTATGTGTTAAACTCAATTTGTTTTTAACAATGAGTTAGGGAAGACAACGTTGCGTTTGATATCAGGGCAGATATTAAGGCGAAACATGAAAAAATAAAGAATAAATCTGTATCATTAATATTATTATGTTATATGAGTTTATGTCTCATCAGCCACTGATCGCATGGGTAGTGCTTTGGCGATCCCCTCTTATCTGGGTCATTATCCAAAAATTCTATCCCATAAAAGGAGCAATTTAGGCACGTCCCCTCAAGCGTCGCCCTCTCTAGGATTACAGGGGTCCCTAATATAAGGCACCTCTTCTCCTCCAGTGCGGGGCAGGTGTAAAGAAGATGAATCGAGGTTTCCTCGTCTTCTCTAGAGTATCTGCAGGCCGGGCTGTCAGTTAGCCTCAGATTGTGCTTATATGCATTCAGGCTACTTTGGTGGCCCATTATGATTCCCACTAGGGCTCTGGCTTTGTGCCTGTTCAATATAATGAATTATTGGGCCCATTTCTAAATCTTTGAGTATTCGATGAAGAGTTTGGTTATTTGACAACCCGTTACTCCTGTCCATCTTTTATTGTGCTGGTCTCTTGTTCAGCCATTGATGCGGTCTCTGATCAGATTCCGACTTATTCCCACTGCAGGTTCTGGTCCTTAGAGGTTTTCCCTGGTCCCTAGTCTGACAGGGTCATCTGCAATTAGATTTCTCTCAATATTATTATGCCCAGGTATCCACAAGACTTCCACCAATCCCTTCCCTGCCAAGTGGTTCAATGCTTCATAGCAATTATAGACCAGCTTCGACTTTGTCGTTGCTGAATTCAGGGCTGCCAATGCCGCCCTGCTATCCGCGCAGATACATACCCTCTCCTGGGTCCGATTTTGGTCGGCCCTCAGAACACCGTATGTAATTGCAACTATCTCGGCCTAGAGCGCGGTAGTGTATTTGCCCAGGGGAAAGGTTTTACCTATCCCATCGCGTGGCCTATACACCCCCGTACCCACTTTGTTCCCACTCTTGGCTCTATCCGTATACCAGATGTCTCCATTGAGCGGTAATCCGGCTCGACCCTCCATCCAGTCGGTCTTACTGGCGAGGATGATCTTATATTTCTTATCAAACAGGAAATGGACACCTGTACTGTCAGAGGGCATCCATAGGAGTCCCTCCTCAGCATAAATTTGTCTAAATTATTTAAAATAAAAAAGTATTTTATAAATTGTACTGAGAGAAAATTTAGTTATTTAAATAATGTAGTATAATAGAGCCTAATAGTTAAATGATTTAAGAAACCTATCAAGATCCAATTGAAACGTAGAAAGATATTAAAGATTTGGGTTGAAAATTTAGGAATCAGAAAAATGCTCATTATACTTGCAAGATACAAGATGAAATTAAATAGAGTACTATTCATTTCATTGCTATTTGCCAAATAAGAAACTCTATTATCTTGCCGATAAATGGAACAGTCTACCTGAGCCTAGCTATAAAAATAAACTACGGTATGAGATAAGAGCCGTTTGGGATTTTTTATTTGGCAAATAGCGATGAAATAAACTATATGCCTGTAGAGCTTGAAATAAAATTTATGAATTAAATTGGACGTTTTTTTATATATAAACTCCTGAACATTTTTATTTTGAGAATAACATCTGTAGGGGTTGTTTTCAATTTTTCACCAATAACCCCTTAATACTTTAAAATTGAAAATGTGAAGATACTTTGTGCAATACTTCATTTTAGAGAATACATTTTGGATATAAAGAATCAAAACACTTAATAAAGATGGATTAATCACTTAAACACTTAATAAAGATCTTTAATTTCACGACTACTAATAACAGAACTGAACAAAACTAATATTTTTACAATAGAGTTGTTATAAAAGTGATTACTGTTCAGAATTTGACAATAATCTATTCAATCATGGGCAGCATATACAGAGGAATTAATTGTGTTAGGCGGAATATCATGAATAACCTCCCTTATTTTAATCTTCCGTCTTTCAGTGCTGCTTCCTGGCTAATTCACGTAAATCCTACTTTTTAAGTACTATAAGAAATGAAAACCTAAAAGGAGATTTGGGGGCCATTCTACTGCTTCTTGTTTCCTTAACCATTTGTTTGGAAACTTTAGAAGTTTTCGAACACTTGTAGCATAATTTACGGGAATATCGTATTGCTATTTTATGAAAAAATTATTCTATGAGCCAAATTGAATATATCATCACGAGGGAATAAAGGGATTAAAGCCGGCGACAATTCAAATTATCAAAGTCACATCTGTGTTTATATTTTCCTCAAAAAACTATGCCTCCAATTCTATTCACAATTATCCCTGTCCAAATATTAACATTTTGTGGTCTCTGAGAATGGATGTCTTAGGTCTAGTTAAGATTTATGTCACTCCAGCACATTGTTGGTTTAACTGTTTAAGTTGATATTACGGTAAAACGTAGCTTCGTATGAGGAAAGTACCAAGTTTTGGTTGTCCGTTATTATATTCATCAGATTTGAGAATTTATAGTCTCCTTCTCTTAATGTCATCAGCTAAGAGCTCCTAATGGAGAGCATTTTTGTTCTCTACATAACAATTATTATGATTGTTGAGAATTTATAGTCTTCTTCTCTTAATGTCTTCAGCTAAGAGCTCCTAATGGAGAGCATTTTTGTTCTCTACATAACGATTATTATGATTGTTGATTTTATCTTGTTGCTAACCTAGTTATCTCATCGAGTTTATTGGAGTTTCCGTTAATTCAAGCATTCTTCGAGGTCTCGAATCATCATTTAGCTTTCACTGACAACTATGATTTTCAATTTACTTGTCAAACCAAAACTATTTGCAGTTATTTTAGCTCCCTTAAGTCTGCTTAGATACCTATAGGAAATTATTTTTGATGAATATTTCTATTATTTACTAAGCAAATTTCGATCTATGTGTCTTCGAGTTCGGAATAAAAGAATTTTTTGAATGGGATGTTACAAGGGTTGTCCTCATATTTGAAATTAAGATTATTACGGTTTAAGGCGTTGATGAAGATGAAAAGAACCACTACGCCTACTGTTCTGAAAACGCACATCATTTTTTAAATGATGTACGCAAGGATTTCCATCAAAAACGGTAATTTTAGATTGATGGATTTTATTCCGATTTTAATTCAATTGGTCAATTGCTTGTTGATATTATATAGTATGTCTCGCATAAAATCAACAAGCAATTGAACAAAATGAAAGTTAACAAACAAGTACACTAACAGAGGAGACAAATTGATTGAGAACTAAAAAAAGGACGCAGAGAAAGTGGTGAAAGTAGCGGGTTAATATATTAAAGAATTAGAAAGTGATCTACACGATTATTAAAAATGAATTAAATGAAAACATCAAGTTGAAAACATGAGAATTGTGAAAAATAATGATTTACTTGTTGTTATTAATTTATACATTATTATTACTGTTCTTACCACCACTATTTGGAAATACTTTTTTTCGTTATTTTCTTAACATGTCAACCTTTAATTGAATAATCCATTTTTTTATCTTAGCGATCCACCACCGATAGAACATAAGATGCATCTCTACCATTCGCAAAAGCTAGAGCATTGGACAGTGGGATACGGCTATGAAGAGTCAGCCGACGTGGAGACATTCCCAAGAAGAGCCCTATTGGCAGGATCGGCCAATGCTCTTATTGTCAATCTGAATGTTAGCAGGGAAGATTTGGACTATGCCTGCACAAACTTTCAGGGTTTTCAGGTAACAATAAATTAGTCAAATATGCTCAATATCATTTCTTATTAATGAATTATGTATAGTATTCCAAAATATATTACCCAGGCCTCAAATTTTGACATTTTAAAAGTTGATTTGTGTTTGATAAGTGATTATAAGTGAATTATTTATGTTGATTTTATATCTCCCTTCGGTTGTTGATCCTCACGTAAGATTTTTGAGTAACTGAATAATCAGAATAAATTAAAATTTAAAGGAAAAGTTAGAACATTATATTTAATAAACATTAAAACACATAGTAAAGAGCAACAACACAAATAATTTCGAGTCTCTAATTTCTATTTTTCTTTGAAAATCTCTCTTACAAAAAACTTCGTTTTGTAGTTTCTCTTGTGTAATCATTCGTTGGATGTTCTCTTTTCAGCATCCAGCAATAATCTGCCATCATCGCCACATTCCATCGATCTTGATACCTCCCTTCCATCTCCCTTATATCTTGATGGAACCTTTCACCTTGCTCCTCACTAGGAGTACCAAGATTTTCTGGAAAGTAGTCCAGATGAGCATGCAGAAAATGAATTCTTAAGCTCATATTACAACCAAGTTGCTTAAATTTATCCAACATTTTGTTGACCACTTCCTCATACTGCGGATGTTTATAATTTACTAGAAAATTGTTCGTTACATTTTGAAAGCATATCCAAGGTTCTTTTTCAATTTCCGTCATTGTTTCTTCAAAGTGTTGGTCCTGCATTAATTTTCTTATTTGTGGTCTTACTAAAATGCCTTCCTCTAATTTCGCTTCAGAAAGAGCTGGAAATTTGCCAAATAAATACTTACAATAATTAGCATTTTTCTATATAGCTTTTACATATTGCCTAATTAATCAATCCTAATTTAATGTGAAGAGGCGGCAAAAGAATTCTTTGCGGATTAACCAAATTTGCATAAATAACGTTTCTCTGAAGCGGATGTTAAATTAGTTACCAAAAAATTAGTTAACAAAATATATTTGGTATATTTTTACACCTTCTATACATTTTTAAAACAAAATAGAAACACGACGCGATGTCACTAGTAAACTTGCACACATTAAAAACGTACTACAGCGACTATGTAAATACCGGAATAGTATAAAACCGGAATATCCCTACCGGCCAAGTCTGTTTCGATAAATCCCCCACAGTTGTGTGTATGTTTCAAACCTATTAAACACAGGGGCGCAGCAAAGATTGAGGTAAGATTTAACTTTATAGAACCTCGGTTTCAAAAACTACAAATTATTGTACAATGTACATTTACAAATACTGGTGCGTGATGGAATCAAATAAAAAGGGTTTCTGTAGTTCATCGGATGTAAATAAACCAAGAAGTCAAAAAAGTCCGATCACAAAATCGTTGTTGGCCTGTGTTATTGGTTCAGACCAATGATATATGTATATTGGCATTTTGAAATTCGGGTAGAGAGACCGTTAATGTTGATCACAACTCAAATATGTAAATAGTAATTCTTCTTTAGGTGGTTCTACATAAGGCCATCAGGTTTCCAACAGTTCAGCAACACTACTTCCGGGTGCCATTGAAGAAGTCAGTAATAGTGGCCATCTCACCTACCCAACTTATAACATCAGACGATGTAAAGGAGTACAGCGTCGCAAAGAGGAAATGCTTCTTTCAGTCCGAGAAGTATTTGAAATACTTCAAGCATTATACGCAGTATAATTGTAAATTGGAATGTCTCACGAATTTAACATTGAAAAGGTGTGGCTGCGTTGCGTTCTACATGCCCAGTGAGTACGAATTAATTTTGCGGTATTAGACGAGAAGCGTTTGTGTTCAACGTTCAGGTATCGCGTTGTTTTTCATAAGCTGTATGCTGAAAATAAAAGGACATTGTGAGATAAGATATAACTAATATAGTCTTCCTGAAAATCAGGGAATAAAATTAATAATTTTTATGAATTGTACTTTCATAAATATCCGAGGGATACCGTTAAACCTTGCAAATGTTCGTTGTTTCTTCAAAAGACGAACGTTTTTTGAAGAAACTCCATGGACATGTGGATTTATATTTTCAAAACAACACTTGTAGCTGTTATTTTTGTGAAAAGAAACGTTTTAAAACGAAGTATTATAAGTAGTACCTTCATATTTAAAATTTTAGGGTTGGGGTTGTTAGAACTTAGGGAATTGATGGTGAATAGTTGAAAAAAACTCTTATAGGTGTTGTTTTGAAAATAATAATCGAGAAGGTGCTCCAAATCATTTTCATTCAATTTTGATGAATTCTATTTCAAACTTTCGACAAATATTGTATACAATTATTATATACACAAGTTATAAATAATCCCAAAAGTTTATACATAGATGGAGGATAATAGCGATTAGATAAATTGCAGAGAATTTAGTGTAGTATTTAAGCTGATTACTAGTTTTAACTATTATAAACGATGCTAAACTTCATATCACGTTGTCTTTTGAGCACTTTTTTAATTATTTCACAGAATTATAATTCTCCATGATTATTAACACGCGAATAATCTAAGAATATCTACGTGAATAATCTACGATTATGACTTGAATTTTTTAAGAAACGTTTACCTCTATGAATGCAAAAAAAGTATTAAGTTGTACAAACATTATTACATAAGCATATAAACACACATACGTTTAAAATGGCGGAGGTGCTAGTGTCATTTTATTGTGTCATCATCATTAGGTCATCAGTCCTAAGACTGGTTGGACGCTAACCTCCAGCCTCTCCTGTCTTGTGCTAACCTACGCATTTCGCTAATTGTGCTACAACCTACATCCCTTACTATTTGCGAGCAGTAGTCTAATCTAGGCCTACCTCTGTCTTTCTTCACTCCTATTTCTGCCTCCAAAATATCGCAGACTATTCCCCCATGTCTCAGCAAGTGGCCTACCATTCTATCTCTTCTCTTCTTTATGTTTTTCCACATATTTCTTTTCTCACCGACTTTCTCCAATACTTCTTCGTGTCTAACCCTATCAGTCCATGGTATTTTCATCATTCTTCGGTAACACCACATCTCAAAAGCTTCTAATTTCTTCCTACCTGCTTCCCCTACCGTCCAGGTTGCGCAAACGCATGGTGCCGTACTCCATACATACGTTTTCAAAAATTTCTTCCTTGTTTCTAAGTTTATTACCCCCGAGCATAAAAGTGCTTTCTTTTTTTTAAAAGCTACTAGAACCTGCGCTATTCTTTCTTTTATATCTTTATCGCTTCTTCCATCCCAATTTATTTTACTTCCTAAATAAGTGAAGTCTTTAACTTCCTCCAATCTTTCATTATTAATTTGTACTTTCGTTTTTGCTCTGCTCTCGCGCCCTCTGCACACTAACACTTTAGTTTTGTTCTTATTCACCCTCATTCCGTATTCCTCTGTCAACACTGCCTCCATTTCGTTCAATGCTGATTCTAATTCCTCCTTACTAGATGCTAATACTGCTATATCATTCGCGAATCTCAGTATTTTTAGTTTCTGTCCCTGTACTTTAATCCCGAAATCCACTCCATCTTTTACCACATTAATCGCCTCTTCGATGTACAGATTAAAAATTAGTGGTGATAGCGTACGTCCTTGTCTTACTCCTTTCCTAATACCTACTTCCCTTTTTCCCCTTCTACTTCTATAACAGCAGTTTGCTCTTTGTATAGATTGTGTACTACTTTCCTATCTCTATACTTCATTCCCGCGCTCTTTAGTATCTCGAACATGTTTTCCCATCTTCCGTTACCAAAACCTTTTTCTAAATCTACAAATCCTATATAAGCGTTCTTTCCTTTCTCTATTGTTTTCTCTAACATTACTCTTAGTGCCAGAATAGCTTCGCGAGTTCCCTTATTTCGCCTAAACCCGAATTGGTCTTCTCCTAGTACTTCCTCCGCTCCATTTTCCATCCTCTTCTGCACTATTTTGGTTAAATTTTTGACGCATGGGAAGTTAGGCTGATCGTTCTAAAGTTCTCGCATTTGTCGGCTCCTCTCTTTTTCGGTATAGTAACGATAATGTTCCTCTTATAATCCTCCGGCATCTCGCCCGTTTCGTATATGTATTTTACCAGTTCAAACATCCTATTTACTACTTTTTGTCCCGCACATTTCAAAATTTCCGCCTGTATTTTATCTACACCCGGCGCTCTATTATTCATTAGCCCCCTTAGTGCTATTTCAAATTCCTCTCTCAATATAGGTTTTCCTACATCTTCCCTATCGATTCTTCCTCTAATATCTCTCTTAATTCCTGACCCTCGTATAAATTTCTTATGTACTGCTTCTTTCTGTCCGCTTTCTCCTCTCTTCCGATCAGCATGTCCCCCGATTGACTCCTAACGTTTCTACTTATTGTTCCTATATCCGTGAAGTTCCTCTTAATTATTTTGTAAGCCTCATCGGTCTTACCCACTCGCAACTTATTTTATACTTCCTTGCATTTATCCTCTATCTATTGTTCTTTCGCTTTTCTACATTTTCTAATGATTTCCCACTTTATTGACTTATAAGTTTTCCTTCCTCGTCTCGTCTGTTTTTGTAGCCTTGTCTCTTTTGAATTAAGTTTAAGATTTCGTCCGTTATCCAGGGCTTCCCTTTTATCGTGCCCTAAAACATCCGTAGCCGCGGAATCTAGACTATTCTTGATACCCTCCCACTCAGTTTCTGCGTTCTTGATTTCGTCCTTACTCGCTTTATTTATTAATTGATATGTTTTCTCCTGGAACTTATCTTTCATATTCTGATCCCTTAATATGTGTACATTTATACGTTTCTTATCATTCCTGGTTTTCAGATTTTTGAACTTTAATCTAGCTTTCATGACTACCAAGTTGTGGTCGCTGTCTACATCTGCTCCTGGATAACTCTTACAGTCTTTTACTTGATTTCTAAATTTCTTCCTAACCAGAATGTAGTCTATCTGATACCTGTCTATCCCTCCTGGCATTTTCCAGGTGCACAGCCTCCTAACGTGATTCTTGAACAATGTGTTCGTGACTACCATCTTGTGCTTCTCATAGAATTCTATCAGTCTGCTACCTCTCTCACTTCTGTTTCCTAATCCATAAGGATCTACAAATTCTCCTTCTTTCCCTTCACCTACGACTGAGTTAAAATCTCCCACTATTATTAAATTTTCATGACCCTTCACAAATCCTATTACCTGCTCTATGTCCGAATAAATGGCTTCTAACTCTTCCTCACTGTGGCTAGAAGTAGGCATGTATACTTGCACTATTACTGTTTCCACTGGCTTCGAATCTAACCTAACCATCATTACTCTCTCGCTGTATTGTAGGTAGCTATCTACACACTGTCCTGCGTTCTTCCGCATAACGATTCCTACTCCCGCGTTTCCATTTACCGATCCTGTGTGTATTACCCTATAGTCACCGCTCCAAAAATCTCCTACTTCCGGCCAGCCCATCTCACTTATACCTACTATATCTAATCCTAACCTATCCATTTCTATCTTCAGATTCTCTAGCTTCCCTGCCTGTCTCATGCTTCTGACATTCCACGCTTCGACTCGTGAAATGCTACACTTCTTGCTATCCCTACTATTGCACTCGATCACGTCTCCCGGAACAGTCCTCACCCGGAGATCCGAACGGAGGACTATTTTACCTCCGGTGTTTTTTGCCTCAGGAGACGCCATCATTAATTTGAGATAAGCTTTCTGTTAGTTTTCTTAGGATTATAATGTGGTGGTTTCCTCTTGCCTTCCACATCGCAGTCGTGTGTGTCATAGCACCATACCAACCCCCACGGTTTCTGCCACTATGACTATTGAAAAAACTGCTGCCCTCCTTCAGGGACTTGTCTTAGTCTGGTTTTTCAATAAGGACCCCCCCACTATGGTTAAACCTATCTCCTTAAATCATTAAAACGCGCAAGCCGGCCCACCCGTTCTAGTTTGCACTAGAACTTCGTCAAGGTGCAAGTCCTATCGGATTGGACTGTATACTTGCGTATAAATTATTGTGTATAAATTATGAAAAAACCCTACTTAGGTTCTAATAAATCAGTGTAAAACTGAAAAATAATAATGCTCTATAGAATTTATATAGGTAAACTCAGTAGTAGGTTATTATTAAAAAGTTGTAGGAGTATAAGACTACAGGCCAGTGTTTTTTAAATAAATGGCGGAGGCGCCAATATAATTCCATAATGACTGTTGATATATTTCTGTAATATACTTTATTTAAATATTCCTCTACAATGACTATGTTCTAATATTTACTTACAACGAGTAGACAAATATGTGTACTCAGTAGGGGAAAGAAAATTATATTTTTTTATATGATTTTATTTATATTGCTCTCTTTATTAAGGACAGAATTGTATGAATAAATTATAAACATATGCGTAAAGAAAATATTTAATTAAATTATCTATTGCAACTTAGTGCAATGTTGAGTGGTGTTCAAGGCAATTACCATAAACATTTTGACAAATAATGCAGACCTTCATATCAGACTGTCTTCTAAATAAATTTCCAATGATTTAATAACATGCTAAATTTCTACTATTGTTATTCTGATAGAATTTTTCAAGAATATTGACCTCATATAGCTATAATTTTTTACCTCTAGTAATACCCAGTATTAGCATCTAGTAAGGAGGAATTAGAATCAGCATTGAACGAAATAGAGGCAGTGTTGACAGAGGAATACGGAATGAGGGTGAATAAAAACAAAACTAAAGTGTTAGTGTGCAGAGGGCGCGAGAGCAGAGCAAAAGCGAAAGTACAAATTAATAATGAAAGATTGGAGGAAGTTAAAGACTTCACTTATTTAGGAAGTAAAATAAATTGGGATGGAAGAAGCGATAAAGACATAAAACAAAGAATAGCGCAGGGTCGAGTAGCTTTTAACAAAAAGAAAGCACTTTTATGCTCGGGGGTAATAAACTTTGAAACAATGAAGAGATTTTTGAAAACATATGTATGGAGCACGGCACTATACGGTTGCGAAACCTGGACGGTAGGGGAAGCAAGTAGGAAGAAATTAGAAGCTTTTGAGATGTGGTGTTACCGAAGAATGATGAAAATACTGATGGACTGATAGGGTTAGAAACGAAGAAGTATTGGAGAAAGTCGGCGAGAAAAGAAGTATGTGGAAAAACATAAAGAAGAGAAGAGATAGAATGGTAGGCCACTTGCTGAGACATGGGGGAATAGTCCGCGATATTTTGAAGGCAGAAATAGGAGCGAAGAAAGGCAGAGGTAGGCCTAGATTAGACCACTGCTCGCAAATAGTAAGGGATGTAGGTTGTAGCACAATTAGCGAAATGCGTAGGTTAGCGCAAGATAGGAGAAGCTGATGGTTAGCGTCCAACCAGTCTTAGGACTGATGACCTAATGATGATGATGATGAGTAATACCCGAACTTGAAATTTGCCTTGTGTCGAAGGAAAACGAAGAGAAATCGCTATGTTCGGTAGTAGACAGTAGACTGTTTGGTCGGCACCGACTGAACGTCACTGTTTCCCGTTTCTAATTTTGCATATAACATTCTACACATTTCAATACTAATGCATTAATTTATAAATTCATAATCCTTTGAAATTATAATAACGAATTGAAGTAGTAAGCCATCATCATATCGGTTTATAACGTCCTTCGCCGTCTTCCGATTCCTAATCTCCATTCCTCTCTATTTCTCCACATGTCCTCGTCCAGACCTCTCTCCCGAATTTCATTAACAATGCCCTCTCTCCAGCTTTTTCGTGGTCTTCCTCGCCTTCTTCTTCCTTGTGGTTTCCAGTTTAGAATTTTTTTGGGTATTCTGTCATTTGGCATTCGCTGAACATGCCCGTACCATACGAGTTGTTTGGTTCTTATATCATCTACAATGTCATGTGTCAATGTCATTAAGTAATAAGTAAATGCCTTAAATGGATATGGAAAGAAATATATTTTTTAAACAATTATTTCGTAGGTGTATCGATACTATTATTTTATTGTATGTGAACTATGAAAGACGGCCGTACTTTGATACAGTTATATTAATGTAAAACATACCAAAGAACCTATACGGGAGAAAAATAACGGACGGATTTTCCACTAATAACGAAATATTACACGTGACTTGACGTGCCTTTCGAAAATCAAGATATAATCATCACGAGAAGATAATTAAAATTTCATCCCGTTTTAACAATCTCCTTGTTGAGAAAACATTGTTTTATAAAAGCGAAAATATGCGTATTTTAAAATGAGTATTTTAAAATGAGCACTACCTAAGCAAAACTGTTCAAAGAAAGAAACAGTGAGGGCTCAACTGTAATCACCACAGGTAGAAAACTATATGAAGTCGTTAGCGAACAGAATGTCGGAGATAAAGAGTACCAAAGAGATTTAAAATTTAAAAGAACTCGATAGCGCAACCACTCACATTGGCGCCTCCGCCAGTTTTTTAAAACGGTTGTATGGCAGAGTTTAATGGAGAAAAAAAGAGCAATAGTAGTAGTAGTATTTATAACTATAAAAATATGAATTATTTATCTAAAAGCAACATACGTTATAAATAAAATTTCGAATGTATAAAAGCCTAATATAATGCATTTATCACCAGATAAATGCATATTTGAGATTAGTAGGTATATTCATTTCATATACTTGGGAACGAGTCTGCTTGAGTTGAGTGTGTAGAGGATGTTACATTATTTTATTTCTTGATGGTACGTTTAAGACATATTGCAAAAAACCCTACTTTATCTAGTTTTTATAAAATACATTGTTTGTTGAAACTACTGATCAATTTTATCATGCTGTTCTGGGATTTCTTCTGTTATACGATGTAAATCATGAGCTAGGCAAGTTACAAGTGTGAAACATGAGATACAAATCGACGGAAACCTGTGGCTAAGGGACAGAACGTGGGTTATTACCACGATGTAGGTTGCGTTCTATATATCTTAAATATTGTTGTTTACGGCAAGCTCATGAATATTTTTTGTATAAGGTAGAGTACCTTATCACGTTCTAGTAAATTTAAGTGTAGAATATGATGAATATTTTTATGTAACTTATTAGCAAATGATTTCTTCGATGTCCTTCATCCTATCTTCTAATTATTTCATGAATTTACGTTGTTTATTAGGAAATTATTTCAAAGACTAACTAACTTATACCTGTATTTAATATCGAATTCGATTAAAAGAAGTTGGTACATATAAAATAGTAAACCGTATATAACTGAGTTTGCCTTTAAGAAGGTAGTCTGGATTGGAAATTGGAAAATTTAAAATAATATTTAATTAGCTCCTTCTTAAAGCGAAACACAGAAAATGAGAACTTATTTTTTTTGGCATACGTTGCCACTAGATCACCAAATTAGATCAAATGTATATTTCGAAATATGTTTTTACTTAAGTCAATATCCAGATATTCCATTCATTTCTTAATATTTATATAGTATCATATAATAATTGCATATACTTATTTTCCATTCTAACTAACTATATACCATAATTCTAATGAGACTGATTAATATTTATTTAGAGCCTGGTTCCTTTTCTTATGTCTAACAAATGAATATCAATTATTTTTTTAGGAAAGAAGGAAACGCCAATATGTGGCAATGGAAATCTTCTTTGTATGAAGAAAGTAAAAAGTAAGTATTTTTTAGAAATAAGTTTTTTATATTTTTCCACGTGTGATGCAAATTCTATTTAAAATATTTGTGTACTTAATTTGTGACCATTACACTCTCCTGTATCAGAAATTGATAACTATACTTTATATTAACCTATAAAATGCATCTATTAGTATTATAGGGTAGCCCCTTAATTATAAGAAATATAGGGTGAATACGATGGGTTCAAGTCTTAACAGGGAGAGTTTGGTACCTCTGACTGAGCAAGGGTGTGTTTGTTCTCGTTTTTATTTATATAGGAAAGAGCTAAATTTCTGTGTATGCAAATTTTGTGTATATAGACAAAAGAAATGACTCAAATTTATTTCTTCTCTATACAATATAATGAAAATTAAATTAGTTTATCATCCTTTGCTTTTGAGTCTTCCTCAGAAATTCGAGTTATTATTTCATTACTTTCGCTGAAGTTGTTTGTGAAGCTAGAAAAAATATAATATATACATGTTCGGGCACTTTCGGTTAAAATATAATAACAACAGCGCACACACTGCATGTATCATGTATCTCTGTATATATCATTTATATGAAATTCTGAAAGCGACCTGACACTTTTTGTAGTTTATCTAAAACAGTAGAAGAATAATCTCTTGAAAATTACATATTGAAACAAGAAATTACACTTAATACACACAGAAGAAACAAGCTACCGAATTGTTAGTCTCAATGTCTTAAGACTATCCTTCATTTGCATCGTAATTGTCTGAGTTAGACACCATGGATTCGTGTTCTGCCAAAAGGAATTGGTACCTAATTCTTTCTACTAGAAAGCTACTTCTAGCTCCCCAGGTGACTGCCCATATCCTTATGTGTAACCTCTTACAGGAGGTTGTTTCTTATGGAGGATATACGATGAGAATACGTATTATAGAACACATACGTTTGTCCTTGCCTCTATGTATAACCTTCTCCTCGTCAGCCTGAGATCTTAGGAGAAGAAAGTCGATTTTTGTGTGCTCAAGCTTAAAAATATATGGTGTCTTATTTAAATAAAATAGCAGGAATAACTGCTGAAATACATTCTTTAGAGAAAAATGTTGTGATAACGTCAAGTTTTGTTCTAAATGAGATATATTTTGATATAAAATGCGTTTCCGTCACTGACACTCTTTGCCGCAAACAACTATCTCTTTAAAATATTCAAAAATTGAAAGGTTTTCTGCCCCCGATAACGGCGCCCGCGGTGATTTATGATTGTTCATTAGCTAATTCATAATCGGGTTATTTCATAAAAATCATTTCAAAATACCCCTATTTCATAAGGGCATTTTAAACCTACCTCAGTGACGTGAAATGCAGACGAGAATTGAATATTTATTTGCCTGCCTTTAATGACAAGATAACATAAATCTGAAATTATATTATACCTTATTTAGTTTAATAACTATTATACTAAATAAGCTGTTGATATTTTAATTAATATCTTCAACAATGTAAAAATGTTCAATCCAAGTACATAATGGAACTGGTGATCAATTGTATGAAACTGAACATAGAAAACATAGCCGCATTGATTCAATCGGTGTACTTGGACTACTCTACAAGTAGTTTGAACTTAATGCAAAAATATTAGACAGCTGGCTCAAAATTCAGGAGTGCCCAGGAGTTTATAGAATCCCTAACTTAGGAACTTACCAGATTCCACCCGTATAAAATTAGAGTTAAATAAGTATGACTAAAATCTTCGCTTTTGTAGTTTCGCTAGCTTTACTGTATTTGGGGAAATCCAAATTTCGTTTATAAAATCTGTTTTCATTTTCTTTCACGGATGCTGTCAACAGGTACAAATGCAGATAGTGACCTGATCAAAATCGTTATCTTAGTAGGTGGCACCATACAAAGACCATACGATCTTGATGGCTGGGTGACATTCTGGGAGATCATATTATTATTTTAGGGTTTCGTTTTCATTTCCAGAAATTTAAATTAAAAAATTTATCTTGATTTGTTAGAGTATTAGAAGAAGATGACAAGTTTTGAATCAGATATTTCACGAGCGATATACCGGACGAAGAGGTCAAATAGAGTGGCTGGCCAGATCACCATTAAGTTTATTTCTTTGGAGACATTTGGAATGAAAAGTTTATGCCACTAAACTGGGTAACATAGGGAACCTAAGAGCATTGAATTATTCCAATGAATAACACCAGGGATGTTAGAAGCAGTTCATGCATAGTTGACCATTTTGAATACTTAGCTAAATAATTAATTTAACTTAATTATTGTGTTAAGTATAGTTTATTTAATCTCTATTTAATCTAATGCCAAATAAAAAATCCCAAACGGCTCTTATCTCATGCCGTGGCTTGCTTTTACGGCTAGGCTCAGGTAGACTGTTCCGTTTATCGGCAAGATAAGAGAGTTTTTTATTTGGCAAATAGCAATAAAATGAATAGTAATTACATGTTCAATTCAATTTTCCTTTGCTTTTATGTTTACTCCCTACGCTTTTATTTTTTATTTCTGAATGTATATGCTTTAAATTAGAAAAACTGCGAATCTAGTTGTCATTTCCTCATTATAGATTTGTATGGCACAGACGCATTTCTGCAACTATATTTATCACATATCCCAATTATGTATTGGATAACGAACAAAAGTAAACCACCATTGTTATAAGGGTCGAGAGACTTTTCAGATAATGTATCATTCAATCTGTGTGCCTATTTGAATATTTTAAAAGGGTAGTTGTTTGTTGAAGGGCGTGTTAATGACGGTAATGGCTTTTATGTCAAAATTTGTGCCCTCGATTGGCAAACAATAATTGACGAATGAATCACTTTTGATATAAAAAATGTATTACAACAGTCATTTTGGCTGTTTCGTTTAACAATAATACACGGTATTTTTTCAGGGTCTCAGGAAATACTGTGTATTTATTTATTTTAACTGTAAAAATATTCCGATATTGCTGTGGCCCTCGAATATATTATGCGTATATGAATAAACTTTAGGTTAATAGTAGAGCATTATCATTGTTTAAGGTTGACTGTTTCGCTTCGGAAATTTAATGACTAGTCACCGGCGCCGACTAACCCCCAATTCTAATTGTAGATAATTTGGATATGGCCGGCCTGGAACATTCGATCAATTGGGAAAATAACAAACGGGACAACTTCGATAGCAAGTTCAAATGCGATTGCAGTCCCATGTGCGCCACGGTGGAATATAATGTGGAAATCACAGAAATCGATTACGACTGGTATAAGGAATTCGAAGCGCTCGGTTATGGAAAGCTGGACGATGATGAGTAAGGATTTTTGTTTTTCTTTGGATTGCCGGGATATTCGTTTCCTTTTACTAGGATATTGATAAGGGTGGGAGTAAAGAGAAAACTGATAGGAGAATGATGGGACCATTTAAATTACAATAGATGGAGTTAACGAAAGACGTGTTTATCTTGAGTTTGTTGGGATTTTCTATGAAATATAGAAAATTGATAGATTACGATATGTCCCATTTAATCGATTTAGTCGGTAATTTATAACTTTGAAATCTATTTCTAATACTATTTTATGACATAAAACAATTATGGATACTGGTTTCTCCTGGGGGAGAGAGTTGGAACGTTCGATGCAGCATTAAAAAAACAGGTGATAAGTTTGTAGCATTTTGGATGTGATTTTTTAGTAATACGGCTAATTAATATCATGTAACTGATCTCATTACAAAAGTTAAAAAAACCAAAGAGTTAGACTGCCTGAACAACACCGAATATATATATATATATATATATATATATATATATATATATATATATATATATATATATATATATATACTGCGTGTCTAAATTTCTTCCACTCCCCATTAACTGTGGAACTGAGATACATAAATGAACGAAAATTAGCGTATATACATTAAAATGTAAAACTAATGTTTTGGGTACTAAATAGTAGTCATCAAAGACGGCGTTGCGGAGCCGTTTTGAAAATAAGTTTTTAATGTTGCCATTAAAAACTATGTACGAATGTCATTCTTTTGAACAGAGATCACAAAAAAGTCACTTAAAAATGATAAAAATAAAAAGTAGGACTAGATATCTTTAAGAATTTTAAAATAAATGCTCAAAACGTGTATCTCCCTCTTACTGACTGCAACATACTATGTTAAAACTAATCGATAAGAATTGGTCGAGATTTTTTTCAATGAGTCTGATCTAAATCCGAATCGACATGGATGTTTATAGGCATGGCCCGATATTCTGAAGGAAAATTATCTCATAATTACTTCGCAGAAGGTCTCCAAGTTCCTTGGATAATCTAGGTCAATGATGGCAATCGCTTGGAGCTGACGTAGATTGCTGACTTGGGGTAATCCAGGCGCGCGTTCTATTTCCACATAAGACGTCTGAGTATATGTACGTGCGAATATCGGGGGGTTAGATGAAAGAATAACTCTAAACTAAACCTCTCTAAATTTAAATAAATCTCCGTGGAGAAATATCACAAAAACCTAAAGGCAATAACATTCGACAAATTAATGCTAATATTCTGGAGAATTTTTTGTCATAGCTCGAGCAGAATGAGGTATGGTATATTATCTCCTATAATTGACACCATCGTTCTTAAAAATAATTTGGTGCAGAGGATGGTGAGGCTGGACACAAACTGCGAGCGAATAGTTTAATATTAGTTGGTTCCTCCTAAACTTCAAATGTGGTACACGAGATTCACAACAAAGTGATACCAATGGGGTGGTTTGAAAAGCACTAATACCCAATTTAATTCTCCTAAAGTAAATCGATTTTAACATTCACTATAGAAGACTCAGATTACTTCAAATATGCGATACTCCAAAAAACTTACATAAAGGTGATGGAAAACATAGTTTTCCATCACCCTTTCTATAGAGCATACCATTAATAATAATAAAAGTCCATAAATAGCGGGTTCAAGTATATCTTTCCAGTAAAGATCCAGGTAATTGGATCTTTACTAAAAACATTAAATATACTCCCTAAGAATCTGAATGCCTAAAGAGCTTGCATCCCTGCATTTAATTATTGCAAATAATATTTTTTTCGCTAGGGAAAGGTATCTGAAGAAAATTAGGACTACAAGATCTTATGTAATAATCTCATGTAATAATAACTGTCACATCAAAGAAGAAAGCTATACAAAATTCAGTTCAAATTATGTGGTGTTGAAATTAAGAATTGATGACCTTTTTCGTAAACATCATATCATATAGTATTCAATACCTATGGACCTACATTGTACCAAATAAGTAGATTTATGATAATAATCGTAATTCAGTTTATCGTGTATGAAATAATAGCCAGGTTGACCCAAATAGTATTACGTTGACTTAAATTTGACTTAAAGTTTTTTCCAATTAAAAAAGAAAAATAGCGGTTCGATACACGATATCGTTGTCACTTGGTATATGAATGCTGGTAAAGGTAAAACCAAAAAATATTATTCTACAAACAGTTACAATATCAACTTGAATATATTAATATATTGCATAAAATTTTGCCAAATAATTAGCACGGGAAAAATCTTCTATCTGCAGCAATTTTGAACATTATTAAATTATATAATTATATATACAATACATCATTAATCAAATTATTTTATTTGCTCATCACTGTGGTTTTGTTATTTATCACAATGAATCGTTAATTTTGTTTTTAAATATATTGTAAATTATATTTTTCTCTATGCCAGATTATTTTATGTTATTAAATCAATCTCTCTAACTTTATGTTTATGAAAATAACCCTAATTAATTTATTTCTTTTAAGGTTATATTCGAAGTCGCAGCTTGTAATATACTTTAAATCCAGCCATTTTATTCCCTATGAGAGAAACGAACTCTACGGCCCCTTGGACTTTCTGGCTAACGTCGGTGGCTTACTAGGTTTATTTGTTGGCTTCTCGTTACTGTCGTTCTTCGAAATATTTTATTTTCTGTCCTTAAGGATTATATGTAATTTAAAATTATATAAAAATTGGTATGGAAAGGAAAATAAATGAAAATACATATATTTGTGTGACAAGAAATATATAAATCTATTTAATTAGTGTAAAAGAGATTGTAATTTATATTTTCCTGGAATAAAGTATCAAGTAGTAACTTTATTGTAGTTTGATACTCACTGTTGTCCATAGGATGCTTTCGTAGCTTCTCTAGGTTATATTTTTTGATATATGTGTTTATCAAATATGTATATTTTATAAGATATAACAGATAGTTAAACATCTATAACTGATGTCTAGATAAGAATGATAACATAAGGTTGTAGGTTGTACACCACCTATGTGATGCTTAGCAATAACCTCTGAATACCTTTATGTTTGCTTTATTTATTTTACTTAGATTTTATTATATACATAATGATGTATTTTTCTAAACTGTTGTTTGTCATCAATTGGTTTGATTTTATCTCTCTGTTTGCTCGTTAAAGAGCAAGTCTCTGTAGTGTTCAGAGACTTTCTGTAGAAATGTATGAAATACAGAGATGTCCATACATAGCTTTAGTATTCATAATTTATCGCCTGAGTATCAGTTTTTACACATATCCTGAAAATATAGATAGAAAATGTTCAAAATTTCTAATGGGGTTGTATATTTCTATATATTTTTTAAATTCTACTGAGAGTGCAAATAGACATTAATATGTGTATAAGTTTATCTATTATTTAGTATATGTATTATCGCAGAAGCTTTGACTATGTACAGATTAACTTTCTTGTTAGATGACATTCTTATTTAGAATGCGATATTTTTGACTAATTAACTTTAAAACAAAAACAGAAATTCTTGACGACTGGTATAATTTGCTGAGAAATACTTGAGTTAAACCAGAGCCTTTTATTTATAACTGTGGAATAAAATACATACGTAATTAGTCGGACTTATAATCATCCCTACGTGATACCAAGAAATTTCTTATTTAGCACCCAATAGTTGCAGGAAATTTATGCAAAAATTTAACACCCTTGTCTACTATTTAACAGTTTCACCTATAATGGACACATATTCGCATCTTGTATCTATTTCATTTGAATCTTCAGTAATAACTTGAAAACTAAAAACAAGCGAGCCAACTCTCCAGGAAAATTGATTTTACATAGTAATTTTTAAAAGCAGTAAAATATTTTCAGGTGTGATTCTCACCCTGAAAAATAAATATGGCAATTTATGTATTAAAGTAATACTGTGAACAGATACAAAAGCTTTATGTTAATGTCTCTTAAGTACATGGGTGATAAAACAAAGATATTCCATACTTTTATAATTTAACTTTAAATTTTAGTTGTAAATCAATAAATATGGTTTATTAACATAAGGCTTGCAAATGAGATCGTTTGCAAGTGTAAATCTATATTTAGTTTTTCAAAATATAAGATTATAACTTAAAAATACGATAAAAATCTCAGACTTATACAGAATGGATATTATTACGTTTTCTTTTATTAAATTCCGTTTACTTAATTAATATAAAATGTAATTATTCACCACCTTAAAAACAAGTAAATATTAGTAACTTCTTCGTACAGTTTCTGTACCGGTATTTTTCGAACGATGGGTCGCGCGTAATGTAGACTTGGTTAATCTACTCGTACATAATATATAAGCTTTTAATTATTCGAAGCATACAGGGTGTCTCACCAGGAACTGCATCGATCGATTTAGGGAAAAGTACGCACCAGAGAATTTTGAAAATTTGGGAAGATACTAACGGCAGTGTGGCCAATTTAACTAAAATAATTACGCGTATCTGACACTTCCGGTTATACCGGAAGTCGATACCAACTTGCTTATTTTAAATAGAACACCCTATATATTTTAGAGTTTTCGAAAATAGCATACAATTCTGAGTCAAGAACATGTAGGATATGTTTTAGAGATATTTGAAATAAAAAAAAAATTGACAGGTGTGATGGTTTACAGTAACTTTTATAACTTTCTTTGTGTAAAAGATACTAATTTTCTTCTTGGCATGTAGAAATAACATAAGGAGAGCTACACTCTGCAATTGAATTACATTCGAGAATGGTATACCAAGTGTTCCATTTTTGACGTTACATCTTGTAAACTTCAAACCGCGAATACTTGTTTATGTCAAATATAGGCATTGTGGGTCACAAATTTTCGAAGTATTTGCGATTTTCTTAGAAATTCAAGAATTTTTAGAAAAAAATTTATCAAATTAGCCATGATTAGAAACAATCAGTATTGTCAGTTATTCTCTTATGTCAAAAAATGCCACCGCGTTTAAATTACATCCACGAAGACTTTTCGAATTTGATTATTATTTATGGAGAATGTGATAAAGTAATATCAAGAATTTGTAGCACATTTGCTACTCGATATCCACAAAAACGGAAAATAACTCTAAACACTGTAACACACCTATTAATTGGATTGAAGATGCTTTGCATAAACTAAAATAGGTAAGATAAAATCAGAATAATTAAGAACCAGAGGGTTAAGATGTCCAGAGAATAATAGTTTATCATCAAAGTACACACTAAGATCATTAATATTTTCTGAGAGTATTAAAACTATACCACCAAGAAAATATAGGTCATATATTAGTAGTTACATGTTTAATGTATATGAGCAAACTTTACAGCTATTTACGTTTATTGATAGTTTAGTTTATTTAGTTAATCAAAATGAGTAAAATTTATGCTGGCCACTCTAATGGTAAAAGATAATAGTGGAATAACCACATAGTCTGAATGGAAAGTAGCCTCACACTGGCGGACAATGAATTAGGAATGCCTTCGATTCAGCTGGGCAAAAACATTTGTGCTTCACTCGTGTTTAAATCGTTGGATGCTAATGAGAGAAAAACAAGTTCAATTAAGTCGAATAATCATACATAAAAACAATACACAATAAAAGTCAAAACTCATTTTTTGTCGAATAATTTGTTTTCCATTGATACAACATTGATATAGCACTTTGGCCACATTGTATAGGAAAATAAACAGTCTGGCAACACCAAGTGTTGTCAGACGCAATCTGACGTTTCCAATGGAAAGTTTGACAATTTTGACCATAACCTTCCTCAGAACATTTTATCATGTAACCGCGATTTGTGTTTACAGTGATTTGAAAATTGTATCTCAGGGAAAAAATGGAATTAACACGTAAAAATTTTCGTGCGATGATTTATTACGACTTTCGACGTGGATTATCAAGACAAGAGTGCATCGGTCAACTTACTTCCACTTTTGGTGATAAAGCCCCATCCCTTATCAATGTGAAACGCTGGTATAACGAGTTTAAACGTGGCCGCCATTCGCTCACTGACGAAAGTCGTGAAGGTCGTCCAAAATCAGTTGTTGTGCCAGAAGACATTGATGGTGTGCAAAAACTGATAATGCAACATCGTCATATGACATACTATGAGATTGAGGCAACCTTAGGCATTAGCTCGACTAGCATATATAAAATATTGCACGATTACTTAGCTGTAAAAACGGTTTGATCTCGTTGGATCCCACATAATTTGAAAACATCTTAAAGAGATGCTCGTGTCGATTGGTGCAAAGTAATGTTCAAGAAATACAATGGCGGTGATTCAGAAGACGTATATAATATTGTAACAGGTGACGAATCATGACTTATGCGTATGAGCCGGAAAGTAAACAGCAATCGACTGTATAGGTGTTTCAAGATGAACCAAATCCAACAAAAGTTGTTCGTCCTCGAAGCACTTCGAAACAAATGGTCGCCTGTTTTTTCGGAAAAACTAATCATGTGGCAACAGTGCCTTTAGAGGAATGTAAGACGGTCAATTCTGAATGGTACACATTTGTTTGCTGGAAGTCTTCGGTGAAGTAAGGAAAACAAACAAGCGCCGTCGGATCATTCTTCATCACGACAATGCGAGCTCTCACACATCTCGTCTAACAACCGACTGTTTGAACACTTAAAAAATTGAATTAATGGGTCATCCACCATACAGTCCTGGTATATTTAGCACCCAATGACTTCTTTTTGTTCCCGAACGTCAAAAATAAATTGCATGGATAACGATTTCTGTCGGCAGAAGAAGCCATTGATGCGTTCAAAAACCATATTTTGGAGATACCTCAAGCGAAATGGAAAAAAATGCTTTGACAAATGATTCGAACACATGCAAAAGTGTTTAAATCAGGAAGGAGAATATTTTGAAAAGCGATAAAGTAATTTTCAATGACAGATTAATGTTTTTTTTTTATTATTAGGCTCGAAATATGAATAGCGCCCTTCGTATACCCTTCTAATTGGCACCGCTCTCGCCCACTTGTTAAAAGTGCCACTTTTACTTAAGAGTATCATCCGACTTGGTTAGGATTCAGGATGTATTATTTTCCTTAATAGCCCAGACGCCTTTTATATGTTTTGCGAACTAAGGGGAAAACTTTCGACGTCCCCGATGGCCCGTGTGCATTATGAGGTCACACTTGTGTATAAATCAAGGAAGTTCGGAGCCCGGCCCGGATTCCAGTCCATCCAGCGAGGGAAGTTCAGCAACTGAGCAGTCGCTTCCCGTAATTAAGTCGAAGGTAATAATAGATGCGGCTTATTTGCATACCTATATCATACTATCTGAATTATTTACACTATTTAGTTTACTTTTACCGATACTGTGGTTTATCGGTGAAACCATTTGTTGGGTTTCAATGGGATGGAAAATTGGATTAACGAAATATCGAATACTGTACTACTGTGTAACGTAGCCGAATTCAATTGTTCAATATATACAGGCGTGGTGATAAATCTTCGCAGAATATTCATAATTTTATTATTAAATGATTTTTTTGCTTTGAAAAACTCTAAAACATATCTATTTTATTTTATTAAAAGACATGAGTGACGTAAACAAATATCTAATTTCAGATTTCGTATTTGAGTTCAAGTTGTTCAAAATGTCTCCCATCGACAATGTGGAATTTGCCGGTATTATTGTAAACAACTTAAATTGAACGTTCAATAATTTATAAACTAATATACTAATATTATCTATTTGGGTTCGAAATTGTCACTCCAGATCCTCTGAATCACTTGGCTTATTAAGAAAATCTCCGATTTTAAGTAATCTTACAAGAATAAATCTAAGGCGCCAATCAGGTGAACGTGGTGGCTATTCAATTGGTCCTCGTCCCTTATTCATCGGCAAGGGAAAACATCACAAATAAATAAGTGGACATCAATATCCTGAATTACAGCCGGAGTACTACAGGGAATGGTGATCTCGCCCATATTATTGGCCCTAGACATGGCGCTCATACTAGATTACCCAATCACAAAAATGCAATTATGCGCCGATGATACCCTAATTTTCGCGAAGTCGTTCCACTTGCAAACAGCCAATCGCAAATTAAAATACCATCTAAATAAAATTATACAGTATAGTAAAGAGTGGAAGATAAATATAAATGAAGAAAAGACCAAACAAATCATATAAACAAGAAAATTTACAAACAATAACATTTTTACAAATACTAAAATCAACAACAAAGAAATACAAAAGGTAAAAAAAATAACTACTTAGGGGTAACACTAGACAGACAACTGAGACTTAAGGCATACATAACTAACTGCATACAAAAAACATATAGGGGAACAGTAAATTATACCCATTAATAACCGGACGTCGTAAAATGACAGTTAAAAATATATTATGGAATTGAATCTCAAAAGTACAATACAACAGACCGCAGATAATGCAAAGCAAGTTACTAAGACTATTAGTAAACCCAGACAGATACATAAACATACAAATACTACATTAGATGAAGGAACTAACATATATAAAGCAACATATCAGACAATTAGCTGCAAAGATGTATAATACGCAAATAAATAACGCATTAATAACACAAAATATTAGAGAACCATATAAATACAATGAACAACACATACATAAATACCTTCATGAAAACTGGGATGAATAACATACGAATAACATACGAATAACACAGACAACATCGCCGCCATACTTAAACAGAGGAGAGCATTAAAGATAACACCCATATGCCATTTTACGGGCGAAATCAAGCGCGAATATCATACAGCTGATCGACAAAAAAAACATAAACAATACAAATAAATAAGAAAGAAACATAGTATCACAAACCAAATTATTTAAAATAGGTTTTTTATAAACTTTTCCTAAAGTACTAAACATAAAAGATTAACAAAATACAAAAACATTAAAGCAACACCAATTAGCAAGAGCGAATGCATCACGATAAATATAATTGCAGATCAAAGACAACTGAATAATGACCGCTAATTTAAAAAATCAAAAGGCCTGAGAGGTCATTCCATTGACCAGGCACCTCAAAGCATACCGGGTATATCTGAAAGACGTCTGCCAAAAAGACGAGGTTTGAAGTATTTCCATTGAATATTCCCATATTTATATCATTACTAGCTGACCCGACACACGTTTTCCTGTCTTATCTATGAATATTCAATTCGAATGGGAATAAATAATAAAAAAAATATTTCAAAAACATAGTGTTTGTTGTAATACTTTTTGATACACAATATTGATAGTTTTGTTTTCTGGCGCATAAATAAATAATGTTGATAGTTTTCCTACACGGGAACATGCGACATACAATTGGCCATGTGAGAAACATGGATTTTCAAGATTAATGCCACAAACACTTAACGACTGCCCTTGCGATTTATTCATCGACATTGCAAATGCAAGCCGCACTGGAAATTGTAACTGTTTAAAGTTGAATCGTTTGGAATCATAGGGATGCGAGGAATCAAAACGTCTTCGCCTTTGTACTACCCTTTCAAAATTGTGGCTTCGATGACGCTGTTCATTAATTTCTTTACCTCAAGCCCGGTGCCATTACAAAGACGTGGCTGGTTTATGTTCCGCAACATAATTATTACCGATTCGAATTTTAATTACAGATTATGAGGTGGTAATCCGGGCAATTCCAGCGAATTTAAAAATTCCGTTGGATAGTTGACAAGTTCCGAGTTCTGCGACCTAAATTTGTACGTCTAATTGGTGGCTAACATTTTGAAGAACCAGAATTCAACTGAAAATTAAAAAAATTACTACCTTATTTTTTCTGTATAACCATGTATACCACGTGTTAGTCAATTAAAACTTACCAAAAGTCGATATTAAATTAAATTTTGATATAAGGCTTGATTGCGGTGAAGTAACTGCGATGAACAAACACTTCTCAAAAAACTCACTGAACAAACTGAAAACTGGATAAACGTTTCGATCGAATCGACTGTGCAGTGTGCACTAAGAAATGAATAAATTAATTATTTGATTATAGATGTCGACCGATGTAGGTGTTAAACGACATTTGCAGCGCACGAACTTTCAAATGCGATGAATGTGTATGTAGCAGACATCTGACAATTTTTAAAAAATTTATAGACAATTCGATCCATATTCATCAAATGCGCGAACTGTCAAACGCGAAGTTAAAATAGTCGTTAAGTTTTTTAAAATTTTCCAATTTTCTGCGCAATTTTCTAAAGTTTTCATTCCGTAAAAACTTTCTACAAAGTATTAGAAACCATAAACAAAAAAGATAAATGAAATCGGTTAAATGAAATGAAGTCGTTCTCAAGTTATGGCGTGACCAAAGGAAATAGGGATTCAGTTTTATATGCATAGATATATTTGCACTTAGATCAAGATTAACAATTGTAAAAATGTCAAAAAGTACAATAAAATATTTTAAAGTAAGTAAAGGATATCAGTATCAAAATAAGAAGGAGCCCCATATTGTTGAAACCAAGTTTCTTTGGTAGAAAACAATATCATTATCGTTGTTTGGATAAAGAGCTACTAAAGCTGGGACTCGTCAAAAGTTGAATCGTAGTGAATATGTAGAAAGTGTAAAATTGGCTTCGAAGAAGCAATGTCCTAAAAGACGACTTCCTACACTGTTAAAATCTGTCGTAGTAAAACTTTAACACTTTTAATCGTGTAAAAGGAGTGTAACATATTACTATTTATAGTACAAAACTTAATTGTAGTGTAATTCTGTGAAGGCGCTAGAAGTTTTTCATGAGCACTGAAAGATTAAACGTTTCTAGACGCCCGTTTCCCCAACTAAGTTGGCATCTTCGGGGGATTATTAAAACTCAAAGTACTAGTGTAATTGGTAACACTTTATACTTTGTATTAGTAAACCTTAGTAAACCACAAATCATAAAGTACATTCTATGTAGATATAAAGTCAATATGGATACATAGTATAGTACACGCTAATATAAATACATAGTATAGTACACTCCACAATATAGTACACTTGATCGATGTTCGTAATTTCTGATTAACCAACTTACGCCCAAATCTTGTTATGTATGTCAAGAACGGCGCGGAAAAGTCGGTTTTAAGGTTTTAAAACTGTTTATATAAAATATGAATTAAGGTTTTTATGGATTTATAGGTAATCTTTGGTGGAAATATTCGCAGTAGGTTTGCGTCGGCCCATTTATCATTCTGTATAAACTTTTTAACTAACAGCTGAAGTTTGGATAGGAAAGTTTGCTACCGCGTAGAGGTGTCTCTTTAGGTACAACAGACTCTTCCGTGTGTCGGAAGTATGAATTGTCTAAAGTAATAGTCTAATGCAACTCCATAATTTATCAGGGTAACGGAAAAAATACGTTGCCGAGTTTATTATTACAACAACCGTATTTAAACAACAGAGGGTTTAATCTTCTTAAAGGCTTACTAAAATTATAATTTATTAATTGTTCGTTCACCTTTTGACAACGTCACAAAGAAATATTGCAGTATCATTAATAATTTATTAATGAAAAGAATGCCACGATGTAGAATCGGATAGCTTATGCTAGTTAAAGAAAATTTAAGTTGTTTAATTAATTAAGAATTAAGATATTGTTGGGTAGATATAAATCACCATTATCAACGATTGTTATGAAAATATTAAATTAAAATCATACGTATGTACTTGTATACAGGACGTGCCTAGAAGAGGGTATGTAAAGGTCTATTCATTTAAAAACTTATCAGCTATATTACACCTTGAAAATATGGTAAGAGTTGAAAGTTATTTTTAATTTTTTTTTAGCTCCAATGGTATCTGCAATATACCCGTGGCTGATAAGCAAATGTGGTATATAATAGGCTGAAGCATGAGCTCAGTGGCTTATATGAAAGCCTTAACTATATATAATATACCTAATTCTAAATATTAATATTATAACTTGGGTGTTTATCTTAATCTAAACTTATGTGTTAGGTAAATCTAGGGTATAATGTTTTCTTAGACGGTACGTTGATTTGCTGGTATCTAACAGGTTAATAGCCAAATTGCTAGGATGTGTTTACAACCTTTGGAGGTATTTTGTACTCGTGCATTGCACTTCGTTTCGAATGGAAGGAATTTGTAGATCATGGTGCAGCGATTCGTTGGAGATATACCACGGGGCACTTGCGAGGGGCAGTAGTGTTTTATTTTGCAGCCTTCAGATCATTTTGAGATTTGATGTACTTGTGATCCCTATAGCTAGACACCATAGGTCCATACTGGTTTTAAAATCACCTTATATAGGTACAGTAAGTTTATTTCCGAGTGTAAGTTTTGATCGGAGTCGAATTAGCCAGTTCAGTTTAGTTAATTCCAAGCAAAGTTGTTTACGTTTCTCATAAAAATATGATTTTGCCAGGTACGGCGTCTATCAAGGTATACACCCCTGTATGTACTTTGCCCATTCAGCATGGAGCATGTGTCCTTCCGTAAAGTATAGGTCACTTGAACTGATTTGTTTTCATTTGCTTTAGTTTTTCATTTTCTTGTCAATATTCTAGGTCGTTGGTATAACTTTTGTATGTTTTCAGAGGCTTTTCTTGGGATCTTTATTCACTGATAGCACTACTGTATTATCGTCAGAGTTAAAAGTAAAATTAAAATACTTTTTTAATAATAATTTTACGTATTCTTCTGTTAGTTCTTATAAGATTTTTCGGTTATTGGGTCAAATCCGAGCGCATTCTTAATGCTAATTACTTCCACGATTACCCATTTTGTTTCTTTTTCTTTGATTTTTTAGCGTGAAAAATCCATTTGGAAAGATACCTTATGTAGTACTATGGTAAATAATATAAATAAATAATACATAATGTCTAACTAAGAAAAAAAGCTGCTTCTTTCTAGAATATGAGTTTTCGCTATTCGACAGTGTTGCCGTTCGACAAAGGGTCACTCTTCCATTCAATCATCTTTAGAAATAATATTACTTCATAATATGAGACCCCTTAACTCTAAGGTATTGCCCATTAAATAAAAAAAAATATATCAAATCTACTTGCATATTATCTATGCCTAGCCAGAATTTGACTTGTTTTTTAAAGGAATGAATACTCCTTAGGGTATTCAAGGACATTACAATCTGATCATAAAAATCAATATGAAAATTGTTTCTAACTTATAATACTACTTAAACTTAGAACTAAGATCATACTCAACAGTATCCTTAGATTTCTAATAAACTAGATATAATAAACTAGATAGAATTAACGTATACACTAAGGTGCACAATGCTCTGTTTTGTCACATCACTGAACTAACTCAAAGGTGTTGATTCTCTTTGAGTCTTCTTATCAATCCGGCGTTGTCAAGGAGTTGCATCGCCTCGACGTTGACATATTGGAGAAGTCATTGTTGATGACTCTTCGAAATCTTGGGTCTGGCTTGTTTTACAGTATCCATACTCAGGTCTCAATGGAGGTTACTGTTTCGGATGTACCACTTTGCATCTACGATGTTCCTTAGCACATTATTCTGAAACCTTTGAATTATTTGTACACTGGTTTGACATATATAGCTCCACAGTTGAATTTCATAGGTCTATACAGTGAAGTTTCTTCGAATCAATCAGTACACTTTTCTATATTTAATTATAAGTTCTTTTTTCTGTTTTAAGTTCTTTCCAGCATAGCTGTATTTGAAAATGGAATTCGTTCATCATTTATACTTATGGGTATATGTTGATTAGCTTTGTTTGTAAAGTGAACTAATACAGATTTTGATTCCTTTAATTTTATTCTCCACTTTTCTGTTCAATTGTTAATTTTGTTAACTGATATCTGTAATTTTTTTGCTGCTTCCTGCTGGTCATTACCTACTGCTAATATTAGCAATATCATCTGCAAGCGTTGCTATAGTGTCATTTTTAGCCTAGGAATATCACTTGTGTATGAAAGGTATTGGAAAAGTCCTAGTACACTTCCTTGAGGTACTCTTTCACTAATTTTCTTAAGCTCAGAATAGCCTCCTTCTTGCTTAATTCTAAAATATATATCTGAGATGTAGGATTCTGGAATATCAGAAAACTGTTTGGGTAGATACATATTCATTTTATATTTTAGACCTTTGTACCAAGCTTTATCAAAAGCCTGTGCCACATCAAGGAAGATTGTAGAACATACTTTATTTTCTTCTAGTGATTTCTCTATTACATCTGTAATTCTATAAATCTGATTAATAGTGGAATGTCTTTCTCTGAACCCAAATTGATGTGACGTGATTAGATTATGTTGTTTATGATTGATTTTAGTCGTTTTCAAAAGTTTTTCAAATAGTTTCGATAATACAGGCAGGATATAAATTGGCCTATAGGAGGAAACTTCTTGTGGCGGTTTGTCAGATTTAGGAGTCATTAGGACCTTTGTTACCTTCTACATTAACGGTACATACCTTAGTCTAAGAGCTGCAATTACAAGATGTGTTAGTTTAATGATTCCTTTTCTGGGGAGCTGTTTCAGGATTTCTCCACTAATGGGATCATATTCAGGCGCTTTTTTTGGATGTGTATTCTCATTAATATCTTTAATGACTTCTTTGTTGGGTCGTTAGATTGACCTCTATATCTCTGGTTGATATATTGATTCAAGATATCATCACCTTCTTTTAGTTCAAATGTATTTTCTAGGTGAACTGCAAATCTGTCAGATTTTTCTTGATTATTTCTCGCCCATTTACCATTTTCCATTCTGATTGGGGGGATTTGCATGGTGGGTCTTGTTAATCTTTTAGTAGCTCTTCATAGTGAATAGTCAGTGCTACTATCACTTGTCAGTTCACTTAGGTATGCACTAATTGATTTGTTTTTAATAGGTTGGATTTTGCTTTTTAGTTGTTGAGTGGCGTTGTTTAGGTTAGTCTTGTCTATTGGTGCTCTGAATTGATGCCATATCCTTCTTAATTTTCTTTTTTTTTACTATTAGGTCACTTATTTCTTTTGAGTAGTTATTTTCTTTAGTCTTATGCTTGGTAGTGGGAGTGTTGTTCCAAGCAGTTTGTTGTACTTGTTTTAAAAATAGCGCAACTTCTCCATTCAACTGATGCGTATATTGTAAAGGTACTGGTAGATAACTTGTAAAGCTAGAGTTAGAAGAAAAAAAGATCAATCTATCAGTATAAATAATATGGTACCTGAAACTAATTTATTTAAAAAACCACGCACACCACATTAGATATTAATCTCTTTTCCAAATTTAGCCACTCTAATTTGGGTAAATTAAAATTAAATTTGGCACAAGCATTAAGTTATGTAATTAATTAAAACACTCACAACATACGAGATTTGATAAAATTAAATCGAATCTTTGTTATTCCTGTGTTTCAAAAAATACTTCTTAAATTATGAATCAGGCTGTATAAGTTATTAGGTTTAAACAAATGTACACATTATGTAAGTGTGTAAAGACTTTTCTTCCATTTGGTGTAAAGTCTCTGAGGGTCGCTGTATTTTTAGGTTCATTAAGTCCATCAATTTAACGAAATTTTTGTTATCGATGAAATAAAGCCAGAAACTTTCAAACGAGTACGACACTGCTCCGAGGTTCGATCGCGGTGGCTCTGGCTTGCGCAGGGCACATGCGCGAGCGGATGCGAAGCTTAAAGCTCGTTCCGAGCTTTGGCCGCTTTTGCCGGGCACATCATACGTAATGTTTACATAGATCGTAGCAATAAAGCCTAATTTTTATTGCTTCGTAAAGGACCGTGAGTTATAAAATGTAATTTTATAAAGTAGCGGGGTCAGTTAGGGCCACAGCTTTTGTCGTTTGCGCGCATTTTATACAGTCGAAAGTAATCAGTAAAGTGCGTAGACAGTCTATTGTGTGTTTGACAACAAAATAAAAATGTAAGTTAACCTATTTGTTTTTAAATGTATTTATATCAAATGGCGTTCTTCTACATATAATTATATAACATTAACACTTGATTGAATATAAGAAACAATTTTTGGAATGTTACAGAATGAAAACAATGAATTTGTTGATATATAACATTTTGATGAATATAAAAGTAAATTTATAAATATAGCTATATAATAAAAAAACATACAGCCTGTATCGAAAATTATATTATGCTATGTTGAAGAAAAATTACAGTGAAAAATATACAGAAATTTCATGATGAAATTAACAAATTCGATATAATACTTGCAACTTGCTTTGCTAGCAACGCTCAGGCATGCCGATTTGAAATATTGAATTAACACATTTTGTATCCTATATTAAGTCAAAATTAGTTTCGTTTTTTTCGGGATTGTTACCTACTTCGTTATTTTAAATGAAACATAACATTTTTCTACCGATTTAGATATACAAAGAGACGACTTCAGTAAATGTATGAACGTTTTTATTACTGACAGGTTTTTCTGTGGTATATTCAAAAACACGTAATCGAGATATTAACTTGCATATATATTGTATTAATATAGTAAAGGTATAATTGGTTTTTAATTTCTCAAAGTATGTGACTTGAAGTATTAAATACATAACAGAGGCCTACAAATATTGATATTTTGAAAGCTGATTTGGGTTTGATAAGTAGCTATAAGAGCTATTTACGCTGATTTCATGTCTACCTTCCATTTTTGCCCTTCATGTAAGGTTTTTGATCAACTAAATAATCAGAATAAATTAAAAACTAAAAGAAAAATTACATTTTAATAAACATTATATTTAACAAACACTAAAAAACATAGTAAAAAGCAACAACACAAATAGTTTTGAGTTTCTAACTTCTTTTCTTCTTCGAAAATCTCTTCCTTCTTAACAAGAATCTTCGTTTTGTAGTTTTTCTTGTGTGATAATTCGTTGGATATCCTCTTTTCAGCATCTAGCAGTAATCTGTCATCATCGTTACATCCCATCGACCCTGGTACTTTCTTTTCATCTCCTTTATGTCTTGTTGGAATCTCTCACCTTACTCCTCACTAACAGCACCAATATTTTCTGGAAAGTACTCTAGATGAGTATGCAGAAAATGAGTTTTTATGCTCATATTACCAAGTTGCTTAAACTTATCCAACATTTTGTTAACAATTTCCTCATACTGCGGATGTTTACAATTTCCTAAAAAATGTTCTGTTGTATTTCTAAAGCATAGCCAATGCTGTTTTATTGTCAATTTCTGTCAATATTTCTTTAAACTGTTGGTCCTGCATTCATTTTCTTATTTATGGTCCTATGAAAATGGCTTCCTTTAATTTTGCTTCAAACAGAGTTGTAAATTTGCCACATAAGTACTTAAAACAATTCCCAGTTTTATCTATAGCTTTTACATATTGCTTCATTAATACTAATTTAATATGAAGTGGCGACAAAAGAATTTTTGTGGACCAAAAAAATTTTCATAAGTAACGTTTTCTGAACCAGGTGTTAAGTTTATAACAAAATATATTTGGTGTATTTTTACAACTTCTAGGCATTCTTAAAACAAAAAAAAAAACACATGACGCGATGTGAGAAGTAAACGTACATACATTAATAACGTACTACAGCGACTATGTAAATACCCTAATAGTATAAAACCTTAAAACCTTAAAACGGACTTTTCCGCACGTAGAACATCTCTATCTCAAAATTGAGTGGCCGAGAAACAATAAACCAACACATAAATGCAGAATATGTGTTTTATGCGACAGTTTTACTTTCTTCTAATAGTTCACCGTCGTGCTTTCTCATGACCCATGAACAGGGTGGGGTGTATCCTATCCACATCAAAATCAATAGATGTCATCTGGTAGACATCCCTAATCAGACTCAGTCGAAACCCGATCGATCCGACACGATTTAATTGAGTGATCGTGCTAACAAACAAATTTCTCAAATAGTCAACTATTGTGCTCTTTCATAACCCATGAACATGGTAGAGTGTATTCTATCCATCTCAAAATCAATAGGCGTCGTCTGGAGACGTCCCCGATCCGAATCAGTCAAAACCCAATCGATCCGACATGACTTAGTTGAGTTAGCGTGTCAACAAAAAAAAATTCTCAAATAGTCCACCGTCGTGCTTTCTCATGACCCATGGACAGGGTGGGGTGTATCCTATCCACCTCAAAATCAATAGGTGTCGTCTGAGAGACGTCCCCGATTAGAATTAGTCAAAATCCGATCGATCCGACACGATTTAGTTGAGTTATCGTGCTAACAAAAAATATTTCTCAAATAGACCCAAGGGAGGGGGTGGTGTGTGCTATCCATCTCAAAATCAATAGGTGTCATATGGAAGATGTCCCCGATCAGAATCAGTCATAACCCGATCGAGCCGACACGACTTAGTTGAGTTATCGTTTTAACAAGAAATGCCGACTACAACGACGACACACACACAGCAAAAAAATTTTAAAAACCATTTTTTTTTTGTTTTTATGCCGAAAAACGAAAAATAAACCCAAAAAAATGTTGTTTTTTCACTTTTTCTTTATACGATTACATTACTTTTCCGCTTATAATGGAGTGCGGAAAAGTAAAATATTTAAAATAATATTGGCGCCTCCGCCAAATATTCGAAAAGTGTTTGGTGGTGTAATGTATTTAACGGAAGTATATTGACCATCCATCAATTATCCGATCTACTGTTAGTAGAATGGATACAAAGAGGGAGTTTGGCTAGGCTAGAGATTTATTTAAAGGTCGACAACCAAAGGCACCTAAAGTTGTCGAGTAAATATCCTGCTACACGTTGATGACGATCGTCATGTAATCGAGAACTTACACGGAATTATGGTTTGGCAAGGTAAACACTATTGGTGCTTCAAGCAAGTCAGTAGCACTCCTTACAAACTGCTCCTGGTTTAAAAATTGTTGCCCAAAAATCACTCTGACTGAGCAATTTAATCCGGGAATAAAATAATTGGAATGTACAACAAAAATTAAAATTTAATTCACTAAATTATATTTATTTAATGAGGATTCTTTCTACCTAAACGGCTACGATAATAGACACCATAAAAAATTCTGGATAATTAAAAATCCGTATGCAGGAGGTGGGAATGCAACATCTTCAGAAAATTAATAGGTTACCAGAAACTATCCACAATTAAAAGTGGAACTTTCGATACATAGCGTATTATTATATTATAACATGCTAAATAAGGAATTCTAGTTAGTTTCTTCGTTAGAATGTCTTCATGTTTTAGCTATTTGTTTTCCAACCCACAAGATCTTGATGTATCAAATTATGTAATTTGGTTTCAACAATATGGAGCCTCCCCTGACTAATTGCCATTAATCGATATATGGATGCCACATTTTGTCAACAATTTAATAGAAAGGAAGCCACCAAGATTCCCCGATCTAACCCTTTTTTTAATAGTTCATTTATTATGTAAGTTTATGCGAATAGATTATTCAATAATATTCAAGACTGGACAGACTAGTAAATCTCTCCAGCAATTATTGAAATTATCTAACAACAAATAATCATTGAACCATTCAAAGATATAATAAACGAACTACACGAACAAATATTGAACACAAGTTATAATTTAGCATTTATCCTCAAATTCACTGTACATGAATTTTAAGCATTAAATGCCATGCTTTCGATATTACTACCTATTTTAAATAAATGGAAATAGAAAATATTGTGTATACCAAAATTTAAGGATGATATCACTGCAACAATGTAAATGTTATTTCTACTAAAACAGAAAGAAAATTATTTATGCATCAAAAAGTTATCAGCTTTAATAATTAGTGATGCGAAGCTTTAAAAGACTCTAATAAAGTATATATACATATACGTATGAATTTTGACATTCTGAAAGTTGATTTGGGATTGAAAATCTTCCGTATTAGTCTCTTACGTAAGGTTTTTGATCAACTGAATAATCAGAATAAATTAAAAACTAAAGGAAAAACTATATTTTAATAAACATTATATTTAATAGACATTAAATACGTAGTAAGGAGCAACAACACAAATCGTTTTTAGTTTCTAATTTTTTCTTTTTGAGGCATGATGCAAAATTTTGTTTTGAACCTCGGTTTTAAAAGCTATACATCATTGTACAATGTATATTTTCAAATACTGGTGCATTATGGAAATAAAGAACAGTGTTTCTGTAGTTTATGGTATGCAACTAAGCCAAGAAGTCAAAAAAGTCCGGTCACAAAATCTGTGTTGGCCTTTATAATTACTAGCGGCAATAGTGAATTAACTTTCGGACTTATTCATGTTCTTGATCTAAAAATGGTCACGCCTTATTAACTCAAGCATAATTAAGTTAAAGATAAATTCAGTATTGCCTTTTATTTCTTTATGAAAATGTACCGAAAGTATGACTATATCCGTTCTCGATTATACAGTCTATGAAATACTCAATAAAAATGTAACAAAGAACGTAAGAAAACCTGTCCAATCTGATTATGTATAAGTCACGAAATGATGCTATTATTTTCATAAAATATACGCAGAGTATTACTTTGGTGTCTGCTATATGTAATTACGGCAAACTTTTTACGACAAGTTTAAAATTACTTTAATATAATCACTTTATACGGCGGCTGGTATATTTCCAGAGCCCCTGAAAGATTCAGTTATTACGTCAGTATATATTACTGGTGACAAATAAGACGTAAGTAACTATAGACCAATATAATTAATTAGTTCTTGGGCCAATCTTATGACAAAATATTGTGTGCTATATCAACAGAAATGGATATACATTTCTGTTGATTTAACTACAACGGTTGATACCGTTAGCTATAAAAATTTTAGAGATATTAGAGAATATTGGCTTCCATGGTACTCTGTATAAAATCTGTTATATAGTTACCTAATAGCAAGAAAACAATGTGTTTCTATTAACGACTTGGCAAGTATTAAGAAAGTAATAAAACGCGAAATATTACCTTTATTTTTTCTCCATGGAAAGTATCATTCATTCAACAACAGGTATAGACATTTTCATATGCAAGAATATTTTGCTAATTTTGTTAATTATTGCCAACTTAATATTTTTAGTTTATTTTTTGGTGACTCGCGTGTATTGCTTATTTTGTATATAATAAATATGTATTTAATGAACAATAAAACAATATAATGAAAAAATAAAACCTTTAAAATAAATAAACAATTACTTGATATAAGAAAATGTTTTAGTCTGCATGGAAATTATTTTTGGAAAGTGATTTGTTTTTTATCGAATATGTATTTGATCACAATGTTCTGTACAATTTATTCTATTTTTCTAAAAGTAAATCTGAGAAACATCTTTAGCTTTATTACAAAATTAATTTTTTGTCGTCTAAAAAAACCTTTCGTTCATATGTGTATACGATTTAGTAATGTCACAGTCAAATAAGGAAAATAAGTCGTTGATGAAAAAATATTATGTTTAAGAGAGGTATAGACTTCATTATTACAAAAAATGACAGTGTGGGATATAATATGATATAATATATAATAGAAGGCGCAACTTTAAATTTCAGTTATAATATAGTTTTGAAAAAATTGTTAATACGTTTTTTCAGTATCTGAAGTTGAATTTTTAAACTTAAATGCTTTACATACATATACATAGTATCTGCATATGGCCATATGCCATATGCACATACTATGTATAGTTACTTCATGTCACGAAAATATTATATATCACTTTTATTAATTGGTATTTAACGAAGAAAGTATGAAAATTATGTCCTCAAATATTTCTGTCTAGACTTCATAACAGGGGATATGTTCGTGCGCATAAATATAGATAATTTTGATAGAAAGTTAAACAAAAAGTAGGACTAGATTTGTCCTGTAAAATTTGTTTACAAAATGTACATTAATATTTTTAGTTTTTCTTTTGGAGGCTTGCCATATTGCTTATTTTTACTTTTCCGCACTCCACTATAAGCGGAAAAGTAATGTAATTGTGTAAAAAAAAAATGAAGAATAAAATATTTTTTGGGTTTATTTTTCGTGGTTGGTTTTTAAAAATTTTTTGTTGTGTGTGTGTCGTTGTCGTCGGAATTTATTCTTGTTAGCACGATAACTCAACTAAATCGTGTCGGATTGATCAGGATTTGACTGATTCTGATCAGGGACGTCATCTAGACGACACCTATTGCTTTTGAGGTGGATAGCACACACCACTCCCTCCCTTGGGTCTATTTGAGAATTATTTTTTTGCTAGCACGATAACTCAACTAAATCGTGTCAAATCGATCGGGTTTTGACTGATTCTGATCGGGAACGTCTCTTAAACGACATCTATTGGTTTTGAGGTGGATAGGACACACCCCACCCTGTCCATGGTTCATGAGAAAGCACGACGGTAGACTATTTGAGATTCTTTTTTGTTAACACGATAACTCAACTAAGTCATGTCGGATCGATCGGTTTTTAACTGATTCGGATCGGGGACGTCTCCCAGATGACACCTATTGATCTTGAGGTGGATAAAATACACTCTACCATGTTCATCGGTCATGAGAAAGCACAATGGTGGACTATTTGAGAAATTTGTGTTTTAGCACGATCACTCAATTAAATCGTGTCGGATCGATCAGGTTTCGATTGATTCTGATTACGGATGTCTACCAGACGATATCTGTTGATTTTGAGGTGGATAGGACACACCTCACCCTGTTCATGGGCCATGAGAGAGTACGAGGGTGAACTATTTGAAAAAAGTAAAACTGTCGCATAAAACGCATAGGTATTCTGCATTTATGTATTGGTTTATTTTTTCTCGGCCACTCAATATCGACATAGAATTTCTACGTGCGATAAAGTCCGTTTTAAGGTTTTAAAACTGTTTATTTATATATCAAAATAGGTATTTATGGAACAATAAAAATATGTAATGAAAAGTTAAAGCATGGTAAGGTAAATAAATATTCCTGATATAAGAGAAGACTAATTTGTTTTTGATGAATGAAAATATGGGCGAAAATACAAGTGAAATTCCCAGCACTCTCGGCAAAATTTGAAATACAATATCTCACTCTTACCTTCTATATTTCGCTACAGTTAATTAATCTAATCTAATATCTTATGAATTTAATAACATTCTTTAATTTATAAAAGACATGCTATAAAGTGGTTACATTACAATAAAATTTCAAGCATACCTTTTGAATATACGTATGTGATAAAAGTTAATACATTGGAATATTTGTAAAATAAATGAAAATAAACCTTTTTTCACTTTCAATTCAAAATTAATTTTCTATTTTTTGTTCTTTCTTTAAGTCTTTTAAATTTTGAAGAAGGTAACTGTTGATTAATAGTAGTATTAAACTCATTTAATTTGGTAAATTTGTAAATTAAATGAATATCCAAGTCACTTAGGTAGATATATACTTAAGGAAAAGTTAATTTACAGTAAAGGATATACTACTAAAATACCTCTTGTTTGAAAATGACATAATATATCATGTATTTCTGTATGTATATTTTGCTTACAAATATCCTAAATTAACATAGGTATATATTTTTTAACGAGGTGTTAATATGCGATGAACATAAGTGAGGAAATCTTACTTATTACTGTATATACATGTTAGAATTTCATTTATTGTACATAATATGAAAATTGCAAAAAAATATGATTGTGACGAAAGGGAACAATGGACCAATATTTATTACTGATAACTGTCATATCTACTTGATATGTATCACTTTCTGGGAACGTCTCTAGAGATAGATTGATGTGGAAATGTAAAAGACCTTTTAAACGTACGAGATACATGATAAAGTATATGTAGTGAAACACTCAGCTTTTTGATAAATTGTATTAAAAGCTAATCTTACTAAAAGGTTCATATTTTCAGGTCTTCTTAGTCTGACGATCAGTGGTATAGCTTTCTTTGATTTATTTTTCATTTTGTTCAAGTAAGATCAAGGTTCCATGTCCGTTCAAGAGTTAGAGGGACATGGAATTCTCACAATTTTAGAGTGAGAATTATATAAAATATTTATCATTGAAATGTTTAAAATAAACAAATAAAACTGCCATGATAGAACATTCAAAAGAGCGACGACATCAATTAAATACGACATAATTATATATAGCTTCAACACAATAGTAATAGGTGGTCCAATCAAAACGCACGATGTTAATTGTAAATGAAACAAAGTTTTCAGAGAATTATCTTTATATTTTTTATTATGATAGAAGCATCTATGACAATTATGTGTGAAACAAAATATCGGCCAAATGCTCGCCACGGCTTCGGTGGCATACCTCTATCCGATGGTCCATATTTTCAATGACTCTGAGACATAATTGAGGTTCAATGTCGTTAATGTGCCGAATTGTCTCATCCTTTAGCTCTTGAATTGTTCTTGGCTTATTGACGTACACTTTTTCTTTTAAATATCCCCAAAGAAAGAAGTCCAACGGTGTCAAATCACATGATCGTGGCGGCCAATTAACATCGCCACGACGTGAGATAACACGGCCATTGAATTTCTCGCGCAAAAGGGCCATTGTTTCGTTGGCTGTGTGGCAAGTGGCACCATTCTGTTGGAACCACATATCGTCCAGGTCCATATTCTCAATTTCTGGCCACAAGAAGTCCATTATCATCTCGCGATAGCGAACACCATTCACGGTAACTGAACAGTAGGCTTCAGCTCTTGAGTCAATTGAACTTTGTAAGCGTGTAAATTCAAATCTTTATTCAAAATTCGCATCAGTGATGTTCGTGAGATGTTCAATTGTTGGGCACGACGACGAGTGGAGGTTGACGGCTCTTCTGCTACACTATCGCGAACAACAGCAATGTTTTCCGCAGAACGAACTGGGCGAGCATGCACAGGTGTTTTCACATTTCCTACAGACCTACGGTTTGCTGAAATTTGCGTACAATTCTCTCGATTGTGGACACATTTGGTCGATTATGCTGACTAAAAGAGTCACGAAGTGCACGAAATGCATTTTGATTTGAACGCCCATTTTCGTAAAAGGCTTCAACAATCTTAACGCGCTGCTCAATTGTGTACCTCTCCATGGTTGAATTTGTGAAACACCGAAACAAAGAAATGTCAAATTAAGTTGGGCAAAAAACTTGACGTTAAGGTGTGACTCACAATTAACATCGTGCATTATGGTTGGACCACCCTTTAGAAATAAACTATTATTTCACGGACCGTATTTTATTACGGTACAATGTTATTCCCTGGAATAAAGTTGATTCTCATTGTTAATGTTCGAAAACCGAAACTGTGAAACATAATTAATTAATATATTATAATTGTGAATATACCTATTGTATCTATCGATGTATTTATCGTGATTGCAAGGAATAATAATGTAATCATTAAATAATATTTTGTTTTAATAATATATTAACGTAACCTTCCATAAAAAATGTAATGTCATATGTAAAACGCAGTCTGGTAACTCTATGATCTCTAGTGAGCAGTCGGGAAATAGCTGGTCTTCTACTATCCAATAATCCTTCGTTAATCCTTCTTCTGATTGTTCGTCAAGAAATCGCTACATTTGGAGCTGCTGCTGGGGCTCTGCTTATCTCTAATCTGGTAGAATGCCTATTTCTCAAGGTGACTTGCATAAAATATCGCTTATCTCTTGCATCTATAGACTTATTACGACTTTATATTGGGGTTGTACAGTAACTTTCAAGTTCACTGAAAAGTTTAACTGATCTTACCGGCTAGTCAACTCATTTTTGGTTGTCTAATTCCCAGTAAATTAGTTACATATCGCTGACTACCTCCCTAGTTAACCATAGTTATCCCTTTTACTGCTTCATCTTCTCTTAAGTTGCGTGTACGATTCATTTCCACTACTCTAAGTGTACTGGATAACGTGTTTCATTGACTGGACGACATTAAATTAAAAAAAAGAACAAAATCACTAGTGCAACCGAACTTATTGCCTTTTACAAATAACATTAAACAATCTTAAATGTATTATTAACAACCAATTTCTAAATTTTACTTTACATATGTCAAATAATTGCAATTGTTTATCAGTAGTGACACAGAATACCTACATAAAATGTTTAAGAATGTAAAACTTCGACAAATTATAAGAAATAATGAAAAGCTTTGCTGGTGCGTTAATTTTGTCCAGGAGTATATATAGACCATATATATTATTATATATTTGTTTAATTTCAGGTATATGAACGTCTACAAAATCAGTATACTGCTAGCTATGGCCTGGGGTGTTCTGCCAGCATGTAAAAAGTCCGAATACCAGTGCTCCGAAATGCAGTGCATCAGCATCGGCAAATACTGCAATGGCGTGCAGGATTGTGAGGATGGTAGTGATGAATCAGCAAACTGTTCACGTACGTAGAAATATGAAATATAACAGTATCATCCTGATTATATAAATCCGATTCATGTAAATATTCCTTTTGGAATTGTTTCAGGCTCTGTGTAATATATGAGTTTAAAAAACATTTTTAACATCGTTATAATTCATAAGAGAACCCCTCATTTCGTTGACTTTGTGTAATTTAACATATTCATACAGATCACATTTCTTTTGCTTTTCATATAAATTGTTGGGTGTAAGAACATAATTTGTTATTTTCGCCCTGCGGAACAAGAAAAATTGTTACATTAGCCACTTCGTTACGCTGAGTGCCTAACGCCTCATTTTGCACATATAGTTTCCTTATGGTTTTGCTAGCATGTAATATTTCAGTGCTAATATTTGCTGAAACAGTTTCTTTCTGGAATAACTCGAAATTATTCCGATAACCTTATCGATGTGCTATAAAGTTATTAGCATATGTCTTTCACTGAGAACATCCGTAACAGCTTTCAAAAATATATTTACAAATAATTGATATTTGTTTTTGAAAAATAATATGAAATATTTGTAAACATTTAAAATCCAGTAGGGGTGTTATTTTATTGTAGAAATATATTACAAATAATGAATTTGTAATATAGTAAAATATTGGTTGAGTAATAAGTTCCTACGTTTTCTTTTTAATTGTCATTGAAATTATCCACAATTGTAACAATTGTAACAAATTAATCAATGATCTACTTTCCTTCATACTTTAGGAGTTATTTCCACCTCTCCACAAATTTATCGATGCCATTTCGCAAAAAATCGCTAGACCTAGACTCAAAGAAGTTGGTGAGCCAGTTATTGAGGCCTTATTATTGTCGAAGGTTACGTTCCTCATTTGGTTAGACAGGGGGTGAAATAGATGATAATTCCTTAGCATGAGAACGAGAGAGTACAGCGGATGTTGAAGAATCTCCCATTCGAGTTCTTGGCGGTTTTGAGGATGTTTGCTATGTGAGGGTGTGAGTAATCGTGGAGCAAGATGCTTTCGCTTTGTCGATCGGGTCGTTTTTGTTGAATATCTTCATTCACATAGTGTATCTGGTATATCTAGAGATTATTGTCGACTATTTTGTTCTTCTCCACCGTATATCTGTTTTATTTGGGTGGAGATCTTGCTTTAGACTTTGGCTTATCTCCTGCAGCTACACACTTTCTCATTTGCTTCATGTTGACGTAGAGGTACATCTCCCATGATGATTTTGTAAAGAAATCGTTACTTATGGCCGTGTGTTGTTCGGTGTCTGGGCAGAGTTTAAGTGGAAATGGTATCTTCGTTTATTTGTTTTTCTCCGTTAGTCTATGGAGGATCCAAACTCCAAGTTATTGAACAAATTTCATGGAGTGAAGATGGTTGACGATGGTTTTCTAATCCCAGTCCATCTTATCTGCCAATTTCCTGACTTATTTGACGGTCATGCCTCTTCAGAAGTGCCTTAAGATTGTTCTCATCAAATTTTATTAATCTACTGGAGTGGGAGATGTGCCGTCTAGGTAAAAATTGCTATATTTGATCTTCAGTCCCCGCAGCTATATCATCCTCTCCATAGATGCTGCAAATACCTCGAACTGCTTTTGTAGCTTCTTGATCACGATGAAAGGCGAAACAGATTTGTAGATCTAAGAAAAATCTTTCGAATGATATACTCGTATTAAGACTGACACTACAAGAAATTAGTCGCGATAAATCAACCAAATCAGAAAACATTCAGAAACCTATTACTCAACCTTAATAGAGACAACACTATGTAATGTCTTAAATAATCAAAAATTATATAAATCACAAAATAATTTATATATTGCCTCATGGTAATTCCCTCACTTAACTTAGTTATCTGTAAATACGAGTTAATTTCCATATTTAAAGATAGTTTCCTAATTGTTCCATAGTCACTTTCTTTGTGCTATTAAAAGTCAAATAAAATATATGGTTTAGAGAATTTAATATTCTAAAAGGCGAACATTATTGATGAGAATAATAATTTGGGTAATTAAAAAAATTATTTCCATCTATCTTATTTCTCAGTTAAATATCCTCTCGTGTGATGTCACTTGAATACCTGCATTAGACGAAGTAATCTACTCCATAAATGGGAACTACGGACTTCCGTTAGGTGACAGTTTATCGTGTAGCAGACATATGGCGCTTGCCGAATTTCTACATGTATTGCTCATGACGGCTTGGTATAAAATCGGTCTAATATTTTTAGGAAGCCAGGCATAGTCTGATATACTTACACGGATGACTTCTATAAAGACCAACTCGCAATATGCGGTTCGGGGACAGTCAAGTATAACTGAAAATTAAATAGATGACAATACTAATTATTCCTATTTTGTGAGAATAATGTAGCCAAAAGCTGATGTTTCTATAAAACAATATAACTGGTCGTTGCTAAATATGGTAGTGAACATCAAGACCATGAGAATAAACACAATATACGAGGGTGAATCAAATATAAATCGGAGTTTTGATTTTAACATTCGTTGGGTAAAGGGACTTCGAATACTCAATTCTATGACTGGCATAACAAATCTGGTTTACACTGAAAAAGACCCACCTCGAGAAGTCTAAACTCGTCTTTCTTCAGGTAAAGTTCTTACCACTGTTTTTGGGATTGCAAAGGGGTATTGCTCATTGATTTCCTACATGAGCGGCGTACAGTTAACGCTGCTTACTACCGCCAGCTCCTTGGTGAGCAAAACGGGGTTTTTACCGGAAAAGACGAGATATGCCTATCCGAAGTGTGATTCTTATTCACGACAACACTCGGCCACATATAGTTGATTTTACTCGAGGAAAACTGGAAAGAATCTATTGTGAAACACTGAAACATCCACTCTATAGCCCCGATCTGTCACCATCTGACAAGAACATGTTTGGGTGACTCAAAGAAGAACTTGAAGGACGCCTTTTTGATAAAAACCAAAACGTGAAAGCGTTTGTGCACAACTGATTAGAGGCATGACCAACTTCAGTTTCCGATAACGTCATTAAAAAACTTGCAATCTCTGGGAAAAATGTATTGATAAACGAGGAGAGTAGAAAAATAATATGTACTCAAGAATGTTCTTACTATGACAATAAATTTATTAAAACAAAATTCCGGTTGATATTTGACCCATCCTAGTATATGTTAACAGTGAGAATATAACATAGTTTAACAAATTGATGACAATATATGTCATGGAAAAGTGTTGTGATCGAGAAAACGTAAACTACCAAGGATCAAGTGAGATGAAATAGTTATTATTCCTTAGACGAACACTGCCTCTATTACATTTCGCAAAAAAATATTTAAAATATTTATATTAATGTAACGTATAACTTTAATGACCTGTTTCTACTTCTCCCTGCCTTAAAGAGTTTTATTTAAATATTGATTTACAAACATTGCTAGTTACTATTGCTACTATGTTATGTTACTAATTTATCACTGATGTACTATTATGAATAATCAAAATTTGTGTTGTTAATAATTGTTGGATATGAGAACCTTGATTAATAATTTACAACGGTGACATCCTTTAGGTCAAGGATGCGGTGGCTTTAGTCCAAGTGGGCGGTCCAGGCACCACTCTCATTAGCATTAAATATTCATAACATGGTATGTGTTACGAGTTTGCATAAAACAGTTAAGTAAATGAGTTTCGTTATCCGGGGAAGGTTTATTTAATGTTCTAGTCTAAATTGGTGGTAGAATTACCAAACAATCATAACACTTCATATATTACTTATCAAAGATAATATTACAGAATATTATCTTTGATAAGTTGATCATATAAGGGTAAAAAAGTCGTCTTCATAGAACTGATGAACGGGAAAGTGAGGGAATGAGAATTTTTAAGATATAGTATAAGGGAGTAATATAAACAATTAACTTTATTTGTAACATATTTATTGATGTTTTCAAAGATATTGACTTTAACTAAAATTATATTATACTAATCTTCGAAAAGATTAATTTCCTCCATATACCACCAGTCCTCTCTATTTTAACATCTTGATAATATTGGAGAATTGACGAAAATATGTTGATTTCATATGACTAGGAGAAGGTTTACAGTAGAAAACCAGCTATTACACCACTGCTCACCAGAGAACTTAGAGTTATTAGACTGCATTTTTCAAGAGAAAACGTAAATTGAACCATTGACGACTGGAATGGAGTTTTGTTTTCAGACGAAACAAGAGTTAGTCATCAACAGATGGACGTCAACCAGAGTGGCGGAAGCCAAGGAAGAGGTTTGCTGCCTGTTTTTGAATGAATCAATAATGTTTTGGAGAGGAATTTATTTCGATGGTCGCACGGATTTAGTTCCTATACGGGGAAGATTCAAGAATGCAAATTCCCATGTAGAAACATCGTAGAAGAACATCGTCCCCCATGATCGGCCCCACGTTGCTGCAGAGGTATTGAACTCCATTCGATCTGCGAATATTCCAACTATAGACTAGCCACCAAGACGCCCAGATATGAACCCCATAGAACATCTATGGAATGCACTAATATGATCAGTTACGCACCACATACGTATTTCTATGACCTTATGTCTCTGTACCTATATTTATGAACGCAAACAAGTCGTTCTTGTCAAATGAGACAGTATTCCTCAGAAAATGATTGTTCACTACTCGGTCAGCAGCATGCCCATACGAATAGAAGCAGTAATAAGAGCTGGAGGAGGATCTACACGCTACTTAATTCAAATTCTTACGATATAATTTCACGATCGATTTTTTTCTAAGGCTTTTCATTAACATCGCTTTCTCTGCATTTGACATTGTTACTTTCTGTTACTTATTCATATTTTTTCTGGTAATACCATTCTAATTTGTTAAACATTAGTTGAAATCATTTAATTATAATATGATGTAAGTTTAGAAGTACGTGCAAGAAGAAGATTTAAATCTTCGAAATAGAAAAAGTAATAATATAAAGTTTCACTGATGCATTGAAAATGCACATTTTGCGTTATATCATATAGTCATATTTTGTATGTAGGATATCGAAGTGCGATATTTGTATTGTATTCTATGGTATTGGAAAATAAATTAATTATTACGTAAATTAACATCGCAAAGAGAATATTCATATGATTATAGAAATTCGTACGCCATTTATAAGTTTTATTACGAAACACCTTTTATTATAGTATTGATATTAATTACTGCAAGTAGATCAAATTATTAAATGCAATATAGTGGATCTAAAGTTATATTTTTGAATAGACAATGTATCCAAAATAAAGTGCTACGGAAACTGGCTGTATTACACAGGGAATAAAAAATAGGTCCATGTTTTACTATGATGAGATAATACACATATGACATATGTATTATAATACCGAAGTGACAGGTCATCTTTACATATGCGCATATTTGAATGATATAACCTATTAAAATAATATTTGTCGCTGCTGTATATAATATTTATTACTGGCGCATACAGGACTTCTTCACAAACTTAAAATAGCACTTTCCTATCAAATATAATGTTTTACAATCCTACCCAACCAACACGTACTTTTCCGTTAAACATCATAGAGGTCTGAAGTAGCCCAAGGTAGTGTCATTGGTCCTGCTTTATATTTAATATACATTACCTATGTGCCGAAATCTAGAATGACAATACTAGCTACATTCTCTGACGATACAGCTGTATTATCTTCCCATTTTAATACGGATACAGCTTCAATGCGTTAATAAAAACATATAGATGACATCCAAAAATGGTTAGTAGACTAGAAAATAAAAGCTAGTGAAAGAAACTCAGTTCATATTACTGCCACTACTAAAAAGAAGGACTGTTATCCAGTAATTTTAAACGAATAATAATTAAAACGCGTGGTTTCTGTATAATATATTGGAATGCATCTGGATAGAAAAATCAATTTACGAAGACACAGATTCACTAAGTGTAAGCCACTAGATATGCAGCTCACTTAATTAAATTGACAAAAAATAAAACCCGCCACAGGTAGCATTCGACATCTGTCCCGGATTGCAACCAAACGACATACAGCTGTTTCAAACTTATTAGTTGTCATCAGTGCCGTACACGGTACGCCGATTCAGGACAAATACCGAATGAAATCTGTGAGGTATACATCTATATCGATACGATCTATGTCAGTAACATATAAGTCGGAAATACAGATTTCATTCGGCATTTGTCCTGGATTGGCGTATCGTGTACGGCACTGATGAGAACTAATAAGTTCGAAACAGCTGTATGTCGTTCAGTTGCAATTCGGGCAGACGTCGAATGCTACCTGTGGCGGGTTTTATTTTTTGAAACCTTATCCGATCGTGCAGAAACATGAGAAAGGGGTCGAGGATCGCTTTTAGCTATAATTCAAAACTTTTAATATACAAAACGGTTTTAAAGCCTATATGGACCTATGGTTTACAACTCTAGGGTACGGCAAGCCATGCTAATATAGAGATAATTCGGCGGTGTCAGAAAAAAGTGCTACGTTCAATAGTTAACGCACCGTGATATGTTCAAAATATATTTATTGAAAGAGGTTTACAAGTGATATCAGTAAAATGTAAAATACAGAAGTTTAGTCAAAAATATACAGAAAGAGTGAAAGTTCAACCCAACTTTCTCGTAAAGACAGTACTGGATGTAAACATGGAATCAAGATGTTTAAAACGATTCAAGCCTAACGGTTTATTAACTAGGTTTAATTAATCATTAAATACATTTCTAATTTAGTTTAATGATAAATCTAGTCTTAAGATGATCATTAAACTACTCAGATAATTGTTAATTTAGCTTTTAAGTAGGGTGTATTCATTGGAATTGTTTGTATAGTTTATTTCATCACTATTTGCTAAATAAAGATCTCAAAACATAACCTTGGCTTGTTTTCATGGCTAGGATCAGGTAGACTCTTTCGCTTATCGGCAAAATAAGAGAGTCTTTTATTTGGCAAATAGCGATGAAATGAATAGTACATGTAATTTATAGTTATAACAAACAATTATTGTCCGCTTTAGCGGCAGATGAAATTGTATGTATAGTGGAGAGATAAAAAACATTTTATTATTCGTTGTTGTACATGTTCGTAGTTATTGACATGAGGGTAAAGAACGTTCTTATGTCGATAATACAAATGTGAAAAAGTCCGCCAGCGAAACAACATAAGGTATTATATGGGTCCGTCGCAACAACAAAGTTCTAATCTAATCTTGTTTCAAGTCGATTAAGTGATGGATCGCTTCTAACTGATGTCGGGCCAGGTCAATTGATTTAGGGACGGAAGTTCGGTTGTAGTAAGAAGAACGATGCAGAATGAACAAAAAGTATACATTTTTCATTAGGATTGTGACAACTGTTCTTGGAGGATACTAAAATGCATAACTGACAAGGGTAAAGGAGAGAAGTTAAGTTAGAACTTTAATATTTTTTCATGCATTCGGTTCTTTTCTGTCTTATGTTTTTGATTGTAATAAGAAAAACGACGCAGAACAAACAAAAAGTATACATTTTTCATTAGGATTGTGACGACTGTTCTTGGAGGATACTAAAATGCATAACTGACAAGGGTAAAGGAGAGAAGTTAAGTTAGAACTTTAATATTTTTTCATGCATTCGGTTCTTTTCTGTCTTATGTTTTTGGTTGTAATAAGAAAAACGACGCAGAACAAACAAAAAGTATACATTTTTCATTAGGATTGTGACGAATGTTCTTGGAGGATACTAAAATGCATAACTGACAAGGGTAAAGGAGAGAAGTTAAGTTAGAACTTTAATAATTTTTCATGCATTCGGTTCTTTTCTGTCTTATGTTTTTGGTTGTAATAAGAAAAACGACGCAGAACAAACAAAAAGTATACATTTTTCATTAGGATTGTGACAACTGTTCTTGGAGGATACTAAAATGCATAACTGACAAGGGTAAAGGAGAGAAGTTAAGTTAGAACTTTAATATTTTTTCATGCATTCGGTTCTTTTCTGTCTTATGTTTTTGGTTGTAATAAGAAAAACGACGCAGAACAAACAAAAAGTATACATTTTTCATTAGGATTGTGACGACTGTTCTTGGAGGATACTAAAATGCATAACTGACAAGGGTAAAGGAGAGAAGTTAAGTTAGAACTTTAATATTTTTTCATGCATTCGGTTCTTTTCTGTCTTATGTTTTTGGTTGTAATAAGAAAAACGACGCAGAACAAACAAAAAGTATACATTTTTCATTAGGATTGTGACGACTGTTCTTGGAGGATACTAAAATGCATAACTGACAAGGGTAAAGGAGAGAAGTTAAGTTAGAACTTTAATAATTTTTCATGCACTCGGTTCTTTTCTGTCTTATGTTTTTGGTTGTAATAAGAAAAACGACGCAGAACAAACAAAAAGTATACATTTTTCATTAGGATTGTGACGACTGTTCTTGGAGGATACTAAAATGCATAACTGACAAGGGTAAAGGAGAGAAGTTAAGTTAGAACTTTAATAATTTTTCATGCACTCGGTTCTTTTCTGTCTTATGTTTTTGGTTGTAATAAGAAAAACGACGCAGAACAAACAAAAAGTATACATTTTTCATTAGGATTGTGACGACTGTTCTTGGAGGATACTAAAATGCATAACTGACAAGGGTAAAGGAGAGAAGTTAAGTTAGAACTTTAATAATTTTTCATGCACTCGGTTCTTTTCTGTCTTATGTTTTTGGTTGTAATAAGAAAAACGACGCAGAACAAACAAAAAGTATACATTTTTCATTAGGATTGTGACGACTGTTCTTGGAGGATACTAAAATGCATAACTGACAAGGGTAAAGGAGAGAAGTTAAGTTAGAACTTTAATAATTTTTCATGCATTCGGTTCTTTTCTGTCTTATGTTTTTGGTTGTAATAAGAAAAACGACGCAGAACAAACAAAAAGTATACATTTTTCATTAGGATTGTGACGACTGTTCTTGGAGGATACTAAAATGCATAACTGACAAGGGTAAAGGAGAGAAGTTAAGTTAGAACTTTAATAATTTTTCATGCATTCGGTTCTTTTCTGTCTTATGTTTTTGGTTGTAATAAGAAAAACGACGCAGAACAAACAAAAAGTATACATTTTTCATTAGGATTGTGACGACTGTTCTTGGAGGATACTAAAATGCATAACTGACAAGGGTAAAGCAGAGAAGTTAAGATAGAAATTTAATAATTTTTTTGTGCATTTGGTTCTTTTCTGTCTTATACGAGGGAATACCCAAAACATTTATTATATTTTTAATTTTTCTTACTTAATTTTTAGTGTACCATATTTCTGTACCAATGGTTGGTTGCCGCTTGACCTCTAATCTTATTAACCTTACCAACAGGTAAGAGTTTACCAATAGAGCCTGGTACAAAATTATAATGAAAGGGAGTCTTACAAATAAATTTATATAATTATAACAAATTACAATAAATTTGTCTTGTACATATTAATACGTGGGTTCTATCGTGAAATGCTCTTACTCGAAACTAAGAAACGGAAATCATTTATTACCAAACACCTCCTTCACGTCATCGATCGTGAATGTTCTGGCTCCATATCAAACAAATAGTCACTCGGTTCACCTTACCTTAATTACTCGCTTTGTCGAGTTACCTCAGAAATGCTTACATTAAAGTTAACACTAGCCAACGTGAGAGAAACACCGATTTAATTAATAAGGGAAGCGTTTAATTTAATAACAATAAATAAAATTAACAAATATAAAAAAAAAGAAAGAAATAAAATAAAATGAGAAAAATGAGATAGTTACAAATACAAATAATATGGCAAACTTAAACAAATAAAATATTGTAAAGTTTAATAATGATCTACAGAGGTAACCCGAAATTACAACAGAATTTAGAAAGGGATAATACTTATATACTGAAGACTTATTAAAATGTTTACTGACAGATGACCGAAACAGAACTGACAAAAATTATAACTTTCTTCAAGGGCTCAACATCCCATAGGGGTGGTTTAGATGAACCAGGCTAGGATTGGTTGAGATCTTAAAGCTCTCGTACTTCGACCAATAATATTGATTTTCGGGTTACTGTCTGTGCATATATCGAATATGGACATCCCTCCTTATTATGCAAACAAACATGATAATTAATTGTAATATCATAATATGCAATTCTGTACATATGTATGTATAGATTAAAACATTGATTAACCATTGACTAAAACATTGATTGTTAACTATATTGTTAATATTTTCCCCCGTATCCCGCTATATGTCGTGATATTGTATGATCAGTTATGATTGGTCCATGCCTGCTATTATACAGAGATAAATATAACGAAAGCTCACAGGAATGGACCAATCGGCGGATATTTAATTAAATCCTATAGCCTTAATTATTTTAATTTAGTCGTTCCTTTATTTCAATTCATTTACAATCTAATACAATTTCCTTTAATGAATTGTGTCCATTCAGACATCTGTTGGGTGGCTTACTTGAATCTTTAAAATAAGATCTTTATCCAGTTAACACTTGTTCTGGAAATTTAGAAAAATACACGCCAAATATAACTTTCTCGACACATGTTAGAAGAATGCCATTCACTTGTCCACTTGTATCCAGGCAAATGTTAGGGCACTCTTCAGAATGTCGTCGCCAACTTTCTAATAAATTTTGATTACCACAATGGTGCTTTACTAATATTAAAAAAAGGTTACTCAGAATAGAGAGCTTAATGGCAACCGGATGTTCCCTCAACTGCGGACCTGCCTGAAAGGACACTATACAGGGGGTTTCTACAATAGGAATATTACACGAGAGTCATCTTGTTACATTAGCAAGATTTAATTTGGAAGGTTTTAATAAGAAACCTTCAATATCCTTCAAAGTATTCTCTACTGGCACTAGTATACTTGTCTAATATTTTATTCCATTGTTTAAAACATTTTTGAAGTTTGCCTTCTGTGATGCCCGACAGTGCCTCCGACGTTTATTTCTTCATCGCATCAATGTCGACAAAACGCTTTCCTTTCATGTCTCTTTTTATTCGACGAAATAAAAAAATATCGCAGGGGGCAAAGTCGTGTGAATAGGGGGATGGGGCAGAGGAGTCGTGCTACTTTTGCTCAAAAATTGGCGCAAATTCGCTGAACTGTACTCCAAGTCACTACAGATAGCTCCACAACTTCGCTAATGGTCCACCGTCGATCTTACAGGATCATTTCGCGAATTTTGTCAACATTTTTATCGGTTCAAGCCGTGGGACCTCGTCTAATATTGTTAGAGCTTCATATATAGTCCGGCATATATGCACTGATGATTCCTAATAAAATGAAATTCCTATATGCAGTTCCGAGACAATCTGGTGTAACTGAGAACAATTGGATGGCAATAATTCTTGAAATACATTACATTACATTACATTATGTTGTATGGGTTTGGTCCTCATCAGCCACTGATCGCATGGGTAGTCTCTTGGCGATTCCCTCTTATCCGGGTCATTATCCAAAAATGCTATCCCATAAAAGGAGCAATTTAGGCCCATCCCCCGCCTTAAGCCTCGCCTGCTCTAGGATAACAGGGGTCCCTAATATAAGGTACCTCTTCTTCTCCAGTGCGGGGCAGGTGTAAAGAAGATGAATCGAGGTTTCCTCGTCTACTCGAGTAGGTTTCCTCGACTACTATGGTGGTCCGTTATGATTCCCACTAGGGTTCTGGCTTTGTGCCTGTTCAATTTAATGAATTATTGGGCCCATTTATCAATCTCTGAGTATTCGATGAAGAGTTTGGCTATTCGGCAACCCATTACTCCTCTCCATCTTTTATTGTGCTGGTGTCTTGTCCAACCATTGATGCGATCTCTGATCAGATTCCGACTTATATCCACTGCAGGTTCTGGTCCATAGAAATTTTCCCTGGTCCCTAGTCTGGCAAGGTCATCTGCAATTAGATTTCCCTTAAAGCCATTATGCTCAGGTTCCACCGGTTCCTTCCCTGCCAAGTGGTTCAATGCTTCATAGCAATTACAGACCAGCTTCGACTTTGTCGTTGCTGAATTCAGGGCTGCCAACGCGGTCCTGCTATCCGATATAAACCCTCTCCTGGGTCCGATTTTGGTCGGCTCTCAGAACAGCGCATGTAATTGCAACTAACTCGGCCTGGAGTGCGGTAGTGCATTTGCCCAGGGGGAAGGTTTTCTTTTCCCATCGCGTCGCCTATACATCCCCGCACCCGCTCTGTTCCCACTCTTGGCTCCATCTGTGTACCAGATGTCTCCATTGAGCGGTAATCCAGCTCGACCCTCCATCCAGTCGGTCTTACTGGTGAGGGTGATCTTATATTTCTTGTCAAACAGGAAGTGTACACCCGTACTCTCAAAGGGCATCCATAGGAGTCCCTCCTCAGATAGCTCTCTTGAGAGTCCATTCAGGTCCCTTACCTTCCTATTCATGTTTCCCACCCTATGCATTGCCTTTACGGCTTCCGCTTTCAGGGTGCCATAGAGAGGTGGTATCCCCATCAGTATCCGCATTGCATTCTTGAAATAAGTATGTATTAATTTGCCAAGGCGGTGCTGCCGTTTCCTTTCTTCTTTGTCTCCGTGCCAACCAGTCCCTCGAACTATGGATTACCCTATTAAATTCATTCACTAATTTAATTTTCGTTCCGTTTATTCCCCTTTTCATAATACCATGTAGTAATTTTTTCCCCATATTGTATATATCTGATTCATTCTCATGTATCCCATCGAGTAACTTGATAAGAATTTTTGTGTTATTTCTTCTGCTTACATCTTCCATTCTTTTTTTCTATATATATTCATTGTCATATTGTTTTAGTATACTTTCTTTTCTATCTCTGTTCTTTCCAATCATTAGTATTTTGTTCATTTTCTTTCTTCACTTTCTCTTTTGCTCTAACTCCTTTCTCTTCCGAACGACACAAAAAAACCTTCTACTCAACTACAAATATCTTATTGTATAATTGTATATGTAGCATCCATCTCCATATGTCCAAACTTCCACTAAATAAATTGCATATCGATGTGATTTGACAGTACGTTCTATGTGACATTTTGGCCAAAATTTAACTGAGCTACCATTCTTAAACATTATTCAATGGCGGATTGAATGGAAATATTATCCAAGTGCTATAGAAATTGTCTCGCGTTCAAATCTTGTGAGGTGAGAAGATATCTCCTATCTGAAATGGACTTTGTGCGCTCTCCTATCTTCAGTTGAACATTATATTCAAAATATGAAATGCATCCTAAAAATATAATCGTAAACGCAGATAGAAAAATACAGAACTATAATGTAACGAGGTCACATTTTGCTGTCAAGAATTTGCGTATTATCCTCCTTCAGATTACGAGTATATTCGTAATTCATTCTTAACATTAATTTACCTTTCTATTATCAATTTCTAATTGCTCAATAGTATTACTTACCTATTATATTTCTAACTTTATACATTGAACCTCTCTTTTTGCATTCTCCTCTCTTAGTCCTCTCGTTTTATTTTTTATTTTATTTAATTTATGGCGACATCAACATCTTAGGTCATTAGCCGCATTCATGTGTCGTTTACACTCCATGTCTGGTATGCTTTACTGCAATCATCCAGGATATCTATGATTTATCAGGTATCATCGAATATGAGAGAAACTATATTTTTTGAAAGACAGTCCTCTTATTTATTCCATATATGTATTTATAGTCTTCCTATCTAAGTTCTTTTATCTCTTCTAACATTTGTACCAAAACGTCTTTTCTTCTTTTATTTTCTTTAATCATCTGTTTTTGTTTTAAGCAATATTAGTCGATGAAATAGTGTAGCGTACTAATATATACCATGTGCACTGCTGATAAACATTTTGCCCAATTTTTTTTGAGGAAAATTTCTTGCAATCGTTTTCTTTAAGATATAAGTAACAGAAATATATAAAATTTCTAAAAAACCTGTATTCTCACTTAACTTTATATACTCAACACCTAAAACTGTGAATAATAGAATTGTGCAAAAAGTGCAATTTAATGTGCTCAAAAAATCTTTGGTAGGCATGTAGATAAGAAAAAACACAATGTAAGTCAATTATAAGAATACAATATGCCTTATATACGACTACAAAAAGATAGTCATGTGCAATACTTTTTGTTAATTTGTTTGTGCCACGTGCGATCTACCCTTTGAACCGATTCCAAAGGCGCCCTTCTCGACGTCCTTGCGTCGCCTCTAAGGGCCAATTAGTAAGTGAAAAGCAATAAGAGTGGCAGCAAAACGGCTTCGGAGCTTGCAATTAAAGAATAATATATTTGCGCTCGTCGTTAGTCAGTTATGACATTCTGTTAAAACTGTCGGAGGCGCTGGGTGCGCAGTTGGGTCTCGAGATTCCTTTAATGATACAGGAATTTGGTAATTGCTGTTCCGTCTATTATAACGAGAAATATCTGGCGTATAAGATACTGAGTTACAATGCAAAAAGTAAAAGTATATTTCTGTTATATACGGTTCTTAATTGGATTTCTTTGTGTATTGTTTGTTTTCTTGTTTCATTTATTTTTAATATTCGGGAATATGACGAATTTCGTTATTAAATATTCAGAAGAATGATCATAGTAGATGTATCGCATTTTCGTGCTTCTGTTATTGTGGCAGAATAAAATAATAATTATGCAGGACCATTTACGTAATTGCTTCGTTAATTTTTCATATTGCGGTGCAAATAAAATAATATGCACCTCAATTTGCAACTTTGGAATTGGGAATGGGCGTTAATATTTATTTAAGGCGCTTAGTTTTTAAGGTCCTTGCTTAGTAAATTGTTTTATAAGTTTATTTATTGCCTAATATATTAAAAACATTCAATTTAACAATTAACAATTTGGACACACTGAAATTAGACTTCCTTCCCCACAAAACTTACAGGCAGGCTTGAGTAGGGGAAGGTTACACATATAAACGCGGACAAACACCCAGCCCTGAGGGAAGTGCCAAGTTCCCTCTGGTGAGAATCGAACTCACGCAGACAATGTGCCCAGTATTTGGCCCAGTTGCCATCCTGTTACCAAATACCAAGTCAGCACCACCGCGGCACTATAAGAATGAGACCATGTATCACCCATCCAAGTCGCAACAGGGCTATTCGTTGCTTGACTTCGAATAGCGCAGGTCCGACAATGAACTGAGTACACGGCCCCATCCTCTCTATTTGTAGAATATATTATATTAATTGGCATTAAGAAATGACATTGTTGAAAGACTTTACCTTAAGATAAACTCATATACAACTGTATGCAATTTAAGGAAAACTTTTGGTTGACTTGATTTAGATATCCTAAGAATAAACCTTGAATGCTATGGTATTCGTTGTACGGAAATACAACTTTCTGATGATGTTCAGAGATATCATATAGGTGTTATATAAAATGAAGACTGGCAGAAGGTTATCTAAAACTATGTGGTTGAATAGGCTGGAGGCTATGCCTTTGAGCAGTGCTCCCTCAGCTATGAAGCTAAAAGTATACCTGTATTTTGGGCTTTTGTACATTAAGATATTATTCAGTTGAATGCATTGATCCAATAAATACTCTAAATTATACAGGACTTCTAAAATATTTTAGATAAAGAAGCTACTCAAATTGATCAGTAATAAGATGAAAAGTATTCTAGTATTTCAAGTATAAGTAGGATACATCCCGTATATAGGCGGGCACATCCATTACCTTTCGACGAAACTTTGCGCACGTAGATCAGCGATTTGTCTCATGATTTTTTATATGAAAGAAGGTTCTAGTATATGGGGTTTTTCAAAGTCTCAGCCCAATCAAGGCAAATTTGGCTTTAGGAGAATTTTTTTTAATTCTAAATTTAGCAATATTCAAAAATTTATTTCTCTGAGTCTGTTTAATCGATTGATCTCAAGCTGATCGCATTATTTTTCGCTGAACTCTCTATTTATCGAAAAAAAATATATTAAAGCTTAGATCGTATCTTTCGGGAGGAGATTTTAACTGAACCGTTAATTTCATAAAATTTTACCCTTTTTTAAAATGCCGCTATTTGTACGAATTTTAAAATTAAAAATTATGTATGGACTCATATTGTTTGGCTTGATTCATAGTTTCAAAATTAGTAAAAATTTTAAGTATCTAATGATTACACTTCGTAATACGACCTGTCAAATTTAATCGATTTTCAAAAAATAGCTATCTTCAATTAGCTTTAAACCACTAAAATAAAATCTTGTTATATTTTATGATAATAATATCATGCAAAATAAAGTGTTATCATTAATTGTACTTATTTACTTTCTAAAGTATTATGAATGAGTCTAAAAATGAATGGATTGCTCGGTTGTTACAATACGATTTTCAGGTTATTTGAAAATTTGTAAAATTTCGTATCCTGGCTCGATCCGAAAATTCAAATTTTCATGGCTTTTTAAGAATATAATAAATAAATTTTTGTGAAAGTTTCAAATAATTCGAAATTCAAAGAAAAAAGTTGAAGCTAATTGAAAATAGCTATTTTTTGAAAATCGATTAAATCTGTCAAGTCATATTATGAAGTGTAATCATTAGATACTTGAATTTTTACTAATTTTGAAACTATGGATCAAGCCAAACAATATGAGTCCATACCTAATTTTTAATTTTAAAATTTGTACAGATAGCGGCATTTTAAAAAAGGGTCAAATTTTGTGAAATTAACGGTTCAGTTAAAATCTTCTCCCGAAAGCCTACATACAATTTAAGTTTTAATATAATTTTTTTCGATAAACAGAGAGTTCAGCGAAAAATAATGCGATCAGGTTGAGATCAATCGGTTAAATAGACTCAGAGAAATACATTTTTAAAAATTGCTAGATTTAAAATTAAAAAAAATTCTCCTGAAGCCAAATTTGCCTTGATTGGGCTGAGACTTTAGAAAATCCCATATATTAGGACCTACTTTCATATAAAAATCATGAGACAAATCTCTGATCTAAGTGCGCAAAGTTTCGTCGAAAAGTGATGGATGTGCCCAGGCATATATATACATCCCGTATATAGGCACTACTGGCTTAATATAGCCAGGTATACTCACACACAGGATAAACAAGAAACCTTGAAAAAGAAGCAACAAGAAGATATACGCTTATCTAAATAAGAATAATGAAAAAATATACCTTTTGGACGAAATATTCACAATTTTACATAATACAGTATTCCCCCCAAAAAATGTCATATATATATATATATATATATATATATATATATATATATATATATATATATATATATATATATATATATATATATATATATATATATTCAGTTTGGTTCAATTCGCAAATTGTTAAGAAAATAAAGATACGACAGCAACAAAACAACAACAAAATTTTAAGCACTGTAAAACTTATAGCTCGTCAAGAATAGGAGAAAGTATGAGATTCCCTGTGTATGCGTAGAAGAAACAGTGAGGCAGCATTCGGAGAGAAGAGGCTGCACTTTACGCGCGGCCACATAGAACACTGTGTACATTTACATTCAATATATATTTATCGATATTGATATTCACTGTGCAGAGATCTCAATGCGATTGAGTAAAGACCAGGCTATTTACTGCGCACCTCATGGGCATTCCAATATAGCATTTATTGATCTGTATGGAAGTATTGAATATTTACACAATTTCCAATTATAAATATGTGAAATTAAAAAAAAATATCACAATATAGCAGTCACTAATTTAATTGGCTAATAAAAGTAATCTAAATAAGTTTCGGACATCTACGAGTATTATGAACAGGCATAATATTTCACCCCATCCCTCTATATTTATGTATAATGACGAAACTCTGAACGAAGATCCCCCATTATCGACAGACAATTTTGCAGATTATTTCTCTAATTGTTTTATTCAACTTCCAATTTCTAACCAGTATTTCAAACACAATATTCTCAATATTCTCGTCAATTTCTCTTATATCACTGAATATTATGTAACTAATCCACGCACTTGTCTGTGAGAGTCACACAGCCCATTATGACTACGAGAGTCGCCTTAAATCCCTTCTGTATTATTAAAGATTGTATTTCAATTCGTACCAATCCCTTAGTAGTTATTTTTAACTTAAAGTAAATTTTTTTGGAGTTATGAAAACTCCATATGAAGTTATGAAATAAGGAATTTTTCATTATTCATTCATTTTGAAGTTGAAAATGTTTCTTTAGCAATAATCCATATTTGTTTTATCAAATATGTTAATTATTGTAAGACAAAAATAAGAAAAAAAAATAAAAAAAGTGAAGACTGACTTTTTTTGCCTTGAACGACGATAACTCAGTGAAAAATTATTGTACAAGGCCTTTAGATCACTCAAATTAAATATATAATAAGCTAAGAATTAATTAAAGTTAAAATTAAGAATAAAATGATTTTAAATTTTTTTATGATAAAATGACCGAAAATGAATTATTGAAGTCCGTGGGCCTTTTGAAAGACAAGTAAAAATTTGGATATTTTTCCGATGAGTTTCTTATCATTGCTCAGAAATTGCCAATGGTAAAAAATTCTGAACTCAGAATCTTAAAACTAGAAACTTAGAGCTTTAATTTGCTTGTTTTTAAATTGCTTTGCGACTATTTTTCTCCAAATTGCAGCCCTTTGAAAATCACCTAAAAATTTAGGATTTGTTTTATATCCTTTAATTTGTATGCCTAGTGTATTTATAATACATACAACTCATTTTTTATTCTACAAATGGACTTTGTCTGATAGATGTGTATGTAAAATCAATAATAAATTGATAAGGAATGAGGAAAATGGATTTCCTTTTTTTAATAGGTTCATTTCCATTGGGAAATTTATTTTGGGTTTATCCATTCTTTATAGTCATTTCCATTTTAAACACGCATGAATTTATTCATTAGAAGGTGGATTCGTTAATTTGTGATACATCAGAATATATAGATATCACATATGCGAAGACACATAAATGTCATATGTATCCAAAAGTAATAGGAGTAAATCAATGTACATTTACATGTAAGGGGAAACAGTTAAACACTGCGTAGAAAATACACGTATCAAATAAATGAAAAAAAAGTTTAGTACACCACTAAATGTATGTTTATATCTTTTATTATTCAATTTCATCCTATTTGAAATGTAACGCAATCGTGTGATAACGGTCTGTACAAAAACATAATGTTGTACAATAAATGCTACTATTATTCCCAACTAAATTATGAATTGTTAACCAAACAACTCCATTTTGTTTTATGGTTCCACTAAGAAGCACTCTGTTATATGGCCAATTTTATGTGTGCTGTCTTGAATATTTCTATTATGCATATTGTAATTTATTTATCACAGTACACGTATACAGCTCCACGAAGTTTATTTCTTTTGTTTTCAGCATGCAACGTGACATATTACGGAAATGTAGGGACAACGTATGAAATTGAAGTGAAACGACCTACTGAAACCCAGATACCCTTCTTGTGCTACCTGAACTTCACAGCAGGCGGAGGTTCCCTAGGAGATCTGGTCCAGGTAAAGTTTTTACTATTTCGCATTCAACTATACTAGCAGAAAAGTAATGTAATCGTGTAAGGAAAAATGGAAAAAAAAAACTTTTTTTGTTTATTTTTCGTTATTCGGTCAAGAACAAAAAAAAAATGGTTTTAAAAAATTTTTGTCTGTGTGTGTATTGTTGTCGTTGTCGTCATTGTCGTCGTTGTCGTCGGCATTAAAATTTCTTGTTAGCACGATAACTCAACTAAATCGTTTCGGATCGATCGGGCTTTGACTCATTCTGATCGGGGACGTCTCTCAGACGACACCTATTGATTTTGAGGTGAATAGGACATACCCCACCCTGTCCATGGGTCATGAGAAAGCACGATGGTGTACTATTTGAGAAATGTTTTTTGTTAGCACGATATCTCAACTAAATTGTATCAGATAGATCGGGTTCTGACTAATTCTGATCGGGGACGTCTCGCAGACGACACTTATTGATTTTGAGGTGGATAGGACACACCCCACCCTGTCCATGGGTCATGAGAAAGCACGATGGTGGACTATTTGAGAATTTTTTTTTAGCTCGATAACTCAACTAAATTGTGTCGGATCGATCGGGTTTTGACTGATTCTGATCCGGGACGTCTCTCAGATGACACCTATTGATTTTGAAGTGGATAGAACACACTTTACCATGTTCATGGGTCATAAGAAAGCACAATGGTGGACTATTTCAGAAATTCTTTTTAGCACGATCACCCAATTAAATCGTATCGGATCGATCGGGTTTCGATTGATTCTGATTAGGGACGTCTACCACATGACATCTATTGATTTTGAGGTGGATAGAATACATCCCACCCTGTCCATGGGTCATGAGAAAGCATGATGGTGACTAGTTGAGAAAAATTTATGTGTTGGTTTATTTTTCTCGGCCACTCAATTTCGACATAGAGATGTTCTACGTGCGGAAAAATCCGTTTTAATGTTTTAAAATTGTTTATTTTTATTTATATATGCAGTGTTTCCATATGTCTTTATTTTTTTAGATGGATAAGAAAATATAATGAATAAATTTACTTAAATAAAAACGGGCATCAGTTTTCTAGAAACACCGAAAGATTATAGTTGCTCGGCGCAAGTTTCACTAACTAAATTAGCGTTATCAGATGATTGAAACTACTTTTGGTTTCTATTCATACTTATGTTCAGGTTTACTCGCCTCCTGATGATGTCAGTTAGGTTCACGAAACGCACGTTGAGCTACATATAGTAGTCGTTTGTGGAAAGCTTTCCACTAAATTAATTACTTTATCAGTGAGAAATATAAACCATACTGTATTACTTACTTATCAGTAAGTAATGCCATATACATTTCCTCTAAAATGTCTTCCCTATGATTCAATCTTTGAGATATTCATTTTTATAAATTACACCTCATAAAAACAGTTGATCAAGAACATAATATTGAACAAATAAGAACGAAATTAGCACCAGATGTAAGAGGATATATTTACCATAGTTCACCGACTTACTTAATAATATGTGACTTTATATTGTATTTGACTTTTGAGTGGCTTTAATTTCCTTTGCTTTTATGGCTTTATGAAAGAGTCCACATATGACAATAGGAAGAAATGTTCAATTCAAGCTAAATTATTTAATTTATAGAAATAACGTTCGTCTTTATACCTAGCTATAAGTTACCAAATCATGTTGGATGAATTAGCAAGTACCAACTGGTCAAAATTTAAGTGCACATTAAAACCACGAGAAGAAAATTAAAATTAAGATCTGGAACAAGTTGAATATATCGCAAAATACACATCCATAAACAACAATCACCGTGACATGTTGAAGATGAAAATAATGATAAGGAAGTTTATTCACCTGGCATTCGTACAGATATTTCGTTACTCTATATGTTATATAAAGTATTCTTGATTTTTACTAAATACAAGTGAACATAAACTCTGCAATTAAATAGTAGTAGTTCCGGCGATGTGTTAACTGCTTCAGTAGCAAGAGACCTAGAAGTAGAATTCAAGGACCTGTGCAGCAATGCAACATTTTCTCAGACGCAGTCAGCCGATCCCTGTCTGTTAGTGGCGATGAATCACAGTAATTGATCCAAGTGTATGCAATTTTTAATCAAAAATCATCCAGAGTAGCAGACGTGCTCGTTGAAAACTTCTTCCGAAGATTTGGTGGTCTTCCAAATAACGTACATTCGGATCAATCGAGAAATTTCGTGTTGGAAGTCTTCCAGAGAGTTTGCTGATGGTGATAAGAGGCATCAGAACAATACTTCTGCATCCATATTTTCACGTAATGGTAGAGAGGTTTAATCGTGCCTTAACATCTGAATTTAGCCTTACAATCTGAAGACAGTTGTCAATAATAATCAATTACCCGGGATTACTTCATACTAGTTTTCAACGCAATTTTCGGGAGAAAACTGGCAATAATACTAAAAATCCATAAATAATTCTGGAAGAAAATGAAGTGGCTGATCGTAAACTTGATATAATACTAGAGCTAACTAATACCAGTGATTGCCATAAATATGATCATATTTGTCAATACATATATTTCCCTAGGGTAGTGTAGAAGAACCAGTACTCTATTTACTATATACCTCAGATATGCCAATGACAGATAATACACTAATCGGAATATTCGCTAATGACACATCAGTACTTGTTCAGCACAATCGTTTCATCCGAACTGCAATGTCTATTGTCATTGCTTCCGAACATCTACAGTAACACTACATCTGGTAAAATATTGGACAAAAAAGTGAAAAATAAAAATCAACACAACAAAATCCACACAAGTTACTTTTACTCTAAGAAAAGAACAATGCCCGCCAGTTACTTTTAATGGTTCTATAACATCAGACGCCTCATCCGTAAGATATTTAGGAACGCACCTAGATACAAAATTGAACTGCAGAGAGCATGTAGCAAAAAAGAAAAAACAAATTGCTTTACAATTCAAAAACGTGTATCGGTTACTTGGGAGAAAATTGCATCTTCGTTTATATAGCAAAATTCTAGTATATAAGGCGGCCAAAAAACCTATATGGACATATGGAATAGAACTCTGGGAATGTGCCAGAAAGTCGAGTATTAATATCTTTCAGGCAGCCCAATCCAAAATACTCTAATCAATAACAGATGCACCGTGTTATGTATCAAATAATACATTTATAATACCTCGGCATTTCATTCATCAGTGATGTTATCCAGGACAAGAGCACTCCAAACACACCTCAATCCACTCTTACAACCAATCCTTCGCCAACAAAACTATAGAAAATTCTATAGATTACCAATGGATATAAAATAAATCAAAATGCAAGATGATTGTTCGCTGGAAGTCTCATCCTGTCAGCTAAATGATTCTCCTCATCGGTCCTATGATATCAAATTAGCTTATAGAAAGTATTATATTTCTGATTGCTGATATCTTGAAATAAAAGAAATACGTATATAATCCTGTGGGATAGAAAGATGGTCGCTAAGCTACAAAAGAAGGACTGTAAAAATGATCAAAAGAATCCATGGCATCGTATACAAAATTCTGAGAAAGAATTAAAATGGTTCATCTAAACCCTTTCGCTTCATACAGAGAAAGTAATGAAAACAGCGAATGATAGCTGATCGAATGATCGTCTTTAGGTACGTGTCAGTGTAGTGAATGTGGCAGTTGACAGTGACATTTACGAGACTTGAATAATTGGTGAAAGTTGGTTGCAAATTATTAGTTTGTTACGTTAGGTGTACTGTTTCTATATCTACTAGTTGATTTCAGTTATTTTATACCTATTTTTCTACATGAACCACGTATACTTGATATTTTGATAGATTTTGCTGATAATAATAAAACTTCAAGAAGGCTAAAATGAGATATATAAAGCTCCGATGATGGCCAAGTGGAACAGTATTGTAAACAGTGTCGTAGAAAGTGTCGTATTCGACAGTTGTGACAGCTGTTAAGTAAGAGACGCTGTATAGCATGATTTGATGTGTTAACTACAAACACTACCATATTTACAATGGTAAGGTTATTAGCTTATAGTTGTTTTCGTTTACTCAGTTGATTAATCCCCAGAGAATTGAACGTTTTTGAATAATAATAGGATGGGTGTGTGTGATTTTTTATTACGATTATCCTAGACTAGATTTCTTTATGATTACAAAAAAAACTATAACCGTATAAAACACATGAGCTATAGTCATAAAGCTGATGTAATGGAGGCTAGTAAGCCAAAAAATATATTAATGTTATCTCTATAAAACCGTTCAATAAAGCGAACGGTGCCGAAAACGAGAATCAAAGACTGCCATAAATACACAGCTTAATGGTGCTGATGTGACGGGATAACAATTTTTTTCGCCCACATTATTCCCGACATTATTTACGAAATTTTATTGTTATCCAATTTACCTCTATATTTCATCCATATTGGCTTTACAACGCAACAACTCCGAATTCATCTAGAAACTAATAAATCACCCGGGCACATAAATATACCATTAAACTCTCTCAATTAACTTCGCCAAAGGCTGTGTTCATCTGACATTAGTAATAATTTGGAAAGTTGGGAATTCATCGCGCTGTGTAGTTATCGTTTATTAGCAAAATTAGCTCAAAATATGTAACTGCCTTATAATTTCATTATTACGCTTCAGCAAACTGTTCTAATTAATTTTGGGGAATTTATTAAAGGCCGATGGGGTATTTAATGCAAATGCGATCCAATATTTGATCGATCTACATGGATATAATGAGGAATTTTTAATTAAGCTGTATTAATAACAACTGGGAATGCAAGGAGTTGTTTAATTTAAATTAGTATTTCAATTTGAATAAAGTATAGACTACACAACAGTGGCGGCTCGTGATGAAATGAAACGGGTGTTCTTCATAGGGCCGATCCTAGGGTATTGGCCACCCGCGTGCAAATTTCAAACGTATCCAAACTACTGACGCCGTAGGGACCGCAAAAAAATTGCGGCGCAGGCGAAAATTTTGAAAATTTTCAAGGTCACGCGTTTTCCTGATACTTCAGAATTTTTATGTAAAATCCGTTTATACAAAAATATAGATTTTCACAAGAAAAATTTTTGGACTTTAATACCTTTTTGAGGAACATTCATGTTTGTCGTCATATTCTTTGGTTAAGACAAAAGGCTTGTAAGGTGAATCTTCTACTAGAGGGTCTATAACACTTAAAATATTTTCCGAAAGAGTTTAAGCGTCACATTTTGTAGGTTTCAGGTATGTCCAAAAATGTTCAATCGGTTCACCATCGAGAATATATCTTAAAACTACCACTAACTGAGTTTATACAGATACATCAGTTGTTTCGTCTGCCATAACTGCCAAAAATGAAGGTTTGTTAGTTTCTTTAATTATTTCTTCATGACATACTTTTAATATACAGTCTAAAAGATCATTTTGTATTTCTTTAGAGGTTTCTTTAAATACTGAAGCATTTTGTAGATGCTCGCTTAAAGTTACATCAAGCTCAGCAGAAAAATTTATCAAACCACGAAATATCCCCGGGTTTTGAGAGGTTTCAGCTTTGTCATGTCCTTGCAGCGCCAGTTAAAAGGCCCCACAAACCTTTATGCAGTTTATAATTTTTGACAAAACGTATCTCTTTTTTGTCACATTATCATTATGCTTTTGCACATTTTCCAATAAGCTGAATTTAACTGCGCTTTAATATTAGTTGTTCCTAATAAAGCTAATTCCATTGTATTATGTAGATGGCTTTTGGAGTTGTCGTGCTTTTTTATTTTTTCAGTTAAGTGCACCAAATCTGTTACCCCTACCTCCGTCCATGCTTTATCACCGCCAAAAAGTAAACAAGGAAAACGAAATAACGCATTTTTTTGTTGCACCCACAAATCCAATTGTTCTTCGAATAAATGTCTCTATTAAATTGACGTTTATATGCTTTTCCGCGGCTAACACCTGCAGTCTCAATAACAATATCGGGCAATGGCCTACCATTGTTTTTTAAATAATTTTTTTCTTCATAAGAGTATTTCAAAAATCGCTTCACATGAACTAAATTATAAACTAAATCCATTCTCACTATCACAGTATATAAATATTAGTAATAAATCACTACACAAATTCACAAAACAGTACCTATTTAAAGTCTCAAATTAACACGAAATACGAAATAGGTACGATTTACCACCGCCCGAGCAGTAGGAAGGAGTAAACATTCACTGATGTTGCCTTAGCTGGAAAAAATACAGCTCACTGACCGTGTAAATTCGTGCATTTACGAGCGCCAAGTGTGGATTGTCGTGGGAGTTGAGGGGGAGGACGGGTGTGCCGAGCCGTGCTGAGAACTACCTCGTGTGGCCCAGTTCAATGTATCGCGACGCGCTCGCGTAGAGACCCAGATAATTCATCTGGTCTACTACTCAATAGAGGACGGCGGGCAGAATGCGACTTTAATGCTATAATTTGGTTAGCTGCACCAACTAACCAAATTATTTTATTAATAAATTTTAGTAATTATTATGTCGCGAAAATATACAAATATCTAATTTTTTTTGGCAGTTCTGCAGCTCTGCAGCACCTATACACCAGCCGCCCCTGCTACACAGTGTTTAATATATACCCTATTTATTTATTTATTTATTAACACAACTACCTAAAAGAATGATATCTCCCTTACGGGATAGGGACGTTGTATGGACCAAATTATACTAGTTGAATTTATCAGTTTTTTAACAGGTCATAGTAAATCATCTCAATGATATGAAATGATTAATTATTATAAAAACAATAAATTTAATGTTAATGTGTTTAGTTTCACACCAGTCAGTCAAGAAGAAGTATGTATAGTATTCTTATCTATTAAATTTAATGCTTTCTGTTCTGAGAATATTTCAGGAATGACGTTAACATATTACATATCTGTTATCCTCCCTTACATAACGCATTATTAATTGCCTGCTGAATGGGTACTTTCCTGAGATATGGAAAGGACGGATTATCTGTCCTGCGCCTAAAGTCAGTGCCCCAGAATCTGTTCAAGATCTACGTTCTATTTGCTTCCTGCCTATACTTTCAAAAATACTGGAAAAAATTGTGTATAAGCAAATAAAGTGATGTCTTGTAACAATAGTATTTATTTGTACTATTTGTGGATGTATTTAGCAATACATCAGTCTAGACTTCGCTCTGCCCATAGTACATCTACAGAACTAAATATATCATATATTATCATAAGATTTAGTAATAAAAAAAATATCATGTGCAGCACAGTACACGTGATAGAAGTGAATACGTCTTTAGAATAGAGAATGAGCGATATTAAGAGTGAGAGATTGAAAGAGAGAGAAAGAGAAAGGAAGACGGATAATTTCAAAAGAAATATAACAATATAAAATTTGTGTAAAAAATATTCGGTTTATTCATTATCTACACTATCATCGGCTGGTGGTTCAATTGATAATACTGATATGATTGGTTTGTGATAACTAAAATATGAAATATATGTTCGTGATTCGATATTTTCTAGATAACGTATAAAAATTGCATCTATTGATGTTCCGGATTTTGTTGTTGATTCTTTGGGATTGTTATTTATAAGCAGATCAACTGTTTCTCGAAGAAAGTTAATCAACGTCAAAGAATAATTGGATCCGAAATTTACATTGAAATCTCCCCCGAGAATCAAAGGGATTTTGTCTTCGCCTCTTCTAAGTGCATTTGCACCTGTGTGGCTGTAAACCAGTAGGGAGCGGTGAATGAAATATATTATATCTTCTAGATTTTGGTTCGGTGAGATATAGATGGCTGCGAGGACGATATTTTTTCATCGCTTCGTACTGAGTTTATATCGCTCTCTCTTGCTCCACTCCCGTGTGAAGTCAGAGTTGTACGTACTCGCGCACATGCGCGTCGTACTATATTTTCTTCTATTGCCTAGTATTCAATGAATACGTGGCTCTCTCTCTTGCTCGTACGATGCTTCCTAAACTATTCCCCCTTCAAGCAACTTAGACCTTGGACTTAGCGTATGAGTGGGCGTTAAAGGCGAAGGACCGCACAAAGGGGAGACGCGGATAGCCTAAACTGATATATATATATATATATATATATATATATATATATATATATATATATATATATATATATATATATATATATATATATATATATATATATATATGATGTATACATTTTTTCCAATTCACTCTCCATTCTCGTCAAATATCAGAACGTTGTCAAAGAAGTATTCACTTCAAAAATTAGGAACTCATGTGTGGAAAGTTAACGTACTATGAATTTAATACAATCTCAACTTCATATTTCAAAAGTAACTTATTAGGCCGGCTTTAAGAAGGTTAAAATAGATATAGGTGTATGTGATTGAAAATATATTTCTTCTGGAGTTCAACGAGGATATATACTGGACCTTCTTTTGTTCGCTGTTTGTAGGGGAGACATATTTTATGTCCCAAAATACACCACGATTCAGGCATACGTAGATGATACTGAAATATTGCATCGTTTCGAATATTCTAAGGTAGTTTAAGCTTCTAGTAGAATTAATAAAGATCTTGAGAGTATTGCATAATTTTCGAAAAAAAAATTAAATTAACATTATATCTTCAATGCAGTGCTATCTTATTATGTCTTAATAAAAACAACGACATTTGGAAAGCCTTATTAAACATCCAGATTGGAGACGGAAGTAATTTTACAAATTGTGCCAAAAATTCAAGTATCATATTAGATGAAAAGATGAGATTTTATGAACGTATTGAAAAATTAAAACAGAAGCTTTGTATTTGATTAAAACTATTACATCGAAACAGACAAATTATAAACTTTAATATTAGGCAGCAAAGCAACTGGATATTTTGGATATTTTGAATATTTTCCACAGTTATATTAATTCACCAGAAGCTGAGTACTTATAATACAGTATTTTTATATAATAAATGTTACAGTGAAATATATCAACTATATAATGAACAGTCCGGTTACACGTGATGCATAATGGAGTATAACCCATTATATTCGTCTATGCTGTTTTTAAATAGAATCACGCTAGTGGTAAAGAAAAATCAACACGATTTTTGGTGTAAATTTCACCATCTTTTGGTATAAGGTTTAATCCAACCTAGTCCTTTTATTATTCATATCGTTTAAGGAATAAAAATTAAACACGTTTGAAATGGAACACATACTTAAGCCTGATTATTATGTTTCTCGGTAATATATATTGAATAATGAAATATTGGAGCACAAAGTATATGGTCTGTAGTGGTGCAAGTTTAGAAAATATATGTATCTTCGCGAATAGTTCAGTAAAATTTCTTAATATATTTTAATTACTACTTAGTGTTTTAGTGACCTTCTTATTTATATCTTGTTATTTTATCGTTCTAATGTGAATAAAATTTCAGATTAAAAATAATTAATGTACCTCACTGATATCCACATCGCAGTCTTTTGTTATTTACTAACAAGTCTTCTCACAATAAGAGGCATATAGTTGTTATTGAAAATAAAAATCTATATTTTGCATTAAACGGCAGTTTAGCAGTTGTCACATGTAGTAGTAATGATGTATCCTCATAATTATTCAATAATTGGGTATATTCATGATGATATTAATTATTATTACCACCAAATATTACTTCACTGTCTGCCCAAATAAATTTTCTAGCGACTTTGTAAAAATTGAACATATTTTTCAAATATTATCTATTAGTTTTAATAAAAATAGACATGACCGTTGATGTTTGTTTTGTAGCACAGATAAACCATTGGACTGTATCAAGAAATAATAAATTTTGGTCATATGTTGGTAACATTGTATATTGTTATATATGAAATAATAAGTAGACAACAAATGAGAAATGGAACATATAAAATGTGCTTTTATTTTATTCGTATGTTTTTTAGGATAGATAACACCATTCAGATATAAGTTGGTTGGTCAGAAATCATGAATAGCTATAATCAAGCCTATCACGCAACATTCAGATTGTTTGTTATGCGGTTGCAATTTCAACGAATTCGAAGAAAATATTTTTCAAAAAGCTTGTTTCTGATTGGATAGAACTTTAATAGCTGTTTGCTATAATAATATGAATATTCTATTAAATAAACGCCTGATGCATGCTTTGTTGCGATGTATTTTTGTTACAAAATGTACGAGGGTGAGTGAAATATAAACCGCAATTTTGTTTAAATAAATTTATTATCACCGTAAGAATATTTTTAAATACATTTATTTTTCTACATAGTCTCCTGTTTTATAAATACATTTTTGTCAACGATTGGAAATTTTTTAATGCCATTATCGAAAAATGAAGTTCGTCGTGCCTCTAATCAATTGTGCACAAACGCTTTCACGTTTTCTTTGTCATCAAAACGGCGTCCTCCAAATTCTCCTTTGAGTGGCCCAAATAATAATATACAATATGTCAATGTGACAATAACATTTGTCACATGGTGACAAATCTGGGCTATAGGGCGGATGTTTAAGTGTTTACAAATGGATTCTTTCCAGTTTTCCCGTGTCAAAACAGCTATACGTGGCCGAGTGTTTTCGTGAAGAAGAATCATACTTCGAATAGGCATATCTCGTCTTTTCCGCCGAAAACCCAATTTTGCTTCATCAAAGTGCTGGCAGTACTAGGCGGTGTTAACTGTTCGCCGCTCAAGAAGGAAATCAATGAGCCGTACTCCTCTATAATTCCAAAAAACAGTGGCAAGAACTTTGCCTGCAAAAGACGACTTTTGGATTTTCGAAGTGGGTCTTTTTTAGGGTAATAACAAATTTGGGTATGCCAAATTTGTTATTATAGTCATAGACTCCGATCTTTGAAGGTGTATTGTCGGAAAACTCTGCAGTCAATTGAAACAAAACTTCAGCAGGTTTTACGCCCTCCCACGTCAAAAATATAATAATAATGCGTTATTCAACGGATGTATGGACCCCTTGCTCAGACACAATACTACTGACAGTTAATCGGCCTTGGCGAGCCGAGCCGATGAAGTCCCCTCGTCTTTACATCCCCACCTAATATATATTTAAGACAGCGTGCGAGTTCCTTTACTCAACGAGCGTTAAAATAAAAATTCAGGTTTATATTTGACTCACTCTCGTATTAAAATTTACAATTATAATGATATAAAATTTTATGAATTACACCTGTGTTTTATAATAGAAATAGTGGGGTTTTATACTATTTTGGCATTACTAAAAGTAAAATAGTTTGATTCTGCTTTTTTTTTGAAGTTTTTAATAATGTAATGTTAAAAATAGGCCAGCTATACATCTGAAAGCGAATATATGATTGAATACTTTCAACCGGTTTGTCTTTGACAAAGAGTACGTTCTAAAGCTCGACCATTTGTAACCCTTTTTATAACCATGATACGAACAAACTTTCACAATTTTCCACTCCATTCTAGCCGTATTACTTTTCCTAATGTGCCGCGACCAACACACATTTCATTTCAGCCGCCTCGACGTATAAGAATTCCTTGTTTTTCAGCTAACTTTCGAGTCATTCGCCGTCGGAACATTCGAGTCATTTACTTCGGGGGGATGTCCCGATGGATTCATATCGATAAGGGAGTCGAATCGGCCAAGTTCTGGGGGCAAATGGTGTGGAAGTGCTTGGGGTTATACGGTCTATTATAGTGAGACGCCGAGTGTTAATCTCACGCTCACTTTGGAGAGATTGCCCCAACAGGTAAGTTCGTTTTATTTTTAATCCCGGTAAACTGCAGTAACACGAAACATTTTTTTTATAACGGGTGTCCAGAAAGGGTAGGGGGTATTTGTAGATTCAATAAAAAAAATAGAAGTCAGAAAAAATAAATTTTTTTGTTAATTTTTAGACAAGGTTTTGGAAAATTAAGTACTAAAGATTATGTTCTCCAAATGTTGACCCTCACGCTGCTGGCACTCCTCTAACCGTAAACGGAAATTAGCCACCACGCGTCTACACATCTCTCTGGAAACAGCGGCCATTTCGGTGCGAATGTTGTGCTTTAATTGCACTAAAGTTCGTGGTTTGTTTACATACACTTTCTCTTTAAGGTATCCCCATAAGAAATAATCAAGAGGTGTAAGATCAGAAAATGGATTCGAATGTTTGAGAATATCGGTTCGACTGTAAATATTCGCAATCCAGGTCGCCCGTGCTCTGTTCGAACCCCACAAGCGATTGAAGAAGTGAAAGTTTCATTTCGTGAAAATCCTTCTCAATCAATTCGCAAACTCTCACTTCTCACTTAATTAAGATATACTTTAGTATATCTTAATTAAGTAACCCCATAATTTCAAGTAATCCCATAAAAATAGTCCAGCGGTGTTAGATCCAAAGATCTAACTGATCACTGAGTAGCTTCCCTTCTACCAATCTACTTACTGGAAAAGACGGTGTTTAAGTAATTCATGAATAATGTGATGGCGTGGAATTATGTTGATACCACAATGACTATTCCAATAGTTGTGGAATTTTATTATTTGGAAGCAGAGCCATAAGTGACGGAACTATGTGTTGCTGCAGTGCCTCTAAATACTTTTTAGCAGTTAATGAACCAATAATTGGTTGTAGTATTACAGTTATTCATTAGAAATGGTCAAAAATTACGATATCAACAATTCCTGCCGACACGTTGACTTATTCTGGAAACTGCGGACGTCTTCGAGTTTTCAGAGTTTAAACAAAAAGGGGCCTAGTTAGAGAAAACAAATTGGTTTGGGAATTGGGTATTGTTATTACACCATCTCTTAGCTCAGATTCGATTCTGCGATCGAAATAATCTTCCCCAAGCTCGTGAACTGATTTCACTATATAGGTGCCACTTATTCTCTTCCAGGTATTTGAAAATAGATTACTTGCATATCGCAAACTCCGTTGCTATGCACGGAATTTCTTATTACATATTCGCTTGAATATGTTTAACCAATATACAATAAAACATCTAAGAATTGATAAACTGCAAGACAAAAACAGTGGAAAGTAATTTTAACTGTTGTGTGTGGCATAGGAGGCAATACGAATCAGTAGAAGTAAACTATAATAATATAATTTATGAACTTTGTCGGTTGTTTCCCTACCATAAAAATTCAACACGCTCACAATTACTATTATAAAATGTAAAATATGTACTAAATAATAAGTACATCGATTCCGATGTCTGCATGCTTCTAGACACATGATTCGTGAATACCTACTGGTATATTGATTCAACGTAGTAATCTGACTGAAATCTATTCAAGCTACGTCAATATATTATATGATCTTTTCAGCAAAGTTCAGGATACAGTTTTGAATTCAAATTATCCTACAAGTTTCTCAAGCTCAGCGACGCTCGGATACGCTATGGAAACGCTACCCAAAGATCTTACAGGTAAGGTAATACATATACGTGTTTTGAGTTAATTCCTGTTCAGTTTTATAGTATTATAATACTTAATAATATTATAATAATTAATAGTTCTGATAGCTTGAAAGTGATGATTATACAGCCCCACAATAAAAAAGTGTCATGTGTGGCAGACCAGAGTAGCCTATCGCTATCTATTTTGATGCGCTAAACAGGAATCTGACAAAACCAGATTTTCTCCACCATGTCAGGATTTTTCGTAACCTCAAAAAATGGGGCTGATAAAATACATGATATGAAATCAGCGATTCCTGAGAACTCGATCTTTATAGGTTTTTAGGTTATCAACAACGAATTCTTTACTCCAATAAAACTTAAAAAATATCAAAATGGCGGATCCAATATGGTGAACGATTTTTTCAACAAAACATTGTATGTCAAGTCAATATGCATTTTGGATTATATCTTTTAATTTTTGGACTAAACATTTGATCATAGTCTGTGCCCTTGAATGAATACCCCTTCATTCCGAGCACGACTAGTAAGTTTTGCTTTGAATTTATCTAAAGCCGAATTTGTCTTAAATATCTTATATATTCATATAGCTAGAAAATATCTCCTTATCGTCTGGTAGGTTATCTAGAACCTAAATTTGGTAATTTGGTGGTTGTTTTTCCTTTTGTCCATCGCTAGTAACCATCGATCTCAGTGACTATTCCTAATTGCCTGCTGATAATCCTTATCAAGCTTTTTCACCTCAAGGTTTTTTGGTTTCTAATATATCATCAACTACAGACATCGTGTCGTCCTTAAATATATTAGATCTCTCTATTTCTTCCCTGTCCTTGAGTTGTCTTGGTTGATAAGTAACAAACCCTTATAAATGATGTGTGTTTTCTTCATTTCTTCATCAAATACATGATACGAAACGACGATATCTGTTGGGAATTCGATCTTTGTGGATTTTTAAGGTTTACACAGACAATGAATTTGGAGTAAAACTTAAACAATTCAAAATGGCGGATCTAATATAGCACACCAATTTTTTAACAACATTTTGGATGCCTACAACGTTGAATCTGGAGTTCTTTAGGTCACCGATAATTAATCTAAAATTTACCTTCCAAAATTCAAAATGGCCTATCCAATATGGCAGACAAATTTTACAAAACATTTCTGGATATCTATAAAACTTGGTATTTGGGTATTTTAATGGTTTTAGTTCAGCCTGCATAACGCCAGACCACAAAAGTATGTTATTGCCCTATTCTCGGAAAACAGAGAAGGGAACTTTAATTTGGAAATTGGGTTGCCAAAAATTGTAGTTCCTGATCTGTAACTGTTTACCAAAGGACTCTCTTTACAAAAAAAGATTACGAATTCTTGAAATAAATACAAATAGTAACAACAATCAACTCTAACAGTAAACTCAAAAACCTATATTATTTACAAAGTTTCTATTTATTATATCGAGAACTAGAAGTTGGATTCAGCCCAGTTTGATGTGTTGTCTAGTTTCAATATCCCTTGTATTCTCTGAAAATACTATGTTTCGTAGGCATAATTTCATAGACCCAAAATTTTGTTATAAACTCGTTAGTCGTATTGGATCAGTCGTTTGAATTTTGAAAGTTAAACTTTTCAAAAAGATTTAGAAAAATTTGTCTACCATATTGGATCTGCCATTTTGAATTTTGATAGTGTTACGCCAAATTCACTATTTGTGACCTTAAGGGCCCATAAAGATAAAGTTCCAGGAAATTTTCAGCGGATTTCGTTGATTCTGTGTCACGTGTTTGACCAGCTATGTTTTTTGATGCCAGAAAAAATCGTAACGTGATTTCACTGTCTTTCGTATCGTAGGGTACTCTAATCTGCCACACATAGTACTTTTTTGGGGGGCTGTGCTATTTTATACCTAATGAACAAAAAAGTGCTGCCTATAGCCTAACTCATTTTATTGAAAAACCCTTCGTAGATATTTCAAATATTTCTAAAATGCGACTAAAATTTTAGGTGATCTTCGTAAGCAAATTCGTATCAAAATTTGTATTTCTAATGTAAGCAGATTGTGTGACTTAAGGTATAATGATCATTGATTCATTATACAACTCCGAAATTGATATTTCTTACTCCTTAAATAATTTTTTGTTAATAGGCCGTAGAATCTTGGTAATAATAAAACGTTGAAAATATGACTATGTAATAGGTATATCTATAGGCCACCAATCAGTTTGAATAACATGTTTATTATTTCAAAATCGAAGTGAAAATTAAAGTAACGGTGATATCAGAAAAAAATATAATATCAATAATTCAGTTTTAAAATAACTAATTTTCTTGCGGATTACAGTAAAACGATTATTAATAAAATAAGTTTCTTACTTTCATTATTTACTTTAATCGTATTTAAATTTTAATATTCAATTAATTCCAAATTTCAATAAAAATGTGGAAATTTTTTCGATGGTTTTCTTATGATTACTCAAAAACTGCTGATGGTAAAAAACTTCGAGATCTCGGATCTGAAAACTATAAATTTGGAGCTTCAAGTCACTCTTTTTTCAGAATGCTTTGCGACTATTTTTCTCCAAGTTATAGCCCTTTGAAAATCCTCTAAAAATTTAGGATTTTTTTACATCCCTTAATTTTTGTGCCTAATGTAGTTTGTAACTAAATTATGTAGTTTATAATCGAAATATGCTATACATCATATGTTTATATTCCTTAAATCTTAACGATGAAATGAAATTACCTTTTTAGGCCACTGGAAGCCCTGATTTAAATATAGAAAAGATATCATCATAGTTATTTTGGAAAAATATACGTATACCTCAGATAGATTAATAATCAAAAAGATACGTCATATTTACAATAATATAGATAAGTAGTCCTATTGAGTCCATTTTTTATTTAATTTTATATAAAGCAATATAGAACAGTGACATTCTCTTTATAGTTTTCACAATAAAACATTGTTGAAACGTGTTTTAAGATATTTTAGCATCTTAAAAATATATCAGATAAGTTACTATTTATGTTAACAGCTGTTAAAATGGCTCATAAGAGTCTTAATTAGAGAATATATTAAAGATAGTCTTTCAGAATAAAATTAAAACAGCTGTAATGTTACAGATTTATATCTCTAGATGACAAAAGATCCGATGTATTTAAATTTTGGGTTAAGTAAATGATATTAAGGTTACTTCAATAACTGTTGTATTTTAAGGTACAACTTGCAACTTTTCTAGTTGCAAGTTAAGTAAATGCGGGTTAAGTAAATGATATTAAGGTTACTTCAATAACTGTTGTTTTTTAAGGTACAACTTAGTATTACAACAAATAATATGAAAATATATTTTAAAAGATAATTCTTTATGTTGGTTTCAGTTGAAATAGCTATAACTTGTGTCTTAAAAGGAACACCCTATATATGTTTACATATTTGAAACCAGGGAATTATTCTACATACCATGGTATCACTTTGAGAAGAAACATTAACTTAAAAAAGTCTGCTAAGTCTGCATCTGGATAGCTATGATTGCTGGAAAATATGTCCTGGGCTATTTATGCTGGAAGTACTATAAATATTTCTTAATGCGCACTAACACATGTTTTGTTATTACAATTTTCAAAACATGGTAGTTATACAAACAACAAGTAATGGGGGTGATACTGTTATCGTTCACATTTTTGTTCCCGTGAGTTTTGCACAGTTGGGGGAAATGAATTTCGAATCGTTCTATTTTACTTCTGCAGTGAATTCAATTACAATTCCTCGCATTTTTTATTTCCCGTAATGCTCGGGAATAGCAAATAACATTTACAGCATCACAAAAAGCGCCTTTCGATAAACTTACGGAATCTTAAGGAAATCGTATTCGATTTCAAATTTACTAAAGAATACGAAACTCAATGAATCACGTAACAATGAAAATGAAATTCTTCATTCAAATGAAACGGAGATATATATTTTCTTAGATTGTTTGAGAACTTGAAGGAATATAAACTCCACCATTCGATTAATTCTATTTCTCAAGTATTTACACTGTGAATCTAATTATGTTCGTTCCATTTTGTCCATCACTAAACCCGCCGGATTTTCAGAGGTAAATTAAGCAGCGGTTCCTACTGCGACAGGCTATTAGAAGGCTGCTCTCGGAGACTGTGTCGCATACAGTCTCCCAATTATCCAGGGATCTATCCGAGGAACGTCAGTTGCCACTACAGAGTACGGGAGCGGAACGTTCCCCCAGGAAAGCACGCCTTGATTGCCGTCAGGCAGGCCAATTTTCATTACAAAGAACATGTAAGCAAGTTTGATAATAGCGACAGAGTTTTGAGGTAAGCAAGTTGAAACTTTGGCTGAGTCGGCAGGTGTTGTCGCTCGCTGGAGCATCCTATTTAAAAATGAATGTAGTTTGTTTGGTACTGATGAAAGCGAATTTTAAGTGGGTCTGATTCTAACTAGTCAGGTGTGCCAGACGACAGAAAGTTATTTGGCAGTTTGTGAGTGAGTAAGGGCTGGTGGTTATAGTTAAATGATTACGCTACCTTACATTAGTTTGGGATATAGATTTTAGATGTGAATGTGAGATAAATTGCGAGGAAATAAAGTCTAAAATAATTTAATGTCTTTGGAAAAAAGCATAATATAATCTAATGATAATTAGGCGATACAAAATTATCTCTGAAAAATTGGCATAAGCCTGCTTAAGGTTGAATGATCTTTAAGGTTGTTAAAAATATTACGGATTTTAAGGGTCTTAAGATTCATGAGAATATGAAAGATTTTAGTGATCTTAAGGACCTTAAGTATATATTAAGGATCTTATAGATATTAAGGATCTTATAGATATTAAGGATCTTATAGATATTATAGATCTTAGGGATATTAAAGATCTTGGGGATATTAAGGGTCTTAAGACTTTTAAGAATTTTAAGTATCTAAAGTATCTTTAGGATATCTTTAAGGCCTGATTTTAAGGGCTTTAAGAATCTTGAGAATTTTAGGGATTTTGAGGATATTAAGGATCTTAAGGACATTGAAGATGTCAAGAATATTAAAGATCTTATCTTCAGAATAAACGGATTCAAATCTGTTATAAAAATACTACGTACTAAATATTCATTAGATTCTTGAAGCATCATGAGGAACATGAGAGTTTTAAGGATTTGGGAGATTAAGGATATTACGGATTCTAAGGATGTTAAAGATCTTGAAGATCTTTTGAATCTTGTGGTTCTTAAGGATCGCAAGGACCTTGCGAATTTAACGATTTTACGTATTAAAAGACGTTAAGGACCTTAAAGGTTTTAAAATTGATTAATCAGTAGGACTCTAAAGATATTTAAAGATATAATAAAATATTTACATCTTTTACATTTTTCTCCATACATTAATGTTTACTGGATTCTTGGTTGTGTTTAATTTTTTTGAAAATTGCAGTAACAAGTATATATGAAAATAGACTTTAAGAAGATTCTTCTTATTAATTCCATTGGAAATAGCTATAACTTTTGTCTTAAAACTCTTGGGGATCTTGAGTATTTCATAGATTTTAAGGATATTAAAAATATTAAGCATATTAAGGATGTTACTCACCTTTAGAATATTTATTCACCGATTTTAATTTATTATAAACTATGTACTTAAATTACTTTTCTCACGATATATAGATATTCACTAGATTCTTGAAGGATATTGAAGATTTATGGGATCTTAAGGATTTTAAAGATATTAGAGATCTTAAGGTTTAACATTCCTATGATCTTTAATATCCAATGGCCTTGAATATAGTAAGAACCTGAAGGGTTTTAATTAAAGATTTAAGGACCTTGCAAATTGTAAGAATTTTAAGAATTAGAGATATTAACGACGTCAGGGACTTTAAGCATAATTAATCAAGAGGACCTTAAAGGTCTTTAAAACTTTAAGAGTTTTAAGAGAATTTGGGTTTATAATAATAAAACATTTATTTCTTTTGAATTTTCGACCATGCATAAATATTTATTGGATACTTGGTCAAGTTTTTAATTGTTTTGTTTTTGAAGTTTATTTATTACAAATTAAGGTACTTAATATAGTTAATTAAGTTTTGAAGTAACAAAAAATACAAAACGAATTTAGATCTTTTTAGACTAATAATTATATGCATCATGAGTATTATTTATATGAAACTATATTATTGGGTTCAGTATATTGTATTTGATATTCAAACAATTAAAATGTGTGTATTTGTGGATTATAAAACTTATTCAAACTGTCTGCATTCAATTTACTTAAGATTTATATTAATTTATTTAAGATAACTATATGCATTAAAAAAAAATTTAAAACCTTAAAAATAAACTCTGATTAACAAAAATTTTAATATATACATATTTACTCAAAAAACAATAAAATATAATGTATTGTACTTACTAACAGCAATATGGAAATAAGTGAAATGTATTGTACTGACATAAAAGCATTTGGCTGTATTTTTGTTGATCCCATCGATAAATATAGATAAAAATGAATGTTTATATTAATATCTAAAAAAGAAGTACAAATAAAAATATTCTTCATGAATAGAGTGATTTTTACAAATATTAGTATGCAGTTTTGCGCCACTCAGCAATCAAATCAGATGGGACAAATTCTTGTGAAACAATTTTTTTAGATAAATCTAATTTCAAATCCTTCATTGTTATAGAATATGGGATCAATGTAATATGATGCAGGATTTCATAGAAATTTTGGACGGATGGGGATCGTCTGCCACTACTTTGGCTCATTTATGCAGTGGAGAGACTATTCCAGAAATTATAAGCAGCGGGCCTGAATTGCTGATAAAATTCAACACTTCGCCGTATGGGAACCCTTTTCACCCTTTACCCTTATCATACTTACCGGGATTTGAGTTAGAAATAGAGGTAAATAAATACATATTTTAACTAGAGTGCTTTCAACCGTAGCTATTATGATGTGTACTTAAGTTATTGCAATACGTTTTTTTCTATTCTGCATTTCTAAATGGCGATTTTAATGTTGTAGATATTCTACGTCAACAAGGAATCTCCAACGTATATAGAACACGGAAAAAAATGCGAATTCTTGGTCACTACCTTCGACAACACATCGGGTCTACTAGAAAGTCCATTGCATTCTCTGCCACCAAACACCACGTGTCACTACCACTTTCGGGGGCAGTCTAAAGACATAATTTGGATATCATTCATTAAATATCACGTGACGAATGAAAGACTGACTGACTTTAATACCGGCGAATGTGACGTGCAGTTGCAAATATGGGATGGAGACATAAAAAGTCGGAATACTGTTCCACTTATAGGGCAGTTTTGTAAGGACGATAAGCCCAAGCTGTGTGACCATACTTTGCTAAAGAACTCATCTAGGCTTACGCGACCATGTGGTTTAACGGAAAGCTACGTCAGCACTAATTCTGACTTAACCATATCTCATTCTATAAAATATGGTAGCGTTCTCTACCCAGTTAACTTCGTACTGAGGTACGAATTTGTGGATTTATCTCAAGAGGGGATGCAGACATCCAGAAATCCTTGCGATAGACTTCTGAAGAACCCAAATGGTAGATTCTATTCGCCGAAAATCACTTTCCTCTTTGGGAGGGGCGGACAAAAAGACTTAACGTGTACATATCAGTTTGAGTCGAACGACCACCAAAGATTGAAGATTATTTTCAATAAGGCTCAGTTCGGGTCAAAAGACTGTTATTCATCTTACGACTCCGAGGTAAATAGATGGGAATGTAATCCCACTTCGGAAGATGACGGTGAGGCTTATATTAGTATATCGGAATATCCTTGGAAAGACGTTCAAGTGAAGCGAGATTGTTTGTGTAGCAACATAACAGAACCCTTCACTGTTATCACAAAGACTTCCAGTAAAGTTATCGTTAAATTTAGAGTAACTAAAATGAAGATAACTGAGGATCACAATAATTACTTCTTCGATGCTAACTACGAATTTATCCCGAACGAGAGCAATTGCCTTAATCCTTGGAAAACTCGAAGATTACGCGGATCTAGCGGTGAAATAACAATAAGAAATAACGAACAGACTCTCAAACAAAACGAGGATAGGTTACACCATAACCAGAGCATCCGGTATTGCTTACAACAACCGTGGTTGATAGAGCCGGAGGAGGAGGGGAATTTTATTTATCTCAAAGTGAAGGGAACGGAAAGGAGAGACGCCAGACTTTGTCCTAGTAAAAATCGCATCCTGGTTTACCCTGCCGGCCACACGAAGAACGTTCATGTGATCTGTCCTCATTATGAGAGCGTCGATGACGTCGTTGAAATGTTTTCTGAGGGCTGGAGCATCTATAGCTATCGCAAGATACAAAATAAAAATTCCAGGAGTTTTATTATCGAGTTCTTAAGAAGGGAGACAGGTAACTTTGCTGTAACTTGGATGGAGGTCTCCAAGAATCCGGCACTGGCCTTGCCTACGTCTTTGTTAATGATTACGCCCCCAGAATGCCCTCACAGGTAAGATTTGCTGATTTTTATTTGTGAAAGGCGTATTTCATAATGAAATTTGCTGAGACAATGGATAGTTTTAAGATATCGCATTTCAAGTCAACGTCTTTAAAGATACAATACAAAAAATACTGTAAAGAGTACAATATTTTTCTTTGACAAACTGTAGAATCCAAGATTATTGTGAGGTCATCAGTCCTAAGACTGGTTAGACGCTAACCTCTAGCTTCTCCTATCTTGTGCTAATCTACGCATTTCGCTAATTGTGCTACAACCTACATCCCTTATTATTTGCAAGCAGTAGTCTAATCTAGGCCTACCTCTGCCTTTCTTCACTCCTATTTTTGCCTCCAAAATATCACAGACTATTCCCCCATGTCTCAGCAAGTGGCCTACCATTCTATCTCTTCTCTTCTTTATGTTTTTCCACATACCTTCTTTTCTCGCCGACTTTCTCTAATACTTCTTCGTTTTTAACCCTATCAGTCCATGGTATTTTCATGATTCTTCGGTAACACTACATCTCAAAAGCTTCTAATTTCTTCCTACTTGCTTCACCTACCGTCCAGGTTTCGCAACCGTATACTGCCGATCTCCATACATACGTTTTCAAAAATCTCTTCCTTGTTTCTAAGTTTATTATCCCCGAGCATAAAAGTGATTTCTTTTTGTTAAAAGCTACTCGACCCTGCGCTACTCTTTGGTTTATATCTTTATCGCTTCTTCCATCCCAATTTATTTTACTTCCTGAATAAGTAAAGTCTTTAATTTCCTCCAATCTTTCATTATTAATTTGTACTTTCGTTTTTGCTCTGCTCTCGTGCCCTCTGCACACTAACACTTTAGTTTTGTTTTTATTCACCCTCATTCCGTATTCCTCTGTCAACACTGCCTCCATTTCGTTCAACGCTGATTCTAATTCCTCCTTACTAGATGCTAATACTGCTATATCATCCGCGAATATCAGCATTTTTAGTTTCTGTCCCTGTACTTTAATCCCGAAATCTTTTACCACATTAATCGCCTCTTCGATGTACAGATTAAAAATTAGTGGTAATAACGTACATCCTTGTCTTACTCCTTTCCTAATAGCTACTTCCCTTCTTTCCCCTTCTACTTCTATAACAGCAGTTTGCTCTTTGTATAGATTGTGTACTACTCTCCTATCTCTATACTTCATTCCCGCACTCTTTAGTATCTCGAACATTTTTTCCCATCTTACATTATCAAAAGCTTTTTCTAAATTTACAAATCCTATATAAGCGTTCTTTCCTTTTTCTATTGTTTTCTCTAACATTACTCTTAGCGCCAGAATAGCTTCGCGAGATCGCCTATTTCACCTAAACCCGAATTGGTCTTCTTCTAGTATTTCCTCCGCTCTATTTTCCATCCTCTTCTGCACTATTCTGGTTAAGATTTTTGACGCGTGGGAAGTTAATCGTTCTAAAGTTCTCGCATTTGTCGGCTCCTTTCTTTTTCAGTATAGTAACGATAATGTTCTTCTTATAATCCTCCGGCATCTCGCCCGTTTCGTATATGTATTTTACCAGTTCAAACATCCTGTTTACTACTTTCTGTCCCGCACATTTCAAAATTTCCGCCTGTATTTTATCTACACCCGGCGCTTTATTGTTCTTTAGCCCCCTTAGTGCTACTTCAAATTCCTCTCTCAATATAGGTTCTCTTACATCTTCCTTATCGATGCTAGATTCTTCCTCTAATATCTCTCCTAATTCCTGACTCTCGTATAAATTTCTTAAGTACTGCTTCCATCTTTCCACTTTCTCCTCTCTTCCGATCAGTATGTCCTCCGATTGACCCCTAACGTTTCTACTTATTGGCCCTATATCCCTGAAGTTCTATTCTCTAGACAATTCTTGGTACCCTCCCACTCAGTTTCTGCGTTCTTGATTTCGTCCTTACTCGCTTTATTTATTAATTGATTTGTTTTCTCCTGGAACTTATCTTTCATATTCTGATCCCTCAATATGTCTACATTTATACGTTTTTTATCCTTCCGGGTTTTCAGATTTTTGAACTTTAATCTAGCTTTCATGATTATCAAGTTGTGGTCGCTGTCTACATCTGCTTCTGGATAACTCTTACAGTCTTTTATTTGATTTCTAAATCTCTTCCTAACCAGAATGTAGTCTATCTGATACCTGTCTATCCCTCCTGGCATTTTCCAGGTGTGCAGCCTTCTAACGTGATTCTTGAACAATGTGTTCGCGACTACCATCTTGTGCTTCTCACAGAATTCTATTAGTCTGCTACCTCTCTCGTTTCTGTTTCCTAATCCATAAGGACCTACAAATTCTCCTTCTTTCCCCTCACCTACGACTGCGTTCAAATCTCCCACTATTATTAAATTTTCATGACCCTTCACAAATCCTGTTATCTGCTCTATGTCCGAATAAACGGCTTCTAACTCTTCCTCACTGTTTTGCTAGAAACCAAAGAATTAATGATATAATTTTTGTTACACACCAAATACGGTTATTTTTTCGAATTAGTATAAAACATTACAGTTTGCAAAGTTTGTCATATTTTTTGTCCCTATGTTACCTGTAGGGTTTGTGCACATTTAATGATTATACTTTTATCATACTAAAATTGTTAATAAATATAGTAATAATGATTTGGCATATTTGTTATTAATCTATAAATATGTAGCCACGCTCTCAGGACTGCCATTTGAGGATGATTTTTTTACAAGTAATTATAACAAATTGGGATTTATATATTTAATAAAACAATTATTTTCATTTAATAACACTAATTTGTAATATTTATTGTGTGAATATTGTTTCCATACTTGATCTGAATAATTCATTTTTTAACTGTTCTACATTTTGAATAACTCCTGTAAGATGTAACATGTAATATGTATTAAATTAGGATACATATTTTTGCACTAAGAAATATTAACACTTGATATGTTGATATTGAAAATGTAGATAATATTATAGATATTATGATATAGAATTTCAAATATCCTCCCTCCTTGTATTGTAAGGAACAAAATATAAATAATCTAATGATAATTAGACGACGTATACCTTTATCTAAGAAAATTGTATCTATTCAAATTGGTTTAAGAACTTTGCGGTTGTTAAAACAATATAAATTTGAAGGATTTTAAGATTATCAAGGATATGAAGCCTTTAGATGTCTTAAGGACGTTATAAAAATTATGGATATTAAGGGCTTTGAGAATCTTAAGACTTTTCAGGATGTTAAGAGGTTTTAGTGTCTAAGTATACACGTAATATTTATTAAATTAGGATACATATTTTTGAGCAAACGAGCCATAAATAAGTAGCACATATATGGCACTATCGCTAAAAAATATTAATACTTGATGTCTTGATAGCTGAAATTCCTTTAATGTAGTTGGAACATAATATAATCTAATGATAATTAGACGATATAAAGGTTTCTGTGAGAAATTTTAACATACTTTACTTGCTTTAAGGTTCCTTAAGGTTGTTAAAAATGTTACCGGTTCTAAAGGTCTTAACATTATTAAGGATATGAAAGGTTTTGGGGATCGTACGGATATTATAAATATTAAGCATATTAAGAATATTAAAAATTTTAAGGATCTTCAGACTCTTAAGGATCTTAAGTATCTTAAAAATCTTTGAGATCTTTAGGATTTCAAGATCTTTTAAGGATCTTTAGTTTTGGTCACATGTTTTAGAGAAATGCGATAAGGCCAGTAAGACTTTATAAATCGTTGATATTGATTTATCAACAACGATTGCAATTTTTTAATCACTGATTGGCTACTTTAAGGGACAAATAACTATACGAAATTATGGAATATAATAAAGATGAAAAAAGTATACAGAAGAAAGGTATACGAAGAAGAGGGAGTTTCAATTTGATGAAAGTCATGAAATTGAAACCAACTTCGATGGCAAAAGTGATATGAGAATTAATGCAATAATAATAGCAAGAAAATACTATTACTGATAGGCTCGATCAAGAATTAAAGAAAATATTGATTGTTTACGTAGAAAAAAAGTTCGGGTTTTAAATAAACTTAAGATTGTGAATGACAATGACATAAGAAATGCTTGAAATACTTTACAAGTTAAATATTCAAACGATTTGGATGAATATGCTGATGGATGTATTGAATTTGAATATTTTGTTAAAAACATGGAAAATATCGTTAATGTTAGAAACATATTAGTATTGATCAGGGAAGAACATGTTATAACCATGTTTCCTGATGTTGACATTGCATTAAGAAATTTTCTTACTCTACCAATAACAAATGTGTCAGGAGAAAGATCATTTTCTACTTTGAAAAGGATAAAAACATATTTACGAATTTTCTTTAGTCAAGAAGGTCTTAATAATTTATCTATGTTGTCAATAAATCATGACTTAACTAGTGCGCTTGATTTTATTGATATAAATAGTCTCACCAGTAAGAAATCCAGAAAACGCATATGATAGTTATTTATGGTACAAGTGTTAAGAATGATGTCTTATATTTGTTTTGTTCTTTGGGTTGGTCAACTCGCTTAATCTCGTTTTGCAAACTTCCTCACTAACAAAATAAAATATAATTTTTAACACTTGATCATAAATGACTAATATACCTACTTGTTTAACATTTTCTATTTAATGTTTTTATTTTTCCACACTCCACTATAAACGGAAAAGTAATGTAATCGTGTAAAGAAAAAGTGAAAAAGCAAAAAAAATTTTCGGGTATATTTTTCGTTTTTCGGCCCAAAAACAAAAAAAAATGGTTTTTAAAAAATTTTTGCTATGTGTGTGTGTATCGTTGGTGTTGTCTTCGGCATTTATTCTTGATATCGTGTCGGTTTGATCGGGTTTTGACTGATTCTGATTGGGAACGTCTCCCAGACGACACCTATTGATTTTGAGGTGGATAGAACACACTCTACCATGTACATGGGTCATGAGAAAGTACAATGGTGGACTATTTGAGAATTTTTTTTTGTTAGCACGATGACTCAATTAAATCGTGTCGGATCGATCGGGTTTCGACTGATTCTGATTAGGGACGTCTACCAGACGAGATCTATTAATTTTGAGGTTGATAGAACACACCCCACCCTATCCATGGGTCATGAGAAAACACGATGGTGGACTATTTATTTGTTCTCGGCCAGTCAATTTCGAAATAGAATGTTCTATGTATGTGCGAAAAAGTCCATTTTAAGATTTTAAAACTGTTTATTTTCGTTTGTGCTGAGTATACATTGTTTTTTATATTATATTATAAATAAAAACTTTAACAGAATTTTAAAAGTTTTATAGTGGAGGGGGAGGGGAGGTGCTATAACACAGTTGCCTATGGACGAGAAAACCATAATTTGGCCCTGGTCATGCAGATTAAAAGAAACAGCAGATGCAGGTTAAGAATTGAAACCTGGTTTGACTGGAAACATCAAATGTGTACTACTGCTCGCCTTTTGTGAAATTCCAAAAAGATAATTTGAAACATGATTTAACTGATATTTTTATTATCCTCATACAATAACTCTATTATATACTCAATTTTGTAGCATCAGTCTCGCTTCATAAAGAAACTTGTAAAAGAAAATAGTTATCGTTCGTCGGAGCTTCCCTGGGTGGCTATACACGAGACACACACAAACGTCACCGCCAGCAACAATAAAGCTTGTTCTTAATAAAACTTTCCGTAATTCTTATTTTTCCGATTTCAGCTGCCCGGAACTAGAGGCCTGCATCAGCTCCGAACTTTGGTGCGACGGGTTGAGGCACTGTCCCTCAGGGAACGACGAGCAGGAGTCTAACTGCTCCATCCACGGTGGTTTTCCCACGGCCTACTTAAATTCAGCGGCCCTCTCAGCAGTCGGCCTAGTAATCCTCATATTCATCGTTGTTGTAACTTTTTATGTATTCAAGCACTGGCGACAGGACCAGAAGAACGTCATCGTGTCAGTTACGGAACACACTTTCTTGGAGTTTAAGAGCGGATTGTGTTGAGGTTTTTGTTGTACGCTTGTAAGAATGTTCACAATGTACATATGTGGGGAGGATGAAGGGGATTTTGCTTGTCATTGAGCCACCCTTACACGACTTTTTGTAGTAAAATATTTTAAAGGTTTGGTGATGATATTTCTGGTATCAAGAGACGTTATAATTACCTTAATTTTTAGTACATGGGTATTAAAATTTAGAGGCAAATGTGGACCCAAATAGAACACAGGCTTTCGATTTTATTCACTACTACTTTTTTAAGGTTTAAATAATAATAACCTACAATATTTACGATGATTCCAGTTATATCAAATTGAAAATTATTTACAAATATATAATTACATCATTTTTTCTATTTTCTACAGAAAGTCTGTAATTCATAAATGCACATTTCTTTGAGAATTGTTACAGAGAATACCTGGGGGGAGAAACTGCTGGTTGTAGTCGTACATATCTCGTATCTCCCCGCCACGCCGTTACACCTTACACATTGGTATGATCCTGATATATCCATGACATTTTATGTAAAAGAGTACAAGGAATCTATCGGCAACAACTATAAAAATGTACTTTATTTAATTTCAAAGATAAGTTGGTCAAAATCGACACAAATGAGAATCTACAGTACCTTGTTTCTGTCTCTTTTATAATAATAAATCTATTCAAAATTTGAGGCGAGCGACATGGTATTTACATATCGCTCGGTGTGAAATTTCAGCTCATTTTACATAGTGTAAAACCATATAAACGAGATCTATAAAACGATCTTCCAAATTTTATAAAAATGGTTCCTTCCAATCAAGAGATCAATGTAGAACTACGGTTATTTTCCCAAAGTTACCTTCCAATACTATACCATATCTTCCAATTTCCCAAAGACATCCTACAATGAATTTTAAAATCCTGCAACTTTAAGAAACATACAAGTTTAGAGAGAAATAAAAAAAGCTTCTGTCTTTCACCTCTTGATTATGTCAAGTAGAAACGTTCACAAGTATCTGAAAGCCATGGATGAATATCCCTTGGTTCGTAAATTTTTAACGATTAAGTAATTACGCCTTAAAATATGGTCGGGTCTGAACTTGATTGTTAAGATAAGATCACCTAATTTTTTTTAGTCTCGCATTCGTACCATTAATATATTATTGCCCAAGTTTATTGTTTTATAAACTATCGTGAGATGGATTGTTTATATTCTAATCCATCTGTAAATTCCTTAAACATTAAGGATAAAACAAATTAAGCCAAAACAGCTATTCTCCCGGCTATATGACGTCGACGGGCGCTGAATTACGTGGCGAAATTTGCCGCATTTTTGTTCTAACATAGAACTAAAAATACAATAATTTGGATTGCTCGAAAATCACAAGGAAGATGCAAAGCGTTCTCTATCTCCGGATACCGCTAACTACAGACAGGTTTCGACCTATCTTGGGTCTCGTCAGTGTAGTGTACACGAGTATGCCTTTGATGAACGAGGCTTCACATCTCATGGAAACCGTCATATTCTACAGTAGTAGAACTGTAAAACGTAAACCATGCGCCATCTCTCGGTGGTTTTGGAAATAATCCAAAACGAAATAAAAATCTGTCATCTATAATGACTAGGAATCATTTATAACACAAAGTTTCCAGATGGTAAGTTTTATAAACTGTCGTGAGATGGAGTTTTGTTTAGACTCCAATCCATCTGCAAATTCCTTAAACGTTAAGGATAAAACAAATTAAGCCAAAACAGCTACTCCCCCGGCCATATGCCGTCGACGGGCGCTGGATTACGTGGCGAAATTTGCCGTATTTTTGTTCTAACATTTATTGTTTTATTCAACATTATACAGCATAATAGAATTTTTATTATTATAAAAACATCTACAACAATATTACCATATAGAAAATATTTCAGATCAATCTGATGAAAATGTATAAGTTTCGCAATAAATTGTTAAAGAGTTTAAAATTATTTACTATATATTAGCGTCATTACGAGGTTCGATCTTGTGATATCAGGAAACTCATAGATATCACACTGTGTGTCCTGCTTTAGGACAGACTGTTAACATCAGGTGGTACCGGAAGTGCTAATATAACGGTCAGGCATTTATGATCAAAATAATATTTGATGATATGAAAATACTTATCATAAAAATGTGTGCATTATTATAAAAATAATTTCTAAAGATTTGACTATCATAGAATAAATGTATGGCTCTTTGAGAAGTGAAATTCGGTGTTTCAGTTTCAGGCAGTTTGTTTCATAAAAGTAATATTACTCAAGATAATAATTAATAAAAAGTTTATCACAAAGAAATCCGCTGACGTTTCAATTTGTTCTTTGTTCGACATATACGAGTATACTTTTAAATGAGAAAATTTGGGAAGTTTGGTAGTATGAATTCAGTAATGGAACTAAAAATATTGCCTTGCTGGAAAGTTTAGTAACACGCAGTAAGGTTATTTCTATACCTCTATTTTTCTTATTTATTTCACTATTTTTCATTTATCTAGTAACATGCATTGTAAGTAGGCAAGTGGGTGGTTTATTTCTATGAAACGTTCTGTATTAAGTGCATAATTAGGCAGAACTGCAATGAGAATAAAACCTAGTTTTCGTGAACTGCAGTGGAAAATAGCCATTATTTTTCCACAAAGGTGTTTGACGAGTATGTGATGTTTAGTACAAGGTGAGAAAAGTAATACTTCAATGACTGACAATATATCTGTTGTATATGTAATATATAAAGTTTTTATTGGTATTAATAAATAACTTGTAACTTGTACGTGTTTTATATTTTTAATGTAGGATTAGATCTAACCTAGTTATTTCTTTTGTGACAATCAACAATAAAATTTAATAAATAAATGATGGCATTCAATTTATTTAAAATAAGATGTTGCTTGTAAGGGATAATTCTGATTGTGAAATATTTTGAATTCTATTTTCTTATACTGTCCGTTTCTCATTTTCTTCAAATGGGTGGTACCTAAAGAAATTTTCCATACCAATCTACCCTACCTGATGTCTCTGGACAACAATTATTCTACAATTATCAGACAATCTACAATTCTAGAATTATTAGACTTGGATGATGATGTCTACCTTATTTCAGTTAGATATTGATATCGTTGGATAAAAGTTGCACCTGTAATTTCAAGTTATATAATTATAGTAATCTTAGCTCTACCTAAATTCCTTCTATAATATTCAAAATTAAAGGTGAATGAAAGCTAATATGTAGACTGTAGTGAAACATATTGATGCCCTCAATGTCAACATAACGAACGCCATCCGGCAAAATCAGCCAGATTTATGCGACAAAGTCGTCGAAAATTGGACCTCCCGAATGCGTGCCACCAAGTAAGGCTGCGGTGAACATTTGAATGACGTTATATTTCATACATAATGCCATAAAATATTATTACAAATGGAGGAAAAACTCAGTAGATATCTCACATAGAACCTTCTTTATTTACATTTAAAAATGAAGCGTCCTTAGTGAAAGACTATATATTCATTATTACCTTCTAGAACTTAGTAGGTCAATTCAGACCAATTTTCTGGACATCGTCTAGCCATTATTTTATTTTGTTTCTTTTCCTTAAATCATTTGCTAGATCCTAAATCGTTTTACGTCTGCACATCGTTGAAATAAGTTATTACTCCATGATGATTTGCATGGCAGGTAGATGAAATTCTCCAACATGTCTGATTGTTGAGCTACAAGATTCTAGATGGGTATGTTTTCGAACATCAACTTCGGGAGTCGCTTTGCGACACATTATCTACTACCAGCGAGGTAAACAACTTGAGTGCGACTGCAGGCTTAAAGACGACGTACTGCAGTAAGCAAAACGTACTGTAGAAATACTCAAATGATTTAGCATCAATTCATGTCAAGTATTCTCTTCTAAGTTGTGGATCTGCAGGGGGGGGGGGAAGATTGTTACATTTTGAAAATAGTATACGCACTACTCATCAAGAATAGAAACAAGTCTATCGGACCGTAGTGTGCAGTAAATAGCCTGGTCGAAGTAAATTATCGAATGCTGCCCTCACTCTTTCTTCTAAGCGTACTTAGAAACATCTCACCTTTTTCCTATTATTGATGAGCAGTAGGTAATGGGAATATGTAGAAAAATAGGGGTTAGGGTTGTATTAAAGGCTCCTAATATTAACCTAGGTCCTCTGTACCGAATTTTGTCCAACGTAATGAAATGTGACTGGATTGCAGACATATAAAAATGGTATCATACTCTATAATAGATCTAACAAACAATTTATAGAATATTAGAGCAATTTTAGGATAGTAGTATGAACTACAGTAGTGTTTAATTGTACTTTAGATATATACAGACTACCGCGTTCATTCTTGATGCTTGATAATGGCCTGAGATAAGTGGGTGTTGGGTGGAGCAGTGCGAGTCGCTCCTTACCTGCCTCATCGTTGTAGACCCAGCTAGCCTCGCCGCCTTGACTTTGTAAGATGATTGTTTCCGTTCGGTTATCATCTTATTAGATGGTAATTTGGATATTTACTTTTTTTCTCACGATATTGCGAGAAACGGAACACTTAACTATAAAAAATATGGTTTTGAAGCAATTAAAAAAAACTGGATGCCTACAGATTTAACTCTGTGGAAACGATTGTAACATAAAACTTCCTTTAAAGTTACAACTGATGGACTATCTTAAAATATAAGGTACAAGGCAACACTATCTAATAATGATAATTCAGTATCAGCATGAATGTATTTTATTCGTATTAATGGAAATATATTGTCTTTGCAAGATAATTTTAAGTTTTAAGTTTAATATCTTACAATTTTAGATGAAGGACAAAGAAATATTATTTTCTTAGTATTTGACTTAAACAATTTAAGTAAGTCAGAAGACGTAATTTCTATCTATCCTTCTCAGTGGCGACGCTAGCTTTATTTTGCGATTGGGCGAAAATAGGCAGGAAATATCTAGGGTGGGCGAGGGCGTTAGATATATTACTTTATGTGCGAATGTGATATAGTGGTGTTATAAGAGGTTGGGCGAAAAGGATTTTGCCTGGGCGCTCGCCCACCCCTGGCGCCGCCACTGATCCTTCTACCAACTAATAGTTCTTAATTTAGCAGGCGATATTGAGGGATACCAGTTTGTGCATGCAAATCTGGTAATTATTCCGTAAGTATGTGATACCTGATTAGCTTTCAGAGCATTGGCGTTGATTTGTATCCCAATGCATTACATACCTTGAATGGATTAACATGAATGTAAATACACGGTTGCAGTATGCAAGTGAACATATTTATATTCCACTTTTCAATACAATTGTAATATCAATAATGTGTGATATGATATTAATTTTTAATAATATTTCAATATTATTATATGGCACACCTTTTTTATTTTCATAACAACTATTTAACAATTTCATAATCGCACAAATGTTCACCACGCAAGTAAATCTACTATAAGTATTACTATAACTTATAAATCTTATAATACTGTTACATTGCAAAGGTTTAATAAAAAATATGTATATTTAAGACACGTGTCCATTCTCATAAAACTGGAGTAAACATTTCTTCGTCTCCTAATCCTCTCAAGATATTTTGAGCTGTAAGTTGGGCCATTTGGTCTCTTGTGTTCCTGGTTGCACTTCCCAGGTGGGGTAATAGAACTGAAAACGAAATGTTCATTGTTAATAATATTTCTTACTAACATATAGTATTATCTATTACTAGAATTTGTCTGGAATTTTGACGTATGCATAATGACGCATATAATGATGAACTGAATATATAACCGTGATATCCTTTGTAAAAGTTAAAAACGATAAGAACATTGTATACAATGTATGCATGAGGTATGGAATAAATTCATTACGTCAGATATATATATATATATATATATACATATATATATATATATATATATATATATATATATATATATATATATATATATATATCAGATATATACGTACATATTTTATGAAGTTTCTCGGATAGATCAATTTTTAATTTTAGTTGCATATAAGTTTCTTTTTTTTTAGCTGTAGCGTCTTCGCATCTTTTATGACGTCATATACTGTGCTTTTAATGAAACACCCTGTTATTCTTTTACTCTACGGAAATCTGATTGCAAAACCTAGGGTCTAGACTATGTAGGGTCTAGAGTTCATAAGTTCGGAGCTACAGATATTTAAAAAGATTATTTTCTTATTACAGGGTGTCTCAGTTGGAACTATAGGATTTGAATTGTGCCTTATTTGTGTGCAAAGATAGGGCGTCAATATTTAACGGCTGTCATCTACAAACCATATGTTGTGAATGGTTAACTTCTACAACTATGACGTGTTTCAACTGAGCAACGAGAGGTATATGTCACATTATGTAGACGGAGTATAATGCGAATGCTACTCGAGAGGAAAGGAAGGAAGAATTCGAGCCACGAGAGGTATAAATAAAGTACAAAGTATATAGTTGTTAATAATAAGAGGTGAAGTGAAGGACTGGTCTGCGCTGGCCGGCAGGCCTGTATATAAAGGGGGAGACTCCGCCCACTTTCTCCTACTGTCGTGTATTTTCCAATGCCTTCTATACCGTGACAAACGGTCGGTCCGTTCCTGCTACCTGTATCTGGATTTATTTACAATATTTTAGTGATAACACCATACAATATTAATATGCTGCGATTAACAGTTCAACAACGAATAGTTTGTATACAACTATTTTATGAAAATGACAGTGGCATTAAGAAAAATTCGTACAAAATTAAGAGCCAATAGAGTTAATAGTGCGTAACTTGAAATTTGAAGAGACGGGTTCTGTTATTGTTAAGGCAACACCAATACGTCCTCATCGTGGTTGGTCAGATGAAAATATTGCAGTAGTGAGAGTAAGTGTACGGGTATCACTATCTATACACATCAATTCGACGTAGTGCACAACAAGTGAATCTGTCAAAAGCTACCATGCATCGGATTTTAAAGATCTGTACTAGGCAGCATTAATTGGGTGTTATAAATGAAAGGCAACGTTGATTTTTGCAACAAAATTTTGTTCAGCGATGAAGCACATTTTTATCTTGACGGATACGTCAGCAAACAAAATTTCGAATTTAGGGTGCGGAAAATCCATATGCTGTTCACGAAAAAGAAATGCATTCACAGAGATGCACAGTTTGGTGCGCATTTTTGGAGTGGTGGAGTAATTAGACCGTACTTCTTTGAAAATTAAGCTGGTAATGCTGTCACAGGCATGTTGACGTCATATGGTTTGTAGTTGTAGTTCCAACTGAGGTACCCTATATTAGTTATTTGTTTAAAGCAAATTCATGTAAACAGCTCTTATGAGGATTGGGTGTGGTGACAGGGTACGAACGCAATAAGAAGTATCTGTTTTATTTAATACTAAGTACTCAGATAGATTCATAAGCCAATCAACTCTGAGCAAAATTGAAAAAATATAGGTATATAAAGCAAATGGTTCCGTAGAGGATATACCAAAGAGTAGTCCAACTATTGATGAGGATACCAAATATATTGTTTTATTGGTTATAGAAAAGAATCTATACAATGGCGGTCACTACTTTTCCGAGATCATGATATTCCTTCTTCTTCAGTATACAAAGTGTTAAGACTATAAAAGTGGCGTCCATTTAAGACACATCTTATGCAAAACGAAAAAAAAAAAATCTTATTTAACGATGAATCGGATCGAAGGATCGGTGAAGCCAACCGCCATCTTTGTAGATACTGGACAAATGGAAACCCTCAATGGATGCGAGGGTAGTACACATAGTATAGATAAAATGTGCATGTGTATTATAATGATTGCCTGATTTGTGAGTGATTTTGGACCGTGTCTACCTACATCCTCTTATAGAATAGAAGGTGACCATGTAGGCGGAAATAGTTAAAAATAGTATAATCAGTCCCTACTTTTTTGATGGCAGTATAAATGGATCAAAATATCTTCAGGTGTTTCATGTCGCCTTACTGCACTTCTTTTACTATTATTTGCAGAATCCATATAAATCTGTGCAACACCGTGGTTACAGGTTTGATAAGTTTCTTCACACATCTGGAATATCTCAAGATTTGGCACTTGGACATCTCCTCTTGGTCATGTGTATAGATAATATCATATCAGATTTAAAAATGCATTATTTGATTTATGTAGACGTTCTTAAATTGATGTGTAAAATATATGCGTCACATAGTGCTCTGGATGATATAGATAATGTAAGAAATTGATGTTTCGAAAATAATTTAACACTAAATGTATTGAAGGAAATATTATCATTTTTACCGGTAAATTAAATTACACGATAGTTTAGAAACCTATCTAGAAGACCCTATAAAAGATCTTGGAGTAATTTTCGATCGAGGATTGATATTTATTTCCGAAAAAATGCAAAGACTATTTCTAAAATTTGTTGTATATTTAATGAATAGTGCATAGCTCCTGTGGGGTTTTCATCCGCTTCAAAGTTGAAACGATTTAGTCTTTATGAGTGTGTAACATGGAGGACAACACATACAATTATTTTCGTTTTTAAAATTATGAACCGCTTGGCTAAATTATTTTGGCCCTATCTAAAATTATGATCTTGGATGGTTTAGCGAGAGCTGGGGTTATTTCGTCCCAAATTTACACATATGTGGAGACATGCTTACAACGATTTCCATATTTACGGCTCGACTGTGTTAGTTCTAATTATACAGGGTGTCTCAGTCGGAACTATAGAATTTGAATTGCGCGCTATTTATTCTCTGTCAAAGGTAGGGCGTCAATATTTAACGACTGTCATCTACAAACTATACGACGTGAACATGCCTGGGTGTCTCCTTACTGTATTATCATTGTTACTGTGAAAGTCCGAAATTAGTGAATGTCAACATTCACCGGTGAATGTCCACAAATACCAAATGCCTTGGTGAAAGACCGAACGTTTACTAATTTTATTATACATTCGAACTTTAACCGGTGTATGTCGACAAACACAAATGGGCTCCGGTGAATGTCGGAAACGACATTGCTCTTGGGCGGTTCCTGCATCCTGTTTGTTGGCTTCGGCTTCGTCAGTCTTACGCAAGATCTGATAGCGTGTGTGCAAGCTTGCTAATTCAATTTGTTTTATTAGATATTATAATTTGTATTCAATACTGCAGTGAATCGTGATCAGTTTTTTGAAAAGTTACATGCCTTAATTGGAAGTAAACGAGAAGACAATTGTTTTTATTTTTCTCAAGAAAGGTACTCTAAAATCGTTTCTGAAGTGATTTCTGCTAAAAGTAAGTGTAGTACACCTTTGGACTACAGACGTTTAAAACGTTTTGACATTTTAAAAGTTAGCGATGAAGAAAAGTTAATTGTGCCACTAAAACCAGGAGAAACGAATATTCAGTATTATGTTACAAATGATGAGCTGTTTAATATACTTTCCGAAACTCACATAAGAATAGACCATGGAGGAAGAACACGAATGCTTAAAGAATTGCAAGTTAGATACAAAAATATTACTTATGAAGTTATAATGTTGTATTTAAATTTGTGTAAACAATGTCAAATGAAACACAGTGCGTCTAAAAAAGGTATTGTTGTGAAACCAATGGTCAGTTCCGAATCGAACTCTAGATGTCAACTCGACTTGATAGACTTGCAATCACACAGGGATGGCGATTACAAGTTTATAATGGTATATCAAGATCATCTAACCAAGTTTGTCCAGTTGCGACCTTTAAAAAGCAAGAAAGCGGAAGAAGTAGCATATCACCTTCTTCATATTTTTTTAACATTTGGTGCTCCCGCTATATTGCATTCGGATAATGCTAGAGAATTCAGTAATCGAGTCATATCTGAACTATGCGCTATATGGAAAGATGTTAAAATAGTACACGGAAAGCCTCGTCACAGTCAAACACAAGGCTCAGTCGAAAGAGCCAATCAGGACATACAGAATATGCTAACTGCATGGATGCAAGATAATGACTCAAATAAATGGTCAGAAGGTTTGCCGTTTGTCCAATTCACCAAAAACACAACATATCACGAAGGAATACGCCAGAGTCCATATGAAGCCCTGTTTGGCGTTAAACCAAAAAGGGACATAGCATCGTCATCTCTCCCTCGCGGGCAAATTGCAAACATTGAAACCGAAGAACAGTTAGAAGCCTATGTTAACACATTTGAAGAAAATTTGGGTAGCGATCATATTGATGACCATATTTCAGATGGAAGCGACGTGGATAACCAAAATACCATTGGAGTTAATCTGGAATCTTCTGCACGTCTTCATCTCAAGCATTGACTGATCCGCAACCTAGCACGTCTTTATCTCAAGTACTGGCTGAACAACAAGAGCTAATTTATTCAAAGAAAGTAGCTGCAAAAGAGAATCTTCTACTTCAAGCAACAAAAATGTTACGAACGTCAAAAAAAAAGTTTCCTCCGGCCCAAATTGGTGATACCGTAAGAATTCAAGTCCCTGATGTCGACTGTGGTCGTACAGACCCTCGAAATGTATTAGCGGTTGTTGTTGGAATAGAAGATTCAGGCTTTTATAAATTAGCAAACAAAAATGGTACCTTGAAACAGCTTTTCACCCGTAATCAGTTCGTAATTTGTAAAGAAAAGTTACTTTGCATGGATGAGGTTTCGATTCAAGAAATGTCGCTAAGAAAGCAGCTTGTGCTAATTCAAAAAGTGGAGGGCAAGTCTATACACGTTGTAATTGCAAAAGGAAGTATTCGACGGCTAAATGCTGTAAAAGCAAAGGCCTTTTGTACAATTCGAAGTGTCATGGTAATTTAAGTTGTTGCAATAAATAAGAATGTCATACATTTTCTTGGTTTTTTATATTTCAGTTTAAAAATTAAAATGTATGTGTATCTTTATTATATTGACATTATTTTAGTTGTGTTTCGTGATTTGCAATGTGCTACTGTTTGTTTTAAGTTCAACAATTTCCTTAAGTTTATTATTGGAAAACTTTTCCCATGTCGTTTTAATAAATAAATATTACCTATACTTTTATTTCTGTTTTCCTTTATTAAAAAAATGTTTCTTTTCAACATACACCATAAGTACATGCTGAATGTCGACATTCACCGGTGTAAGTTAGAAATTAGACCGATATTTCGGACATACGCCAAGCAACTTAGAGAATGTTGACATTCACTGGTGTATCTCGACAGTCACCGGATTTCGGTGTTTCACAGTAACATCATTACCAGCTTCATTTTCAAAGAAGTATGGCAGTGGCGTGCAAACAATGTAGGCAAAAAGGTATTGCCTACCCTAGCAATATTTGTAAAATTAGTGATTTTTTTTAATCAAATTACCTCATAATACTACCTAATTTGATATCTACTAATAGTAGACAATACTATCAATCATAATCATTATATGTAGGTATCCAGTATCTACAATATTAATAATATTATTATTAAAGCCAACGCAAACTTTCCCATGTAGGTGCCCCGTAAGAGCGCATTGTAGGTGGACACTTGTGAAATTTTGGAAACTACATTATGATCAAAAGGCAGCACCTATAGTCGTAATAAGCGTACCAAATTGAAGGCATTGGTGTAGCGCCGTGTGTTGAAAAAAAATAGAGGGCGGGTGCGGTGTTATTTCGTAGTTACGATGGCGGAGACTGCGCAGTGCAGACGACGGACGCTGGCAGACTATTGCCGAGGGCGATCCAGATCCAATAATCCAATATTTATTGAAATAATTAGTGTCGTCACGTGTCAATAATTAGTTTTTTTTAGGTTCTTTTATAGTGTGTTATTTTGATTAGGTACTGACTACTGATTAGTGATTAGTGTTAGAGTGAAGACTAGACGCATATAGACCTACTTTAAAAATAAAAATGCAGGGTGAATGTAAATGTGATGACAGTGAAAATTGTGTACAACAACTAAAAACAGTTCCGTTTAGCTCCAGAACGTTTGACAACAAACATGCCATTATCGCGGCGGGCCGGCCTACACCTTCCCTAAAAATTGTGCAACAAAAGAAAAACTGCAACAGGTATTTTAGCAATAAGTTTTATGACAATTATAATTGGCTTGCAGGCTGCAAACATAGTAATAAGATGTTCTGTTGGGCATGTCTATTGTTTTCGAAAGAAAAGAATGTGTGGATTAATGCCGGTTACGCAGATCTAAATAATTTTACAAATGCTGCAAAAAAAAACATGATCAATCCGAGAATCATTTAAGATCTGCCCTTTATTTATGTAACTTTGGACAACATAGGATAGAAGTGAGCTTTTCTCGTCAATTTAAAGAGGAAATAGAGCGGCATAATTCTAGAGTAGATAGAAATCGTAACTTAATGCGTAGACTTATTGATATAACTTGCTTTTTGGGAAAGCAGGAACTGCCATTTCGCGGACATACAGAAAACACTGAGTCGTCGAACAGGGGCAACTTTATAGAGTGCATACAACTTCTGGCTAATTACGACGGGATTCTAGAAGATCATCTACACGCTTCAAATGAAAATGAAAAGAGAAATGTCTTTTCCGGATTTTCTAACCGAATACAAAACGACTTAATATCTGCAATAGCCTTTGTACTTACGACAAAAATACGACAAGAGTTGCATAAAACGGACTTCGTTGCTATTATGATTGACGAGACACCAGATTTAAGCGGCAAAGAACAACTTTGTGTTATTTTCAGATATTTTATAGATTCAAACGAAATAGTTGATCGGTTTATGGGCTTTACCGACGTAAGTGCGGATCGAACTGCAGAAGCGCTAACCAAAATAATTACAGATATTGTAAATGACTATGAATGTACTACCAAACTAGTAGCTCAAACCTATGATGGAGCCGCTGTTTTATCTTCTAATAAAAATGGTCTTCAAAAAAAAGTGCGCGAACTCTGTCCCGATGCGATATATGTATGGTGCAACGCTCATATTTTGAATTTAGTTTTGTCGAAGTCCTGCGAGAGAATCGTGGAAACCAAACACTTCTTTGGAACAATTAAAAACCTAGGCACATTTTTTCATACTAGTACCAAACGTTCGGATTTCTATAACCGATTTTGTTCTAAAAAATTACCACGTGTAGTTCAGACTCGATGGGCCTATAATTCGAGAACGGTAAATGTAATTTTTAGTGAAGTTCCTAATTTGGAAAACCTGTTTAATAACATGCTTGAAAATGAAGTAAATTGGGATGGAGAAACACTTTAGGCTGCTAGAATGTATCTATTTACGTTAGAAAATTTTGAATTTAATTATTTTTTGGAAATTTTCAACCAAATATTTGGTCAGACGGATATACTATATAGTATAATACAGTCAAAACTCTCTGATGTTGGTTATTGCCTTAAAAAAATAGACGATTTTAAAGAATTTTTGGAAACAATTTTCATGGAATTTGAAATAATTTATACAAAATGCGTGAATACTTATGGCGAGCCTAAACAAAAACGAAATATGGGTGATGTTAAGTCGCATTACAGACGCATTTTCAGAGAAATAGTGGATAACATCAAAAGCGAAATTAATGATCGCTACAGAGAAATTAGGCTACTAATTTTTTTTCGCCTTTTGGATCCGCATTGTTTTGAAACATTCAAAAGTAAATTTCCAGAAGATATATTCAATGAATTGAAATTAAAACATGAACTAAAATTTGATTTTGAAAGATTAAAGAACGAGCTAAATTTTTTGTATTCATTATCAGAATTCAAAGGCATGAATGCATATGAAATCATACAATCTTGTCACTAAAAAAAATGTGTGAAGTTTTCCCTCAAATAGTTAAATTAGCAAGATTAATTGTGACAATACCCGCTAGCTCGGCATTTGCCGAACGTTCATTCTCTGGACTAAAACGCATCCACACATACTTACGTAACACACAAGGACAAGAGCGGCTTAGCAGTTTGTCAATAATTTCTTTGGAGAAAGAACTCTTGCTAGATTTAAAACGTAATCCGACTTTTTATGACGATGTTATTAATGCATTTTTGATGAAAAACCGGCGTATTGAACTAATTTATAAAAAATATGTATTTTTATTTTGTGTTTCCGGGGATGTTTCTTAATTTTTAAATTTATGAGATTGCTACTAGACAATGACATTAATAAATGTGTGTCAATTAAGTCCGTGTTTCACGTTCCAGTTCAATAAGAAAACATTTTTCTCAACGATTTTGGATTTTCTAATGGGTAAGTACCTAAATTAGGAAAATTATACTATAATTTTCTTATTAGGTGTACTTAGATAAATTTCAGTTAAAATGAAATAGTGAATATCTACCCACACACAAATTATAGGTGAAAATTTTCATAAAATGGCGAATGCGCATCTAAAAAATGCGCATTTTTGTTGGCTCTTATCTATTGCCTATCCTATTCATAATGCCACTGCACGCCACTGAAGTATGGTCCAATTACTCCACCACTCCAAAATGCGCACCAAACCGTGAATCTTTTTGATTGCATTTCTATTTCGTGAACAGCAAGTGGATTTTCAGCACCCCAAGTTCAACAATTTGGTTTGCGGATGTAGGTATCCGTTAAGATGAAAATGTGCTTCATCGCTGAACAAAACTTAATTAACAAATGCACGACATTATAAATGGTCTCTAACTTTTAATTGTTGTGTCAACTAAATATTGTATGTTGACAGACGCAGACCTTTCTTTAAAATCTGAAGCGTGGTGGCTCTTCCATTGTTGTGAATGACGTCGAATTGATGTGTTTGGATACTTCCGTACATATTCTCTCATTGCAGCAATATTTTTATCTGACCGACCACGACGAGAACATATTGGTGTTGCCTTATCAATAACAGAACCCGTCTCTTCAAATTTCTTGATTAAATTACGAACTTTTAATTCTGTAGATGCTTCATGTTGTCTAAATGTGTGAATTCTTCTTAAGGTAACTGTAACTATATCGCGCACTTTCATAAAACAGTTGTACACAAACTAATCGTTGTTGAACTATTAATCTTGGCATATTGATGTTCTATGGTTTGTAGATGATAGTAGTTAAATACTGATACCCTATCTTTGACAGAATCCAAATGGCGTGCAATTCAAATCCTATGTTCCAACTGAGAGACCCTATATTATTAATCACATATTCATTACAGGTTTTAATCATAAATTTTAGAGAAATTTTATTTGAACGTATTGCGTCTTATATTAACCCTCTCTGGTCGTATATAACTTCATAGTAACATGATACATTTTACTTAAAATATTGAAATTATAGGTACATTCCCCCTTCATAGCCCACTGTTGCTTGAAAGTAATGATATGGAACTGCATTTAATAGTATTCTACCGCCCTCTGATACCAAGATGGCGTACAACATACAACTGTGACTTATATTAATTTTATTTTGTGTAGAAACTTAAAATATTGTGTAAACAAAATTGACATTGTGTTGTGTAAGGTTTACAGACTTTAAATATTGTAGCACACCTATAAAATGGTAAATATAAGGACATTTACTTTAGCAAACAGGTATGTTACTTCTAAGTTACGGTGGGCTATAAGGTGTATACAAATTATTTTATTTAAATTGCAGCCATACAAATGAATTGTCGTACATTTTATGGGAGAAAGATCAAGCAAAAATATCCTGATATACTTACCAGAATAATAAAAAATGTTCTAAAAATAATTAAAAAAAAGATTCTGAAGATTCGGCTTTAAGTGATACTCGTGAAGATGAGGGGGAGTTATTAGCAAATATGTGTAATGAGGTTAGCAACAAAACAGAGATACTGAAGTTAGAGATTCAGAGCAGCTCAGACGAACAACATTCAGCAGTTGAAGAAGATGTGCTTGTATAAGAAAATAAAGAAAATTATCCTCAGAACAGTGAGGCTCTTTGGAATATAGAGAACGACATCCCTCTAGCCCAATTTATCCATGGCAAAATTAATAAAACAAAAATTTACAGAAATTCAATGAACCTATCAGTGAAAAAGAAAATCTGACCTAAATTGGAAGACTAGTACTCGGCTGATAAGACCAGTTTTTGCTTGGAAAAATAGATTGTCAGAAACTCAACTAGGTACACCAGGTAGCCCTCTAAGTTACTTTGAAAAGTTAGTAGATAGAACTGTACTAGAATCTATAGTCTATTGATGGTTTACCATGAACTCGAATGTTTTAGTAAAGGAAAACCAATCAAAGGTTTCAGAAACTATGACCAGAAATCGTTGGGAAGAAATAAAAGCCAAACTACATTTCAACGATAAAGACGATACAAAATTTCATGCGGAATAAAATACTGAGAATTTTTGATGTCCAATGTTACTTGAAAGTCACATACCCCAAAAATGAGGTGGTAAATTACTTGTAATTTCTATGAAAAATATTACTTTTAAACATTTTATATGCAATATCGAAAAAAAAAAATAATAAATATTTTTTTAATTCGGGCCATACAGGGTTAAAAGGTAAATTAAAGGCTTACCAACATTTGGTAACTTCAATAACTCGTCACTTGAAGGCAATGGTTCGGGTGTCATAACGTCCAGACCAGCTGCAAAAATTTGTCCATTCTTAAGAGCCTGAACAAGAGCCTCCTGGTCTACGACATCTCCCCTACTGATATTAACGAATACGGAGGTTTTTTTCATTTTGGCAAAAAGGTCGGCGTTGCACATACGCTTCGTTTCAGACGTCAACGGGCAAGACACTATAACGAAATCGCTGTCCTTGGCTAATGTGTCTAAAGATACAAATTTGGCGCCCAATTCTTTGCCTACGATACCATTCCTTAAACCATGAACCGTTTATGAATATTTTAAAGAAATATTTTTACCTTCCTCTTTCTCTCTATGGCCAGTGTAAATGAACTCTTTCACTAAAAAACCTTTTAATCTCTTTACAATGGCTTGACCGATTCCGCCGAGCCCTATTATACCAACTGTGGATCCCACAATGTCCTGACCTAACATCCATTGAAAATGTGGTGTCCACTGAATGCTAGACCACTGATTGCTAAAAATAATCAAATTAATTAAAAATATTACCTTAGCAGTCTAAATAGTAGACTTATTTTATTTTAAGCTAGGTTGTTGGCTGTTTTTAACTGCTCTGTATTTACTTTTCGATTGTCAATCTGCCTTCCTGCAGTCTTCTAGAGGCTCCCAACGCCAGGAGTATGGCTACGTCAGCAACAGAATCGTTCAGAACATCAGGAGTGTTGCCCAGCTTAATGCCACGTTTCTTCAGTTCATCTATTTCGATATGTTCATATCCAGCTGACATTGTTGCTACTGTCTTCATTTGGCAACCTAAAAATATTGTTAGCATTCTGGTATATCAAAAGTTGCAAAGTTACCTGCTGCGTCCAGGATATCTTTATCCAGTCTTAAACGTGATGCCCAAAGTATTGCATCCATGCCCTTGACTTTCGACAGGATCTCTTCCTTGGTGCCTTTTTCGATATTTGTAATATCACAACTACAAAATATATTTTGTTAGAATTAGTCTTAAGTGGTTAAAATAACTATGTTATAACCACTTGACTATTAGTTTCTAGATCTAATTTCATTAGCCGGTTGATTACACTGTTATCTAATTTACAAGAAGTATCATATTGAAAAAATAACAAGTAGATAGAGATATTTAGTTGAATTTAGAATAATTTCAGTGTATTTTGTTTAATTTATAGGACTCACTTTTTGAAACATTATTAGCATTACATAATAAATATGATGCAGTTGAAAATTTTAAAAAACTCACTACTGTCCTAATAGATCAAAGGCTATCTGCGGAACACTGGGATTGGATACCAATACTTTTGGACGGTTTGTCTCATCGAATTTAGTAGTTTTTTCCATCGTTGACTCCAGACTATCTACGAAAGCTAGGTATTAGATTAAAATAACATGGTATATTTATTATATGTCCTATTTTTATCTTATCTTTATGGGCTTATTAGAAATAATGTTACCGCTAACATAAAGCTGCAGTGACTTGGTTTATAGTTTAAGTTGTATTTTGGATAATCCCAGTTCTTTAAATAGATTCGCGATGAGGACGATTTGTTACGTGACTTATAAAGAAATCTGAATGTTATATATATATATATATATATATATATATATATATATATATATATATATATATATATATATATATATATATATATATATATACAGTGCTATTCAAAAGTCCTCTCCCCCCTCTTATCTTTGGAACGATTATACATAAACTAGTGAAATTTGGTAACTGAATATTAAGGGTTATAAACTTCCCTACTAGTGATGATAGATGACGTATGCGTCAAAGATGACATCACAAGGTCATTGTGACCAATAATTTTAAATGGAACCCTATGGCAAGCGACACCTCTTTTAAAAGGTATCGAAAAGACCTATTCAATGATACTAATATTGTGTCTGTTTACGGCAGTTTTGACAACTGGCTTTCAAAAACCGTAAAGCTGTGATGAATTAAATCAGTTAATAATAAAATTTAAAATTCAAGCTCCGCCACTGGATAGTTGGATAGTAAATAATCTGAGGTTTTTGCAAGTCTCCCCAATTTGATGTTTTTTTCGCTGTCAAAGTTTTTATACATTTAATAATTTGTGTATTGTTGATCGAACGTTTAACTGTTTTAGTACCTTGTGGTAATTTTAAAATATTTGTACATTCAATAATTTGTTAAACTGTTGTGAGCTGAACGTTTAAGTGCTTCAAGAAGAGAAATGGTACGTGTTTTAGGTGATAAAGTAGCAGCGATCCTAATACTTGGTAAAACTGGAGAAAATATTCATGCAGCAGAACGCATTTTTAATGAAATGTTTCCCGATCGCCCAGTTTCGAGGACTTATTTGAGAGAGCTTCTTCGTAAGTTTAAAACAACGGGTAGTATTAATGATGCAAAACGATCTGGCAGACCACAAATTTCTGATGAGAAAAAAATTGATATACTGGCAGAAGTAATAGTAAATCCTACTTCTTCAACAACTCAAGTTGCATCAACCTGTGAAGTCAGTCAAAGTACAGTGCACAGGGTGTTGAAAAAAAAAACAAATTTCACCCATACAAATTAAAAATGGTTCATCAACTTTCAGACGACGATCCAGACCGAAGACTGCAATTTTGTGAAAATATGGAGACTAAAATTAACCAACAGCCAGACTATGTCAAAACAATTTGTTTTAGTGACGAAAGTACTTTCTATCTAAATGGAAATGTAAATACACAAAACGTGAGATATTGGAGTGACGCAAATCCTCACATGTTTCGTGAAACACATACTCAGTATCCCGAGAAGGTCAATGTTTGGGCAGGTATACTGGGAAACCACATCGTTGGGCCTGTTTTTTTAAATACCAACTTAACCGGTGAGGTGTATCTGCAAATGTTGCAAAATGCAATAGAACCGTTAATTCTTGAAATTTTGAAAGATAATCAAGATGAATTCGACATTTTGGAAATAACATTCCAACAGGATGGTGCTCCTCCACACTATTACGGTGCAGTAAGACGGTATTTGGATGAAGAATATCCTGGTAGATGGATTGGACGACGAGGTTCAATGGAATGGCCGCTTCGATCACCGGACCTCACACCTTTAGATTTTTTTCTGTGGGGGTATCTTAAATCGAGGGTTTACGCCACTCAGCGTGACAATATTGATGTTTTAAAACAACGTATTGTTACAGAATGTAGGGCTATTTCCGCAGACACATTTGAAAAAGTACGAGAAGAGTTTCTCAATAGGATGTTTTATTGTCAGGAAGTAGATGGAGCTCACTTCGAACAATTACTATAAGTAGGTACTGATTCTTGAATCTGTAATTAAAATTATTATCCCAGTTTACTGATTACTGATTTAATCCATCAAAACTACCATAAATACAAACAATATTAGTATCATTGAATACGTTTTTTCGATACCTTTTAAAAGAGGTGTCGCTTGCCATAGGGTTCCATTTAAAATTATTGGTCACAATGACCTTGTGACGTCATCTTTGACGCATACGTCATCTATCATCACTAGTAGGGAAGTTTACAACCCTTAATATTCAGTTACCAAATTTCACTAGTTTATGTATAATCGTTAAAAAGATAAGAGGGGGGGAGGGGACTTTTGAATAGCACTGTATATATATATATATATATATATATATATATATATATATATGTGTCGGAGACAACCCTCTGTATAGGCCCATGCCACCCCGGTTATCGAGATAGGAATGCATGGAATGCAGACATAAACACGGTTACGAGAAGACGTAAACATTACCATAAATGGTCATGTCGAATGTGTGACGGAGCTAGCGGTGGAACCTATTTCTCCCGCGGGCAGAACAAAACCGAGTTGAGGGTCCCGTGTAGGAATTCAGTTAGAAAGACTCGAAATAGCGAGACGAGGTATCACGGGACTATTGGTGGCGGACTGCTTAGCTCCTTTCGTGCAATTTAATTATCGTTTTAATGATCTGACATTTTAGTTTTAATATTTACTGACTATTGATTTCGTTTGTTTTGTTTAGTGACTTTTATATTTTTTCATCGTTATTGTTTAGTTAATTATTAAGTGTAATAAAGTGTGTGAAAATGCGACCAAAGTCCAGTAAATCTGCCCCAAAGCAGATTCTTTCCTGCTCGCCTCCGACATATATATATATATATATATATATATATATATATATATATATATATATATATATATATATATATATATATATATGTTGGCTTTTGTTCGAAAAGTTTATCAAATAATATTCCGAAATTCACAAAATAACATTTATTGACAATTATCGATCCACCCATCCGCCACACCGAGCTATACGTGATACATAATACAGACTAATATTAGGCCCTGACTGAACATCGAGTAGATAATCGTCTAAGCTTGAGAGTATTTGTTTACAATAACTTATAGTTATTGTATTATGGGGTTGAATGGCATCATCTAGGGTTCAAGTGGCTGCGACGGGACCGTGAAGACGGCATGATAAAACTATTTTGGAATGATATATACATAGCGTCTCCCAAGTATAACCATTTCCTTCTACTGTCTTCAAAACACAATTTTTCTTACAACTTAGACTTAGAGTAGTGATTCTCAACCACTGTGCCGCCACTGCCAAGCAGTGGTCCCTCCCTAAATGAAAATTGCTTATTTTTTACATTTCTTTATCAATTGACACAACATTCAGTCCAAATATTTACTTGAATTGAAGAGGTTGTGTTGTAACATTTTACAGGGTGTAGAATGCACTGTAGTAATTTATTTTTCTGAATCTCTTATATCTATAAAATTAATTCTAAAATACTGCTAAAACTATTGCGAATTAAAATTTTGCTCTACAAATCGACGAAACAACTGATATTATGGGAAATCCACACTTAATTGCATTCGTTCGATCTATCCACGAACATGATATAATTAATCAATTTTATGTTGTCCTGAATTATCTGATTTCACAATAGGAAAACATATTTTCGATGAAATTAATTCGTATTTACAAGAAATTGAAATTTAGTAGAATTTGTGCATTGGCATTTGCAAAGACGGTGCTCCGTCTGTGACTGGATCTATAAAAGAATTTGTAGCACATGTAAGGGAACATTATGCAGATATATTAGTTATCCATTGTCTTTTTCTTCGGGAAACACTCATTACAAAGCAATTGCCATCAGAATTGAAAATAGTGCTCGAATAATGTGTTAAAATGATTAATTATATTAAGTCAAGATCATTAAAAAGTCGCCTATGTAGTCAACTATACCAGGCTATGGAGTCTAAATACGAATCATTGTTACTGCATACGGAAGTTAGGTTAGGAAGGTTGTTCAGAGGGAAAGTTTTATCCCATGTGCTTGAGTTAAGAAACGAAATAAAGATAATAACGGTTTTGTTGATTTGTTGAATGACAAAATATGGTGTGCTAAACTAGTTTACTTATCTGGTTATTTTGTTATTTTTAATAACATAAATATAAGTATGCAAGGGCCGAAAGAAAATATTCCAAACTGAACCGATAAATTGTTGGGATTTCAAAAAAAAATACTTTGTGGAAGAATAAAGCACAATAAGGTAGTTCAGAAAAATTCTAGTCAGTTCCAAAAGACTGTTATAAAATAATTCATAAAATAATTATTAATCATTTGATAATATTAAAGTAAAAAATGGTTCATTACTTTTAAAATTTAAAAATAAAAAAGTTTTATTGGATTCGAAATCCATTTGTGATAAACGACACATCGCGCGTATGAATTAACTTTAAAAGAAGAGGAAGAACTAATTTCGGTGTGTAATAACCGACATTTAATTTCAAAACATTAAGAAAAATCAATTAATCCGTTCTGGATTAATCTTAGATACGATTATATCACAATATCACAAAAAGTTTTAAGCATTTTATTACAATTATCCACATCTTATTTGTGCGCATTCGGATTTTTGGTTTTAACCAAAATAAAAACGAAAAAAGGTTCAGACTTTTAAATCTGGATCATAAAATCATCATCATATTTGCGCCCAAATACATATAACCGAAGTTATCAAGCCCAAATTTCGCATTTAATATAATTTATAATTATCATTAAATAAACATTTTGTTTACTCTGTAATGCAAATTTCATTTTATTTTTCATTGAAAATTATTATCCTATCCTAATTTTACAAAAATATACTATAGGTACATTAATCAATAAACCAAATAAAATTCTATAGGTTAGAGTGTCGATGAAATTCTCATATTTTCATCAGTATATTTATAAAAGCAAAAACATGTTGGTTGTATTCTATTTGCTAATAAAGAAAAATTATTTCTCCAGTTGCTAATGTATGTATCTTTAATATATTCCATAGTGTTTTATAATGATCTTTTTTATTTGTATCAAAACTAAATAAGTTTATAAATTATATTAATGGAAAAAAAATACATTACAAGCACTTGTATTGTACTGTAAATTTTTATAATTGTTTTATTTGACGTCTAAAAACCTTTTCATGATTTACTATTCTATGTATACATACATATAATATATGTATTAATAAATATTCATTCTCTCATTATATTTATGGAAAATATACCATATAATATATATTTAAATAAAGGCTTTATAGTTGTTATATTTATAGTCAGTTCGTTGATTAAACTTTAAATTGATTTTAATAATCAACACTTAAACTGTGAATATAGCTTAACAACCAGAAAGACTTATACTGGTGGATATGTTTAAATTTATTTAATCAAAACCTCAACTGTAACTACAAATATTAATACGAAAATATACATAGTGATCACGTAAATGTTGAAACAATTTAGTAACTTTAGCAGTAATGGTGCAAAAAATATACGTATACCAAAAGATGAGCACCTAGAAAACCAAATCGACCTGTCCTAATACTTTCTTTCCTATTTGTACGCAAATTGATTTATTTAGAATCTATTTTTATGAACAAGTTGCGATTTGTTATACATTTTATTATATAATGTCCTGAGCATTGATTTTAATATAAAAATTTTCATTAAGAATACAGATTATTATATGTTATTCAAAATGTAGAATTAAATAACAGAAAGAAGACTATACCTTTTAATTCCTCTGTATAGTAAAAAATGAAACATTTATTTCGTAAAATAATATTATGTAATTTAAATACTAATATATACCAATAAAAATGAATATGAAAATACTAATATCAACTTACGTCAACTTCAACTACAATTAAAATAAAAAATACTTGACAAATGATAATTTCTACTTATTTCTGTGATATGTTATCTGACAAACACGTGAACATATGTAGATAAAAAACTTCTAAACCACTATTTATCGATTTCCATCAAATTTCTCACACAAACTAATGTAGTACATCTCTAAGTAATGATTAAAATCGTTTAAAGAAATTCTCCAGTGGCATAGATACTGGTTTTCCCCTCCCAATCTTCGGCGCCGCTGGATATTTTACAAAGAAGATTCAATTTTTGAATTTCCTGTTAAATTAAAAAAAAAAAGAAATTACCCTTGCAAGTTTTTATTTGTGGCTTCGTTTTTGAGATACTTATTTTAATTTAAAGTGTTGCAAGCAGGCCAAACCTTAAGACTGACCTACCAAGAAAATACGACATTGAATCAAAAATTTGCAACGTTAATTTTTTTTCTAAATTAAACAGGGAGTCCAAAAATTGAATCTTCTTTGTAAAATATCCAGTGGCGCCGAAGACTGGGAAGGGAGAACGGGCTGCCGACGCCCCATTATCTACACCGCTGGAGAATTTCTTTAAATTATTTTAATCATTACTTAGAGATATACTACAGTAGTCTGTGTGAGAAATTTCATGGAAATCGATCGAGTGGTTTAGAAGTTATGATGAGAAAGCCAGTTTTTTTTTTACAACTTTGACACCCTGTATCTTTGTTAGAAAACATTTTTGAACAAAGTTTTCTTATGAAAGTCTACTTTTTTCTTGTTGTTCTATCACTTATTAAAATTAATGACATTTAACCTGGACCACACGGTAGAACACATACACTATAATACGAGTGTATAAACTTATCACAAGAAGGGCAATGCAAGATATCTTATCTATCAGGAATATATTAAAAAGAATAAGATATACCATGACAAGATACTTTTTAACTTCGCAGATTAAAGACAACATTATATTGGCAATATTTTAACTGAGGAATTAATATATTTAAAAATACATTTTTAAATACAAAAACCTCAAATTTAGTAGTTTATTTAAAGTAAAACTAGAAGGATACAGAAAGGACAACGTTAATTCTTCTTTGACAATTCTATTAGATTAAATACAAATTTACGTTATATAAGGACGAATATAATAAATTAGGCAAAAGACGAAAGAATAAATTTATAAGTAGACCTGTATACGCACCAAGAATGTAAATAGTGCAAACCAAAATTGATTCACAAAATCCATGTACAAACAATAAATTATATCTATGGTATACAATATTCATACAGCAACACCAATGAATTAAGCATTATGAAACTATTTAATATATTAGATGATTACTATTAGTTTACCTTACAGAGAATATACTTACGCGATACAATTGATGTCTACTTGACTATATGCAAATAATGTGTGGTAATTTATTTCACTTACCGTCTACCAAGGTTGTATATGCGAGCGAGCAATTTGTTCATAAGACAACGAAAACGACAGGAACAGTATACACAACGAAACGGTAGTCTCGACTAGATAATGTATAGGTGTAGGGGAATTATGATTTTGAAATCAGATCGGAATCGTTGTTTGGCGAACTTCAAGGTTACTGGGACATACTGCTTGATAGTGTCGAGTGTCGACTCAGGAGTACTTCGTTTGTCTTGCCTATTTGAGAATATCAAGGGTTATCAATTTAGTCCAACTAGTGGTAGCCCATTCTGTAGAATAATAGGGATGCTGATTATATGATCAATGACTATGAAGGAGAAACCATTTCTAATTGACGTATGTATACTTGCTTGTATTGTAGCATTGAAGATTTGTGTCTAATGGATCTTCATTTGAAGAAAATGATAGCACAGACTGTTCTTTGTTGTCGAGATGTCAAGTTGACAGGAGGTTGATATAAAATGAAGAGTATTCTACAACTTATTATTTGATGAAAATGTATTTTTTACAAAACTGCTTCCTGCTTAACAGGATGTAAACGAGGAGAAATACTGACTTATCAACTATACCACGTAATGTATTCTATTTAATTTTTCGTTAGGTTCACCTACTCATTGGAAGAGGACGCCACTTGCGCGAAATAATAACGCGCGAAGCGCTCAAGGAAAATAGCAAAGGAAAACAGAAGAAGAGAAGAAAATCAGAAAACTCACTCAAAACTTATTTTGTTGGTGTTCTTTCAAAAATATTCCTCGAATCGTCATAATACATTTGTAATACTGTTTTTAGGAATTAATTCTTTTCTTCCTTCCCTCCTTTATCCCTCCTAGCCTTCTTTACTATCAATCTACTTTATTTAAGCTGTAAACAGGTAATAAGACTTTTACCACTAAATATTATCAGGATGGGATTAAATCATACTGCCCATGGATAATTACTTTGTGTGTGGTCAAGTGTGATGTCATTTATATAATTTTTAATTCTGGACATATTCGAACGAATACGGACTTTAGAAGGGATAGTTGCTTTAAATATTCTACTTTAAACATTTTATTCTCTTCTTAAACCATATAATAGTACATCGAACCTTAGTGCCATTTTTAAGGAATATGAAATTAGACATACACACAACGTCAAAAATCTTGAACCCCCCGTATATTACAGATTTCGACTATGTTTATTTTGTTTTCGTTGCTAGACAATAAAGGTGAGTTATTTAGCTTTCAAACAAGATCAAATGAATTGCTAGATAAAATATTGTTGATTAGTTATAATTTTTTTTTAAATATTCGTCAGTTTTATTGCGTATTTAGCAAAGCGACTTTGATACTTTTCTTTCGTTATAATGCCAGAACGTGAGGTTTCTGTATTTAATAGGGCAATACTTATTGCTCTGTATGATGCTGGATATTCCAATCATCAGATATACGGGAAGTTAGTCATTCCTAGATCTTCTGTTGTGCGAATAGTTCATAGGTATCAAGAATTAGGGAGAGCGGATAGAGGACCACATAGTAGTCAGCCTCGAGTGTCAAATGAATGGCAGAATCGGTATTTGGTTCAATACACCCGTATCCACCGAAATGATTCAGTTCAAGCCCTCAGGGCTCACTTTCAAGGTATGTTTTGCCTTGTTATATCGACCTCTACAGTTCGAAAAAGACTTCATCGTGCAAATGTACGTGCAAGAAGATCTTTAAGGGTACCCATTCTATCTCCACGACATCAAGCTGCCCCCTTTCAGTGAGCACGGGAACGTAGTAATTTGCTTTTGCAGCAGTAGCGATGGGTCTTATTCACAGATGAAATCAGAATTGGACTGGTGAGTGATGACAATATGCAAATGGTCCGGAGAGAGCCAGGTCATCAAGAGAGACTAAATTTTCCCAGTGAGGTTGCTCCCTACAATAGTGGGACAGTAATGTTTTGGAGATGAATAATGTTCAATCGCCGTACGCTGTTAATTCCCATAAATCAGAATACGACAAGTCAAGTTTATACTGAAAGTGTTATCAGGCCCATTATTTATTCCCTACGTGACGAATTAGGTGACTATTTCATCTTCATGGACGACAATGCGAGGCCACATCGCCCAAGAACGGTTCAAGAGGTACTTGAACAGAGAGATATTACCCGATTAGATAGGCTAGTTAATTCCCCAATATGAATCCCATTGAGAACATGTGGGATTTTATTTCTAGAACAATTCACAAACGCATGAACCCACCCCAAAATGCAGAAGAGTTAGATGCAGCAGAAATAGAGGAATGGAACAATATTCCTCAAGAAATTATCAATCGTTTGATTGTTTTAATGCATAGGCTTGTCAATATGTACTGAGAAGCAGAGGAGGCCATACTGACTATCAAGTTGTAGTTTACTTTGTTAAAAAATATTTTTTGTTAATTTTTGTCATAATAAATTTTCTTAAAAATTGCAAATTTTTTTCTCATTGTTTTTTAATTGAGTAAATTTTTAAAAATTATTCCTGTATTACAAGAAAATACATTTAGAAAATACATACTTTGAAAAACAAATACAATATTTAAAAAAATATATTTACTAATACAAAACATCGGGGGTCCAAGACTTTTGACGGTGTGTGTATAACAGTATAGTTAGGTTAGAATTCGTATTTTCATGTGATTTCCCTATTTGTATACTTATTCCATTCATAGCATAGTCTATCTATCTGTGTTAAAATCCTGATTGACCTCTAGGCTAGAAGAGTGTTATACCCATATTACTTCTCTCGATAGTCATGATTACGGTTCTAAAAGTTAAAAAAAAAATCAACAATTATCTGTGGAAAATGTGTTTTTTTTTTATAAACTCGATGTCAAAAAGAAAAAAATAATGAAACGCTACGTGGGATATTTTATTTATTTAATTGTCTTTATTGTCACAGACGTAAGCTTAAATATACGCTTCTTCCTATTTCTCTTCCTATTCGATTTCTTCCTATTTGATTTTCTCTGGAAAATCACACGAGTACACATAGACACATCCAGCCGGTATGGGAATCGAAGTCACGCCCAGATGATTATTTTGAGCCGGCCATCTAGGCCAGCTCCAAGCAATTGGGTTCGTTATCCCGAATCAATCTAGGGAACTTGGAGACCTTCTGGGATATAATTATGGGACAATTTACTCTTAGAGGATCTAGTTGGTCATACTTGTGCTATATTCGATAATAATATCGATATCGTAGGATAAAATTGCGTAAGAAAACATAATTTGATTACTATACTTTGTTAAATAATCCTGATGTGGTAAAGAGGATATGTGGAAAGAAAAGTGCAAAACTAATTCTGAACTAAAGAGTGGTTCAACCATAATGCACGATGTTAATTGTGAGTCACACCTTAACGTCAAGTTTTTTGCCCAACTTAATTTGACATTTCTTTGTTTCAATGTTTGACAAATTCAACCATGGAGAGGTACACAATTGAGCAGCGCGTTGAGATTGTTGAAGCCTTTTACGAAAATGGGCGTGCAAATCAAAATGCATTTCGTGCACTTCGTGACTTTTTTGGTCAGCATAATCGACCAAATGTGTCCACAATCGGGAGAATTGTGCGCAAATTTCAGCAAACTGGGTCTGTAGGAAATGTGAAAACACCTGTGCATGCTCGCCCAGTTCTTTCTACGGAAAACATTGCTGTTGTTCGCGATAGTGTAGCAGAAGAGCCGTCAACCTCGACTCGTCGTCGTGCCCAACAATTGAACATCTCACGAACATCACTGATGTGAATTTTGAATAAGGATTTGAATTTACACGCTTACAAGGTTCAATTGACTCAAGAGCTGAAGCCTACTGACCATTTCAAGCGTCGTCAATACGCCGAATGGTTGGTTGAACAGACAGAAGTGAATGGTCACTTTACAAAGAAAATCATCTTCAGCGACGAGGCACACTTTCACCTCAGTCGATTCGTTAACAAGCAGAATTGCCGCATTTGGGCAAATGAGAATCCACGAGTGATTGTTGAAAAGCTGATGGATCCACAAAGAGTGACTGTTTGGTGCGGTTTATGGGCTGGCGGCGTCATCGGGCCGTACTTCTTCGAAAATGAGGTCGGCCAAGCAGTTACCGTGAATGGTGTTCGCTATCGCGAGATGATAACGGACTTCTTGTGGCCAGAAATTGAGGATATGGACCTGGACGATATGTGGTTCCAACAGGATGGTGCCACTTTCCACACAGCCAACGAAACAATGGCACTTTTGCGTGAGAAATTCAATGGCCGTGTTATCTCACGTCGTGGCGATGTTAATTGGCCGCCACGATCATGTGATTTGACACCGTTGGACTTCTTTCTTTGGGGATATTTAAAAGAAAAAGTGTACGTTAATAAGCCAAGAACAATTCAAAAGCTAAAGGATGAGATAATTCGGCACATTAACGACATTGAACCTCAATTATGTCTCAGAGTCATTGAAAATATGGACCATCGGATAGAGGTATGCCACCGAAGCCGTGGCGAGCATTTGGCCGATATTTTGTTTCACACCTAATTGTCATAGATCCTTCTATCATAATAAAAAATATTAAGATAATTATCTGAAAACTTTTTGTTTTATTTACAATTAACGTCGTGCGTTTTGGTTGGACCACCTTTTATATTTTAAAGTTGGTTATTTCAAAAGAAAATGAGATTTTTATACTAATTTTATTATTATTTCTTCTATAGTATCTTTCAATATTCCTGCTAGAAAAATAGGTAAAATGTATTTAGTATTTGACAATAATTTTATTAATCTACTTTGAATTTAAAAATAAACTAGAATATATAAAAGCATCTTGTGCAAATAAATGATTCGATATATTGTCTAACTTTATTAATAAAAGGATTAGGAACATCAAGTGCGCTAGTTTCGATAATATATACGAGGGCTGATCAAAAAATACGGTGAGCGAATTTCTATAGCAGAAACTGCTGACGCTAAATTTGTATGAAATAATGCGTCCAATAGCCAGATCCTTTGAGATAGCCAGTATCAAGTTTAAACAAATTGTGACTTGTCAATTGACTTCCAAAGCCGGAAGAGTGAGAACGTGTTTACCGTATCTGTCGCGCATCATTGATTTCGAACAACGCATTAACATTAAGTTCTGTTTTAAGTTACGAAAATAGTGCCAAAGTATCTCATAAAGTATTAAGATTAGTGTATGATGATAATACGGTAATTCTGACGACTTTACAAGTGGTATGAGCGATTTAAACGCGGAAATGGGTCGGTTGAAGACGAGCAATGGTCGGGACGTCCTTCGACCTCAAAAACAGATGCAAACATTGCAAAAATGCAATAAACGAATCCTCAAACAGGCGATTAAATATTCGAGAGAACGATGTACGGAGAGGGAGACCAGAGAATGGGCCAATGGCTTCCTCCTTCATCACGACAACGCGCCCTGCCACACACCTCGCTTCTGATCCCCGAGTTTTTGGCTGAGAAACAGATTTCTGTTTGCCCACATCCATCTTACTCTCCGGATTTATCACCATGAGACTTCTGGCTGTTTCCAAAAATCAAAGCCGTGCTAAAAGGAAAACGTTTTGACACCATTCTCGACATTGAGAGGGCCACGACAGAGCAGCTGCAGGTGCTTCCGAAAGAAGCTTTCCAGAATTATTCACCGTATTTTTTTTTATCAGACCTCGTGTGATGGCTCAGATTATAAGAGAATAAAAGAAAGAAGCTAATATAGATGATTGCTTTAAAAATGTGCCTCATATCAAAATAATAAACCCTTTATGTTTATTGTTTTTAAGGTTCAAATGGTATTCTTCACACCTATATTATATTATCTTTAAAAAATCATGGAATGGTGCTATAAAGCTTTGCACACAATTCACAATTATTTTATTGAATTATTCTTTCAAAAATGCTGAAATATGTATTTTTTTTAATAACTGGTTGGTAAATCAGATTTATAAGCCTTTGTTTTGAAGTTTTTAGTGAAGTTATTATATTTTTAAATTGCCCTCTTATTATTACATTAAAATAAAATGACAAAAAATGTGCCCTGAAAAATAATATCAATTGCGTTTATGAAAAATCTCATGTAAAACTTGTTACATGAGTCTAGTCAGCTTAAACTACTTTGGAATGGAAGTTATTACCTTTATCAATTAATAGATTTTGAGAGATTACAAAAACCTGTTATCCCTCCTCCCTTAAAGCTGGCATTAAACGGGAAATAATTAAGAATAAAATTTGACGACCATGGTTTTCGTGAAAATATCTTAGAAGAGAAACTGATTTTAATAGCTCTCGTCACAATATATTTCAGAAAATCGATGATTTAAAGAATAGTTTCGATTGTATCAAAACAGTTTACATTTACACTTTGGAATGGAAATCGGACTTAAATATACATGCTTATTTTGCAAAAATAAATTTACAGAATTCCGAGAATTATTCCAGCAGGAACTCGAAACCAAAAAGGGTTTCCCTTTTTGGTTTCCATGACAAGACTTTCTAAAAAGGCTTGCCATGGACATTAACATGTTAACATGTTATCTGTTTCTAGTACCAAATGTTCTGACCATCGAAAGCTGTTTCAGTTACGCGGCATATCGTTCGCGTTAATTCTTATTTCTTAAATTAGACAAAGCAATTTAGTCTTCTGTTTACGGATCGTCTTGAAACAATACAACGAGCGAGTGGTACCTTGACGGGAGCAGATGGTCCGACAGGTTAGGCAGATGCACAGCACCTGCTGGTGTGTGAAGAGTCCACCTGTGCAAGAGGCCCCATTATCGCGACCATGCAAACACAACCTGCTTCGACTTACCCATCGCTATCATTATTATGTTATTATCTGAACTGGGAATCACTCTAGATATAAGTTGGCCATGTGTTACGGCTACCGGGTGAACTCCTGAAAGTAGACGTTTGTTTTGGAGAGTTTTTGTAGAACTTTGCCCAAAATGTCTTCATACAAGATCATTTATTATTTTATACTATTCTAATATTTTCGCGGGCTTGGGACTAGGTCTTTTAATAAACTAAATTATTAACCAACATACAGATAATAAAAATGGAATGCAAATTTATATTAACGAAGGCGATCTTTCATAACTTTATTGTGTTAATCAACACACTACATTAATGGGCTATGTTGTCAGTTAATATGCGTTTGCCAATAATGCTTTTTCGGGAAGGGTTTTGTTATGGAGTTATTTAAACAAGATGCACCGGATATGTAAACATTTTTCGATTTCTACTTACTTTAAAAAGGCCAGCCCAATTTAGTAAAAACTGATATATTTATATAAACGCTATTAGATACATCCAACAATGAAATAGTTGGACCTACACCTACATTACCAGATACTACAGCGTTACTAAAAGATCAACGTACTTTTCAGAAAGTTCTAAAAAATTATCATCACGTTTTTTGTACAATAGGCTGGTACAAATTAGACCACTCTACTTGTACTAGAGAGCTGATTTTCAAAAATCAGTATTCCCCCATTAGAATCAGCAGTGATACAATAAAACACTTAACTTTGTTACTATCACAGATTTTATCGTAACTTAACGCTACTATAGTTTTGATACTTTAGCGTATCATTTTAAAAGCGATTCAAAAGAATGAGTCGCTTTGGAAATGATACGCTAAAGTATCGAAGCTATATCAGCTTTAAGTTACAATAAAACCTGTGATAGTAACAAAGTTAAGTATTTTACTGTATCATTATGATCAACGATCACAAAGTAACGGCTAACTCCATTCAGTTTTAGAATCAGTAGTATTAGAAACACATTTCACATTGAAGTCTCAAGGAAAACTTGTACCTATAGTCTACTGCAAAACATTATTTTCTGTTATATGTGATATGGAAAGTCTTTCACACTATCAAAATTTATTAAATTACAGGACTAAATGAAATACAATTGTGAGAAAATAGTTTTGACATGATTGTTCTCCTTACAACTAGGAACTGTGTTCAGTTATTTAAAAGGTGATATGTAAAGAAAAGAAAAAAATTCTATAACATATCAGTTATATCTAAACTAATGGAAAAATATAGAATGCCTTAGATGTTGTATACAATTAATTATAGTAGATTTCTACAAAAAGGATAGGGGTTCCTATATGAGAGAAATGGTTGGGAGCTCTTATTTTTAATGGGACATTTTGTTGATTCCTCACTTATTATTAGTTACTAAGTTTTCTCCAGGAAATACCTCTAATTTAATGAGTCAAATTTACAGTCTGAGGTCTGTTATGTATTAAAATTGTTACTGACTATTTACTAAGCCTGTAATTGCTTAATTACTAAGCTTGTAAAGTATTACAACATTACATACCGACAGTTGACATTTTAAATGAAAAAAAAAAACTGGTTATCTACATTGTAAAGGGTGGTCCAACCATAATGCATGATGTTAATTGTGAGTCACACCTTAACGTCAAGTTTTTTGTCCAACTTAATTTGACATTTCTTTGTTTCAGTGTTTGACAAATTCAACCATGGAGAGGTACACAATTGAGCAGCGCGTTAAGATTATTGAAGCCTTTTATGAAAATGGGCGTTCAAATCAAAATGCATTTCGTGCACTTCGTGACTTTTTTAGTCAGCATAATCGACCAAATGTGTCCACAATCGGGAGAATTGTGCGCAAATTTCAGCAAACTGGGTCTGTAGGAAATGTGAAAACACCTGTGCATGCTCGCCCAGTTCGTTGTGCGGAAACATTGCTGTTGTTCGCAATAGGGTAGCAGAAGAGCCGTCAACCTCGACTCGTCGTCGTGCCCAAGAACTGAACATTTCAGGAACATCACTGATGCAAATTTTGAATAAAGATTTGAATTTACACGCTTACAAGGTTCAATTGACTCAAGAGCTGAAGCCTACTGACCATTTCAAGCGTCGTCAATACGCCGAATGGTTGGTTGAACAGACAGAAGTGAATGGTGACTTTACAAAGAAAATCATCTTCAGCGACGAGGCACACTTTCACCTCAGTGGAATCGTTAACAAGCAGAATTGTCGCATTTGAAAAGCCGATGCATCCACAAAGAGTGACTGTTTGGTGCGGTTTATGGACTGGCGGCATCATCGGGCCGTACTTCTTCGAAAATGAGATCGGCCAAGCAGTTACCGTGAATGATGTTCGCTATCACGAGATGATAACGGACTTCTTGTGGACAGAAATTGAGGATATGGACCTGGACGATATGTGGTTCCAACAGGATGGTGCCACTTGCCACACAGCCAAAGAAACAATGGCACTTTTGCGCGAGAAATTCAATGGCCGTGTTATCTCACGTCGTGGCGATGTTAATTGGTCGCCACGATCATGTGATTTGACACCGTTGGACTTCTTTCTTTGGGGATATTTAAAAGAAAAAGTGTACGGCAATAAGCCAAGAACAATTCAAGAGCTAAAGGATGAGATAATTCGGCACATTAACCTCAATTATGTCTCAGAGTCATTGAAAATATGGACCATCGGATAGAGGTATGCCACCGAAGCCGTGGCGAGCATTTGGCCGATATTTTGTTTCACACACAATTGTCATAGATCTTTCTATCATAATAAAAGATATTAAGATAATTCTTTGAAAACTTTTTGTTTTATTTACAATTAACATCGTGCGTTTTGGTTGGACCACCTTTTATTATTCAACGACTTACCACTGAATTTCTAGAACTAGTTGATGAAGATACTTGTGATCTCTGTTATTGGTAAACCCATTGTAACCAGATAAACCTTCACTGCCTTATTGGTTTCGAGTATAGACACACTTCACAAACTTTTCTAACTAGTGATTCCTTACAAATGGATTTTAAAGGCACCTCATTAACATGCCAAAATCTGTTTAGAAAAGAGCAGTTAGATTTATTTGTGATTTACTGTGAAATGACATTTCCAAATGTCATTATTATAATAAAATTATATGTCATCAACATATAATTCCTTGTATATCCTCTTCTCGTTATATGGGATATATCAAGGAAATTATGGGATATCGCAAGGAAACTAATGTGGCAAAATAATCTTTACACAGAGGGGTCAGTCTTAAATAGTTTACCTTGATAAATCCATGATTTATTTTGTATTTGAATTCATTCCTTTTTAGAAACTTTGCCTGAATAATTTAATCTTTCTTCGCACTTGAAATGCCTCCTTGGTGGTATGGTTTAGTCCACCATTTATTTGTGTTTATTTCATATTATTTAAAAATACATATTTGATTTTAAATAATGATGCCAATGATAATTCATGTGGAACTATAGTTATAAATGTGGCAAATGTTAAAACACACATTTTATTAGGATACATTATGAACTGAAACCATTAAATAAGTTTAATATTATAAATAATTTAAAACGGTCTAAAGTGCCCAGGTTAGTGTCCGAAAATAAAATTATAAAATCAATAAAAGGGAATCTTGTTTCACTCTTAATTTTTTATATATTTTTGTATAGTTTTTTATATATATTTATATAATTTCATGAAGTCTTGTGAGAATTCGCTGTATGGTGGTCAAGCTAAACATTCTTTCATAAAGAATTTATGTTGGTATGTATCATATTCCTTGTTGTTATCAGATATATTTTTATTCTTAATACATTAATAACAATACTTAGTTTTTGTAATATTAAGTATTCAATATGGAAGTAACCATGACTTTGATACGCATAAATGTCAATGAATTTGCCTCTTAGATATTTTGATTTCCCCTCATCAATATTTTTTCCCTAACGATCTCTGCCTGCACTATTTTTAGTAAAAAAACAGTTATCTGTAGGCGTTCATTTATAATTGAATATTTAATATTAGAATATTTGTTTAGTGTACACTACTCTCGATGTTATTTCGCTTTAATCATCATTATTTTTTCTCATCACTGTAAACAAAACAACGCGATTCCTCGTATTAACTATAAAACTTAATATGAAAGAAATTAAAACCTCTACTGATATACCGAATTCGTTATTTTATCTTTTTTAACTTCGTAGGCAACAACTATTGTTAACTGCGTCCGCGTCTCACCCTGTACCTTTCCACACAGGTGTACCGAATCTATTTTAGAACTCTACCAACACCGTCTGCGCTACTGAACACCCGTTCGTAAATTATAAATGGTATAATTTCAGTGCAGATGGGGCGATTTTTCACTTCAATTTGATATTCATATTAATTGAACATATTGGAGGCATACATTAGAAGGTTGGATGCACACAATTTGCTGGTAATTGTAAAATTATTGCAGTTGATAAAAGAACTACTTTCAGTTTCCCTTCTCCTGAAAGGATAGTGGATTATCGCAATGAATTTTTTATCTATACTAGGAAATATTTAGTATTATTACGTGTTGTTTGTATTGTGGTTATCAAGGGTCGATGACTTAAGAATATTACGTTAATAAATTATTGTCCAGTCTTTGAGGAAGGGCTGAATCTATATACCATGAAATTTTATTCATTGAAGTGTGAATTGTTTATTAAGCTTTTCATTTTGCCAATAATACAAAACCAACGAAAACTTTTCTGTATTTCTTGATAAATGCAAGAAATGTTTTCATCTAAGCGCCATTTGTCGTACAATCGTACATAAACTCCTATATTGAAGCATATCGGTTTTCTAATCTTTATTTTCTTGAACTAAATTATTGTTCTGTTGATAATTATTTTGATAACATGGAAAAAATCATAACAATTTACTCAAGGGTGGAAGTGAAATTTTTACAAAATAAGGGCACATAAAATTTTTCAGTTTGTTTTGTGAGAAAATTATGCTACGTGAAATATTTACCTAATAAAGAGAGAAGATCGTATTCATCATATCATGATGAAATTGAAGATTGCCTCTCCTTCAAAAGAAAGTAAAAAACTAGTGAAGTGTAGTGTATGGTAAACTTAGATAGAAATATAGATAGATAAAGATAGAAAACGATTAGAAAGACAGGCGCATTGAAAAAATGTATGAAGTAATATTATAATTGACTCTCGGTAAATCCCTCTAAGACAGAGGTGATGGTGTTCACCAAGAAATATAAGTGGAACAGAACATGTCCGCTGAAACTTGGTGGTCAAGAACTAAGCTATAACAGAGAAGTGAAATACTTAGGAGTAATCCTGGACGGGAAACTGTCATGGGAAAACATCTAAGTCACATATGTTCCAAGATCACAGCAACACTTTGGCAACTGAGAAGGGCCATTGGTAATAGCTGGGGCTTGAAGCCGGAGACCATGAAATGGATGTATGAGGCAATTCTCAATCCCAGACTGACGTATTCAACACTGGTCTGGTGGGACAGAGCCTGTTTAATGTTGGAAGTCAACCGACTTAACAAGCTAAGAGTATTGATTCTAAGAAGTATAACCGAAGCCTCAAGATCAACGTGGATCAAGGCGATGGGGATACTAACGGGGATACCACCTCTTGATGTTACCCTGAAAGCGGAAGCCGTAAGGGCAATGCACAGTGTGGGAAACATGAATAGGAAGGTAAGGGACCTGAATAGACTCTCAATAGAGCTAGCTGAGGAAGGACTCCTATGGATGCCCTCTGACAGTACGGGAGGTACGGGTCTTCCTGTTTGACAAGAAATATAAGATCACCCTCACCAGTAAGACCGACTAGATGGAGGGTCAAGCTGGATTACCACTCAATGAAGACATCTGGTACACAGATGGGGCCAAGATTAAGAAAGATCAGGTGCTGGGGTGTATAGGCGACGCGATAGGATAGGTAAAACCTTCCCCCTGGGCAAATACATTACCGCACTCCAGGCCGAGCTAGTTGCAATTACATACGGTGTTCTGGGGGCTGACCAAAATCTGACCCAGGAGAAGATATATATCTGCTCGGATAGCAGGGCGGCGTTCGCATCCCTGAATTCAGCAACGACAAAGTCGAAGCTGGTCTATATTTGCTATGAAGCATTGAATCACTTGGTAGGGAAGGGACCGGTGGAACTCTTATGGATACCTGGGCATAATGACATTAAGGGAAATGTAATTGCAGATGACCTTGCCAGACTCGGGACTAGGAAAACCTCTATGGACTAGCACCTGTAGTGGGAATAAGTCGGAATCTGATCAGCATCAATGGCTGGGCAAGAGACTAGCACAATAAAAGATGAAGAGGAGTAACGGGTTGTCGAATAACCAAACTCTTCATCGAATACTCGAGATTGAGGAATGGGCCCAAGAATTCATTAAATTGAACAAGCACTAAGCCAGAACTCTGGTGGTAATCACAACAGGCCACTATAGTAGCCTGAATGCATATAAGCACAAGCTGAGGCTGACTAACAGCCCGGCCTGCAGATACTGCAAAGAAGACGAGGAAACCTCGATTCATCTTCTTTACACCTGCCCCGCACTGGAGGACAAGAGGTACCTTATATTAGGGATCCCTATTATCCTACAGGAGGCGAGGTTTAAGGCGGCGGACGTGCCTAAATTGCTCCTTTTATGGTATATTATTTTTGGATAATGACCCGGATAAGAGGGGATCGCCAAGGCGCTACCCATGCGATCAGTGGCTGATGAGGCCCAAACCCATATAACATAATAATAATATTATTATAATTTGTATATGATATGTATATAATGTTTGATGATATTTATATAAACCTCCCATTCTGAAAAAGATACTACAAGTAAAGGTCACATACAATTAGATCTAGGACAGATGTGGTCAGTTACAGGGATCCTCATTATTTGTGTCGGTAGGAATGAATTTGTTTGGTAGGATATCCTACTTATTATCGTTACTTGACTTACTTGAATATTCCCACTTCCTCAAAACTAATACCTGTTATTATCTTTTGTCTTGCATTGTGAACAATTTTGTTAAAAAAGCGTGGTTAAGTTCATCCTGATGTTTGCACAGGTCCCATATTGTGACTAAAAGAATATATTGACTAATTCAGATTTCCGCGAATTTCCTTAAGACTGGAAATTTTATTATACATTTCCTGATGCATGTTTCGTCAATCAAGTTGGCAGATAATTAAAACTTTTAAGCATCTCTTGATTATGCCAACTTGGTTGGCGAAATACTTATCGAGAAACGTGTAATCTTTCAGCGTTCGTGGAAAATTGGTATCCTGATTTTTTTTTAATTCTCTTAAGGTTTTAGTTATGCAATATTATAGGGACGAGATGTGAATAGATGTCAACCAAGTGGTCTATCCAAAAATCATTCTCTGTCAAAGATTTAGACAAATCAAGAGCCTTATATGGTATACCGATGGCTTTAAGACAGACAAAGGAACGGGAGCAGGAATCCATGGCAAGTTTCCGGGCATGATACTACTTGTAGTGTATCATTGAAATACCATACCATAGTATTTCAGCCAGAAGTCTTTGCCTTTTCTACCTGTATCTGAAATATTACAACAGTGTATGTAAATAAACATATGTTTATTCTTATTGACAGTCAAGTAGTGCTTAAACGACCGAACAACAATAAAGTTATCTTAACGTGAATACCAGGACCCAAAAGAATAGTATATAATGAAAGGACTTACACCATCAGGCATTCTTTTCATCTGAAGGTCTATATCTGATTGGATATACATCAAAGCCCAAATGACGAGGTACAGACATAGTAAAATACATTTGTAACTAGGCTATTAATTGATCACTGAGGTTTAAATAAGTACCTACATAAGTTGGGTATGATCAGGCTATGATTCTAATTTGTCTTAATTCTCACCAATGTATGTTTGACACTAAATAAACTATATGCTTCTCGTATTTATTAATCGATTCCCTGTAGTATTTTACATAAAATACCTTGGGTATATCACGATCTTAAAAGCATGTAATGTGTGAATGCGGGGAGAGACATGGTATGTACTGTTATAACTATATTTTTGACAAAGGTGAGTTACAAGCGTATTCAAAATAATTATCGAAGAAGTGGGTCTTTGTAGATTATGTATATTATGTAGAATATGAAGAAGAGTATGATAGTGAAATCGGTTCTGACAGAAAATAGTGGGTTTTGGAGATATTAATTTTTTCCCGGGAAGATGTACATTTCAGTTTGTCTTGATTCTGAACAATATATTTTTAAAACGAAATAAAGTACACTATTTTCGTATCTACCAATCGATTGCACGTACTATTTTACATAAAATACTTTCAACATATCACGTATCCAAAAAGTGTGTAATGAGTGAAAGTGGGGAGAGACGAGGTATGTACTATTATAATCATATTTTTGACAAAAATAGTTCTAGGTGCCTTCAAATAATTCTCGAAAAAAATGGGTCCTTACGAATCATCTTATGTAAAAAGTGATGAAGAATCTGATAATAAATGCAGTTTTGACAGATATGGTTCGTATTGGAGATATACATTTCTTCCCTGGCAAAATGTTGCAGATTCTCATTTGGCTTGATTCTCATCGATGTATCTTTAAAACCAAATAAGTTAAATTTTTCTCGTATTTACCAATCGATTGCCTGTAGCTTTGTACATAAAATACCTTGGACATATTACGATTTCAAAAGCGTGTACTGCCTGAAGACGGGGAGAGACGAAGTATGTAGTGTTATAATTATATTTGTGACAAAAGTGAGCTCCAGGAACATTCCAAATAATTTTCGTAGAAAATTACTTCCAGGTCCTTGTAAATTAAGAGCACTATGTAGAATATGTAGAAGGATATGATAACGAAACCAGTTTTGACAGATAATGGTGGATTTTGGAGATAAATATTTTCCCGAGATGTAGATTTTCGTTTGTCTTGAGTTTGAGTAATATATTGTTCAAATTAAATTAAGTACATTTTTCTCGTATCTACCAGTCGATTCTTTGTAACCCTCTACATAATATATTTTGGATATATCACGATCCTAGAAGCCTGTAATGGGTGAAGGCGGGGAGAGACTAGGTATGTACTATTCATTTCATCGCTATTTGCCAAATAAAAAAACTCTCTTATATTACCGATAAACGGAACAGTCTACCTGAGTTTAGCCACAAAAATAAGCCACGGTATGAGATAAGAGCCGTTTGGGATTTTTTATTTGGCAAATAGAGATGAAATAAACTATACTGTTATAATTATATCTTTGACAAGGGTGAGTTCCAGGCGCCTTCAAAATTATTCTCAAAGAACTGGGTCCTTATAAATAATGTGTCTTATGTAGAATATAATGAATAATTTTACAATAAAAGTAGTTTTGACAAAAAATGGTTGGTTTTGGAGATATATTTTTTCCCGGCAAAATGTTGGAGATTATCGTTTGACTTAATTCTAACCAATGTATCTTTGAAACTAAATAAAGTACATTTCTCTTGTATTCACTAATCGATTTTCTTTACCCTTTTACATAAAATATCTTAAACATATCACGATCCTAGAAGTTTTCAATGTGTGAATGCGGGAGGAGATATAATATAATTATATTTTTAACAAAGATGAGTTCAAGGAGCTTTCAAAATAGTTCTCGAAGAAATGGGTTCTTGTAAATCATATGTCTTATGTAGAACATGATTAAAAATCTGGTAATAAAAGGAATTTTGACAGAAAGTGGTTGGTTTTGGATATGTACATTTTTTCCCCGTCAAAGTGTTGCAGATTCTCATTTGACTTGATTCTAACCAATGTATATTTAAAACTACATAAAGTGAGTTTTTCTTGTATATATCAATCGCGTCTTTGTACCCTTTTACATAAAATACTTTGAACACATCATAGGATCATGATATGTTCAAAGTATTTTATATAGCGAAGCGAATAGTGGATGAAGACGGGGAGAGAAGAGGTATGTACTGTTATAATTATATTTTTGACAAAGGTAAGTTCTAGGCGCCTTCGAACTTATTCTCGAAAAAATAGATCCTTATATATTAAGTATATAATATAGAATATGCAAAAGAATATGATAATGAAACCATTTTTGACATAAAATGGTGGGTTTTGGAGGTAAAGTTTTTTCCGAGAAAATGTTGTAGATATTCGTCTGTCTTGACTCTGAACAACGTATCTTTGAAACTAAATGAAGTACATTTTCCTCATATTTACTAATCGATTCTCCGTATCTTTTTATAGTAGAATTATTTTATGAAGAGCAAGTCGACAATAAACCGTGCGACAAAGAGCAATGTATAGCTTACCTTCTCCCACACGAATGCAGTAAAAGAATACTATTACAAGCGGCGCACGCAAATGATTTATAGGCAGGTCTGTATCTCTTATTCAGATTGGATTAGTATGGAAGAAAGTCAGATATGCATCTGTCTTTGTCGCACAATTTATTGCCGACTTGGTCTTCATAAAATAATTCTACTGTACATAAAATGTCTTGGACATATCACGATACTAGAAGCGTGTAATGTGTTCATGCGGGGAGAGACGAGGTATGTACGGTTACAATTATATTTTTGATAAAGGTGAGTTCCAGGAACTTTCAAAATAATTCTCAAAGAAATAGATTCTTGTAACTCATGTATCTTATGTAGATAATTATGAAGAATCTAATAATAAAAGCTGTTTCGACAGAAATTTGTTGGTATTGGAGATTTACATTTTTTCCCCGAAAAAATGTTGTAGATTTTCGTTTGACTTGATTCTGACCAATGTATCTTTGAAACTAGATAAAGTACATTTGTCTCATATCTACCAATAAAAAGTGATAAAAAAGTAATGAAAAAAATTGTTCTAGTGAATGGCTCTGATACATGGTTTGAACGTATGTCTTCGTGATAATTCTCGTGTTAAAAATAAAAATATATATCCAAATTTGTAAACACCCCATATAAATTCTGAATTGATTGGTCCGTTACTTGATGAAAATCCATATTTATACAAAAATAAAACATTCGCTGGTTAGATTTTCACTTTTTATTTGTTAAACATAACAATTGTTTCGCCTACATCTTCAGATGTTGAGTACTGTGTTCCACTGTGTTCTCGAAACAATTGTACTGTTTAACAAATAAAAAGTGAAAATCTATCCAGCGAATGTTTTAATTTGGTATACCCAATATAAATGTTTATTTTAAAAAATACATACGGGGTGTCTCACTAGGAACTGCATCGATCGATATAGGGAAAAGTACACACCAGAGAATTTTGAAAATTTGGGAAGATACTAATGGCAGTATGGCCAATTTAACTAAATTAATTACAAGCATCTGGCACTTCCAGTTATACCGGAAGTCGATACCAACTTGCTTATTTTAAATGGAACACCCTATATATTTTAGGGTTTTCAAAAAAAGCATAAAATTCTGAGTCAAAAAGAATATCCTAGCCTAAATCCAGCTGTTTTAGAGATATTTGACATTTAAAGAAAATTTTGACAGGTGTACCGTGCAATGATTTACAGTAACCTTTATAACTTTCTTCGTGTAAAAGATACTAATTTGCTTTTTGGCAAGGAGAGCTGCACTCTACAAATGAATTACATTCAAGGTACATACTTGGTATACCAAGTGTTCCATTTTGTAAACTTCAAACCGCGAAAATTTGTTTAGGTCAAATGGAATACCCTATATTTTTTTACATCAAGTTATGTAAAATTAAATTCCTTTTTTTTAATATATTCATTATGGGGGTTTAAGTCACAAATTTTTGAAGTATTTGCGATTTTCTTAGAAATTCAAGAACTTTTAGTAAACATTTTATTAAATTAGTAATGATTAGAAACAATCAGTAATGTCAGTCATTCTCTTATGTCAAAAAATGCCACCGCGTTTAAATTATACCCACGAAGACTTTATGAATTTGATTATTATTTATGGAGAATGTGATGAATGAGTAGCAAAAGTTCTTGATATTACTTTATCACATTTTATGCTAAATTTCGAAAACCCTAAAATATATAGGGTGTTCCATTTAAAATAAGCAAGTTGGTATAGACTTCCGATATAATCGAAAGTGCCAGACGCTTGCAATTATTTTAGTTAAATTGGCCACACTGCCATTAGTATCTTCCCAAATTTTCAAAATTCTCTGGTGCGTACTTTTCCCTATATCGATCGATGCAGTTACTGGTCAAATACCCCATATATTTGTATGTTTTGTGTACAATTTTGGACAATGAAAATTTCGCCGCTGCTTGTTTTTTCCCAGTATTAATAATTTCGCCTCCTTTTCAAACCTACTGAAAGGAAATGATAAATTACAGAATGTCGTAACGCGGCGTCTGTCAGACGTACCTGCATTATGCAGACGGCATTCCAGCTTAAAAAATACGAGTACTAATTTGAGGTTTGGTTGTTTCCTTTTTTTTTTAACGGAGAAAGAACGCAACGAGAAGGCCTCCTGCATATTATTCGTACGCCAGTTGTTCCTTAAGAACGGGTGTTCGGAAGCTAAAATAGACACATACACCTGTGTGGCGAACACATGGTAGGGCTATATCTAGATAATAACCTAAATTCGGTGTCATTGTGGGTTTAATAAACACAGAAACATGCACGGCCGTTTGTCATACGATATATAATTAAGTAAGAGTTGACTTTCGTCTTGATTGATGGGCAAGGGAGTGCTCACTGTGGGGCTTCAAACAAGGGAGGGAGCTGGCAAATTTTCCCAGAATGGAAAAAATGTATGTACTCTATAAGAAAGTGAATATTCGTTTATCATATCCAATTTCAACAAAAATAACAAGAAATAAACCCTGATCAAACACCCAAATCTAGAAACAAACTGTGAATATAATTTATACACTGTTGAAAATCTGCTGTAAAATTTTATCATTTTTAATGGTGTGAAAATTTCACTATTTCTGATATAAAAACACATACACCACCATAAATCTAAAATAAATACACCACATATTTTGTATTAGGTAGGTAGTACACTTTACTCCATCCGGGGTAGATTATAATCCTTACGTGGTAATTATTGTAGAGTACACATCCGTGTAGACTTCTCTTTGATACTGTTAAAGCGAGAGGCAATATGGCTGTTCGTAATTTCTGATTAACCAACTTATGCCTAAAACTTATGCAACTTATGTGGCTCAAGAGGCAAACATCAGTTGTGTTGGCCAAGTTTAATAAAGTTTTCTGCCAATATGACTGATTCATGAGTTGAATTTTATGAATCACTGGATGATTTCACCCAAGAGATACTATGTATAGGGTGTATCAGTTGGAACTATAATATTTGAATTGCGCGCCATTTGTGTTCTGTAAAAGATAGGGCAATATTTAATGACTATCATCTACAAATCATACGACATCAACATTTCACGATAGCGTTCCCCATTTACTGTGATAGAATTACTAGTGTAGTGACGCATTAAAATTGGCGCATTAGCAAGGATAATGAGTGTGCCTCGATAGCTCAGCGGTCAGTGCAACTAGCCGGAAACTGGGAGAGCCGGGTTCGATTCCCGGCCGAGGCAAAATACACTCTTTATCCTTGCTATACCAAAGTGGTGACCCCGACGTGATGTGTTTCATTCCAGTATATGCAACCTCCCTTACATCTCAAATTCGCGGATTCGATTCCCGTCCTATCCATCGCCGTACAGTCCGGGGGTTACCGAACAACGGTTCGTAAGAATGGCGAACGCGGTCACATTCCGTTAAATTGTATCGAGACAAACCATGTCTCTAGGGAGGGAGTACTGTAGTGACGCATTAAACTGGCGCATTAGCAGGGATAATGAGTGTGCCTCGATAGCTCAGCGGTCAGAGCAACTAACCGGGAATCGACATCGCCCTACAGTCCCGGGGGTTACCGAACAACGGTTCGTAAGAATGGCGAACGCGGTCACATTCCGTTAAATTGTATCGAGACAAACCATGTCTCTAGGGAGGGAGTACTGTAGTGACGCATTAAATTGGCGCATTAGCAAGGATAATGAGTGTGCCTCGATAGCTCAGCAATCAGAGCACTCAACCGGAAATTGGGAGAGCCGGGTTCGATTCCCGGTCGAGCCAAATGCACTTTTATCCGTGCTAACGCCAAAATGGTGACCCCGACGTGATGTGTTTCATTCCAGTATATGCAACCTCCCTTACATCTCAAATTCGCGGATTTGATTCCCGTCCTATCCATCGCCCTACAGTCCGGGGGTTACCGAACAACGGTTCATAAGAATAGCAAACGCGGTCACATTCCGTTAAATTGTATCGAGACAAACCATGTCTCTAGGGAGGGAGTACTGTAGTGACGCATTAAACTGGCGCATTAGCAGGGATAATGAGTGTGCCTCGATAGCTCAGCGGTCAGAGCAACGAACCGGAAATTGGGAGAGCCGGGTTCGATTCCCGGTCGAGGCAAAATGCACTTTTATCCTTGCTATCGCCAAAGTAGTGACCCCGACGTGATTCGTCGCTCCAGTATATGAAACCTCCCTTACATCTCAAATTCGCGGATTCAATTCCCGTCCTATCCATCGCCCTACAGTCCGGGGGTTACCGAACAACGATTCGTAAGAATGGCGAACGCGGTCACATTCCGCTAAATTGTATCGAGACAAATCATGTCTCTAGGGAGGGAGTACTGTAGTGACGCATTAAAATTGGCGCATTAGCAAGGATAATGAGTGTGCCTCGATAGCTCAGCGGTCAGAGCAACTAGCCGGAAACTGGGAGAGCCGGGTTCGATTCCCGGTCGAGGCAAAATGCACTCTTTATCCTTGCTATCGCCAAACTAGCTTCATTTTCAAAGAAGTATTGTCCAATTACTTCACTATTAAAAAGCCGTGCATCTCTGTGGATGTACTTCTTTTTCGTTAACAGCATATGGATTTTCAGTATATCAAATTCAACAGTTTTGTTTACTGACGTATCCGTCAAGATGAAAATGTGCTTCATCGCAGAACACAATTTTATTGCAGAAATCAACATCACCTTCTTTATTTTCTAACACTCAATTAACAAGCGTAGGACGTTGTAAATGGTATGTAAGTTTTAATTGTTATATCAACTGCATTTTTTATGCTGGCAGTTGCAATTATTTCTCTAAAATCCGATGCGTGGTGGCTCTTGACAGCTTTAACTGTTGTGCATGAAGTCGAATTGATGTGTTTGGATATTCCCATACATTTTCTTTCACCACATCAATATTTTCATCTGACCGACCACGACGAGGACATATTGATGTGGCCCTATCAATAACAGAACCCGTCTCTTCAAATTTCTTGATTAAGTTATGCACTGTTAACTCTATAGATGCTTAATTTTGTCCTAATTTAGTGCGAATTTTTCTTAATGCAACGATAAATGATCGCTTACTTTTATAAAACAATTGTACACAAACAATTCGTTGTTGAACTGTTAGTCGCAGCATATTAATGTCGTATGGTTTAGTAGATGACGGTCGTTAAATATCGACACCCTATCTTTAACAGAATACAAATGGTGCGCAATTTAAATCCTACAGTTCCAACTGAGACACGCCATACAAGTACTATTTGAAATATGATCGTTATATATTTTCTATACACATTCATTAGTACAATATAGAAACTAACTTTGCATTAAAAAAAATATATATAATAAAGTGTATTCCACTTCAAAGTCATTTTATTTTCCTTCATTATACGATAAGGACAGCAAAATATATAAAATTAAACTAGAACTTACACCAAAAGTGGTGAAGTTTACAGCAGACATCGTGTCTCTGGTCCATTGGTAACATTCTACCACGGCCTTCACGGATTTTCAACTACTATAATGAACCCCATTTGTTAATAATTCTATCACAATAATGTTGCTAAATGACAATTATATCAAGGGTCGTCCTGTCTTTCCGACAAATGCACCCAAATACACAGTTGAATATGTTGTTAGTTGTGTAGTTGTGTTGGATCTGTCACTAGCTTCACAAACTATGCATGATTGTTTAAACATCGTGTTTGGTAATAACAGGATTGGTAGCACAGGAACTATGGAGTGGCTAGCTAGATCTCCGGATCTAATCCCGCTGGACTATTTTCTGTGGATTTACTTTAAATCAAAAGTATATCTTAACAGACGAAATACCATCGAGACATTAAGAGACTGAATTTAGAACGAAGTAACATTAATTAATGTTGAAACGCTCTTTACAAGAATTTCAGTTTTGACTTTTGCATTGTTAAGAGGTAAATGGCAGACAATTTGAACACTCGATTTAATTGTTTTTGTTTGCATTAATTGTTACTTTTAATAACACTTATGTTCTGTTTAACTTGCTAACATATTTGTTGTTTCTCAAAATAATTATTATGTGATTTACCACAGAATTTTGCGCATTATACGTAAAAAAATGTGCTCTCTTAAATAACACCATTAGATAAGGGTGTTGTCATATAAAAATACTGCAAATAGGCAACAAAACAAGAGCATATAGGTATACCTTTAAAATGCTAAAAATCGAACAAACTAAACCGACATATCCGAGAAATTATTCATACTTGCCTGGTCACCATTTTGTCGAATTTGTTCCACCATTTATTGGCTCACTGTATAGTTCTTTATATATTTAACAATATTTCCTATACAGAACATTCTTGTTTTTTTAATTCTCGCATTTTTATACTGTTCGAGCTGCTGTAGATATATGTATATATCAAACTGTTTCGAACACAGGTATTCAGGGTTTCCCCATATCCTCGCAGGTAAAACAACAGGTGCCTTGACGCCAAACTAACTCAGTCCCAATATGGTTAAATTTACACCCCTCTAGCTAGCCAAACTTTACCCCTCCCAGTATCAAGAAGGCTCCGAACAGGTGCATTAAATGCAGCGGCTTAACAAAATATGCGGGACAGAGATGGGAGATAGTCACAGGTGATTTTATCGCCTATTAAATGTTTCGATAGCCTGACATCAGAGGCGTAACATAAAGACAGACTTTATTATGAATATTATTGTATTTAAATAGTTTTCTTTTGTAGTGTATATTTTTTTAATCGTAAACGAGTAAAATTTTATGACGAAGTGACGAAGTTTATTTTGAGACAAGTATTAAATAAGTGAGACATATTATACAACATATATTTTGTAAATATAATACATAGGATATCCGTTTCTAATTAGTCCATCTTAGACATGGTATAGAAATGGATGCTTAATGTTTAAATAGCTTATTTACAACCATTTTATTTCCAAAAGTATAACATGCTATGGGAAGACGACAGGTTATACAATATTAGTTGTATAGTTTTTGACATGAAATATCCTAATATTTTTTCGTTATTTGGATTCTCCTCTGGATCTTATACCTATCACTAACTGCATTTCACATATTTGTAGTCAAGGTTTTGGAGTAACATTTTGGAAGAAAGCGTGAGTTATCCTATTCTTTGAATCGGCAAGACCATTTTACATCTCAGAGTATAAAGCTTATTTTAAAAATCAACATATGAGACTCAGATAAGCAGATCGTGTCATAAAATTTACGAAGTTTTTGATGACCAATCCGATTGTCTCTAAATCTCTTAATTAGGCGGTATGTTACATGGTGCTGTTTATGCGGTAGTACCCTACCGCATTTTGCTTTTAAGTACCTTGTTTTCTCACTCGAATGTTCCAGAAAACTGTTCAGCAAACTGTCCAACTGTTCAGCAAACACACAGAATAAGCCACAAGAGCAATAAAACATTAGATGACAGAAAGTACAATTCAAAAGTATTTCTGGACGTCAGACTAGCCTTCGATAAGGCGTGGCACCGTGGTTCGCTATACAAAACCAAACAGATTCTCCCTATAGTCTATTTCTGAATTTCTAAATTTTATATGCTAATAGAAGCGGATCTTTCTTTAAAATCCGATGCGTGGTGGCTTTTGACAGCTTTAATTGTTGTGCACGACGTCGAATTGATGTGTTGAATACTCCCGTACATTTTCTCTTACTGTATCAATATTTTTGTCTGACCGACTACGACGAGGACGTATTGTTGTTGCCTTATCAATAACAGAATCTGTCTCTTAACATTTGTTGATTAAGTTACGAACTGTTAATTCTGTAGGTGATTCATTTTGTCCTAATTTCGTGCCAATTTTCCTATTGCGAAAACAGTTGTACACAAATTATTCGTTGATGAACTATTAATACGCAGCATATTGACGTCAAATGATTTGATGATGATGATAGATGACGTTAAATATTGACACCCTATCTTTGACAGACCACAAATGGAGTATAATTCAAATTCTGTAGTTCCTACTGAGACACCCTATATTATATTATATTTGTAATTTTTCAATGACAGTTTAAACTGAAAAACGACTACGAGGAGTAATAGAGGTATCGTTAAAATTCTTTTATATATTTACATTGTATAACATACTTTAATATTTATGGGGTGGTTTGATTAGTTCATTGCTTTATTCTTAAAGTAAATCTTCGACTGCAAATGACATTTGAAAATAATCACACGTGATTAAATCAGAATAAAGGGCTGGCTACTGCATTTAACTTTATTGGGCTATTGGTCCGTCTATTGTGAAAAAGTTGTTTGAGACATGCTCCTACATTCACTACAAAATGTGGTTCAACATCATACCAAATATTTCTAACTTGCTTAAGATTATAAAAGCAAAAAACGTCACCATAACTTCTTGACTATATTTGATAATCAAAAAGTGATTGACATAAAATAACGATATTAACTAGGGCGACAATTATTTTAAAATCCATAACCACCTTTGACTAAGAATTTCATTGCCGTATATTGTTTAATTTTTAATGTCTAAACCGGCTCTGGCAGAAACAGTATTACGTACTGTAAATTGCAAATGGTAGACGTCATTCACATGGCCCGACGTCGATGTTATTGTTTTCCAATACGTATTGCAACAATGAAAAACGCCATCACTCAACGGTTAATATTAACAGTACCGTCGTGGGATCGTGTTTGTTATTTTTTCGTTTCGTACTAATTCGTCTCGCGTCAACGTGCACATCATGCATCTGCAATAAAACGCAACCCACTTCCCAAAAAAAAAAAAGAGCGCTCATTCCAATGAATTCCCGATATGCGCATTCGACATCTGAAAAATTCACGATGACCTTTTTCGGGTTCATCAACACCGAGGATCCGGGGACACATATGCACATGTCTTGGACGAAACTTTTCCGTATCTTATATGGAATAGCATTTGAAGTATTTGGCTATACCCTTATATGGTCCAGAGAGCGAGCTGTCTCGACTCGAACCCGCTCCTTGTGTTGTGTGTTCCGCAGTAAGAACGGCGCTGCCTGCCGGCTCCGAACAACATCTGGCGCCATCGAGCCGCCCGATCACTTATATGGTCAGGCGGCCAACTTTTCTGCCTACCGGTTAGCTTCTCTGAACACTTGGATGGATCTAGTACGGTTATTGCAACGAAATAATTGACTTTAAAAGTATTTGGTAAATCACTATTGATAATTTTATCACATTTTATTTTCGAAGAAACTCTATATATGCAGAAACTTTTCCATGATCTGCTATGAACGTCGGACATCTCGTAACGTCAGTATGTTAATGATCTTAAGAACTCTGACGATCTTAAGGACATTATGGGTCTTAATAATCTCAATCACTTGACGATTTTGAGAGTCTTAATGGGATTTCAAGAATCCTTAAGTATAATGAAATTCTTAAGGATTTTAGGTATTTTAAGAATCTTGAGGATCCTAGGATAAGGATTAGGATTAAAGATATTAAGAACCTTAAACATACTGTAGGTTTTAACGATTTAAAAAAAATAGGATCGTGAGGGTTTTAAGGATCTTGAAATCCTCGAGGAATTTAAGGATATTGTGGATTTTGAAGATTTAAACAGTTTTGAGGATCATGAGTATTGTAAGGATTTTAAGGCCCTTCAAAACCTTGAGGATCTTAAAAACATTAAAGGTCTTAATAATCCTAATGACTTGACAATTGTGAGGACCGTAATGATTTTTAGCATTCCAAGAATCCTTAAGTATATTGAAATTATTAAAAATTTTAGGTATTTTAAGAATCTCGAGGATCCTAGGATAAGGATTAGGATTAAAGAATCTAAGAACCTTAACAATATTGTGGTTTTTAAGTATTTAAAACATTTTGAGAATCACGAGGATTGTGAGCCTTTTAAGAACGTTAAAGTTCTTAGGGGTCTTAAGGACGTTAAGAACCTTAATAATCTTAATGAATTGATGATTTTAGGAGCCTTAATGATATTAGGGATTCCAAAAATAGTTTTAAGAATATTGAAATTCTTAAGGCATTTTAAGGATATTAACGATCTTAGGATAAATATTAGGATTAGAGATCCTAAGAACTTCAAAAATATCGTAAATTTAAAGAATTTAAAAATGTTAAGGATAATGAGGGTTTTAAGGACCTTAAAAGCCCTTGAGGATATTAAGGATATTAAATTAATAGGCTTAATAATCTTAATGACTTGATGATCTCAAGTGCTTTAATGATCTTAAGTATTCCAAGAATTTAAGTATATTGTAATTCTTAAGGATTTTAGGTATTTTAAGAATTTTGAGGATTCCAGAATAAGGATTAGGACCTTAAAAATACTGTGGATTTTAAGGATTAAACAAATTTTGAGGACCATGTGGATCTTGAGGGTTTTAAGGACCTTAAAGTCCTTGAGGCCCTTGAGAATTATAATGACTCTGCATCTACAACATAGATGAATGGCATAACCCTCTTATAGAGTATCTGCCGAAATGTTATTCATATTGTGTTCTGGGGTAGCGGACTGGGTTTCGTATTATCGGTGTCCTTGTGTAATTAGGTTATTGCGTTCTAACGGATGAACTTGGCATCTCTTCTTTGGAATCTTTCATTTTTGTATGTAATTTCCATAACGTTAGAAGCAGGTCGATTTCTGGGTGTCCACATTTCTAAAACATTTTGTGTATCCTGAAGATTGTAAGTGTGTTGATGATATTGAGGATCTTAGAAATTTTCAGGATCTTGAGGATCATAGGAATCTTAATAATTTTAAGAATCTTAAGAATCTTAAGGGTATTAAGGACTTAAGGATAGTAAACATCTTAACTATATTAAGACTATAAACCGTATTGAATTGAAGACCTTAAAAATCATATATATTTTTAGGATTACAAGAATCTTAAGAGTATTAAGGAACTTATGGGTTTTAAGAATTTAAATGATCTTGTAGATATTTCAGTATGGTGTTTGGATATTTTGGTCTACGGCATTTTTTTTGTTTAAAAATAACTGTGATGGAGAAATAGAAAAGGAATGTTAATCTAGTGAACAACATGAGAAAGGGAAAACTTGAAACCTTAAGTAAGATAAATACAGTAGTAATAGTGGTAGTAGCGTATAGTAGTAGCGGTAAAATGAATCATTAGCTAAATCACCAGAGGGGTTAGAAAAATGGACAATGGGGAAACAAATAAAATTGATCCAAAAAAATAAAATAAAATAAAAAATACATGTAATTTAATCTTTAGGAGTATTACTACACATTTTCTTTTCCATTAACAGGCAGGTTTATTACTTTTAAATAAACTTTCAATAATATGAGGGCATTATAATATAATAATTGTTGCAAGATAACAATTATTATGATAAGAATTTTCCAAACATGTAACCACGATTAAATCAATTTATAAATAACGTTTATTAAACAAATGCATGTTTCTTACATACGTTAAAAATAACGGACATGGAGCTGATTTTTTTTTGTTCTGTTTGACTGGACTACAGGCTACAACACTCGAATATGTCGGTTCGGCATTTCTAAGATAGCGGCTATGATCCGCCTGTCTCCCACGGTCAAATGTAAACTACAGTCTTGCCACTCTTGGCCAACAGATTTTAAATGTAAATAGTTTTTTTTTCGAAATAGGTTGGCTGCGAGAATTGACACTTTTACGAGGCGAGAGGACGAATTTGGAAAAAGTACGTATAAGACTAGGATTACGAGTGCATTCTTCAGCTATTCGGTCATAAATAGCGATCTTCCATTATTGGCAATGGTTATACACGCCGAAAGCTGATCTAGTAGGTGGAAGATTGGATAACATACTACAGATATTGATATGATATACTGGGATAAGAAAATGATTTTAATCAAAGTTGGTCATGAAATGGGAAACGCCTGTCTTAGCTTATGGTATTGCTATGTTCTACATATATATATATATATATATATATATATATATATATATATATATATATATATATATATATATATATATATATATATATATATATATATATGTACATACATATGTATATTCTTTTAGGTTCTTTTAGCTATATTCCTTTTGAAATAATTCTGTTAAAGTTTGTCAAATTATATGTCATGCTGACATTTTGAATAATGTGCAAATATGTCATTGATTCCAAAGATAAAACAACAATGAACTATGAGTTTGATCATTAAAATGAAAGGCTAATGACAAAAAAAGCCAAATTAAAGTAATTTTTGGAAATATTCCCTGCCCTGTTCGATGCAAGCTATCAAACTACCTCTTCATGCTATCAAACGAGAGGGGGCACGTTAAGGTTACATATTTTTCAAAGTTATGCGCATCATACGATAATGGAACATTAGCAAAGATTCTATTCCTAATAGAGTTTTTGACATTGAAATTTTATTCTTGAAACAAGTACATTTTTATAAAAGTTTAATAGAAAAGTGTTTTAAAGTTAGATTTCATACGTTCGTTCAAAATTTTTCTGAAAATGCATAATTAGAAAGACGTTTTTTGTGTTTTATTTTGTCAGTAAATAGGTTTAGAAAATAATAAAATTTTATGTCATCTAAAATTTTATGCATATAGAATTTTATATGTATGTTTGTCTATGAGAAACTAAAAATTTACATAAAATAAGGATGGAATAATGGAACAAAACTTCAGAACTGTTTTAAAGTAATAATGGATTTATGCATTCGACATTGTCACGTTCATTAATGTTTTGCAATAAGGACAAGTAGAAGTCGTTTATGTGCCACTATTTTTCGTTGACTATATGCCTACATGCTCGAATATACATACATATATAGAGTGTCTGAGTTAGAACTATAAAATTTGAATTGCGAGCCATTTTTGTTCTGTCAAAGATAGGGCGTCAATATCCAACAACTGATATTTACAAATCATACGACGTCAACATGCTGCGATTAACAATTCAACAACGAATAGTTTGTGTATAACTGTTTCATGAAAGTGAGCGATCATTTACAGTTTCATTAAGAAAAATTCGCACAAAATTAGGACGTACATGAAATGAAGTGCTTTCAACGTTAACAGTTTGTAACTTAATCAAGAAATTTTAAGAGATGGGTTCTGTTATTGATAAGGTAACGCCAATACGTCCTTGTCGTGGACAGTCAGATGAAAGTATTGATTGTTGGAATATTATATTCAACAATAATTATTTTAGGTTTAAAAATAGTCTTCATGCGGTGCCTGAAATTAAACATAAACATTAGGTCAGCATTTATGAGTTCGGGTAACTCAATATCGAATGTTTAACTGTTCAAATGTCGTTGAAATAAAAATTGATTATTTAGCAAGTCAGTCTGAAAGATTATACGTTAGAATACACATCTTAATTTCTTTGTACGTAATTTAGTTGTTATACAGGGTATCAATAAACTCGTATTGTCCTCAAATTGTATCTTTAATTATTTATTCTCCCAAGTACTTCGAACAGGTTATGGGCCCAGGTGCGTCGCGTAAGCTCACTTGTAAGGGAGAATAATTAAAAGGTACATCGCGAGTGATAACTATTGTTGTATAGACAACTGGAAAATGGCGGAAAGTGCTAAGTATAACATCGAAAAGTTGAACGGGCAAAACTACCAGTCCTGGAACTATTTAGTGAAAATGTTATTAATAAATGCGGATTTATGGGATGTAGTTTCGACTGAATTACCAACACCGGAGGAACGAAACGGCACCTGGCAGAAGAAAAATGACAAGGCCTTATCAACCATAGCCTTACTTGTCGATGTTAGTCAACTAGTGCATATCAGAAATAAGGAATACGCGCATGATGCGTGGGAAGCACTAAAGGAGTATCATCAAAAATCGAGTTTATCTAGCATGGTTTTTCTGTTAAAGCAAATTTGCAGGCTATCGCTAGATGAGAATGGTGATATGGAAGCACACATAAGTTCATTCTTGGAATTATTGAATAAACTGGCCGCTTTAGGGGAAGAAATTAAGGACAGGTTTGCGGCAGGCATTTTGCTGGGAAGTCTTCCAGACTCATACAGTTTTTTAATCACAGCGCTGGAAAGTAAGTCATCGAGTGAATTCACGCTTGAATTCGTAAAAAGTAAATTAATCGATGAGTACAGGAGGCGTCAAGGAGCTTTGAAAAGTCAAAACGAGTCAGCCATGAAATCAGTATATAATAAAAGGATCCAAAGTAATCAAACTGCAAGTACAGATGTAAAGCAATGTTACTTTTGCAACAGGAAAGGTCATTTTAAACGGGACTGTTTCAAGTATAAAGCGTTTAAAAGAGAAAAGGCCAATAAAGTTACTGAAATTAATACTGGTGACACTGATGAAGCGTATCTTATGGTAAATTCAAGTTCAACTGACGTAAACAGGGATTCTGCTTCGTGGTATGTGGATTCAGGAGCTTCGAGTCACATGGTAAACTACAAAGAATTTTATACCCAATTTGACGGTAGCAGAAAAGGCGTTGTGAGGTTAGCGGAGAAAGGGCAACACTCCAAGGTTCAGGGTATAGGAACAGGATTCATCAAGTGCGCGAATAGTGCGGGAGTGAATAAGCTAAAAATCGACGACGTGTTGTATGTGCCGGACTTATATTCAAATTTACTTTCTATGAAAAAGTTAACTAGTGCGGGGTATAACGTGCAGTTCGACAACAATAACTGTAAAATTGTCTCAGGCGGAAAAGTGATTGCGAGTGCAATGCCGGCGCCCGACTTGTACAAGCTGTCAACTGTAGAACAGGCACTGAGCATCGTGAATGAACACTCCAGCAACTGTCAGCATACGTGGCATCGACGTTTTGGGCACAGGGACATAGAAGCAGTCAAGCGCTTGATGGAAAGAAAAATGGCAATCGGGATTAATATTAAGGATTGTAGAATTAGGGAAACTTGCAACTGCTGTGTAAAAGGTAAAATTATTCGTAAGAGTTTTCCGAAATTTTCTCAAAGCAACACATTTAATATACTTGACTTAATACATACAGATGTTTGCGGTCCCATGAAGACTGTTATTCCAGGGGGTAAACGGTACATTCTTACTTTAATAGACGATTTCTCAAGATACACAACTGTGTATTTACTGAAACATAAGAATGAAACTGAAAAATATATTAAAGAGTTTATCGAGTTAATGAGTAATCAGTCAGGCAGGGTACCAAAGGTTATTAGGTCAGATAGGGGTGGCGAGTACGTAAATAATGCGTTAAGGGAATATTTAAGCGGTAAGGGCATAAAGATACAGTACACGGCGGGGTACTCTCCAGAGCAAAACGGTGTTGCAGAGAGAAAGAACAGGTCGCTAGTCGAAATGGCTAGGTGCATGTTAATCGATGCGAATTTACCAAAGAAATTTTGGGGGGAAGCAGTTGTTACAGCCAATTATCTGCAAAATCGACTACCTACTCAGTTAAAACAGAAAACACCGTTTGAGTTGTGGCATAAAGTCAAACCTGATGTGTCGAATTTGCAAATATTTGGGTCTAAAGTGTATAGTCATATTCCAAAGGAACAAATTAAAAATAAATTTGATAAAAAGGCAGAATCACTAATTTTCGTAGGATATTCTGATGAATCTAAAGCATATAGATTGTTAGATTTAGATACAGGGCGTATAAAAATTAGCCGTAGTGCGATATTTCCTGAAAGAAATATTCGTGTTAAAGAAAAAAAGATAAAAGATGAAGAAGTGACTATTGAGTTCAAAAAGGAGCAAGAAAGAACGGAGCCAAATGACACTGGGAGACATGAGGCCGCAGATTTCGAAAAAACTGAAGAACTAGAAGAAGCTACGGAGGAATTTAATGTATATGAAAGTTCAGGTACAGAACAATCTTGTGGCAGCAATAACAGCTATCAACCAAGTGAAGAGTTCTACATAGAGCACGGAGGTGATCGTAGATCAAATAGAATAAATAAAGGAGTTCCACCTGAGCGCTACACAGCAAAGTTAGTTGAACTTCGGGAAATAGAACCTAAAACATTTAAAGAAGCTCTTGCCAGCAGTGATAGCGAAAAATGGAGGAAAGCTATTGAAGAAGAAATGAAATCTTTGAAGAATAACGAAGTATGGGATTTAGTACTTACACCGGAAGACAAAAACATCATATCTTGTAAATGGGTGTTTAAGCTAAAGACAGGTGAAGATAATATCTCGAACAAGTACAAGGCACGATTGGTAGCGAGAGGTTTTAGTCAGAAATTCGGTATGGATTACGATGAAGTGTTTGCGCCTGTAGTGCGGCAAGCAACTCTTCGAATATTGTTAACAGAGGCATGGAATCAAAAACTAATAATAAAACATCTAGACGCCGATTGGGCGGAAAATAAAGAGGATAGAAAGTCAAATAGTGGATACATATTTATGTTTCGGGGTGCACCTATTAATTGGGGATGCAGAAAGCAGAGTTGCGTATCACTATCATCGACCGAAGCTGAATACATAGCACTGGCCTAAGGATGCCAAGAGGCAATCTGGTTAAAGCAGGCGATAAAGGAGTTTACGAATTTAGAACCGAAAGTGGTTATGTACGAAGATAATCAAAGCTGTTTAAAGCAGCTAGCAAACCATAAATTTAGCAATCGAACGAAGCATATTGATACAAAGTATCATTTTTTAAAAGAATTGTATGAAAATCAGGTTATTGTATTCGAGTATTGTCCGACTGAAAAAATGATAGCTGATATGTTAACCAAGCCGCTAAATAAAGTAAAGCTAGAACATTTAAGTACCAAGGGTGGTCTGGTTGACTGATTGAAAAATAATTATAGTTGCGAGGGGGTGTTGGAATATTACATTCAACAATAATTATTGTAGGTTTAAAAATAGTCTTCATGCGGTGCCTGAAATTAAACATAAACATTAGGTCAGCATTTATGAGTTCGGGTAACTCAATATCGAATGTTTAACTGTTCAAATGTCGTTGAAATAAAAATTGATTATTTAGCAAGTCAGTCTGAAAGATTATACGTTAGAATACACATCTTAATTTCTTTGTACGTAATTTAGTTGTTATACAGGGTATCAATAAACTCGTATTGTCCTCAAATTGTATCTTTAATTATTTATTCTCCCAAGTACTTCGAACATTGATGTAGTGAGAGACGAAGTGTACGGGAGTATCAAAACACATCAATTGGACGTCGAGCATAACAATTGAATTTATCAACAGCCACCTCGCATCAGATTTAAAAGAGAGAACTGCATCTGTCAGCATACAAAATTCAGTTGACACAATAATTAAAAGAGACTTATGAGATGAATAGTCCAAGAAAGTTTAAAATTCGATGCGTGGTAGTTGAAATTGTTGTGCACGACATTAGTGCAGCAATATTTTCATCTGACTGACCACGACGAGAACATATTGGTGTTGCCTTGTAAATAACAAAATCCATCTGTTAAAATTTCTTGATTAAGTTACGAACTATTACTTTAACTCTGTGGGAACTTCATTTCGTCCTAATTTTGTGCGAATTTTGCTTAATTCAACTGTAAATGATCGCTCACTTTCATAAAATAGTTATACACAAACTATTCGCTGTTGAACCATTAATCGCGGCATGTTGATGTCGTATGGTTCTTGGACAATAGTCGTTAAGTATTGACGCCCTATCTCTGACAGAACACAAATGGCGCCCAATTAAAATTCTATAGTTCCAACTGTGACACCCTATATAACCTTTTACCATATCATAATCTTTATTTGTAATTTATAATTTGTTTCTACACTCTAAATGTCAATAAAAGCCAACAATTGCCTAAATACCGTCATCAAAAATTAGGATTAGATATTAGTTCGGAAAAACTCGCGCATGCACAAAGTTATTCTCCACCTTTAGAAAAAGATGCACTTTACGCGAGGCCAGATCAAATTTTGTGTACATTCACATAGCATACATCACTCTGCAAAGGTCTCAATGCGACTGAGTAATGATCAGACTATTTACTGCGCACTTCGTGGGCGGTCCATATCGTAGTTATGAGACTTGTTCCTATTCTTGATGAGCTGTATGTAAAAGTATGGAGTTATATAAACCCATAAATAAAAATAAAGAAAACATTTTACTCGCAGGAAGTTGTACGGGCAGCTCTGCGAATGTATTAACTTTATTTACCGATATGTAGCATATTGTAGCTACACATTTGAAACATCTGCATTGAAATATTGCTTCCTGTAAATAAACTGAATTCAAAATACCTTTGGAAATACATAATACACAACTTCTGGTAATTTAATATATAAAATTGACACCTTGTGAAGATAAATAGGAACACCCTGTGCACTATTTATACTTATAAGATATTTCTTCTAGAGAACTAACTTGCCTTGTCAATTGCACTTTTCAGATTGACAATAGTGATTATTCCTTGACAATATCACTGTCATCAGTGCCATCACTTCGATATGACATTTTGTAAACTTTGAAGTGGATGAACCTATTGAATAAATACAGATTTGACGTTGAATAAATAAATACCTGATTGTTCGTGCTATTGAAATTATTACCTGGCGGTAGAGAAGCCAACAAGGACAGACGTGGCTGGGGTGCGACCGAACTGCACTAGTTTAGTTTTCGCTTTTGGAAAATTATTTTGCAATCCTTTAAGTAATAATGAATAAGTCAGATTTGTTATTTTTAGATTAATTACGAAAATATCACTGAGATGTTACAATTTAATGATAAAAAATATGAAATACGAAATTATCAATATTTTCAGGAGTTGTTTATTCTTATCAATATTTTAATTATATTTACCAATTATTGATATATTTTCTCTAATATATCATAATGAAAACTAATTATTACAATTCACACGAAATTATTAATTTCATTAAAGAATAAATTAAATTGCCTAAGAAAGATTCACATGTTTTAAAAGTTTAATTTAATATTATGTTAAAGTAATACAAATGTTTTACAATTTATTTAATTATTTAATAAGTAATTGAATAAGCATATGATTTATCCAAATCATCCAAAGATATATTTTTTATTAATGGAAATTTATGTATAATTTAAGTCTATGTCTCAAAAAATAAAACCACAGGTAGGATTCGACATTTGTCCCGGATTGGAACCGAACGACATACAGCTGTTTCGAACTTGTTAGTTCTCATCAGTGCCGCATACGGTACGCCGATTCAGGACAAATGCCGAATGAACTTTATGGCCTATACATCTTTATCGATACGATCTCTGTCAGTAACTTATAAGTCGGAAATCGAGAATGGTGAATCGAATCGAGAATGAAAATCGGAAATGGAGAATGGTGGTTCCTTTCAGAAGCTTGATAGAAAGAACTGTATAAATAGATGTAGTCTAAGAAGAATCAAGAACTATAAAAGTATTATTTTTGGTATCACCTGTCCTGAAAATGTCACGATTGCCACTTGTGCTGATAACACAGCAATCCCAGCAGTGGGAAATAATGGTGAAGAAACTTCAAAAGACTTATGATAATGGATACATGGATACACAATCATTACATAACAATGTAACTGATTGGAAGTGGAGATCAAGAATAAACGAAAGTAAATAATTGTATATTAATTTTAATTATAATAACAATAGTAACATCCTCCAGAATAATTTAACTAAATATCTAGGAATGAATCTGGATGTCCATTTAATATGGAAAGAACATAAAAAAAAACAGAAATCAGCTCGACTTTAAATAAAAAAAAAAAATAATAATAGGTTGTGTACTCTCTGTACACAACATATTATTGTTGTACAAACAGGTATTAAAACCCGTCTTGCTTTACGAAATTCAAATTTGAAGATGTGCAGCAAACAGTTATGCAGATAAAATCCATGTTTTCTAGAATAAAGTGCTAGTATTGTAAATAATATTAAAAATAATCGTCGATACATCTTGGTATTACAGAAACGATCACCTCGAAGAAATCTAAAAATTTTCTGACTATTAGTCAGAGAAGAAGTTAAGGGGATTGCAGGGAGTAACCCCCTTAACTTCTTCTCTGACTGAGGGGCTTGCAGGGAAGCACGAGGGAGAAAAACTCTATGCCCACGTCAACATCTAAGTCCTGTAGCTCCTGAGTAATATTTGAATGAAAAGAAGACTCAACAGGGTTAAACCTTTTGAACTAGTGTAGCTCATGGTGTATGTGAGATGTTTAGAGCAGTAGGATAGTGTACACATTAAAAATGTTACTTCCTCTGAGAAAAAGAGATACCGTTGGAAACGACTTAGTTAAGTACATAGTTTTAAGAATTTAAATAAAAATTGTAGGTTAGTTGTTGCACGACTAGTAACAATAATTATAAAAAGTCTGTGACCTGACGTGAAGTTGTCGTTGTGCTTGATGGGTGTGAAAACCGGGAGACAAGCAAACTGTTATTATTATTTAAGAACAGTACAAGCTGTTCTTTAAGAATTATTTCTAAAATTTTCGAAATGGTTGAGGGTTGTGAAAAGTACTAATGGAATGCACTTCAGATAAACTCGTAGGGTTACTAGTTTTTGGCAAGGTGATATCAACTAAATTTTTCCATGAAGAAGAAAAAAACCTAAGAAGATTGTTATTATGATAATTAAGATTAATGATATGACGCTAGAGAATTTCCATTGATACTAAGAATTGTTAAGTATTTTCTTTTGAAGTCTTCAAGATAGTTAACTAGGTCCTCAAGAATGTTTATCATCTACGCTTGGTTGGTGTTCAATACATTGGGGATACATCTTGGCATTTTATGGAAAACTTTGAGTCTTAGTTTACAAACTTCAAAAGACAAAAGAACTTACACAACGATCAAATTTAAACATCTACATAACGGCTGGTCCAACCATAATGCGCGATGTTAATTGTGAGTCGCACCTTAACGTCAAGTTTTTTGCCCAACTTAATTTGACATTTCTTTGTTTCAGTGTTTGACAAATTCAACCATGGAGAGGTACACAATTGAGCAGCGCGTTAAGATTGTTGAAGCCTTTTATGAAAATGGGCGTTCAAATCAAAATGCATTTCGTGCACTTCGTGACTTTTTTGGTCAGTATAATCGACCAAATATGTCCACAATCGGGAGAATTGTGCGCAACTTTCAGCAAACCGGGTCTGTAGGAAATGTGAAAACGCGTGTGCATGCTCGCCCAGTCCGTTCTGCGGAAAACATTGCTGTTGTTCGCGATAGTGTAGCAGAAAAGCCGTCAACCTCGACTCGTCGTCGTGCCCAACAATTGAACATCTCACGAACATCACTGATGCGAATTTTGAATAAAGATTTGAATTTACACGCTTACAAGAGCTGAAGCCTACTGACCATTTCAAGCGTCGTCAATACGCCGAATGGTTGATTGAACAGACAGCAGTGAATGGTGACTTTACAAAGAAAATCACCTTCAGCGACGAGGCACACTTTCACCTCAGTGGATTCGTTAACAAGCAGAATTGCCGCATTTGGGCAAATGAGAATCTACGAGTGATTGTTGAAAAGCCGATGCATCCACAAAGAGTGACTGTTTGGTGCGGTTTATGGGCTGGCGGCGTCATCGGGCCGTACTTCTTCGAAAATGAGGTCGGCCAAGCAGTTACCGTGAATGGTGTTCGCTATCGCGAGATGATAACGGACTTCTTGTGGCCAGAAATTGAGGATGTGGACCTGGACGATATGTGGTTCCAACAGGATGGTGCCACTTGCCACACAGCCAACGAAACAATGGCATTTTTGCGCGAGAAATTCAATGGCCGTGTTATCTCACGTTGTGGCAATGTTAATTGGCCGCCACGATCATGTGATTTGACACCGTTGGACTTCTTTCTTTGGGGATATTTAAAATAAAAAGTGTACGTCAATAAGCCAAGAACAATTCAAGAGCTAAAGGATGAGACTTTTTGCTTTATTTACAATTAACATCGTGCGTTTTGGTTGGACCACCTTTTATATAGAAACATGGCCTTAACAAAACCGATAATTCTCTTATATGATTTTTCTCTTATAGAAATTTAACACATATAAATTTTATACGCATTAACTGTTTTTTTCTTCAAAACCTTGAGAAATATATCAGGAAAATCGATTTTTTGAGAGGTCAATTTATTTAATTTTAAATAAAGACATAAGGCCTTGTATAATTGCATATTTGCATTCTGTTTCTATAAACTATCACCTCGTTAAATCGAATGCGATCCAGATACATAATATTAAAAACTTCCGATTTATGTATTATTTTAAAACGCGAATATTCCGCATACCCCGTGCAGTTTCTTTCCCACCTACGGCATTGCGGTATCTGTTGATGCTGAAAGCTGAAAAGTTTACACACCTGTTCGTTAATTGGTACGGTCTACATCCACAGCACCTTGTGTGTTCGACACCCGGTCATGACTTATCTAATAGTATAAAATTAGATTAGCCATAATTTGTAGATAAGCGCTTTTGCAGGTCGTTTAACACACGAGTATTTAACATATGTTTGCCTCCCATACTACGGGGCAGGTTGGGATCATTGATTAATGGGACCATCGGAACCCATGTATCTGGCAATCGTTATGCAGATTTTTAAGCCATTTGCCGTTTGTCAAAGGTAAACGATCGGAAAAATGAAAATCGCATAGAGTTACGAAACGATATAGGCATTAAAACACAATTTTGTTAATGTCAATGTTACTATAATTCAACAATACTGTAGTATTGATATTTCAGGTATTATCTTTATGGCGATCCAAAAGAATGATTTGATTTGATAACATATATATTTCTTTCGATTACTTGGCCATATGTACAACTTATAAAGGCTAGTAAAAAACTATTTATAACGTTATATAACATTACCAATTACGTACTAACTCTTAATTACGTATAACTCTTTCATTCGTACTTAAGTAATAGACAACAATATGTGTGCATTGGAGGTTCCGACACTGCTTTGCTACCTGTAAGAGGTGTACCGCAAGGATCTGTTTTAGGTCCAGTACTATTTCTTTTATATATAAATGACATACCAGTTGCAATTGAGCATAGCTCTTGTATATTTTTTGCAGATGACACTACTTTACTAAAAAGAGGAAATGAGGAGATGAGCAGGAAAAGTTTAGCTTCAGCAAACACCTAGTTCTCAGTTAATAAATTAAAACTTAACACGGGTAAAACAAAAAACATAACAATGTCCAATAAAAACGGGTCAAAATCAGAACCGGTGAAACTGCTAGGGAGTATACTTGATCCTAGTTTAAATTGGCCTGCGCATCTCGACAGCCTATGTTCGAAATTATGCACACAAGTATTTGTCATGAGTACAGTTTATTTTGCCTTGTTCCAAAGTCGTTTAGTGTACGGAGTAGTATTATGGGGAAACTGGAGCACAGCTCAAAAGGCGTTTATTTTGCAGTCTGCGGTTCGTTTCATTGAGGGCGAAGCGATACGTACTTCTAGCAGAAAACTATTTAAGAAATATAAGGTTCTACCCCTGGCATGTTTGTATCTGTCGGATTCACTTATTTTAGTACACAAGAACTTACACAACCTACTGACGAATGCAAACTTGTATCAGCATAAAACAAGACATGCTGGTGATTTAAGAGACCCGCTATCGAGAATTCACATTACAAAACAAAATAGTCGAGAAGTACGGCTCTATAATGAGTTTGATCGATACAGCAAATGTGATAATACTAAGAATATGTCTTGTAAAGCTTTCTACTTATACTTAAAGAACTTTTTACTAGCCAATTGCTTTTACAGCATTGACGAATTTTCATACAATGTATGTTTGGTTTGATGTTTTTATTTTTTGACCGCTCTTGTTTGTGATTATGTAATATTATATTTACTTTGTGTTTTTTTATATATATTATGACTACAAATGTAAATATGTATATGATGGTCAATAAATTATTTCTATTTTATTATATTCTATCAAGAATGAATGCAATGAGACAACTTAGATACCTTCTCTTGAAATATGAATTACTTTTTTAGGTAATTATGCTACTAAACGATCTTTATGGCTTTTAATTTCGATTTTAGTTTAAATTCTATTATAAAGAAAAAAATATCACAAATACAGTAGAAATTGCAGTAATAAAATTCAATGTTCTTGAATGTATTTATTTTACTTTTTACATTATAAATATAAATGAAGTTCTATTAATAGGTAATAATCTCGCAAATGTAATAATATGTAATAATATTACAAAGTTAAATATGTAAAACTGATATATTACGATAACATTTAATAAGGGTTGTTTTTAAACTGGAACGTAAATTATTTGATAAGGCAAATGAACAAACATTAAACAAATTAATAAAAATTAAAGAGGATTATAAGTAATTGTATCCAGAATGCAACATTGTCTATTTAGGTCAAACTAATTGTTTTTTTCAAATGTGATACAAAGAACACCTTTGCTTATTTAGACACAATATTTTCGAAGTACATTTAGGAAGTAAATCAGTTTTCAGTTGTAGATCATATTGATTGTAGGTCATACGCGTATTATAAATGCAAAATAAAGGTTTTAAGTTAAATTCAGTAGAATATATATAAATTTTAAAATCAAGCAAAATTTTAGATAATTATCTGCTTAACGATCAGTTGGACCTAATATTTTTTAACATGGAACAAAGTAGTGCACTTTATTAGCTCCGCGTTGCACACTTGACCTGAATACCCACCGTATTCTCTTAAATACGATAGTCACTTATGGGCAAATATTTCACATACTGCTTTTTTTGTATAGTATTTACTCTTATTAGAAAATTTGTTATAAAGATAAATGTGTAAAATTTTATAAACAGTCAAATAAAATCGTAACCGAAAAATATTAAATTCTATCTTTTTTAACTTTTTATTTTAGCTAATTACATAAATTTAGAACATAGACGACGTGAATAATTATATTGACAGAAGTTTATGATAACCGTCCAAGAATTCGGTAAATAATATTTTTTTAAACATTATTCTTGTTTTAAACAACTATTATAAGTCTTGTTTTAAATAATTAATTTGATATTAAATCAGGTTTGATTTTTAATATGATGCTACTGTTTGTTACCAAATTAAATTTGTGTTTGAATTATGTGTTATTTTATAAATATGGATATTTGCTAGTCGCCAATATAGAAGGTTAAAGGTCACACACCAGGTAAAAACTTTTAACGACAAATCAGGGAAATTTACGATGATGATCCACATGATTTGATTTTTTTTTTCTGAGAATATAATCCTTAATGCACTGGATATATGATTTTTTTCTATGTAAATAAGAAAAAATAAAAATAGCTTTTCTATATTCCCCATGAAGTTTTATTTTTTTATACGATAAATACGCGACAGTGACATGTTTCTTCCTGAGGGAGAGGTAGATAGGTTTATTTTTCTCTTTTTATTTTACAATTAAATGGGTTTTATTTATATACAATGTCCGTATGTAGTCTGGTAACAAGCTAAGGAAACATTGAGAATTTTCATAAATACTTAATAGTTTTCCGTAGATATGTTGAATTAGTACGTCATCATTTTTAACTTGCAACTGATTTTTTAACTTGCAAGTGATTAAAAATTGAAATTTTAGTAATGATATGTGGTGATAGAGTTGAATTCTAGATGAAAATACAAAATATGCAGTACATACATTTTTTGCAAGATTTTTTGATATTAAAGCCCACTCCAGATAGATATACAGGATGGGGCACAGAAACCTGACGATTTTTAATTGTTATTTATTGGTTAGTGCGCGAACTGATTGCCTCCTCTTCCTCATACTGATTGCTGTGAGGAAGAGGAGAGCTCACCTAATGTCGTTTCAGTCAACATGGACCTGTGGACTAGGCAGTATTGTGCGTTCGTGATACAACAACTTTTGTTTTGAAATGGTGAAAACTCACGATAATTTCGTATACAGTTCGAAATTACATGTTGTTCCTTGCCGTAACGCCATAAACGCATGGGTACATAGTCTTCAATAGAGTAGTTCTGTTTTAAAAAAGAAGGGCTATCAGGTCCTATTCGTACAGTGTGAAGTCCGGAGACCATCGAAAATGTGTGAGCAGTAGTCCAATAGAATCTATGTCCACGAGTCAACCAAGAATCAAGGCAATGCCTTATAAATTTCAAGTCAAAGCCTCCGTAGAATTTTGCATGAGGATTTGGCACTTTCATTCCTATAAGGTCCATTTTATATGGATAAAAAATCGGAAATATCGAAGGTTGATTAGAGAAATGTGTATGCAATAACCAGGCTCATATTCAAAAAATAAAATGATATGGAATTACTTTTGCCGTGATAGTAAACGCTCAATAAAACATTTATATCTTCAACGTTATTTCATTTCAAAAATAGTCAGGTTCTTGTGCCCCACCATGCCTTATTATAGAAAAATTCATCGTTGGCTATAAAACATGACTTTTGCCAATATTCAGGTTTAGGTATCTTAAAAGATATTTAAATCCATAAGAAGTGGATACTGATCTAAAAACTGAAAGTTGTGATAATATTGTGAATTTATATCAATTTAACATCCATAATCATACTTTTACCAATGTCTCAGATTCATTACTTTTAAAACTGTTGAGTTTAGGGGTTTACATTATATATTGCTAAAGCGGTATTGTAGGATATTTAATTCAAAAGAAAACAGAAGTTTTAAAATTCAGGAAGCTGTCCAAACAGAATATCCAGGCGCTGAACGTAAAATAAAAAAAAATTAAAAATAAAATCAAACAATTTCAGAAGAAGCATCACATCATCAGGTCTGTAATTTCTTCCAGGGATGCTTATGTATGTTATATAACTCCATTTGAGAGTAATAGAAAATCCAGTTACATTTTTTTTTTAATTTATAAGAAATCGTTTGTGTATTTAATACAGCGCTTTCATTTCATAACTACCCCATTCACATCTTCCATTATTTATTTTAGCAAGAAAAATATTTAGACAAAAATAAGTAAATTTAGATATCGAAGGGGAAGTTTAAAAGCGGTATCCGTTGGAATTTAGGGTTTAATCCTAGGTACCTCCACCAAAAATTTAAATGCCACCCCAATTTTGCATACACACTTTTAAATTTTGTATATTTTTGTATACCAGTTTTGTATACTAGTTTTGCATACTAGTTTTGTATGCTGGAAGAGTTTTATATACTATTGTGTTCAAATAACGCCGAGAAAAAATTCAGTGGAGTTACCTCTGGAGATCTTGATCTATTCCAAAGCGCCAATCTATTTGTGAGCGATTTTTGATCCAGCTATTGTCCAAGATATGATGCTTAGTCTGGTGGTATCCATACTGTTGAAAATATAGATCTTGTTCATTCAACAGTGGGCTTTCTTCTTCATCGACTTTTCGATTAAGTAAAATTTTTTTGATGAATATGAGTGTCATCTTGACATACTCGTACATGTGGATTTTCATTGCCGCACTGTATAGAGTTATTATCCTCTGTGGAGTAAAACTTTGCATTATACTGATGATCTCAAGTTTTTTCCCCGATTTAGGTTGTTCTCGAAACTACCAGGAGATGCCCTTTGGTACGTTCTACTGCGGTGGAACGTAGCAACGTCTACTAGATGTGAGCATCATCTGTCAAAGATATAGTCGCTTTTACTGCACTGACGAGACCCAAGATATGGTCGAAACCGGTTTGCAGTTGACGATATCCTGAGATAGGCCACTTTGCGTCTTTCTTGTGGTTTTGGAACAATCTGAATCACTGTATTTTAGTGCTAACTCTGTTAGACAAAATACGGCAAATTTTGTCATGTAATTCAGCACTCGGCGTTTGGCATATAGCCAGGAGAATAGCTGTTTTGACATAATTTGTTTTGTCCTTATTATATAGGGCATTTGCAGATGGGTTGGAGTATAATCTCCTTATTTCTGTAGTGTGAAAATTACCCTCTGCGGAGTAAAACTTTGCATTATACTGATGATCTAGAGTTATATTTAGGGGGTGTAATTTTGAATTTAAAACACTGCATAATAAAATAATAATGCAATAAATACCAGTAATATTTTTATATTTATTTCACATTCTCTAAATAGTTGTGGTAGGTATAAATTCATGTTTGTGCTATTTTGATTATTTCAGAAGATTTATCAGATCACTTTATTTTATTTACTAGTAAGGATACCATTCCATAACAAATATATACAGCGACGATACAGTTATGACAAATTTTGAAATGACCCAAAATAATTTGTAAAAGTGACATTTTTATATATTAATTAATTCTTCCTTGATTTTATCGTGTGGTGACCCATTTTTTCTTTACTGTAGGGACACACGCTGCAAGCATTCAAAGTATTTGTGATCCTCCAGACGACCTTTTATTGTTTTCGTTAAATTGTTTAACAATATCAAAATACTTGCGAAATTACGAAGATTACTTTGAAGTTATGAAATTCCGGCAGGCGTATATTTTATTTTCAGAAAATTTCAACTTATTTTGTGTTTCTGTTACAAAAGAATGGGCGAACAACATACGTCTAGCTAGACAACGAACCTGGCGACTGGCATGAATAAAACTTTTCCGACATGAAGGCGTAATAGCATGTTAAATAAAACAACTAACAAACGTATTATTGGTGTAGACAAAGAGAGTAAACTCGGGTCTGGCACAAGTGAATCTAGTTGGCGTCAGCTTGGCGCTTTCGATGCCGACATCGCAGATGGAGCAGATCCGTGAACTGGCTTAGATGGATTCCAAGAATTCTCTGCTGGAGGCGATGTTTAGTTACGAGGACTTCCTCTGATGGGATGCTCTTTTCTTTTTCTTTTTTTTTTTGAGTTATTCTCGAATTATTAGTAGTCTACAAGAAAAGCATTTCTCTTTACGTACGAAAAAAAAGTAGAATATAAAATCAATATACTGGGTGTTTGGAACGTAGAATGGAATACTGAAAAGGTATCAGAAGGGGTCGTTTAGATTAGATTGTACTAAAAGTAGTCTGACCAAAAGTGTCGTCGTTTTCGAAATATGCAGGATTTTCGATTATTTCACTTTCTTAGAGGTTTATACTCATTCCCATTCAAAAAATGTCTATTAACTGACAAAATCTATGTTCTCGAATTTGTATATTCATTTCATAAAATACTATTCAATTTGCAAAAATGTGCAAACCAGATATGTCCATAATCACAATATTGTGATTTCAAATACAGTATAAAAAAATTATGTCCCAGTAATATTCAAATAATTTTTAAAAATTGCCATTGATTTGTTAGAAATTTCGTCGATATCATTTTAAAATAAAGCAAACACACTGGAGTAGGTCGGAACGTTTGATGTGAAGATAACACAGACTTAGTTTTCCACAAAATACCAAAGCACTATACACTACACTCGACGCACGTTTTGTCAACAAAGTTGCTATCATCTGGAGATGATTAAAACTGAACTAGTTTTAATCATCTCCAGATGATGCCAACTTTGTTGGCGAAATGCGTATAGTATTTTGTGGAAAACTAAGTCAGTGTTGTAAAGCAAAAACAATTAAAACATCGGAATTTCAAGGTGTTTCTTTTTCATCAATTAATGACTATAATTTATTTCTTCTTAATGATAATATGAAGAAACGTCTGAGAAATCGAAAATCGTGACTATTTTGAAAACAGTGACACTCTGTATAGGATTGTTTTTTTGTTCAATCAATTCTAAATTACCATTTTTAACACCCCTTTAAGTATGCCATGCTATCTCCTTACCTAATGGCAATAAATGATCGATTTAAATCAAGCTCTGCGTGAAAAACGACCAGAATATCAAAAAAGGCAACAAAAGTGATTTTGCTTCATGATAATGCACCATCACACTCAGCAAAACCGGCCAAGGAAACGATTGAGGCGTTTAGTTGGGAAATAGTTTCGCATGCGGTTTACTCACCAGACTTGGCTCAGTCCGATGTCCGATTACTACCGATATTTGCATCAATGGGACACGCGCAGTTGCTAAGCAGGGCATCACTTACGAAAATGTCCTAAAATGGCTCGATGACTGGTTTGCCTCAAAAGAGTAAGAATTTTTTTGGTATGGAATCCACAAATTGTCAGAACATTGAGGAAAATGTGTAGCTAGCAATGAGCAATACTTCGAAAAAATCATATCATTTTCATACAATAAATGTGTATTTTTTATACAAATAATGCCTGTTTCATATTTACATACCTGGTATGTATTAATTATAGTGATTGTGTAATACTTCTATTAATTTGTTACCCCAAATTTGAATGAAATCGTGGAATTCAATCTCCAAACTCTACCTTTTAGCAAGAAATAAATGTATTAGAAATGCTTCGAAATGTAGGTATATTTTATTTTTTGTTGATGTATTGTTATTGTTATCTTGCTAATAAAAGCTATTTATTATTATTATAATTTAAAAACATGTATAGCTCATGATATTATTGAACGCTGAAAGAGTTGGCATCACAAATAAGTTTAAAACTACATTTCACAAAACTATCTAATATTACAGGTTTAGCTGTGTTTTCTTTTTAGTTTTAAATACGGAGAAAATTAAGTTATTAAACAACTACGTTTCCTGCTCAAATTACAACTGCAGGAACACTAATAGTGTCTCTAATAAATGTGATTTTTATTGTGGTAGAGTCTTGAAAAAGTCTAATAATGTGAAAGATACATTGTTAGGATTCTTTAGATTGTAATAATATGCACTTTACCACCACCTTGTATATCTACATATATTTTTCAGCAAATTTTATATACAGATAATACTTCTCCTATATTAACTGCTCTATTTTCCTAGTTGCTGTGGTAAATTCAGCTAAAGTTTCCAGCTACAGGTGCTAAAGATTTCCACAGTTTACTCCCAACAATAAATTTCTCTTAAAAATAGCTAAATAACAGTGCCCGAAGTGAATGCCGAGAGTGAGTCACCCAAGGTAAAATATCTGTGTTCAGTAACTCGTACAGAACCTGGTACCGTAAAGATTATCCCCACAGATGTTACGATGACTGCAAAGCATATTATTTCAAGCAGTCCCAGTTAGGGAGCCGGCATTTAATCCATCAGTCGTCCATTACCATATGCAGCATCGTTACAGAATAACACAAAAATAGCGCGTTTGTCAGTCGTGAAAGACGGAAACGAGAAAACAATTGGTACATTCGGCCAGATGTTTCTCTGCACCGCCTACTACTGTTTAAAAGAATTCCAGATGTGCACTTGACTCCTCTGTTTAGGTTAACTATTAGATTACGGTATAACATCTGGAGACGGCATAATATCCGCACTGTACAACTGTGCCCTGTATTCCCCCCATGTATAACGCCCTAAGCGACTGGGCTTTCAATCTAAATCCGGATAATTTTACAGTTTTACCACATGGATGGGAAGGGTGGGGTAAGGATGCCGAGACAAGTGTATTTAGATAAAAAATGGGTCGCCACTTGATGTTCCAGAATAACAGGAAATGGGGCATATCTCAGACAAGTTTATCGAATCAATAGTACTAAATTACTGGTTTTTATAACGATGATTTATTTGAATATTGATTGAAATAATAGTTATGTATGTAAATATGAAACCTAAATTTGACCATAGATGGCCTAGCTGTTAATGTAGTTACCGTTATGCCGCGTCACTGGCGCCATTTTCTTGTTTTGACGTCTGATAAAGGTTTTTATCTCAGAACAGTACAAGTTTCACACAACAACATTGTTCTTAATAGAGGTGAACATGAACATGTAGAATTTTGTGTCTGGAAATTACGATTTGAGGGCAGCATTGATTTACTGTTACAATTTGAAGAAGACTGCTGCAGAATCGCATCGAATGCTTGTCGAAGCTTACGGTTAACATGCTCTTGATAAATCGCAGTGCTTTAAGTGGTTTAAAAAATTCAAAAGTGGCAATTTTGACGTGAGAAACGAAAAACGTGGAAGACCACCGAGAAAATTTAAATATGGGCGAATTGCAAGCATTATTGGATGACAATGACGCTTAAAAGTAACATGAACTCGTCGATCAACTAAATATAACCCGAGAAGCCGTCTCCATACGTTTGAAAGCCATAGAAAAGATTTAGAAGATGGGAAAATGGGTGCCACATAAACTGAATGAAAGGTAGCAGGAAAGCTGAGAAACCATTTGCGAAATGCTGCTCGCCAGGTACAAAAGAAAGTCATTTCTCCATCTAATTGATACTGGCGATGAAAAGTGGATATATTTAGAGAATCCTAAGCGTAAAAGATCATTGGTAACTCCAGGCGAACCATCTACATCGACTGCAAGTTCAAATTGTTTTGGACGGGAGATAATGCTCTGTGTTTGGTGGGATCAGAAGGGTGTGATCTATTATGAGTTGCTATGGTAAAACCGTTAACACTGAATGCTACCGACAACAAATGATCGATTTGAATCAAGCTTTGCGTGAAGAACGCCCAGAATATCAAGAAAGGAAACACAAAGTGATTTTGCTTCATGATAATGTACCATCACACACAGCAAGACCGGTGAAGGAAACGATTGAGGCGTTTATTTGGAAAATACTTTCGCATGCAGCTTACTCACCAGATTTGATTCCGTCTGATTACTACTTATTTGCATCGATGGGACATGAACGACTTGCACGATGAGGGCTTTGCCTCTAAAGAGCAAGAATTTTTTTGGCATGGAATCAACAAATTGTCAAAACAAAGAAGGGAAAAATGTATAGCTAGCAATGGGTAATACTTCGAATAAAATATTTTTATCATTTTAATACAATAAATGTGTATTTTCGTATACGTATACAAAATAAGTAACGAGTATTAATTTAACAGATCATCACAATCAAACATATGTATGCCCAGAAAATAATTGTGTTACGGAAAGCAGTTGCGTACGTAAAAAACACACGCTATAAAACTTGCACATCACTACAATAATTACCTCTCGTATCGAAACACTAGACAGCTTGCAACCTTTCCTCTAATTTATGTGCCCCCTGAAATACCTATTAGTCATTTACATCTTCAATTTGAATTTATAACGGGGTGAGTTCAGACTGATTGCTACACCATGAACGTTTTAAAGTATAGACAGCTATAGTCTGGGGGACTAATATATGAAGAATACAAGCATACAGTAATGAAAGTGACATTGACAGTGACGTTTACCAACTGTGTATGCAACTGTAAATTATTGCTCATTTTCATAAAACAGTTGTACACAAACTATTCGTTGTTTGAACTGTTATTCGCGGCATGTTCACGCCGTATGGTTTATAGATGCCAGTCTATTGTCACAGTTAGACAGTTAATTATTGACACCCTCTCTTCGACAGAATGCAAATGGCGTGCAATTCCAATCCTATAGTTTCAACTGAGATACCCAATACATAAGAGTCATAATAACAACAGATGTAAATAGTTAGTATGACTAGTTTAAATTTTCAATTATTTAAAGAATTTCCACACTAAATTGCAACTTTAATATACAATACGTACATCGTATAGATTCAGTATTTGATACCATCAAAAAACGATACAATTCCTCTTTGTTCAACCATTGTTCTTTATCTCTAACTAAAGTCGAGCCTGGTTCTATTTGGGGAGTCACACTCAACTTTCTTCCATCGCTAATGTTTGTTATAAATATCTTGGTGGTTTTCGTAATAAACACTGACTCTTAGGTAGAAGCCTTTCACCCAAAAGTAGTACTCACTTATTGTACAGCCGAATAGTGAGGTATTCCGTTAAAATGAGGTGTATAGTTTAAGTTGCAACGATAGTCCAGTCTCCTTGTTGCGTTGAAAGGTATTTCACTGCAAACACATTCACAGAATTGTTTGACCTAATCCTAAAGTGCTCGTAAGGAAGACGCGGACATGTTTAACGCTTTCATCATTTTTTTTTTGTGAATATCTGATGCATTCTTATATTTCTTTATATTTATAGCATATCGATTTTTATGTAACCACGTGATTACTGTTACTAACTGACCATTGTCGCAAGTGAAATTGGCTAAAGTGCTAAAATAATGAGGTCTTTTATATATAATTGTTAGATAGTGGTGTTGGTATTTAAAAATTGGTATATGACGTTAAAAAAAAATACATATACTAAAAACGATCATTTAAAAATGACAGTCGACCTGTCAGAGGAATTTTCCAACTCGCCTGGTAACGATTTTATCGAATTGGTTCCCACCTTCACATTCCAAGATAATTTTTGTTGCAAACTATGTACATCAATAAAACTAATATTGAAATTCAAGTTCTCTCGCAACAACCATTTTGGGTGCCATTAAATGGGCTGTTATTCTCAAGGCTCACCGTCGACATTTACATGTATTGTTTTACACAATAACGGACTCATTTTTCCGAATTCGCAAATGTGAACAACAGCACCATTAACCTTGTGAGAGAATCCTCATTTCACTCGTACGTATACGCATTATTGAAGCATTACATACTTACTGGAGTATTCGTGACTCTATTTTTTAATATTCGGTGACGCAAATTGCTAAAAAAAAAATAAGAGTGTGGTTTTTTAAAGTAAACTTTACAGGAGGTATTTTAAATTTATGAGTACGTGTGGATGCAGTGGTAGGCGAAGTGAAATAAATAAATAAAGCCCATTCATATTTAAGTCTAAATATTTCACTTGAGAAAAAATCTCTTTGTTTACGGAAAATATTCGAAATAGAAGTTGACTCATCAACAGTTGGAACATGTTTAAGTATAATCTGTTCCTTAATAAAAACAAAAGAGGCTAGTGAATCCTTGTTCGAATGGGGATTACGACATTTATATATTCGTAATATCACTGTTATCCTAATAGCAAGTAATAAAGGAGCTACCAGATTAGCGAAATCCACATCCAATTTTATTTTATGGAAAAATTGATTCCATTCTTACAAATTTAGAATTGATGCAGAAAGGCGCGGGGCATTCTGGAGTGTATACTAGGTAATGCCAGGATGATAAAGATTTTCCTTATAATGTAATTTGGTTAGATAAAAATATGATCACTAATAATGATATTTTTAATTAAAAAGATACACAGTATTGGTCACGAAAAAATCAACATTTATTCAAACCAGCTAGACATTAACACCGTTTTAATTTTAATATGTGGGTTGCAATTTTTGGTACACAAATTATAGGCCTTTTCATTTATCACGATTCATTAACTGCCCAACGTTATCAGAACATGCTTGACACGTATCCTGAATCTAGACAATTTACCTCTCCCTAATATTCAGAATTGTTGGTTTCAATAAGACGGTGCTCTAGATCATAATTCTAGGTCTGTTTGTGGATATTTATCCAATCGGTTCCCACAAAAATAGACTGACACCCTGGACTGGAATACAAAACCTCGTATACAGGCATAATTTTTAAAATAAGTAAGAATTACAGACATGTGTTACCCAAGTATTATTTAACAGTATTATTCCACAAATGCTAACTCTGCTATATGAAAATGTTTGTTTGGAAAACAACTTTAATATTTGTCCAGTTATTTAGGTTAATATACTCAGGATAATAAGTCAACAAAACAAGTGATTTAATACTGTATAATAACGAATGTAACTAATTCTTTATTATACAGTATTAAATCACTTATTTTGTTGACTTATTATCCTTTACATACTACATGAACCAATACGTAATAAATCGTATTTATGTCTAGTCCTAAATAGAATCTATTATGTATTCATTTCATAAATCCTAGTAATGATGAAAACCAGAACATATTTTAAGCTCTATATGTAATATCTAGGTGAACTTAGAAGAAAAATGTATTAAAAACCTGTACAAAAATCCAGTTCTGCATTAAAAAAATTAAGTTGATGGTGTTTCTATGAACACGAAACTTTGGAGGAGGAAAATATCGATATCCTAATGTTTTTTTTTTTTTTTGTTGAATTTACTGGAGTCATGAACAAGGTATGTTTTTATAAAAGTAGCACATGGAATTTGATTCTTGAGGAACTCCGAATAATACATCATATATTCTAACTGCACACCACCTAATTCTGGAGTAGGTTCGAACCTTTCGTGTGAAGATAACACTGACTCAGTTTTCCACAAAACACCAAAACACTATACACTGCATTCGACGCACGTTTCGCCAACAAAGTTGGCATAATCTGGAGATGGTTAAAACTCATCAGTTCAAACAGTTTTAATCATCTCCAGATGATACCAACTCTGTTGGCGAAACGCGCGTCGAGTGTAGTGCATAATGTTTTGGTGTTTTGTGAAAAACTGAGTCAGTCTCATCATCTAATTGTACATTCAAAGTTCTTCCTTCACTCAATCCAAAAGAGGATGATAGTGCCTCTAAGTCTCACAATAAGTAGTTTCTCATTTATTATTTTACTATTTACGGTATTAAAGGCTTTAGACAAATCAAACATACTTTATACTATCTAAGAATCTCTACACGTAGTCTAGAGATTAGCAGTTCTCCACTCCTGTCGATTTTCGTATCGTAACGCCAAACTGAAATGTTGTGAATGGACGATACTTGGTGATTCCATTCTGTTGAAAAACTTCTTCAATTACTGAAATTTACCCCGAGAAGAATAACCTTGGTCAATTGATGTATTAAATAACGTAAACTAAATAATGCATCATACTTTCATCAATGAGTTTTAGTAGTTTAACTACAACACCATAAACTCCAACAAATATCTTGTTTCTAGTATAGGGTGTCTCAGTTTTAACTATAGGATTTGAATTGCGCTTCATTTGTGTTTGCTAAATATAGGGAGCAATATTTAATAACTGTCATCTACATACCATATGATAGCGGTCCCCATTTACTGTGATAGCATTACCATTCATTTTCAAAGAAATATGGTCCAATTACTTCACCACTTCAAAATGTGCATCAAACCGTGCATCTCTGTGGATGCATCTTTGACAGACCACAAATGACGTGTAATTCAAATCCTGTATTTCCTACTGAAACACCTCATATACTCTCCAAATATACAAATTCGCTCGATGGTTCAACCAAAGACATTATATAATGTCTCAGTGAACCAGTGAGTGAATTCGTATGTTTGGAGTCACAACTCAATCAAGACAGAGACATTAGTATAGAAATTCAGATCAGAATTTCCAGTGGTAATTGTTGTTATTATGTGTACACTAAATTGGTGAAAACGTTGAATGAAACATTAAATCTAAAAATATACAGGAGTATTATAAGGCCCATTGTGACATTAATGTGAGGCTTGGGAATTACTTAATAAAAAGAGACAGAACATATCTATGTTCTTGTTACTATATCGAAACAACTTCTCAGATCATTTGAAGGAAAATATTTGGTTCAGTACAAACGGTTGATGGACTTGGGGAGTACTAATTTACCTAATACATAGAGATGATAGTGTAAGGCTCATACAAATGGACAAGAATGGCTTGATTGAGACGTGTAATGGGAGTGGATGAGCAGAAAATACCTGAAAAATGTCTAATATAGAACTTACCAGGTGCGAGAATCACGATCAGATAATCGCTTGGCGGCTTGGTGGTTCCTTTCTCGATTTCCGACTTATAAGTTACTGACAGAGATCGTATCGATAAAGATGTATAGGCCATAAAGTTCATTCGGCATTTGTCCTGAATCGGCGTACCGTATGTGGCACTGATGAGAACTAACAAGTTCGAAACAGCTGTATGTCGTTCGGTTCCGATCCGGGACAAATGTCGAATCCTACCTGTGGCTGGTTTTATTTTTTGAAATATGAGAGGTCTGTAAGAGAATTCTTGAAAAAACTAAAACTAACAATGGGTTGCGGCATTCGTAAAAAATAACTTTGTGTTCAGTCAATTGTGCCCATTGATATCAAAGCTGACACCAAAACCCTTTGCAAAATTTTCAAGATATATTGTGCGGCGCTATGTATCTTTTGATATTATGTACATGCTTTTCAAAATAATAATAATCTTTTATAAAATATTCTAGTTTGAAGATTATCTAGAAACTTTAAAATAAGTAAATAATAAACAGTTTTAAAACCTTAAAACGGACTTTTCCGCACATAGGACATCTCTATCTCGAAATTGAGTGGCTGAGAAAAAATAAACCAACACAAAATGCAGAATATGTGTTTTATGCGACAGTTTTACTTGTTTCGAATAGTTCACCCTCGTGCTTTCTCATGACCCATGAACAGGTTGGGATGTGTCCTATCCACCTCAAAATCAATAGATGTCGTCTGGTAGACATCTCTAATCAGAATCAGTCGAGATCCGATCGATCCGACACGATTTAATTGAGTGATCGTGCTAACAAACACATTTCTCAAATAGTCCACCATTGTGCTTTCTCATGACCCATGAACATGGTAGAGTGTATTATATCCACCTCAAAATGAATAGGTGTCATCTGGGAGACGTCCTCGATCCGAATCAGTCAAAACCCGATCGATCCGACATGACTTAGTTGAGTTATCGTGTTAACAACAAACATTTCTCAAATAGTCCACCGTCGTGCTTTCTCATGACCCATGGACAGGGTGGGGTGTGGCCTATCCACCTCAAGATCAATAGGTGTCGTCTGGGAGACGTTCTCGATTAGAATCAATCAAAGCCCGATCGATCCGACACGATTTAGTTGAGTAATTGTATTAACAAAACAAATTTCTCAAATAGTCCGCCATCGTGCTTTCTCATGACCCATGGACAGGGTGAAGTGTGTCCTATCTACCTCAAAATCAATAGGTGTCGTCTGGGAGATGTCCTCGATCAGAATCAGTCAAAATCCGATCGATCCGACACGATTTAGTTGAGTTATCGTGCTAACAAGAATAAATGTCGACGACAACGACAACGACAACGACAACGACAACGACGACACACACACAGCAGAACATTTTTAAAAACCTTTTTTTTTTTGGTTTTTAGGCCGAGATACGGAAAGTAAACCCAAAAAAGTTTAGTTTTTTCACTTTTTCTTTACACGATTACATTACTTTTCCGCTTATAGTGGAGTGCGGGAAAGTAATAAAAATATTTGCAAATTAAACATTAAAATGTGCCTAAGGGTTTTGGCTTATTAACCTTCAATTATATTTGTGATTACTGATTATATTGCAATCAATCTAATTTACTATAAAATAATATCATAATAATACTGCTGTTTTGTTATCTGTAGAAAAAAGTAATCATAATTTATTATGCTATGATAAGGATAATATAGAATTATTGAAAATTGTTTAGTCTAAGTGTGTTGTGCTGCAGTTGCAGTCTAGACTTTACAGAGTTTCACGCTAATTAATTTTCTGTAATCGATCTCTTATATTGCATTTTTGGAGTCAGATGATTTACGTTTATATAAATTAATAGTTAGTTATAGTTAGTGAATACTTTCTACCAAGTTATCCATGAATATTAAAAGAAAATTATATGAAATACAATTGACATATGTAAATGTATTGTGTAGCTATGCGGTGTCAAAGAAAACTAAGTCGGATAAAATGTGATATACTCGTATACAGTTCATACAAAGACTTTCACCATTTTAAGAAATAAAATATATTTTTTGTTATTTCTCTTGCCCTTTGATACAACTCTTTAAATACTTACTTAATATGAATTACTATTTGATATATTCTAGAGACGTCCTTCAAAAGCACCTCTGTATAATTATTTCCTATCTGACGAATTTTGAAACGCAACTACTTTAAATTAGAAAAAGCGAGTATCTTGAATCTTAATCTTCTAAGAGTTCTAAGAACTAAAACCCTCTATATTTTTCTATAAACCTTTTTTATCTATAAACCTCCATATTTTTCTTGGGATTAACATAGGGAGAATATAAGAGCCAATCAAGTATTGCACAATTCTTCCTGTTTTATTATACATATACACAGGCGACTTATGTATATGTAGGATTTAAGAAAATCGAGGGACTGTAAAGAAAATTTTGTATAAAATACAAAAGTCTCAAATTCAGCGCAAATTACATAGAATATGACATAAACTGATCTCCTGAACACGACAGCAATCTTTATTTTAATGATAAACTGGCAGTTTTGTTGTAAAGTTAAAAAACAGTGTTCGAAACGCAGAATCCAAGCAACAACTTCCAAATTCATACATACCTAGAGAACGCCTAGATTTAGAAGAAATATTAAGACACCATTTAATTTGTCAGGTCTGCCTACGTTCATGAGATTTTTTTCAGATTCATTTTCAAAAAACCTAGTTTTACGGAAGGAAATAGATGGACTATAAGTAAGAAACTTTTGTGGAAAATACAAAAGTCTCAAATTTGACACAAACTACATTGAATGCAATAAAAGTCGACCTCCTGAACAAAATAGTAATCTTCATTGTAATAATAAACTGATTTATAATATAATTATATGATTAGGGGTAAAAGGTTTTCTCGTAAAGCTGAAGAATAATTTTCGAAACACAGAATCAAAGCAACAACTTCGAAATTCGTACATATCTAGAGAATCTTTGGATTTAGGTAACATTTGAAAACACTTTTGAATCACTTAACCCCACTTACGTCCATATGAATTTTTAAATACTTTTTTATTTTTTCTTGAGGAAGAAAACCAATGGAAAGAGAACCGATATAGTAAGGGAATTTTGCAGGAAAATACAAAAGTCGTCTCAAAATCGACGTAAATTGCATTGAATGTGACGTCAATTGACCTCCTGAAATCCATCAGATGCAAAGTAACCTAGAGAACTTCTGGATTTGGAGGATATCCGGCGACACTGTTAAATTTATCAGGACTTCTTATGTCCATGCGAATTTTTTCGGATTTTTTCCCGAGAAAACGTTTTTTTGCGAAAGAAAATTGAAATACTATATAAAGACAGGAAATATTGTCCAAAATATAATAGTCTGAAATTCAAGGAAAATTACATTGAATATGGCATAAATTGACCTACTCAAAACGATAGCGATCTCTGTTCTAATGATAAACTATCAGTTTTCTCGTAAAGCCAAAAAACAATTATTAAAACAGATAATTAAAGCAACTTTTCCGAAATTCATATGTATCCAGAGAACCTCTCGATCTTGATAAAATCTGAAGGCACTGCTGAATTCCTTAGCCTCTCCTAACTCCATACGATTATTTTTCGATTTTTTCTCGAGAAAACATTTTTTTTTATATTGTTATTATTATAATATTATATTGGATATGACATAAATCTATCTCGCACTGAACACGATAGCAATCTCCATTTTAATGATAAACTCTCGGTTTTCTCGCAAAGCCGAAAAATTATTTTCAAAACGCTGTATCAAAGCAATATCTTCCAAATTCGTATGTACCTAGAGAACCTCCAGGTACGGATTTCCTCTAGTTTTAGAGAAAATCCGTTAAATTCGTTAGGGCTTCTTATATCCACGCAAATTTTTTTAGATTGCAGAAGAAAATTGATGGACTATAATAAGGGCCTTTTGTGGAAAGTACACAAGAGTCCAATTCGACGCAGATTGTACTAAATACGACAAAAAATTACCTCCTGAACAAGATAGCGGCCTCCGTTTTAATTATAAACTATCGGTGTTCTCGTAAAGCCAAAAAACAATTTTCGAAGCGCAGGATCAAAGAGACAATTTCGAAATTCGTATATACCTAGAGAATCTTTGGATTTAGGGGAAATCTGGAGGCACCGTTGAATTCTTCAGGCGCATTTTCCGAAAGAAAATCTATGTCCTATAATATAGTACGGGAATTTTGTGGAAAATAGTGCCATTTTTATTTTTCATTATTTCCAGATTCCCTCCGACGATAAGTGGCTAATGCCAGATGATTCTAGTCAATATTTCGACATTCAAAATCAATTCTATGGTTTTGGTTATTGCAAAGACCCTCTGTTATTGCTGATTTAATCATATTCTATTTTCTATATGATCTATATGTATAATGTATATGATCATAAGAGTATTTTAAACCTGCATTGCATTTTTAAGACGGTTTGTCCAATATTGTATTTTCCGCTCATACACTTGTTATAATATATGCATATCGTTGATAATTTCCGGAGAAGTGTTCTTCCATTTTTATGTTGAAGAAAACTCTTTCCTTGCATTTCTAGACTTTTAAAAAGCCTTGTTACCTGTAGCTATTTATGAAATTTATACCTTTCCTACGATATTTCACCTTCCTATGAATTTTTATTGCCAAAAACTATGTATAAAATTAACTTTCAACAGAAGAAATGCCAGTAACAGTAAAATTTAGTTGTGCAGCAAATTCTAATTGCATAATATAATTATATATTAGGCTTATATATAATTATATATAATTATGATATGGAACACAACCAAATAATTAATTTTATGCATATATAATTTTTGTCAAGCTCGTGTGTGACACTAATTAACACCATAAATTAAAAAACACAATCGCATCTTCTGGATATGCATATGTCATTTAAATACAAAACACGTTATTATTGATGTCAAAAAGAGAATGTCATGGCTACATTACTTTTGCTTAAGGACAAAATTTTGTAATAATTGATTGTTAAAAACCCACAGCTTTATGAATAGCGGTACAATGTGTTAGACATTCGTCTCGTCGTCGCTACATAATTATTAGATAAAGATTAATATTTCCTTGAAATGTTATTCTAATTAACGAACAAATGTTATGTGGATAATGTAACAGAGCTAAGGTAAATACCTTTTTCTGTCGAATAATACAGTAGACAGTAGATGTATATTTTCTGTGTTATTTCTTATTTTTTTAAATCTATTTGTGTATACACTCCTGGACAAAATTAACGCATCAGCAAAACTTTTTGATTATTTCTTATAATTTTTCATTTCAAGTTTCAAATCCTTAAATAAATAATCCTTCAAATAATAATTTCTTAATCCTTAAACATTTTATATAGGTGTCCTAAGATGTTTTATGCAGGTGTCCTCTGTGACTACTGATAAACAATTGCAATTGTTTGAGAGATTTAAAGCAACATTTTGCATTTGCTTGTTAATATATTTAACTTTTGATTTAATTGCGTTGGAAATAAATTCAGTTACACTTATGATAAGTGTAATTCTTCATTTAACCAAACATTACCATTCTTATCTTCATCATAAAAATCATCTCGCAGATTCAAACTTACGAATGATGTTCATAATTATTTGAATCGTTGGAATGGGTTTATTTTCAAATGCAAATATAAATTGTGCGACAACATTCAAAGCAGTCTTATTTCTATAGTACCACTTAATAATCTGTTCACTCTTTCCTCGGTTGTATACGAGGCACTATTTATATTTTGAGCCTTGACAACACTAAGTGTTGTGAGACGCCATCTGATGTTTCCAATGGAAAGTTAGACATTTTTGACTATAACCTTCTTCAGAACATTTTATTATTTAAGCGCGATTTGTGTTGTTTACAGTGATTTGAAAATTGTACCTCAGCGAAAAAATGGAATTAACTAGTGAAAATTTTCTTTTGTTGTGGATTATCAAGACAAGAGTGCATTGATCAACTTACTTCCACCTTAGGCGATAAAGCTCCATCCTTTGCCAGTGTGAAACGTTGGTATGACGAGTTTAATCGTGGCCACCATTCGCTCACCGATGAAAGTCGTTGAGGTCGTTCAAAATCAGTTGTGCCAGAAAATGTCGATGCTGTGCAAAAACTGACAATGCAAGATCGTCATATCACATATTGTGAGATTAAGGCAACCTTAGGCATTAGTTCGACTAGCAATGCTAGCATATGTATATGAAATGTTGCATGATCATTTAGCTGCAAAAAAGGTTTGTTCTCGTCAGATCCCACATAATTTGAAAAAATCTCAAAAAGATGCTCGTGACGATTGGTGCAAACAAATGCTCAGGAAATACAATGGCGGTGCTTTAAAAGACGTATATAATATTGTAACAGGTGACGAATCATGGATCTGTGCGTATGAGCCGGAAACAGCAGTCGATTGTATGGGTGTTTAAAGATGAATCAAATCCAGAAGTTGCTCCCGCTCGAAGCACTTCGAAACAAATGATCGCCTGTTTTTTCGGAAAAACTGGTCATGTGGCAACAGTGTCTTTAGAGGAAAGAAGAACCGTGAATTCTGAATGGTATACAACCATTTCTTTGTCGGAAGTTATTGGTGAAATAAGAAAAACAAATAAGCGTCGTCGGATCATCCATCATCGTAACAATGCGAGCTCTCGCACATCTCGTCTAACAACTGAACGTTTGAACACTCAAAAAATCGAATTAATGGGTCATCCACCGTACAGCCCTGATTTTGCACCCAATGACTTTTTTTGTTCCCGAACGTCAAAAATAAATTGAGTGGACAACGATTTTCGTCGGCAGAAGAAGCCGTTGATGCGTTCAAAACCCATATCTTGGAGATATCTCAAGCGGAATGGAAGAAATGCTTTGACAAATAGTTCTACCGCATGCAAAAGTGTATAGATAATGATAGAGACTATTTTGAAAAACAATAAAGTAATTTTCAATGACAAATTAATGTTTCTTTATTATTAGGCTCAAAATATAAATAGTGCACCTCGTACACTATCATTTCAAAATGTTTACTTCGCCAACATAATGATACAAATAATAACGAAAAATAATTTTTAGTGTCATAAAATTACAAATAAAATCTTAAATCGCGGCCACTCCCATAATATGACAGCCTCTCTTTCCGATAGCCAAAAATTAGCATCTGCATAGGTAGCATCTAGGTAACATTTAGATAAAAATCGTTAGTGGTAACAACGTAGATAAAAGCTGTCTCTTTCTAGAATATAAGTTTTTCCATTTCTCTTCCTTTCTACCACACATAAGTAGTACATTCAAGATTTGTAGTTGCTAGCTCTGTATAGGCAGTGTTTCATTTCTTGGAATTACTTTTGCTCTTGATCTTGAAATGATCACATCACCACACATAAGTAGTACATTAAAGATTTGTAGTTGCCATCTCTGTATAAGCAGTGTTTCATTTTCTGGAATTAATTATGATCTTGATGTTGAAATTATCACGTCCTATATTGACCAAAAGTATAACTAATTTAAAAGTTTATTCAGTATTGACCATATTTCAGGAGAATGTATTTAATGTGTCTGATTAGATTTTTTCATGATGGTACTTACACGATTTTACTTCAAGCTTGTAAATTACTCAAGAAATACATTTATTTTCCTTATGGTACATGTATAATGAACGGCATTTACAATTTATTTTCATTTTTTTATTGCATTATCTTTTTATTAAGTATAAGAAAAACTTATTTAGAAAGGTTTTAGTGCACAGAATCACCGCCAGCATCGATAGGTATATATAAATCAACATTTTTATTCTGTTTAATTTCCCCGGATGATGTGTTATTGCAGATCGACCGCGACTATAACTCAATGTCGGATTATCCGGTCCTCGTGGTACGTGGGCGTACAGTAGAGTGTGACTAGGACTAGCCGGAGATTATAGGCTGGACATGGTGCCAGGTGTGTGCCTTGTAGAAGTTGGCGCTTGCAAAGTAGCGTCGGTGGCGACATATCTGCGGCGCCACTAAGAACTTTGCCTTGGCTTGGCTTGGCACCGAACATGTGATTGCTCGTTCCGTGACCCCCCAACATATCCAAGGCAGATCGGTACCAATTGCACGAACGACACGGTTTATAATCTGCAGAAAACTAATTCGCTATATAAAATTCTACCCTATATCATTTTGGACTTGGAATGCTTTCATATTATATAAACTATAATTAATTTGTTCCCATGTAGCAAAATATGTTAAGCGAAGGTCACTTCTTAATTCTCACAGTATATGCCTTTGTGTCTTATGGTTAATTATAACTGTAAAATATATAAATTACGTTTGATTACTTGCTAAAAACTTAAACATAATCTTTTTATCATTACAAGCCAGTCAATATAGCCAACGGTATCACCAATATTATAAAGCCACAACCAGGCACGCTATCATTCAGTATTATAATTATATTTTCACATTTAGAATTAACAGCTCAAAATTGTAAAATTACAATAAAACTTAAAAAATATAAAGGCATAAACAATAGATATAAAATATGTATCTATTTATGTTACTGATTTGTCGAGTAGAATTTGTTTGGGCGACAGGCCAAAATGATTAGCTTCAGGTTCAACATAGGTCCTTCGGATTTCACGTATTTTCAATAAGCAGATTATAACACAACGACTGTAAAAGTGATTTGGATGATAGCCTGTCGTTTGCTATGTGAAACTCGGTTGTTGCTACAAAGATTTGCCATGGGAAAGATGCATCACTTGATTTTAACAAAGATATATGGTTGTAGATTTAGATTATAACTCGAAAAAAATATGCTGTGAAACATATACGAGTTTTAGAAAACTATTCAAGGAATGCGGACTATATTTTCAAGGCACAAATCATTCATGAACTTTTCCAAGATGTGCTGGAATCTTCACAGTAGAATTGTATGCGATCTGACAACTTTTATCTATGGCATATTAACATATCGTAAAGTTACAATGAGTTCAGATACTCTTAGCTTCATCACGTAGCTCACAAGTTCTCATAAAACGCATTAGTAATGAGAATAACTACATTGAGACATCATACTGTCTCTTGAATTGAAAAAAAAACTGATAAAGCTGATCAAATCGCAACTCATGCTATTCATGTTGATTATAAAGGGTGGTCCAACGCACGATGTTAATTGTAAATAAAACAAAAAGTTTTCAGAGAATTATCTTAATATTATTTATTATGATAGAAGGATCTATGACAATTATGTGTGAAACAAAATATCGGCCAAATGCTCGCCACGGCTTCGGTGGCATACCTTTATCCGATGGTCCATATTTTCAATGACTCTGAGACATAATTGAGGTTCAATGTCGTTAATGTGCCGAATTATCTCATCCTTTAGCTCTTGAATTGTTTTTGGCTTATTGACGTACACTTTTTCTTTTAAATATCCCCAAAGAAAGAAGTCCAACGGTGTCAAATCACATGATCGTGGCAGCCAATTAACATCGCCACGACGTGAGATAACACAACCATTGAATTTCTCGCGCAAAAGTGCCATGGTTTCGTTGGCTGTGTGGCAAGTGGCACCATTCTGTTGGAACCACATATCGTCCAGGTCGATATCCTCAATTTCTGGCCACAAGAAGTCTGTTATCATCTCGCGATAGCGAACACCATTCACGGTAACTGCTTGGCCGACCTCATTTTCGAAGAAGTACGGCCCGATGACGCCGCCAGCCCATAAACCGCACCAAACAGTCACTCTTTGTGGATGCATCGGCTTTTCAACAATCACTCGTGAATTCTCATTTGCCAAATGCGGCAATTCTGCTTCTTAACGAATCCACTGAGGTGAAAGTGTGCCTCATCGCTGAAGATGATTTTCTTTGTAAAGTCGCCATTCACTTCTGTCTGTTCAACCAACCATTCGGCGTATTGACGACGCTTGAAATGGTCAGTAGGCTTCAGCTCTTGAGTCAATTGAACCTTGTAAGCGTGTAAATTCAAATCTTTATTCAAAATTCGCATCAGTGATGTTCGTGAGATGTTCAATTGTTGGGCACGACGACGAGTCGAGGTTGACGGCTCTTCTGTTACACTATCGCGAACAACAGTAATGTTTTACGCTGAACGAACTGGGCGAGCATGCACAGGTGTTTTCACATTTTCTACAGACCCAGTTTGCTGAAATTTGCGCAGAATTCTCCCGATTGTGGACATATTTGGTCGATTATGCTGGCCAAGAAAGTCACGAAGTGCACGAAATGCATTTTGATTTGAACGCCCATTTTCGTAAAAGGCTTCAACAATCTTAACGCGCTGCTCAATTGTGTACCTCTCCATGGTTGAATTTGTCAAACACGGAAACAAAGAAATCTCAAATTAAGTTAGGCAAAAAACTTGACGTTAAGGTGTGACTCACAATTAATATCGTGCATTATTGTTGGACCACCTTTTATATTAATTCATCCACAGGACACGATAAATTTGGTGAAAAGAGGATGCAATAAAATGTGACAAAATCAGTAGGATATAACAGCCAACAAACTTAAAACTGTTAAAACAAGTATAGAAAAATGAAAACTGCCTACAAATTTAACTAGTCATTAAATCATTACAATCACTAGCTTACTATACTAGGATTAGGCATACAAAATTGATACACTTTCTTCTTTGGCACTAAAACCCACCTATATGCAACACTTGCAGTTTGAATCTATTGATAAAATAAAGCCGAATAAAACCGATTTTCACATCAACAGCATTGTCTAACAACCTCATTGCAATAATAAAATTTTCCTAGCCAAGTGGCCTCCTCCATCAACTGTAACTAAACCGTAATCATATATAAAATTATTGTTTCATTCCAAATATGTCTAATAACCATATAAGTTGATTCTATAAAAAATATTGTTAAGAGTTGTACCGATATATCTCGTTAATGGAATTAGGAAGACTTTTCACTGATTCTTTAAGAAGGTATTGGTACACCAATCGTTCGTATAGAAGAAGTTGTTAATGACGTTCTATAATGTATGAGACAAGAGCCTCCAAAAGTCATGGAACGTCAGACTCAAGAAAATCGATTTGGCAATTTCTTGTGGAACAGCATCATACAACAAACAATAATATCAAGCTCTTTCGCTGGTAGAAGACTGCAGACTTTTTAAGTGCAGTCAGTGGTTTGTTAATAACTTAATGAATGACGATTTGTTTTTCTGATGAAGAGTGACTTCAGCTTTTGAGTACGAAAATTAATAATATGTGAATTTGGAGCCCTAAAAATCCACCGTTTTTGTTGAATCTCCATTACATACTTATAAAATGGTTGTTTGGATGGCAGTTTCTCGCAGAAGAATATTTGAGCCCCTTTTTTAGTTTTGTCATCAACGCAGAGCGGTACAGAAATTTGTTTTATCTCAATTTGCTCAACAATGTCGGTGTGTCCCCAAATATACCCTTATTTAAATAAATAGCTTTTTAGATGTCCTGAACTTGCAAAACTTTGACCAAAGCATCGTGGAGTAGAATGTGCAACTATATTACTAGACACAGTACGAAATGTTTTTGATAGTATGAGGAGGTGAAAAAACTTCGGGAAATTTCCAGCAATTAACTTAATTTGTTTTTTATTCATAAAGACGTGTCCGTCTGTCGTAATCGTGTGTTTGAGTAATACATAGCTATTTTTGGTCAAGATAATTTTTAATAAAGGGTGGTCCAATCATAAAGCACGATGTTAATTGTGAGTCACGCCTTAACGTCAAGCTTTTTGCCCAACTTAATTTGACGTTTCTTTGTTTCACTGATTGACAAATTCAACCGTGGAGAGGTACACAATTGAGCAGCGCGTTAAGATTGTTGAAGCCTTTTATGAAAATGGGCGTTCAAATCAAAATGCATTTCGTGCACTTCGTGACTTTTTTGGTCAGCATAATCGACCAAATGTATCCACAATCGGGAGAATTGTGCGCAAATTTCAGCAAACCGGGTCTGTAGGAAATGTGAAAACACCTGTGCATGTTCGCCCAGTTCGTTCTGCGGAAAACATTGCAGTTGTTCGCGATAGTGTAGCAGAAGAGCCGTCAACCTCGACTCGTCATCGTGCCCAACAATTGTGGCCAGAAATTGAGGATATGGACCTGGACGATATGTGGTTCCAACAGGATGGTGCCACTTGCCACACAGCCAACGAAACAATGGCACTTTTGCGCGATAAATTCAATGGCCGTGTTATCTCACGTCGTGGCGATGTTAATTGGCTGCCACGATCATGTGATTTGACACCGTTGGACTTCTTTCTTTGGGGATATTTAAAAGAAAAAGTGTACGGCAATAAGCCAAGAACAATTCAAGAGCTAAGGGATGAGATAATTCGGCACATTAACGACATTGAACCTCAATTATGTCTCAGAGTCATTGAAAATATGGACCATCGGATAGAGGTATGCCACCGAAGCCGTGGCGAGCATTTGGCCGATATTTTGTTTCACACATAATTGTCGTAGATCCTTCTATCATAATAAAAAATATTAAGATAATTCTCTGAAAACTTTTTGTTTTATTTACAATTAACATCGTGCGTTTTAGTTGGACCACCCTTTATATATCTTAAACTTTTACTATAATTGTGGAATCAAAAAGTCGGTTAACAGTTTAGTGCAGTTCATACTCGCAGTCGCTATGCACTCCCACTCATATATACAGTACTTGTTTGTTCTCACATAGGCTGGAATGCAGTGTTCGTTATTGTTAATAATATAACACCATGTTTTACTAAATGCATACCTAAAAATATGCCCCAGAGGTATGTCCACTTGCCACACTATTTATTTTACAGCACAACATGTAGACGTTTCTTGTCCGCGTTTTCTTTTTTGTGTTACACTTATGACACATTCAAAACAACTAAAAATACATCAGATGAAATAGATTTTTGGATGTTTCACATTTGCAGGATGTACATTTTTTTTTAAATAAGTGAATGGTGGGGATATATTAAATACATGCCATACTGCCTGATAATACAATTTTATTAAAAGAGGTTCATCCTCGCAAAATTTCTTCCATTTCCTGATTTCTGTTTTTACGATCCTCCAAATATTGGTAGATGACAATATGGAGGCTACACAAGACTTATTTTACTACGAAGAACCAACTCAATATGATATATAATAGAGACTAGAGTATACTGCTGGACGTATTGAACAGTGTATACTAGATGTAATAGTAGTTCAGGATATAAAGAACTGAATTATTAGGTATAGGGGTCTCAGTTGGAACTATAGGGTTTGAATTGCGCGCCATTTGTGTTCTGTCAAATATAGACCGTCAATATTTCACGACTGTCATCTACAAGCTATACGATATCAAGGTCCGTAAACTCTTACATAGGTTGCCTAATAAATTCCCAACCAATCGTAATGCATTTGGTCCGTGACGTATGCCAGTTTCCTAGCCCAGGCGGGAATTTGAAATTATAGTGACATAATACATTAACAAGTAGAAGATAAATTTTAACAGTGATATACAATAACAAAAAAACTAGCAAGAAATTACATTCAATTACTGCTATAATGTATTTCATACATTATGGTAGAAATATTAAATACTCAATGTAGCAACAGAATTATCTTTTATTTATATTACAATACAAGAATTATGACATACAATTTTTATATTGTATACATATTACTTTACATATTATTTTAAAATATACATATTATTTTAAAATTTTCACGTTTTCTATTTAATTTCTTTTTTCTTCCAGTAGCTTCTGCTCTTTTCAAATTTACATATTTTATTCTGAAAAATATTCTTAATTTAGTAAAGGCAGAAACTAAATCTAAGGAAATTTTTTAATAATAAAATTTTTAGTCCTTTTATTAACTTGTTTTCCCTTTTTAATGTCAATTTGACCATGAAACCTTAAAAATCTTCATTTCATTTGTTTTACTTGTTCCAGCCATTCCTCTTCTGGTTCATTTAAACCTCCAAATGACAAATGTTGAAACCAAGATGGTATAGCATAACTATATGTATTTACTAATTTATAAGTATAGTCTCCCAAATTGGGATACTTTTCTTTAAATCTTTTTGCAATATAACCTGCAATAAATCAACCTATCATTCTCAACTATTTGTTGCGGTGTTGGTGCTGTTGATTCCATATCGGAGGATGATGTACTACCACCGTCACTGTCAACATTTGTCTCACTGAGATATTTGTTTCTGGTAACGGTACATTTATTTTAGATATTCCTGCAACTTTAAAAGCTTTTCCAAGAAATTCATCAGCATATCTCTCCATAGTATTTTGACGATTTTGAACGTTACAAGCATTTTTCCTTAAAATGATCATCCTTACTTTATACAGAGCATCAAGAGGTGATGTGTGATCATGAAAACCCCCTCGAGTACGTATCTGAGAAAAGAAATTTTCTAGCGAATCCTGATTTAACAGGTGCATAAGGATGTACGAGCAATTAAATTTTTGTTTAATGTCATCATATAAAAGCATCAGAGATTTACATGAAATAATTACACCTTTCTGTTTACACGAAAAGTTTGCAATGATATTTTTGATATGCAATGCATATTTTGAAAAATGTTTATAACTTCATTTAAAAATTCGTTTTGTTGTTGTAATTTCACTCCATATGGTTGTTTTGAAGGAATATTTTCACTTAAAGTATAACTGTTCATAACATCAAACCACTGATTAATTAACTCAATGAAATCGGAAGTATCTCTTGCTAACTATTTATTTGTGTCTAAGAAATAATGTTCTAAAGCGACTGCAGTTGTATGCGATAGTAACTGTACTGCAAGTGAAACATTTTGTCTTTCAGTTCTTTCACACATTATATGATTTTGTGTCAACTTGTGACAAGAACTAATTTCACTGTTTGTATTTTTTACTAATTCTTCTATAAAATTATTATACGCATGTACCATCTAGCTACCTAGCTTATCTATTAAAATGAAACAAAAAATACTTACTAAGAACTTATATTTCACATTAATTATTCTCGACCTATATTTTGTCCAATTTTTTACATTTATCACTAGAATAATAAATATGTACGACATGCGACACAACGCTTTGAACTTGCGGGAATCTGAACTACGTCACAGAGCATCCCGCTCGTCGCATTCCCCTCGCCTACAAGCTCGCTTATTGGGTAACCTATGTAAGTTGACGAACCTTGACGTACAATTGTTTTATCAAAGTGAGTGAGCATTTATAGGTGCATTAAGAAAAAATTGGAAAAAATTAAGCGCCTTCAGAATTAACAGTTCATAACTTAATCAAGAAAATTGAAGAGGAGGCGGGTTCTATTACTGATCATTTAACAGCAAGATATTGCTGCAGTGAGAGAAAGTGTACGGGAGTATCCAAACACATCAATTCGCATCGGATTTTAAATAATGACCTAAATCTGTCAGCATACATAATTCAGTTGATACAACAATTAAAAGTTACAGACCATCTACAACGTGGTAGGTACAATTGTTAATTGGGTGTTAGAAATGAAACGTGGTGCTGATTTTTGCAACAAAATTTTGTTTAACGATGAAACACATTTTCATCTTGGCGAATACGTCAGCAAACAAAATTGTCGAATTTGAGGTGCTGAAAACCTGCATGTTGTTCACGAAAAAGGAATGCATCCACAGAGATGCACGTTTTGATGTGCATTTTGAAGTGGTGAAGTAATTTAAGGGCTTGGTGCAAAAACCGGTCAGCTCCATTTTTTAAAATTTCATAGTATCAACATTAAACTGTTTTTCAAAATAGAGGAAAATTTGAAAACATTAAAATTTACTTTTCAATAAAGAAAAGTTCACCAGAAAACATTTTTCTTATGAAAATATACATATTTTTTTGTTAAATAACATTTTATCAAAATGGAGCTGTCTGTTTCTTGACACAAAATATAATAACAAGACTCAATGTATGACAAAACACGGATTTATTTCACAAGTAACTCGAAAAAAGTACAAACATAAGTTCAAAACATCTCAACTTCTACATCCTCATCATCGCTATTGGAGTTTTCTTGAGTTATTTCAGGACCAACAGCACTAAAAACAATATCGTAATACCACTCATCATATCTTAGGTACATACTTTTCAGCCAGGGACTTAACATTCTCAAGTTTCTTTTGATTTATAGGTAGAGGATAGTTGTTATAATGTTTTTTTGAAGGCAACGAATATGGTTCAGACAATTTTTTGAAAGCAGATTCAGAAATCAATGTTATTCCTGTTATTATACTGCACTTCACTACATTAGTTTTTTCATACTTGAAAAAACAATATTTCGAAATAGAGAACTTTTCTTTTTCAGCATTTGTAACAGCTTTTTCATATCCTGACGCACTTCTACTACAGTGAATTTACTAGATGTGTTCTTGACCAAATCTCTCCAACCTTTAGGTGTATAAACTACTTCTTTTTTACGTTTTTCTTTTTCGATTAAGCCGAATGATCTATCACAGGGCAGTAATGATTTGCAGTAAGAAACAGACAGCTACGGAGCTGGTCGGTTCTTGACACAAAACGATATTCGTACAACTCCATAAAGTGTTAAATTTTCTATTATAAATCATGGAACTGTCCAATTTTTATTACAAACGATTCAGCGTCCCAAGTATACTTAAATTAATTGAAAAAGTGATTTTCGGAAAAAAATGGAGCTGACCGGTTCTTGCACAAAGCCCTTCAATTGCACTATACTGATTTGAAATTGAAGCTGAATGTACTGTACAAATAATCACTTGGACATATATGTATCATTTATTAAACATTATCTTTAATAACCACATTTGAGTAATTTCAAGTTTTCTTGAATAAAAATTTGTTAAACCTGCAAGCAACGACACTAGAAACATATCAAATAGTACGATACATTACTATTAAATGCTTGGTATCAAAAAATGTATTAAGATATTTAAATTTGGATAAAAGGCATATTTTTTACTCATGAGTTTTGTATGACCATCCCATTTAAAGTAATTATCTGTCACTATTCGGAGGTACTTTATCGATTTTGCGAATTTTATCTACATACTAAGAACATTAAACGTGAAATCAATAAGTGTGAAGTTTAAGAGATTATAAACATAACTAATAAAAGGTAAGTGGTACGTTTTCTGTAGTCAGTTTAGTCCAATCCATATTGCAGTATAATCTGCAAAATAATTTCTCTAGTTACTGGAAGTTTGAAGAAAGCGTTAATGGCAATATTGAATGAAACAAGCTCAAGAACTGTGCCTTACGGTACAGATCTTGGGCTGAAAATAGAACATCTAAAGAATAATTACACAAGAAAAACTACAAAACGAAGTTTTTTGTTAAAAATGGAGAGATTCTCAAAAAAAAATAAATTAGAGACTCGAAACTATTTGTGTTGTTGCTTTTTACTATGTTTTCTAATATTTATTAAATATTACGTTTATTAAAATGTCATTTTTCCTTTAGTTTTTAATTTATTCTGATTATTCAGTTAATTAAAAACCTTACGTGAGGGACAGAAACGAAAGATAGATATGAAATTAGCGTAAATAACTCACTTATAATCACTTATCAAACCTAAATCAACTTTCAAAATGTCAAAATTTGTAGCCCTGTGTTTCTCAATAAATAATATACCAACTAAACCAAACCGAATAGCACTTAACTAACTGCTAACTAAAAAAAAAAACCTATAATTTGGAAACTCACCGGGCCTCTCTGTTTTTAGAAAGGGCATTAAAAAGTTCCGCAATAATTCATATTTCCATTCCGGAACGTAATCACATGGAATGTCTTAAATTGGAAAATAAAAATCGTTATCAATTTATTTATGCCGTAATTGATGCAATTAGCGCAATAAAACTTAAATACGTTTGTTGAATAGCGAACGAGACCAGCTGTTTGGCGAATTAGACCGGATGATGGAAGGGAAAATAAAAGCGGTAAATTTCCACCCCAGCCCAGACGTGGTATTTGTTGTTGGGATTTCTAGATAACGAAGTGCCAAGAACATCATGAAATCCATAAAGTTTACAATATTCTAGACGCCGTTCTATTTAAAATTTACAATGGGACCGTCTGCATTTCGTTTTATAATCCACCTCAGTTTTATGATCGCAGCAAATTATATACAAAGCTAATCCAACAAATTTCGGGCTTATAGCTGTGTAATAACAATTTTATAGGACTGTTATCACCAACAGTCAAACTTCTAATTGAATCGTAGATATACATAATTCATCTGTATGACTTCTCTACATGGTAACATTTTATTATATTTCAGAGGTTATACTATACATAGGAAGTCGTGTTTTAAAATTGTTATGTAAACAGGTATCCTGGAAGGTTTTACTATTTTTCGGTGAATAAAACTAGTGTCGTATTTATGTCATTGCCGGGAAAATCAAGATTGAAGTATGAAAAAGCTTATGAGCGGTTCATTAAATAGTGTAATGGTAAAAAAGTAAAAACACAAACCAACGAGAAAGTTTTGCTAGCATACCTTAATTATCTATCGAAAAACTACAAGGCTTCCAGCCTTTGGGACACACTTTTTGCATTTTCACAGATTTATGCGAGCTGATGTGGTTAGTTGTGCCGTATTGTTATTGCTTATTTCCAACGTTGAATTATTCATGTAATAACTACCTGTCGAGATTTCGTCTTCTCCACGAATTTTCATTCCTACTTTCTTTTTATTTTCCTTCGACGTATCAATGTATTTCTCGGCAACTGTGTTAGATTTCCAACCTCCGTGGCGTTTTACAGTTAAAAGGTCTGCTCCTGAATCTGCAAGCATGGAAGTAAAGGAACGCCTGAAACAGTGACTAGTGTACTCTTCAGGATGTGATAAATTCAAATACATAGCAATGGTTTTTGACGTATTGATATCAACAGGCTGTTTTACATAGGACCCTTAGCTATATCTAACGAAAAATCTTCCATGATCGGTATTCTGAGGACGTAAAGCCAAATATTTTCGAATTAATCCCACCATGTTAACTCGTTGGATGCCACCAGATATCACAAAAAATTCTCGAGAAATTTTCGCTTTGGTGTTTGGGATCTTTATATGAAAACTCAACCCTTCATCCTTAACATTTTCCAAAAGTGATTTAGTGAGCTCTTCTTTTCTGCATGCTCCAGCAATTCCAATTATCAATACAATCTAGAAAGAGTATTACTGTTAAAATTATACGAAGACCCTATAGATCTAATTTTTATAATATGCCATGTCAGATTCATTTAGTTTGTCAGTTTTTTACCAAAAGTAAAAAAAAAAATCAGATTAGACCAAGATTTATAGATCCTTTTCTTTTCAATTAACATAAATTTTTGTTGATTAGATAATAATTAATAACAAATAGTTATTGTATTGTTTCTAGTTTCAATAAATTTTTACTTCTTCGTTTATAATTTTTGAAAATCAAAACGAGTTATGTCATTACATAACAGTGATGTAATGAGTTCATTACATAACGGTGATGAAATATATCTCATTACATAACTCAAAATAGTTCAATGAAACCCATATTACAGCATGGTCGTAGATAAATTATATTTACATTCACTGTTGTTTATTTAAATTTACAATGTAGGGAAAGTTATACATGAAAAATAACATCGTCAAGGTGCCTTCCTTTACGCCGTTATGCCTCTTCAACGCGCGACCTAAAATTTGCTATAACTCACCGATATAATGCTCGTTAAATTCTTTGAAATTCCTCGGATATTCTGGCTTTTAACAGAAGCAAAGTCCTAGATGCATCAGTGTATACTTAAGATTTAAAATAACCCATAAGAAGAATTCCATCGGCGTTAAATAGGGACTTCTGGGCGGCCAATTAATGCCTCCCCGCTTAGAGCTCACTTTGCTTTAACCGCTTCCATTTATAAATTGGAATTTAGTATGGGCTGTAGCTCCATCCAGCTTGTGCTCATTAAATCCAACAAAATATCTAAGTTCTGGTGTTAAAAAATTCCCCAGCAGAGAGCAAGGGCTCTTGCTTTTACTCCGATGCATTCATTACCGCCTATACCGTTAATTTGAGAGAATGTAAGGGATTTTGGTGCTTCTTTTGAGGGTTTTCAATAGATGCTGATCTATTGAAAACCCTCAACAGAACGGCAATTTTGTTTATTTACATATCCATTTAAATGGAAATGTGCCTTGTCGGTGAATAGGATATTATGTGATGCAAATTTCGAATAATTCTTGCCCAAAAGCGGATCGAATTGGATAATCTTCAACCTTCAGAGCTTGTACCAGTTGAATTTTGTAAGGATGAAAGTCCAAATCCTTTGCAAAAATGCAAACAAAACAAAAACACACGTTGTAATGTGACGAGTAAACGTACATACATTAAAAACGTACTACAGCGACTACAGATGTAAATACTCGAATAGTATCCCCATCTAAGTATCTCCACCGCCCAACTCGGGGTTTCGGCAAATCCCCCATCCTTGTGTGTACGTTTCAAACTGATTAAATGCAGGGGCGCCGCAAATACTGAGGCAATATTTAATTTTATAGAACCTCGGTCTTAAAAAACTACAAATTATTGTACAATGTACATTTACAATTATTGGTGCGTGATGGAAACAAAAAAACAGTGTTTCTGTAGTTCGTGGTATGTAACTAAGCTAAAAAGTCAAAAAAGTCCGATCACAAAATCTTTGTTGGCCTGTGTTTTTTTGGTAATGATAAAGCTCGTTCCTTTCAGATTTGGTGACCCACGCTTTGATTAATTTTGGTAAAGGAGCTTAATTAATCTCGTGAAGGAGCTAATGTGCTCGATACATGCGATGAACTATTATGAGAGAACGATAGTTCTCGTAAAAGCTTTTGACACACATGGCACATTGCTGACCGATAAAACGGTTCATTGCAACTGACTTTGCAAGACGTGGTGTCTAATATACACATTTACCACTACCACTTTCCGAGATGTTCAACAAACAAATGAGGAAACATTTCTGGACACCTTGTAGATTTGACTGCAAGGTGTTTGGCTATCTGGTAGGAAACCAAGGAATACCTACACCAGCTCAATAAATCAGCTGGATGATAAAAGTAAATAAAATGTTGTCCAACAGGGATCAGAATTGGAGCTCATAGATTTACGTTTATATTTATTTAAATGTATGTATCTCAATAGGAAAATTTGTAGGAACTTGAAATAATAACAATAAAATTCGTCAAATATCATTCTCTTTCATGGCAATTTATCGTGTCAATTTATTTTCGGTTTAGAATTCTAATGACATACTTTTCTCACTATTCATATAGTGTTAAAATTCACAGACGTATATAATGGTAATGAATTCATAACGTGCACAGTATAAATAATAAATAGAGTACCTACATCAAATTGATTCTAATTGAAGCTTACAGGTCTTGAATTATAAGTCTTAGAGTATAGATATCTTACACATTTAGTTTAATTATATTATTTGAAGTAGAACATTTTCGTATGTAATTCTTAAATTTTTTTTTCATTATATGATAAACAATAATAATTAGATAAATGATAGTTGTCAAGAATATGCACTCGTATATTTAAACCTGATTTAATTATGGGAATATAGTATAGATGTCTTTATTATATAAACTAATCGTTGTATCGGAATATCCTGATGAAACCATTCACCTTGTTCCTCGCTATATTGTTCTCCTTCCTTACTATAATATAAGTTAGGAAGAAATTTATCAAAGTAAAATGCTATGTAAAAAACGTAATTTAATGCTCATATTGGCTCCCAATTTTTCAAAATATTTTAGCATCTTATATACTAGTTTTTGGTAGTTATTTGCCTTGTGACTGATCAAAAAATGTTGGATTACATAGATGCATAACTAAACCATGCATCAGATTCTACAATGGTCACAGATTTGTTAAAATTTGGATCTTTTACCAGTTTTCAAATTTATGGAGCGTCAAAAATCTCTTCTTTTAATTTTTCAATATTCAGTGCTGGAAATGCTTGGCAAATACATTTAAAACAATTACCTGACTTGTCCAATGCTTTTAAAAACTATTTCATTAATACTGGTTTGATGTAAGCAGGCGGCAGTATTATTTTTTCTCTCTTTATTAATGGCTCGTGAACAATATTGGCTTTTGGTAACGGTCATATCGTCTCTCAAAGGCCAAACAGTTTGCTGTTAATGGTTTTCTTTTGAACGACTATCCCATTAATGGAGGTGACAAGGACATTTGGTATATCTCTTTTGCTATCCAAGAAGTATGGCGGCCGTATTTAAATCGACACAAACAAACCACTGATGCTGAGAGTAAGCAATTTTTTCTAATATTAACTCATTATCTTCACATTATTCTGTATTTTTGTAGTTGTTTTGTTGAATGACTAATTAGAATCGATGCAAACTTATTTCCATGGAGCAGTAATACACATTTCAAGCTCTATTTAGAATTATCCACGAAAAGCCACCAATCATCTGGTCTATATTCTGGTAAGTCCATTATTTTAACAAACGTAGTGAATTTAGCTGAAAAAATAAACAGTTTTAAAACCTTAAAAACGGACTTTTACGCACGTAGAACATCTCTATTTCAAAATTGAATGGCCGAGAAAAAATAAACCAACACATAAATGTTGTATTATGCGACATATGTGTATTATGCGACAATTTTATTTTTTTCAAATAGTCCACCATCGTGCTTTCTCATGACCCATGGACAGGGTGAAGTGTGTCCTATCCACCTCAAAATCAATAGATGTCTTCCGGTAGACGTCCCTAATCAGAATCAGTCAAAACCCGATCGATCCGACACGATTTAATTGAGTGATCGTGCTAACAAAAACAATTTCTCAAATAGTCCACCATTGTGCTTCTCATGGCCAATGAACATGGTGGAGTGTGTTCTATCCACCTCAAAATCAATAGGTGTCGTTTGGGAGACATCCTCGATCAAAATCAGTTAAAGCCTGATCGATTCGACACGATTTAGTTGAGTTATCGTGTCCAAAAAAAATTCTCAAATAGTCCACTATCATGCTTTCTCATGACCCATGGACAGGGTGGGGTGTATCCTATCCACCTCAAAATCAGTAGGTGTCGTCTGAGAGACTTCCCCGATCAGAATAAGTCAATACCCGATCGATTCGACACGATTTAATTGAGTGATCGTGCTAACAAAAACAATTTCTCAAATAGTCCACCATTGTGCTTTCTCATGACCCATGAACATGGTAGAGTGTGTTCTATCCACCTCAAAATCTATAGGTGTCGTCTGGGAGACGTCCTCGATCAGAATCAGTCAAAATCCGATCGATCTGACACGATTTAGTTGAATTATCGTGTTAACAGAAAAAAGTTTCTCAAATAATCCACCATCGTGCTTTCTCATGACCCATGGACAGGGTGGGGTGTGTCCTTGGACACAGACACAGACACAGACACAGACACAGACACAGACACAGACACAGACACAGACACAGACACAGACACAGACACAGACACAGACACAGACACAGACACAGACACAGACACAGACACAGACACAGACACAGACACAGACACAGACACAGACACAGACACAGACACAGACACAGACACAGACACAGACACAGACACAGACACAGACACAGACACAGACACAGACACAGACACAGACACAGACACAGACACAGACACAGACACAGACACAGACACAGACACAGACACAGACACAGACACAGACACAGACACAGATACACACACACACACACACACACACACACACTACTTTTCCGCGTATAGCGGAGGGCGGAAAAGTAAAAAGAGCCTCCTCGAGTGTTCAGAAACTGATCTTAAATTTGTGACAATATATTTTTTTGTTGTTGCCCAGTGTTATATACCAGTGTTCTACAGTGTTCATTATTTTCTCCAGTGTTATAAATGTGTCGTTAGAACATGTACATTTTAGATAATTATCAATACTCCTTAGAATTCCCATACTATACTGAACGTGCATATGGCATAATTCGATGTAAATTCAAACATAGTCTTTCATTATTGGATACGAAAGTATCTTTTTAAGGTACTTTCGTATCGATGTTAGTAGTTATTCCATAACACATGTATCATTTTAATTTATCAATTACAAGGCACATTCGTTCTCACCATTCCATCTTCTTCGACTAGTTTTGAATATAATTAACGGCAAGTTTCTGATAATATCTCGATGACCATTAATCAAAGACCGATCTGAAAATAACGAATGCCAGAAGCAGGCAGGACCATACGGACCTAACGGAAAATATGCAAAGAACAGTAAGCACCAGACGGTTATAAATTACCGAATTTAACACACCAGCCGGAATGGTGAGTGTGTCATAGGGCATCCAACAAAGGCGGGAGGCATCAAGTGGATGGTACCTGTAAGGTACCATGCGGCGAGTACAAATTCTAAAATAGATAAGGTGTCTGCCTGGCGCCAGCATAATAATGGCCGTAGGATTAACTCCACTTTCTTCGGCATCGGCATCTTAACCAGGTCTGGGCCTTTTATACGACTTAAGCTAGCCGCACACTGGCAACTTTTTAGTCTCGGTGATTAAAATATCTAGTCGGTTGAAAGTTTCCCGCTGTTGTTCCAAGCGCCCACTGGCAATTGAATAGTTGCTTAACATCAATTTCCAAATGGATCTCGTCGAGACTTGCGTTTGTGCTCTTGTTTTAAGGAAGAGAAAAAGATACAGAAAATTTTGGGTCCATCCATTGATTAGCACAAGGCTTATAGATGGACAATTTTCCATCCACAACTTTTTTTTAACATTTTTATCTGCATATTATTTTATTTTTGTGTCATACAACGCGGGGCGTAATGTAACAACTTCAATAAATAATTCGGTGTCTAGCGGCATGTTGATTCGGGCATGACGAAATTGCAACTGGAAAATCAAGAGCAACTTTTTAATCGCCTGTGTGCGGAGACAGTATGAACATGTACGTTCTATTTTGCCGGCAACAATTGAGTCGCCAGGAAAATAGAACGTGTTGGAATTTTTTAGTTGCCGCAACTAAATAATCGCCTGCGTGCGGGTTTTCACAAGAAATAATGTGTTCTATTTTTGTGATTAAAAAGTTGCTTGACTAAAATTGCCAGTGTGCGGCTAGCCTTATCTTCATCGGGCCATGTTAACGTCGGACCGTTTAACTTTACCCTTCGAGCAGTGGCGTACGTCCGCCGGAGGTATGTCAATTTTTATTCATTCTTGAGAACAGGTGTACATGAATGAAGGTATTATATTATTTTCTCTGAATCAATATGGGTTCTTAGCAGAATGCTCCACAGTTACAAATTTATCAGATAATCGCAAATTACATAGATAACAAAGGTCAAGTAGATACGGTGTATACTGATTTTTCGAAGGCTTTTGACAAGGTACTTGAATCATAATCATAATATACTAATTTCAAAATTAGTATTATATGGATGCAGTAGTAATCGTCTTCACTTAAGCAAATCTCTATTTACTAAACGGCTGTTTTCGTGTGTGTGTCACGAAATTCTTAGGTCGATGTACGAAATGCTTTTCGTTAGAATTTCGGCATTTTGACAAAATCAACCCTTGCGAGCAATGTGGTAACTTTTGTTATTTAATCTGAAGCCTCTAGAGGCATGCTCCGGAGATACCTTCGAAATGAGCGAGGCGAGAGAGGGGGCGGCGCAATATTATTGCGATATGCTTACTCGTCGTATTTATTAAGACGTACATTATTTGATTTATGTAGTGGCTTTAAATTCGAGACCTTCTTAACGTCCTCTGGAGTACCCCAAGGTTCAAATTAGAAACCATTATTCTCAATCTTATTTATTAATGATTAATATGAAAATTTTAAGCATCTTGGTGTGTTGATGATAAACAATCGTTCTTTGAATATATAAACCATGTGGCTCTTAATTCACAAAAACCTTTTGATGATGAAGAAACACTATATCATTAATAACAAACAGAAGCAGTGTTTGCACAACGTATATTGGCGGATACTTGTTGTACATTCCATTACAACGATGACCTAACCTAACCTTAAAATGTTTATATTTTGCATTATTTCGTTCGATATTAAACTACTCCAGTCTTATTTGGTGTCCCCAGTATTTAAGTCTTATGAATCAACTTGAAAATATTTAATGGCGCTTCATAGTATTTGTCATTTCTTATAAACAATAATTACCCAGTAAGGGGTTACAACCCTACTCTGAATCTGTAAAGATTTGACATCCAGTCGTTGAACTCTAGAAGGGTTACTAGCCTCTCTGAATAGCTATTTTATGTCGGACAATAAAGGCATTATTATTCTAATAATAATATGCTTTTATTTTTCAAGGAACATTTTGTTAAGAAAAACGTTTGAATAGGTGGATTTTTTATTTGATAAGAATGTTTTTGTGCACAAATTTCATTCTCATAACCAACCTTTGTCTTCAAGTGACAGCTACTACTTCTGTTTTTTATACACCAAAAGGTATAAAGTTGTACCCCTATAAAAAAGATATGAAATTATCTATTCATCGGTGTGAATATATCGAATTTTGGCCAAATAGTCAGTGAGATATTTCAAAAGAGTGTTTAAAAATATACAGCAATAATTGAAGAAAAATTAGCATATTTCAGTTAATTTTGTCGTTTAAATAAAAACGTCAGGAACCAAAAACATGGTATCAAAAAAGAGAGGAAAACACATATTACACTGCGAAACAGTCAATTTGTTGGCAGTCGATTTTGAGTACATTACTGTCTCTGATGCTGAAAATGGCATTAATTTTTTCTTGATTGGCTCTAGTTTCTGAAATAAACATACATGATAAATAGTAATGTAAAGTGAGAGAAACAATAAAATAAACAATATCTCTTATTTTGAATTCTTTTTATATGAAATCTAACAAGAAAATTTTTATTGTGAACAGTCCCTTTGCAGACTCCAATAGTAGGTAATCGGCCATCATGTGACAATTCCACCTTTTTTAATATCTTTCTTCCATTATTAAACCTTGTCTTCATTATAATGTCCTAAATTAGAAGGAAATTTGTCTAATTGTAAGTGGCTATGCAAACAATGTAATTTAATGGTCCTGTTGGCTACCAATTTTTTAAAACATTTTACCATCTTATGTACTAGTTCTTGGTAGTCATTTGCCTAGTAATTGCCCAAGCAATTTTGAATTACAGATACATAACTAAACTATGCATCAGATTCTGGCAAATGAAAATGCTTGGCAAATGTATTTAAAACAATCACCTGACTTGTACGATGATACAAACTGTTTAATTAAACCCAGTTTGACGTGAAGAGGTAGAAGTATTATTTTTTCTCTCTTTATTAATGGTTTGTGAGCAATATTGGTTTTTCCAACGGTCGGTCATAGAGTCTCTTAAAGGTCAAGCAGTTTGCTGCCAATGCTTTTTCTTTGCAGGACTATCCCATAGATAGAGGTGACAAGGATATTTGGTATATCTACTTTGCTGTCCAAGAAATATGGTGACCATTTTTGAAATCGACACAAACAAACCACTGATGCTGAGGATAAGGAGTCTGCATTAATCAGGAGTCAATTTCAGGAATTTCAATTATGTTAACAAACGTAGTCAATTTAACTAAAATGAAGATATAATGTGAAATTCGACTACTCAGAAAACGATCTTAAATTTGTAGCAACATATTTTTTTTTGTTCCCCAGTATTATCTACCAGTGAAAATAAAGTCGTACTTTAAAGATAGTACAGTCGCCTGATATGGTAGAAATGTATGAAAAGATACAAGATTTTGCTGGTAATTATCATAAAATTTGTATTGATATTTTTTAAAATTAAATGTTCTTTTTTTAGAAAATAATAAATTTTTATTTTTACTCTTAAATAGTGGCCAGGGAGATAAGAACGGTTGGAAATGCTTTATACATTCACGCTTATTACTATTCCGAGAAAAGTTTACAAACCACGAAGAAATTTATTATGAAAATTTGCACGCTTACGATGTTTGGTGAAAATGCTTTCGAATAGGAATGTTTTCAAGGGTAAATAACGTGTCAGAGAGACAGTTCTGTCAGAAAACACTCTGATGGATGTTTGTGGAGATTTAACTAAAAGTCCAACTGAACATTTATGTAAAATTTTTGATGAAGTAGATCAATATAATCTGATTTATCATTAAAACTAAAGAAAAATTTATATTTTTTGCAATGGAATATGGTTCGGTATACAAATCGTTAACAATCATTACATTTGCATCCGTATAAAGCCACTCTAGTTTAAAAATTCTTATTCCTTATCTTTAAAAAACGACAAAACTACCATCACTGGTTTAATAATAATGTATAAATAATGGTGAAATATTGGACATAACGGTTCTCACTGATGAAGCATGATTTTATTTTAATGGTTTTACAATACATGGATCAATTTTTTTACAATACATGGATGCTGAATGGTGTCGAATGAATATTTTTGAACCATTTGTAGAATAACTGCATGACGATGAACTACTACTACTTTCTATATTGTACATATCGTGATAATATCCTAAACAATTAGGCAGAAAATTACTTTCGCAAAAACGGTATTCTAACATTATGTTCTCGAATTTTAGGGGATGTGCTAGTTAAAGTGTTGCCAAATCTACAATTTGCAAAAGCAATTTTGCGAAACTTAACTCATATTCTTATTTATAAATGTGTTAGTCAATGTGAATAATTTCATAAAAAACCTGTTGACTTTTTAAATTTGAAAGGGTCCTTTCACCTAACAAAAAATTCGCTCGTATTTTTAATCCATAATTCTCTTTAATACACATATCCATCGAATACTTGTTTCGAATTTCTAAACTTTTAGTGGCATTATTAAAATTCTAATAAAATGATAATATGCAATTATTTCGGTGAATATTTCAATGAAAAAAATTATACTACACATAAAATGTTACATCAAAAATATACAAATTTATTACGATAACATCGTAGGAAAGATAATAGATTTGTGTCCTCATGCCAGGGATTTGTGGAACATCTGAGGTTTTCTATGAATAACCGGCTTGAATTGCTTATATTTGCCAATATATTATTTTTATTCCGCTATAATTAATGTTATGGTTTATCGAAAATGAATTATTTATAGCAACTCACGGTTGAGATAACTTCTGTTTCCATTCCATTAAAAAATTATATGTCTCGTCTCATTAAAACATGCATTTTTACTAGAATAGATAGGCATCTGCAACTGAGATGATAAATGTATCAGCAATTTCATCAACGATAAGTTTAGATTATGCTATAACAGTTATTAGAGATAATGTTTAATTGAAAATAACATTTATTTGATAGAATTCATTCCTTTACATCCATGCTCTGTTTAAACAAGCATTATACTTGCGTCACTTATTTTGTCTAAACTTTTAACTAATTAAATAGTTATCATAAGTTTTGAAAAATAGATGAATATCCACAACCACAAAATTAGATCATGTACGAAAATTACCTTCTACAGTTTGAAAATAATCGGAGAAAATTATAGTTTAATTGATAATATATTATATACAAAAACTAAAAATATCTAAGCTGATTTCATTAATAAAATTGTACACACGATATTCAACAGGATAGTGTGGGTTTCCTATGTAAACTAAAAGCGGAATCGAACTGATTAGTCCAGATACAACGAGAAATGAATAAAATCAATATATTAAACGTAAAGTTGAGCAAAGCGTTAATAAACTACTAATGATAACGAAAAGTAAAATAAAGATAACGAAACAATAATGTCATTTAACTAGTTAGTTATTTCATTAAAGTATAAGGCTATTTATTTTTATTATGAAATTTTAAATTTGCAATACTCGTATGTACTAGTATTTTGCTAAAGGCATACATACTACTTATCTTTTTATTTCTACATGGTATGATGCTATATTCAATTATTGGGAAGAATTCTAGCAATTAATATATTTAAACAACAAAAGTAAGTTGTGTTAGAAGGTGCCAATTTTCATGAACATTGTCAATCACTATTTGTAAAATACAGTGTAATTCCTAATCTTTCTTGTTTGCATATTTATTTGTCTCTCTAGATATTTATAAAAGAAAAACATTCTCTAGAAAAGAATTCCGATTACCACCATCTACAACTTTGTCTGTAAATATGTTGACTTAGCTCCAAATGTTTGTGGACAAACATTTGTTGTATTTGAAAAATATTTTTATTGCACTATTTGAAAAATATGTTTCTATTCCGAATAACACTAACTTAGTTTTCCACAAATCACCAAAACACTATACGCTACACCCGATACGCGTTTCGCCAACGAAGTTGGCACCATCTAGAGATGATTAAAACTGTTTAGAACTGTTTAAAACGTCATCTGGAGTTGATTAAAACTGAAAACTTTAATAATATCCAGATGATGCCAACGTTGTTGGCGAAACGCGCGTCGAGTGTAGTGTATAGTGTTTTGTGGAAAACTAAGTTAGTGTTATCTTCACACCAAAGATTCCAACCTACTCCAGTCGATTCCGAGTGATATTAAAAAAATGCATTAAACATTGCACTTAATTAGTCCTATTAGTCTCCAGATGATTCTTTATTTGAATGCTACCAAGTAATAAAAAAGGTAAAGCTTTTTACTAAGCTGGTTTAAGTATACGTGTAGAATGGGCAAAACGCCATCTACCTACTAAAAGCGTCAACCTACGGGAAGCTACACTGCTTCTCATTTCTGAAGTAGATTTTCTTCGTCTAAACAAGGCTTTCATGTACACCTCATGAGGGTGAATAATTTGAAAGAAATTATGGCCATTTAGTTGATTCTCAGATGAGAATATCAGGCCGTCCCTGAACTGCATATAGCAATTTAATCCTTATTAGGAATTATCAGTGCAAGTATACTGGAATATACCAAAGCGTGTTTTGTTGGTTTTTGTAAAAAAGCCCTGCATAGGTCATTTTTATTATAAAGATCATCTACTGACATTTATTGTATTCTTTCTTACTCACTGGTGAAGTAGAGGAAGGAGATTAAAAATTTTGAAATAGCAACAGGAGTTAATTGTTACATATTTTCTTTTGTTCTTTATCGAAGACCCAAAAAATTTCCTTAAATTTCCGATTATAAAAAAATCAATAATGGGACCGTCGCATGAAATAACAAATAATATTCGTAAAAAATATGCCTCTATTTGTAATAAAAACCCTGGAATAAAGTATTAGCTTTGAAGCAATCCTAAAGAAAGTGTTGCTCATCTTAATAAAGAATTTTATTTTTGAAAACAAGATTTTCAAAATGAACTCTGTTAACATTCTAGAAGATTGTTAAGTGATATTCTACTGGAACGTTTTATCACCAGTTAAGTGATCGATATTATTGATCTGTAGACCATAATATTCATATACCCCCACAAATAAAAATAATTTAAATTTAAAAGTCGCCTTCTTCCACAGATTGGTTGGATTGTTATTTGTTTTTCTCGGTGGAAATTGTTACTAATAGCTTCATCAGCAGTTATAGGTGACATCCTCAGGGATTTTCTTTGACAGTTGGACAAGGCTGATACCACTCGTAATAAAAATTTTGTTGAGGCATACTGAAAAAGGATTTTAATACTACTTATACAACAACATATTTCGTAATGTGAAATTATCATGAAATAATTTTTATTTGATGAACTCGAATCTACCAGATTTGCAATATTACGTTTTTCTAAAACATGTGATATACAAGCACTTGAAACGTGATATTGGTATTTAGAATATTATTTTATTGTTATCAGATATTGCACATTTTGTTAGTATCTTGCCCTTGGAAATGTTAGATAGCCGAATGTTTAATCTTGCGGCCTGTTAAAATAATATAAGTGTGGAAGTTGATTTCCCTGTCATACTCGTTAGAATTCGTAACAGTTCGTTTCATAGCATTGATGTTAAAGATACTAGAAAAACATTTAGCCAGAAGAGAGGTTTAGAAAAGTAGATGAAAGTACCTTTCATCCTTATATTTGTACTACATTATATCATTTGTTATTACGTTAATAAAATATTAATATTTTAAAAAATGGTGACAGTTATAGAAGATATGTAATTATTATTATATAAAATCCTGACTATTATTATTATTATATTATGTGGAATATAAGTAAATAAAATTAAATATTAAAACAATAAACCAAGTAGTTACTTACTTTTTCTGTTTTTTTGTTAGTGAAATAATGCATGCTGACATGCTTACTTTGACAAGATGCTACTGGTCTTGTTCCTAGATTTTAAAAAGCAGATTAAAGTACCTTTCATCCTTATCGTTGTACTACATTATATCATTTGCTATTACAATAATAAAATATTAATATTTTAAATAGTGATGGTAATTATAGAATATATGTAATTATTATTATAGAATTGTGACTATTATTATTATTACGAGTATATTATGTGAAATATAAGTAAATAAAATTAAATATTAAAACAATGAACCAAATAGTTCTTATTTTCTCAGTTCTCTTTAGTGAGATTTAATGCATGCTCACATGCTTACTTTGACAATCCGCTACTGGTCTGCACCCTCAATTTTCCAGAGGAAATAACGTGCATGGATTATATCCTTTTAGAAATTAATCGTTTTTTATATAAATCGTTTGGTTCGTTGGAAAATATATTGTAAAAAATTATTTCTCCAATCGCAGGTATGACGTGAAATAAAAAAAACACATATTTTTATGTAAAAAGAAGAAGAGGAAGACACAGAAGAAGATGCAAAAGCAGGGCGCATAAGGATGACTGACCTATTTTAGAAATTGTTTTTATCAGAATTATAAAATATAGTTTTTACCAATATTATTCACCCCACAACTTTGCATTCCCACAATTTTTTTGTTACAATCATTAAATCTTAGAAATTCTCACTTTTGGCAATATTTAAATATTACCCACCCCTTGCCATAATGCCAAAAAATTTTCTTTTAGAAATATAAATTGACCTGATTTTTGACTTGTTTTTATAACTGATTTGAGAAGTTGATTCTTGTTAATCAAAGACAAAAAATCAAAGACAAAAATTGCATTTCAATATAAATAATTTTGAAAACAGTTTTCACTTTTCATTTAAGATAAACTGTTAATATTTTAGGACCACCACTGCTATCTGGCCCAAGCATTCGAATCGTTCAGAGACCCTTCACAATTTCCATATTTTTATTCTACTCGCCGCGTACACTCTTAAAATGAGCTACAGTTCCGTCATTCTGATAAGTCCTGAGGCTGGAATAAAGAATGGCTCCTCGTAGAGACCGCGTTAGTGCAGTCCCACACTAGGTTACGGTCTAACAACAGATACATTTAATCAAGTAAACGATTGTTCTCATGTTTTTCTTGATTGCCTTTCGAAAAAAGTTAACAAAAGGCCCGATAGTCTAACGTAAGCTAGTCGCAAGTCATTCGTTTCAGTAAAATCGAGTTTGTCCCAGAAAGTATCTGCTTTCCGATTGAAATGGGTAAAACGTTAGGTTTCTTTGTCGAATGGTAAAACCCAGTGTCAGATGTTATTAATGAAATGCGTTTCACAAAGTTAAATATGATATTTAAGGTTTCGTTTAACGCAAAAACGAAATAATATACAGTGTTAGAACGCAGATAATAAGTAATGACTTTAATAAATGTAATTTGTGAAAAATGAATATTAACATAAATATTTCGGCTTAATTTTTTTGAGACGTTTGTAATGTTCATTGGTGTTGAAAATACCCAAATATGTATTAGATTGCATAAGAGGTGAATACACTTATAGTTGTTATATTTTTAAATATAACAGGTTCTAACTTATATTCGCCGATTTTAATGATATTCTAAGATTTAATCCATATTAGGAATTACCGTAATATGACTATTTTAAAGTTCAAAGGTATATGTGTATAAATATAAAAAGCAGACAGAGGAAATTAAGAAGACCTAAGTTCAGTTAAGAAAATTGGTAGCTTGTGAAACTGATATAGAGATAATGCCAAAAATGTAGAAAAATATTGTTTATGTGTTTGAAATGGGATGATAAATTTTTCAAATTTTGATTGTTACCAAATTAACCTTTACTTTTCTTAAGGATAAATCTACGCTTATGATTTTTAAAACCCTTAAAATATTATGATCCTTATAACCTATCTGATCTTTGTAATCTTACTAACAGTTGTTTAACGATTTTTTATTTATCTTTATAATATTTTGCTGCAGAATCCTCAAAATATTTCGATCCCGATAATTCTCAAGATCCTTCTCAAGTTCTTAAAATCATTGAAACTCCTAAATTCCTTAACACCTCTTAGCCTCTGTAACGTTCTTAAAATTCCTAAGATTTCTGCTTTCCTTCTGATGCTTATGATTCGTACCACATTTGCTTTTTCATTATCCTTACAATCCTGGTGATCCTTATTTAATGATCTTTATACTTCCTATGAGTCTTCTTATTATTATGATCTTGCTACTATTTAGATTGGCAAAAAGATGTATAAAATTCTTAAAATTTAGGCCCTTAATATCTCTAAAACCCTGGAAATCATAAACATTCATTTTCTTTTAAATGATAACGCACCTAATCTTAAGATTACTAAACACTTTGAATTTGACTTAAATTACTAAGTTACTTGGTTCATTCTAGTTTCTAACATGTCTTGCTCATTGTATAATGACCAAATGTAACGTGAATCACTACAAAACAAAGTACAGTGTAGTGTGTGCTCTGTTTTGCAAAGTGTCAATAGTCAATTACAGTATCATAATAGATCAAAATGTTTGGTCTTCTTGAAGCTGAAGTGCCTCAACATTGGAATGCTTATTGAGTCTTCCTTCATGACTCCTGGCAACTTTCTTAATTTTTTCTTTGACTTACCTTTAAGTTCCCGATGAAGATCTTCGGGATCGTTTCGTATCTTCGTTCCGAACACCCCATGGAACATTGATGAAGATCCTTAGCACTCAGTTTTGAAATACCTGAAGGTAATTATAGTTACTTTCTTTGGTACAGCCCCATAGCTGAAGGCAGTAGTACTGAAACCATACTGGTCTACCAGCAAGTCCTAAAACCATACTGGTTTCAGGACTTGCAGGTAGATCAATAATTTGTTCTTTATGAAGCGCTTTTAAAGTAGTTTTGATATCATAGATAGCAGTGGAATTGATCTATATAATTTTACTTCATTTACAGGCTTGCCTAGTTTTGATATCATAATTACTTCCTCCGTGTTAATTTTAGAATACCTTTTTCTTGCGGGGTTTCTTTAATATTTACTCAGTAATTAGGTAAAATCCTGGAAGCCTTTTGGGTTTGACATTTTCTTTGATTTCTTAGCTACTTCCTTGAGCGTAACAAATTCTATTTCTGCATTTTCTCGTATTATATCTAGTTGATACATTATTTCTAGTTCTTTGTTGGGATGAAATATATTTTCAAGATCTATGGCAAACAGATGGGTTTTTTGCTTAATGTCTCTAGCCTATAGCTGCAATTTTCCTCTTATATGGGTGGGATTTATTTAATTGCTCTATCGAATTTCTTTTTAACTTCCCAAAATGAGTAATCTTTGCTTTGAGCATCAGTTAGTTCCAGAGGCGTAGCGTACACGGATGCGAGTGATGCAAAAAAATTGGAAAATTAGTGTTATTTAAAAGTTCAATTGATTTATCCAATTATTACAATTTTTTAATTACTTTAAACCGACCGCAAACATACATTATTTACTTTAAACGCTACCATGAACTATGTTATTACAAATCGGCCGTGAAGGTGCCCGAAGTTATTGGTCTCCCACGTTACTTGCTGCAGTGCTGAAATGCGATGGTCCACGTTACATCCAAGCTACGCGTTAGATGGGGGAAAAAGGTCAGTGATCTTACGCAGTCAATAGTGGAACCTCAAGTGGGTGTTGTCATTATTTCCGGACTCAGTTTTGCGATTATGTAAACGCATCTTGGCGACTGTCGTCATAACATGAGAAAGATTTGGAAGCCCTGTTTCAGATAATTGTGGAAAATGAAAATGAGGAATGTGATCGAGAAACCGTTATTTGTGTTAGAGGCACTTTAACTTCATTGCGCGACTTTGATTTTAATTTTTTCTTAGCAGTTTTCTTAGCAGTTTTCTGCAATATTCCCACATTCCTAGAGTCTGTTTAAATTTCTACAGACAAAAATATCACATATTAGTTACTGCAATAAAAATATCGCCGATTTCAAATCACATATTCAAAAAATGAGAAACGAGTTTAGTGACATTTGGGACCGTATAGACAGATTTGTATTAGAAAATCAACCACCAAGTAAAAGAATGCGTTTGGATTTAATTCATGCAGAAGATAAGAAAAGCACCTACGCACGATTATTTTCTGAAATTTTGGACGTTATTACTTTGAACATTAGTGAACGCTTTAGTGAAATTTCTAAACTGAAATTCTTAAATCTCGATTCCACACAATTTACTTCATTCGTGCAACGTTTTCCTGACGAACTTATTTCTTCTTTAGTAGATACATATGGAACATTCTTTGACGCAAATCGTTTAAAATGTGAACTTTCAGTGATTTATAGTGATCCCGATATGAAAGAGAGCACTGTGTTTGAGCTTCACCAATATATTATGTCCCTTCAATTATCTTCTGTTTTCCCGGAGTCATCAAAATTGTGTCGTTTAATTTTGACTATTCCTGATCATTTTCATGTTTAAAGAGAATAAAGACTTATCTGCGAAATTCTCAAAAGCAAGAAAGACTGTCAGATTTAGCATTAATAAATATTGAAAGTGTCTTATTAGAAGATATGAAATCGTCTCCAACATTTGAAGAAACAGTGATAGACGTTTTCGCTGGACAAACAAAAACCGAAGAATAGATCTGCATTTTAAAAATTAGGATATATACCTCAGCATAATCAATTTAGGTTAGTGTCTTTTTCTTATTTTTACCATTTTCATATGGCCTACCATACATCTGACTATACCTCTTCCCCTTATAACATTTTTATCACATCTCTAGATTCTTTTCTCACGCTACGCCCCTGGTTAGTTCACTTAAGTAGCTATTAATTGATTCATTTGTGATTTCTTGAATTCCCCTTTTAGGTGGCTTAAATTATTTAGTCTATTTTAATTCTTTCGATAAAATATACATGAGATTCTTAGTATATTTAAAATTTTAAATATTTTCAATATTCTTCAAAATATACGCATCTAATTTTGGCAGAATTTCGAACAAAAAAAAACAATATCGTGAAAACTCACAATATTGACATTCCGATGGTTTTGCAAGTATTCTACACAATTCATTATTCACACATGTGGGTTAAGTGAAGAAACATTCACAGTATGCCAAATATTCATTGTAACTTCGGCCTGAAAAAGTGTTGAGTGACAAAATTCAAGTAGCCAACATGCCCGGCGGTGTTTATGCATCGTCTGACATTAAACAAAAATAAAACGAGAGAGTGAAGGCGAGAAGTAAAATTGCCAATTTAAAATTAGCTTTAGTTCGATATTTGGTGCATATGTTGCTTAAATAACAGTAGCGGGAACCGCTGGGCTGTTATTGACACAGATTTGGGTGTTGCTCTTATTTCTATTTGGAGAAATGTAGCGTATTATTAACTACAAAATAAAACATTAATAATAAGCTGAGAAAATAATGAAAGTACACCATAAATTAATATGTGCATTGCCAAATAATCAGGAAATAATTAAAAGTGACTCGTACTCGTGTAAACGGGACTTTATTTAAAAAAATGATTGAAATATAAAAAGCAAAGATATTTAATTTTTCTACATAGTCTCCTGCTTTACAAATATATTTTTCCCAGCGAGAAGGAAGGTTTTTTATTCCAGTATCGTAGAATGAAGCTGGTTGCGTCAGGGGCCAATTTCGCATGAATCCCTCCACGCCCTGGTCATCTTCAAATCGCTGCTCTCCTAGACTTTCTTTAAGCGGCCCATATAAATGAAAATCGCAGGGTGATGAGTTCGGGCTGTAGGGAGGAGGTTCAACGTGGAGTCCAGTGCATTTCTTTCAGTTTTTCGACTGTTAAGCCGGCCACAGACTACGACCATGTTCGGCTGATTTCATCTCCGCGATTCTTAACGACGAGCATTTTCGTTCAGTAGTTTGGAACACAGACATCGAACACGGAGCATCAGTGCTTGCGATGAATCAGTCACAGCTGTTGGCAGTGGCAGCGGCAACTGCTGTTTTAAGTGAAAAAATGCATTCATGGTTACTAAAAAGAAAAACGTTTTCTCATGTTAATTTGCTGAATGATTTAAAACTAGGTAAAATTGGTCAATTACTTAAGAATGGACGAAAATACATATTTGGAGCTATTAAAAGCTGTGGATCCATTAATGATAAAGAAAAATACCCTCTTAAGAAACCCTCATGGAACCTAATTTATTATTTACGGTTTAAATATTTGCGTCCTTATCAATTTCCTTATATTTTTATAAAATTTCTTCGTAGGTATTGCTTTTTTTATTCCTATCTCTATATTCTTGCCATTTAATTTTCCATAAACATGGAAATTTTCGATGTTTCGATAAATTCGATAAGTTATTGTTCGCTTTGGCTTATGGTTGTTATTCTACTAAACGGTGGCACTGGAATATCTCGCGGGTTTCGTCGCGAAATCTCCACAGACTGTGTTTTTTTCATGACAACAAGCGGCTCGTCGTGCACGATTTCAGACTTGTGCAGATATTTTGTTCGGCGGATCTTTCGACTGATTTATGCCACAGGTTACGGCTTAGCACAACGAACTTCATCGCGCCGACGATGTTCGGCAGAAATGTACGATGTGGCCCGGCTTTAGAGCTGCAGTATGGGGCCTGGCGGTGTCGTGAAGGAGGATTGTCTCTCTCGAGTTGGTTGGTTTCGTCTTTTGCGGTGATACGCAGCCCTCACCTAGTTCAATAGCTGACAGGAGTAAGCAGCATTGACTGTGCGTCGCTCATGCAAAAAATCAATGAGTAAAATGCCTTGTCGGTCGAAAAAAACAGGCCGAAAGAACCTTGCCAGCTGACAGTTGAGTCTTGGCTTTCACTGGGGCTGCCTCCGTGTGCCTCCGCCATTGCATACTGGCTTATTTAGACTCGGGGGTGCAGCGGTGGACCCACGTTTCGTTGTAGGTGACAATTCGCTGACCTTCTTCTGCACACCTTGCTGTAACCCTCTAACAGATCTCTAAACGTCTCAATTTATGATCTGCGATCAAAAGGCGAGATCCACCTGGCACACACTTTACGGAACTCCAGGTCGTTTTTGATGATCGCTTGACAACTCCTATAACGTATTCCGACTTTTTCTGCAATTTCGAATACGGTCACCCGTCGATCTTCTTCAACAATATCTCCAACCGCGCGAAAGTATTTGTTCGTAGTGCTGGTCCGAGGACGGCGCGGCGATCGTATTCCTGATTTTGCACTCGTTCTCGCCCTTCCTTGAATTCCTTATGTCAGGTAAACACACGAGTCCTTGACAGTGTTTGGTCCCTGAACTGTGCAGTCAATCTACGGAACATTTCCGCCACTTGAACGCCTCCATGAACAAGAAATTTTATAATAATAATATGTTGCGCAACAGCAGGGTGCACCTCTCGCTCCCACATCGTGAGCACTACGGACAAACTAGTTGAGAGTGAGTAATGGCTGGCTTTTCCCATTCGTAATGACCCCACCCAAGCATAACCTCGAGCTCGGTCCTAACAACCGTAGACGTTCAGGAACAAAAATCCCGTTTATATTTGATCAACCCTCGTAATTGTAATTTGTTCAATGATAATTGACAGATAATTAAAATTGAATTATTTGCAAATCTTCATATAATTTAGAAAGTGTTGTTATAGAAGTGTACAGTCATAATCGTAACTATATTAAACAAAAAATCAAATAAATGTCCTTGATCATTCTTTTCTTGATATTAAACTGCTAATATGCCACGTGCTGAATATTTTAAAGTGTAGAAACCTATCCCAGAAGTTAATATGTGTCGAATAAGGAGGTTGAATCCAAGTCAAATTATTATTATTTAGTAAACTTTGATATTATTTGGGTTTTATGAAACCTTGAGTTATCACAAAGAAGAAACACTTTACTAATATTCTGAAACCCGACACCATTTAAGTCTGAAACTGAAGATATCGCCTACATGTAACATTTTCTCCTCATTGTATAGATGTCAGTATGTAACAACTTAAGCTTCATCGCGTTTAATTCATTATATACGATAAATGATCTGCGCTTATGTTCTACTTAATGTCCATGAGGAACTTGTGATGGTTGCTTTTCGATTGCCAGCGAATATCGGGCTTGATCTTGTTTAGGGTGTCGGTAGAGAAACAGCCAACTTTCATCCACTGTCAACGTTTGCTATACGTATTTTCAGAGATTTCAGTGATTCATCAAGGGAGACTTTAGAAAGTCTAGAAAAGAACAACGTTCTTTTCTATGGAAGAAAATGCAATTAAAAATCAGAAAAACGGATTGAGTATTATTATATTATAATATTATTATATAACATTTCTCAATTCTCATGTATATGTATATCTTCGTATTGGTAGTGTATAGCAATAGCTCATGTCATGACGAGGGTACATCCGCGTATAGCTAGTGCTATAGCTCATATTATATGCTCTAGTTCCTTCAAATTATCGGGTAAAATTTTATAACTTGATATTCAATGATTGTATAAAAATAAAAAAAAGTATAGTGCAAGATCTAGATATAGTGTATGCCATTTAAAAGAAAGATTGGTTTTAAATTTGGAAACGTTCAAATACTTTCACACAGTTATCAGACTACGTTCCATTTATCTTATTTCTCTTGAACAAAGGTACATACATACATAAGAGCTTTTAGACAAATCGTTATTTCCCTAGCATTTCGTAATGTTATGTAAAGCTTTAGGCTGTGGAGAATAAACTTGCAATTAGAGAAGGCAAATATATTTATGTTACGGGAAAGGTGCCAAAATCTATCCTTTGAAATCGAACCCAAATATACAATAACATTTCCAATATTTCTTTCCTCTAGATAGCAGTAGATCTGATATTGTTGCAGATACCCCTACATAGGAATACGATAGGTCATCCATTTTTCCTACACGAAGGCAAGTGCTTCATTTTTATTATTCTCTCTATTGACAATGGGCATTGAACTCACTACCCATCGGGTTGTCTGTTATCATATATTACGGACGTTACTTAATTTACTGACGTTAATGTGTTAATTTACTGACACTGTGTAGTAACAGAGTTGGAGTTGATAGATAATGTTCATTATTTCTACCTTTTTAACTAATTAATTGTTTTAAGCTTTAAACTTTCCCTTAAGGCGAGCGGTAAGTGTAGCTTATGGCCACGTGCTCCTCAAGCTTGGCTGCATTGTAAAACCACAGTCCGTTCTCCGAAAGAAGCTTAATCGCTGTTACCGTCATGGATAGATTATGGGGCTTTCAGGTATTTAAAAATTATAGCAATCGACCCGAACAATTAAAAGCTTTATTCATTTTGGTTTCCCTTCCGGTTTATATCTCGACCAGGAAGAACCGATACTAATTTTGCCCTTGGCTTTTCTGTTTATGACAACATTGAGGAATTCCGGATCTATATTTTACGAGTAGAAATACGTCTTACTTAATTGATTATTCATTATAGACCACGAGATATTAAACATATTACGGCGTTTTTTATATATGTTTTTCGTTATCGCTGATACTAACATAACAGATACATATACATATATTTTGCATATCTTGTAGAATTCGATATTAAAACTCGTTGTTCTCAAATTATTTTACGAATCGAATTTACGTCAACCCAATACGAACAGCATCCGTAAGGTTTTTCCATTATATATGCATGTATCAGTTTTAAGAAAAATATATTTCAGATTATTGACATGTAGGCTATAGGTATTCTCCACATATTTTTTTATATTGGAAATTTACCAAGCGCGCACTGATGCGCCATATAGATCTCATTTTTTTTATAAATCCTTAGAACCGTTTAAATTCGAAATTCTTGAAATCATTGAAATTATTCTAACATCCTTGATAAATTTTCCTTAAAATGCTTAATTAATTCGTTAAGATCTAAGGTCTTTTAGATCCTTAATATTTTATGATCCGTAAAGTGCTTAACATTGTTAAGATTTTTAAGGATCTAAAGATCATTAAATTTGTTAAAGCCTATAAGATCCTTTAGATTCTCAGATTTCTTAAGGTAAGGCGTTCTTACTTCGCTTAAGATTCTGATGATATTTGATATACATATTTGAGATTCTTGATATTCTTGAAATCATTAAAATATTTGAGGTTATTAAGAATCTTATGTGTTATTGATAATACACTGATTTTATCGTGTGTGTACTTATATTAATAAAACAAAAAGGTAAGTATATATTTTTGTCTATCTATTAATTTAAATAAAAACTCTTTTTATAAAAATATTATAGTTGAAAATTTTTAAAAAATTACTTATATTTACACAAATTCTGGTAACTACAGACGTGTTACCGAAATAAGCAACATGTATATATTTTTTAATGACATATTTCTTCTAAATTTAAATTTATCAATCGTACACTTCTGGGCTGTATATGTATTCTTTTTATTTTTCCGCACTCCACTATATGCGGAAAAGTAATGTAACCGTGCAAAGAAAAATTTTAAAATCAAATTTTTGTTGGGTTTATTTTTCGTTTTTCGGCCTAAAAACAAAAATAAAAGGTTTTTAAAAATTTTTTGCTGTGTGTGTGTATGTCGTTGTCGTCGGCATTTATTCTTGTTAGCACGACAACTCAACTAAATCGTGTCGGATCGATCGGGTTTTAACTAATTTTGATTGGGAACGTCTCCCAGACGACACCTATTGATTTTGAGGTAGATAGAACACACTCTACTATGTACATGGGTCATGAGAAAGTACAATGGTGGACTATTTGAGGAATTTTTTTTGTTAGCACGATCACTCAATTAAATTGTGTCGGATCGATCAGGTTTCGACTGATTCTGATTAGGGACGTCTACTAGACGACATCTATTAATTCTGAGGTGGATAGGACACACTCCACCCTGTCCATGGGTCATGAGAAAGTACGATGGTGGTACGATGATGAAAAAAATAAACCTGTCGCATAAAACACATATTCTGCATTTATGTGTTGGTTTATTTTTTTCTCGACCACTCAACTTCGAGATAGAGATGTTCTACGTGCGTGCGGAAAAGTCCGTTTTAAGGTTTTAAAACGGAAAAGGTTTATTTTACTTTGGAAATGATATAATTTATTTTTGAATGTATAATTCTGTTCACAAAAATAAAAACATAATTATTTCTTTTTGCAGAATTTACTAAAGTTATTGATAGATATTCAAAATATCCTTTGTAGAAAAAAAATTATACAATTAATGGATCGCAGGACCCATGAAATGCTCAGAATCATTAATTTCGAATGATTCTGGAAATCGCTGAGATTCTTAAGTTACTAAATATCCCTGAGATATTTTTCTTAACGTGTTTAATATTCATTAATTAATTAAGATCTAAGGCCTTAAGGATCTTGATCTTTAAAATTTGATGGATGAGTGTCAAGGTGCTAAACATTCTTCAAATTTTTAACGATCTAAATATCATTAACATTTTAAAGACATATAAGATCCTTAATACCCATAAGATAAGATCCTTAAAATCTTTAGATCCTTAAGACCTTTAAGATCCTTAATATTTCCAAGATCCTTAATATTTCTAAGATCCTTAAGATTATTAACAGCCTTAATATTCTCAAGATCCTTATAACGCTTAAGATCCCTATGTTTTATGATCTTTGATATTCTTGATATCCCTCAAATCCTTAAAATTATTAAGATTCTTATAATCCTTAAATCCCTTATAAGACTCTCAAGATCGTTCAAATATTTAAGACCTTTATGGTTCATGATCCTTGATATTCTTGACATTCTTGATATTCTTAAAATTATTAAGATTCTTATAATCCTTAAGGCCTTTATGACATTCTTAAGATTGTTAAAATATTTAAGATCCTTATGATTCATGATCCTTGATATTCTTGACATTCTTGATATTCTTGAAATGCTGAAAATCTTTGAGGTTATTCAAATCCTTATAATATGTTAGTGATAACACATTGATTTTTTCGAAATTCTTTGAGAATAGATTAACGATGTATGTATATATAGTTAATAAAACTACATATATTATTAATATTTATGTAATATATTAATAATATAGCATTAATTATTAATTAATAATGTACTATTAATAAAACAAAAAAGTTAGTATATATTTTCGCCTATTTATTTATTTAAATGAGAACTCTTTTTATTACATGCAGTTTGATAGCGAAGAAACATCTATCTACACAAGTTCTGCTTCTCCAGATTTGTTATTTCCTATATTGAAATAAGCGGCAGGTGCTAGCTGGCATTAATTGTGAAATTAAATAAACAAGAAACCCAAAAGGTCTGCTCGAATGAGGAAATACATCTGTGGTTTCCAATGAAAATATATTCATTAACATAGGAAATATATTACAGAGAGCATAAATTCACCACCTTAATTTATTTTCACAAAGTTCTAGGTCAGTACTATTAAAGAAAAAAAATGACCGTTAGCGGCTAAATGTCGTAAACAAATGAGACATTTAACGCTAAAATATCGTATATTATAGATGGCAACGATAATGAGACGCGACAAGGATGCATTAAAGTGTTAAAACCTAAAAATAGGAAAGGCAAAATATTAGAATATATCAAAAAGTATTGCTAAAGATACATATCTTGCAAACCAATATAGTAAAAAATAATTCGTTAATTAACAAATTCTAAATGTAATGATTTTTTGTAAAACATGAGATTATTGCTATATAAGAGAAGAAGGGTAGATACTCTATATAGGAGAATATTATAATTATGTAACGTTTCGAAATATTTTGCTTGAAAAATAAAAATTAGATATCAATAGGCGAAAAATATTATCGATGTTTCGTTTATGTTACATAAATATCTTCAGGGACAATATTTAACTCATTCTCATAACACTGTTCATATGTTCAATTCAAGTTTTTAAAATATTAAAAAAGAATGTTTACGATTTTGTTCTGCTTTATTTTATGGAGTTTAATTTATATGGTTATTGATTCCTGAAGATATTTATGTGAAAAATACGAAACGTTGGGAAAGTAAAGTATATATTTCTTTTTATCAAGTGGTATCCGTTAATTTTTTTCATTACGTTTGAGGAGAAGAAGACTCTTTTATCTAATACATTTAATTGCTTAAAACAAATTTTCACAATCGGTTTTTTTAGATATTAAGATAAAGAATTTTTTTGTTTGTTTAACTATATTTACTTTATTGGATTTATTCAGTTGTCTAAATGATGAATTCACTGCTATTTTGATGATAAAAACCGAAAATTTACTTTTATTAAAATCAAATATTTTTTATGCTAAAAAAATTTTTATTACTACTAAATATTTATAATGCCCTGTACATATTGTATACTAAATATATTTTTTATAATTTCAAACAATTTATTTATTGTTTAATAGATTAAATTGGGCTAGGAGATAAAGTGATGAAGTGAAGTATTAAAAATGACCACTCTGTACCAATTCTAACAATTATATTTGATAGGGGACAAGAAAATATGTAATAATTATTTTATTATTAATATTATCATACACTATTAAAGATAATGAATGATTCTACAAAACCGTTTCTTTGAAATTTCAGTGACAATAGAATTTTATTTTTTCAACCGTATTTAAAATCATACATCCTGTATCATAAACATTGCAAATATTTAATACAAAGGAATATATAATGAAAAAATGGACAGAACACATTGAATAATTAAGATTCAGAGAGTGTGAGAGAAAAAGATTAAAATACAGAGAATATACGATAGACATTCAAGTAAGGCAGCCTCACGCGGAGCTATGAAAGTGCAGCACTTACTTCAGAGCCGCCACATGGATGGGTGACCTATAGCTAGTCCCAACAGGGAGAGTGTGGAACTGAGCATGGATGTGTCTGTATGGTCTTTTTTAACCTGAAATTATAGGGAAAGGAGATACTTTATGTGTGTGCAAACTTTTTATAAACTGCTAGAAAAAGGCAAAGAGTGGTACATAAATGACCAACTGGAACTACTGAATTGTAAACAAGGTAAAATCCCCATCCCAGAAGAAACGAAACGAGTCATAGATAACCATATCAAGTCGCATGGTAGCGATAGTATTCCAGTACAAATGGTAGAAAGATCCAGCCTAGCCAACATAATCTACGAAACCATAGTCATGGCATCGAATCGAAAGAAGAATACATACCAGAAGAGTGGAGGCTTAGACTTACATATATGCCTGTTCCACAAAAGCGGGGAATAACCTAACTGAGAACTACAGAAGCCTAACGCTTCTTAACAAGATATACAAAGTACTGCGAAACATATTGTACGAAAGATCCACAGAGAAAAGTTCTTAGCGGAGTGCTAAAGAGGTTTTAGACCAGGATCGTCAACCACAGACCAAATGTACATTCACATTTACAGATAACTCCTAGAGAAACAACGAATGTTAACACCTTTCATCTATTGATCTCCAGCTAAATGCAATTACAACACCACAGAAGAGATAAGGAGGAAAATAATCCTGAAATCAGAAGTTACTCTGGATTGTACAAACATTTTGAAAATGAAGATTCTGATTTAAGATACCAGCAATTATATCAGTTCTATATGGGAGTATATAGGTACCAGAACCTGGGACATTAATACAAACTGACGAACAACTAGAGAAATTGACGGTGCAGTATGTGAAAATGAGGTCTGCCGATGTAGATAATAGATAAGACTTTATTTTATCTACGTCAATGTAAACTCCTGGATGAAATTAACGCATCAGCAAAACTTCTCATTATTTCTTATAATTATTCGAAGTTTTAAATCCATAAAAAATTCATGTAGGTGGCCTAGGATACCTTCTGTCACTAACGATAATTGATAAACAATTGCAATTATTTGACAGATTTAAAGTAACATTTTGTAATTGTTTGTTAATAATACATTGAACGATGTTTAAAGTGATTTGTAAAAGACAATAAATTCAGTTACGTTAGTGATTTTTTTAAATTTAGTGTCATCAGGAAAATGCAACACTTTGTCCAGTACACGTAGAGTAGAGAAAATGAATTATCCACACAACTTAAGAGCAGTGAAAGCTGTAACTCTAGTTAACAAGGGACGTAGCCAGCGATATGTATCCAATTTGTTAGGAGTTTGACAATCAACAATTAGTTGAACTGTTAAACGTTTCAATGAACCTGAAAGTTACTGTACAACCCCAGCAAAAGGTCGCGGTAGTCTGCAGAAGCAAGAGATGAGTGCTAACTTATACATATAGCTTTAAAAAGCTCTATCAGTTTAGAGCTGAGCAGAGCTTTACCAGATGCTCGAAATGTAGCAATATCTGTACGACCGATCAGAAGAATACTTAATGAAGGAGAATTGAATAGTAAAAGGCCAGCTATTGCACCACTGCTCATCAGAGAACATAGACTTAGTAGACTACGTTTGCAAGAGAATACGTAAATTGGACCATTGACGACTAGAAGCGAGTTTTATTTTCAGACAAAACAAGAGTAAGTCTTAATCCACCAGATGGACGTCAACGAGTCTGACGGAGGCCAGTAGAGAGGTTCGCTGCTTGCAATGTCATTCCGAGGACCCATTTTTGGGTGGATCGATAATGTTATAGGGAGAAATTTGTTTCGATGGTCGCACGGATTTGGTTCCTATACGGGGGAGATCCATGAATGCATATTACCACGTTGAAAACATCGTAGAAAAGCATGTGACGCCTTTTCTCTCCTTTGCAGGAGACAATTTTATTTTTATGCAGGATAACGCTCGACTCAACGTAGCTAGAGAGGTACTGGATTACCATCGATTTGTGACCAAGAAGCCCAGACATGAACCCCATAGAACCTCTATGGAATGCACTGAAACGTTCAGTTAGGCATCGCATACTTGTCTTGGTGACTCTTAGGGAACTCGAACAAGCCGTTCTTGTCGGATGGGAGAATATTGCTCAGGGAACCATTCATCACTTGATCAATAGCACGCCCAGACGAATGGAAGCAGTAATAAGACCCAGAAGAGGATCCATACCTACTGAAATCAAATTTTTACGATTTAATTTCATCTCAAATTTCTGTTTCTAAAGTTTTTCATTAAGACGTTTGACTCATTGAGAAGTTGCTAATGTTTTCATTGAACTTGACATTATTGTTTCTTTCTGTTATTTATTAATGTTTTTGTCCGATAATACCATTCGAATTCGTTAAACACTAGTTGAAATCATTTAATTATAATATCATTAATATCACGTAGGTACTGTAGAAGTAATAATGTAAAGTTTCACTTATCTGTTAATTTTGCCTAGGAGTTTAGTCAGCTTTATGTAAATTGAATGTTTTCGATAAGCAGGTCATATTATCAGATCTAAGCAGAACTACCCAAAAAAGAAAATCCTGCTGTCACAACCAGGTAGAACCATACGATGGGAAAGAATGAGATGAATATGGAAGGAACACTTAGATGAATATGTCAGAAATATTGTAGCAGCAAACTGGCAAAGAGTAGTGATACAGATTATGGACTGGCGTGAAGAAAATCAGAGAAAGCCTCCTAAGGCTGTTGCATTAATGATGATGATGTGTATGTAAAAAAGTTATTGTAATAGTTACTGTAAATATTCTGCATGCCAATTTGTTAAAAAAAGTTATAAATAGTACCTATGTACAGTCACTCACAGTGAAAATCGTCCAGCCCTTTATGTGTTTGAATTTTTGTTTTATAATTATTACTAATTCCCGGTCTAGTCCAAAATATATACAGCCTACTACCTACATATGGATAATTTTTGATAAGGCGTATATTATGCGTATGGAGTTTTAGTTTATATATGCAAAACATTCTATGAGTATGTAAATATCGGGTCACAGTAAAACTCGTCCACTTCTAGATTCAGATGATTCTCTCACCATCATGTGGTAGTAGTCATTTGTTTTTCACTGTTATACCTTAATCAGTGTTGCACAGTGTGTGTAAACTACTATTTAAATTATTTCGCTCAAAAATGGAAGCTAAAAGGCAGACAAGTATTGAGATATGGAAGTTAGTAATTTCCCATTATGAAAAAGGAAGGTCTCAATGGCAGATTGCAGTAATTGTCAACAAAAGTCGATCTACAGTTGAGTACATTATTAAAAGGTACAAAACGAAAAATCGCATAAGTAATAAAAAAAAAATTCTAAACGACAGTGATGAAAAATGGTTTCTACGCCAAATTAAAATAAATCCAAAAAAAGTGCACCACAACTGGTGAAAGAAGTGAAAGACCGTTTGAAATAAGAAAATACCGAAAATATAAGAAGATTTCTTAGGAAAAATAATTACCATGGTCTTATTGCTAGACAGAAACCTTTTATTAGTGAACCAAATAAGAAAAAGAGATTAGAATCTGTTAGAAATTTTTTAGCGAAATACTTTAGTTACTGGACGAATGTAATGTTTACTGACGAGTCCAAATTTAATATGTATGGGTCAGATGGAAACGAGACCGCGTGGAAATAACCAAATAAACAGGCAAAACCACAAAATCTAACGCTAACTGTCAAACATGGAGGAGGCTTCATTATGGTATGGGGTTGTATGGCGGCCTCGGGGGTCGGGAATCTTAATTTTTTTGGGTACCATGAACCAGTGGATGTATTTAGATATCCTAAAAAATAATATGACATAAAATGTCGAAAAATTAAATATTTTGGACGCCTTTGCCTTTTACCAAGATAATGACCCGAAGCATAAAGAAAAGAAAGTACAAGAATGGTTGATTTATAATTGTCCACCTCCTGCATCCTTCACCCCAATTTCCTGACATTAACGTCATAGAACATTTGTGGCAACATCTGAAGCTTAAAACGAAAACCACACAATTTCTAATAAACATGACTTAAAACAAGCACTGCAAGAGCAGTGGAACAAGATTACCCCTGAATATACAAAAAAATTACTTCAATCAATGCCCCGTCGACTACGGGCCGTAGAATCTAGTAAGGGAAGATCAACGAAATATTAACATTTTTTATGTTTGTATTATAAAGATGAAAATAATGATGTATAATATGTAGTTATAAGTAGGTGGACTATTTTCACTGTGAGTGACTGTGAAAAGGTGGTCCAACCAAAACGCACGATGTTAATTGTAAATAAAACAAAAAGTTTTCAGAGAATTATCTTAATATTTTTTATTATGATAGAAGGATCTATGACAATTATGTGTGAAACAAAATATCGGCCAAATACTCGCCACGGTTTCGGTGGCATACCTCTATCCGATGGTCCATATTTTCAATAACTCTGAGACATAATTGAGGTTCAATGTCGTTAATGTGCCGAATTATCTCATTCTTTAGCTCTTGAATTGTTCTTGGCTTATTGACGTACACTTTTTCTTTTAAATATCCCCAAAGAAAGAAGTCCAACGGTGTCAAATCACATGATCGTGGCGGCCAATTAACATCGCCACGACGTGAGATAACACGGCCATTGAATTTCTCGCGCAAAAGTGCCATTGTTTCGTTGGCTGTGTGGCAAGTGGCACCATCCTGTTGGAACCACATATCGTCCAGGTCCATATCCTCAATTTCTGACCACAAGAAGTCCGTTATCATCTCGCGATAGCGAACACCATTCACGGTAACTGCTTGGTCGACCTCATTTTCGAAGAAGTACGGCCCGATGACGCCGCCAGCCCATAAACCGCACTAAACAGTCACCCTTTGTGGATACATCGGCTTTTCAACAATCACTCGTGGATTCTCATTTGCGGCAATTCTGCTTGTTAACGAATCCATTGAGGTGAAAGTGTGCCTCGTCACTGAAGATGATTTTCTTTGTAAAGTCACCATTCACTTCTGTCTGTTCAACCAACCATTCGGTGTACCGACGACGCTTGAAATGGCCAGTAGGCTTCAGCTCTTGAGTCAATTGAACCTTGTAAGCGTGTAAATTCAAATTTTTATTCAAAATTCGCATGAGTGATGTTCGTGAGATGTTCAATTGTTGGGCAGGACGACGAGTCGAGATTGACGGCTCTTCTGCTACACTATCGCGAACAACAGCAATATTTTCCGCAGAACGAACTGGGCGAGCATGCACAGGTGTTTTCACATTTCCTACAGACCCGGTTTGCTGAAATTTGCGCACAATTCTCCCGATTGTGGACACATTTGGTCGATTATGCTGACCAAAAAAGTCACGAAGTGCACGAAATGCATTTTGATTTGAACGCCCATTTTCGTAAAAGGCTTCAACAATCTTAACGCGCTGCTCGATTGTGTACCTTTCCATGGTTGAATTTGTCAAACACTGAAACAAAGTAGTGTCAAATTAAGTTGGGCAAAAAACTTGACGTTAAGGTGTGACTCACAATTAACATCGTGCATTATAGTTGGACCACCCTTTATGTATGTATAAATTAAAGTGCGTATGGTACAGCAGGATTTTACAATAGCTGCAATAAGCTGGACTCACCATATTGCATAGGGCATAAAGAACACCACATGGCGATATTGCAATTAGCGATCTAGGAAACTGACGAAATAACAGATTCAAAAAATAAACAGCCCATTTAAAAATGCATTAGTGCGCCGGGTAATTAGCATACAAAATACGTAAAGTAAATTTTTCCTCGCACAGAGATGAGATGATGACTAAGAGATCGGCGTCCATATGGTGACCGGCGCATAATAACAAATTAAAAACAAATCTGTAATATGTAGATATGATGGTATGCTGATGTAGAAGGGAAAACACAGATGCGATGTTGTAAATCAGCATTATGGCCGGACTTTTCGGAGAGCAAAGGGGGAAGAAACAGTGAGAAGTGTTTTTGGGGGGCGCGCCGTTTGCACCAGAACTTCCAGAACATATGGAGAGCTCGTTGTAGGCGGGAGGATTAGTTTTAATTTGTAGCATTATTTTACTGCCGGTATACTTTCCTATAAATTATGAAAGTATGTTAACATGTCCGTTTTAAAATGTCTCAGTTATGTGGCTAGTACTGGTAGATTTAAGGAATGATCATAATCCTTAGTCGAGGAGATTTTAATATATGTACGTATGATCATACATACTCTGATTAATTATCATAATCAAAATATTTTCATTGCGTTAAAAATATACTATGTAATACTATAGAAATACTATTTAATGTTTAAAGGCATAAATGCAAAAGTATATTATATATAATTTTTAGGGGTTCCTAGTAGAATATTTTGTCCACGAAAAAATGTGGAAATATGGAAAATTCTAGATGGAAAATGTTCATCATGTTCTATATTACTATTAATAATTTTTCCTATGTGTATAGATTGAGAGAAAACAGTTGTTAGCACTTGTATGGTGCTTATTAATTGTTTTAAACTTTTGTCCTAGAATTTTAAAGATACTTGTTTAAAATATAAATATAGGGTGTCTCAGTTGGAATTATAGAATTTGAATTACGCGCCGTTTGTGTTTTGTCATAGATAGGGCATCAATATTTAACGACTGTCATATATAAACCAAACGACGTCAATATGCCTGAGTGTGTCATTCGGGACTATATGATGTGATTTGTGAATAAAACTAATTAATAACTAATTACTAATAATAGTTAACTAACTAACTAATAATAACTAATATTGGACAAACAGGTTTTTTATATTTCAATATAAAATGGAGACGATACGGCTACAAATTGAAAAGAATATTGTTTATATGGCCGCCTCGACTTGTCTGGCACGATTCCATTCGTTTAGCAAAATTGTCAATAACATGGGCACATACTCGTAAAACTAGGTGGCGTACACTTTTCCCTTGACATGACCCAAAAGAAAAAACTCCAATGGTGTTAAATCACATGATGACGCGGAATACTGACTTCAATTGGCCTGTAGGCCAATTGATGTCAGTATTGCGCGAGACAACACGATCAGGAAATTTGGTATGCAAACAGAGTTATGATTGCACGATGCACGTGCTCTACGACACGTTGCACCGTCTTGCTGAAGTCCTATAATTTCAACTCAGGCACCCTATGTAATGAATATGACACGTTTGAGATACCGGTATCTATGAAAACAGAAAACAATATATTAATTCTCAACTTTTTCTCATGTTAAATAATGTTCACAATCCTTAACACTTCTTATGTATTTTTATCACATCTATATTGAGAAAATCAACGTGGGAATTTTTGTATGTTTTATTCAAGGCATTTACTATAAATGTATGGTAAATGTATACCATATATTTTCGCTATTTATTTATAGATGCTACCTGAGGTAATAAAAATAATATTACTTTAATACGGCCACGTTTAGTAGAAATATTGTACCAATTTATATACCTGTGCCATAGTTGCTTGGATTTGTTTAGTTTTCCCTAATAAAACATATAATTAAAACCCATTCCCGTAGGCATGGAAATTATATACATGCATGTAGCACTCATATAATTCCCATGCCTACGTGAATTTTCTTTTCTTCGAAAGGTTCTATACCTGAAAACCTTTCGAAGGAAATATGTATTAAATTGATGTTGATGTGGACGAATATCTTGTAAGCTTATCGCTTCACAAGAATATTTTTCTGAATTCGTGCATATTCGTACATTCGAAATACTCCACTTAAAACCCCAACCCCGTATATTCTTCCTGAACGTTACCTGTGATCCGAAACTTCTTGATTACCTAATCTGGACCTTTATTTAGCCACTCAAATTATTAGTATGTTTTTAACAATTATTTCAACGAAGAAACCCATTCTTAAAAATACGTCTGCACATTTTCATGTCTGGAACACTCTACTTACAGAATGTTCTCTCTGAACATTATTTATGACCCAAACTTTCTTTATTACCTGATCTAAACCTTTAGATAGTCAGATAGTTAGATAGCCTTTGTTTGTTTCTAAACAGAAAAAAGAAACTATACATATTTTTATGAGGTCATTAATAGATTTAGGGTCAACCATTTAATTTAGAAATATTGTATTAGTAATTACTACAGGTGAATCATTCGGTAAATCGTTAACCCCTCCGACGTTTTTCTGTTGTTAATGTATAGATAAAATGTAAAATGTGAATGTAAAATATAGTAAAATGTAAAATGAACATATCGTGTTTAGTACTTATCACCTTAAAGTCCCTATATTGTCTGTCGCAGAAATGCAGAATCTCTCATAGGGCTAGTTGTTTTACTTATGTACATAGGTATCACAGAATGGGCGGGTACGTTATACACAGCCATTATTATAAACAATCCCATATCTAAAACCTTTACTACGGTAATTGTTTACAGCCTATAACAACAACCCGATTGTTAACTACGAGATCCTGATTGAACTTGGAACCTTAAAGTCTAGACAGAGGCGACAGGGATTTATTGGTATTGTATTGTGCAGGTGTGATGGCAATGGCTTAGTTTCTAATGATGGGACATTCTAGCATTCAAAGAGGGTATGGGGCGTTACAATGCATTGAGTTTTATTTAGAATGGTCAGATGCATTTATTGAACTACTGACAGTAGTGGGTAATCTTTTTACTGAGTGTGTGTTTGATAATGTATGTATCTACATATGTGAAAAGATTCCATATAACTATAGCTACTAATATCGCATTATACATGAGAACTTTACAGGGAATATATAACTGTGTTGGTGCAACTGCGGGGCACCCGCTGTTGACGGGCGACCATCTGGCCGGTGGCATTCTTCTGGTGTAGCACTACTTGTGCGGTATTATTTATGGCGAGTCTATGGCGCCAGCTGGCCACGGTCACTGATCCAGGCTGGCACACACAACACTCATCTCGTCGTCTCTCACGTTACCGCTGCAAGCTCGATCCGTGGTCCACTCAGCATCCCTGCCGATGTCGTGATATCGCCAACGAGTCGGCCGCCCGTAAATGCGGGGCCGTGGAGGGTGGGAAAGGAGTCCGCGCCCCCGGCTTTCTTGCCGTTTACGTGTCCAACGTATTTCGTGGGAGAAATACCTTTCATGATAATGGTTCAAGTATTTCTGTGGCGTAATATACGAATAATAGTAATATCCATCCCATCCAGTGGTATTTTATAGAATATAGCGGTTTTATAGGGAACAATATATAGGGTGGAAACCTCAAATTCTGTAATAGTCCAGTCAAATAAGGGTTAAACCTGGGAATGAAAGTTAGAAAACCGCAAACTTGCATATGTAGACCTTCGTTTTGATGTTCTAAAGATGGGCAAAAAAGTCTCATAAGATATCGTGTCCGTTAGTCAAGATATCACAGATTACAAGTCACGAAAATCGTAGTTATAAAACTTGCAAGAGCATAAAATTCTCTATGTAATATACTGCTGAGCTATGTAAACTGTTGAGCCAGAGGAAAAATACACTTTACAGAGTTAATTATAAAAGGTGGTCCAACCAAAACGCACGATGTTAATTGTAAAATTAACAAAAAACAAAAAGTTTTCAGAGAATTATCTTAATATTTCTTATTATGATAGAAGGATCTATGACAATTATGTGTGAAACAAAATATCGGCCAAATGCTCGCCACGGCTTCGGTGGCATACCTCTATTCGATGGTTCATATTTTCAATGACTCTGAGACATAATTGAGGTTTAATGTCATTAATGTGCCGAATTATCTCATCCTTTAGCTCTTGAATTGTTCTTGGCTTATTGACGTACACTTATTCTTTTAAATATCCCCAAAGAAAGAAGTCCAACGGTGTCAAATCACATGATCGTGGCGGCCAATTAACATCGCCACGACGTGAGATAACACAACCATTGAATTTCTCGCGCAATAGTGCCATTGTTTCGTTGGCTGTGTGGCAAGTGGCACCATCCTGTTGGAACCACATATCGTCCAGGTCCATATCCTCAATTTCTGGCCACAAGAAGTCCGTTATCATCTCGCGATAGCGAACACCATTCACGGTAACTGCTTGGCCGACCTCATTTTCGAAGAAGTACGGCCCGATGACGCCGCCAGCCCATAAACCGCACCAAACAGTCAGTCTTTGTGGATGCATCGGCTTTTCAACAATCACTCGTGGATTCTCATTTGTCCAAATGCGACAATTCTGCTTGTTAACGAATCCACTGAGGTGAAAGTGTGCCTCGTCGCTGAAGATGATTTTCTTTGTAGTCACCATTCACTTCTGTCTGTTCAACCAACCATTCGGCGTATTGATGACGCTTGAAATGGTCAGTAGGCTTCAGCTCTTGAGTCAATTGAACCTTGTAAGCATGTAAATTTAAATCTTTATTCAAAATTCGCATCAGTGATGTTTGTGAGATGTTCAATTATTGGGCACGACGACAAGTCGAGGTTGACGGCTCTTCTGCTACACTATCGCGAACAACAGCAATGTTTTCTGCAGAACGAACTGGGCGAGCATGCATAGGTGTTTTTACATTTCCTACAGACCCGGTTTGCTGAAATTTGCGCCGATTGTGGACACATTTGGTCGATTATGCTGACCAAAAACGCCCATTTTCGTAAAAGGCGTCAACAATCTTAACGCGCTGCTCAATTGTGTACCTCTCCATGGTTGAATTTGTCAAACACTGAAACAAAGAAACGTCAAATTAAGTTGGGTAAAAAACTTGACGTTAAGGTGTGACTCACAATTAACATCGTGTATTATGGTTGGACCACCCACTACAACAAAAATTTTATTATTATTATTAATAAAGTTAAAAATTTGTTTATCCTTGAGAAAAACACTTGTCGATCGACCTCTGAATACCATTGCAAGTAGACATGTATCTCAAGGTTCCTCATTTTCGTCTTCGTCCTCCTCTTCTAGTCGCCAAATTCAATTTCTGGTACATTATCTTCATCCTTGTTTTCCGTCACCTCAAAGACCTTGGAAACAAATTCACCTCCATTATAATCATTTAATGTTGATGACGCGTCGAGGAATGCTTACCCATGACACTGGCCACAAACTGTGGAGCATCACCATCCTACTTTCCTACACACAGTTTATGCCACAATCTTTCTTGCAATTACAGAAGATTCTATTCAACAGCTCCTCCGGTGCTGGCGGTAGTAATGCTGTTATCGGCTCGAGGATCTCATTTTGTAAAGCCCAGTCCCATTGCTCAGGTTGTAAGTCCTTCCCTGACCAAGTTTGAATCTGGTAGTAGTGTAGATCCGGTAGATACATTGTTGATACGCTACTGTACTTGTAGGTAAAGGAGATGATAATTGCACCCGTCTGTTGAGTCTTGTAGATTTGATAAACTGTGTGTACGTACCTATTATTGTCAATACAATGTTCTGATTTTGGGACATTATACATTGCTAAAAGAACATGTATGCTACTTCCAAATAATGTATTTCGAGAGCAGTTTTCCAGATGAAATGATTAAGCTGATTGGTATATGTAAATTGGGGATATATAATTTGCAGTTCTTCTTTCTTAAACAGCGCAAATGTTGTATCGCATCCACTGAAGGCGTGCTAAAATAAAATGTTCTTTAGAACGAGGATATTTGTCGAAGTTTTTAGACGAATACATTCGTGTCTCCACATTTCCCTTGCTAATTTTCATTAAGAAAATTTATTTCTGATGTGATTGGGTTGGGACTATTAAAAGAACCAGTAGATCAATATCTTCTCCAACGATAACGACGGTCCTTTGCTGTTCCGATTCTGCAATGGCTGTTTCGATGATGACGACATCAGGTTATCAACATTTTTATTGTATACTCAATCCTTTAAAGTGTATTATGCATCTGGCTCCGCAGTTTACATAGTGTTATCCTATGAACGGCTACACGCTTCCTATTTTCCGCGGAACAGCTCAGAAATGGTTGATTCTATTTAAAGATGCAAATAATCAGTTTGTAGAGAAGTTGTGCTCTACAAGTTTTGTAATAACCTCTAATGACATACGATGCATAGGAAGTGAGATATTTGAAAATGATCGTGACCTTTGACCTTTAATATCTTGACTATCGAACACATCTTATGAGACTTTTTATCCCATCTTTAGAACGTCAAAACAAGGGACTATGCAAATTTTCAGCTTTCTAACTTTTATTCCGAAGTTTGGTCTTTATTTTGCCTTATTTGACGGACGACAATTTATAATTAGAATATGGAGGATTCCATAAACTGTTTCTGAACTAGGTCAATTTTTGATTTGCATAGCCCAACATAGTTGACCCGGGCACGGGTCAACTGCGTTGGATTACATAGTCCAAGTTCTTGTCGGATGTAACTGACCCCAATTTGTTTTTAGGGGTATGTCGAGCCCCTCCCAATGACCCATACGTGTTGTATGGTACATTGGGAGGAGAGTGAGTAATTATTATCTGTAAATGAAAGCTTTTTATATTAATGCTCATTTCATTCTAAAAGATGTTCAAAATGGGTACCGCTTCTTCACAAAAGACTCGATCGTATAATCGATTTCTTACATTCTATAGCATTCCTATAGTGATTTGTCTGATTTCATGTCTTACTCTTTGCAACAAAACCTCAATGTTGTTTGAAAAATCTTGTTTTTCAAGTAGAAGAAAGAAGACATCAAGTATGTAAGGTCCAGAGATCATGGCAGCCACGCAATTGAGCACGTCATCCAATCCATCTACTTGGAAATATTTCGTCCAAATATTGTCCATTAGAGAACAGTTGGTTGAAGATCCATCTTGTTGAATTCATATCCTGGCGACAGGTAGATCTGGATCTAATGCACTGGGAGACAGAGTTGACAAAGATGGAACCAAATATTCTTAAAGGAAATTTAGATATGTATGTCGAAACATTCATAAGGTTATTATTAAAAAATAACGATTCAAGAACCTTATCATCTATTCCATGTTCCTATTGTGGAATTTGGAATTTGAGTATAGCTTTTCCGTATTCAGTGAGAGTCGCTGTTAGATCAATAATAACTAATATTAGTGTAGACTAGCTTCACCATTTAAAGTAAATCAGGGGCGTAGTGTGAGAAAAGAGTCTAGGGATGTGACAAAAATTTTATAAGGAGAAGAGGTATAGTCGGATCTATGGTAGGTCATATAAAAATGGTAAAAACAAAAAAAAAGACACTAACCGAAAATGATTATGCCGAGGTATATATCTTAATTTTTAAAATGAAGATCAATTCTTTTTGTTTCTCTCGCGAAAACGTCTATCACTGTTTCTTCAAATGTTGGAGATTATCTCATATCTTCTAACAAGACACTTTCAATATTTATTAATGCTAAAGCTGACAGTCTTTCTTGCTTTTGAGAATTTCGCAGATAAGTCTTTATTCTCTTTAAACATGAAAATGATCTTTCCGCGGAACTGCTTGTGACAGGAATAGTCAAAATTAAACGACACAATTTTGATGACTTCGGGAAAACAGAAGATAATTGAAGGGACATAATATATTGGCGAAGCTCAAACACAGTGCTCTATAAATTTATTGGGATTACTATAAATTTGCGTCAAAGAATGGCCCACATGTATCTACAAAAGAAGAAAAAAGTTCTTCAGGAAAACGTTTTATGAATGAAGTAAATTGTGTGGAATTTAGATTTAAGAATTGAAGTTTAGAAATTCCACTAAACCATTCACTAATGTTGAAAGTAATAACGTCCAAAATTTCATAAAACAATCGTGCGTAGGTGTTTTTCTTATCTTCTTCAGGAATTTAATCCAAGCGAATTCTTTTATTTTTCAACACAAATTGCCCATACGGTCCCAAATGTTACTAAACTCGTTTCTCATTTTTTGAATATGTGATTTGAAATCAGCCATCTTTTTATTGCTGTAACTAATATCTGATATTCTTGTCTGTAGAATTCAGACTCTCGGAATGTGGGAATATTGCAGAAAACACTGCTAAGAGAAAATTCAAATCAAAGTCGCGCAATAAAAATAAAAGGCGTTTAGCACAAATAATGGTTTCTCGATCCCTTTCCTCATTTTTATTTTTCATAATTACCTGAAATAGCGCTTCCAAATCTTCCTTATGTTATGACGACAGTTGTCAAGATGCGTTTACATAATCCCATAACTGAGTCCGGAAATAAAAACAACATCCACTCGAGGTTTCACTATTGACTGCGTAATATCACTCACCCTTTCCGCCGGCTAAGGCATAGCTTGGATGTAACGTGGACCATCACATTTCAGCACTGCAGCAAGTAACGCTGCAAGTAACGAGTCTAATAATTTCGGGCGCCTTCACGGCCGGTTTGAAGTAATATAGATCATGGTAGCGTTTAAAGTAAATAGTGTACGTTTGCGGTCAGATTAAAATAATAAAAAAATTGTAATTATTGAATAAATTGATTGAACTTTTAAATAACACTAATTTGCCAATTTTTGAAGGGATGCGGCGCATCACTCGCATCCATGTACGCTACGCCCCTGGAGTATATCTATCTTCATCAGATAAAAATATCTGATGAAGGCATCTTCAGCAAGACGCGTTTTGATTGCCAAAGATACAGGTCTTAAACCTTTAAAAAAACGTACTATGGCCCCCACCCAATTTTTGTCAGTCTTACTTCATTTACATTATCATAACCAGGAATGTTAATTACTGCCGATTTCAATCAAGCCGCTTTAATTAGAAATTCACGTCTGCCTGATACGAACACACAAAAGGTATTTCGATTCTCTTTAGCGCTCGCCTATGCGTAGTTAAAAAACGTCCGAGTTAATTCTATTCCCACATATTATGGAAATCAGCCGTTACAAAATCGCTACCGATTTACAGAGACAGTCGGCAATTCGAGGTCGCTACAGAAGAAAACATTTGAACAATTATTAAGGCGCCGGCGAGTCATTTGTGTTTATAAATTATTTGCTCTCCGATAGTGTTTACACCGGCTCCTTCTCCGCTTATTTTCATACATTAAAATAATTTAAGTAGAAGCCAGCTTGTTACGGTTTATGCAACGACGACCTTCTCCCGTTCTTGACGTTCCTCGAACTCTTAAACTGCTGGAAAATAAATAACGCTTTCATTTTTTATACGTATATTATTACCATTATTAGGTTCTACATCTATTTATAGACCAAGATAATATCATCGACTAAGAAATACAACGATTAAACTTACATTAACAGCCATGGATTATACAACTAACTACATGAAGGGAAAATCCTTCTCAAATACTAAAAAGTTATTTTATTTAATAATATTAATTATGAAATGCACCTCTTTACAATAGTAAGTGAATATTCCACCACTACTTCCCTCATTGCACACGTGTGTTATTCCTTCTGTATATACGGTCACGTATATACAGAATATATATGTATATACGGTGTAGATATGATCACAGTATTACACATAATCGATGCAGGTACAGGCAATTCAGTTTAGGTTTGCCGTCGTGCTTTGTCACCTGTTCCTTTGGTTTGTTGTATTCGTGTTCAGTGTAAATATGTCGAAAGTTTGGAGTAACACACAACTGTTTGCGCATAATGTGAGAAAGTACATGTGAGAATTTCCTGATTTAAAATATGACGGGTCTTAAACAATATATTTGGTTTATAATCGAGACTTGTTTGCTTTTGGCTAATCTTTATGTATAAAGTATTAATCAGTGCAACACACAAATCAGATAAAAGTGGCCAAAGACCTAATATCGAATTTATTTTCGTTTGAATTTTTATGCTGTGTTCGTGTTATGTGCCGTTACTTATATATTGAATAAAGAATCATTTCGTTAGTTTTGAGCCTAATAAAGGGTCTTTCAATAAGGACGCTTGATTTTTAAACGTAAATAAAACAAGTTGTATATAAGATATCCACTCAATTTTCTTTTATTCGAAAGAATATTTTATGGCATTAAATATGGAATATAACGTCGTTCAAATGTCCGCTGCAGTTTTGCTTGGTGGCACGTATTCGAGAGGTCCAATTTTCGATAACTTTCTCGCATAATTTGGCTGAATTTGCTGGATGACGTTAGTTATGTTGACTTTGAGGGCATCAATTGTTTGCGGTTTATTCGTATAGACCTGCGATTAAAGATAGTCCCAAAGGATGAAGTCTAAAGGCGTTAAATTGCACGATCTCGGTGGTCAGTTCACGTTGCCGCTGCGCGAGATTATCATGCCCTCAAATCGCTCGTGCAAAATGTCCATTGTGGTATGCGCTGTGTGTCACGTAGCGCCGTCCTGTTGGAACCACGTGTCGTCAGTATCCATATCATCCAGTTTGGGCCATAAGAAATTGGTTATCAGTGATCTGTAGCGCTCACCGTTGACGGTTATGGCAGTGCCAGTTTCGTTTTCGAAAAAGTACGGATCGATGATTCCGCCAGACCAAAATCCGTACCAAACAGTGACTTTCTCGGGATGTATTTGGTACTGGTGTATCTCGTGCAGATTGGTATCGTCCCAAATCTGACCATTTTGCGTCTTCACATATCCATTCATCTAAAAATGGGCCTCGTCGCTAAAGATGTTTTTTTTCTTTTTGGAAAAACTTGGGTCAACTTTGAACTGCTCCAGAGCCCAATCAGCGATTACATGGCGTTGTCTATGGTCATTTACCTTAAGTTCCTCGGTTAATTCGATCTTATAAGGGTGCAGTCTCAAGTTCCGACTCAAGATTCACCAAGTTAAAGTCACAGAAAGGTAAAGTTCTTGTGAGTGGGAAATAGACTGCTTCGAGTTTTCTCGTACACTCTCACGCATAGCAGCGATGTTTTCAGCAGACCTTGCGTTTCGGTTACGTACGGGTGTTAGCTGATTATTTATTAAACACTTTAACTCAATTTTGGTCACTAAACGTCAAATAGTAGACTTGTCAGGGCGGTTGTGGCGAGGATAAAAATCACGTAATGCGCGGAACGCTTTTTGAACGGAGCACTAATTTTAAAAATAAAATTTGATGATTTGCACACGTTGTTGAACGCTATAACTTTTCATGATGAATTGTCATATACTACTGAATAATTCACAATAAATTTGACAGACGTTGCTTTAACAACATGGCTGCTATAACCTATCAAATTTCGAGCGTCCTTATTGGAAGATTCTATATAATCCTATATAAAAATTGCGCAGCTGAAGTACGTACACATTAAATACAAACTAAAAAAAACTATAGTTAGTGTTTCGAAAGTGTTATCGGGATATAGTAGCCCACATCAAAGAGGCTTTGGTGAAATATCCCAAACGTTCTCGGGGATTTCATAGTATTCTAGTATTTTAAGCCCTCCACAGTTGATTCTTAACATGGTTAAAGGTATTTTATTAAAAAAAGAAAACAAAGTCTTTAATTCGATATTAAAGAATCAGCTGCCACTAGAGAAAGTTAGATACAGTTTTAAAATGCTTCAGTAGGAGCAGATTTAAAAACTACCCTCAGTAAGTAATTACACTGAACTAGCAGATGTAACAAATAACAAAATACTTTGTTATTATTATATGAAACACTGCAAATAGTAAATAGCAAATGGCAAATAACGAGAAAGGTATTCGTATTAGAGAAAAGTTTTATAGTGTAACAGGAACCAGATTTGGCCAGAATAAGACATATTTAGAGCATCAGAGCACGGATCGATTAACCAATATCAGAGACCGTTTTAACCATACAAATGTTACATTTTTAGGTGCCGAATAATCGTTTCCTTTATATAAAAATAAACAGTTTTAAAACCTTAAAACGGACTTTTCCGCACGTAGAACAACTCTATCTCGAAATTGAGTGGCCCAGAAAAAATAAACCAACACATAAATGCAGAATATGTGTTTTATGCGACAGTTTTACTTTTTTCAAATAGTTCACCCTCGTGCTTTCTCATGACCCATGAATAGAGTGGCGTGTATCCTATCCACCTCAAAATCAATAGATGTCGTCTGGTAGACGTCCCTAATCAGAATCAGCCGAAACCCGATCGATCAGACACGATTTAATTGAGTGATCATGCTAACAAAAACAATTTCTCAAATAGTCCACCATTGTGCTCTCTCATGACCCATGAACATGGTAGAGTGTGTTCGATCCACCTCAAAATCAATAGGTTTCGTCTGGGAGACGTTATCGATCCGAATCAGTCAAAACCCGATCGATCCGACATGATTTAGTTGAGTTATCGTGTTAACAAAAAACATTTCTCATATAGTCCACAGTCGTGCTTTCTCATGACCCAGGGATAGGGTGGGGTGTCTCCTATCCACATCAAAATCAATAAGTGTCGTCTGGGAGACATTCCTGATCAGAATCGGTCAAAACCTGATCGATCCAACACGATTTAGTTGAGTTATCGTATTAACAAAACGAATTTCTCATATAGTCCACCATCGTGCTTTCTCATGACCCATGAACAGGGTGGGGTGTGTCCTATCCACCTCAAAATCAATAGGTGTCGTCTGGGAGACGCCCCCGATCAGAATCAGTCAAATCCCGATCGATCCGACACGATTTAGTTGAGTTATCGTGCCAACAAGAATAAATGCCAACGACAACGACGGCACACACAGCAAAACATTTTTAAAAACCATTTTTCTTTTGTTTTTAGGCCGAAAAACGAAAGATAAACCAAAAAAAAATTTAGTTTTTTCACTTTTTCTTTACACGATTACATTACTTTTCTGCTTATAGTGGAGTGAGGAAAAGTAATATTATTTCACTACACTGGACATCGTTGACGGAAACAACTTTCTACATACAATATTCTTAAGTTAACTCACCTCGTACATGTTTATGACTTCGTCTTTTGTATGACTTAAGTTTTAATATTAGCATTTGTTCTGTAATGGTTTATTAAACGTTTTTTATGTCCAGTTTTAAATAATATTTAGTTCACCCACGAACTGATGCACATGTTAAGCAATATGTTTTTCTTTGTTTACCATTTATTTATTATGTTTTCTTTTTGGATCCCCTGTAGATCAATTCAAATAATTCTATGGCTGACGCAACTTTTAAGTATATTTTGGGTATCCTGTCTGTGCCATACATATTAATTTTAAATTATCTGCAACAATTAGACTGATTTCAGTCACGCTTTAGGACCAATGGCAATAAAAGTGTCTGATTTAATATAAAATACATATAACGAATATAAACAAACATATTTAATTATGCGCAATTAATTAACGTTATCATTTTTCTCACTTGGATGGGCAGATACCTCGAGTTCGGAATGTGTAAATTGTATGTTTATGTTTATTTCTATATTTACTGAGGAATACTCGGGGGTAGAGGTCAACTAAAAATTTGTTATCTCTCCTGTTTTGGAGCCTTTGGTGGCGCTCATAAATAATGCTATTTGTAGCGTGCACAAAGGTTATATTTCAAAGACATCAGTTTATGAAGGTGCGAGCATAATAAGGTTAATTAATATTTTGACTTTAAAATATGAACATTTTTCTTTACGCAGTAAAAAGCAAATGAATCAAGTCTTTTTATTATTAATGTTGGCATTGTAACATCAAATCAAACATAGGAAATGGCAAAACGTACGCAAATATATATATAAAAAGTAAATAAAAGTAGACAACACTCAGTACTATCAGAGTTTCAATACTTAGACATTAGATTTATATTCTTTTATTATATTATTACATATTGGATTATAAATTAGATAGAAAATAAGAAAGTTAAGAAGAGGGGAAGTAGAAGGCTATCTACGCCAGTTATAGAAGCAGCAAGCAACCAAGCTATCATAATGAGGGAATAATCTTCCACAGGATGTTGCATGTTAAAGACACATTGTGATCCTTTCTAAAAAGCCAAACATCTCTCAAGTATTAGGTAACAATTCTTTCAGAAAAATTATTTCCAGACTTCTACAGTAAGCTGACAGATGGTGTTTGTTCATTTCGCTGATGGACTTCTTTCGAAATTTGGGTTGGTCGGTAATGCCAGCTGACGCAAATACTGCACTCATGACCTATGAGGATACAATGAGCAGGAAAGTATAATTTTCAATTTTCTATGCTGAATTTTTCCAGAAACAAATTCATTCCAGGTTTTTATAAGAAGTTGATAGATGATGTATGTTCATTTCGTTGATGGAGTTCTTCCGAAATTCGATTTGGTCGACAATGTTGGAGGATGTTTTCTATGTTGGAGGTTCCATGCTTTGTCGTGTTGATCACCATGTGGCTATGATTTCTGATAATTTTCTCATTATGACAAATTGCCTGCTGAGAATATTTACTGCTCATTGGATTCACCTGTTAGAAGATGGATGGAATAATGCTTCAAGGTCTCCACTAATTCACAGTTGGAGAGCCAGCTGATATATTTGCTTCACAAATAAGTCTAAATTAGAGCGAATTATGATTGAAGTGATGCTCTATGCTGAAGTTTGCTTTTTCAGTAGTTGTATATGTAGTAACTAATATATTTTTCGTTACGTTTTACATTAAATTAGGACACCAAATTTCCCAAAAAGAAACCGACCTATTATACTTTTATTTTGAGTCTATTCTAGTCTATCTTTAAGAATTGTGTACCTTCAAACATAAATATGTATTCTGGCATAAATGAGTAAATAAGTTTATCGGTTATTAAAAGTTACACTCTTCCATGAAAGTCCTAGTAATGCAAGACCAGTTTTGTAAGACAGGCTTCCTTCTATCGTGTTGAAACTATTTTTCAACACGAAATTTGCTTGAAGATATACTAATGATCACACCTGGAAATTATTTAGATTAGACAACATTTTTCCAACAAGTAGTCTGGTAGTCTGAAAGTGTCTCATTTAATTTAGACAGTAATATTCCAATCTTCAGAGCTTAAATCCAAATAATTATGTATGTAACACACGAAAAAATATCTTAAGTGCTATCCAATGATAGAAGATATAACTCATATTTTACACATAATAGATACATTCTCTATGAAAGCAAAACTATATACTAACCAACTATTGGCAGAAGATGAAAATAGTCTTTGTTTTCAAAATGCCAGGAAGATTTAAGATTCATTCTATTCAATTAAGTATTAGATATCTTCATTTAAGTACTGTCACATCATTAGAAAGACACACTATACACGAAGTAATATATGGTGATAATTATACAGTGAGTATTATACTTTAACTAATCATTGCCACTAATTGTAAAGTTTATTATTTTAAAATTACAAAATTGTTCTTCTTAATTATTTTTATCTAACTTATATTCACGTTAATATAATTTATTAGTGTAGCTTATATAAAAGAACGTTTTCTTTCACATTCCGTAATAAAAAAGTAGTTTTCATTAAAACAAATATCGATGGCGTCATATCTCCTACACGAATCACGAGGTATATTTTAGTTATATCTTAAAAAATGTCCAACTAAAAATAAAATTTGACAAATCTGAGAGATTTTCCCAAAAGTTAATCCTCGAATTTTTAACGAATTTATTCATTATTTACGAAAGCACTGTATGTTTAGAAGTATTACAATCACTGGTTATTTGTTAATACTGATGAATACCTTAACATGTTCTTATAATGGTAGAAATATATTTTAAAAAACGGACTAGGAGTCCAGTAGACATAACCATAAAAAGGCACAATTCAAACGATATGAAGGTACATAATATATAAAAATTAAAAATACCAACAAATATATTACGCAACTACATAAGGCTTTTGCTAGTGACGTATAATAGTTATTTTTACTGACGTATAATTTTTTATTGGAGAGCAATGTGGTCTTACAAATAAAATTAAGAAAATACACATATTACAAGTAGGCGGGAAAATATGACCAATAAAAGATTGGTTGAAACGTTTTTTGAATACTGTTCAATAAAATATATGTTTACTAAAATTATTACAAATAACTAACTAAAAATTTCAACTATAAAATTGTCATTATTATATAAAATAAAAGTATATATTGGCTCTACCAACACAAAATTATAATGTTTTTGTAACGGGATTTTCGAAAAGCTCTATCAAGCATTTATGTTAAATTATGGCTTTCTGTTAATCTATTGTTAATGTATTGTTACAGCAAAGTGCGAGAATAATTTAAGCCGCTATGAGACTTGTTTGCTAGACAAGAATTATTTAAAGAAAAAACGTAGTAATTATTGTTATTTTCTATCATTACATAGAAATACTTTTCAAAAAAAGATTGTGTAAGTATCTAATAGTTTCATGATTAGTGTGTAACTATTTTGTAAGAAAATATCTCAGGTTAATATTTATTGGATATATCTTACGCAATATTTTAACATAATTTCATCATATTTTTTCTGCAAAAAAATATTGGAATTTTTGTATTCTCAAAAATCAATTCCTGTATAAGTTATCTTCACATATAAAAATAAACAGTTTTAAAATCTTAAAACGGACTTTTCCGCACGTAGAACATCTCTGTCTGGAAATTGAGTGGCCGAGAAAAAATAAACCAACACATAAATGCAGAACATGTGTTTTATGCGACAGTTTTACTTTTTTCAAATAGTCCATAATCGTGTTTTCTCATGACCCATGAATAGGGGGGGTGTGTCCTATCCACCTCAAAATCAATAGATGTCGTCTGGTAGACGTCCCTAATCTGAATCAGTCGAAACCCGATCGATCCGACACGATTTAATTGAGTGATCGTGCTAACAAAAAAAATTCTCAAATAGTCCACCATTGTGCTTTCTTATGACCCATGAACATGGTAGAGTGTGTTCTATCCACATCAAAGTCAATAAGTGTCATCTGGGGGACGTCCCCAATTAGAATCAGTCAAGACCCGATCGATCCGACATGTTTTAGTTGAGTTATCGTGTTAACAATAAAAATTTCTCAAATAGTCCACCGTCGTGCTTTCTCATGACCCATGGATAGGGTGGGATGTATCCTATCCACCTCAAAATCAATAGGTGTCGTCTGGGAGACGTTCCCGATCAGAATCCCGATCAGGGAGAAACCCGATCGACCATACACGATTTAGTTGAGTTATCGTATTAACAAAAAAAAATTCTCAAATAGTCCACCATCGTGTTTTCTCATGACCCTTGAAAAGGGGGGGTCCTATCCACCTCAAAATTAATAGGTGTCATCTGGAAGACGTCCCCGATCAGAATTAGTCAAAAGCCGATCGATCCGACATGATTTAATTGAGTTATCGTGCTAACAAAAAATTTTGTCAAATAGACCCATGGACAAGGTAGGGTGTATCCTATCCACCTCAAAATCAATAGGTGTCATCTGGGAGATGTCCCCGATCAAAATCAGTCAAAACCCGATCGATCCGACACGATTTAGTTGAGATATCGTTCTAATAAGAATAAAGCCGTTAATGCCGACGACAATGACGACACACACACAGACAAAGTTTTTTAAAAACTGTTTTTTTTGTTTTTAGGCCGAAAAACCAAAAATAAATGAAAAAAAAAATTTTTCCACTTTCATTTACACGATTACATTACTTTTCCGCTAGTATAGTTGAGTGCGGAAAAGTAAAAATATATTTCATGTTCTATGTTATATCAAAGAGATACATTAAAAAATTAAACAAAAAAATATATACAAAAATATAATTTACATATTAAAAAATAATATTTAAAAAATAAAATATTTGCAATAAATAATTTCCACTAAAGCGTTTCCTTAACCTAAGAACTATACTTAGCTGTTAACTAAGTTGCAATGAAACAGCTTAAATAATAATAATAATAAACTAGTACGCATCCTTCTGTTATTCAACCATTAGATGTCAAATCAACGTAAAAATAATGTATGGTTAAAGTTCCTTGCAAAACTTAACCAACCATATTGCAAAATTTAATTAAAAAATACAGGTATTTAAAACTGCAATGTTAGAAAATGATGCTGTGTTTTAAATTATAGAGCGTAAAGTTTTATATACATAATAAAGCATTTCAAACCATGCTCACATAAATGTAACTTACCTTTTAATACGCATCAGTTTATCATCAAGCTAGTGCCAATATTATTGCATTTTCCGCATTATGTGTAAATTGCTAGTTACACCTTTAATGTTTTTATAGTTTCATTAAGAGGATATTCTTATACTGGTGATTGTTTTTTAGAGTAGGTATGCGAACGAACGTCACACCTAGTCACATTTACTAAGAAATAATTATATACTTACCGAGCTAATATGATATTGATAAGATTTATTAAAATTAAATAATCATCGATTTAAGTTAAAAAATAATATTTTTAGTTCTAACTCTGGTAGACAAAAATACGACAAATTTTGTGATGTAATTCAGCGCTCGGCGTTTGGCATATAGCCAGGAGAATAGCTGTTTTGACCTAATTTGTTTAGTCCTTATTATATAAGGCATTTGCAGATGGGTTGGAGTATAAACTCCTTATTTCTGTAGTTTAAAAAATAATAAGTTTTCAGCAAGGAAATGTGATAGAATTGTGTAGACTTAGCGATGTCATGAGTAAATATGATGAATAAAACAAGCCTCAAATTTGACCTTTAAGGTACACTATTGTAGAAACATTTAGCGTTGAGATAATTGCATTACTAGACATATGTATGGGACTACTAAATCTGAGTGGTTTTAATTTGGCAAGCAGAATGTGGGGTTATATTACATTAGTTATATCGATAGTTGCAAATTTATAGTAACTACGTTACAATCAATTTTTTTATTTGTTGTATGTTTTTATCTAAAGCCATGTTGTTTGGGGGAAGTATGTTCAACAGTTTAATAAATGCAGATGTATACATACACCACAATTTTAACGATCCTTGCAAAATTTGGAATAATCTCTATGTTAAGCTAAGCATCTGAAAAGGTCAGTGCGGTACTTATAAGATTTAAGTAATATGACCATCGATTCTGATAAGTTCTCAGTATAAAACTTTACAAGCTGGTCGTGCCTATAAGTCAGAGTGTGGCGTGGAATAATTCAGGCAATACTAATAGAAACTTTGACGTTAGTGATCGAAAATGTAGTAACTAGAGCAAGATTGTGAGAAGAAGAAGAAGAGGGGAGGAAGAAGAAGAAGGCGATCACCTATGAAATGTTATTTTTCACAAATAAATATCCAAAGAATAGTTTGTGCTATAGTTAAAAAATATTATATTGAAATTATTAAATATAATATTTGAAAAATAAATGGTTTACCTACTTTTAATCCACTTTGTACATCTGCATGTTTGAATAAGATGACTTATTGTAATTCAGGAAAGAGCTTTTTTAAATTTATTTTATAATAAATATTTAAGAAGTTCATTAGATAATCATGTCGTGAACAGCTGACAGTATTTTCTTTTCTTACATAAGAAATTATGCTCGTGGATGATGAGATGGATGGATGAATTGGACGAGACCAACTGTATAATAAAGTAGGCTATATATAAGAAACTAATGTTTTCAAATCATCCGCGTGAGGGGCTTGATGTAAAATTGGACAGTGACAAGGTCCGTCACAATCCAAACACGACGACAGAATCGAACATCTAGAAAGTGCGACGAGTATTTTTTATAGCGAATTAAAAATGTCAAATGCATCTGGCTGAGATGCCCCAGTGCCAGCTGGCTCAAATCTCCAATGGGACTCCAACTATTGGCACGGTTGGAGCTGCACTTAATTAAGGAAATTAAGGAAGGTGTAAACGTTGGCGCCTAGTCGGATCGCGAGATAAAGGCCGATAGACGGTGTATTTATGCGCGGTGCCAGCTGAAATGCCTTGAGGCGGTTGTACGGGGTGAGGCAGATAAAAGGCGTCCAATAGACAGTGTTACACCTAAAGCAGACATTTGTGTTCTAATGAGGGCTGCACACGATAACTATTTGAAGCCATTTAATAAAAAATATTGCAGAATATTTTTATTACTTCAACTTTGAAACGTACAATGTACATAAACTCCTACATAAAATTAAGGCATCAGTGAAACTTCATCATATTATTTCTTTTATTTTTTCAAAGATTAAAATCATAGTATAATTTATTTCATCGCTATTTGCCAAATAAAAAATCACAAAACATACCGTAGCTTGTTATTATAGCTAGGCTCAGGTAGACCGTTCCGTTTATCGGCAATATAAGTTTTTGATTTGGCAAAAAGCGATGAAATGAATAGTACCTACAAGATAATAATGTAATGATTTCAACTAATGTTTAATAAGTTAGAATGGTAGTATCGGGGAAAACATTAATGAATCACAGAAAGTAACAATATTGTCAAATGTAATGAAAACGGTGTTAATCAAAACCTTTGGAGAAAAGGAAATTATCCTTTTATAACAATTGCTTGTTAACGTAAAACACGCCAACCAAGCATTCCTTTGAAGTTTCATTATTCCGATGAAATGTTCATCTTTAACGAGCTGCCGAATCTGTGGACCATCAAACACACCGGCCTTTATATTTCCAAATGACAGGCTAGGAAATGCTGAAATGAGATTCTTGAAACAGTCTCTTTTAATCGACAAAGCTTTAACAAATTGCTTCATGAGACCCAGTTTTATATGCACACGTGGAAATATAATGTTCTGTCTGTCGACAAGTGGCTGACGTACAATGTTTGGATCACCAAGTTTCAGGTCAGATCTTGGCGGCCCATTCGACTGCACCCAATGCTTTTCACGAACTCTGCTGTCCCACTTACACATAAAACAGGGATACTGGGTATATCCGCTGGCAAAGGAGGAAGCAGACCATTTTAAGGTCAACACAGATGATCTGTTGGTGCATGTGATATTGCAACAAATCAATGACTCTCTTTATGTCTTTCTCTAAGGGGGACGATTGAGTGGCCAAACAGAGTGCCAGATTTGACACTCCTAGATTAATCTTTGCGAGGATACTTAAGAAGCGAAGTATACAATACTAGATCGGGGAATTTAGAGGATTTAAAAACAAGAATTCGTCACGAAATATAACATATATTTCTTGCAATTATTGACAATGTTTAAAAATAATTTATTAATTGTCTTAGCTACTGCTAAATTGTAGTCAACGGTGCACAATTTGAACATTTAATTTAGTTGGCTTTTTAATTAATAATTACTGTTAAATTTAGTGTTCTGAAACTGCAAAGACGTTTTTCTTAATTGTTTTTATCTAACATATCATCATCATCATCATGAGGTCATCAGTCCTAAGATTGGTTGGACGCTAACCTCCAACTTCTCTTATCTTGTGCTAGCCTACGCATTTCGCTAATTGTGCTACAACCCACAGCCCTTACTATTTGCGAGCAGTAGTCTAATCTAAGCCTACCTCTGCCTTTCTTCACTCCTATTTCTGCCTCCAAAATATCGCGGACTATCCCCCATGTCTCAGCAAGTGGCCTACTATTCTATCTCTTCTCTTCTTTATGTTTTTCCACATACTTCTTTTCTCGCCGACTTTCTCTAATACTTCTTCGTTTCTAACCCTATCAGTCCACGGGATTTTCATCATTCTTCAGTAACACCACATCTCAAAAGCTTCTAATTTCTTCCTACTTGCTTCCCCTACCGTCCAGGTTTCGCAACCGTATAGTGCCGTGCTCCATACATACGTTTTCAAAAACCTCTTCCTTGTTTCTAAGTTTATTACCCCCGAGCATAAAAATGCTTTCTTCTTGTTAAAAGCTACTTGACCCTGCGCTATTCTTTGTTTTATATCTTTATCGCTTCTTCCATCCCGATTTATTTTACTTCCTAAATAAGTGAAGTCGTTAACTTCTTTCATTATTAATTTGTACTTTCGTTTTTGCTCTGCTGTCGCGCCCTCTGCACACTAACACTTTAGTTTTGTTTTTATTCACCCTCATTCCGTATTCCTCTGTCAACACTGCCTCCATTTCGTTGAACGCTGATTCTAATTCCTCTTTACTAGATGCTAATACTGCTATATCATCCACGAATCTCAGCATTTTTAGTTTTTGTCCCTGTACTTTAATCCCGAAATCTAACATATACTCACGATAATATAATTATTGCTGTAGCATATTTAAAAAAACGCGCTCTTTCATATTCCGTAATAAAAAAGGGGGTTGCCATTACAAAAAAATATCGATAACATTATACGCAGCGGCGAAGTGCCCATTAAGGCTCTAAAGCTAGCTAAATTGCATATCATTCTTCGCGTACTCCCCTCGTCCCTCATTGTACCGCGGATCTCAATAATGTCCGATAAAACCAAGGCGGTGGAGAGTTAGCCCAGACAGCGCACACGCATTGCCGGTTACCAACATGCCGACGCGAAGAATGATGTGTAATCTTGCTAGCTTTACAGACTTAATGGACGCTGTGCCGCTGATTATACGTCCTACAATAACCACCCTGTATGTATTCATTATATTAAAAAAAAATACGCAACTATATATGCAATTTGACGGGTCTGAAAGTTTTTCCCAAAAGTTATTCCTTGAATTTTTTTACGAATTTATTCATTATTTTACGAAGGCACTATATTAAGAAATTAAATATCTTGGAATCCGGAAAGTTTGAATAGCTGGTTTTTAAAACTATGCAAGTGTATGTATGATGGGTGTTTGTAATGTATCTCTTTAGGTGACATCTGACACTGATACTGATACTTTGTAGGACTATTGATGCTAATGATATACTTATCGACGGCAAAAGTGAACATCCTTGACGCTGGAAGCACTGATGATGTACGGAGAGGATGCTGTTATGTTATGAGTTCTTTTGCGTTTCTATAAAATCATCTTTCCATTTGATGATTATGTCATTTTTAAATTGTTTAACTGCTAAAACTATTTTGTCACAACTACGTTGGTGCCTGTCCATTGAAGATGGTGGAATGGAATTCGTGTATCATTAATATTCTGCTAATCAATCTCTACGAAAGGACGCACATTTTACATAATCTAATTATTAGAATTTCGCCCACAGGTACAAGCCCAATAACTTTTTATAACAACGTATAATTCGCAATTTTATCATTGTATTGTTTACGGAATTTCCACTTTAAGAGTTCCTTTACACATACATTCTTGGAGAACGTAATATGCATAAATAATGGTATAAACAACTCACTAATAAATCTTTTAACATTGCCAATAAATCTAATCTTATCTTTGTATATTAGGAGGATGTTAATTAACATCGTGTTTCTATTTAGTATTTCTTTTTTGTTATGTAACGAGAAATATCACATTCCTAAAACTGCGGCAGCACAGGCGCCAAAGTAGTTAAAACGTATTTTATAAACAAATCCGTTCAGGACAATTCTTTTCATACAAGGCGAGATGATTTTTTGAGGCATTTTGAACTTATTCTACAATGTATTTTCAGTCGAAATACTGATGTAAGTGGTTAGTTGTTGTAAAACAATAAAAAATATCGCGTAATTGTTATGCTATTATATTTATTTTCAAAAAAAATAATTTTTACATTGATTTTGGTGGCAGGAGTTTGATAATTGGGTGATATAAAATATTATTAGTATTATAGAGCCACAAGGTAAAAAAGATTATAGACAATGACTAGATACAAGCAAGTTTAGATTTAAATCGAAGAAATAGTGATAGATTATAGAAACAACGAAGCCATTAAATTAAGAGGTTAATAAAAACAAAATAAATTATATGTACATTAGAATGGTAGTATAAATTAATTAAATTAGATTGGTTAACAGTTTTTATTTTTCAATTTTGAGACTGTGACAATTATCAAAGTTTTTTAATTTTTGATACACAATTGTAGCAACCAGGCTATACACTTCCTATCCTCGTAACACAATGGTTCTTGGCAATGCCATAACTAAAATAAATGAGCTGATTCTAGAGAAAACACTGAAAGTTATTCTCAATTCCTGTTTCTAAATATTAGAAGACATACCGCAAATTAATTACATATATGACACGATAATTGAGCTAATAACACCGGTAGAAGTTACCAACCCCATCAGACACAATACCAGTACAAATAAAGAACAAGGTTATGACTTAATAACTTCATAAATAATCACGAATTTGTTCAACAGAGGCATCAGGAAACTGACGCAAATCTTCAACGCAGCACTACTATTTCGATACATGCAAATGTAATGGACAATATGCTGAAGTAATAAACCTAATAAATCACCTGAACATAGAACCATCATACCGTCCAACATCCTTGTTGCTGATTATATCCCAGCTGTTCAAAAATCTCCTTCTGCAGAAACTCAAATCTATCATTGAGGAAAGGCAGATTATTCCGTTTTATCAGTTTAGATTTCGTACCAAACATTCAACCATTAATTAAAGACATGGTTGTCATTAATCACCGATGTCATTGAGAAAACCCTAGAAAGAAAACGATCTACGCAACCATATTTCTAGATATAGCCCAAACATTCGACCAACTGTGGCACAAGGCTCTGGAATACAAGTTACAGAAATATTTTCCATAGAAAATGAGCCAAATTATTAAGTCATACATCACTGGTTGTCACTTCAGACTCAAACATGGCGAAGAATATTGTGACCTCAGGATTTATGCTGGAGTACCTCAGGGTAGCATCCTTGGGCTTATTGTCTACCTGCTGTACACAATGACATACCACACAAGTGACGGAGTAGTCAAGGCAACATACGCTTATGACACCCTTCTCCGCAATGAAGACACCCATCGCGACCTGAAGATGCCTATGGTTTAAGATGGGATCAAAAGATTTGTAAGCAAACATCAGAAAATTATTTTGTCACAATTTTTTCTCTATAAAAAAAATCGAAAATATTTGGTTTATTTTTCAGTACCTCTTACAGTTAACAAGTTGTCATACAAAAATAAACAGTTCATCATTGGATATATTATTTAATATGATGATATCTCTTTATAATATTTAACATTACAGGGGATGTTTGTAATGATAACTAACTCTATACTTATATATTTGTATTCCTCTTACTCAAAAAATGATATGTTAAGCCACTTGTATATGTATATTTCGATAGAAATATTATCATCGTGAGTAAGAAAAGATTGTCGTTTATATTTGAAAGGGAGCACGAATTTGTTATGGAATCCTAATATGAATATTATTTAATTGTTTTCTTTTTGGTTCAATTTCCATTTTTAAACTTTCTCCTCCGACTTGAGGCGCGGCTCGTCTTAGTACTCTCGTACCAAACCACGTATTATGGACAACACTCTGTGACGTAACGTACAGTCTTATTATCACAATATCTCGTATCAGATTAGGAAGTAATGATAAACGATAAATATTGATTAAGTAAGAGTAGTATTTTGTCAATGAACTAGGTACTGTCAACAATTATATTAATAATAAATATTGATCATATGAGTTGGCTCCTTTTAGAAGGGTCAACGTGCACTGTTTTTAATAAATGTTATACGCTACGTGAATTGTATAATGCATCAGGGGTATGTAAATTAATTGCTTCTTTTTTAATTACTTCCGTTAGTAAAATTTGGTAGTAGTAGTTCGTAAAGAAACAAAGTATTAGAATAAATGTTGTGTATAGCCTTACAAGTAATTAATTTATCTCATTTTGGAACTATTTTCATAATTATTTACTGGAAGTATAAAGCGCACCATTTTCTTATAGACATCTTAAGAGATATCCTCCTATTTTCTATATTTTAAATCTTTGCCAATCTAGATTCAGAATATTTATAAATCCGTAACAATATTTTGCAAGAAACCTAACATTTTTAAGAAAATCATGTTGACAATATTAGAGACAATATGAGACTTATGGTTGTGGTTTCCAAAAAACCTCAGGCTACGGTGGGAAAGGTTACATAGAGACGAAGATGAATATACTCGTGCTCAGGGAGATATGCCAAATTTCTACCGTGGGATTTGAACCCAAGCATTTGACACCCGCTATACTAGACCCAATTTACATGACATTGTTTGCATGACTCACCTCTATAGGATAATACGATAGGTCACTGATTCACGTTGCAAAGCGGAGTAAAGCGATGCACTTTTATAGCAATAAACAACCTGAATGCCTACCGTATTCTAAACATTACATAGTAATAAATCTCAAGAACATAGCTTGGACTGACATTGCAATATTTAACCTAAAAAATCCGCAAAACGAATGTTGTATATCATTCACAAGAAGTTCGCTATTTTGGGTGCTATTATTCGTACCATGATTGGTTAGAGCGATTAAATTCTTTGTCAAGATGAAGTGTTGGAATGAAGTGTGGGTTGTAGATCACATTCATCATCGATTTGTTCATCTTGGTGTTTCTTGATGTCAAAATCGACATATCCTCCATCGTCAGAACAAACGTCGGTGTCATCTATCATCGAGTCCATTATCTTCAGGATCTCATCAACATCAGCATATGATTTGTTGGAGATTAGAACGAGCGCTGAGGTACCTGAGGTAACTAAATGTCCCTGGAATAGAGGGAAGCCCCACTACTACCCATTTTCAACTTTAAGAGTGGGTAGAACTTTTATTTCCGTGTGAGTACAAAATATTCCACGATACCAATCTAGGGTTGAGGAATCACTTTGCTTATCGATATGTTTTTTAGTCATCATATTATCCTGCTAGACAAAACTAGATTCTTAATAAGATTTTAGATTTTAATAAAAAATATTTGTCTTCTGCCGATTTTGAAATTATAGAGAAATGTTATTTTGGTCGACAACATTTAAAGATAAATAATTACAAAAATAACATAGATATTACAAAAATAACATGTTTATTTATACAACAAAAAATATGTTTATAATCAAAAATATAAAACAGTTATCTGAAATGCAAACCATGATTATGTTAATTGATTTCCGCTTACCTGGATAATTATTAGACATTTCATCGTAAAAAATAATAATTCACTGAATCATCTCGTGATAATGTAGTGAGTAGATAGAACAAGGATATTTCAGTCTATATATAACTATTGATTCCTACTTTTACTTTAAAATGTATTGACAAAGTACCCTTCATATCAGCGAAGTAATCTAAGATAAAGCTAGGACAATTTTAATTACAACGTACTCAGTTACTGAGTGAAATAATTGTGAAATGAAATATAAATATTGCAAAGTCATATATTCAGGTGGATACAAATAGGTAGCTTGGAGATGGTACAGGGTCTTTCAATAGGGATGCTAGAAATTTGTTAAGTTATATCGGCCATGCTGTTAAGTAAATATCTGTTAAATTTATTGTGAATCATTCAGTAGCGTATGGCAAATCACCATGGAAGGTTATATCGTTCAACAATGTATGCAAATCATAAAATCTTATTTTCAGTGCTCCGAGAAAGGTTCCGCGCATTACGTGATTTTTATCCTCACCACAACCGTTTGATAAATAATAAGCCAACACCCGTACGTCACCGAAATGCATGGTCTGCTGAAAACATCGCTGCTGTGCATGAGAATGTACGGGAAAATCCGAGGCAGTCAATTTCTCGTCGTTCACAAGAAGCTTTCCTTTTTTGGCCTAAGTTGGCCTTTCTGCGATTTGGCGAATCGGGACTTGGTGTGCAATCGTATAAAATCCAACTGACCCAGGAATTTAAGGTAAACGATCATAGACAACACTATGTGTTCGCTGATTGGGCTCTGGAGCAGTTGGAAGTTGACCCAATTTCACCAAAAACTCATATTTAGTGACGGGGCTCATTTCTGGATGAATGGATATATGAACAAACAAAATTGTCGGATTTGGGACGATACCAATCCACACGAGATACATCAGATCAACACCAAATAAATGCATCCCGAGAAAGTCACTGTTTGGTGTGGATTTTGGTCTGGCGGAATCATCGGTCCGAACTTCTTTCAAAACGAAACTGAAATTGCCACAACCGTCAACGGTGAACGCTACAGATCGATGATAAACAACTTATGGAGACCTAAACTGGATTATATCGATACCGCCAACCTGTGGTTCCAATAGGACGGCGCTACGTGCCATATAATACATGCAACGATGGACATTCTGCACGAGCGATTTGAGTGCACGGTTATCTCGCCTTTAGATTTCTTCCTTTGAGGTTATCTAAAATCGCAGGTCTATGCGAATAAACTGCAAACAATTGATGCCCTCAAAGTCAACATAACGAACGCCATCCAGCAAATTTAGTCAGATTTATGCGACAAAGTCATCGAAAATTGGATCTCCCGAATACGTGCCACCAAGCAAAGCCGTGGCGGACATTTGAACGACTACTAAAGAAAAGTAATATATTCAGGTGAACACAAATAGATAGCTTGGAGATGGTATAAGTAATACTCTGTGCATAAGAATATTGCAGGTTCATTTTGGAATTCCCCGTATACAAACAGGACATCAATTTGACAAATTTTTTACAATACCTGTTCAGTGTTTACCTACACATAATCTACACATTGCCTCGTTTACTAAAACAGCAATTAGAATATTTGGTGGAAGGTACCTGCCGAGGCGCGACACAAGTGGCGTTAAACGCCAAATACCCCCTACCTCGTGCTTGTAGCCTTCTTCTGAAAGCCGGTGGATTTGATTAGGCCCGTATCAAAAGCGGTCCACCTGCTGTACCGAACAAATTCCAACCCAGCGGGCCTTCTGGGCCTGTTACTTCTCGCACTTAACAAGTCAGCTTGGCCAGACAGCTGGCGCCAAAGACTGCGCCCACACTCCCCCTCTATGGTGCCTTTACAACTGAAAACATTCATGACAACTTCAGTGCAGCACGTCCCTCTCAGGCAGCCAGTTGGGCTGAGACGAAAAACCCGAACACTTTTTCAGACCAAAACAACCCTTGTTCACATGATATACCCAGCATCGACAGTGATATTGCTTGGAAACGGCGCTATTTTATTTTTTTGAATCAAGCGGGCGTCTATACTGGAGGGAGTGTTGAGTTGTGCCACATTTTCTCGAGTACTGTGTTGTGCTGTGATATTTTTTATTTACCGACCACATGGGATTATGACGAATGGATTTTGTTTATTAATATACGCTAAAGGTAGGTCTTGTTTACGTTTAAAATACTCTCGACACCTGCTAATGCTTACTGTGTGCCAAAGGTCTATTCTGTACATACTAAGAAAGTTAACATAAACTATAAAAGTTTGTATAGTACTGACGTGTTTTCCCTTAAAAGATATTATAAAATTTAAAAATTCACAAAAACGTTCGTCCTTATCTTCAAGAAATAATTACACTAACGTAGTAAACAAAAATATATTCAGCAGTTACCAAAAAACAGGGAACAAACACATTTACTAATCTAGGCTTTCTAAAATATGTACAGAATAGACTATTCTTGATTTGTGTTTAAAAAATAAATTTAATTGATTACCGGATATTAATAAAAATAATTCCCTAAGAAATGAAAATTCAGCTGTTGAATTCCGTTAAAAAATCATTTTGTACTAGATCTTGTCACAATGTTCCTAGTATTTACAACAGTAGAGGAGTACATCACGAAAACCTCAAAACAAAAATTTAAAATAATCGCAAAAACGCTATTAAATTTAGTCAGATCTTCTCCAAAAAGCAGAAAGTAAAAAGAAAAATAAATCGCAAGAACTTATTGCTACATCTTTGTTATTCTAGACTTTCTAAAATATGTTCGGACCAGGATGTTGTTAAACTACATATGGAATGTTTTCTTGCTTAACACATGACGCATGTTGATAAAAAATAACAAAATTTTCAATAGAACTAACTAATCAAATGGAATATGTATTAACAGTTTTAATAAGTATATGTACATAGATCTATTTTTGGTAAATTTTTGGACAAATCGACAACAGCTGTAAAACTTATTGTCGAAAATATGTAATAATTAAGTAATGAGAAATTAAATTAAAGAATTTCATCATCATATACCTATGTATACTTTCAAGACTACAAAGTAATGCAAACGATCTAAGTAAATTTTAATATTAGTTTTAAGTAAATAATTTATGAACAATTTTTCGTATTAAATATGTATTAGCATTAACAAAGGCCCTAGAAAATTGTGCTCTACTGAACATTATATAGATATAATATTTGCATATCTATTTATATTTGTTGTGAAGTGAAATATATGTAGATAGATTAATGAAAATTAATATTTCCTTCATAGAACTTCACTGGGCATACTTGATTTTGATATTGTTATTCATTTTTATTTCAGTAAAGTAACTATTGGTAAACTTAATACTTATTTGGGTATATAAAAACATTATTTCTTCTTAAATCCAATATTTTGTGAAGAATTGAAAAAATAACTTCTTAATGTTAAAAATAGATCATTTTTGATTTTGATCAATTCCTTATTGGATTGAAAAAAGTCAAAACAAAATAACTATCCACAAAACTATGTATGATATTTATACATTTCACGTTTTCGTCAAAAGGTGCATATTCACTAATTAAGAATTTAATTAATGAATAATTATTTTCTCTAACATAGGAAAAAAAACAATCAGTCTTACTAGCAATAAGACATAAGGGCAATTAGTTAATAATTAGTTCCTATTTCTTCCAAAAACAATATTTTTGTATTTTGATTTTGGAGATTTATTAGGTTATTACGTTTTTGCCTTAAGTTTTCAATAAATGTTGGAGATAAGTAGATGATATAACATCTTTCTGTCTACCATGGAAGCATTGGTGATAAAATAATCTAAAATAATTAGTGACTTTTCCAACATGGTGAATAAAAGTGACCAATATTATGATAAAGCGGCAAATTGTATTTAAAAATTGAATTGTTTCTACTTTTTATTTATATATTTTTAGAAACATGAAAAGCAATGCAAATTTTATGTATTCCTCATTTACCAGTAAACTTTCTTATTCTGTAATTAAAATGAGGTTATATTGGTTTGTTTGCTTAGAAAATATATCCAATAAAACATATTTTAAACTGTAATATTTCTTACCCCAATACTTCTTGATACACAACAATTTAAAATAAATCCTCACCAAAATAGAGCATCTTACATATTCGAAAAACTAAACAATTAAGAAAAATAGTATTTATATTATTCTTAAGGAATCACTTTGCTTACTGATCTACTATTTTAGTCATCACCGTATCCTCTTAGAAAACACTAGATTGTACATTAAACTTTATTGAAAAATAAACTTTTACTACCGATTTTGATATTACACCGAAATGTTATTTTAATAGACGACATTTAAAGAGATAAATAATTACAAAAATAACGTAGATATTTCCTAACACACTTATTTATACAATAAACAAAATATATATCATCAAAAATATAAAACGGTTATCTTAAATGCAAACCATAATTACGTTAATTGATTTTGGGTTCTTAAATGTCTGGATAATTATTAGATAGTTTCATCATAAAAAAATAACAATACATTGAATCATCCCGTGATGATGTAGTGAGTAGAAAAACAATATTGATAGCTACTTTTACCTAAAAATGTGTTGACGAAATAATCTTTGTATCAGGAAAGTAATTTAGATCAAGCTAAGATAATTTTAATTATGACTTCTCATTTACTGAGTGAAAGAATTGTGCAAAGAAATAAGTATAAGTGATATACTAAGTAAAAGTGTTATATATTCAGGTGGTTACATATATGTAGGTATCGTGGAAGTAGTATAACTTAGTACTTAATGAAATTTGTTTCAAAAACGTGGGTAATATCTGTGAATACTACTTGAAACGTTTGTAACAAAAATAATATAGAAAAATTAGTATGACGAATGTTAAACCATGTTGGGTTATGTTATATTTTTATGATATAACCTAGCCTATCTGTTTTTATTCTTAGACAGGTATAGAGAATTCAAATTACGGTTAAATAAATACCTACCTACAGGCATATTTATTCACGTTACGAAATTCATCGTTTCAAAATTGCTTAGGACAGGATAAATGTACAAACCTATGAATATTTGGTATTTCCTCGTATATTCCTTATAGTAGGCTTCGATAATCCAAATCAATACAATTTAAACGTTCCCTGTTAGTGATAATTGAAACTCCTTTGATCTTGGTAAAGAACACACACGAAATTAAATGTACTGTAAGTACTGCAATTTACAATGCTTTAAATACAAACTAATTTTCGTAAAACGGAATACCTAAACGAAAATCATATAATTTATTAAGCAAAAAAGAAAATAGAAAGTTCTGGTTATTTTATGTTACCATACCCAAGTTTACTGAAGTGCTGCAGCAGATATCCACTCACATATTTTTCGGCAATATTCTTTCTATCGTCCCTGGAGGATTGAAGCCTTTACTTAAGCGAATAACGTCCAATTATATAGATCGCTATAATCATAATCTGAGTCTACTTTCTACTACCTAGAACTAGATATTTATTACCAATAACTTTCAATTGAATCAACTGTTAGGCCAGCGCCACACTGTACGGAAATTTCATCGCCGAACTTACACGACGGAACGCCAATACATTTCTTTCTATACAAAGTGCTTAACCGATCCTCCACGTAGTGTGTTCAAGAACAGATATATTCGTATCTGTTCGCATTCATATCGTAGACAGATCCGTATAGAAATAAATGTATTGGCGTTCGGCGACGGACGTGTAATGTGGTGCTGGCCTTACTTTGTTTTTAAAATTGATCATCAGAAGAAACACTCTATCCTTCAGAATTAAGATCTTCAAACGATTCAAATGTTACTTTCTTGAAAAAATTAAATACCGACCAAGAGGCTCTGGTGCAATGAAGTTTCACCAAACAGACCTATGGCATTATGGCCTATCAGTTGGATTAGAGATGCAATTAAGTATGTGAAACATGGACACGATAAGGTTATACAAAACATGGTTTGTTATAATCGCTAGGGGCGTGTGTGCTACGGGCATCCTGAAATAATAAAAGAGTTTTGTCAGTGAAATTATGGCTAAAATATTCTCAGTGATTTGGAATCCGGAATATAAAATCATCGTTGTTACCAAATCAGGGATATATAACGAAAATGTGATTTCATTTTCGTCTGAATTACCGGGAAATCCAGATTATTTATAATTTTCTAAACCTATTTTTTAATTTCAAAAAATAAAACCCGCCACGGGTAGGATTCGACATCTGTCTCGGATGGGAACCGAACGATAGACAGCTGTTTCGTACTTACTAGTTCTCATCAGTGCCGTACACGGCACGCCGATCCAAGACAATGCCGAATGAAATCTGTGGGATATATATCTATATCGATACGATCTATGTCAGTAACATATAAGTCGGGAATCGAGAAAAGAACTACCAATCCGCCAAGCAGTTATCAAGTAGTTCTCGAATAGCAAGGCTATTGCATAATCGCTATAGGAAACAACTACTCCTCGGGCTAAATCCCCGCCAGGCATTGAATTATACCTAAAAGCGATCCTCGACCCCTTTCTCTGCGTCGTGTATCTGCACGATCAGACAAGGTTTCAAAAAATAAAACCCGCTACAGGTAAGATGCGACATCTGTTCCGGATGGGAACCGAACGAGGACACATTTAGGTATAATTCAATGCCTGGCGGGGCTTTAGCCCGAGGAGTAGCTGTTTCCTATAGCGATTATGTAATAGCCTTGCTATTTGGGAATTACTTGATAACCGCTTGGCGGTTTCGTAGTTCCTTTCTCGATTCCCGGCTTATATGTTACTATTTTTTAATGCCAATTGTTTTTTATAAACCTAATAAATATCATTAATTTACGTGAACATTATCATCTACAACATGTTAAACTATTTTTAAGCATAATAATAAACATAATAATAAACACAATTATATTAGCATTTAAATATTTATACAGTACTCAACAAAAAATTAATCCTCAATTTTACCATAAACTGTTTAAAGATGTTTGTAATATAGGGTGTCTCAGTTTAAACTATATGATTTGTTTGCGCCATTTCTTTATGGTCTGTAATTTTTAATTGCTGTGTAAACTGAATTTTTTGTGCTGACAGATGCAAATATTTCTTTAAAATCCTATGCGTGGTGGCTCTTGACAGAGTCAACTCGTATACTTTCTCTAAACGTAGCAATATTTTCCCGACCACAACAAGAACGTGTTGGTGTTACCTTATCAGAAACAGAACCAGTCTCTTCAAGTTTCTGTCTCAATTAAGTTAGGAACTGTTAACTCTGTAGGTGCTTCATTTTGTCCTAATTTGGTGCGATATTTTTCTTAATGTAACTGTAAATGATCGTTCAGTTTCATATAACAGTTGTACACAAACTATTTGTTAAACTATCAATCGGCGGCATGTTAACGTAGTATGGTATGTAGATAATCGTTAAAACTTTGACAGAACACAAATGGCGCGCAACTCAAATCCTATAGTTCCAACTGAGACATCCTATGTAATTATACTGCGACGTAAAGATTATACCTCATTCATTAACATTATTTCTTGTTTCTCTCGTATACATATTGTATTAAATTCCGTATCGTATTTCGTTGCAGATTCCAAAATGGCTCTTCCCGGTACAGAAGACATGGGTTTTTGCTCAAGCGAGGACTACCTAGAAAGCGAAGTCCACTCGCCCACCGACAGTTCCGAGGATAGCGTGGAAGTTAAAATATCTCCGATCTCCTTGATAAATAAAAGAAAGCTGACCGACACGTTCAGTGGTCCGCTAAAGAAACGAATGTGCTTGAAAGTTAAAGCGGAAATCAACGAAAGCCACCCCTTCCGGCCGTGGAGTCCAAACCCCAACAAGACAGTAACTAAAATAAAGTCAGAGGAGGTGTTCCCCGTACCTTCCACCAAACCTTTGTGCCAAACGAAGCAGGAACCCCAATTCGGGCCCTACTTTCGACCCCCGTCGCCTATCAAATTCTACCAACAAACCGAACCTGTACCGCTGGTGAAAAAACGCGAGGTCGTCGATAACATCAAAACCGAAACCGAAACGAATTGTCAAGAGCTGCGGGTGCCTCTCCATCCACAAATTCAGAGCTTGTCGACCGCCGAAACGGAGAAGATGATCCTGAAAACCAACGAGGCGTTTCCGTCGCTGCAAGTGAAAATTCCTGCCGCCACCGCTGGTCCGAGCGGCAAGAACACCGCCGAATATCAGCGAAGGGAGCAGAGGAACTATAAGAACATGACCAGGGAGCGGCGGATAGAGGCGAACGCGAGGGAAAGGACTAGGGTGCATACTATTAGTGCGGCGTTTGACACCCTCAGAAGGTCCATCCCCGCCTACTCGCACAATCAAAAGTTGTCGAAGTTGTCCGTGTTGAGGATAGCCTGTTCTTACATAATGACTTTATCTTCGATTGTTAGTGAAGACAGTGGTGCGCCCTCCACGTCGGAATGCGTGGATATCGTCTCGAGGACTATTCAGCGAGAAGGGAAGTTGAGGAAAAAGAAAGACGATAACGATTAAGTGCCAATTTTTTTGCGTAACCGTTTCTTTCTCGTTTCAGTCCCTGAAGTTTGAAACTATTCCAATTTGTTTATATTCTAAAGCTGCCAAAATATGTTATTTGTACTTATTTATTGAATATAGACTTTTTAAAGAAATTATTTATTTGAGACTATTTAATAAAGAATATTACTTTATACTGTGGCGTATTATTTTCTCCAGTTCTTTGAGCATGGATTATATTATCATCTAATTAATAGAAGTTTATCTCCAAGTAGAATTTTATTAATGTCTTCATTATCGTCTCTTTGAATATATCGTTTATTGTGTAACAATATTTGTAGCAGATCAAATAGATTAAATAGAGAATGTAGAGGAAACATTTTAGTAATACATTAGAGAACATCAAACGCACTAATAAACGTCCGCGACATTGCCAGTGTCGATGCTTGGATGCGAACTAAGGTTATGATAGCTAGTGGCTGATGCATTTGTCACATAATGCATTCTAACCAACTGAACTATCGTGATGGTTCCTTGCAGTGGCGGCGCCAGGGGTGGACACGGGTGGGCGAGTGCCCAGGCAAAATTCTTTTCGGCCGATCAATCGCCCAACAAAGATATAACACCTCTATATCACATAAAATAATATATAAAATATATCACACATAAAATAATATATTTAACGCCCTCGCCCACGCTAGATATTTCTTGCCTATTTTCGCCCAACCGCAAAATAATGCTAGCGCCGCCACTGGTTCCTTGCGTCCCAAAGATCCTGTGCATATCCAAATTCTGTACATGATAGGTGTGAATACTCTATATCTTTCAAATCCTTTGTACATACATGGAAACACGCAATTTTACATTACTACAAATTCCACAAATTATTATTAATTTCTAAAAATGCCACATCGAGATATAGAAACTAAACTAAAAGCGTCCAGCTCTTGCAATTATTTGGATCTGAGAGGACTTTATAAATTAAGCAAATATATAATAAAAGATGAAAGCAAGTTTTCAAGGAAAATAATGGTGGACAATAATTGTGATTAATACCAGTTATGATTATATCAGTTACAAAGTCGAAGTGAAGAAACGAAACAATCGATTTTTTATTGAAAACCTGAATTTAGACAACCGCAAGGGAAGTTGTTATTAATTGGGATATACAAATATTTGCTTTAGTTATTCACGCTAGATCAAACTTTCATTGATTTCAACTCCTTGGCGAATAAAGATAAAGGAGAGGAAATTAGGGAATAAATATAAACTATTAAAAAAAAATCGAAGCAGTATTGTTTTGTAGAACTTATTCTGACAAAAGTCAGGATCATTTCAAAAAGTCAGGAAAACCTGTTACTGATATATTATTGCACAGTACTAATGATTCAATAAATTTTTGAATTGAAATAGTCTTATAAATACATCAAGTAAATCAAGTAAAGAAGAAAATACACTTCAAAGAATCTCTGTTCAAGTTTATTGAGGTAGTTCATACAATGAAGATTTAGATATCATCGTTAGAACATTGAAATGAACATTTAGTTCTAACTTTCTTGAAAATCAAAGTAATGAGCTTTTATATGAGCTAAGAAACATTATATGGTGAGATAAAATGCTATCTCACTATCTTGTCTCCAAAAGATATATTTTAAACAATAACCGAATCTGGTCTTCTAGTTCTCTAGTTGTAGAACCTCTAGATATTTTCTGAAGTCTGAGAACAGCTCAAGAAAGGAAGTTCAAATAAATGATGCAATCAATAAATTGATTTCCAGCAAACACGATCGGATCTCTTAGGTAACCTTAAGCCCATGGCACGTTATCAGCTATGATTGTTATCACACCGATTAACTGATGCATTATGGTAGTACATATATATTAAAAACAAAATAATTTCAGTGCCAACATATTTTGATAATATACAAAACTCCTTTTTCATTTTTTATTACAATTTTTATTATGTTCTTTATAATAAAATATTTCATTAATAAAGCGCTACTGTCGATAATACTGTCACTGCTATTTCACATTCTGTAATAAAATATTTAAATAAACATCAATGACGTCATGCCTCGGACATGATTCACCCTGTATGTATGAATTATATTTTAAATAAACAGTTTTAAAACCTTAAAACGGACTTTTCCGCACGTAGAACATATCTATCTCGAAATTGAGTGGCCGAGAAAAAATAAACTAACACATAAATGCAGAATCAAATAGTCCACCATCGTGCTTTCTCATGACCCATGGACAGGGTGGGATGTGTCCTATCCACCTCAAAATCAATATATGTCGTCTGGTAGACGTCCCTAATCAGGATCAGTCGAAACCCGATCGATCCGACACGATTTAGTTGAGTGATCATGCTAACAAAAAAAAATTCTCAAATAGTTCACCATTGTATTTTCTCATGACCCATGTACTTGGTAGAGTGTGTTCTATCCACCTCAAAATCAATAGGGGTCGTCTGGGAGACGTCCCCGATCAGAATCACTCAAAACCCGATCGATCCGACACGATTTAGTTGAGTTATCGTGCTAACAAGAATAACCGTCGACGACACACACACACAGCAAACATTTTTTAAAAACCATTTTTTTTCTGTTTTAGGCCGAAAAACGAAAAATAAACCCAAAAAAATATTCGTTTTTTCAATTTTTCTTTACACGATTACATTACTTTTCCGCGTATAGTGGAGAGCGGAAAATAAAAAATGCGCAAATAAAAATGAGATTTGATGGGTTCGATAACTTTTCCAAAAAGTTATTCCCTGAATTTTTAACGAATTTATTCAATACTTTACGAAAGCATTATATTGTTTACCGTAGAAAGATTTTTCTGCTTTAAATTTTTTAATTTTTCTTACGCTATAGACACTGGCCTCTTGACTTCGTTGTTAACAAATTTATGTCTTGTCCTACCGTTAATTTAAATAGTACTAAATTTATATAAAAATATAAAAGTACTATGAAGGATGAAAATCTCTCGTCGAAACAGTATTCGTCGTGCTATTTTTCAAGCACATAAAGTAATAAATTGAACCTAAGACGTTTATCATCAAAGTTTTTACAAAAACTTTTCGCCTTGAAATAAAAATAACTTGGGCAACTACATACAAAAAAAGTTACTAAATATATGTCTTCGGAGATAGTGATACTTTGGCACATTGTCTCTCATAAAGCATGTCTTTCAATATGTCATAACTCATAACCATAACTCTCAAATAAAATCTGTCAACAATCACACAGTTTAATGCCTGTAATTAATTAAGTAATCACTTAGATCACAAGTGTTATAGGTCGTTAAAATCAGCTCATTACGAAGAATTCAATAATATAAAATATAACAATCTACAAAATGTTGCATTAAAGAAAGCATTTCTATTGTATCGTATTTACAATGATTTTGTATGTTTATAGGAGGTATCTTTTAGATTAAAAACAGATCTGTCCCAGTGTTTCTCATAAATATCTAAAATAATTTTTAAAATTTTTGTTCTGTAATTTTATCCTGTAAGTAGTTTACAACATATAATAATCGCCCAAATATATATTTGGGCGATTATTTTGAATTTGTTTTAGATTGGTATTTAGTCCAGTCAAATAGGGATCCAACGTCGGTTGAGAGTTAGAGAGGTGAATATTTTCATAAACCGTTTCTATTGACATTCTAAAGACTTGCTCAAAAGTATCATGTAATCTCGTGTCTGCGAGTCAAGATATTAAAGGTGAAAGGCCACAAGAATCGTTTTTTATATTATATTATTATAAAAAATATTTCGTTTCTCATGCATCATATGACTGCAGAGGCTCTTATAAATATTGTAAATTACAAACTACTCTACAAATTTGGTTCAATTAATTGATATCATTGGGTAGATATCGATGGAGAAAATGAATTTGTTCTTGAGATCCTTGAAGTTTTAGGGTCAAATATGATGGATAACGAGAATGATGAGAATGATCCGGAAATTGACCTTGGACAACCAGAAGAAGAAGAGGACAACGAACAAGAGGATTCTTGAGTCCTGTATTAGCTGGTGATAATATTCAAAGGAGAAACACTGGCTAAAGAAAATAACCTTGCATTTTACCTCGAAAATAATACGAAAACTTATGAAATGTTTTATTATTTGTTCTTTACAAAACTCATAATAAATAAAACAAAATCCTATTTTAGTTAACATTATCACAGAAATTCTTTATTACTTATTCCTTATAAATTATACCGGGTGACCACTGTGGTAACCGGACGATTTTGAAATAACTGTTACACAAAGAATTTGCGAGATAATAAGATTTTATTAACATGAGAATGAAGCGTACACAATGCCATTTACGATATGTATCATGTGTGGAAGATTATGTCATCGAGATGGTGTCCATCACGTCGAATGCAGTTTTCGACCCTCTTCACGAAATCGTGCATGACACGCTCCAACATCGCTCGATCGATACTCATAATTGCCTCATGAATGGAATTCTTCAAGTCGATCAAATTCTGCGGTTTGTTAGCATATACCCAACTCTTCAAGTACCCCCACAGAAAAAAATCAAGGTCTGGAGACCTTGGGGGCCACAGTACATCTCCAAAGCGTGAAATTAGTCTTCTTAGGAACATGTGCCAGGCAACATTCACTGATGCGTTAGCAGTATGTGTCGTGACACCATCTTGCTGGAGCCACACATTCCTTAGATTTATTCGGCGAAGTTCTGGCATAAAAAAATTTTGGAGCATCTCAACGTAGTGGTTAGGGTTAACGGTGACGGTACGCCCGGTCTCTTCAAAAGAATAGGGACTAATAATGCAAGTAGGGCCAATGGCACACCACACTGTACCTTTTTTGGAATGAAGGGGTTGTTGATGGATAGTTCGTGGATTTTCAGGATCCCAGTACATGAAGTTCTGTTTATTAACTATTCCATCTAAATGAAAATGAGCTTCGTCGCTCATTAGAAGCTGTAGACCTAAATTATCTTCCAAAATTACTTGCATTCTGGTAGCAAAATCCTTACGAGTTTCAAAGTCTATTTCCTTTAACTGCTGAACAATCTGTAGTTTGTAGGAGTGGAATTTTAAGTCCTTATGCAAGATTTTCCTAACGGATTCGCGCTGCAGGTTCAATGCCATTGCATGTTTTTGGGCGGACCGTGTAGGACTTCTGATGAGCGCCTCTTTCACTCGCTCAATGTTTTCAGGGGTTCTAACGGTCCTCTGTGGACCTTGTGACTTTCTCTTCATTATGCTGCCAGTTGTTGACCCATCTTAGGATGGTGTTGCGAGACGGAACAGCTCCCCGCCGACCAATATTGAAGTGAATGCGAAAAAGCCGCTGTGTAGTTATTACTGATTCGCCATTGCGAATAAACGTGTCGTATGCAAACACGCGATGCACTGCTGTCCATTGCTCCATAGTTATTGAAATGGCACAACATTACGCAGGTGGTAACACCACATTTGCCCCACTCCAACTGCGCTAAGCTCCGCACTACGTATTCCAAAAACATCCGGTTCCCGATGGTCACCCTGTATATGTAAGTATTTTTCATAATTGAATAAATTTGTCTACTGTATAAGTATAATAGTAATATTAATAATTATAATAATAACAATAATAGTAATATTTTTATTAAATTAGTATTAAATAACTTAGTAAAGTAAATTATACATGTAGTTCAGAATTATACATAGAATTAATATATGTACAGCTTGTTAGGAATAGGAAAAACTGTGATATTCTAATGTATGCGTAAAAGAAGTAGTGAGGCAGGATTCGGAGGGAAAAGGATACACATTACGCGAGGCCAGATCGAACTCTGTGTACATTCACATTCAATATATACTCATCGATATTCACTCTGCAAAGGTTTCAATGCGACTGAGTAAAGACCAGACTATTTACTGCGCACCTCGTTGGCGGTCCGATATAGCAGATTTAAGACTTGTTCCTATTCTTGACAAGCTGTATGTATACGTTTGCACGGCTTCCTGTCTCCGCGTTATATCTCGAGAACGGTTGGTCGTATGAAAAAATTAATCAAACCAAATTTGTAGAGAATTTTATAGTCTACAAGTTTTATAATAATTTCTAAAGTCATATGCATAGCAAACTAGATATTAAAAAAAAAAAAAACGATTTTTGTGATCTTTGACCTTTAATATCTTGACTTGCAGACTAGACTTTAATCTCTTGACAGAGATTATATGAGACTTTTTAGGAAGTTTTTTCACCTTATATGACTGTACTAATTTAGGTAAATATCCATACTTGCCTAGGCCCTAGGCTGATGTGATGAGGAATTTAATACTAAAGAAGGCTAAAGATAATTTAATGCCATAAGTGCTTTCCATCTTGTAGAAAATTTCTCACGGTAAGTTCTATAAAGTAAGTATAATTATATTCTATTTATATTTAATTCTGGTAAATATTTCAATTTTAATTTGTAATTCCAACGTTTACCGAACGGCAAATACATTCCTAGCAAATAGTTTTGCGAATGTTAGCGAAATATCTCCTCCTATCAGCCACAATAATCTGCAGTTCAAAAGCAGCGTTTTGCATAAAAAATAAGTCGTCCACACCTCCGAGCGTCTCGACAGGCGATTTTCATGCCTTAAAACGGGAACTGGAAAAAATCTTTCTTGAACGCCAACGTCGTCGGATTCCTTTCCCACAATTAAAATCGTTTAACGCGTGAGGAAATTTCTTTCAATGAAACGCTCACGCCGCGAATTTAACACAATATTTGTTCAACTTCATGTGCGCGATAATAGCACCTATTAAATTGTTATATTATGCGTAAACAGAACGGTTAGGAGATAAAGTAAAACATACTGCACCCGGGTACGGTCTCAAAGATAAAACTTTCAGGCAATACAGAAATGATTTAGAATGTGATCGAAATTATTCGGTAGAAATAAACTAATAAATATAAATAATAAAAATTGCTTCAACTATTGGTTAAACGAAGCGTGAAGTTGTAAAAGGAGAATAAATTCTTTGAATTCAACATTACATGCACTCGCTAAAGAACTAAATATGGAATTGAATTAATAATATAAATTTTAATCCAAGTCATTCATCATTTTATTTGATTATTTTAAAGATATAAGATATTATAAAGTATTTTTCTATCCCGAGAATAATTTTTACTTATTGCTGTTATTGTCAAGTGCCATATGTTAAAATAAAAAATATTGTTTCTTTTTAATTCTTACTTCTGTACTTCTCACTAATTCTTACTTATGTATTTGCATTTGCATGCATGACTTTTACAGCTGATCATGAATAGGAACAAGTCTCAAAGCTGCGATATCGGACCGCCCACGAGGTGCGTAGTAAATAGCCTGGTTTTTACTTAGTCGAACTGAGACTTTTGCAAAGTGAATATCGATGAATATATATTGAATGTGAATGTACACAGAATTCGAACTGGCCTCGCGTAAAGTGCATCCTTTTCTTTCCGAATGCTGCCTCACACTTTCTTCTACGCATACCTAGAGAATTTCACACTTATTCCTATTCTTGATGAGCAGTACACGCAAATCTATACATACCCACGGATTGAACGATGAAGTAAGCTGTGACAGAGAGAGAGGTATGGGAGAGGAAGAAGAGGGAGGGAGGGGAAGAAGGAGGGAGAGAGAGAATATTTACTAGTCATTCCCAATAACACGTTATTTAATCAATCAACAATTGATCAATTCATCAGTTAACATCAATTTTATAACAGTTCTTATAATTTCAACTCAATAAGAAGGAGGGCGGGAGAGCGAAGGAGGGATGAGGAGAGAAGGAGGGATGAGGAGAGCAAGAAGGGAAAGGAAGGAAGTGAGGGGAAAAGAGGGAAAGATAGGGAAAGAGAGAAAGATAGCAAAAAGGAGAAAGAGACATATTCACTAGACATCCCCTTACAACAATGCAAATTGTTGCATAAAGTAAGTGTAGTGACGCATTAAACTGGCGCATTAGCAAGGATAATGAGTGTGCCTCGATAGCTCAGCGGTCAGAGCAACCAACCGGAAATTGGGAGAGCCGGGTTCGATTCCCGGTCAAGGCATAAGCACTCTTTATCCTTGCTATCGCCAAAGTGGTGACCCCGACGTGATGTGATTCGTTCCAGTACATCCAACCTCCCTTATATCTCAAATTCGCGGACTCGATTCCCGTCCTATCCATCGCCCTACAGTCCGGGGATTACCGAACAACGGTTCGTAAGAATGGCGAACGCGGTCACATTCCGTTAAATTGTATCGAGACAAACCATGTCTCTAGGGAGGGAGTACTGTAGCGACGCATTAAACTGGCGCATTAGCAAGGATAATGAGTGTGCCTCGATAGCTCAGCGATCAGAGCAACCAACCGGAAATTGGGAGAGCCGGGTTCGATTCCCGGTCAAGGCATAAGCACTCTTTATTCTTGCTATCGCCAAATAAGTATTCCCTCCACCCTCCACCACAAAATATGGCGTACATTTCAGGTTTTACATTTGAATTTATTTGCTTTATTTTACTGACACTCAAATTAAAGGGAAAACAATACAAATATTAGCAATTTCATTGACTACTATTGATCAACATTTGCGATATTATTAAGTCTTAAGTGCTCTTTCATGACACATTAACAGACAGCGGCAGTCTTTGTTCATGGATTGAATTGCGTAATTATTTCCACCTTTTGCCATCCTTACTGATTTCATGTAACTTCGTAACATTAAAAAGAGGCTGTTAAGTTTATATTTATTCAATCGGTTGAGGATGATGTCAACACGCTCAATTAGTTCCCAATGGTTTTTGGAGAATCTCCATGTTGTAAAGATTGGACTGAATTGAGAAAAACAAGATCTGAAACGTTTAAATCCAGACTATTAAATAGTTGACATGGTTGACACTTAAGTTTAAATACACCAACCATTTTGATTATTTGACCAATAAATGTGAATCATTGTCACTAGTCAGATTTGGCGTTATCTTCAATAAAAATGATAAAATATTTTGCAGTAATATTTTTTTATATTCGACAAGATTAATATTAATACGTATATATTTGGTATTTTCTGTGACTAGTGTCCCTCCCGACCGATTTTTGTTGTTGCGTTGAGCTGGTTCTGTTTAAATAAATGGCAAAATCTTCATTTTTTCATAAAATTATTGTCTTTGGCAGCATGGACGAGGTCTGGTTACTGCTGCTATAAAGAGAACTTTAGTAATGATTCGCTTACTTTTGCATGCTCAGTCTTCATCGAGAGTGACGTATTATAAAGGAATTTTTTTGGTTAAATAGAACCATTTTTCATCTATATGCGTCTTCCAAAACATCATTAGATTTGATCATTGAAAACGGGTCTGTTTATTATAATTTGTGAGTATGGTCGATAATATTCTCCTTATATAATTACTTTCTTTATATTTTTGGAAAAGTGTCGATTTAGGGACATTGATAGCATATAATAAACTATAAATTGTACCTCGACGATTAAGAGGAACATTTTTGACACTGTTTTAACGTTTTGTATAATATTTGTGTTTTCGACTGCATTTCTTTTTTATTGGGTCTTGGACATATCTTTACTTCATCGTATTATTTTTTAGCTTTTTGCCAAATTTTGGAGATAGTTAAGCGAAAAACTTCAAAGTTACATGCCAATTGCTGTATCGCACCATGGCTTAATTTATTCTTGTTCTTGCTACATTGCAGCAAATATTGCAATATCTTCTGTTCGACAGTTAATTGTATCGATTCGTTATTTCTTCTTGGGAAATAGAAGTGTTATGAGTGTAACGAAATTATCATTACTTTTGAATAATATTTAAACACATAAAATATAGTAATATACCATTTACGTAAGCCTACTAAATATTACTGTGAAAAATTGTTAATTTTATTTATATTCATATACAGAAAATTGGCATTTAAATATTTGTAAATATCTATAATCAACAATAGAAAAAGGAAAGAACGCTTATATAGGATTTGTAGATTTAGAAAAAGCTTTTGATAACGTAAGATGGGAAAAAATGTTCGAGATACTAAAGAGCGCGGGAATGAAGTATAGAGATAGGAGAGTAGTACACAATCTATACATAGAGCAAACTGCTGTTATAGAAGTAGAAGGGGAAGAAAGGGAAGTAGGTATTAGGAAAGGAGTAAGACAAGGATGTACGCTATCACCACTAATTTTTAATCTGTACATCGAAGAGGCGATTAATGTGGTAAAAGATAGAGTAGATTTCGGGATTAAAGTACAGGGACAGAAACTAAAAATGCTGAGATTCGCGGATGATATAGCAGTATTAGCATCTAGTAAGGAGGAACTAGAATCAGCATTGAACGAAATGGAGGCAGTGTTGACAGAGGAATACGGAATGAGGGTGAATAAAAACAAAACTAAAGTGTTAGTGTGCAGAGGGCGCGAGAGCAGAGCAAAAACGAAAGTACAAATTAATAATGAAAGATTGGAGGAAGTTAAAGACTTCACTTATTTAGGAAGTAAAATAAATTGGGATGGAAGAAGCGATAAAGACATAAAACAAAGAATAGCGCAGGGTCGAGTAGCTTTTAACAAAAAGAAAGCACTTTTATGCTCGGGGGTAATAAACTTAGAAACAAGGAAGAGATTTTTGAAAACATATGTATGGAGCACGGCACTTTACGGCTGCGAAACCTGGACGGTAGGGGAAGCAAGTAGGAAGAAATTAGAAGCTTTTGAGATGTGGTGTTACCGAAGAATGATGAAAATACCATGGACTGATAGGGTTAGAAACGAAGAAGTATTGGAGAAAGTCGGCGAGAAAAGGAGTATGTGGAAAAACTTAAAGAAGAGAAGAGATAGAATGGTAGGCCACTTGCTGAGACATGGGGGAATAGTCCGCGATATTTTGGAGGCAGAAATAGGAGTGAAGAAAGGCAGAGGTAGGCCGAGATTAGACTACTGCTCGCAAATAGTAAGGGATGTAGGTTGTAGCACAATTAGCGAAATGCGTAGGTTAGCACAAGATAGGAGAAGCTGGAGGTTAGCGTCCAACCAGTCTTAGGACTGATGACCTAATGATGATGATCTATAATCAGTAGATTTCTTAGAAGTACATGCTACATTTTGGGACAAAGAGGGTAGTTTTTATTTCATGATATTAAAACTGGAATTTAAAGGAATTCGCTTACAGACATTGTATCTCAACAAGAGAAAAATATCATACAATTTTGTAGATTTGTAGCATTTTGAGACTGATATTCGTAGGTTATATTTTGTAATAATACTCGTGGCTTTCGACTTCAGAGTGTAAGTCTTAAATCACATAAGACTGCATAAAAAAGGCATTTTTGGTATATTCTTTCATGATACAATACAATATTACATCTAAAGATAGTTGGTTCATATGTATGTACATTTTGTACAAGTTTAGCTCTTCATTCAAATTGGATCTGTCAAAATGGTATCAAATCTATCTGACTTTCTATTCATGTTAACTACCCCTTCATCGACATATTTGGTTTATTACCAAACTATTTTATACAAGATTTACCTAATAATACGTATTTCAGTTAAGTATGTATTAATAATTTAATATACTGCTTTGTTTTTGTTTTATTTAGCCCATGGTAGATTTTTGTCTACTTTTGTAACTACTGCATGGTCGAATTATTTATTAATATTATGGGGTATACATAAAAACACAAATGTAAAATGTTTCCAGTCGTTGTCCTGCTCCTAGTTTTTCCTTCACTCTCCTATTTTTTTTTATCGTTTTTAGTCTAAAGAAAATAAAAACGGTTTGGTGAAAAAAATCGCCCATTAAAAATAAGCAGTGGTCCTAGGCAGTTTAAAGGATCATTAATAATAATTATAGACATACATAGGTATAGAGGATAGACAGATACCAAAAAATGAAAAATAAATGGAGAAAGAGGAAATGGTCTCTAAAAACGCCAAACATAGAGATGTATAAAAGAATAATATTGCAATTCAAGTACTGATAGCATTTTTCTCATCATTTCTGTCGTCTATAAGGTAGTAAATTATCAATGGAAATCCCTATTCCCTATTGTCTAATTATATAATAGAGAATAAACCTAATTAATAAACAGTTCTATCGTCATCTCGTATTTTCTGGTTTAATCATTGTGTCCTATTTTGAAGAAAAACTTTTAACTACGGGTTTCTACGGATTCTCACTTCGGTTATTATAATATCACAAGTCATATATAGATGGCGCTGTATTCTGCCAAAGAAGGGTAATTTTATTGTGTCTTACAATCAGAGAATTCACTAGAATTTATGATAATGTTCAAAGTATGCAAGAATTTAAAATACGAAAAGAATATCAAGCTCTCATTGATCAGTTGTTCACTATGTATATATATTTTTTATATTGAGGCAGTTTATATCAATGAAATAATATTGAAAATAATTTAACAGTAAAATTAAGGACTAGAATACTAAGTTCTTAATGTTACCGTTAAATTATTTTCAATATTTCCATTAATTTCAATATAAATTTATCATTATTAGCTCATATAACATGATCTACATTTTTGTTAACACATTTACTAAGAATTGTAGCAATTTCTTGTAACAACACAATAGATTGCTGGCTATTGAAACACAATATATTAAACGCGACCCTCTAATTGCTATAGTGGAAAATCAAATTTAATCTTATAAAAATGTAGATATTTTATTATGTACGGTAGATTAAATACAGCATGCAAATAATGCAATGTACAATATTACAAAACAAATGTACATAGAACAATAAAAATGTAGTTTTATTCACAAATAATAAAATTTAGGTACTATTGAACTTATATATATATATATATATATATATATATATATATATATATATATATATATATATATATATATATATATATATATATATATATATTAAAGAAGAATTTAAAGTGTATAAAATTATTTTGTGCCCAATGAAGAAAAATATCAGATGATCTTACAGCATCAGTATCTGCCAATCATCTTAAGATTATGCTATTGTCTACTTTATTGCTCATATTTATAGTCAAAACTTTTTTAATTAGACCCTGTGATTCTTGGAACATAATCTGTTTCCCCATTTCCCGTATTTCAACTCATTTCATATTCACTCTGGAATAGGTCTACTTCGTTAAGGCTTCTAGAAAAAATTGTAAAATGCAGCTTATCTTTCAGGAATCATATTTTGATCCATGTTTTGCAAAATAGTGATATACTTAGTTGAAATTATCTAAGCTTGATTTAATTAGTTAAGATTTAAAAAATAGAATTATCAAAGAAAACATAAGGACATTAATAATATACAGGGTGATTCAGCTAATAAATATAAATTAATATAAATGTTACGTTGTTTTAATTTTCATGGCCCGCTGGTCAGAAGTAAATTAATAAAATGGAAAACTATGGTATAATAAAAAAAACCTCGATAGCAAGAAAATGGTAGCAGATCGGTATAGGGAATCCTAATAAAGATTGAAATATCACTTAGTTATCCATCACAGAAAGCAATAAAATACAGAGTGTTTCATTTAAGAAAATTAACTTTTGAGCAGTTGAAGTTTGTTAGAATGAACTAAATTTTTTGGACATCCTGTGAATAATAAAATATCAAACTACATATCACCTCAAAGCTTAATGGTCCGCCTAATTACATCCCAAAATTTGGTACTATAACTTTTGTTTTGAATAAGTGACGAGCAATCCAATGGGATACTACAAAACCTAATTTTTTCAGAAAAATTAAAATATCTCAAAAACTGCTGAAGATAGGTATAGGGAATTGTTAAGAAAGTTCACTTAAAATCAGCAGGGCAATTCAAAAATGTAATAATATACTGGGTGTTCTATTTAAAATAAGGAAATTGATAGCTACTTCCGGTATAATCGGAAGTGTCAGAAAAGCAAAAATACTTTAGTTGAATAGATCGTTCTCGCTAACCCCTGATTCCAAATTCTAAAAAATGAATTCAATGGGAAGTTCATAAACTTTTAATGAACGGGTTAGCTGAATCACCCTGTATAGTAATGCTCTGTTTAGCTACCATAAAATCCTGTTCAGAGCAGGAATATACTTGGTAAGCTAATTATTTCTATCTAAATTGTTGATAAAAATATACAAATTTTAATCTTCAATGTTTAAAAGTCTTATTGTTTAATAGAGTAACATCTATCTCAGAATTATTCAAAACTTTAATTAAAATATGAAGAGCACTGATTATGTTTCCTCTTAAATTAGCTAAATTTACATTTTATTAGTTCCTTGAAAATGAGATCAACAAATCTGAACAATTGTTGATATTTTTTTCTCCAGAGATATTTAAAGAAAGACATATAATTTAATGTGATTGGTTAACATTACATTTCTTAATAGGATTTAAAAAAGAGAAGTCCCTGATTTTCGGTTCGTTAGTATTCTTTTCTCCAAGGATATAAAGCAAGGCATATAATTTAATATGGCTGCTTAATATTTAATTTTTTAATAGGTATTTAGAAAAGTGAAGTTTCTGATTTTGGGTGTGTATCGTGGAGAAAAATGTAATGAGACACTCATCATGATAAATTTCCCTGAAATATAGGCAATACTCGATATAATGCAGGGAGCTTTAAACAAGGTTGGGAATTGGTGCAGGGAGAGGGGACTCTCGGTCAATCCCTCTAAAACTGAGGTGATGGTGTTCACCAAGAAATATAAGTGGAACAAAACATATCCGCTGAAATTTGGTGGCCAAGAAATAAGCTATAATAGCGAAGTGAAATACTTAGGAGTAATCCTGGACCGTAAACTGTCATGGGGAAAACATCTGAGTCACATATGTTCCAAGATCACAGCAACACTTTGGCAACTGAGAAGAGCCATTGGTAGTAGCTGGGGCTTGAAACCGGAAACCATGAAATGGATGTATGAGGCAATTCTCAAACCCAGACTGACGTATGCAGCACTGGTCTGGTGGGAGAGAGCCTGTTTAAAGTCGGAAGCCAACCGACTTAACAAGTTAAGAGGATTGATTCTTAGAAGTATAACCGGAGCCCCAAGATCAACACCGATCGAGGCGATGGGGATACTGACGGGGATACCACCTCTTAATGTCATCCTGAAAGCGGAAGCCGCAAAGGCAATGCACAGGGTGGGAAACATGAATAGGAAGGTAAGGGACCTGAATAGACTCTCAAGAGAGCTAGCTGAGGAGGGACTCCTATGGATGCCCTCTGATAGTACGGGTGTCCACTTCCTGTTTGACAAAAAATATAAGATCACCCTCACCACTAAGACCGACTGGAAGGAGGGTCGAGCTGGATTGCCGCTCAATGGAGACATCTGGTATACGGATGGAGCCAAGAGTGGGAATAGAGCGGGTGCGGGGGTGTATAGGCGACGCGACGGGATAGGCAAAACATTCACCTTGGGCAAATACACTACCGCACTCCAAGCCGAGCTAGTTGGAATTACATACGGTGTTCTGGGGGCCGACCAAAATCGGACCCAGGAAAAGGTATGTATCTGCTCGGATAGCAGGGCGGCGTTGGCAGCCCTGAATTCAGCAACGACAAAGTCGAAGCTGGTCTATAATTGCTATGAAGCATTGAACCATTTGGCAGGGAAGGGACCGGTGGAACTCTTATGGATACCTGGGCATAATGGCATTAAGGGAAATCTAATTGCAGATGACCTTGCCAGACTAGGGACCAGGGAAAACCTCTGTGGACCAGAACCTGCAGTGGGAATAAATCGGAATCTGATCAGAGACCGCATCAATGGCTGGGCAAGAGACCAGCACAATAAAAGATGGAGAGGAGTAACGGGTTGTCGAATAACCAAACTCTTCTTCGAATACTCAGAGATTGAGAAATGGGCTCAAGGATTCATTAAATTGAACAGGCACAAAGCCAGAACCCTGGTGGGAATCATAACGGGCCACCATAGCAGCCTGAATGCATATAAGCACAAGCTGAGGCTGACTGATAGCCCGGCCTGCAGATACTGTAAAGAAGACGAGGAAACCTCGATTCATCTTCTTTACACCTGCCCCGCACTGGAGGAGAAGAGGTATGTTATCCTAGAGGAGGCGAGGCTTAAGGCGGGGGACGTGCCTAAATTGCTCCTTTTATGGGATAGCATTTTTGGATAATGACCCGGATAAGAGGGAATCGCCAAGGGACTACCCATGCGATCAGTGGCTGATGAGGCCCAAACCTATATAATATAATAATAATAGGCAATACTGAATTAATTTTAGAGTGATTATGTTAGTCAATAAAAGATGCAACCATTTTAACACCTATATTACACGGGAATATATCTAAAGTGTAGTATTAGATTATTTGTAAAATAAATGATATATACTGAACTTCGCATATAAATAATGTAGAAGAATATTCTTCCTATTTATAAAAATAAAATATTTTTATCTTCCTATTTGTACATCATATTTGTCATACTTATACCATAACTTTAAATATATTTTTTCTGATAGTTCAATTAAAATATTACACTATCAAGTTGCATCCTCATGATATATAACCATAATTTTATAATAATTACAATTTATGCTCAATAATAATGAGAGACAATAACTTCTATAAATACCATATACCTACTCACCTAGTAAACATAAATCAAACAATTTTTTGTTTACCTTTTTCCCCACCTATCCAAGTGAAAGTTGTCACAGCTTTTGCTTGACTTTTAATATTAATGAATATTATGGTAACATATGTATGTCTAATTAACATTAAAAACCCAAAATAATATATTTGCATTCTTAATAGATATTTTAGTACTATAAAATATTTTATTTCAATATTTAATCAAAATAATTACGTTTGCATTTAAAAATATTTTGTATACTGTTTCTAAGATTTTGAAAAATATTTGTCTTGTTTACTCTATTTTGTAAATGTTTAAATTGCATCAAAATTACTATGTTATTAAAATTTCTAATATTATTTTAATTATTATAGTGTAGTTACATATTGTGCTTTGTTAGAGAAGGCACAATCTAATAAGTGTTAATAAAAACCACATACTACTTCTAATATTTATTAAATCAAATTTAGTAATACAGAAGTAAACACTTTCCGAAAAAACGAAATACTCCTATTAGTTTTCACAGACAATTCTTTAAATAAAAAATCCCTAACAGCACCCTAATTGTAAGTCATGTATCTTGGAGTGGCCGAGAACTTAGCATAAGACTTAATAACCTTATTAACAGCCTCTAAGAAGTCTTTTTCAGTGGCAACCTTCCTCCTAGCCCTGATGGCGAACATACCAGCCTCAGTGCACACACTGCGGATTTCAGCCCCCGTGGAATTGGGGCACAACCTGGCGAGCAATTCGAAACGAATGTCTCTCTCGACGGACATAGAACGTGCGTGAATTTTGAAAATGTGAGTGCGACCCTCAAGATCTGGAAGGCCAAATTCTACTTTGCGGTCGAGACGACCTGGCCTCATCAGGGCGGGGTCGAGGGTATCGGGACGGTTAGTGGCCATCAGGACTTTGATATTACCGCGGGGATCGAAACCATCAAGTTGGTTAATTAGTTCCAGCATAGTACGTTGCACCTAACAAGAAAATATACAATAATAAATGTAAAATATGTCAAAATCGCTTTATAATCTTAAGATTTTTTTTTATTAAAGCAACAACCCTACAAATCAACAGGGAAATTTTATGTAATAAAAGAACAACAAAAAATCAGTCAGTCAGTTTTGCCTAACAACTCTTATTTAACTAAGATGAGATACGAATTAAATACTAAATTAAGGATGGCGTCTCCTGGGGCAAAAAACTCCGGAGGTAAAATAGTCCTCCGTTCGGAACTCCGGGTGAGGACTGTTCCGGGAGACGTGATCGAGTGCTATAATAGTAAGTGTAGTATTTCACGAGTCGGAGCGTGGAATGTCAGAAGCATGAGACAGTCAGGGAAGCTAGAAAATATGAAGATAGAAATGGATAGGTTAGAATTAGATATAGTAGGTATAAGTGAGATGCGCTGGCCGGAAGTAGGAGATTTTTGGAGCGGTGACTATAGGGTAATACACACAGGATCGGTAAATGGAAACGCGGGAGTAGGGATCGTTATGCGGAAGAACGCAGGACAGTGTGTAGATAGCTACCTACAATGCAGCGAGAGAGTAATGATGGTTAGGCTAGATTCGAAGACAGTGGAAACAGTAATAGTGCAAGTATACATGCCTACTTCTAGCCATAGTGAGGAAGAGTTAGAAGCCGTTTATTCGGACATAGAGCAGGTAATAGGATTTGTGAAGGGTCATGAAAATTTAATAATAGTAGGAGATTTTAACGCAGTCGTAGGTGAGGGGAAAGAAGGAGAATTTGTAGGTCCTTATGGATTAGGAAACAGAAACGAGAGAGGTAGCAGACTGATAGAATTCTGTGAGAAGCACAAGATGGTAGTCGCGAACACATTGTTCAAGAATCACGTTAGGAGGCGGTACACATGGAAAATGCCAGGAGGGATAGACAGGTATCAGATAGACTACATTCTGGTTAGGAAGAGATTTAGAAATCAAGTAAAAGACTGTAAGAGTTATCCAGGAGCAGATGTAGACAGCGACCACAACTTGGTAGTCATGAAAGCTAGATTAAAGTTCAAAAATCTGAAAACCCGGAAGGGTAAGAAACGTATAAATGTAGACATATTGAGGGATCAGAATATGAAAGATAAGTTCCAGGAGAAAACAGATCAATTAATAAATAAAGCGAGTAATGACGAAATCAAGAACGCAGAAACTGAGTGGGAAGGTATCAAGAATAGTCTAGCGTCCGCGGCTACGGACGGTTTAGGACACGATAAAAGGGAAGCTAGGAAGCCCTGGATAACGGACGAAATCTTAAACTTAATGCAAAGGAGACGAGGCTACAAAAACAGACGAGACGAAGAAGGACTGAAAACTTATAAGTCAATAAAATGGGAAATCATTAGAAAATGTAGAAAAGCGAAAGAACAATGGATAGAGGATAAATGCAAAGAAGTAGAACATAAGTTGCAAGTAGGTAAGACCGATGAGGCTTACAAAATAATTAAGAGGAACTTCAGGGATATAGGAACAATAAGTAGAAACGTTAGGAGTCAATCGGGGGACATACTGATCGGAAGAGAGGAGAAAGCGGATAGATGGAAGCAGTACTTAGGAAATTTATACGAGGGTCAGGAATTAGGAGAGATATTAGAGGAAAAATCTAGCATCGATAGGAAAGATGTAGGAAAACCTATATTGAGAGAGGAATTTGAAATAGCACTAAGGGGGCTAAAGAATAATAGAGCGCCGGGTGTAGATAAAATACAGGCGGAAATTTTGAAATGTGCGGGACAGAAAGTAGTAAATAGGATGTTTGAACTGGTAAAATACATATATGAAACGGGCGAGATGCCGGAGGATTATAAGAGGAACATTATCGTTACTATACCGAAAAAGGGAGGAGCCGACAAATGCGAGAACTTTAGAACGATTAGCCTAACTTCCCATGCGTCAAAAATCTTAACTAGAATAGTGCAGAAGAGGATGGAAAATAGAGCGGAGGAAATACTAGGAGAAGACCAATTTGGGTTTAGGCGAAATAGGGGAACTCGCGAAGCTATTCTGGCGCTAAGAGTAATGTTAGAGAAAACAATAGAAAAAGGAAAGAATGCTTATATAGGATTTGTAGATTTAGAAAAAGCTTTTGATAACGTAAGATGGGAAAAAATGTTCGAGATACTAAAGAGCGCGGGAATGAAGTATAGAGATAGGAGAGTAGTACACAATCTATACAAAGAGCTAACTGCTGTTATAGAAGTAGAAGGGGAAAAAGGGAAGTAGGTATTAGGAAAGGAGTAAGACAAGGATGTACGCTATCACCACTAATTTTTAATCTGTACATCGAAGAGGCGATTAATGTGGTAAAAGATAGAGTGGATTTCGGGATTAAAGTACAGGGACAGAAATTAAAAATGCTGAGATTCGCGGATGATATAGCAGTATTAGCATCTAGTAAGGAGGAATTAGAATCAGCATTAAACGAAATGGAGGCAGTGTTGACAGAGGAATACGGAATGAGGGTGAATAAAAACAAAACTAAAGTCTTAGTGTGCAGGGGGCGCGAGAGCAGAGCAAAAACGAAAGTACAAATTAATGATGAAAGATTGGAGGAAGTTAAAGACTTCACTTATTTAGGAAGTAAAATAAATTGGGATGGAAGAAGCGATAAAGACATAAAACAAAGAATAGCGCAGGGTAGCTTTTAACAAAAAGAAAGCACTTTTATGCTCGGGGGTAATAAACTTAGAAACAAGGAAGAGATTTTTGAAAACATATGTATGGAGCACGGCACTATACGGCTGCGAAACCTGGACGGTAGGGGAAGCAAGTAGGAAGAATTTAGAAACTTTTGAGATGTGGTGTTACCGAAGAATGATGAAAATACCGTGGACTGATAGGGTTAGAAACGAAGAAGTATTGGAGAAAGTCGGCGAGAAAAGGAGTATGTGGAAAAACTTAAAGAAGAGAAGAGATAGAATGGTAGGCCACTTGCTGAGACATGGGGGAATAGTCCGCGATATTTTGGAGGCAGAAATAGGAGTGAAGAAAGGCAGAGGTAGGCCTAGATTAGACTACTGCTCACAAATAGTAAGGGATGTAGGTTGTAGCACAATTAGCGAAATGCGTAGGTTAGCACAAGATAGGAGAAGCTGGAGGTTAGCGTCCAACCAGTCTTAGGACTGATGACCTAATGATGATGATACGAAAAAAAAAAATGTTATTCAAAATTTGGACAGTACTTGAGAATTTTGTAATACATCTGTGCTTAATTTAGATAACAAAAAAAAAAAAACAGAATTGTAATGAAATGGTATTATTTAAACCAATAAAGTATACACACTCAAAATGTCTAGGAATCATATGCAGAAATATTGTTAACAGCTGAAATTGTATTCTATATGGGCTAATGTGTATATAAGTGTAAATTACATCAAATACAATTTCTAGCTGCAACTATGTGTTGTATTAGTGACATCAAAAAGCTCAGTTGATGATAACAATTGGCCAGTGTTTAATGAAAAGTGACAGGACAATTGCATTACTTACGAATGACCGGACATGAGTCCCATTGAAAAAGTATGAGACTTAATGACAAGACAACTTCTGAATCATAGAGAAAGTTTTGTGGTCCAGTAGGAGTTTAACAGAACTATTCAGTAGGTTGGGAAGAAGTTGGACTAACAACTAATCAACAGATTCATTTGGGCAATGCCATGGTGATGTATAGCTGTAATTAATCATCATGGTGGTAATTGTGGTTACTAGAAGCAGTTATTAACCTATTGTCAGCTTCTTGTTAACAATTTTTGTTTCTTTGAATGTTGTTACGGAAATGTGGAAATGTTTTATTCTCATGTTCTTGTAATAAATATACAACCTTTATGTTACATGATATCAATAATAAACATTTCTTTCATACATTTCAAACGTGCTTTGTTGTATTATCGGTTCTTTTTACGAATTCTGTTGATGAGCTCTACACAATTTGAGTGTGTATAGTTATTGCATTAATAATAAATATACAAAATTTACGTTACATGATATCAATAATAAACATTTCTTTCATACATTTCAAACATGTTTTGTTGTATCACCGGTTTTTTACAAATTCTGTCGATGAGCTCTAGACAATTTGAGTGTGTATAGCTATTGCATTAACAAATTGTATTTTAAATATGTATTATTCAAATGTGAAGTAATATTAACCATTCTATATAATCATAGCTCCATAACTATAAAAAAGTATATCTTTGTAAAAATGTATTTTGAAAAATATATTTAAACATTCTTTGTATGCACAAGTTTTGTATAGTTTGCCGTCTTAAAATAAGTTGAGGACTGAGCAAAAGGGGACTAAAAGTTATAATTGTTTTAGTTAATTTTTTAAATCTGCTGTACTTTTTCATTTTTAATTTGGCTCAGTTCACCAAATAAATATCATTGAAATACTTCTTAATATCATTGCTTAATATGCTGGCATGAAACTGAATAAAGTAAAAGTTCATGAGTGTTATGAAACAGTTGTATATAATAATTTCTTTGTCTAATTGCTAATTATTAGTAATTAACAGGGGGTTTACACAGGTAGATGCGAATTCGTATTACTACTACAATCGTATCGTACTACTAATATTTCTGAGAAAGATACAGGCGTAACAAAATAGGTTAATTAGATTTCATTTTAATAGCAATACATGAAGTTAAACTTATAACTTCACACGTAACATTATAATATTCACATATAACTAAAAATGTAAATATTTTTACAAAAATTTAAATGTTTATAGCTTACATAAAATATACTTATGTACTAAATACAAAAATATTTCATATGAGATGTTTTATATTACTCACTTTATATTATTTATTCACATTAGTCATGAAAATTGTTAATTATTTCTAATTTCTATATCAATTTTTCTTGAATAATAGATTATAAAAATGGTAGGGAAAATTATAGTTTTAATATATATTTTTAGATATAAAAATATTTTCTCAGTTTTTTGGCAATTTATACTACAGCTCATTTCTTTAATATTCACAGTAGACTTCGTAGCAATATTATCTATCACTTTATGATATCAATGCTTTTAAAAGATGAAAATTTATTCGCAGAAATTTAAAAAGGAAATTTTTATGTATTAAAAAGGTGGTACATACTATAACCTTTGGTGAGGGTATCAAATATAGACCTCAAAAACTATAAGAGAGCCATTTTCATTTTTCCAATCTATGATGAAAAATGTGTAAGTATCAAAAACATTCAATTACAAAGGGAAATAAATCCATCAATTGGCACACCTACCAATTACTGACAGATTTTTATTTAAAAAATCCTACATTTTATATTTAAAAAATTCTATTAAAAAAAGAATTAAAAGTGACAGTTAAATTGTCAAATATTACAAGTTGTTAAGTAGTTGTAAATTACTCAGTCAACATTGATCTATTATTGTCGCCAAATGCTTTTGTTTATTTATCTTACCTCATTGTCACCCCCAGCACCATCATCGAATCTGGCTCCACCTATGGCGTCAATTTCATCAAAAAATATCAAACAGGCCTTCTTAGATCTTGCCATTTCAAACAGTTCCCTTACCATTCTGGCACCCTCGCCGACATATTTCTGGACTAATTCCGAACCAATGACTCTGATAAAGCAGGCATCAGTTCGATTCGCCACGGCTCTGGCGCAGAGAGTTTTGCCAGTACCGGGAGGTCCAAAAAGAAGGACGCCCTTTGGGGGTTCTATTCCAAGTTTAACGAATTTTTCAGGCTACAAAATTTGAGAAAATAAAAACCTATTAACAAAAAATATGTTGAATACTTACGTGTAATAGTGGAGTTTCAACAACTTCCCTCAACTTCTCGATTTGTTCTTTACAACCTCCAACATCACTGTATGTGACATCAGGCTTTTCTTCAACTTGCATCATAGTGACCGTAGGGTCTATCTTTGGAGGAAGAGGAATGTGAATTTGGTACTTATTACGGTCAACGCTATAAATAACAAATAAATAAAAGTGTATTTACAGGTATTTTACAACTTACCCTACTCGCATGCCCTCTTCAATATCAGTAGGTGCAACAGAATCTGCTAAATCAACAACAAACTTGGCAAACTGCTTAACATTGATTATATATTTTGGATCGTCAGTGTCAGCGTTGATAATTTTAGTGCAGCGAGCCACTTGCAATGGTTGTTCATTTTGTAAGGTTTGCTTATCGGCAGCCAAATCCCACAGAGCGGGTGGGGCTAGACCTGTATCAGATTCCTTGATTCCTGTGAGCTCGTTGACCCGCTTTATGATCGTCTGTATATCATCCTCACAAGTTTTTATTGTTTTAGTGTATTGCCCTTGCCCCTACGGAACATAACCTCAATTAAGATGATTAGGTTAATTCTTTGTGAATACTTACATATGTCTTTAACAGGGCTATATCGCCTTCATCCAAAGCTGGAAAAAGGCATTAATAAAAATATATTGATGCAGTGAACGTTTCAAAGGTTTTTATGTTCAGTTATCCTAAATTATTCACTCACATTTTATTTCCTTCTCTGGTTCTTCTTTGTTGTCTTTAGTTTTTCTCATATCATCTCCTAAATGGTCCGGCATCTTTTATTCTTCTTTTAATTAGTGTTAAATTAAAAATCTGTACTAACTTCGTTTTTTACCCCAATGTTAATGATTACAAGCGAAATTTTCAAGATTTTTGACAGATCAAATGACAGGTAGTCTGTGTCAAATGACAAAAGATCACAGATATTTTAAAGAAATATATTTCTATCCAGTAGAAGAAATGAAAAGATATTCCTATTTTATCGATACCATTATAAATCTAATAAATTTTGTTCACATATTATTTCAACCTATGAGTAACTCATCCAAATGTTGTAAATGTATTAATTTTTTAAATTATAATTATAATAAATCAAACAAACAAAATACCCTCAGTATAGAGTTCTTGCATGCGCGCCCTCTAATGTAAATACATCAAACTACTATTCTTATTTTCCAGTTGCAGATGCATAGGCGTAGCATAAGGGTCATAACCAGGCATAAGGGTGATAATATAACATAAGGCAGATGTCTCCCGTAGTATAAGGCGGAAGGATATTCTCCTTAAATCAATACCCCTTTCAAATAATATGCATCATAAATCAAGATATTCACTATTCTTTGTTAAAACAAAATGTAATTTTATTGTTTGAATACAATGTGTTTAAAATTAATTAACCAGGAATATACTAGCTCATAGGTACATAAAGTTAAGATATTAAATAATGAAATAAACAGTTATAAAGTATAATTTATATAAAAATTGGACCCATGAGGGCTTATTAACAAATAATCCAAATTATCCAAAAAGCTGTCCAAATTTTTTTATAAAATTGTTTTAAATGTTCTATAAGGATTTTTTGTGCTCGAACTTAATAATTATATGACATTTGTGCTAGAAATTGTGGATTATTTAAAAACATCGTTGTTTGTAGCATTTTGGATAACGTTGGTAAACTAAATAACATTTTGTTCCACAAAACTTTCACATAAGGCTAAAGACTCTGTTCCAAATATTATATAATATTCAGAATTCTTTTGGGGGTAATCTAAGAATTTATAGATAATATAAATCTTAGACTGAAACATTTATTTTCATAACGATTTCCTTTAAGCGACCTAAATAAAGAAATCACGTGGAAGCAAATCTGAAAACTGTGGAGGCTATACAATGACGATTGTTCCTTCAAATCTATTGGGCCTGAAATTATCATACAGGATGTGCTATAATCTCGGGAAATATTAATTGATCTTTACATTTTATAATGCTAAATTTTCCTTATTGTTCATGTTTGATTATTGTTTGTAACAGCTGAAGATATATTTCTCGTTTTAAATTATTGTGTAAGAAGAAATTATACTTGCAAAAAAATAGGACACACAATAATTCTTTTTTGGATAACGGTTATGAAAGATATATAATTGCTATTAGATTAATAAAAATGTGTATGAAACGTGTCAGTAGATGAGAAGGTATTCATTAATCAGAAAACATCGGATATCGCAAAAATAAATTCGATTATTTTGCCGTAATTGTTTTAATTGTTTCACAGTCTTTTTCTGAATGAAACTTCTTATGTAGAATTCTGTAGCAGCGTTGTTTTGGATGACCACGACAATCTGTATGAAAAATCATTGATTTCATTTCACTTAATACATAACGCAGTATTCAGTTTTTCTATACTGAAGCAAAATTGGAAGCAATGGATTAGGATCAAAATAAAAATTTAGTTAGGCATTAATGTGACTATTGAATGAGTAAACATTCAAAGATGAATTACAGGCGAATTCATTAAAAATTAGGATTAAAAAGTTGTTAACAACTGTTTATTGTCGTTCACAATTGCTTTATATCAACATGAATCGTGAGAGATTCAAAATACCCGGAAATACTGGATAATTAGTATTATCTCCGGATGCAATAAGGAGAAATGGAAAATCATCGTTAAGTAAGCAAAGGTAATCAAATAACGTACATAAATATTTCATTCAGTTTCAAAAGATATTCAAATCTTCCTTGACTTTACCCAGAAGATAAACAGAATAAAAACTTCATTGATGTACAGAAATAATATATCATACAACATAACCAACTTTATTTTGACGATACAATAACAGGATATTTTTTAATAGTAATTATGGAATAGTGTTATTATTTTTTCTTGTGTCATGTTTTAATGAATCTTGTTGCCTCTCTTGCAAAGCAAATAAACCTAGAGTTCGCACCATTGCGCTAAATTTTACTTCTAGTGATTATTGACGGTATATGAGTCATATACCTAAAATTATATTTACTTGTTTCATTAAAGAATGCCGTTCTACTTATTTATATTTATATCTACGTGGTGGGTTAATTAACTTAGTAATAACTTGGCAGGAATCTTGGTGCAATTTATTAATTTACGTCTATGTGACAAGTTAAATAATGACTTACACGAATCCAAGTATATTTCATAGAGCTTTTAAAAATTGTATTTACGGGCATATGTATGTAAATAAAGAAAATAATGGAATATATAATAGTAATATAACATATTTTATAACGTAAGTTGGTTAGTAAATTTTAGTTATAGTATATTTTGCGACAAAACTTAGTTTGAATATATATGGATTTAATTTGGATGAATTACTAAAAAGCAAGTACCCCAGATATTTTTATAGTACGTTTCTAAAATATATTTAGGTTAGAAATAACCCGCGAATGGTAATGTGAATACTCAGAGTGTAATGTACTGGGGTGATACGAATCCTCATATATTCCGTGAGAGCTATATACAATTTCAAGAAAAAGTCAATAATGGTGCAGGGTAATCTTAGGTAACTACATAGTTGCACCTGTGGTTTTAAATCGAAATTTAATGAGATAGATGTACTCGCATATGATGCAGAATGCTATTGAACCGCTAATTTTCGAGATTCTAGATTAAAATTCTGATGAATTTCGAGACCTGGAAGTAACTTTTCAACAGAATGGTGCTTCTCACTATTGTGATGCAGTAAGAGTTTATCTCAAGGAACAGTATCCCAATAGGTGGATTGGACGCTAAGGTACAATAGAGTGGCCTACTTGATCTCCAGTTCGAATGTCCTTATATTAATGTTTATAAGGATTTTTTTAAACTTAAAATATACGCAATTCGCTAAAATCGAGATATTGAAGCAGAGAATTATTGAAGAATGTATGTCAGCGTACAATAGACTAGCCTGCTCAGTCTCCGTATTTAATATCTTTAGATATAATGTTTATAAATGTAAAGTGTATGCTACTATTATTGAATATACTATTGAAGAATGTAAGTTAATTTCCGCAAAATGGATGCGAGAAGAGTTTTGTAACAGGTTGTTCTACTGTCAGCAAGAGGGAGGTGTAAGTATATTTTGGGCATTTATTTTATTTTTTTTTTAAGATATCTGGTATTACTTTTTACTTTTATCGTTCGGTTATTTGTGAATTAAATTTATTGTATTTCATTAATGTAGAATTCATTTTTAATAAATTAAATTAATCTATTAAAAAAAGTCGATAAAAAGTTAACAGAAAATGAAAAATTACTGTAACTTTTTGCATAATTTCTATCAGAAAGAACCTGTTATTTAAGTTTTATAGGGGGGCACTGCCTAAACAGTTTGATTATATCCCAGTATTAAATTTAATCGACATTCTTTAACTAAAAGACATATGTCAAAATAAAAACATTTGAATAGGTATTTGAAGCAGCTTCCAAGTATAGTATATAACGGTATTAGGCCGATATTAAGAGTATAACAGTCGAGGATAATTTTTTGATAGCCGACGTGTATGCCGAGGCTAATAAATTTTATCCAATATACGCTTTTATCACAAAAATATTGAACAATATACGGCCATATTGTTCAATATTTTTGTGATACTTACAAAAACTGGTTAATTTAAAAACAAAATAATCAAAAATACAATTCAAGAAACTAATGAGACAGGCTTAATTTCTTGCCATAGTAACGATGGTTTACACACAAGAAACAATATTATTAAAATGACAGCGTGAAAGTGTTGAGTCTTGTGAAGATATTTGTGATGAAGCGGCTGCTGCAAGTCTGGATTTATAACCTTTGAAGACTAGTGTCAGGTACGAAAAAGAATATCAGAATTTTATAATATGGCGTAAATATAATAATATAATTTTATAATATGGCGAAAAAGCAGAGGCGTTGAGAGGGTCAATGAAGATATTTTGCTCTGCTGCTTGTTACAATTGATCAAAAATTTTGCACCAAACAGCTTATAGACAAAAATTTCCATGATAAGACCTGTTTGAAATTACATGAGAATGTTGACATTTCTGGGTTAGCATTTATGACTTCCACTTACTTCTTATTACTCAAAAGATACGTTTGCTATAGATATAGAAAATATTTTGTACTCCTGAAACGCAAATCTGAATGTTATGAGTCAAAAAAGGAAAACACTCTAACAGAGGAGCAACTAACAAGATTCTTTCGGGAAGTACCCGATGACTATTGTTTGCTAGAGAAGGTTATTTTAGTGCTAGGAATTTTTGGCGCTTGTCGTCGGTAAGAATTTTTGATTTTGCAAACAAATCATATTGAAGATATTGGAAAATTGATAATCGTAATGCTGAAAGCCACAAAAAATAAGATTTCCCGGAAACTTATTTTTACGGAAGATCACACTTTTAAAGGCTGTACAGTCTATAGGAAATATGCTGTCCTTCGGCCAGTTGGTCTACAAAGTTAACGTGTGTTTGTAGATGGCAGACAAGGTAAATGCACAAGACAACTAGTAGGTGTTCACAAAATTGGAATTGCGTTCCGAAGAAGATCGCAGAGTTTTTAAAATTGGAGAATTATCAGGATTACACGGGTCATTGCTTTAGGCGATCTGCAGCTACATTGATGATTGAAAACGGAAACGATCTACTTACACTGAATAAATTTGGAAGTTGAAAGTCTGGAGCAGTTACAGAACAGTATGTCGAAGAATCACTTAGCAAGAATATCAAAATATCGAATCAACTTTTTGTTGCGGCAAATTATCTACAGCTTTCAGAAAAAAGCCTGTGGATAGAAAATCAGGATATTTAATCAGTCTTGTAGTACTCACAATAGCCACAGTGTTGATCGAGTAGATGTTGGTATTGAACTAGCTTCAGAAATTTCTTCCGAAGACGTTACAAGCAACGATGAAGTGTAAAAGTTTCAACTTCTGGAAACAGCAATTGTGTGTTTAATGTTTACACTTGTTCTCATACAAAAGTGTTCTATTGATTTGTACTTTGCTTAAAAACTTGGAATAAATTTGATTAAAACAATTATTAAATAATGTACATGGCTATTATTATAACGTCTGTAACTGCCATGTACGTTATATCGATAAAGAAGGTAATATTGTTATACCAAAATAACACATAGGTTTCACGAAAAGGTGTTATTTGCAGACTGTTGCCATTTAAAAATAATTTTAAAAATGGCGGCTCAACGCCATCTTTAATGATTGTGTCACTGATTATTAATCGAAACATTAATTTTACATTTTAATGAATATATGCTAATTTTCAGTCGTTTAAGTCTCTCTTTAGACGCGACCTGTATACAATTAAATAAGGTGGAGATAAAGACAGCGAAATAATTTCCTAATGCATTGATGAATCATAATCTTCGGCCACAAGTAGGCACATTTATCAATCATAACTGTTTCCAAAAATCTAAATAAATCCAAACTTATGTTTACTAATTTAGTCAGTTACTGCCTTTTTATTGTACTCTATCTGAAATTCACATTACAAAAACTTACAATAGCAATGATTGTTACAACAGAAATTACCGCAAGAAAAGTAAATATTTATTTCATGGTATGACCGTTAGGTGTTGCCATAAACGGGAGATTAAAATCGATGACGGGAATAAGAATACATTCGTGCGTCATCGGATTATTTTGACTCATTCCCAGTGATGCGTCTATCTGTATCTGCATAAAAATCAGAGTATAGTAATTCTGAGATTGCGAAAGAACTGCACTGTAAACATTCACCAAACCGAAAAGAATGTTCAAGTATATGTTTCTTAATTTTCGTCACATCGCTCTTCTATTTTCAGACATGGAGTCCACCTCTGCGTTTAACATTGAAACGTTAACTCTGAGGTAAAACAGAAAAATATCACCGGACGATACGAGAACAGGTGCGTTTGAAATCATGTTTTAAACGTAGCATGTTAAAGTGTTTCTTTTGCTATTTTTAAAGAAATGTATTAATAAATCATGTTTCCATCCTCAATAACGTTAGGGCAATTAAAAATAGAAATTATTTACACATAAAAAATAACTTTTAGAGTTGTTTATTATATGTAAAATAAAGTTTTCAGATTTGTTATATTTTGTTATAACACTTACATTGGTTGAATTATATTCTACGAGTATAAGCAAGTGGCAGGAAAGTTCCATGAAAATACACAATGAACAAATTTCCTTATAATGGGCGGGCCAAAAGTAGGTAACCTATTTTAATGCTTCTACTTTTTTCAGGATTGTAAAGAAAATTGTGGAAATTCATAATGGGAGCACCTATCAGTTCTCCAACGCACAAAAATTGTCGAATTTTATTTCCTAAATCAGAAATCTATAATTTTAACTCAGCGTCAAAACCGTGCACATTTTAATTACAAGGTCTTTCAATAGGGACGAAATACATGAGTATATAAAATATCTTTCAATAAGGACTTGAAATTTGTTAGGTTATAGCGGCCATGTTTTTAAAACAACATCTGTCAAACTTATTGTGAATTGTTCCGTAGTGTATGGCAAATCACCATGAAAGGTTATAGAGTTCAACAACGTGTGCAAATCATGAAATATTATTTTCAAAATCAGTGCTCAGTTCGAGAAACGTTTCGCGCATACGTGATGTTTATTTTCGCCACAACCCTCCCGCCGAGTAGACTGTTTGACGTTTGGTGGCCTAATTCGAGTCAACTGGTTTGATAAATAATCAGCCAACACTCGTAGGTCACCGAAACACAAGGTCTGCTGAAAACATCGCTGCTGTGCGTGAGAGTATACGGAAAAACCCGAAGTAGTCAATTTATCGTCGTTCACAAGAACTTGGCTTTTCTGCGATTTCAAAATCAGGCGAATAACAACGCCGTGTGTTCGCTGACAGGGCTCTGAAGCAGTTTGAAGTTGATCCAAATTTCGCCAAAAAAATCATCTTTAACAACGAGGCCATTTTTGGATGAATGGATATGTGAACAAGCAAAATTGTCAGATTTGGAACGATACCAATACACACGAGCACCTGCAACTGAATGATTTGGATAAAGTAGTAGTTCCAACAGGACGGCGTCATGTGCCATATAGCGCATGCCACGATGGACATTCTGCGCGAGCGATTTGAGGGAATGGTTATCTGTCGCAGCCACGACGTGAACTGGCTATCGAGATCGTGCGATTTAAAGCCTAGTTTCTTTAGGTTAGCTTCTTCATTTGGGACTATCCTAAATCGCAGGTCTATGCGAATATACCGCAAACAAATTAATTTCCTAAAAGTCAACATAACGAACGTCATCCAGCAAATTCAATCAGATTTATGCGACAAAGTTATCGAAAATTGGACCTCTTGAATACGTGCCACCAAGCAAAGCTGCGCCGGACATTTCAACGACGTTATATTCCATACTTAATACCATAAAATATTCTTTGAAATAAAAAAAAATTGAGAAGATATCTTACACATAACTTGTTTTATTTACGTTTAAAAATAGAGCGTCCTTAAAAAACTCTTTAGTACCAGAGATGCGCCCATTAAAAAATAATTCGTAATGTTGTCGCTAAGTTTGGAGAAACGGGAAGTGTGAGAGATCGCTCTAAACCCGGTGGACCACGTTCAGCTAGAAATCTGGCGAATATCGAGCCAGTGAAGGAGAGTGTAAATGATAATCCCTCAAGTTCAATCAGAAGACCATCAAATGAACTGGAATGAATACACCGGGACTAGCCTAAGATAAGCTCTTCAACGATTTTATTCGTCAATTAATTATGAGTGACGAAGCACACTTTCATTTGAACGCACATGTTAATAAACAGAATATGTAATTTTGGGCCACTAAAAATTCTCAAATAATTCAAGAGAAAGAACTATATCCAATTGTTGTAACCGTTTGGTGTGGAATGACTTCAACTATAGTGATCAAGACATATCTTTTCGAGGATAATGAAGGTCACGCAATCACAATCAATCCGGAGTGTTACCAAATAATGTTTAAAGAATTTTTATTTCTAGTTTTACAAAACTCTGAGATGGTTCCAGCAGGACGGTGCCACATATCACACTGCCGGGCAGAATATTGTTCTTTTAAGAACTTTGTTTGTTAACAGAGTAATTTCTTTAAACTGGCCTTCAAGGTCGTCTAACATAAGGGCGTCCGAATTCTTTCTCTGGGGCTGTCTAAAAGAAATAGTATACCAAAATAAACCGCGGATACTTATGGAATAGAAAAATTAAAGATAAATATAATAAAAATGAAAAATAAAATACAAATATAAGAAAATAACATAAATATAACATCTACATAAGTAAAAAAGCGATTTTTATTTATCTGATGATAGAATATACCGAGTGACCACTGGGAACCGGACGATTTTGAAATAACTGTTACACAAAGAATTTGCAAGATAATAAGGTTTTATTAACATGAGAATGAAGCGTACACAATGCCATTTACGATGTGTACCATGTGTGGAAGATTATGTCATTGAGATGGTGTCCATCACGTCGAATGCAGTATTCGACCCTCTTCACGAAATCGTTCATGACACGCTCCAACATCGCTCGATCGATACCCATAATTTCCTCACGAATGGCATTCTTCAAATCGATCAACTTCTGCGGTTTCAAGTACCCCCACAGAAAAAAATCACAGATTGAAGTCTGGAGGTCTGGAGACCTTGGGGGCCACGGCACGTCTCCAAAGCGTGAAATTAGTCTTCCTAGGAACATGTGCCGGGCAACATTCATTGATGCGTTAGCAGTATGTGCCGTGGCACCATCTTGCTGGAACCACATATTCCTTAGATTTATCCGTTTTCTGCGAAGTTCTGGCATAAAAGAATTTTGGAGCATCTCAACGTAGCGGTTAGAGTTAACGGTGACGGTACGCGCGGACTCTTCAAAAAAATAGGGACCAATAATGTAAGTAGGGCCAATGGCACACCACACTGTAACTTTTTCGGAATGAAGGGGTCGTTTATGGATAGCTCGTGGATTTTCAGGAGCCCAGTACCTGAAGTTCTGTTTATTAACCGTTCCATCTAAATGAAAATGAGCTTCGTCGCTCATTAGAAGCTGTAGACCTAAATTATCTTCCAAAGTCACTTGCATTCTGGTAGCGAAATCCTCACGAGTTTCAAAGTCTTTTTTCTTTAACTGCTGAACAATCTGTAGTTTGTAGGGGTGGAATTTTATGTCCCTTATGCAGGATTTTCCTAACTGATTCGCGATGCAGGTTCAATGCCATTGCATGTTTTCGGGCGGACTGTGTAGGACTTCTGATGGGTGCCTCTCTCACTCGCTCGATGTTTTCAGGGGTTCTAACGGTCCTCTGTGGACCTTGTGACTTTCTCTTCATTATGCTGCCAGTTGTTCTCAAATTGTTTACCCATCTTAGGATGGTGTTGCGAGACGGAACAGCTCCCCGTCGACCAATATTGAAGTAAACGCGAAAAAGTCGCTGTGTAGTTATTACTGACTCGCCATCGCGAATAAACGTGTTGTATGCAAACACGCGATGCACTGCTGTCCATTGCTCCATGATGATTGAAATGGAACAACATTACGCAGGCGGTAACACCACATTTGCCCCACGCCAACTGCGATAAGCTCCGCACTACGCGTTCTAAAAACATCCAGTTCCCGGTGGTCACCCTGTATAAGACATAGAAAAACCTCCAGGTCGTCAAATTACATTAAAAGAGTTAGAGGTCGCCATAATTACATAGAAAAACAATCAAGTTATCATAATTACTTTGAAAATTTTCAGGTTGTCACAATTACATATAAATGCCTACAGGTCGCCAGTCGCCACAATTAGGAAAAATTACAGGTTGTCATAATTACTGCTTATTAAGAATAGAAAAAGTGAGATTCTTTAGTTATGCGTAGAAGAAAGAGTGAGGCAGCATTAGGAGGGAAAGGATGCACTTTTCGCGCGGCCAAATCGAGAACTGTGTATATTCACATTCAGTATATACGAGTATTCATGCAAAGGTTTTAATTCGACTGAGTAAAGACAAAGCTTATTTACTGGCCATCTCGTGGGCGATCAGCTATTGCAGTTTTAAGACTTGTTCCTATTCTTGATGAGCTGTACATCGAAAACTTCTAGGATACCAGAATTATTACATAGAACATTTGGAGACTTTTCTATGGTCATGGTTCTTTGATATGGTTTTAGAGTCATCAGAATTATACTGAAAAATTACAGGTTATCACAATTACATATAAAACCTCCAGGACGCCAAAATTATATTGGAAACTTGCCAACTGACACAATCATATTAAAAAATTGCAGGTTGCCACGATTAGTGCTTATCAAGAATAGGAAAATGTGGAAGATTACCTAGGCATGCGCAGAAGAAAGGGTGAAGCAGTATTCGGAGGGAAAAATATGCACTGGACACGCGACGAGATCGAATTCTGTGCATATTCACATTCAATCAACATATTATATTCATCAATATTCACTCTGCAAAGGTCTCAATGTGACTGACTGAAGACTAGGCTATTTATTGTGCACTTCGTGTGCGGTCGGATATCGCAGTTTTGAGACTCGTTCCTATTCTTGATGAGTTGTACATAGAAAAGTATCCAAGTCGCCACAAGTTCATTGAAAAGTTATAGGTTATCACAATAATATAGAAAATCTACAGGTCGCCACAATTACATTGATTTTTTATTTATTTAATTGGCCGAAAATCCAAAATCGAAGAGTATAAAAAAACAAAGCAGCAAATTTGTTCTCCGACGCCCCTGATTAAGACTTAGAGCCATCTTATTAGTGTGGAATTTGGCAATGTTCATTGTTGTATAACAAGATCGTAGGTTTATTTCTTAAATATTTTGGGATATTTTCGTAGACGCTAGCAGGTGTTAGTTTAATTAAACAAAATTTCTGATTAGTTACTCGCTAGATTTATATGCTTTAACTTATGAGATATCGTCCGTATTATTACATTTTGTCAGGAGCTAATTGGCGTTGTGTTATCTGTACGGGAAGTAGTGCATAATAAGTCGTAGACGTCAAACACCAAAACAAATTAGTACTTGAATGAAATTTGGGAGGGAAGCGTTACGAAGCTCATGCTTAAGGTGAGCTTTACACAGCCCGAAAGCCCATAAGTTCCATCAGCCTATATGTATGAGAAATAAAATAACTTGATATACTCGTACACTAGTAACGACAGATATGTACGGGTGTTGTTTATACGAGTTTGCACCGTGTATTTTCACCTACAGGCGTATTTATGACCAGTGGAAGTTATTTGTCTTCCTTTAATACCATACTTTCATGTGAATGAGAGAGATGAAACGTGACTAAATGTGCGTCCAGACATGCAACAATGATGTGTAACGTAACACCGCCCCGTTAAATGAGCACACAGCGTAACATCGTAACGTCGTCGTGCAACCTCAGAGCGTTCCGTAGCTTGTCGGTTTTTCAGCGTCACGTCAAAGGCGGCGTTACGCATCCCCCTTCCATGTCTGTATGGAACTGCAACGACTACAATGGATGGAACGGCGTGGTGTTACGAAACACTGTTATGCGTACATGTTATGCGCACCTGTTATGCGCACCTTTAGGCGGACAAAACAGTATCTAAAGGTGCGTCCAAACATACAACAAAGAAGCGTAACATAACGTCGACGCGTAACTTACTATCGTGACACAATATCGCAACAAGACATCGACACGTAACAGCTATCGTAACACCACGCCGTTCCCTCCATTGTAGCCGCTGTAGTCCCGTCCAAACATGGAAGGGGGATGTACTCCACCGCGGTACAAGACTTTGATCTGTGAAGCTGAAAAACCGACAAGCTACGGAACGCTCTGAAGTTGCGCGACGACGTTACGCTGTGTGTCCTCTAAATTCATGCGTAACGTACCACGGGGCGGCGTAATGTTACGCTTCGTTGTTGCATATTTGGATACACCTTAAGGAGTCATAAGCACGCATACGTTATTTCTTTATCTAATTACCTGACACAAGGGTTTATTCTTTTCCTTCTTATTGAACCAAAACATGAAAGACTTTGACTTTCCGCTTGTGTATATCCATTCACAGTAACTTCAAAACTAAGTGACTTTGGTGGAACCAGTTAGTTATTAAGTTTTTGTACACTCGAAACATGTTAAAATATAAATTTCGTGTAGGTCGGAGGAAGTTAGATATTTCGGAAATTATATTTCGCTCTAACAACTTAAGTAACAGCTGAAATTTTACCATATTAATAATTTTGGGCATTGAAAACTCTTCAGATTCTTCTTCAATGAGATCAGAGACTACTGTGGTACATACACTAGTCTCTACAAGATTTAAATTCGATGAAATTACAAAAAAGAATATTATTTTTGTGTCGCAGAAGAAATTTAATTTAATATCTTTTCTAGGTATTGAATTAAAACATATAATTATAATTACTGATATCTGTAGAGTTATTAATAAATAAGTAAATATATTATTGATCTATGGCAGTATAATTATTATATAGAGCGAATTCGATAGCTCTTCTGGACGCTCAGACTATACCGATATATAAATATTTTCAAAAACAATCCTAATTTATTTAATGGAATTCATTTGTTAATTTTTAATATGAGGTTAACTTAACTTTAAGTAAGATTGAGCAAATATTTGTTATGAAAAATATGCGTCACATTTGAAGATGGCAATAATTCAATGATAATAAAAATTACAAAAAATATGATACGAAATGCACAAAGTGTGTGTTTTAGCCGTACTGTATCTAAAATACTCGATAAATTGTTCTCGAATATTCTGTATATTCGCACACATCTCTTCACCTTTTTTTTTTAATAAAAAAGTCTCGTAAAGTTTTTCTAGTATAATGTCGTCCCATATTATTGGTTTACTTTTATAATATAGAGAGTGTTAAGAATCGCATAGAGAGCATCAAGTGATGTATGGGCTGGAAGTGGTCGTTTGAAATTAATCCTTTGACAAGACAATTTTACTGCTGCTAGATATTTAGAATTTCTCTACTTCGAGTTAATTCCAGTTTTTGTAGTTTTTTATCTAAATGATTAGGATAATGATGATTTGCACCTACGAATTTAATTCGGTTTCAAGAAGATGGAACGCCTCCTTATTTTGATGTTAATGTGGGGTCATTTCTTGATGATACTTTCTCTGGTAGATGGATAGCGTAATAAGGACCAATTAAATGCCAGTACGTTCAGCCAATTCGACCTCTTTAGTTTACTTTTTCTGGGGTTACCTAAATTCGTGGACCTATTTTAATAGGTTGAACAATTTAGAGGATCTGAAACGTGGAATTCTGTTCGAAATGGAAATAATTAGGCTGCACATTACTTAACGTTCAGAACAACATGTTTACACTCAAAACCGCTGATATCCAGATAGTTAATGCACAGAATAAGGTCCTTATTCTGTGGTTAATGGATGGCATATTTAAAACTTAGAGTGATTTGCAATTTAAAAGATTATAATGCCGTAACAGATCAAACACAAAATCTGAAAAAATATAATTTTTACGTTAATCAATATCTTCTTAAAAAATAAGGTCCACATTTAAGGAAAACTTTGAGACTACATGTGGGTGGTCTATGGAAGATGAGTGGGTGGTCTGAGAGACAGGTGTGCGTCCTGGAGGAGGCAAGTAAGTGACTTTTTCTTCTAGAGGTAAAGGTAGATTGGGTGTTGGCGTGGGAACTCTCTCATTTTTCTATTTAAAAAGAACTATCGGGTAGTGTTGAATTTTGATGACTTCCTTAAATTCATTATATTGGTCTACACTGATGGTTTAAGAATTCTAGGAAGTTGTTGATACGGGATTTTCTCTGAAGATTCGACAAGTTTCAGATCCTCTCAAAACATGTTTTATGGCAAAACTATAAATACTCTTTGTCATACTCTAAAATGCTGGTATTTTGTCTATTCATCGTCTCATGAATAAGATAATTACTTAGAAGAATAGAGGAGAAGTGAATTATATAAAAGCCGATAAGGTATTATGTAGGTACCTCTCTTATACTGAAATTACATTAATTACCATGTATACCGAAATTTCCTTTGATCCAGGACTGCAAATCTAGCAGTTTTGAAATCTAGTGAAGTTTAGCAGTAATTTGGGATTTTATTGATGCAGTATGAAATTTCAGGATATCTCGTAGATTTATTTAATAATGCATTAAGGGGTATAAACTTCTTAAGGGCGGTTTGACCATTTTTATATGCCTCAAATATATCGATGTTAGGTATTAAGCAACGGCCGACCGATTATCACTTGGATGGGCGATGGAGCGTTTCGCATATAATTTCTAGTTTGCATGTTAGAGAACTCTCAGAAGCTACACAAACTTAGGAGGAGGATTCTGTGAAAAATATAGAAAAATATACCATCTCTTTGATAGGGCGTAAAAATGGAGATCTCTTATCTATTACATTTTAGGTAATTATATGGGTGGAGGTTCAGCATAAAAAATCCAGCTTGTGGTGTTAGCTCGGTTCTTCGCGTCAGTGATAGTCATTAGTAGCAGAAATAGGACGTTCAATAATGGAATACAAATATGTCCCAGTGAGAGGTAGCCGATTTAAATTTGCCGCCATTATTCTTACGGCAGGTTCTGGAAGTTTATACTTCGTAGTTATTACCTGGAGAGTATGTCATTACAAAATGGAGCACTATATAATACTGTCCAGCAACGCATATTATGTTATTGTCAAAGCGTAATATGAAAGTAATGGTTCGATTGTGGGCACTGAAAGAAAATTATACTTTTAGACTAATTTATAATGGGGTCTAATGGGGTCTAATAAGAATTAGACCCCATTATACTTTTTCATATGGGGCTACGTTAAAGGAAAAGTCTACGCCAATAATTCCATTATGATTGAACAGATGAAAAATAACATTAGCGAAGTTGTTGCGGACATAGGGCCACAGCTATGCTGCGAAGTGTAGAAAACTTCATCAAAAGAATCCACTGCTGCCAGACAGGCAGAGGCAGCTACTTACAAGATATTGTATTCCATGTCTAATAGCATAGTTTAAATAAACAATTGAACCCAAAATTATTGTAGAAATGTATTTATTTGCCCTATAAAACCTAATCGACTACCTCTCGCTGGGATACCCTTTATATTATTTACGAAGATTGCTAATTTTCGAAAAAAATATTTCTTGAATTAAGTTGGTACACTTTGTACATTCCTGTTAAATTCCTTTAATTTGATCAATAGAAACGGAATGCAACATAGTTTATTTATATTTTTAGATTAAGTAAATCTTTGGCAATATTGACGTACAGATGGGGTATGGACGAGAAACCGTGGTAAAAATATCAGAATTATTTCATTCTAAAATATAACTTATTTATTTATCTAAAGAAAGAATAAGCAATTCGCTTATCCTGTATACCTAATCCGTCAATATACATCACCCTGTCCTATTTTTAACAAGGAAAACTGTTTTTTGCCAATTAGCCATTTAAATAAGTATAAAATATATAGATGTTTATACTGTCTTATTATATATTGTTTTAATTAAGGTTAATTAATGAATCGAGGTTTAAAATGTCCGTACAATTAATCACGGTAAAATTAAACACAAAATTGCGAGCAAATTGTGTACTTTAGCGGTTAAATTTAGACGCTGCATATTTATTATTTTTCATTACCGGTTCTTATTACGTCATTGAGAAATATGTTTTTTTATAATTAACATGGGAATGTGGGCGAGTGGGGCATTTTTATCCAGAGGCTAATTGCCGCCTCGGCGCTGTTTATTATAACTGGCATTTTAACGATTTTTATGATAATTAATGATATTACTTTTTGCCACAGTGCCAACACGATACCACATTTTATACGTTTTACTCGTGACTAAAGGTGATAAATCATACATTAGGTGAGGGGTAATTTTGTGTGGCGATAAATAGAGAATACAGAAAATACCATAGGCGCTTAGATCAGTTGTCTGACAAGTTATCTAGGTACAGCATGCTGCTCCACGACCACTACATCGATGTACGACCTATTACATTTTCCTACAGGTGGTTGCTATAATGTCATTCATGCTGTGGTCCGGGGTGGTGAATTGGACTTAGTACTAGTGTCATTGTTTGCTTGGGTTCGAATCCCAACGGGAGAAATTTGGCACCTTTCCCTGAACATGGGTGTGTTTGTCTTTTTACTTATCTATAAAACATGCCATGTGATGCTGTTATATACCCTTCGTATCCTTTCGGAGAAGGAAGTCGACGCTTGAAAACTTTCACTCTGGTTTGTGTTTCAGTACATAAGAAGTAATAATTTCACTAAGTTAGTGAGTTTGAAACAAGTTCTATAATTGAAACTGTTCTAGAAACTATACGTATTCTAAGAATGTTACTTACTATTGAATTTCAGCAGAAATATCTCCGATCGCCCGTGGCAACAGCTTCCTGGAAGCTTTCTTGTGTTCCTTCTTTCTTAGTCAACTCGCTTCTCTGACCCAAGCTCAATTAAGAATTTATTTATAGAACTAAGAAGCTACTATTTTACCAATAATATCAGCTTTAAGCAAACTTATTTCTTTACTGTTATTAGTATTATAAAAAATATTGCAGATTTGTGTAATAAGAACAAAGACAAATTCCAACATATGCACATATTTCTAGCTGCTACATTTGGAAAGTAATTGCCATTTGACTTATTTAAAACATAATTTAAAGACCAATATCATTTCGGCTTTTCAGAAAATAATTCAGAGAAGTATATCAATAAAACAGAGAATCTTGTAGGTCCATTATTGATTATTGATATTGATCCAATTTGTAAAAACACTTACATGCAAATAATATAATAAGAAAGTTATAAAAAACACCGAAACTAATGCTGTCTTATTGTTTACTATTTTAAATCTATAAGAATTTTATTAAGACAGTTTATGTTAACTGAAATACGTGCGAAATTCATTAATTCTATGCTAATTGTCTTTCTTGTCCAGCACTCTATAATCAAGTTTACATCTTTACAATTAGTTTTCCTTAATTACTTTTTTATGATATATTATGTTTTTCAGTAGATAATTTCATTATCATGAGCAAATCAAAGTAGGTGACCTTTGAGATGATGATTGGTAGTATATATCAAATGACAATAATCAGTCTTTGTCGAGTAATGGACTCTGAAATTTTTCCCCAACTACAAATTTCGATTGCAATCGTACAGCGACTTTAAATGGAATAATTCAATATACACAAGTATTTTTAAGAGCAGGTAGATATTTACCCTTCTCATGGAAGATTTAAAAAAGTACCTACAGTATTTAAGGGAGATATTGGTGGATTAAGCTTGGGTGTTTTGGCTAGTGATTGAAGAGAAACTGCCACAAATTTCTCATAGACAAATAGAATATAATCGTATGAATGTAAATCGTCGTAATAGATTTTGATGCCATTTGTACGATGGGGTAGCGAGTGTTACAGCTGAGGAATCTTTTTACTCTTACTGACGTAGTGCAAGATTTTAGAACATAGAAATACCAGCAACGTCCGTCGTTTTCATTACAATGCAGTACTATATCTTGACTTGGAACGAACCCCTTTATTCTCCAGATATTAAAAAGAGAAGAAAATAAAAAAATCTTCTAATAAATGTGAAAATAGGAAGTTCATTTCGAGATGGATATAACCAAGGGCTTTTCACTGAGTATGAAAAATTGAGGAAATGGTGACAAATTAAGAGAGAAGAGATAAGAAATGGCAGTAGGGCCAATAGTTCAAGTTATATGAATACGTCAGTATTCTTTATTCTGCTACGTGTGAATTTGCATGAAATAGGGTAGTAGAAATCATTTTCTTACTTGTTTTCGCTACCTGTACGATTATCTAATTTCTGGCTCTGTTGCTCGTTTTATAATATGTTCAAAATTGTGTCTATTTTTAAATCAGACGAAAGATCCGGTTTATTTAAAGTTTTACAAGCGTTTATAAAACTTGCGTACCTGTCAGATAATAGAAATATTATATAAAATATTTCTCTTGTTTTTCGTTCTGTGACGTGTTTTGGCACCTTTTTACCGCTTCCTCTACTGCGCCTATGCTATCACCTATATTGTTCATTCAACGGAGTTGAACAGAAATAACGCATATTTTAAGAATTTAATATACAGCTGTTTGCCTCTGAAAATTATTTATAGAATCAATTTTAATATGTATACATATATCAATTTTTCTTTATTGCTGACCGTATAAATTATAGGTTATTTTTACTTTATTTTTATAACGGTTTTACATTTTTTTTTACCAGAACATGACTGGTTTCTTGGGAAATCGGGGTCCACAGGGGAGCTTTTTCTAAACTACTATAAAGCTCGCTTAAATGTAGCACGCAAAGTCACGTTAATATTAATAGCAACATAGGTATGTAATAAAATGGAAGAATTAGAATAAATTAAACAACATACCAAACGTTTTGTTATAATTGTGAACACTGACGAAACATTAGTCACATTATTATAATGAAGCTATTATTAATTATTTGGTATCCTAGATCTACTTGTTTTTTTAAAAAGAAAACCGAATTAATTTTTCGAGCGACATAATTTTCATGTATTCTTGTCGTTGTGAAAAATTTACATATCTCAAGACATATCATCAACTGTTTAAGAAGAAAGCAAAAAATGATGTTTAATAGACAGGGACATGGACTGCTATTTCAACAAGCTTATTTTTTATTTTGGCTCTGATATTTTCCGTGAGCTATTGGCACTAAATGAGGAAAATATTTGTTTGAAAGTGTTCAATATTGTTCACTTATAAAAGAGGATCGATCAGCTTTGGTATTCATCGGGTTTGTTCCTACTGACTCCCTTAGAAGCATGAGTAATGACCAGGGGAAGCCGTGACATAAAACTTCTAAATTGATAATATCTTTATAAACTTTTCGATTTGGCTGAAAATTTTTACAAAAAGCTAGTTCCTTTCTGCCATAATTTGAAGATGTTCTCAAACAAATAAAAAGGTTTACCCCTTATTTACAAATTATTTATTCAAATACTAACGCAATATATCAATCACTCCATCATTTAGCATCATGTTTCATTTTAAAGCTCTAAATTATTTTGTATTGTACAAATTTCTTCAGAATCGTCGTACCCTGAATGATTCTGAGGACTGGAATTTCAGGAGTAGTCGGTGTAGCTACTCCTGCCTTTTTATTTCTCTATAATTATCATTTTCATATACGTAAAGGGTGGTCCAACCATAATGCACGATGTTAATTGTGAGTCACACCTTAACGTTAAGTTTCTTGCCCAACTTTATTTGACATTTCTTTGTTTCAGTGTTTGACAAATTCAACCATGGAGAGGTACACAATTGAGCAGCGCGTTAAGATTATTGAAGCCTTTTACGAAAATGGGCGTTCAAATCAAAATGCATTTCGTGCACTTCGTGACTTTTTTGGTTAGCATAATCGACCAAATGTGTCCACAATCGGGAGAATTGTGCGCAAATTTCAGCAAACCGGGTCTGTAGGAAATGTGAAAACACCTGTGCATGCTCGCCCAGTTCGTTCTGCGGAAAATATTGCTGTTGTTCGCGATAGTGTAGTAGAAGAGCCGTCAACCTCGACTCGTCGTCGTGCCCAACAATTGAACATCTCACGAACATCACTGATGCGAATTTTGAATAAAGATTTGAATTTATACGCTTGCAAGGTTCAATTGACTCAAGAGCTGAAGCCTACTGACCATTTCAAGCGTCGTCAATACGCCGAATCGTTGGTTGAACAGACAGAAGTGAATGGTGATTTTACAAAGAAAATCATCTTCAGCAACGAGGCACACCTTCACCTCAGTGGATTCGTTAACAAGCAGAATTGCTGCATTTGGGCAAATGAGAATCCACGAGTGGTTGTTGAAAAGCCGATGCATCCACAAAGAGTGACTGTTTGGTGCGGTTTATGGGCTGGCGGCGTCATCGGGCTGTACTTCTTCGAAAATGAGGTTGGCCAAGCAGTTATCGTGAATGGTATTCGCTATCGCGAGATGATAACGGACTTCTTGTGGCCAGAAATTGAGGATATGGACCAGGCGATATGTGGTTCCAACAGGATGGTGTCACTTGCCACACAGCCAACGAAACAATGGCACTTTTGCGCGAGAAATTCAATGGCCGTGTTATCTCACGTCGTGGCGATGTTAATTGGCCGCCACGATCATGTGATTTGACACCGTTGGACTTCTTTCTTTGGGGATATTTAAAAAAAAAGTGTACGTCAATAAGCCAAGAATAATTCAAGAGCTAAAGGATGAGATAATTCGGCACATTAACGACATTGAACCTCAATTATGTCTCAGAGTCATTGAAAATATGGACCATCGGATAGAGGTATGCCACCGAAGCCGTGGCGAGCATTAGGCCGATATATTTTGTTTCACACATAATTGTCATAGATCCTTCTATCATAATAAAAAATATTAAGATAATTCTCTGAAATCTTTTTGTTTTATTTACAATTAACATCGTGCGTTTTGGTTGGACCACCTTTTATATCTAATTTATATTTGCAATTATGCATCAATTGTTCTTCTCTTCTAATATTTTGTACTTTCCGTTTAAAAAATTATAGAATCTATCGAAAACTATTAGGATAGTATTTCCTTTAGTGTGATTTAACACAAACTCTATGAGATATTCACCGTAAGTATGGTGAATATCGGTGTAGTTTCAGGCCTACTGGGAAGTGATGTATTTTGCTTTTAAAGTATCGAAAGCAGAAAGTGCAGTATCGCAAATTATTCCTCAAAAATGAATATGAAACAGCTTATAATGACTTTAAAAAGTGGCGTATTGGCAAGAAAATTAAGAAAATATCTGAAAATGGTTTACTGACTTATTTTGAATACGAGATCGTGAAAGTGAAATCTAAAGGATATCATAAAGAAGTTTAGGATTGTGATGAAAGTACAATATTTATACAAGCCACTACTGAACAATTTTTATTAATTAATTAAGGTAATTCCACGTTATATTGTATGAGTACTATTTATCTCATCGCTATTTGCCAAATAAAAAACAAGTCAATAAACGGAACAGTCTACATGAGCCCAACCATAAAAACAAGCCACGGTGTGAGATAAGAGCCGTTTGAGATTTTTTATTTGGCAAATAGGGATGAAATAAACTATACCAAATACTTTATCTATGATACTCTTTTTTCTAGATTATTTTAATTGCTCATTGACGGGGATTATAGAAGAGAATAGTTATTAAATATGACAGTACAAGATATAGAAGACAAAGGCTATATGGTTATCATTAAAACTCTTGACTGCAAGACACATGCTCAGAGCAATTGTTATTTTAGATGTATTTTATATTACACTATATCGAAAATACTCTGCTTTGCAGAGTATTTTCCAGAGGGAGTCCAAAATTTACTAAAAGTTGTAGATTTTTTATTATACCGGGTCCGGCAACAGATTGGATTGATAGGTTGCTGTAGAAATACTGTTTATTTGACAAACGTCAAATAGTGATAACATTGTATTTTATTATGGAAAGTTTTGTGTGACAATGGCAAATTGACCGGTTAATCAACGGGTCTCTGCTGTTAAATAATTTATCCAATCCATCGTGCAAACCCAGAGGCGTTTTCGCCGTGAATTTAATATGCCAGTGCGCGCTGAAGTCCCATCAAGAAATGCAATTTTGAGATGGGTAAGAGATTTCGACCAAAGGGGCAGTGTAAACTCAAAATTTGTCGGAGGTACACCTACAGTTCGTACACAAGGTAATAGTGAAAGAACCAGAGTAGCCGTTGAACGAAGTCCACAACGTTCTGCAATTCGGCAATTAATTGTAGTGCGAATTTCAGAGCGAAGTATGCGACGAATTTTAAATCTGGATATGAAATTTCATCCGTATAAAGTACATATAGTTCAGAGGCTGAACCCTGTTGATAAAGTTAATCGCCTCAATTTCTGCAGACAATTTCTTGAAACATTGAACAACAATGCAGGAATTCATGATAACATGATCATGTCTGACGAAGCTCCCATCTCAGTGGGTACGTTAATAAGCAGAACTTTCGCTAGTAGGCAGAACACAACCCAGGAGAAATGCATGAACACCCACTTGATGACCAAAAGGTAACGGTATGGTGTGGAGTGTGCAGATTTGGTGTTATCGGGCCATATTTTTTGAAGAAAACGGCAACACCGTTACAGTCAATTCACGTTGAGATGTTGGAAACATTTGTGGCTGTGGAACTTCAAAGAATGGACCAGGATGAAGTATGGTTCCAACAGGACGGCGCCACAGCGCATACAGCTGGACGATCCATTGCTGTTTTACAGAGTATGTTCTCGAATTACCGGACCTGACGATCCCGGATTTGTTTCTGTGCGGATTCTTAAAGTCCAGAGTGTACTCTACCCGTCCTCAAACACTTCTGGAACTCAAAGAAATGATTCGTGAAGAGATAAATTCGATAAACGAAGATTTACTCAGACGCGTTATGTTCAATTTCAGAAACAGATTGCAACAATGTATAGAAGAAGACGGTGGTCATCTTAGGGCTGTGATCTTTGCAAACTATGTGTTATAAGAAATTTCCAGAATTGTGTTTTCACTTGCAATAATAATTAGTCTAAACATATTTCTTGTTTCTTAACTGTGGCATATTAAAAACCGTTCAATTTCGTTGCCGGACCCCTTACATGCTGATGACAAATGTGCCAAACAGGTAGTTGGTATTAATAAAATAAGAAGCATTCTAAGAGAAGTCGTTGCTTATCTGAAATATGAATATCCAGAATGGGCCACTCTTTTAGATGCTCTTCTGTGACGATCGCAGCTGATTCTGGAACAGACATTATCTCCACCAAAAGACTGCCAGCAAAAGGGTTGGAAGTCTATTTCAGTAGCAAGAACGTACATTGAATAGTCTATAAAGAAAAAAATTAAGTTTCAAAAGGAATATTTATGAAAATGGTTGAAATGTATGACTTAGTAGCTCAGTCAGCATCGAGCCTTGACAATCCATTGAAAAATCATTTCTGCACCATAATCGGAGCTTCAGAATAATATATTACTTTAAAAGATTACCTTTCCTCCACATCTGGAACAAATTTGATTAACTGTAATATTGGGAAGTTAAATTTAAACCTTTTGAATAAAGAACATATAGGTAGTTTGAGTTGTAAAATTTGTTTTATTGAAATAAATAAATTTCCAATTACAAATAGTCATATTATTGAAGTAATTTGTTCAATTAAATTAAGTAATATCTGTATGAAAAATACTTGTTTTGTTCCAGAATAAAAATGTATTTTTCGTTCCAGTTAACTAAAGTGTCATTTTGACGCGTAGGAAATAAAATGAAAATGTCAAAATTTCATGACAGTTCTGAAATCAAAATATTTGAGCGGTATTGCTTTTATAATGAATTAAATACTCAGGTACGTGGTGTGGTGAATATGTAAAAATAAACGTCAGTACTGAGGTAGCTTTAAATTTTCTTTTCTGTAAGTTTTATATTTTGTTGCTGTTTTTAGAGTAGGTTAGTAGAGATGAAAAGGTATATCTATGGGTTTATCGAGGTATTGTAAGAATGTAGTAGATACCTACTATTCATTTCATTGGTATTTGCCAAATAAAAAACTCTCTTATCTTGCCGATAACTGGAACAGTCTACCTGAGCCTAGCCATAAAAACCAGCCACGGTATGTTTTCATATTTTTTATTTGGCAAATAGCGATGAAATAAACTATACATACATATGTTTGATCTTTATGTATGTAACTAAGGTTGTCTATAACAAAATGTATATGCTTCATATACATTTTGTATCTGCTTGTATAACTAATTTCATACATAATACGGTAGCAAATGAACTACTTCATACGCGTAACGTTTTATGAAAAATTACATTTGTTTGGCTTAAATATTTCTATGAAACTTACTAGAGGTATTTCTCAGATACCAATTTAACGACCTTGATGACTTCCTAAAAATAGTGTTCTATTTCACTTACAGATTACACATTCCTAGAAAGCTTTTCATGGATGTTACAATTTAGGTAATTTGACAGTTTTATATTGACACATACTTTGTCTATTATGTAGAAATATTGACAGTTCTTTTCTGATACCTTAGAAATGAACTACTTCATACACTTAACGCTTTATCAAATATCAGATTTGTTTGGATTAAATATGTCTATGGAACTTGCTAGTGGTATTTTCAGACTAAATTAAATACCAAATTTAAAGACCTTGACGACTTCCGGAAAATAGTGCTTTATTCCACTTACCGATTACACATTACTCGAAAGCTTTTCATGGGTGTTACAATTTAGATAACTTGACAGTTCTTATATTTACACATACATTTCATATCATGGCTTCCTAAGTTTATAAATAAACATCACTTGGTACAACAATTAAGGAATGTAAAAAAGATCTTAAACTTTTAGGTGATTTTCAAAGGGCTGGAACTTGGAGAAAATAGTCGCAGAGCAATTTAAAAAAAGCTCAAAAAGCATATTAAAGCCTCACGTTTCTAATTTTCAGATTTTTAGTTCAAAAATTTTAGCCGTTTTTGCGTAATGATAAGAAAATCATGTGAAAAAAATTGAAATTTTTGCTTGCCTGTTAAAACGTTCACGAACTTCAAATAAATTTTCTTCAGTGACTTCATCATGAAGACATTTTAGATAATTTTACTTTCTTTAATTTGAGCGGCCTAAAAATCCTGTATGATAATTTCTCGATGAGTTACCGTCGTTCAAATAAAAAAAAGTCAGTATTGACTTTGGTAATTAATTACTCGGGAAATAATGACGATACAGAAAATTCAAGCAGGGTTTTAAAAACTATAAAGCATTCCTTATAAGTCGTAGTTATTAGTTTTTGATTGAAAACAAATTCGGTGTGAGAATGTTGACTGAACAAGAGGTAAAAAATTGCATATTTAGGGATATTCGCTTAACTTAGCAAACCTCTCAAATATTAGATAGACTAAGGACTATTTATTTTCAGCCTTCAAAGTATTCCAAAGAAACCCCAAAAATTTCAAATCACTGCGATTTTTTTCTGTACGGTCATTATTTCCCGAATAATTAATTATCAAAGTCAAAACTGACATTCTTGCTTTGAACGACGATGACTCGTGAAAAATCATCGTATAAGGCCTTTAAACCATACAAATTAAAGAGGATAAAATTATTTAAAAAAACTTTATGAAGAAATCACTGACAAAATGTTATTGAAGTCCGTGGACCTTTTGAAAGACACACAAAAATTGTTTCTCCGTTGGTTATTTAATGATTACTCAAAACCTGCTGAATAAAAAAAAATTGCATTCAAGATCTGAAAACTAGGACCTTTGAGCTTCAAACTTATTTTTCTATTATTTCTCTGCGACTATTTTTCTCCAAGTTACAGCCCCTTGAATATCATCTAAAAATTTAGGATTTTCTTCATTCCTTACTTTTTGTGCCTAGTGTAATTGTGTACTGTCATATTTAAGGCAAGCTAAAATAGCGTTCACGTTATGACAAAGAAACGTGATAGTGTTTAATTCAAAAATTTGTGAATAATAAACTACCATCGTATATATATATATATATATATATATATATATATATATATATATATATATCCAATAGTTTTCATATAGATACACTAAGTACAAAAACAAAATATGAAAATAAGAAACATCCTTGTAACATTTCATCATAATTTAGGTTAATGTGTATCTAATCACGGTTTTACAGCGTATTTTACTTAAATGCTACTGTTTTTAGACCACATCCTTCGAAATATTCAAAAAATATCCTATCCGTACCCACTCATGGAGGATATTAATATTTCGTATATATTTTGCTTGTGAAAAACCGATGATAGAGAAGTGCATCACGACCTACATATATCTTTAGGAGAAAAACCTGTAGATTGTTTTTTAATTACTTCGAAACACAAATATGACAGCATTGCTGTCAACGAGGCGATGTATTTACAAAAAGAAGTCCCCGTATTTTTCGGTGACCAATAATTATCTTATAATAGCCCGGTTGTGTTTTAAATAGATTTTTCGAACCGTTAGTGTCCATCGGTGCGGATTATTAACTTGTTAGCATAAAAATAAACAGCATACCTGACTAAAGCAGCTAATTATCGTGCCATTGATTTTGACGCGCCCAACAATGTGTAATATTTTTGTAGTAGATTAAAATCGAAATTCTCAAAATAATTCACACATCATTTTTCTAATCCAAAGGAACGGAGTGGGAGAAATATATAATAAGTACTTTGGCTTAATTTCGCCAGTGTCTGTGGTAAATTTAATCTGACATTCAAAAAAACCTACGCAGGATGGTATGTGATCGATTCCTGATTTAATTCGATCTCTGCTATATCGTACATAGTGGAAAAATAATTTGGTTTAGAGATGGGCTCTGTGAAAGGAATAATTGTGTTACACGGTGGTGATCAGTGTTGGTTGAAAAATGTTTGAAGCGAACGGAAAATATGATAGCAATCAATTTTGATGTCTATTTTTTTTTAAATAATACATTATTTGAAAACTTGACAGCATGAGTTGTAGGTAAAATAAAATATTTTAACATTCATCATTAACAACAGTTTAAAGGAAGCACAACTAAAATGAAGGGAAAATAGCTTTATATATTCATAATTCATAATTAAAGTATTTTATCTATTATTGACCATTTATGGCTATACTGCCAAATAAAATTTCCTGCTATTTTATAATATTTGTTATTTTATTTGTATAATAATAATTAAATAGAAATAAAACCTACTTCAGCTAAAAGGAAGTAAGAAATAAGGTTTGAAAAACTATTTTTTTTGGGTAAGTAAATGGATTTTTGAAAATAAATCTACTTACTTTTTCTTATCTTTTCCATTAAATTTTCATGTTTTATGAATCCGGTTCCAAAAACTAGAATCATATGTATTCTTATCTGAAAGGCTGACATACAAATGTTGAAAAAAGTATGTTTCCTGTAGAATTTTTTTCCTATCGTTATTCTTCAGTTTAAGTAAAAGTTTTATAAAAGCTATGGAATAAATTTTTATAATTTTGGAGTTTTCGTAGTTTTTTTGATTTTATTTATCAATATGAACAGTACTCCGATGGTGATCATATTTCAAATTAATTAATACCATTTTAAATTAACTTTACTATTTATAATATGTTTTTATTCATATAAAAAACTCATTGTTGAAGCATAATACTTTTTAAATGCTTTCAAAGGTGTTCGTCATATATACTAACGTGGCCATAAAAAAGCAGAGTTTAAAAATTGGCAAATGTCGGCAATTGAATTCATATGAAAAAAGAAAATATATTTTTTTTGCATGATGATCAGTTTGGTCTTGGAAAATTATTTAAAATTATTTAAAGAACATTTTGAAATATATGTCTCTGAAATGAAAAATAAAAATTGTGACTTAAAATACTTATATCCGGTAACCCTGTATATATTATAGATTCATCAATTGACTTTTGTGTCATTTAAATAAATTTTATGGTACTAATTAATGTATTTAAATTGAATAACAGTAAAAAATTTGTATAAACTCAAAAACTAAATGACGTTTTGTAAAAATAATGTTTTAATTAATAATTGAATTTTTCTTTAGTGTTATTTTTTTAAAGTACCTAGATAAAGGTATTTTTAAAGTTAAGAGTATTTAAATTTTTTTAAGGGAATAGGTCAATAGAAATTGTACAAAACAGTAAACGTATGAAACGTAATTTTAATTTAATAAAATCTAAGTTTTTAGATAATTTTTGTTTAAAATCCTTCAAGATCTTTCGAAAATATGTTCATTTTTAAAAATAGTCATCGGTGTAAATTATGAATAATTGAACATTTATTGGTTTCATAGTTTTAAAACTAATATTCTACAAAAAATCCTATTCAAATCGTTGGTTGTGAAAATAAAAAATGTGAATTACCCTTTATACAACTTATGTAGCCTATTTGTAGGTAAACTTCTCTAGTTAATAATAAAATTTCCCACAAATACACACTTAAATTGGAATAAATATTTTTTTAGTTATATTGGAGTAATTATGTAGTACCGGAGTAATTGGAGTAATAATAATTGTCCTTGGTGCATTAACTTGAATCATAGATTAATGAATAAAATTATATGTAATTAAATAATAGTAAATAACCCTAAATATTGATAAAATTCATTTCAGTCATTTCTAATTAATACTAATATACCTTTTTATTTGCTTTGAAAGGTTTAAAGAACCTGTTCGTTCAGAAAACATATTATGTTAAGATCTATTATCTATTGAACAGAAGTATTCTTGAATTCTAAAAAATCTTGGACTATTATTTTTCTTTATATTTATACTCGACCTGCTGTCAATCTTTAGTTTTTTTTTTGTAGAAAAGACCAGTCTTTTTTATTGCAACCTCCTTTTGTTTAATGAAAATTTTTTGAGTATATCCTCCTAAATAGGTTTTTTTTACTTACTGTTTTTAAGATAGAGGATGTTTTTTTATGAAAAATACAAATAAAGCAGATACGACTCTTTTACAATTTTGTTGTTGTTCACAGTGCCCTCTATTAATAATCTGATATTGACTAGTAAGCCTGCAAATACTCTGTAATGACCGTTCAATAATTTTCAGGCAGATATTTTTTATAATCAATCAAATTCATTATTTCGGATGCACTAAATTAGTTGCCTTATTAAAATACGGAAACTCGAAATTTTAAATAATTCGATAGGACAGAATTAAAGGGGGTCAAATCAGGTGAACTTGGTGGCCATCTAGTTCGTCCTCGTCTCCCTATCTACCTGAATAATCGAACCTCAACACCAAAACGAGGTGCAGCTCCGTCTTGTTGAAATAAAATTCTTTGGCGGAGAAAGTATAGCTTGACAATAATAGGAAAAAGTATGATATTCTCTGTGTATGCTAGAAGAGAGAGTGAGACAGCATTCGGAGGGAAATGGGTGCAATTTATGCGCGGCCAGATGGAACTCTGTGTCAATGTATTTATCGATTTTGACTCTGCAAAGGTCTCAGTACGACTGAGTAAAGACCAGGCTATTTACAACATACCTCGTGGGCGGTCCGATGTAGCAGATTTGAGACTTGTTCCTATTCTTGACGAACTGTGGGTGGGAAACCTAGAAATTCTAAATATTTAACAGTACTAAAATTTTCTTAGAAGAAGTAAGGCCCTAAAAGATGACTACCTATTATTTGAGTCCATATATTTACTTTAATAAAATTGGAGAGCATGACATCAAACTAATTTAGTTAAAAATGTTTATCACATCTTCGATACCTGTTTAGTTGTAAAATATTGTTATTATTTTACAATTTAAGTTTAATATCCTCTATCTTATAGACGGCAAAGAGAACGATAAACCTCTAATATGGGGTACTGTTGTATCCGAAAAATTGAAAATACAATAGTGAAAATACAATGGAAAAATTGAAAATACAAAAAAATTCAAAACGTCAATAAAAATCTGAAAAAATAAAAATTTACCAGTTAATGTTACGTTTTAGAAAAACCTGAAATACCCTTTTCTTCAACCTATAATATATTTAAAGAACTGAAGATATGCAATCACAAATGTTACATTTTTTGTTGAGTTTGGAAAGTATAATATAATTAGATATTGACATTACAACTGTAAATAAAATAAATAAAAGAAATAATATTTTCTTATATAAAAATGATGCATTTTCATAGAAATAAATCAATCTGACTGAAGGCTTCTTTATTTCAAAACAATTTCGAAATTTATGAAACTTCCTTCATACTATAACAGGTCACCGTACACTACCGACTATATTATTCCTTTCTAACCCAATAAAAATAATTCTCATGTAAAAGTTTATATTATATGTATCTTAATATGCAAAGTAGTTTTCATCACAATTTGATTTTTCATATTCAAGAGTGACGACGAACAGAAAATGGCCATCATCCGGAAGGCCTTCCAGATGTTCGACACCACCAAGACGGGCTTCATAGAAACCATCAAAATTGCCACCATCCTCAACACGATGGGCCAGCTGTTCGATGAGAATGAGCTGAACAACCTCATCACGAAGAATGATCCAGACCGCACGGGTCAGGTGAACTTCGACGGGTTCTGCGACATAGCGAACCACTTCCTTGAGGAAGATCCGGACGATGAATCTACGCAACAGGAACTGAAAGAAGCTTTCAGGTAAAATCGGGTATCCAGAAAGAATTTCTATATGCAATGAATGGATTAGATTTGGTTAGAATCAGTCTGTTCTGCAAAAAGAGTATTTAATTACTTCGCAATTTAAATTACTAAAACATAGTCTCTATTATAAGATGCTTCTAGCTTTGAAGTACTAAAATAGACTTAATATATGGTTAGTTCAGTCATCTTGGTTACCAATCACTGCTTGACACCTTCTAGATTTGTTATTCACCAGCGCCTTTACATATATTGGACCAAATAATTTCAATAGATCACACATTCTCAATAGAGAATGTGTGTGCCATTCCAAAGTGTTTTCATTCGATTCTTCCTCTTCTATTTGGTACATAGGCGATTTCGATATTTCGGATCGTTAGTTCCTGAATTATTTATTCACAGTTCACTCACCAAAAGTTTATCTGTAGACCTTACTAAGAACCATCTCAGTTATACCATTTTTTGGGCTGTTAAATTTTTAGCAATTTTCGCGTGGATTTAGCTCCAAACAGCCAAATCCTCCCTTACTGAAACATCTTCACGTATATTGCGCTTAATGGCGCCTTGAAATAAACCCTGTGAATCCTGTGCAACACTGTGAAGTCGAAAACACATTTTGAGAAAATTCATGTCCAAAGCTAAGCCTACTTACTGAAAACGATATTCTACAAATCACAGTCTAGATTTTCGTCTTTCCATCTCCTCTTTGTAATGAATTGTTTTTATTTCTTAATAAAAGTCTTCTTTTGTATACAGCATCATTAACATATACTTTTTTAATTCTGTATCTCCATTTGTTACTTACTATTCTTTATCTGTTAGGAGATATAAGGTAAATTTTTAATTTTAACTATGCTTACACGTGGATCATATGCAAAATTGCCAAAAACATGTTTGAATAATCTGTTTATATTAAGAGTACAAGCAAAATATGTTTGTAATATTCATGACATGTAACATCATCGTAACATCACATCATATATGTATCGAAAAACATATGTAGGTATTTTTCGAATGTGTGGTTTGATATCGTGTTTTGGACTTAATGAGGAAATATTTGGATATACTAGGAAATATTTTGCAGTTCCAACTTCTAGAGTTAAAGAAGTTGCTCCTTTATTTTTTGGAATACCTGTAAATTACCAACTTCTCTATATGTTTCTGTGATTGTTTCAGTTTGAGTTTAATTGACAAAAGAGGCTAATGATGAAGGAAGTCAAATTTGGAAATAGTCAATATTTCGGTTCGTTATTGAATTATTTATTCTCAAAACGCTTTAAACTAATAATGAACGATGTAGAAGAATAACGTTGGAATTACATTAAGAGTATTAGACATGATGGTCAAGGAAAATGAAATGAAATGAAATGTGGTTTACCTACTTGGAAAACGTATTCGGATACACACTTTTTGTTTTAAGGATTTTTGTGGCATTTTCAGTTTCAAGTCTTAACTCAGAATCGTTAGTATTGCACGTCGAATCATGAAGATGCTGTCGAAATACGTAAGATTATGTCTAAGCTTGAATTATGTACAATTTGATTTTTAAAATAACCTACAAAAATAAATTTATGGTGGTAAATCTGGTGACTGATTAATCAATTCAATACCATTTTTGCTCTTAATTCGTCGAAAAACTTCTCAAAAATATATTGTCCAGATCTGAAGGAGTTGTCGTTTAGATATTTTATCGTTACTCAGTTACATCTCTAAAAAAAATCGATAATGCTCCGATACGGAGTTAATAAAAGTACATTGCCTTGCCTCGCATCCAAGATGGATGGGTGACCTATTGTATTTTTGTCAAGAAGTGTCTATAACGACGTTGTTCATACATAGTTCATGGCGGTGGGTTGGGGCACCAGACAGAAACAGTTTCTGTTCGGTGGTTGGGGCCTTTATTGCATGTTCATGTTCTTGAGTATAAGTTCCGAGGGGACAAGGAGTATTATACACTTACTTAAGCATAGGTGTGATTGTACTTGTCGTTATGTGCAACCTCCCCTCTAGATCCAGAGGCTTTAGGAGAAGGAGGTTCTCTCGTATCTGTGTTCAATCTTTTCTTTTGTAGAGAGAAATACAATTTGAGGAGATAAATTTAGTTGAACTAATGATTTTGTGTTTTGTTTCAAAATTTAATTATGTAACTTAAAATACTTTTATTTTATTGTCTCTCCATCTTTTGCAAATACTTTATTCAAATTCAATATTAACAGAAATGTAAACGCAAAATGCAATCTACATTACTTACAGTATTATGGGTTGCATACTTCAGGATACAATCACCTCACCTGAATTTAAAATTGTAAATTATACAAGGATTAATTTGTTTGATAAATTAAGAAAGACAGTACCAATGTATAAAAGGGTGAATTATGAAGAACTAAGCTATTATTTGAAATATACATTTTAATTGTATTATTTGTTCTTTCAGATTATACGACAGGGAAGGAAACGGTTATATTACAACTGGCACTCTTAAAGAAATCTTAGCTGCTCTTGATGACAATTTGACTAGCCGGGATTTAGATGGAATTATTGCTGAAATTGATACTGATGGATCAGGCACCGTAGATTTTGATGGTATGGAAGTTTTGTATAATTTTCATTGACAGCAGCTTTTTCAAGTTAAATAGAATAGTTTAATAAAAAAAATATCTATCTCACAGGAGAATATTACACGGGTGAATAATTGAAGAACGGCAGAAAAGTTCTTTAACGTTTTTAATGTTTCTCATCTTTACGGGAGAGATTATGTTTTTTCACATTACTAGATATTTTGTGATAACAAACACAAAAAAAAACCTGATTTCCAGTCAAAAATTTCGACTTCTTTGGGAGGTATCCTTTAGATCTTTGTTTTAAAAATGAAAATAAATGCTTATATTTAGAAATGTCAGTATTTTCATTTATGTCCAAAGTCGCTTTTAAAATCGAATACTTAAAGAATTAGCAGCATACTTTTCGGACTAAAATAAATATAAAGATAATTATTAATAGAGTAGCACATATAAATAAGGTAAAATTCTAACTCTACATACCAGTTCCTGGAAGTAAGCCAACATGACCACCTCATTTAGACCAGTCACCGAATTTTCTGCTTTCCAGTTAACAAATATTTTATACTCTTTGTCATACACCGCTCTTGATTTCACCGGCAACAGTTGTTCTGTTGCTTTTTCGGCTTTTTTAACAATATTTTGTGAGATAAATTCCATCTTCCAAAAGCACAAACGACGCGACGTTTAAATAATGACAAGTACACAACAAACAGCTTCCTTAGCAACTAGATTTAAATAAAAATGTATGTTAAAAATCGCCAGGATGGCGATTCATTATTACGTTGTTTTGTTAAACAATTAATTAATTAATATTAAAAAATCGATGTATTTTGTAACTATATATAAGATAAATAACTGATAAATTTAAAATTATATTACAAATTCTATGTACGAGTTATAAGAAGTCGTTTTGATTCACCACGGTTAAAAAAGAATAAAACAATTTTGCTTTTCGAATCAAAATATATTCGGCGTAAAGTATTTTTATATCTGAAGGTTACGTTGTTTCAGAATGGTTCGAATTTCAGTTCTACCATTTGGTTGGTGACAGCTGTATTTTTGCGTTAACCGTTTACAAGTTTCTATTACTATAGTTATAACGTAAATATTTAGATTAGGATTTGGCCGAGCGAATGAAGTATAGACTTGATTTAACGTTAAGAGAACAAAGTTAGATACCATATGTATATCTTTACATTTGATAGTGACTGTTTTCTTTTTTATATTTTCAGAATTTATGGAGATGATGACTGGAGACTAAGAAGCCCGAAATGTGCAATAGAGACAATAATTTCCAATTCCTTTTGTTTAAAAGACAGTATGATTTGATTTAATAAATCGATTTTACATAAATTTTATTATTTAATCTATATATTGACTGATTATACTGTATGTTCTATCCATCGAAAAATATGTGTACTATAACTTTGTGGAGCTTTCAAAAACAAACAATTTTTGCTTGGATTATATTTATATCTAGTCAAAGTAGATTCATTATAACAATTCTTATTTAACATATAAATTTACATACAGCAAATTTAAAGCATATTAAATTTGGTGCAAGTAAGAATAGTTAAAATAATTTAATTAATAGGAAAATATACATAGTATGATATGATAATAACTTGAAATTGCTCGTAAATGTAACACACTATAAATTTATATTATTTGTTCTAATTCACTATTTATGTAAAATTATAATAAAAAAATTGTAAAAATATTCAATTCTTTTATTAAAATAGTTGATGCAGTTACTGTTACTTTTCAGTAGTTGTTAGTATCAATAATTTTATTTAATCCAACTGATGAACAGTATGATTATAATAGTGAAGTTGAAATTACTTTATTAAATTGCGCAGAGAAGTTATTAAATATGAGAGAAAAATAAGGATAATATTAAAAGAAATTATATTTTTATTAATAAGAATAGAAGAATGGACGTACAATGTATTCCAGTAAACATTTAATTAAGTATATGAAAATAACGGGGGAAATATGGAAGGAACAAAAAATGTTAGGTAGTAGTTGTATTTGTTATAATAATATCCGAATTGCGGAAATAAACTAAGGATGGAGAGCGTAATGGAGGAAATGACAAACGTTGGTTTAAGAATGGGAAGGTTTGGATATGGGATATTTTTCAGAGGAGTAGCGTACATGGATGCGAGTGATGCATTATTATTTTAAACCGACCGCAAACATATATTATTTACTTTAAACGCTACCATCAACTTTTTTAATTCAAGTCGGCCGTGAAGGCTCCCGAAATTATTGGACTCCCGCGTTACTTGCTGGAGTGCTGAAATGCGATGGTCCATGTTACATCCAAGCTACGCGTTAGATGGGCGAAAAGGTCAGTCTTGCGCAGTCAACAGTGGAACCTCGAGTGGGTGTTGTCCTCATTTCCGGACTCAGTTATGCGATTTTGTAAACGCATCTTGGCGACTGTCGTCATAACATAAGGAAGATTTGGAACTGCTGTTTCAGGTAATTGTGGAAAATGAAAATGAGGAATAGGATCGAGAAACCACTATTTGAGCTAGAGGCCTGTTAACTTTATTGCGCGACTTTGATTTTAATTTTTTCTTAGCAGTGTTTTCTGCAATATTAGCACATTCCGAGAGTCTGTTTAAAATTCTACAGACAAAACTATTAGCTATTAGTTACTGCAATAAAAAGATCGGCGATTTAAAATCACATATTCAAAAAATGAGAAACGAGTTTAGTGACATTTGGGACCGTATGGACAGATTTGGGTTAGAAAATCAACCGCTAAGTAAAAGAATGCATTTGGATTTAATTCCTGAAGAAGATAAGAAAAGCACCTACACACGATTGTTTTATGCAATTTTGGACGTTATTACTTTGAACATTAGTGAAGTTGCTAAACTCAAATTCTTAAATCTAGATTCCACACAATTTACTTCATTTGTGAAATGTTTTCTTGATGAACTTTTTTCTTCCTTAGTAGATACATATGGAACATTCTTTGACGCAAATCGTTTAAAAAGTGAACTTTCAGTGATTTATAGTTATCCCGATATGAAAAAGAGCACTGTGTTTGAGCTTCACCAGTATATTATGTCCTTTCAACTATCTTCTGTTTTTCCAGAGTCATCAAAATTGTGTCGTTTAATTTTGACTATTCCTACCACAAGTAGTTCCGCGGAAAGATCATTTTCATGTTTAAAGAGAATAAAGACTGATCTGCGAAATTATCAAAAGCAAGAAAAACTATCAGATTTAGCATTAATAACTATTGAAAGTGCCTTGTTAGAAGATATGAGATCGTCTCCAACATTTGAAGAAACAATGATAGACGTTTTCGCTGGACAAACAAAAACCGAAGAATTGATCTTCATTTTAAAAGTTAGGATATATTCCTCGGCATAATCATTTTAGATTAGTGTCTTTTTTATTTTTATCATTTTCATATGGCCTACCATACATCTGAATATACCTCTTCCCCTTTACCTCGCAATTATTACCACATCTCTAGATTGTTTTCTCACGCTATGTCTCTGATACTTTTTACCTCCGAATCAGTGAATCATTGAGCTGAACTTTGCTGAATGGAAGTACTATAGGCGACCAGAAATCACGGATCAGGAGACTTGTAGAAATACTGCTGTTATATTCATTGATAGTAAGGTCATTTTGACGACTGTAAATAATTGAAGGACTAATTCGGGTTTGATTTGGCAAAGCAGGGAGTTTGAATATGCAAGGGTTACCAAATGGTGTCACTTTATGACAGATAAAGGGACACATACGAGATCATAGAAATTAGCAGGTAGATGATATATCTAACTGTTACTATTAAGTACATCTTATAGAAAAGTAGCGAACTAAAGGTTGAATATATCTCCTAAAAGCAGACATGTTTTATAGAATAGCTGTTTTCCCAATTGTTTTCCCAAACCAAATGGAATGGTTTTTAACCCAAAAACAAGATCCTTGCACCTATTTTTTTATCTCATAATATCATATATTATGAGATAACTATGGAGTAATTATGATATAATATTTGGGAAACGGAGAAGCTGTAAAAAGTGTATAACGATGGTACAGTGTTGAATAAAATGCGTAAACAAATTATGGAAACTATGCGAGAAGTATTCGAAGGTGTTACCTCTTGCACAATACACCGGTTCATAATCTTTGGCTGCCCAACAGAAAGTCAAATGGATTGGGATTGGGATTAAATGATCATCCCTCATAATCACTACATTTTTGCCCTTCTGGATTATCATCTATGCTTAAAATTCAATAAAGAAATATTATAAGGATTTTCTTTAAATGTATATAATACATTTAAAAGATCAAAAGTTTAAAGGATGATTGCACTGAATAAAAAATGTTATTTAAAATAATTGTCATTAGTTATATATTTGCCCACTCATTTATCACTGTCTCTCTGATACAGTCACTGTGTGTATATGAACAAGGATGGATAGACTTGTATTTTATCATCCTGATTTAATTCAAATTAATATTGACTACACCAACTACTATATATATAGCAAACATACACCCCTAACACTTGTCCACAATATCAATTCTATCTTTTTTATATTTAAACAAGAAGATCATGCGTATATAAATAATAAGAACATTTTCTTTCTTGAATATGTTATAGATATGTTCAGATATGTTTAAATGTTACTTTAAGTGAATGAAACTTCATAAAAACTTGAATATTTATTTTGTATTAAAATGCAACATATAAGAACAAACATCTTCCTTTAAAATTAATTTGAAAGACGATATGTTAGTATAGTAAGACTCAACCCCCTGTTGTACAAAAAACCATTATTGTATTTCTTTTCGTTTTTCTTCGACATGAAGATACAAATCAAAATTATGTTATGTTACGATATGTATTAAGTACTGTCATTTTTCTCAAATAAATGGGAAAGGTAAATAGGGATAAGATAGATAGTATTTCTGTCTGCAAAAGGACCAATTAAATTAAAATGTCATAATTGCAGAGTAATTATAATACATCACATTAATATATTGGTAACCAACCGAGAAAAATAATACGACTTTTTATCAATATTTGGCGTATGTTTCTCAACGTAATTGTCTCTTAATTAAATTATTTATTAATGTATATGGAAATGAAAACTTCTAGAAGAAACATTATTCATACATAGACGATATATGTTAATAGAAAACAAATGTTTGTAAGTTGTAAATGTAAATAAGTAAGTTTAATGAAACTTGTTTAATGTAACACCTGAAAACGAATTAAACTCTTACATAATAGTGAATACAGGGGTCCCCTTTTTCAAATTCTATTGAAATTCTAAAATTAAATTCAAAAGTGAAGGAAATAATTCTGGAAGGTTAATTAAAATAAACCATAAATTTGGATCATTTTATTATTTCATTTATTTACAAGTAATTTCCGGTCTATTCCGTTGTGGTCTAAGAAACTGTGTGTGACTCCGAAATGTTTAGTTGTTTGTCGCAAACTGCATCTTCAGTTTTGACATTACCAGTGGTGAGTGATGGTCATCGGTTATAACTACATCTGGTCATAGGATGATCAGATATGTTAGGTCAGATTCTTTATAAATTTATGAGAAATCGAACAAAAAATATTCGTTGGCTTTTATTCTCTTTCCTTATAAATTTCGAGCAATTATTTACATTAGGTCGACTGAAGGAGATACCTAATACCTAGGAAAGCATTTGTTGCCTAAATCAAAACTGTTGAAGAAAGCAATCTAAGCTTAGTAATGATGGTTGGACCAACTACCACACCTAAATTAGTGAATGTTTTCAACCTAGAAAATATATTGTTTTTAAGTCTATAGTCATAAACTACCGTCTTGTATTTGGATGTCATGGATAAAACATTACATTTGCTGATATTAAGAGACGATTTATTATTTATATATCAAGAATGAGTTTCATCCAGATTTTGTTATAAAATTAAACAAAATTTCGTCTTCTAAACATGAGCTATTGCAAAACAATTTTAAATCATCTGAATATAAAATACAATTTACAATAATATCAGCCATGATATTATTAATAAAGATATTAAATAAGAGCGGCTATAAATTGGATCCCTGTGGAACATCTAACGTTGCCAAGATTTCGACAGACTTTTTACTACAGTATGTAACATACTGTACTATATTTTTAAAGACTAAAAAAGAGTTTATTAAGTCAGTACAAAATCTGAAAATATCTATTTTTTGTAAAGGTATACTCTAGTATAATTTGTTAAATGTTTTCAAAAAAGTTTGTAGATTGCATCAGCTTGCTTACCATCACCAAAAGTACCTGACAAAAATATTTAATTAAGCGCAATACATTAGTAATATAAATAATGAATTGGAATCATATGGTGACGTCCTTTAGGATTTTACTTAAGAAAATTTGACTGCTGCTAGATATTTAAAATTGTTGCGTCTCGACATAGCTTCAGCTTTAGAACTTCTTTGTCTAAACAGTGAGAATGATCACCTCCATTATCAAAACATTTGGCTTAAACAAGATGGACTTCCCGCTTAATTTTGGTGTTAAAAGTATCCAATCCGATGTTATAGTATCCAATCATTGCTTGACGACTGTTTCCCTAGCGGATAAATAGAAAACAGGACTGACTGAATTGCCACCACGTTCACCTGACTTGACCCACTGTTATTTCATCTTGTGTGATTACTTTGTGTGGGTCTATTTTAACTGAAATAATTTAACGGATCTAATGAATTAGAATTGAATAGGAATATCAGCCCGGACATTACTGAACGTTCAGTATTCAGTAAAGTAAAGTGTCTACACGTTTGCCGGCTAGTATTAGATAATTAATAACTAACGAGTAAGCAAATAGAATAATATTGCGCCACCCCCTCGCTCAAATCGAAGGCACCTCCTTAGCATGCCTCTAGAGGCATCGCATAAAAAAACAAAAGTTACCACGTTGTTCACAAGGGTCGATTTACTATATTGACTTTGTCAAAATGCCGAAATTCGAACGAAAAGCATTTCGTACATCGACCTAAAAATTTCGTGACACATACACGAGAACATCCGTTTAGTAAATATATATTTTAAAATATCTGTTAAGACAAAGTCATATTTTCTTATTTGTATTTTTCATAGTCTCCATAATACGAGATCATTATACTCATTCTAGGAATATATTTTTGTTACAAAGAGGGGGGTGAAATTTTAAAAATACTCTGATGACGTTTCAGCTCAGCTCGAACAAAATTTGTATAACAAGCAAATTATTTCTAAAAACCAATGTTGACAGATTTAAGAGTTGAAAAATCATTCACTACAACAAAGGGCTATTTTAGATGGCGGCTAATAGTTGTATTTTTTTAAATATACATACTTAAAGGTAAAAGGAGGGGAATTATAGTGATTTAGTCATCATCTATTACATTAATCCACCCATGAAAATACAGTTCTTCTGTGTGAAATATGATCTCTTGAAATATTTCCAACACATTCTTTGTGTCCTTATAACACTGACTTAGTTTTCCACAAATTTTTCCACTTGTTTTTATGCAAATGTTTGTTGTTGTTTTCCACTTGCTTTTATGTAAATACAAAATTTTGTAGCTATAGTTCTAATGTATCCGCACACTATCTTGTTGAAAATAGTTTATTTGTTGATTATAAGCCTAGGGAATTGGTAAAAGTAAGTTGAAAATAACAACGAACTTATAACAAAATATATTTTTTCGTCGATATATTCAAATCCACTAATAATAGACTTAATAATTGGTCTACTTAAAATATCACTTCCTGATGATATTTATAATCCCATTTTCTTACCTAACTTGTTTTTCTGTTGGGTATTTCAAAATTTTAAAATTGGCAAGAGCAAACGCTAGATTAGCTATTCTTAAAATATCAGAATAGAAATGCATTGATTTATGGTTGTAATAATGGAAAATCGATAAAATATTTCATGTGACACCACAGTATTGCGACACCGGGTAAAAATTAGATTAGTTGGCTGATCGGTTAATCAGGAGACATTTATTGCTGAGTCATTATTATTGAGATAGTTGGTATACATATATCAATGCCCAACATACGATGAATTTTGGAGGTTTTTAAAGATTCGGACAGATAGAAATCGACACGTTTTCTTTAAAGCCTCGGGCCTTAGGGAAAAGCATACTACGCCTACGGTAGTAGAATGGACTATGCCTGATGCTCTGAGAATACATATTAGACAGGAGTCAGGCATAGTCCGATATACTTTTTTTTTTTGTGAGAGGGGAAATCCTACATGGACCCTAGGTACATTTGGTTCAATCGTACCTAGTAGTGTCGGACTCTTACCGACTAAAACCCCTCCTTTTTCCGAGGCTCAGCACCCTGGTATCATCTTGGGGTAGACATTCTTCACGGGCACTGTGCCGGTCAACCTTACCTTCTGTTTCCCTCTTGCTGATCTCTCTCTTCTTTTTCCTTCCTAGTCATGATCTCTCTAATCATTTTTTTACATACTGTCCAGCATGTCCGATTTTCAATCATTCTATTTACCATTTCAGAGGCCTCGATCTGTCCCCCTAGGTGCGTCCTTAACTCGAGACGATATCTCTCCCACCTATGACAGTACATAACGGTATGTTCCGGATCATCTATTTCATCACAATACAAACAGGATTCGGATTCCTGCTTACCAATTCTTCTTGTATATGTCTTGAACGATCCGTGGCGATTCTTAACGATCCAGTTAAGAATTGTACCATGAAATAATCTATTTGTTTATGTTGGCATTTAACCCATCGTTCTATGTCCGGTATTAATGTCTTCGTCCATTGGGCAACCGTGGTGGTCTCTTCCCACATTGTTTGCCACCGTTCAATTGTACTGTCTCGAATAGTACTTCTCGTCCTCGTATTTCTCTCTATCGGAGTCATCTGCTCCATCTCGCTTCTCTCTTCTACTAGTAGTTTGATCGGAGGAACAGCTGTTATCACCTGAAGTGCCCTTGCGGATACCGTGCGGTATGCGCTGGCCACCCTCAGGAGAGCCTTTCTCTGCCCGGACTCTAACATTTTTCTATATCTCTCGATCCAAACAGCCTTTTACCAGATTGATGCTCCGTAGAGGACTGTGGAGAGAAACACACCTAGTAATATTTTCCTCTTGCCATACGACGGGCCTCCTATATTTGGCATAATGCGCGCCAGCGCCTGCACCCTATTAGTTGACTTTTCGATTACTGCCTTTACATGATGTCCAAAACTACGTTGGTCATCTATCCATATGCCGAGGTACTTTACCGCCTTTGCAATCTGTATTTCGATACCCTTCAGCATAAACTTCAAGGAACTTCTTTTTCTTGGACATAATCACTGCCTCCGTCTTTTCCGGCGCCACCTCTAGGTCATTTTCCGTCATCCAGTCATCTATTTGCTGTAATGCCTTGTTGACTTTACTGTTTATTTCTTCTATACTGCCTGCTCTAACTACAAGGCCGATGTCATCCGCATACCCTGTTACGTCAGCCCCATTGGGTAGATTAATCCTCAGTACGCCATCATATGAGGCGTTCCATAATGTGGGTCTCAGGACGGAGCCCTGTGGGACTCCCGCTGATATCTCCATTATCTCCCCATCGATCTTAATGGTCCTTTCTGTTAAGTAGCTCGAGATAATCCTTATCAAATATGAGGGTATCCTTTTTTATTTAAAGCTATTTATTATCCTCTTCCAACTGGCTGAATTAAAAGCGTTTCTGACATCTATGGTTATGAATACACACCACGTCGTAAAACCCGTTCTACTATTCTGTAGGACATTTTTGACCGCATCAATGGTAGATCTTCCTTTTCGAAAACCAAATTGTCTTTCTGACAACCTACCGTTTTCCTCCAGTACCTCACTTAACCTATCTCTGATTAATATCTCATAAAGTTTGGCCGTGGCATTTATTAAGGAGATTGGCCTATACGTCTGTGTCACTGCAGGGTCTTTTTTGGGTTTAGGTATAAGAATAACCTTTGCCTCTTTCCACTCTTTTGGAAAACTTTGTTTCATGAGGAGTTCATTCAACATCCCCATGATTTGTTCTGGCACCACTTCCCATGCTGCTTTTACACATTCCGCCGGGATGCCATCCATTCCCGGGGCTTTTTTTGCCTTCAGCTTTTCTATAGCAGTTCTTACTTCCTCTACTGTAAAAGGCTAAGGGGCTTCCGTCATAATTTCTTCTTCCCAGGTATCGTGTCTCTGAGGGAAAAGACATTTTTGCTATTTCTATCTTTTTTTCAGTATTTATGTCACGACTCGGCGTCATTCCCTTCAACTCCTTCATTACAAGTTTATATCCCTGTCCCCAAATTTCTTGGTCAAGCTTATCACATAACTCTCTCCAATGTTTTTTCTTTGATTTGTTAATGAGGCTTTTTAGGTGTTTTTTGACCTCCTTATAATCTTCGAGAGTCCCTTGTCGATTTATTTCTTCTGTTTCTCTTCTACGATTTATATGTGACAGTCTTCTTCTCAATGCTGTCCATCTTGTCGTCTCCCTCTCAATGTCCTCGTTTCACCAGTATGGTACCGTAGCGCTACGGTGTCCAACTCTGATGGTAGATTTCTTGTGAGCCCCTTTAAAGATGGCAGTACAAGCAGTGGGAGACCATATCTCTCCGTCTCCCCTTGCTCGCTCTTCCCTCTCTGTCAGGGACTCTTTGAATTTTTGGAGGTCAAGTCTCCTAATTAACTTATTTTCCATTCGTTTCACTCCTTGCAATTTTACCTCAAAAGAAATATATTTATGGTCGCTCAGGGTTTCCTCTGGGTTTACCTTCCATTTCTTCACCCCACTGGCCACTCCCTGTGTTGACGCTGTTATGTCAATATAGGAGGAGCCATTGTGTCTCACACATGTGGGTGTATTGCCTGTGTTATGTATCACATAGTTTTTCATATGGATCCATTCTACCAGTATCCTCCCTCTTTCTGTCTCTACAGGAGATCCCCATTCTGCAGTTTTTGCATTGAAATCCCCCAATAGGAGGACTTCTGTGTCAATATATCTTGTTTCATTAAATATTTCTTTTAATTTAAATTGAAAAGCCTCCATAGATATGTTTGGAGAGATATATACCCCCACCAAAGTCAGACCTTTAAATTTTATACTAACAAAACCCTGTCTAGGTCTCACTTCTTCCACTTTTAAATTTTTATTATAAATCATGACAGCCACGTCGCCTTTTTCGTCCCTGATCCACCCCTCAGTCGTCTTTCTTTTGTTAGGTTCTCCTACTATTAAAATATCTATTTTATCTTTGATAGCCCGCGCATGTGCCAGGTCATGTGCGGCCCTCGCTCTATTTAAATTCGTTTGTAAAACCTTTATCATCTCAGAAAATGGGAAATAAAAATGCTTTGAATAAATAAGAAAAAACTATGTAAAGATAAAAGATAAAAGGTAAGTGTATAAATATAAGTGTAAAAAGTATATATACAACTATAGAACTTATAAATATAAAAAGCCAATAAAAACTACTATATATCAATAAAAATACTAAAATATTTGTGTAAAAAGAGACTATAAAAATCTTGTATAAAAATAAACTTAAAGATAGGCTGTAAATTGGCCTAAACTAATAGATTTATTTACCCTACCTTGTTTACTTACCTCGCCTCCAGACTTTACGGGCATCTCTACCCTGACTTTTGGCGTAGTCACGGGTTTTCTGTTGTCTCTTCTAGCTTGAGACAGCTTGCTCCTAAAGAGTGTGCAAGCAGCACTGCCCGCCCTGTGATCCTTTTCACATAGCGGACACCATTCCGGGTTCTTACATTCCGGTGTAGAATGTCCAGCTTTTCCACATTTAAAGCACATATTTGATCTATCTGGACCCGTGCAATCTGGAGCTATGTGATCATACCTCCAGCATTTTTGACACCTTTTGATTGTCAATCTTCTGCTTATTTCGCAGTTGACCACCCCTATTCTAATTGTCCTTAATTTTAATAGAGTTTCCGCAATTTCTCTACTTGTATTGATTGTAATTGCTAGTGTGTCTCTAGCGTTAGGACGCAAGTCACTAAATTCTCACCTATCCTTCTCTGTTTCTTTGAGATTTTCCTCTATTGCCATTTTTACCTCCTCTAGCGTTGTATCGGCATCTATCCCTCTTACATGGAGCACTTCCTTATTCTTCTCCCCATTCTTTCTAATTATTAATTGACCGGATTTGCCTTTAATAAGGTTCTCTACTTGATCCAATTTTTGTTTGTCCTTTTCCATTGTAATTAAAAGTTTGCCTTCCCTTGTACTTTTTATGCTTTTTACTGCTCCGCTGGCTTTGTCCTTTTTAATGGATTCCTTAATATTTCCAAGTGTCTCCCTATAATTTTCAGGTGTCGTATCCACTACCAGGGCGTAAGTTTTTCTTTCGGCCGTAGGTTTATAATATTTATTCTCCACATTTATCCCCGCTTGGTCCGTATAAATGACAATTTTTGTGGTTTCCCCCTGGAAGATGGATTCTGTCATCTTTCTTAAAGTCTCTAAAGACATATTTTGGATCCTATGCAGAGCCACCTCTGTCGTGTCTTTTACTTCTCTCTTGAGTCTATCAAGTTTTCCCCAGATGTCTTCTTCTGTACCATCATGTATGATTTTGACCACCTTCTTGCAGGACATGATATCATTTTCCTTCGACCTTGTCTGGGTCCACTGCTCTTATACGTCAAAATCGTCCGTAATTTCTAGGATCTCTGGGAAACGGTCCCTATACATTTTTTGAATGTTTGTCTCCATTCCCAGGTCCTTTCTATCTACTAAAACTACTTTCACCACTTCATCATTGGTGAGAAGCGGGTTACCAACTTTTAACTCTGTTTTTTTGTATACCTCCTCTCTCCATTGTCTTTTGGCAATATCTTTCCATTCTTGTACAGTGTCGACGCCCTCAATACTGTTGACAAACATGTGTTTGTCTTCCTTTTCATTTAATTGTTTTCCTTTATCTTTTAGCTCTTTTTCCCATACTTCAAGGGCTTTTTGTTTGGCCCTAATTTCCTCCCACTCATTCATCACTTTCTTCCGCTCTTGGTCCAGGTTGGAATTTGATACTTCCATCCTTTCCAGTGCTGTGCTGGGCTCTGTCTGGGTATCAACATCATACGTGGGAAGGTCTGGGACTTCCCACTTGTTTCTTTCCATCCATTTCTTGCTTGTCCTCCTACCCAGGACTTCGTAATTCTTTACAATCTTCGTCGCAATTTCTTTTATATTTTTTTGCGTATTTGGATTCTCCGCGATTTTTGTTTTCAGAGCCTGAGCTTGAATTACCATGCTCTCAATTGCCTCCATTAGCACGTATGCCACTGGGTCTTCTCTCCTATTTACTGCCGAGAGGGATTCGTTAAAAGAAGTTTCTAGAACTTTCCTCTTTTTTGGGGTCGTCATGGAGTCACACCTTTTAAGTTTGCTCCTGAGATTTAACTACTATGCAGGGGGTAGGCCTTAGCCTTTTCCTTTCTTTTTTCCCTACTTTCCACATCATGCGTAATATCAAATATGCCGATGTTTTTTAACCTACTTGGTTCTTGGTCTGTTTTTCCAGTACCTTTCGCTTGAGCACCAGCCTGGTCACCTACTGGGCTCTGACAGTCGCTGGTTGACGATCGGTGGAGGCCTGTCACAACGCCATCCGATCCGACCGGCACTGGGGTATCCCTTCCCTGCACCGTAATCGTTTTTCCTTGTTCGTTTTCCATTTAATTTTCTATTGGCTATCCCTCCTAGGTCCTCGCCACTGGGCCTAGGGAACTTTTTTTGGTCAGGAGGTTGTTTCCCTCCGTGCAAAAACCTGTTGGTCCGCGGGTGTTAATTAATTCACACCTACCCGGTGGCATAACAAAAATACCAGTTAGGGCACTCCCCTATCCGCCACCTGGGGACGCGCCCGGTAGGGGTTACAGGCATCCCCCCCGGGATAGTCCGATATACTTGTACTGATGATTCCTAATAAGAATGAAATAATTGTAATATATAGTTCTAGGACAGCCTGGTACAACTAATAATTAATTAGATGGTAATAATTCTTTTAAATTATAACTTCGTCATGTTGTGTCATCTGAGAGAATGCGTTAGATAAAGTAAGCTGCGTTAGAAATAGGAAGTAGCATAGCTTTCCGTAGTGGACACTTTGTCGTTTAGCAGGCAGATGGCGTTTGCTACGAGTATTTCTATCTGTCTGAGTATGTCAGCTTGGTATGAGGCCTGTTTTAATATTCTCAGATCACCAAGAATAGAATAGTTCGATATGCTTACATCGATGATTCATAATATGGATCGAATTGCGATATACAGTTACGGGACAGCCTGGTATAACTCAGAGTTAATTAAATGGCATTTGATATTTAATAAATATTCAGGAAATTCTAGAAAGATAGTACTGGGTGTGAAAAAAACAAGCGAAACACGAGAGAACACGAGAAATATGCAACAATTTACATTTTTTTTTAATTCGCAGTGTTTTATATTTTCAAAAATAAAGTGCAGTCTTATATTTCAAAGTTAGATATAGGTCTTCTGTCCTTCATGTACTTATTCAAAATTATGTATCACCAAGAAATAATGTAATGGAATAAATTTTGGAGTTAGATTGATTTTAAAATAGTCATGCCTTCTATTGACCAAACATATATTTACTTAACTTAAGAATTATTTAGTATTGCCTATACTTTAGGGATATGTATCGACGGTGTCTCATAACATTCTGCTTTGATGGTTCATAGTACATATATTAAGTAGTTCGTAGATATTGCATACAATGTCTGTAAATGTATTTTAATTTAAATGAATAACAGTTAATAATACACTTAACCTACTATGTTATATCAAGAACTCTCATTAACACAGTTCTGGAACTGAGCGTGTGTGCCAAATCATTTAGGAACAGATATATTATGAATTTTAATTTTTTTGCGCCTTTTGGCATGAACTATATTTATGTGTCTTGTTTATACCCTTCGAACACCAATATGAGCAACGAAAAAAAAAACCGTAATAATTAATGTTTACCTTGTCCCAAACGGGTGGCAAACGGCAGTAACCGCGTTCTTAAAATATTTTCGATTTCAAGTTGATTTGAAAGACTAATGACACCTTACGACACGTCTGGTTTTTCTCACCTCATTGCAAGTGGAGCGGGCCTTTCTAGCCCGTTATACACGCCAGCAAAATTAGAATTCACATCGAAAACAAACTGGGAAACAAGTATAACTATACACAATGATAATTACCGTTTTGTGCAATATTTTTCGTTCAGTTGAGGTTTTGTTTTCTTGTGGAAAGGTGGTAAAGATCAAAAGGCAGAATGGTAATTATTCTTTGTTTACTGAATGCTAATGATTGCTCCTTTGCTTGATTAAATATAGAACAATAATCGTATTGTATTACATGGTTTACTACAACGTGCTTATTTTAGTTTGTGAAGGTAATGGGTGAAGGTATTTCTTAACTGATTCTGGAAACTTGGATATAGGATATAAATATTAGATACGTATATTATTTAATAATACGAAACCATCCTTCCAGAGGTTCTAATTAAATTTTGAATTTAGAACAGATGTCCTTGAATATCTCTTCTTCATTTAATCAAATTTGATCTCAACTCCTATAATTTCAACCGATGGCTTAAATTTTCTTACACATTGAAACTAAATACGACCTAGTATATAAATTTTTAAGTTTAAATTTTGTTAATAGTATCGTTTTAAATTCAGTTTACAGGGTCACAGCAGAATTTGGGAATGATGAATTATTTTAGAACACAATAAAATTCGAGGAAATGGGAAAGTTTATTCAGCAATTCGCATTACTAATCGATTAGGTCATTGTTAAAGTGCTAAAAATATTTTGAACTGTTTTCGATATTTTTACCATATACCTGTACATTTACGTACTTAAACCTAACATTTCCTGAATTAATATATTGATAATTTGTCAATCAACGATGATACTAACTTACGCGCATAATTATTTTGAGGCCTTAATACTTCCACCATTTACCTTAAATGGACAAGAATGCCTCTTGTCTTTGTTGTCTTTGAAACTGTGTGCGTTATTTTTTAACTATTTATAATTTTTTGTAACAATATCTGTGTTGTTTTCATTTACCTATTTATTTAATGTTATCTCTTATTATTTTGTACTGTATATGCAAGATATCATGTTACAGTGGTTAAGATAGCATATTTTCAAATTAGTTTTCGGAATACGGAATGCATATATTTTATTCTACATATTCTACTGTTTATTATCATATAAATTATCATATTTGTATTTTTTTACACCTTATCACTGATTTAATTTTACATATTTGATGAAGTCAGTTAGGTTTTAATTTCTGTTAGTGGAAATATATATAATAGAAATAGTGTACATGTCCATTATATATTATTATTATCATTATTATACCCACCACTGTCATTATTACCATTATTACCATTGCCTCACTGTTTAGATGTTTGATAAAGTGAAACTGTTAGCGTCTATTGTGACGTAGGTTCGAATTAAAGTTCTAACACTGGTCATATCGGCAGAAATGGTGTATCATTCCCTTCCAAATAGATTTGGGTTTAGATTTCGGAGGTGCCAAATTTTTGGTATTTTTTGTGTTGCCTTTTTATGCTTTCAAAAACGCCTCTCTTTTATACTAATAGTTTCTTTTAAAAATTCTGCACAACAAAAAAAATACTGTCAACATACCTTTTGTTTTTCATTATGTGTAGTTAATAAATCTTAAAAGAAGTAATTGAAAGTATGTAATAATGATAAATTACAATTGTGGGATATTTTATATTTATCTAATACCTATGTTATATTTGTTTACAAGATTTATGAATCTACTGAAAAGATTACTTTTTGTTATAGCGTGTAACCCACATTGTTGGTTTTTAGGACAGTCTAGTTAAAAATAACTTTTGTTAATTATGTTGTTTTTTGTAGTGTGTCGCTCATAACAAACGGACAGTTATTTTCTTGATGTCGATGTTAAGAAATCTATAATGAAAAAAAAAAAAATATATATATATATATATATATATATATATACATATATATATATATATACATATATATATATATATATATATATATATATATATATATGTATATATATATATATATATATATATATATATATATATATATATATATATATATATATATATATATATATATATTCATGTTTCTCCTATTATGTACATATGCCACTACATACCGCAGCATTATCCTAGTAAATATAATTAAAAATTTTATGGCAGATTTTTTAAAAGATCAACATGTTTACCTAGATACTATAATAAATATAAAACGCAGCGTCTATTTGTGAACACAATATACTCGTATATTCGGTAAATACCTGTTTAGATATTTATAGGCTTTCCTTCTCGACAATACATAATTGTTCTCAATAGTTCAACGTATGAACTTAATGAAAAAGGAACTTATGGAATTTTGAATTCAGATTTATGGAATAACTAGCCTCAATCATAGTAATTCTTTCATGAAAAACAGAATAAACTTCAGCAACTTCAATAGTCTCCCAATGATGCAAACTTACATATCTGACTGACTAAACTGACTGAGACTAACATAACTAACATATGTTAGTTTCTCTGAATTTTTATTTGACTCATTCCTTAAAACAAATAGTTGTTGAGAAGCTTCTAATTAATTTTTTGGATGAATAGAATAAATTTTTGTTTAATATAGAATGGTAATATGTTAATTTTATAAATACAGTTCGGCCAATAAGTCAATTTCAGTATAAATAATTTTTTTCACGTACTTAGTGTCTGTTGTATTTAGTGAAAATTATTTTATAATGTTTACTGTATGAAACTGAAACTCATCAGTACTCATCACATCCCATGATTCTATCCTTTATATATCTATTACTAATAATTTTGTGAATGAAAAATATATGGGTACTTAATAGAGAATGAGCTATAAAATAATATGAATAGCATTTATATAACGCAGCCTTTTTGTGCACTTTATGTAGATTAAACAAGAAAGTAAACACTAAAGCTTAAATAATTATTTATTCAACTAAAACATTTATTCTATTCCAATAAAACAAGGTTCGTTTTGGTTTCAACAGGATTCATAATGCCTTCAGAAGAGTTTGTACATCTAGTGAAATATTGTATATTGTTATCCAGCATCTATAATGAATATTAAAGTTTTATTTACGTTATGCAAATATACGATATGAACCGAGATGACCAACATGATTAATTGAATTGAAATATTTGAGTACTGATAGTGAGATTTATTTTTCAGAATGACGAACAACAAAAGCTTGCCGTCCTCCGAAAGGCATTCCAGATGTTCGATGCGAAAAAGAGCGGATTCATCGAAACAATAAAAATTGCCACCATGTTGAACAGTATGGGACAACTATTCGATGAGGCAGAATTGAACAATCAAATAACTAAGAATGATCCCGACCGGACTGGCCAAGTAAACTTTGACGGCTTTTGCGATATTGCAATACACTTTCTAGAGGAAGACGACGCCGAATCCACGCAGCAGGAACTTAAGGAAGCCTTCAGGTAATAATAGGAAAATCTGTAGATATACTTTATCTATATAGAGATAAGAAGAAATTGGTTGAAAAAAACACAACACTTTGGACATTGAGCATAGAGTAGGGTTATCTATATGTGCACAATATATTCCTAAAATATTTTCTGTAGCGTTGTAACTTTATCTATTTTTAATCTTGACGAGAGCATGATGTAAACTGATCTTCCCCTCAAATAGTTTCTCCTCAAGTAGAGTCTCCTAAATTGTTATGTACAATTTTAGACTAAACCATAATACTACTAATAACGACTAGAATAGAATTATAGCAAATGTTCGATATCGTCTCCTGCGTACTCCCACTAGCTTCAAAACGTAACAATTAGTTCTCTGGTACGTGCAGCTCGGATAATAATTGTGACACATCGACGAATACTGTCTTTCAGATCGCTCAAATTCTTGGATTGAGTTTGTTATTCGAGATCTTTGAAATAAATCGACAAAAATAAATCTAATAGTGCAAAGTATGGGAACCTTGGGGTCATTTAATCGCACCCCTATTACCAATCCATATATCTTCAAATATGTTATGTTAATATCCATTGATGATTTGTGCATTATGGAAAGAAATACCATCTTGTTAATAGATCATTGAACATATTTCTTCAAAGGAATGTTTTCCACAAGTTCTGGAAATTTATTTATAAAAATATTCAGGGATCTTAAGTAGCTTCATCGTTCTTCGCATTTTAAAGTGGAATTTTCTGTTCTGCATTCAAAATATTTTCTATCGATCAACAACATATTAATGTTCTCGTTTGTATTAAATAACATTTTCGTATCACAATTCAATCCCAATAATTTGTCATAAAATCATTCAATTAAAAATTAATTTAAGTACAGAGGATACATTACAGTATACGAGTACATTAGAAAGTAGAGTATATATTAAGTACAAAGGGTACACTTTGAAAATAGTGGTTCCTTAATGTTCGAAAAAAAGACGAACGAAGGTATTAGGATCGCTATTAGCAAGATGTTCCTTATATAATATAAAATAGTTTTGGGTCATATTTTTTATTTTAAAATAACAAAGATATTGACGGTAAAATATATTCTGGAACACCCTATATATTGTGATATATTATTGCAGAAAAAAATACAACAAATAAGCCTTTATGGGCAATTTGACGAGTATATTTTACATATGTTTCAGGTATACCCTATTATAGAATATTTAATAAAATAAAATTATATTACCATCATATTTTTGAACATCTTAAAGCTTATGTTCACATAAGCTGTGTTCATTCGTATGAAAATAAATAGAAACAACATTTTCTATAATTACCTCCTTATTCAAATCCTAAATCGCGCAACGAATAATTACAGTCAAAGGTGATGCATTTATTATAAAATCAAGGTAGACAAGAATACTATTTCAACTTAACCTAGAAAGCAGGTAGAAGAAATATGTTTATATAGGGCAAATTATTTAAGACTCAATATAATACATTACGAAACACATGTTTCGATGAATTCTGTGCATAAAAAATAAATTTCTAGTCTTGGGGGTGGGAGGCAAAATGCATAATGTAATAATGGTATAGATATGTATATGTATAGTTTATTTCATCGTTATTTGCCAAACAAAAAATCTCTAAACATAACCTTGCCTTGTTTTTATGGCTAGGCTCAGGTAGACTATTCCGCTTATCGGCAAGATAACAGAGTTTTTTATTTGGCAAATAGTGATGAAATGAATTATACATCAAATATAAGGGTGTATATATAGACAGGATTTGTTTTGACTATATAACTATATTTTCGAGACGTAAAATTTACGACAATGTATTGATATCTAGTTAATATTTTTATTAAACCTAATTATTATATTAACAGGAATAACAGACTCAGAAGTATATCCGTCTATTATTCGTAACATTATCAATTAACTTTGTCATATCTCTCAATAATTACTATATATCAAAATATATTGCGCCAATCAAGATTCTTACCTCTTTCCATATTTTCAGTAATGTCGTCCGTTTTTACTAATTGTATGTTTGATATAAGTATCATAATTCTGTGGGTGAGATGAGGTTTATTTCACCAAATATAGCATTTTAAAATAAAAATATAAGCAGGCACACTGTTACATGTATTATGCAAGACATATTTTCTTGGTGTTTATTTTTGACAAAAATTTATGATCTCAGTATTAATTTCTTGTGGCAATAGTGCCTATTAAGAAGCATATATAGAATAATAAAATCGAAGTAGTACACAATATCTTCATTTAGAAAACCTTAATACGAAAATTACAGTATAATATGTATATAAAAGCCACGAGAAGTATACGAAATACATAAATAGTAACTTCCGGGACATTAACACCAAGTTTCTTCTCTTAATGGTTTCCGTACATTTTTTTCTAGAAGTTGTTAATGAAGCAAACCAAATTATGTTTAAGTATTGATTCATGTCGAAGAGAAATTTATAACGGTAATCATTTCTACAGGTTATACGATAAGGAAGGAAACGGCTACATCACCACAAGCACCTTAAAAGAAATTCTAAGAGCTCTAGATGATAAATTAACAGACAGGGAACTTGATGGAATTATTGCAGAAATCGATACCGATGGCTCTGGTACCGTAGATTTTGATGGTAAGTCAGTGGAGTAGAGAAAGTAGTTTATTCAAATGATGGTGTTACCTTTTGAATAGATGATAATTTATTAGGTATTGTGAGAAAAATGTTTGAAATGTAATTACGATTGGATCGTTTTATAAAAAGTGCTCTGGATAGTTAGTACCTCATTTTGCTTGTTGAGTTTTTTTATTCCTGATTGATTCCTGAACTGATTTCATCTTATTCCTTGACTTTGTGATGCAATTTATTCATTTATTTCGTTTTTGTTCTACATTTTGATTAATGGTCTAAGTAATAAATATATTTGTACTTAATACCCATCTGCATTTTTATGCAATCATTATCAAATTCCAAGCGTTTCACATACAATACCTAATAAAAATATTTTACTTTATTACAATTTCAGAAGATTTTAATACAGAAACACGTAATTAATAGCCATAACCAAAGGTTGGACCAAACCTTTGAACCAAAGGACTTGCACAGGGTAGCAGCTTCAACTGAACTAAATTCGCTAACTTGGATATGGAGGCGTTCAATAAAAATTTCTGAAATAATTTTTGATAGTGGTTCGAAAATGGCTACTGCGTCTTTGTTTGTAAGAAGCTGATAGATGATAAAACTCATCTCTGTAGTATCTCTGGAATATGTCTGATTTTATATCTTATTTTTCTCAATGTTGCCACTAATGTCGCCACGTGTCAATGAACACGTTCATTTACTCTGAAAAATCTTGTTTCCCAAAGATCACAAGAAGGGGTTAATTGGAGTAAGGTCTGGATATTTTGGTGGTCACTCAAATAGACCTCAGCGTCCCCTCTACATACCTGGAAATATATCGTCCAAATATTGACTCGCAGTTACTGCATAGTGGAGTAAAACTTCATTTTGTTGAAATCATTCAATAATTTCAGAATTGTGGTGGACTAAAATTAAAACATAAGCAGTGGTTGCACTGAAGGAGATTTTTTAAACAGCTAACATAATTAATTCCGTTCATCGTCAACAATGGTTTACTTCTTTTTAGGTACATGTTTCACATAACTCCACTATCGGTAACGAGAGTAAATTTTTCTTATTTTAACTTGGCTAATGGGTAGTAAATTCGAATGTTCTTCCCACAATGCCGCAACTAATTGAGCAGTTCTCCCGTTGAGTTCGCCACATCCGATCATCATTCAAATTTCAATACGAAGGATTTCCGGTAGATCAAGTTTTAAAATATTTTTTCAATAATGACATGTGATTTGTACTTCTCGCGATGCTTTCAAATGATGTGTCACTCAACATACATTTATATTTGAAAAGAACAAAGTTGGAGGTGGTTACATTTCCCGGGGGTAAAATAGGTTAAGGTTATTATGTGTCCCATCATCTTTGTCTACTTCCACTTCCTGTTGCCCACCTTCTAAGTGTGGGTAATTAAAATTAAACCTATTTCAGGAATTTTGAATTTCTCCCCATCCGAGTTGCCTAATTTATTTCAGTGAAGGCTTAAACCCTGTATTCGAAGTTAATAGGCTAAAATGGAATAATGAATAAGAGCTAATTAAGATATGGTTTATATAATGATTCTTTGCGTGTGTGTCACAGGTAACATATCATATGAATCAATCAACCGACATTTTCGAACAGTGTCGTGCCGAAAACACATTTTAGGATAACAGTTAGTACAATACAAATCCGTCAACCTATGACAGAGTAATGGAAAGGTTCTCCACAAAAACATTCAATGGAAGTAATATTTCCATCAAAATAAATGACATAAATTCAACTAAAATCAAAATAGATGGAACAAAAATGAAATAAATTTTACAGAAATATTGAGACGCCAATGAATCAAATTATACAAAAAATTATTAACTGTCTATGCCGTATGTAGTTGACTGAAACATATGTCGCTAGACATACGTGCTGGTAATTGTGACATATTAGTAACAATTGCCAGTGGCGTAGCATGTGATCCGTACGTCGTTACTAAATTGATACATGCGCAAAGATCCATTATACAAATTGCTTTCACCACATGCATTTTGTTGAATACAAATTTTGAGTTACTTTATAAAAACACTGTATATTTTAGGTAGTATATTAAACATATCTTTTGTTACAGAATTCATGGAAATGATGACTGGTGACTAAGTTACTGACGGATGGCACAACACACAAAATACCCCGTCTATTCATAACATAATTTATACAAACCATGAATTATTTTAACAGGCTGTTCATTAGTTTTTTACCTTTTGTGTAATTTGTAAGGGAAATCGTTAACGAAATTTGTTCGTGACCTCGATGTCTTACTTGACATTGTATAAATTATATTTTTTTGAAGCATTGTGGTAATAGGGGTTTAAAGACTTACAATATTTATTTCGTTAAGGGTATCGTAAATTAGGTCTTAGGGTAATTTACCGTGCTTACAGAAAGACATTATTTTTTGTTATGTTTTATATATTACTTTGTTCGTTGATATAAAAAAAGCTTTTAAATAAAAGATGGCTTAATGTTTAGATTATCTTAGTTTTATTTTTGTGGAAAATTTTATCTGTTTTTGTGTAGGGAAATACCCTTTGTCTATTAGAGTTTTAGGGGGAAGGTGTACGTGCACGTACTTTCAGTGAATGATGTAAGGAATGTAAATATTTATAGATCTCTTGTACATTTTTCCAAATGGCAAGTGACATTTATAGGGTGTCTCTCAAAGATCTGCATGTGTGAGCCTACAGAATTAACATTACCAGTGGCGGCTTTATTGTAGGTGCATTTGTGCAGTGAGCTCCCTTAAAAATTCCTAAAAATACCTATTAGGTGTTTACCATACATTACATTATCATTATACATAGATTGTTCCGAAATCTAACAGTCTCGCTTCAGCTTGTTAAATGTCGCGAGATTCGCCAGCTCTAGAATTGATCAGATTTATCTACGGGATATTAAATCTGCAACTCGGAATATATGTACAGGGAGTTCAGTTTTTGTATTGCACACATCAGAGGACCGTTTAACCATGTGTTAGAAAGAGGGGACTAGGGCGCGTGAAACAGGAGATTTCTATACGTATCTTATGAGATTTACGTGCATTGCACGCAATATACAAGCGAACTGTACGAACCGTTTCTGAAAATACTGAACTTTTAAAACAATTCTTAGAATGTATTTTTGATACTGCGGGAAATGATTACAATACAAAAAATCAGGCTCAAATGTTATTGGGTTATTTTTTATTTCACTAACGATTCGATTACCTACTTTAAATACTGGCTCACGTTTTTCGCCAAGGTTATGCCTCATTGTGAAATCCTTTTTAAAAAGTTTCATTCTCGATCATTGGATGCTGTCAAGATGAGCAGTTATTTGAATAATTTTGAATACGCAATTACATATAAAAGTCCGTACAACTAATTTCTCATATTCGCATGAAAAAAATACAAGGCGATCCCATAATGACATATCATTTTCTGCACAAACAAAGGAAGCGTGTGATATATTTATTAACCAAACTAAATACAGATTTGAGTTTAGAGAACACCTGTTAGCGCCGAAACTATTTTCCCCCAATAAATTTAGTGACTATGAGAAACAATTCTCCATTCAAGATTTTGACAATGTAACAAAACCTTATGGATTTTTGGACAAAGTTAAATTGAAAAGTGAATTAACGGTTATATACAGCACGGAAGATTTTCGTGAACAGTAAGTTGCTTAGCAATTTTGCAATTATTTATAGATCGAAACCTGACGGACTGTTTTAGTGAAACTGTTCTATTATTAAAATTAATTTTGTACAATACCCATGACAAGCGTTGCAAGTGAACGTTGTTTTTCGACGCATCAAAGAATTCAAAATTTTTTGAGAAATACAATGGCGTAAGACAGACTAAATTCACTTTGCATGATAAGTCTGGAGAAAGTGCTAATTGCAGCGATTCCAGATTTTAATAATCTTGTAATCGACGTTTTTGCGAAATCCAAAAATAGACGAATGGATTTTCTATATAAATAACTTCAGGCTTGAACATAGGTAAGTTTATTTTAATTTTTCGTTTGGTTTTATTTTAACGATTGCACCCCCAGACAAAAATTATGCCGGCCGCCACTGAACATTACAAAATTACAGACCAATACAAAGAAAATTAAAAGTTACAGACCATTTACAACGTCATACATTTGTTAATTGTGTGTTAGAAAAGAAAGAAGGTAATGCTGATTTTTGTAACAAAATTTTATCCAGCGATGAAGTATATTGTCATTTTGACGGAAATGTTAGCAAACGAAATTGTCGAATTTGTGCAGAAATGCACGGTTTGGTGCGCATTTTGGAGTAGTGGAGTCTGTAACTTTTAATTGTTGTATCAACTTTCTTTTAAAATCCAATGCGTGATGGATCTTCACAGATTCAACTGATTCAAGTATTGTGCACGACGTCGAATTGATGTGTTTGGATACTCCTGTACACTTCCTCTCACTACAGCAATATTTTCATCTGACTGACCACGATGAGGATGTATTGGTGTTGCATTATCAATAACAGCACAACCTTTCTCTTAGAATTTGTTGATTAGGTTACGAACTATTAAATCTGTAGCTGATTCATTTTGCCCCAATTTTGTACGAATTTTTCTTAATGCAACTGTAAACGATCGCTCACTTACATAATACAATAATTGTACAGAAACTATTCGTTGTTGAAATGTTAATACGTAGCATATTGACGTCATTGATTTGCAGATGACAGTCGCTACATATTGACGCCCCATCTTTCACAGAATACAAATGGCGCGCAATTCAAATCCTATAGTTCCAACTGAGACACCCTATATAATTACAATAAAGATTATATAATTATACATAACACTATTTTGTAGATTTTCAGAGAAATAAGTTAAGCTGTTATAAATAGGGAGTAGGGAATATAGAGTAATAAGTAGATATATTTATTACTTTAACTGGCTTTAATCAACTTTTGCTGCCGATTTTATTTTGGTAGAAACTCGATTTTAAGTAATCCTATAAGAAATAATCAAGAGGGGTTAAATAAGAAAAAGAGTCTAATCAATTTTACCGTAATTAAAATTACGTAATTAATTTAAATCTATGGCATTTAATTGAGGCTCAACCTTCCTCTATAAACTATGTAATTTGTGGATCAATTATTAATTCCAAATAACATTCCCAGTTAATGTGCCATAAAAATATTAATAAATTCAGCCTAGACGTTTACTTTACTAGAATATTAAGGTAGGTTTCCATCATATAATGTGGATTATCTCTACTCCAATACTTAGAGTCATAATAAATTCTTGACCTAAAATAATTTATATGGATAGTATCTTTCTTCTGTTTAGAATAGGCAACTTAGACATTTTGGTAATATCATTATAGGCAACTTGTAAGTTTATCTGGATTACCTTCAATATCTACTACACATACGACTCCTATTCATCGTATACAATGTATTTCTCACTTCTTTCAATTCTGCTAATTGTAACCTGAGTGAAGATTTTAAATACCTCCTTGTGTATCCTTGTTTTTCTCCACAGTAGTTTTAACTTAAAGATTAGGAAAATGAATTGTCATGTGATTCAAAATCTTAACCCAGAATTTGTTCTTATCCTCTAGTCTTGCCTCCTAATAATGACAACTTGCTTGATGAAACGTTCATCGAGCGATGTATAATATTTTGGTATTTATGAAAAAAGCTGGTCTTCTATATTTTGTTACTGCAGGAAGGTTCGAATCTCAATAAAATTATTTATATTAATATAATTTTTTTTCATTAATAATATCCTTATTAATATTAGCATACCATTATTAAAACCATAAAATAAGAACCTACTGTTATGGAATACGCAGATGATATATATTTCATATCAAATAGAAGCAAACATGATAATATAACAGGGAAGTCGCAGCTTTTAAAATTGGGCTTAGCAGAAATATAAAAATATTTTAAGTGAATATCGCAGTTGATCGAAAACCATTCTTCTAAGTTTAACAATAAAGTGATATAAGTCCTAATTTTTGAAAGAAATAAGGAGGAATATCTATGAAGAGGCCTATTGTTAAGTAAAGTCAATTGTATATTTCATAAATAAGATCTTCAAACATACTGCTTATCATACTGCTTATGAGTAGGAGGGTATCAAGAATAGTCTAGATTTCGCGGCTACGGATATTCTAGGACAAGAGAGAAGGGAAGCTAGGAAGCCCTGGATAACGGACAAAATCTTAAAGTTAATACAAAAGAGACGAGGCTACAAAAGCAGGCGAGACGAGGAAGGACTGAAAACTTATAAGTCAATAAACTGGGAAATTATTAGAAAGTATAGAAAAGCGAAAGAACAATGGATAGAGGATAAATACAAAGAAGTAGAAGATAAGCTCCAAGTAGGTAAAACCGATGAGGCTTACAAAATAATTAAGAGGAACTTCAGGGATATAGGAGCAATAAGTAGAAACGTTAGGAGTCAATCGGGGGACATACTGATCGGAAGAGAGGAGAAAGGGGATAGATGGAAGCAGTACTTAGGAAATTTATACGAGGGTCAGGAATTAGGAGAGATATTAGAGGAAGAATCTAGCATCGATAGGGAAGATGTAGGAAAACCTATATTGAGAGAGGAATTTGAAATAGCACTAAGGGGCTAAAGAACAATAAAGCGCCGGGTGTGGATAAAATACAGGCGGAAATTTTTAAATATGCGTGACAGAAAGTAGTAAATAGGATGTTTGAACTGTTAAAATACATATACGAAACGGGTGAGTTGCCAGAGGATTATATGAGGAACATTATCGTTACTATACCGAAAAAGAGAGGAGCCGACAAATGCGAGAACATTAGAATGATTAGCCTAACTCCCACGCGTCAAAAATCTTAACCAGAATAGTGCAGAAGAGGATGGAAAATAGAGCGAAGGAAATACTAGGAGAAGACCAATTCGGGCGAATAGGCGAAATAGGGGAACTCGCGGAGCTATTCTGGCGCTAAGACTAATGTTAGAGAAAACAATAGAAAAAGGAAAGAACGCTTATATAGGATCTGTAGATTTAGAAAAAGCTTTTGATAATGTAAGATGGGAAAAAATGTTCGAGATACTAAAGAGCGCGGGAATGAAATATAAAGATAGGAGAGTAGTACACAATCTATACAAAGAGCAAACTGCTGTTATAGAAGTAGAAGGGGAAAGAAGGGAAGTAGGTATTAGGAAAGGAGTAGGTAAGACAAGGATGTACGCTATCACCACTAATTTTTAATCTGTACATCGAAGAGGCGGTTAATATTGTAAAAAATAGAGTGGATTTCGGGATTAAAGTACAAGGACAGAAACTAAAAATTCTGAAATTTGCGGATGATATAGCAGTATTAGCATCTAGTAAGGAGGAATTAGAATCAGCGTTGAACGAAATGGAGGCAGTGTTGACAGAGGAATACAGAATGAGGGTGAATAAAAACAAAACTAAAGTGTTAGTGTGCAGAGGGCGCGAGAGCAGAGCAAAAACGAAAGTATAAACTAATAATGAAAGATTGGAGGAAGTTAAAGACTTCACTTATTTATGAAGTAAAATAAATTGGGATGGAAGAAGTGATAAAGATATAAAACAAAGAATAGCGCAGGGTCGAGCAGCTTTTAACAAAAAGAAAGCACTTTTATGCTCGGGGGTAATAAATTTAGAAACAAGGAAGAGATTTTTGAAAACGTATGTATGGAGCACGGCACTATACGGTTGCGAAACCTAGATGGTAGGGGAAACAAGTAGGAAGAAATCAGAAGCTTTCAAGATGTTGTGTTGCCGAATAATGATGAAAGTAAAGTGGACTGATAGGGTTAGAAACGAAGAAGTATTAGAGAAAGTGGGCGAGAAAAGAAGTATGTGGAAAACATAAAGAAGAGAAGAGATAGAGTGGTAGGCCATTTGCTGAGACATGGGGGAATAGTCCGCGATATTTTGGAGGCAGAAATGGGAGTGAAGAAATGCAGATATAAGCCTAGATTAGACTACTGCTCGCAATTAGTAAGGGATGTAGGTTGTAGCACAATTAGTGAAATGCGTAGGTTAGCACAAGATAGGAGAAGCTGGAGGTTAGCGTTCAACCAGTCTTAGGACTGATCACTTCATGATGATGACTGCTTATCAGGAATAGGGAAGAGTATGAGAAAAGAGTGTACATTCACATTCAATATATATTCATCGATATTAATTCTGCAAAGGTCTCAATTCGACTGACTAAAGATCAGGATGTTTACTATGCACCTCGTGGGCGGTCCGATATTGCATATTTGAGACTTGTCCCTATTTTTGATGAGCTGTATATCAAATGTTGTTGTTTTCGTAAAAGGTGATATAAAAACTGTCATTAAAAATCATTTAAAAAAATAAAACACATGTTTGTCTATATACACATATGTATTATAGTTATTATTATTAGATTTGTTTACATCTGTGATTATTTACAAATACAGTGTCGGGCAGAGATATATGACGTTTTTGAAATGAGTATAACAGTTCAAACAGGGAGGCTCACCTTGTTCACGCCTGATTCTTGTTTCTTAATGTTTTTCATATGATAACGAAATTGAATCTTGTAATGAATGTTTTGAAAAACATATTTGAAAATAGTAATATATCTCCGCCGGACTCTATATTTTTAAGAATTAAATATATAACGAAAATAACTACCCTGTCAATTACATATCCTCGAAGAAAGTATTCGGATAATTCTCAAATAAATATTGGTAAATAACACTGCGGAATAGTTAATTTGTTGGCAGAAATTTAAGAGTCTATTTTGAGTACATTACTGCCATTACTTTTCCTTGATTGGTTCTACTTTTTAAAATAAACATACATGATAGATATTAATGTAAAGTAAGAAAAGCATAATAAGAAATTTCTCTTGTTTTGATTTTTTTTTAAATATGACATAAAATTTTTGTTTACGATAATCTTTGATATTTTTGCTGTCAACAGTCCCTCTGCAGACTCCAACGGTAATTGGCATTCATGTAATGATCCCACCTTCCTTGACACTTTTTTTCTATTATTCGGATATCCTGATGAAACCGTTTACCTTGTTCCTGACTCTAATCCCCTGAGAGTTAGAAGAATTTCTCTAAGTAACTATACAAAAAATGTAATTTTATGCTCATATTGGCTACCAATTTTTAAAAACATTTTAGCATCTTATGTATTAGTTATTGGTAGTTTTTGCCTTTTTATTGCCCAAATAATTTTGAATTACAGACACATAACTAAAAACGGTCATATATCTGTTAAAATTTGGATATTTTACCAGTTTTCGAATTTGTGGACCGTCAAAATCCCTGATAATAATTTTTCCATACTCAGTACTGGAAATGTTTGGTAAATGTATTCAAAACAATCACCTGACTTGTTCTGTGCTTTTACAAACTGTTTCATTAAACCCAGTTTGACGTGAAAAGATGACAGTGTTATTCTTTCTCTCTTTATTAATGGCTCGTGAACAATGTTGGTTTCTTCAACAGTCAGCGTCTCTCAATGCCAAACAGTTTGCTGCCAGTGCTTTTCTTTTGCACGACTATCTCATAAAGAGAGGTGACAAGGATATTTGGCTCATGCTGAGAATGAGCAATTTTTTCTAATACCAGCATAATATTTTCATATTGTTCTGTAAATTTTGATTGAATGTCCGATTGTAATCGACGCAAACTTATTTTCACTGTGGAGTAATTCACATTTCACTGTTTCGACGAAAAGCCGCCAATCATCTAGTAAATTTCAGGGATCTCTACTATTTTAACAAATGTAGCCAATTTAGCTGAAATGAATCTATAATAGGAAATTAGGATCCTCAAGTTACTCAGAAATCGATCTTAAATTTGTGGCAATATATTTTTTTTGTACACCAGTGTAAATTAAACTGATTTCTATGTGATTTAAATATATACGAGTAGTACACATTCGATATCCATCTCCTATCAAATATTATCATATTTATATTAAGAAAATAGTTAATTTGCAAATTTTTATTTTAAAAATGAACATTTTAAAATATTGTATTTTTTCTGTTTCACTTGTTCTCTTCTTGGGATTGTAAGCCAGTTAAATTAATAATAAATGTTTTTTCTTACGCCTTAGCTTTGTATAACAATCTTCGAAGAACTACAATATTAGTAATAACGTATAGATCACTACCAGATAAAATGTATTTTAATTTAGTAACACCAAAACGCTCGTCCATAACATACAAAAAATCTAAAAATATATCTTTTTATGTAACCTATATACGAATGTATATAGTAATAAAAGAAAATTAGTTATAACATTGGTTATATTATATTATAAACATTATAATGCTCTGAAGATACAAAACCAAATCGTTATTGAAAAATGTCCAGGAATGTGGAATTTCTCAATTGTGAAGGTTACAGAAAGTAAACTTTAAAGAAAATCATGTCGACAGATTCTTGGCTTAAGTCCAGTCGAGTTATTTGTTTTATTTCTTTTTCTTGTAATAATGTGCTGAAACTGATTGTGAATATTTAAGAATAAACAGTTGAATCATACGTATGTTATGCATATTTATAGGTAGTATGCAATCATGGCAATGCAAGATTTATTCTTATTTTTTGACATTCTTTGCTATACATATATTTGCATGTAAAGAGTATAGAACTTTTCCTTCTTACATTTTATAAATTTCTGCTAATTTCCACATTATGTACAGATTTAAACACTTATAATATATTCCGTAGTATATTTGCTACCACTAGACTAGATCGGACTAGAAAACATTTAAAAAGTACGTTATATGTTTTGTATAAATTACATTACATTTATTTTACTTAAAATGTGAGCATTCGGTAATTTTATTGAGTATTTAGTAACATTGGTATAATTTTTGTGTGGAAGATACCCGTTTTGTCTCTATAAAATACAAAGATTGACCAAGATATGTTAGAAAAGTTATAGAAATCACTAATTTTCTAGCTGCAGAACTGCTAGTACTTCAAATTAAAACCAGAATATTAAAAACTGCTCTAGGAAGTTTGTGAAATCCCTTAGGTGTAGGAACAATTCAATAAAAAAAAAACTTTCTCATTTAACTTTTGAAGATTCTACATAAGATAAAATCCAATGAGAACGTCGTAGATAGGACATTTTCAATAAAATAGCACATTTCTCTTCGTGGTGTTTCTGTTTTTGTTCCCTTAATACGTTTTTTATTCTGATAGAACATGCCACTGCTGAGACTGTTCCATCGGGTTGGCGATAGCAGTATTCCACTGGATAAGAGCCTTCCCCCTAGCGAACATATAAGAGCCCAGGACACATTTTCCAATAAGTTTATCTGAAAATATAAAGGCCATCGTTAGTCACGCGAAATATGTACTAACGACCTTTATTAAATCTACTAAGTACATTTAATAAAGGGCGCATACTAGAACAATTAAAAATAATGTTTAATTCCTGAAGTAGGAATCAATTAAAACCATTTTGCAATGGCGTTACATAGATATCAGTGTTCATAAGTTCCAATTTTGCCAGTGGGGTAGTGTATGTGTGTGCACACGTAGTGATGGTGAGTCAGTGAATCAGCGTCTCCGCTCAATGAATGAATTCACTTTCGCAGTAGTTGTTAAACGTACATTTACTGGTGTACTGTGCATTTTAACACATAACAATGTTTCTGCGTTGCAAGGTGCTAATTCATTAAGTCGAATGTACGTAGAGCTAAAAAATGACCACTTCTTAATCAAATAAATAAGTTAATATATAAATTTACAGACTTAAATTATGATGGTGTAAATGATACATTTAGTTAGCGATGAACCTTTATTATGTTGGAATAAAATGGACTGTAGAAAATTACAGTACACATCACGAATATAAAAAAATGGCCTGAGATCGAGGACTGAATTTCTGTTTGATTTAATTTTTGTGCTGGTATCGTACTTTATATAATAATATACTTTACTTAATCCCCAAACATTTCATGCTTAACTGAGCTAATCCAGCTCAATTGAGTGAAAAAGCTGAGTGGCGATCCTAGGATATCGATTGAGGGATATCAGATTAAATAGTAATTGCCAATGTTCATCAGAGATAATGACAATGTTTAATGTTTCCTCAAAGGTTCGAGTAATCTCGTTTGATGATTCGTCCACTGAAGATAAATAAATAATATTGTAATTCATATTTGAAAGGGATAGTTTAGTTGGTATCCGAAGTTGTCTGAAAATATGATTCTTACTCTTGGTGTATAATACCAAATATGAGAAAATAACTCTATACATTTGATAGATGCTTATACACTACACCATAAAAAATTTTAATCCTAGCAAAAAGTTGCTGTCCCTGAATCGGCTATAACCAACTCCGTCACATTTTAGTGATCCTTAAGTGTGTTGTTAATTGATGACAATAATGCTACGGATGAAAATATTCGATTAATTTATTAAGTCGTAGTAAACATACATATTACGTGAGACTTTGATCCCTTAGAACTTTAATTAATAAGACGTAAACTACTAAATAACAAATAACAATTAATTTTCTTGCCATACTACTACAAGATTCACGCCGACCTTGCCGTGAAGGTGCTCTTCAGTCCACTGGAAATATTAAATTGTAACCTTTGATATACTATAGGGTGATCATATATGGTGATACGTTCATTTTCTCACAGAATTTGAATTCAAACAGAAAAATAACGAAGAATATGCTTTGTGTTCATAAATAGTAATAGAAGTGCAATTTTCAATAAATTAAATTAAAATTAACCATAAAATATTATTAAGATCAATTCAGAAATGTGTTTGTCTGTAAGGTATTTTAGAGATTATTCTGTCTCGAAAACAGAATGAATGATACAGATATGTGCCATACAAAACGGACTGATAGTACTGTGTATGAAATAATACAACCTCAGTGATAATGTTTTTGACATATGAGCTAAATTAAAATGATTATTAATATTTTATTAGTTTTTTATCATATATTTTTAGATGGATATTTAGACATTCAAACATAACTGCCATTATTACATTTTCTCTAGGAAAACTATTGAAATGTCTTTAAACATTCTCATAAAAATATAATGAACAGTACAATATTGGAAATGAACACAATAATTTTAATAAATATATTCGATTTATCGAACAAATAACATGTTGACCTCTGAAGAAAATACGTTTTCATTATTGAATGTTTTGAGTATCACATTACCTATTGAATTAAAGTTATTGTAAACAAATATATAAATCTTCCTATACAAATCTTAAATCTAACAAATAATACGTCGACCTTAACATTTCAGAAGAAAAATAATACATATATTTGGGATATTTTGCCGACTGGTCCATTATTTTCTTTTATATAAGTTTTCACATTAACTCTAATATCACAAAAAATAAAATTGCTTTTATTCACCGGTTAATATTAATTTATATTTATAATTACTTTTTGCATTAATTTTGTAGGAATAAATTTTGTAATATGAAATACAATATATCCCTAAAATTTTTGATAAAATTTATTAAATTGCTATGAATATTTTTTTGGAGAAACTCCTTGAACATGTCCATTTTTATTTTCGTAACAACACCTGTAAGGGTTGCCCTTAACTTCTTACCAGACTCCTAAGCCTTAGTAACCCCAATTTTAAAATTTAAAATGAGAAAATACTCCCTGTGATATCTCGTTTTGGAAAAATGTCTTGTGGAGAATTCAACATAAAAATAACATCGAAATTTATTTAAAAAGTAACGGAAATACTCACTAAAATGGATAAATGTCTTTAAGTTCACTATTGCAAACAACAGAATTAAGCAAAACAAAGATTTACGACACTTTAAGTTAAGTAATTAACACCATCTAATTATTCTCAGTTATATAAGGCTGTTCGGAAAATGCATATCGCGATTTTATAATTGTTATTAGGTTTTAGGTTAATTGTTGTTAGGTACTACCAGTATAAGTATACTGAACTATATCTGGTGCTCTTAGAATAATATGGTGTTTGCCAAATTTTTAGTTGTTTAAAGTGATCGCTATTTTGAACTTGACAATAACCTATTAGATCCCGGATAGCAGTAGTTTAATTTTTAATCCTTTAATAGTTTTTGGTTGATTCATGTAAACATTACCTTTCAGGTAACACTACAAATAAAAGTCAAGAAGGGTTATTGTTTTTGATTGTGATCTTGTTTCGTATTGCTATAGGGCGTACTGTTGTACCACATCTTTGTTGTTGCCTTAAGGGTTGTGAAATAAACAGCGGTGCTTACTTCAATACATAGATTTATTAAAACTAAGCAACAACGGTGAATACTTTACAGAAAACGTTCTGTATAATGATTATAAAACTGATTAATGCCTAAGTTACGTGTTAGGCAGTGGATGTTAGGCAATGCATGTGGTCGGCTTTCGGTTATCTGTTTTATAAACTGTTCCTCACATCTGGCTGTGACGCTACGGTGACGGCTTTTGTGTCACTCAACATAGTTATTCACAGCAAGATATGATTCCGAAAAAATGCAGCCGACCCGACCGTTCCCATGATAAATAAGTACATTTTTAAGGGAACCAATTATTTACAGTGACCCTAATAAACTGCCATAAACTAAATAGAAGTCTTAACAGTTATTTCAGGATATCTTTGGGGTAATTCTACTGCTCCTCATCTACTTATACATCTATTTGGAGACGGTTCGTTTACAAATCTGTTAACATTTGTAGCATAATGTGCAGGAACACTACTTGCACTACATTGTGCTGCATATTGCTGAAAGCAAACATATCCATGGAGTAAATCGGGTTTATCATCATGTGGTGATGAAACGATTAAATCCAACAATGATTCGAAATATAAAAAATTCAAATATATATTTTCACATATATTTTGAAGAAATATGGCCCAAAAATTCTCTCGCCAATTATTCCTATCTAAAATACAATTTTTGTAGTCTTTGTGAATAGATCTCTCTCTTATATTCAATGAGAATTTACGCCGATTGCCTATGCTTCCATTACGGTAAAATGTATTTCGCCTGAGAAAAGTATATTATGTAAGAAGTTTCGATAGTTGTTTTGTTCGACATTGTTTCGCAGAATTCTAGCGTTTTATCAGTATTATTAGGCTCATCAGTTCCTGAATTTTGCGTACTTGAATTGAAACCATTTGCATTTATTGGTATAACGATGAGTTGTTGATTGTGAAACGTCTCATTGGTGGAGCTATTTTTCATCAAATTAATTGGAGTTTTCATTAAATGGAGCATTTCTTAAAGTTCAATATCATAAATTAATGTTTTGCTTCAACATTAAGCTTCGTACATCTTTTATCAAGTCCGTTTGTTCAAATTTGGGGTAAATTTTTTCCACGGTTGCTTGTGAAATTTGTTGACCAGAAGAAATATATAACAAACTTTGAGCTGACTTCTCATTTTACCTCCACATATAATTCCGAAGATGTGAGGTGTAATTAGGACTTCAATTCGTTGCCTTTCTGACAATTTTGGAATATTGGAAATAGCAATTTGATAACTTATTTTATCTGCAAGTAAGTAAAACACGAACCGCAGTGACTTAACAGTCTAATTTTCTATTTACTTATCGAATACAAACGACTAGTAATAGTTTTTAATTTCTTGTTACTAGATTTGCATAGATTGATAGAAAAAATTGCACAGATATTGTTGGACATTTTCCTTATTCGTAAATATAATTTCTATTTCTTTTTATAATTTTCCACAAGACATGTTTTAAAACGAGGGCATAACATAGTCCATATTTATGCTTGAAATAATAAAATTGGGTTTATTAAAGATTAGGAGGTGAATAGTGAAGGGTTGAAAATAATCTTTACAAAATTTTTTGAGTCGACATGTTCGAGGAGTTTCCGCACAAAAGCCTTTATTTTAATATGCTGAATTTTATTCCAAACTTCAGTATTGTAGTGACGAAAGGATTAAATAACAAAAAGGAATTGTAGGTTATTGACATTTATTCTTAACTAACATCAACATACATTTAAGGCTAAAGCAATTTTTCCAAACATAAGCTAGCGAAACGTATATATAATTATGTTTCCATTAATTAATTTGAGAAAGTAATTAATAGCGTGGGAAATGGTGGACTACATGAGAATGCTAATAATGACTATACATTTCAGAAGATAAATAGTAAAAGAAATAGGATTCGATTATAATATACTGTTAATAATCAACAGTAATTAAGAATAATTTCGTTACTAATTTCGTTATAAGATTAGAATGTGATAATTCGTTAGGCACAATAGAGAGTTTGTACAAATTTCAAGTGTTCTTATTTTTGTTAATATATATTTACTGAAGAATGAATTGTATTTTCGAATCGATAAAGTTTAAATTAACTATGGGCTTTCCTTTATGATTTTACTTTGTCGTAATATATTTCTTAAATATTTAAAAAAAATAAAGCCTATAAAAATGAAGCAACAATGTATTTTACTAATTTTCTAGTACTCTGTAATATTTATTGCGTCCATTGTCCTATGATAAAAATTACAGTAGCGGGACAAAATTCAGACTTTTTAACCACAATTCGTGTTTAATTGTAATGCGGATTAATTAATTAGCCAAATTAACAATTAATTTTCTTATAAGGAAGGCCATTTCTTATATCTATAAATCTACCCATGACACATAACAAATATCATACATGCAATTTATTTTTTATCTACTGGCATCAGCAAATAGCACAGACTAAAGCTAATAAGGACAACTAAGCAAGAAATTCTCCCAAACCTTTATTATATTTAGCACTTTAGCAGTAAATGTAATATTTTAAAATATTGGACAAAAGTATCTTTTTTACTTTTGTAAATTAAAAAAAACGAAGTTTAAATAAAGTGAAATAAAAAATTAAAATAAAGTAATGTTGTTCTTCACAAAATATTTATGTACTATACTATTTTAGACACGTATTTTTTCAATCAAGATATCATTATCGAGAGATATTTAAGACTTGGAAGTGAAACGTGTCTTGTGTAGTGTCTAAAGATGATAACTTGGTTGGCGAAATCTAGACAAGTGTTATTAAACACCATTAATTAGAAGCTATCTTTATTTTTAGAAGTTTAGTACTCAATTTGTTAGTACTGTCATAGAAGTTTCTGATGCACTTTCAACACCATCGTAAGATTTAGAATATTAAAAGGAATAAACAAACATAAGATTCTCCCCGTTTGGCGAGAAATTGAAAAGTATAATGCAAGTGGTTGTATATTATTTAAATGATATATATTACATGACACGTCCTTCATATGTGCCATAAAATTTCTATATTTGATATTAATTCTATTAGGATCTTCTGTGAAATTTAGTGGATGTAGTATAAAAGTCAAAAAGTTATTATAGTTATTTTAGAGAGTGGTAATGTTAATTTCATCTACGAAATTCATGGTTTTCCAAGATTGGAACCTATTTAGATACGTTTAAAAATATTTATGACGCAAAACTATATTCATACATTGACTGATCATGATAGACTAGATAATTCCATCAGCTACAGTTCCGAATTTTCTGAATAAGTCAGTTTTTTTTACATAAAAATAAGTCCAAAATATATAAAATACATCTTCTTCAAAAATTATCTTTAGGTTATTTAAGCAGTTGAAGATAACTACGATTAACTGACGAAGATGATAAACGAAAATCGAAATTTTTCCTTTTAGTATGACATCGTTGTGCCTAAATTAGTAAATAAGTAGAACCATAAACATTGCTCTGCAGAAAATACTTCATAGATATTTGAAACATAATACCTAGGCTCTAGATACATTAAATGTTCTATTGAAGATATTTGGTATTCATACTGTAGGAATATATCTCCATAAAATCAGATAACTAACGAAACCAGAACATACTATACATTTCCTTATAAAAAAACTCGAAATAATTACAAACCCAAAAATCAGAATTTGACAACAGTGGTCTAATTTAGAAAACATAAATGTTCAGTTTTATAAAAATTACCCATGAAAATATTGCTGAAACTGAAATATCTACTAGAAAATAGATAACATGATGCAAAGCTTCAAGAGCGACAATGATATATTACTAGGAGAAGAAATGGCGACCATCAGTATCGTTAGATCTAAATGTCTTAGAAATATTTTTAAAAGGTAATCAATAAGGATAAGCCAGCAAATTTGAGGAATACAATAATGTAATGCAAAGACAGAAAAAGTGCTCCTAAGGGCATTGTCATTGTCAGGCTATAGAACGGTTTTAATTTCAGCGTCAGTAATGTGCAATATTGCTATCACTTTTGAGTCGATGGCTTTATTTCTCCTTAAAAATTCAGGTACAAAAGTTAAGAGCATATATTTCACAACATTTAAATATCAAAATGAAGGTCGAGCAAAATCGAATACTATTTTTCCTGTATGTTTTAGTTAAGCGTGCAGACAACAAACTAGCCCATGGAGTGTACAGGAAGAAAACCTACACTGGCCATTTATCTGAACGCAACATCACATCATCTGCAGAAAAAAAGGTCGCTGATAAAACGGTAATAGACAGATCCAAAATGATATGTGATGACGAAAGGAGACCTGATGAGAATAGATACATGAAAGATTCTTTATTTAAGAACGAGATATATAACCATGGCGCGACTAGGTAACCAAAGAAGATGCAACGTCATCTACATAAGCCTGCATGCACTTTTGTGTTTATGTAGGTCTACACTCTCAATTGTTAAATTGTGGCAATTATATTGCTTACACCCTGTATAAGGATATATAATCCTTGAACTCCTAATTGTTAATATGATTACATTTTTTCATTATTTGTTTCGTTTCGTTCCACTATGTCATATTAACAGATCAGAAAATTATTATATACTATGTAGTCAAGTCTTACCAGAGAGTTGGAATATTCGATGCGATGATCAGGAAACTAGATTTCTATTAGTTTTAGTTTAAATATAAACTTTTATTATCTTTCGATGGTGCAGAAACTAAATTTCATTGAATACGACAAGTTACTCACAACATTAGTCGAATATAACTCAAATAAAGAATAAATAAAATAAAAAAGTGTTGTATTATTTAACTTGACAGATATGTCATTTTATATACGAGGTGCAACCAAAAAATTCGGTGAATGAATTCTTATAGCAGAAACTGCTGAGTCTACATCTGTGTGAAATAATGCATCCGATAGCGTGATCCTTTGAGATAGATAGTATCAAGTTTGAACAAGTTGTGACATTTCAGTTGGCCTCCAGGGCCGGAAGAGTGAGGACCTGTTTACCGTGTCTATTGCGCAGCATAGATTACGAAAAACGCATTAACATTAAGTTTTGTTTTAAGTTACAAAAATGTGCCAAACAATCTCATGAAATGTAAAAATCAGTATATGGTGATAATGTGGCGACTCTGAAGACAGTTCACAAGTGGCATAAGCGATTTAAAAGCGGAAATGAGTTGGTTGAAGGAGAGGAACGATCGAGATGTCCTTCGACCACAAAAACAGACGGAAGCATTGCAAAATTGTAAACTCAAAATATTACAAACGCATGCTGCAACGTTGTCGAAATGATGTCCGGAGAAAGAGACCAGAAAAATAGGTCAATGTTTTCCTATTTCATCACGACAACGCACCATCCTACACCTCGCATCTGATCCGCGAGTTTTTGGCTGAAAAGATTCCTGTCTATCCACCCTATCTACTTCACTCTCCGAATTTAGTATTATGCAACTTCTGGTTTTTTCCAAAAATTAAAACCCTGCTAAAAGGAAAACGTTTTGATATCATTCCCGAGATTGTGAGGGCCACGACGGAACAGCTGCAAGTTCTTCCGAAAGAAGCCTTCCAGAAGTGCTTCCAATCATGGAAACAACGTTGGAATAATTTCATCGTTAGCCAAGGATGGTACTTTGAATGAAATTAGTTCAAATTTGAAGTAAGCTTATTACATTGTTCATAATAAAATTATTCACCGTATTTTTTGATCATACCTCATAATATAATAGCATGAATCTCAGATACTTAAAACAGCCATTTAATTTAAAATTATAGTTTTAAGATAAGGGAGTATTTCTTGTAGCACTACGAAACATAACACGTACCCCTACCGTAACCTGATGTAGACTGGAAAACGTGAAAAGCCAAACTGGTGATGTCCACTTGGGCGGGGGTGAGCTTGAAGTTGAAGCCCTCGGCGAAAGTGACGTTATTGTCCCTTGACGGCTTTGCTATGCCTGTGCGTTTCTCTTTTACGGCCCTGTAGTGCTGGTTGAGAGTGAGACGGACGTAAGCCTCGTGCTTGTCTCCCTGAAACTAAAGAAAAGTCACTATGAATGCAATGTGTAATTCAATAATTAATATGAAGCCTTGGGCCATTAAATCGACTAGATTTTCCAGAACGTAGCCAGTTAATAACACCCCTTTTTTCCACCCCTATACTTTAGAGCATTATGTCATATTTTATTTACACGAATCAAGGTCTACTACGAGTTTTCTGTGAAATAATATTCAAGAAAGATCATTCTTAAGAAGGTCTTAAGAGAGACCTTCTTAATTAGATATGAATAGAATTAAGACAAAAAGCTAAATGTTAAAAAAACGTCTGAGGAGAGGATAGGAAAGTTCGATGCAACAGAAACAGGAGACTAGTTTTTTTATAAACACCTGTAGATTATACATTGCTCGATACGCACTTTCCTAATCAAGTTGGAATCATCACGAAATGATTAGGACTGGTTTCTATCATCTTCAACAGAAGTTTGAACAAGGTGAACAGTTTAGCCATCTCTGCAAGATGCCAGAAGTTTGGAGAACTTCACGTCGACGATGCTTAATATTTCGATATGTTTCTGGAAGAAAACTAACCCCCAATTCTTAAAAAATATGGGTAAACACAGCAATATTATTATGAAGTTTTTATTACAATGTATACAGCTATCGAATAAATATGAAGAAGTTAATTAATGAAACTATAAGGAAATTGATAAAATTGGTGTTCAGTAATCTATAATCAATTCAGTAATCATACAGTAATCTATAATCGAATCCGAGGTTCAGTAAATGCACACAGAATCATGTTAATGTAATTTGTCTCTGTCTCTCCCAACTTATTTGTACTTCACAACGAGGAGAGATGAATATTACTTCAATGTATTTATTAATCAATCTTATATATATATATATATATATATATATATATATATATATATATATATATATATATATATATATATATGTATATGTTCTTTGGCCTTTGTATATGTTCGACGAGCAGACACACTGTTGTTTAAAATACTTTGAAAGCATTAACATACAACACAACTACCAGAAAATAGGGTTCGGTATTTAAAAAAGACGAAATTTATACAGTGCAATATAGAATAATGAAATGCATGTGAAACGATGCACTTCAAATAGTATTACCTGTACAAAAACCGACAAGAGTACTTCTTACAGTTTATGACTATTTAACCAATAGCATTGCAAATTTCAGCCAGTCACGAGGCGATCATGTATTGATCACTGTGTGTACACGCTGAATTTCGGATATGAATATATTTTAGTATATTCTGTTGGGATACTTTATGATGAGTATTTTTTAGAAAATTCATGACTTTCAAGGTTAAATCAGTTATGTGATGACAAATCATTTTATCACTGAATAATTTTTTCTTGCCATTTATTGAGCTTTTCTTCCCAATTTTTTTCAAGGAAAGACAGTTGTTGAAATATTGGAATGCAGTTATTAATTGACAATTGGAGTCAGAATAAGTTGTACATGATAAGCACGACTATGGATTGAAGAAAAAACAATTAAATTTTGTGTATGGGCTCACAGTGTACGTGAACAAAAAATTTAAAACAATTTTTTTACCGACGAAACCACTTTTACCTTTAAATTACGAAGAATTTTTGTAGATTTTTATTTTTTTGGAAATTCAAACAAAATTGAATTCTTGTATTTCATAAAAAAATTCTATAATACTAGAAAGTTTACATCTTCATAACATTGTGAGTCTAAAACGTCAAATGGATCGTTGTTCCGTGCATATGTAGTAATAATAAGAGAATGGTTAATTGAATGTTAATTGATGTGATGTTACTACATCATAATATTTTGAAAATTAGTGTATAGGTCCCACTACACTTTTAATTGCATGTCCGCTTAGGTCATTGGATTTAATACCATGAGATTGTTGTATTTGTATATGAGGATATGTATACATACATAATTATTTTCTTACAGTCAAAATAATGTTTTGATAGCTTGGCACTTCAGCAAAAATAAAGAAGTAAGCGTATGCATATATCATTTTATAATATGCAAACAATACTTCCACAAACACATGCAACTCTAAGTGGTAGTCAGAGGAAAATAAGGATTAAATAGTGTTTCTCTGTCCACTGAAACAACAACATATATCTTATGGTATGTCTGAAAATTTCATAAAGATGCATCCAAACATGCAACAACGAAGCGTATCGTAACGCCTCCCCGTGACAATTTAAAGAGCTCAGAACATCGTAACGTTACATCGTAACGTCGTAACGTTGTCGTGCAACATCAGAGCGTTCTGTGGCTTGTCGGTTTTTCAGCGTCACACCAAAGGCTTGTACCGCGGTGGCGATACGCATCCCCCTTCCATGTCTGGATGGGACTAGAACAAATACGATGGATGGAACGGCGTGGTGTTACGAACCTCTGTCATGCGTCGATGTCCTGTTGCAGATGAAAAGTATGTGTCCTGTTGCAATATTTTGTCACGATGGTAAGTTATGCGCCTGCGGCGTTATGATACGCTTCAGTGTTACATCGTAACATCGTAACGTCGTCGCGCAACATCAGAGCGTTCCGTAGCTTGTCGGTTTTTCAGCGTCACACCAAAGGTTTGTTACGCGTCGATATATCCAGTTGCGGATGAGAAGTATGTGTCTTGTTGCAATATTGTGTCACGATGGTAAGTTACGTATGGGCGTCTCGATACACTTCGTTGTTGCATATCTGGACGCACCTTAAGAATGGCACAACAAGTAATATTTAAGTTAAATATGTGTAGCTTCTTTGGTTGACATGAAAGATTACTTCTACGGATGCCTGTCTGATGAAAATATAGGAATATTTTCACTTTATTTTCTATTGTCATCAGTTCTATTGAGGAAACTGAATAGTGGATATATATTCATGAATATACTTTTGTGACTTATATTCAAAAGTTATGTACATGTGTGCAGAATATATATACCCTGTACGTATTCAACCCAGTATCAGCTCGAGTAAACCTCTTAGTTTATACATCCCAAACATAAGAAAATATAAATGAACTACCAATATATGATTCGCCTATAACAATGACCGTTATAAAATATCATCAGAGTGAGAGAAAGTATTTGTAAGTAAAATGCATCATCATAGTGAATTTATTTTCATAGAGATACCTCTATGACCCTTTTTATTTAAAAGTAATGCGCATGTGTGCAGAATATGTACACCCTGTATATATTCAACACAGTACCTGACCGAGTAAGCCTCTTACTTTATGCATTCCAAACATAAAAAAATATAAACTATCAATATACGATTGGCCTACAACAATAATCGTTATAAAATGCCATCGGAACGAGAGAAAGTATTTGTAAATAAAATGCATCGTCAGCAGCCACTTAAAAAAATGCGAGACTACAATAACAACAAATTGTGGATTTGTAACACGAAAAATTATTGTCTATAAATAATAACAAGGAAGTATACAGCGTGTGATTGCTCTCAAACGTGTGCCTCAATTCCATAGACTAAATATGCAAGATTTACGAGGAATTTTTGTATTTCATGGATGAGAAAGAGACAATTTTTTACTAATAATTGAGTTTTAATATATTCTTCATATATTACGTAATCTACTTTTAGATATTAAAGTTCTTTTAATGATATTAATAACGATTGTAGTTGCGAGAAAGAAACATGTTGTTTGCACCAAATTAGTATGATCAATTTGATGACATTGAATTATCCAAGTTAATTCAACGGTCACATTCTATGGCTTCAAAGAAAACACCTGAACTTTCATATATTTCTGTAGTTGCTAAGCAAGTTTTATTTCTTGACACATTTTGGACTTTGTAACCAGGCGTAACGTATCGGAATGTTATTGATCATTAATTAACAATAATAATTCGGAATCAAGTTTCGTATCCTTCCATGGCGTAGGAATAACCATCATTCAATCAAGTTCATTGTTAAATAAGTTCATGGTAAATTATGATTATTTCAAGGTGTCTCTTTATATAGATTTTAGCACTTATTTGCTAATGGTGTATGAGAAAAATGCTAGTTATAATGGATTATGTATTTTTTATTTGTTAAGGCGTTAACAATAAGTTGATTTTTTCCATCAGGTCATGCTTTAATGAAAAATGGGTTATATGTAAAGGTTATTATTTTAAAAGAGTGTAAAATTGTATGTTAGTATAATATGTTGATTGTTAGCCTATAATGGCTACCAAATAGAAAATTTAGAGGTGCCGGATGATTTTTATTTATAATACTTGTCCAACTATTAGAAACTATAGTTTTTATTTATACAATGTGAGTTTTCTGCATCATTTGTAGTTTTTGAGAAAATTACTATAATACGCCAATTCTTTATTCTAAAATGATCAATTCGAGAAGAATGTTTTATTTTACTGTTGAACCCTTTTGGAATGATAGTTACTTCGTTAGTTACTTTGTTATGTGGGTATATATTTTAGCGAAACAAATTTTTAATAGTACTAAATTTTAAATTGAAAAATTTATTGTCTGATTGTTTGTTAAATAATCGACGTTACTTGGTTCATTGAAGTAGTTCCTTCGATTATATGTGACGATAAAAACGATCAATCGACATTTTGAAAACAGGTTCGTCGCACAATTTCACTTCCTCTACTAATTCATCTATTAGAAAACCGTCATTAAGGCTCTTACTTTCACTCCAGAATGTGATTTAGCTCCATATTGGTGATAACCAAACATTTGTATCAATTTAATTAAGGTCATCATCACTAGAAGAAAAGTGCTTTAATTCTGGAAGTAAGATAAATAACAATAACTCCAAATAGTCTCGATAGTTACTTTGAAATAAAAAAGAAAGTTGGTTAGACAATTTGATTATTTATAATTTAAGTCTAAAGGTTTTCTTAGGATACTGAGTGTAGGCTTATATCACCCAATATGATTGTTATCCACTCCAGTACCTGCAGTTCTCTTTGTTGGTTATTCCATTCAAAACAAATGTTGCATTTACTTTTATTGTTGGAGATTTTGTGTTTTGATGAAGCTTAGAAGAATATAGTTCCAATTTTAGTTACTTGGTACTTTAACGAATAATCAAGAGAACGAATCTATATTTCTTTATCTCAATGACGTTAATTCACATTTTATTTGTAGCTATTATTGTGAAACTAATTAAAAATTAATATAAATTAGTTTTCACATAAAACCATGTGAGACCCTAAACATTACCAATAGGTACAAGTAAATATTTTATGAATTGTCTAATTATATCAATAGGACGAAAGTTTATTGCTTGAATTTTTCTTAATGTTCACCTAAATCGTAGAATATTATTTAAACAAGTAAATGTAGTTATTTGTTTTGTATTACACATACAAAACAAGTAACAACTTTTGGCTATATTAATGACTTAGTAAATGGTACTTAAGTTTGTTAATAAAACATACAGAATAGTATAATAAGGTACTCAACGTTGTAATTAGTAATAATTATCAAAGTAGTAATTCCTTTATATTTTATTATTCATTAACCCAACAATACCGTCGATAATTACAGCTATCCCAATTCTCATGGTAATGCTTTTCAATTAATACAAAATATTTCTATTGTTTCAGTCTTCGCGTGCTAGAATAGTTACATTGGTAGTAAAATGATATTTCTCATACTATTTCACACTATATTTCGTTCGTATTTGTAAAAAAAATTGCATAAATATATAATTCCCAATTACTTCTCCAACTATTCCGTAATTAATTATTCCTAAATTATTGTCATAAGAGCACATAGTACAGCTGGATCGTTTATAACTTGTAAGGGTTGGTATGTTAGTGGAGTTAGTGGAGCAGAAACTACACTACCTTAGGCGAGGTTTGTGAAGAAGACATACCGTTTTTCGGATGGGATGTAAAACCGTAGGTGCCTTGTCTATTATATGTTATGCAGGGAAGAATTCCTACCCCCACTATGATATTGGGCATTTGGGAGCTTCGGTATCAAACAGTTGATATCGTAGCATAAAATAGAAGAAAAATACATTCTCTTATTTACCTTCATAAAGCTTTAGGCTACGTAGGGAAAAGTTATATACAGAGATAAAAACAAACGCAGCCATGATTAGGGAGAAGTATCAAATTCTCCTCGTTGAGACTCCAACTCAAACGTACATATAATAACATACCCAATACTAGGCCTAGCTCTTAAATCCGAACCACGGTATGAATGATATTATTACAGACCTCTACCAGAGAATACAATTGGCCACCCATCACTGTTGTAGACGGAGATAAATGGTATATTGTTCTACTCAGCGATCCCAATTTAGTCCTCAAACTCCACTCACCATTAAGACTTCGTAATGTAAATATTTCTTGGCGGTTTGGTGTTTGGCGATAGCAAGGATAAAAGTGCATTTTGCCTCGACCGGGAATCGAACCCGGCTCTCCCAATTTCCGGTTAGTTGCTATGACCGCTGAGCTATCGAGGCACACTTATTATCCCTACTAATGCGCCAGTTTAATGCGTCACTATAGTACTCCCTCCCTAGAGACATGATTTGTCTCGATACAATTTAACGGAATGTGACCGTGTTCGCCATTCTTACGAACCGTTGTTCGGTAACCCCCGGTACTATAGGGCGATGGATAGGACGGGAATCGAATCCGCGAATTTGAGATGTAAGGGAGGTTCGATGTACTGGAGCGAATCACATCACGTCGGGGTTACCACTTTGGCGATCGCAAGGACAAAGAGTGCATTTTGCCTCGACCGGGAATCGAACTCGGCTCTCCCAATTTCCGGTTAGTTGCTCTGACCGCTGAGCTATCGAGGCACACTCATTATCCCTGCTAATGCGCCAGTTTAATGCGTCACTACAGGTGATTCCTTTCTCGACTTCCGACTTATATGTTACTGACAGAGATCGTATAGATAAAGATGTATACCCCATAGAGTTCATTCGGCATTTGTCCTGGATCGGTGTACCGTGTACGGCACTGATGAGAACTAATAAGTTCGAAACAGCTGTATGTCATTCGGTTCCAATCCGGGACATATGTCGAATCCTACCTGGTAGGTTTTATTTTTTGAAACCTTATATTATCGTGCAGAAACACGAGAAAGGGGTCGAGGATCGCTTCTAGGTATAATTCAATGTCTGGCGGGGCTTTAGCCCGATGAGTAGTTGTTTCTTAGAGCGATTATGTAATAGCTTTGCTATTCGGGAACTACTTTGATAACCGCTTGGCGGTTTGGTGGTTCCTTTCTCCATTTCTGACTTTTATGTTACTAATGTAAATAGTGAATTGGAAACGAGTCCAAATAAAGTAGTCTAACGGTGGTTGTTGTGGCTATTTATATTTCCATCGACATACTCATTTCTGTGGAAAACATTTATATAGATGTGATTACTTCGTACTGAAGTGAGGTTAAGTTAGTACTTAATAGTAGTTGTACGTTTATCTGAGATACAAATAGATTAACAGTGTAATAATTTGATGCCGCGATATGTAGTTGTGAATAACACTGCACGGTAAAGCTTCGTAATGTTAATGACATATGTTTCTTCTACACAGATTTAAGGTATCTACGAACATGAATACTACCTACCTTGTCATGCCAACTATTTGATTTGTTGAACGTCTTTGTACTGACTTAAAAGTGACAGCTATGTACTAGAACACACAAAATACTATTGATTCTATAGTGTGTGAGAAGATTGGGCTATAGAATTTATCATTTAAAGATTGCTCACCAAGATAGGAACTTAGCCCGAAAAATCAAACGTGAAATGTTTATTTTTGATTTCTAGTTCGGCTGCTTCAATTAAACTGTGATAAATCACATTTATTAACAATAACAGCTTTAGCATTGTATCTACCAGCTTAGCGTACTCTTCAGGAAGCGTGCTGTCCCAAACCTCTTGTAATTTGGTGCGTAGATCGTTAACTGAACGGGCTGGATGTTTGCGCAACTGTTTTTTTCATTTTATGTCACAATGTCTCTCTTAGCGAGAGGTCTGGACTGCTAGAGGGCCACTCCATAAGAGGGACATTATGTTCTGTAAATAAAGCTTTGACAGTTCTTGCTGTGTGACATACAGCACCATTCTGCTGGAAAATGTACTACGGGTCACTGCCTTGACATATTAGTATTGACGGCAATAAACTGTCTGTCAAAATTTGTTTATATCTTTTTACTGTCACAGTACCATCTACGAAATGTAATTTTCCTACATCCATCCCACTCATACACCCGGAGATCATAAGAGATGCAGGGAACTTCACTTTCCTAAAAAAATATGTAGTCAGGATGATGTGTGGTTCTTGGCACACATTTTCTGGTATCATCTAAACAGATTTCAAATTTGGATTCATCACTCCAAATTACTTAGTACTATTGTTGTAAAGTCCAGTGCCTATGTTCTCTACCCCACCGTAACCGATTGATTTTCTATCGTTTAGTTAATGACCGATTTTCTTTTACCTGAAGGAGAAAACAGCAAGTTTAAAAGTAAAATGTTAAGAATCAAACTTTATCTTGTACGATTTGTATCATATTTTCTTTATCGAACGCTTAGTTTTGGATACAGAAATTTTTCTAATGTCTTGCCTCCATAGTACCATAATTTCTTTTGCACTGGATCGTCGGTTTGTTGCTACATACGTCTTTAGAATATGTTGATTTAAGCGTGAAATTTGGGATGGTCGACCAGTTTTCTTCCCTTGGGCTGTGCATCCAGTTTTTTTTATACATAGATTTGATAATGCCTTGACCTGCAGATTTAGGCAGCGAATACGTAGCAGATATTTTCCGAGCCGAAATTCCTTGTTTATGAGCATTAATAATTTATTTTCCAATATTGTCACTTTTTTTTAAAAATTTAGCAGACGCGTCCATAAGATACATTATAATATCCGCTATCTTTGACAACAATTAACATTCTATTTTGTGTTAAAAGGCTACAAACGTTTAGCCTACAATTCATTTCAGTAACTGGCCGAACTATTCTGAACCGCGAATCTATATGTTTTTTACTAACAAACTTGTCATTGACACATCATGACGTAGTAATATTTCATCGTATTTAAGTTAAAAGTTTATACTTTGTTTCTCTTACCAATATTTTTCTTTAATAAAATATTTTTCAGAGTGTTATTACTTTTATTTAAATATGTTAGTTGTAAAATTAAGCCTGGGCTCGTATGTAAACTATAGATGATTTAAGAATGATCAAGAAATACTATGCATAATATCGCAGATAATAAATAAAGTTCAAAATGAATTCATTTTGTACTTATTGTCGAACAGCAAAATGATAACAATGTGGATACCTTTTGAGTTTACATTTCGAGTACGAGAATGTTTGTATTATCGCAATAACGACTTCTATAGAAAAACTGCTGATATTTTTAACGAACGCTTTTCTAATAAAAAAGTTGGACTTTTTATTTGGACTTAAAGATTCTTAAGCAGGTAATACTGAGGAAGAAAGTATCAGTAGCTGAAACGGCTTTTATGTTAAAATATGTTCCTTGATCACGGCATACTCATATAAAAATTATGTAAACAGTGATTCCGGGTAATTTGTTTTACGTGGAACACCCTATAGTACCACTGTGTATATGTATTTACTGAAAGCATGTATAAATATGTTGACCGGGTCATAGACAACATTTGTTACTATTTAAATCGTTTTTTATCGGCGTTTAATGAATGCCGTAGATAACCAATTCGAGTGCCACACTTCAACAAGCGATTACAGAATATTCTTCAAAAAAATTCAGTTCAGGCAAGGCTGACTAGATCCAAAGTGGACGTGATAATGATTGCGCGAGTGGATTCGCTGCACAACGAAGAAAATATACTAACATTCAGTCGACATCCTTACAGCTCTTACGCAACATGAACGGTGAACTTATTCTACCGAGAGTGAAATTATCCAACCCACAGAATGTCACAGTCGTTGACATCGAGGATGGACCTCCGCCGAGGAAGTCTGCGGAGGACGTGGTGCGCGATACGCGGAAAGTGTTCAATACCAACAAGACGAAGTCGTTCTCGTTCCGGAAGAAGCAGCTGAAGAATTTAGTGAGGTTCTTCAACGAAGAGGAGGATGCCCTATGCGAGGCCCTCTACAAGGACCTGCGCAAACCCAAGCAGGAAGCGGTGACGCAGGAGATTGAGTTTACTAAGCGGGATGCCCAGGAGGCTTTGGATAACTTGAAGGGCTGGATGAAGCCGGAGAGGCCGAGGAAGAGCTTCGCCAATTTCTTCGATAAACTGTATCTTTATAATGATCCTTACGGAGTAGCGCTGGTGATCGGAGCATGGAATTTTCCTGTGCACTTGGTCTTAAGCCCCGTTATAGGTAGGTTTATTTAGTTATGCAATAATATATACAGAGTTGCTCAAATCTTATCTTTATAATTTAAAATACATCTTGAAGTACTGATTTTACATTTTGTATAGGAGAATTATTAAAATGCAATCTCATAATAATTTTCTTTACATGAAAATTACTCTTTAGTGTGATTATCCCTTTTTATTATATTATTATATATTCTTTATTTATATATTTTTATGAATCGCATGAGAGCTGCAACTTTGAAATACATTTGTTTGTAATTTTGTAATATTTACAAAAGTTAAATTAATAATAATAACTAAGTGTATATAACAGTTTTAAAAAAAGTATGAATTGATGAAAATAATTCAGATCGTTGCATATACGCCATAGCTGAAATACAAAATTAAAAAAAAAATTACAGTCAATGTCTTAAAAATAAGTTTGTAGTGTTTCAGTGTTTTCGAAAAATCATTTAATAATAAAATTATGAATAATGCGCTGAAAATTATCACCACGCTGTTGACGCTGTACAATATTTCAAAAACCGGTCCTTAGAACTTCTTAAAATTTATGATATGGAGAGCTATATGAATTTTTTATTTAATTTTTACATTAACATTATACTAAATACATTTTGCTTTACACTTCTCAAAAAAAAAAAATGTAAAGAAAACCAAGAAGTGGTATATTTATTTGATAACCAGAAGCATGTATTTCTAATGTTTAAATATTTTTTCAAATATAATTGAAAGAGACTTGTACCACTGAAAAAAATAAGAAACATGGTGGACTTTAGTTTATAATAAAAATAATGTTGATGTCAATCTCGCCGGCTTGATATGCCTTGGTATATAGTTACCTTGATAACTTGAACCATGGAATTACCCACGTTTTGTAATTTTAGTTAGTCATTCTAGTTACCATTAAAACATACTATTATATATTAAGTATTTTGATGTATAAAAATATCTAATTTGTTTAATAAATAATTGTATATAAGTGGTAAGTTTATACATTTAATGATCAAATATACTATACGAATTGTTGCCACTTTTCGTACATTTTACCAGCAATTTAAAAAAGAAGAGCTAGTAAAAACAGTTAATTATGTATAGATAAGTAAAGGGATAACTTTGTCTCATTGTATAAAAGTATTTACTTACCCTTATATGTATGTATATATTTACGTACTTATATATGTATATATCCATATACAATAAAATATGTACCATATTGGTGTAGGCTAGTCAATAGGACTGAAATTTCTGAATAAGAGAAATAAGTTAACGATGAATACCATTATTTATCATACGAGTAATACCAAACTCTATACAAACCAAAACATATGTTTTCCTAAGCAGTATTTTTTATCAAAAGTTAAATCGTAAAATATAATTGCCAGAAGTTTATTTAATAGTATTGCAAATAACTAATTTTTGTCACAAATGCCACGCAATGACTTAGTCATTGCGTGGCATTATTATATTATGACTTTACTATAAAAATGTAGAGTGTCTCATTGCTAGTTGAAACTATAGGTTTTAAATAGCGCGCCATTTGTATTCTGTCAAAGATGGGGCGTCAATATTTAGCGACTGTCATCTATGATGTCAATATTCCATAAAAGTGTTCCTCATTTACTGTGATAGCATTACCAACTTCAATTTCAGTGAAGTCTACCATTCCAAAATGCGCATCAAACTGTGCATCTCTGTGGATGCATTTCCTTTTCGTGAACAGCATGTGGATATTTAGCACCCCAAATTCGACAAATTTATTTGCTGATATCCATCAAGATGAAAGCGTGTTTTATCGCTTTTTTTAGCGCAACAATATTTTGTTGCAAAAATCAGCAATACCTTCTTTCTTTTCTATCACCCAATTAACAAATGTACGACATTGTAAATGATCTGTAATTGTTAATTGTTATCTCAACAGAACTTTGTATGCTGACAGATGCATATCTTTCTTTAAAATGCCATGTGTGGTGGCTCTTGACAGATTTAATTGTTGTGCGCGACGTCGAATTGATGTGTTTGGATAATCCCGTACACTTTCTCTCACTGCAGCAATATTTCCATCTAACTGATCACGATGAAGACCTACTGGTATTGCCTTATCAATAGCAGAACACATCTATTAAAATTTCTTGATTAAGTTATGAACTGTTAACTCTATAGGCGCTTCATTTTGTTCTAATTTCGTGCAAATTTTTCTTAATGCAAATGTAAATTCTAACGCTAACTTTCATAAAATAGTTGTACACAAACTGTTCGTTGTTGAACTGTTAGTCGCAGCATGTTAACGTCGCTTGTAGATAACAGTCGTTAAATATTGACGTCCTATCTTTGACAGAACATAAATGATGCGTAATTTAAATCCTATATTCCAACTGAGACACCCTATATTTCTTTGCTTGACTTTATCAGAAATGTATCAAACGGCGAATATAATACACACAATAAATTGTAGAAGTATATGGAAGTCCTATTGAAACAGTGTTTCAATATGACCTACTCGTTAATTTTCTTATATTATTGCGTATTTGTCTAGCTGCTCTATGAACTTTGAACTCTATCAAACATTTACGATGGAGGTAAATGTATGTTTTAGACTCAACCAGTTGCTTTTTTAATACGCTTCCAACATCTCTGCTTCAACGATCACCATATTTACAATAGTAAACCATTAAAATGCATATTTTTATTTTATTAGACGTATCGAAAAACTCATCGTGATAGAAAAGGAACCTGCACGAGATGCAAGCATTTGCTTGCAAAGATGTCACTAAAACATCAACAGTCTAAGGAGAGATTACGAAATGTGAGACTATTTGAGATAAAGAGAAACGTTAAAGAGGGCAATGTGCGAAATAGAAGATATTAAAGCAATTCAACTCGAGCTCTGCGAGTTAAAAAAATTCTGAAATTATTGCAGAACATATCTCCTTCTTCTATTTCAGAGCATATCTTCTTAAAAGATACAATGTAATATTTTTAAAAAGGAATATGGTACGTTGTACATATTGGTATTCAGTATTCTGACCATAACTTACGACTACAGAACAATATATCACCAGCACCAGTATTTGTAAAAATTAAAATCCAAAATTTATGATAAGGGTCTATATTCAATTGTAGAATGTACTGTATGTTGAAAATAATTGTATTTCATACGATTAGAATTGGAGAACTACCGATAATAATGATGAAGAACATGTGACTTAGTCATCAATTTCAAAGCGAAGAAAAGTTTGTCAATAGTTTTACAAATGTAGAGAATTGCTCGTGACTGTATTTCAAAATTTTTAATTATAAGAAAAAGTTGGTAAGACTTTTGTGCAGAATGGGATATTACTCATCTCCATCTGTAAGTTCCTTAAACATTAAGGATTAAAACGGAGTATAAGCCGGAGTATAAGCTAATAAGGAGCGAAGTAATAAGCGTCCACATTACGACAGTTTATAAAACTACCATCTGAAGAGAACTTTGCATTATAGATGATTCCTGTCATTGTAGATGACTAGGTAGTTTTCCAAACTACCGAGAGATGGCGCTTGGTTGACATTCTACTACTGTAGAACGTAATGGTGTCTACAAGATGCGTAGCCTCGTTTGTCAAAGGCATACTCGCTTACACTACACTGACGAGACCCAAGATAAGGTCGAAATCTGTCTGCAGTTAGCGGTATCCTGAGATAGAGGACGCTTTGCATCTTCCTTGTGGTTTTCGAGCAATCCAAATCATTGTATTTTGGTTCTATGTTAGAACAAAATACGGCAAATTTCGCCATGTAATTCAGTGCTCGTCGATAGCATATGGCCAGGAAAATAGCTGTTTTGGCTTAATTTGTTTTAATTCTTAATGTTTAAGGAACATACAGATAGAGCGGGGTATAAGTCTTCATATTGCGACAGTTTATAAAACTACCATTTCTGCACTTTGGCGTTATAGATATATATTTCTATTTACAGCATTATTATGACAATTGTTTCCTCTATAGTGTTTACTATCGGTAAATCTGAATATAATCAGCAAACGTGGGTAATTTATTGTTTTCTGCTACTGGGATATCACATATGTATAACAAATATAAGACAGTATAGTCCCAAGACGTTACCTTGAGGTATTCCTGCAGTTATTGTTTTAAGTTCCGAATATTCGTTTCCTTGCTTTGCTCTGAAAGTTTGTGGGATTACGTATGATTTTACAAGCTGTATATGCTGCACTGGTAGGCATCTTTTTAATTTCATTATTAGTCCTTCATGCTTCATGGCAGATATTGTTGGAACGAATGCTTGGGCTATATCCAGAAAATTGGCTGAGCATATTTTCTTTTCTTTCAGACATTTTTCTATGACGTCTATTATTTCATGTACTTGATCGACCATTGCATGTTTATTATGGAAACCTAACTGCTGGTCAGGAACTAGCTGTTGCTCTACAATTATTTTCTTCAGATTTAACAAATAATTTAGATAACATTGGTAACAGTGAAATGGGCTTAGATGAGTGTACTACATTATAGGTTTACCTGATTTTGGTATCATTATTACTCTCTCTGCTTCTCATAGAATTGGAACAAGTTTTAGTCTAAATGCTGATTTTATTAACTGTAGTGGCAGAGCTAAGCGATCTAAGTGCCAAAAACCAAATTTTCGGGAAATGATGAAAACTGCACAGAATACACAATTTTCAAAAAAATTTGTTCTAGAGAAAACACCAAATTAGAAATGTTCACAATGAAGAATGTTACAAAAAAAGCTGAAGGGAGAAATGTTATGTCGTCTAAAACGTGAACAATGTTTGGCAATGATCTAAGTACCAGATTGTTATGCTGAATATTATCTTTATCTTACATGCTTTTTTATTTTTAGGTAGTCAGAACGTCTTCGAAAAATTTCCTGTTATTCTCGTCTACGAAACCGTCTTTTTTCTTGTTGGAACTAAGAGGTATTTTCTTGGGTAATGCAGAGAGAGCAGTATACCTAAGAGGCTGCAAATTTACTTAGTACTCATCTCAAAATGTACTAAGTCACTGAAGTTTTTCTTGTAGTAAACTACGGCAGGATCTTCTTTTGTTATTCTTAGCCAAGAATTTATACCTAACTTCGACGTGTCGATGTATTGATTTGAAGCTTTGTCGAAATCAAAGAATGGTTTTTGACTCATGTCTAGTACTTCAAAGTGCCTTGAGGGACGAGCGTTCTTGATTATTTTCCTTACACTTTACATCAGCCACTACGTGAAGTTTTAAGCATTTAGCCCATCTCTCGATTAATGCAAAGTCTCTATCTGATGCGTGGCACTTAGCTAAACTAGCTCGGAATAGACTAAAGGAGTTACACTAACGAAATCTTTCGGTCTCTGTTGGAACTACGTCCACAATGAATCAGGAGATAGCACTGCATTGGCCTTAGTTTGTATTCACTTTGGTATAAAAAACGGGAAAAATGTTTTTGGCACTTAAATCATTTAGCTCTGTCACTCTACAACTGTGTAATTTGAATATGCATTGCGTAGTTTTAATAATTAAGTAATCAATCTTGAAACTGATTGGAACGAAGAGCTTTAGAAACCTTAGAGCTAGTGGAGCGTCAATATTGTAGATAAGTGTCTTGGGTCTAGGAATATTACTGTACTTTACTATTTGTAATACTTAATTAATTAATAGTTAATTAATTAATAACTTAAGATATTAATATCATTATTAATATCTATAAAAGAAAATTCTCAAGATAATGCGTTTGAGAAGGATATCATCATCATTAGGTCATCAGTCCTAAGACTGGTTGGACGCTAACCTCCAGCTTCTCCTATCTTGTGCTAACCTACGCATTTCGCTAATTGTGCTACAACCTACATCCCTTACTATTTGCGAGCAGTAGTCTAATCTCGGCCTACCTCTGCCTTTCTTCACTCCTATTTCTGCCTCCAAAATATCGCGGACTATTCCCCCATGTCTCAGCAAGTGGCCTACCATTCTATCTCTTCTCTTCTTTAAGTTTTTCCACATACTCCTTTTCTCGCCGACTTTCTCCAATACTTCTTCGTTTCTAACCCTATCAGTCCATGGTATTTTCATCATTCTTCGGTAACACCACATCTCAAAAGCTTCTAATTTCTTCCTACTTGCTTCCCCTACCGTCCAGGTTTCGCAGCCGTAAAGTGCCGTGCTCCATACATATGTTTTCAAAAATCTCTTCCTTGTTTCTAAGTTTATTACCCCCGAGCATAAAAGTGCTTTCTTTTTGTTAAAAGCTACTCGACCCTGCGCTATTCTTTGTTTTATGTCTTTATCGCTTCTTCCATCCCAATTTATTTTACTTCCTAAATAAGTGAAGTCTTTAACTTCCTCCAATCTTTCATTATTAATTTGTACTTTCGTTTTTGCTCTGCTCTCGCGCCCTCTGCACACTAACACTTTAGTTTTGTTTTTATTCACCCTCATTCCGTATTCCTCTGTCAACACTGCCTCCATTTCGTTCAATGCTGATTCTAGTTCCTCCTTACTAGATGCTAATACTGCTATATCATCCGCGAATCTCAGCATTTTTAGTTTCTGTCCCTGTACTTTAATCCCGAAATCTACTCTATCTTTTACCACATTAATCGCCTCTTCGATGTACAGATTAAAAATTAGTGGTGATAGCGTACATCCTTGTCTTACTCCTTTCCTAATACCTACTTCCCTTTCTTCCCCTTCTACTTCTATAACAGCAGTTTGCTCTATGTATAGATTGTGTACTACTCTCCTATCTCTATACTTCATTCCCGCGCTCTTTAGTATCTCGAACATTTTTTCCCATCTTACGTTATCAAAAGCTTTTTCTAAATCTACAAATCCTATATAAGCGTTCTTTCCTTTTTCTATTGTTTTCTCTAACATTACTCTTAGCGCCAGAATAGCTTCGCGAGTTCCCCTATTTCGCCTAAACCCGAATTGGTCTTCTCCTAGTATTTCCTCCGCTCTATTTTCCATCCTCTTCTGCACTATTCTAGTTAAGATTTTTGACGCATGGGAAGTTAGGCTAATCGTTCTAAAGTTCTCGCATTTGTCGGCTCCTCTCTTTTTCGGTATAGTAACGATAATATTCCTCTTATAATCCTCCGGCATCTCGCCCGTTTCGTATATGTATTTTACCAGTTCAAACATCCTATTTACTACTTTCTGTCCCGCACATTTCAAAATTTCCGCCTGTATTTTATCTACACCCGGCGCTCTATCATTCTTTAGCCCCCTTAGTGCTATTTCAAATTCCTCTCTCAATATAGGTTTTCCTACATCTTCCCTATCGATGCTAGATTCTTCCTCTAATATCTCTCCTAATTCCTGACCCTCGTATAAATTTCCCAAGTACTGCTTCCATCTATCCGCTTTCTCCTCTCTTCCTATCAGTATGTCTCCCGATTGACTCCTAACATTTCTACTTATTGTTCCTACATCCCTGAAGTTCCTCTTAATTATTTTGTAAGCCTCATCGGTCTTGCCTACTTGCAACTTATCTTCTACTTCTTTGCATTTCTCCTCTATCCATTGTTCTTTCGCTTTTCTACATTTTCTAATGATTTCCCACTTTATTGCCTTATACGTTTTCAGTCCTTCTTCGTCTCGTCTGTTTTTGTAGCCTCGTCTCTTTTGCATTAAGTTTAAGATTTCGTCCGTTATCCAGGGTTTCCTAGCTTCCCTTTTATCGTGTCCTAAAACGTCCGTAGCCGCGGAAGCTAGACTATTCTTGATACCCTCCCACTCAGTTTCTGCGTTCTTGATTTCGTCCTTACTCGTTTTATTTATTAATTGATCTGTTTTCTCCTGGAACTTATCTTTCATATTCTGATCCCTCAATATGTCGACATTTATACGTTTCTTATCCTTCCGGGTTTTCAGATTTTTGAACTTTAATCTAGCTTTCATGACTACCAAGTTGTGATCGCTGCCTACATCTGCTCCTGGATAACTCTTACAGTCTTTTACTTGATTTCTAAATCTCTTCCTAACCAGAATGTAGTCTATCTGATACCTGTCTATCCCTCCTGGCATTTTCCATGTGTACCGCCTCCTAACGTGATTCTTGAACAATGTGTTCGCGACTACCATCTTGTGCTTCTCACAGAATTCTATCAGTCTGCTACCTCTCTCGTTTCTGTTTCCTAATCCATAAGGCCCTACAAATTCTCCTTCTTTCCCCTCACCTACGACTGCGTTAAAATCTCCTACTATTATTAAATTTTCATGACCCTTCACAAATCCTATTACCTGCTCTATGTCCGAATAAACGGCTTCTAACTCTTCCTCGCTGTGGTTAGAAGTAGGCATGTATACTTGCACTATTACTGTTTCCACTGGCTTCGAATCTAACCTAACCATCATTACTCTCTCGCTGTATTGTAGGTAGCTATCTACACACTGTCCTGCGTTCTTCCGCATAACGATCCCTACTCCCGCGTTTCCATTTACCGATCCTGTGTGTATTACCCTATAGTCACCGCTCCAAAAATCTCCTACTTCCGGCCAGCGCATCTCACTTATACCTACTATATCTAATCCTAACCTATCCATTTCTATCTTCAGATTTTCTAGCTTCCCTGCCTGTCTCATGCTTCTGACATTCCACGCTCCGACTCGTGAAATGCTACACTTCTTATTATGATTGCACTCGATCACGTCTCCCGGAACAGTCCTCACCCGGAGATCCGAACGGAGGACTATTTTACCTCCGGAGTTTTTTGTCCCAGGAGACGCCATCATTAATTTAGGATAAGCTTTCTGCTAGCTGTTCTGAGGATTATAATGTGGTGGTTTCCTCTTGCCTTCCACATCGCAGTCGTGTGTGTCATAGCACCATACCAACCCCCACGGTTTCTGCCACTATGACTACTGAAAGAGCTGCTGCCCTCCTTCAGGGACTTGTCTTAGTCTGGTTTTTCAATAAGGACCCCCCCACTATGGTTAAACCTATGGTACGGCTCCTTAAATCATTAAAACGCGCAAGCCGACCCACCCGTTCCAGTTTGCACTAGAACTTCGTCAAGGTTCAAGTCCTATCGGATCGGTGAGAAGGATATAATAATATTAATTTTCACTTGGTATACAATTAAAGATTAATACAGGGAATGTATGTTATACGTTATTATTGATTGTTCCGTTCATTAGGGTTAGAAGGAATTGCCTCACAGCCAGAAATGAAATGTTTAAAGTTGAAATACCGCCGTGTACTATACTAAGTGAAGTGAAAAATATTGCAATTAAGAGCTTTAGTAATTGTTGTAAAAAGTGTTTGTATGCCAGTACATTCGTCATTTTTTTATATACAACCCATTGAATTTGAAATCTATTTTTAAGCGCTAAATAGTTGTTTATTGCAAGACATCCCACTGTAAATATAAACGTCAACTTACGGCAATTTTTACGCTGTTTATTTCTATGAATTATAAACGCCACTTATCGCAATTACTTGGTTATTTACTGTCAATTAATGTCATACGTAACGTAATGTACTATTTTTTATTAAATTATTCTGAAACAGGTTACTCACCTTACAATTTTAATTATTTGTGACCAAATAACTGTGCGAAGGTGTTTTAAAAGACATATACAGAGTGTTCTTAAAGTAACGCACTTTAACATCTCTATTTTAATGTCGATGAAAAAAAAGTAAAAGGGGTAAACAGTCCAAAGAATATAAGTATTGCTTATTCTTTGATGTTTGCTTAATAAAGTTCTGACGTTTGAATATTTTTCATTTAATATATTTTTTTAAGTAATAATTATAATTGTTTCAAACGTAGTACAGATTTAATCGCACTGATAAACAAGAATTAATTGCAAGAACATGTAAATTAGTGTATAAATTAAGCCTCAGCAATTTAATAACATAAATTAGTAAATAAAAATATTTGACTATTATTGTTTTTGTTGGTACTGCCATTTAAATGAATATATCGATGACGTTATAGCTACCTCATTATATAAATATGATATCACGTTTAAGAGATAGAATTAAGTCGAATTCTTGGTAGCTTTATAAAAAAATAAACATTATTGACAACATTTCAGAAGGTTAATGTTGTTAGTTAATTTATTGTTATAATACCTGAATAGGAAAATGAATACTAATTTTATACTTTGCTTTTCGTTTTGTTGACTTGATATACCTTGCTTGGTATACATTATCTTCGAAGAACGTATTCTCTATTTAAACTTATAATTGTGGTTATTCTAAATCAGTCGCCTAGATGCAAAACCCGACAAGTCAACCCTTTCCTCAAAAATGAGATTGTTATGGCAATACATTAAAAATGCAAATGCCGACATAGTCCAAGGGAATTTTTACAACAAATGCCAACAATTCAAAAGTAATTTGGGTTTAAAATTTCATCTCAGATGCAAAATCCCACATATCCCTTGCACACTTAGATGCAAAGACAGACATTTCTAATGAACCAATACGAGCTAAATATTTCATCACGTAATGCAGTTTAATTTGTAGATTTTGTCAGTTGAATAACATGTGTGTGATGGATGTGGGGCACAAAACAAAAATTTTACCATCATTGGTATTTTGAGTTATTTGTTACAATTTCAAGCTCCTCCACATGTAGAAAAAATAGAGTTGCTCTTTCTGGTTTTGTTGGGTATTCTTATATTTCCCCAGATCGCGTTTTTGGTCAAATTGAAATAATCTATAAGAAGAAAATGGAAGTTGTTCATCCAAAAGAGTACATCAGTATGATCAAAAAGTTTGCTTATGTTCGCGAAATTGGAGAAGACTTTGTAATCAGGGATTGGAGACGTGAAACTCAAAGTGTTTTAAAACAACCAGGATAGTGACACTTTAAATTTCAACCTTCAAAAAGAATAATCATTGTTTAAAAAAATTACTTAACTTTAATTAACACACCTCTTGTAAGCGGCGAAGCATTTTATATGAATGAAAATATAATGAGAACATTCAAAAGCTTATGTAAAAGAGAAAAAACATCTCGCAAATGGGACCAAAGGAATTGAAAATTGTAGTTGTGATTAATAAAGACAAATAAAAAGTATTAGAGAAACACTATGAGAAGGAATGAGAAAAAGATGCCTTAATTTTTTTTCGAGAGGCTTTCTAAAATGTTTCAGATTGAGGACAAGCAGCCGAAGAAGAGAGTAACTGTGAAGAGGAATCAAATATATTTTGTGTTGTTCGATAATAATGAGAAATAGAATTTATTTTCAAAAGTTACACAAAAATTTTTGGAACATTTACAACACAATTAGGTGCAAAAATCGACATGTCCATTTTATTTCCCAATTTTGAGGGTCATATGGATGCTTCTGATTTCTAAACTATGATTTGTTACCTTTTAGAAACAATAATAACCCATTTTACGAAATTTGGTCACTGCATTCAATTGAATAAAAATGTCACAAGTTTTTATTAATTATCTCATATTATGTTTGTCTGGACTTGTCGGGTTTTGCATATAGGCGACTGAAATGTTAACTTAGTTTAAATTAATAAGATAACGCTTTTCGAATGACTGAGTTTGATTATAAGATTCAAGCGGTTAAATTAAGTATTCATTTATTCAATTAATTTATGTGTCACTGAAAGAACAATTTTTTTAATTTCGAATTATATATCCCAGGTATTTCTAGATTTGTTTTATAATTGTGGTATAATTCTTAGCTTAGCGTCAAAAATTACACCCAGGTCTCTAAAAATATTAAGATGATTTATAGAGACATTATTCAGCGTATACTCATATGTTATGCCATTCTTTCTTCTCGTGAAACTCCATGGCATTGGCACCTCTGCACATTGAAAGTGAGTTTGAATATAAAATACCAGTCATTCATTTCCAAAAGACTATCCTGTAAACGCATAAAAACTCATGGTGAATCTATTTGTAGATATACTTTCATAATATTTTATATGTTATGCACAAATGCAACTTAGTGAATTTGAGAACTATTTTGTTGAGGAAAGATTAGTTCATAATATAGAAAAAAATATTTTTTTAATATGAAGCCTAAAGAAATTAATAAAAATTACTTTCTTATGATAAATTATAAATTCAAATGCAAAAAAATGGAATCATTTTCTAACGCTTTTAGTGTAAAACAACTTTATTTGTAACACTGTATCGTTAAATTTATCTGATTATTATTAGGATGGGTTCTTAAGATTTACCACTATTTTTATGAACTGTAGAATATTTGTTAGAATATAGAATTTAATGATATAAAAGATAAGGGTGTTATATTAAAAAATATATCTTTTGTACTTTATTTACATACATTACGTGGTAAACTTAACATCGTTTACAACACATAACTTTTATATTAAAAATCTAACATGTTTTACTTTTTATTATATACCTATCTCTCAAATAATTTTATTCTAGAAATAGGTATAATCTGTTTCTTTCATTGCTATTTACCAAATAAAAAATCTCAAAACATACCGTGGCTTGTTTTTATAGCTAGGCTCAGGTAAACTGTTCCGTTTATCGGCAAGATAAAAAAAAATTTTATTTGGCAAATATCGATGAAATGAATAGTATGTATGTACTATATAGGTAAATTCTATATACGTATCCCTCCCAGGATAAATGGCCACATAAAATAATTCATGCTTAGCAGTAGCAGTTCTTAAGTGACATGCACTTGCATAAATAATTTTAAACAAATATCGTATATAGAACCGATGATTTTGGTTTAAGTACCTTAATGGCTTTTTCGTTACATTCATTTCCGCAAGTGTCGTAATACCTAAACCGTAGTTACTTTGTTCTAGATTGTAAGGATTCTCAAATCTTCTTGACATTCTCGTATCAGCCTAGATATCACCTTCACTTTTACCACTCTAGTAGCGTGTAAGTCCATGGCCTTAGAGAACATGACCTGAGAGAACCCGACAATATATTAGTAATAATTCGTTAGTTAAATATGAATATAGCCTAGAGCCTGTATTTTTAATGTTTGTCTATCATGCCGTAAACAAATTAATTATTCGTGATGTTATTCATCACCATTAATGTGTTTTGTAGACCAAGGCACCATCAAATGGGTTTCCGGTTGGATAATACGTCTCGAGTAGTAACAATTTTTGATATTCATAAAGAAAAACCTAATCTAATAAATTTATTTTAACTGGGAACTATTTAAATATACGTTGTATACGTATCTCCAGAAATGGTTATAGACTTCGAAATAAGAAGACCCCTCTTGGCAGGCATCTTTCAGACGTACTGGGTATGCTTTGAGGTGCCCGATGGATGACATCACCTCTTAAGGTGCGTCTACATATGTAACAAAAGCCCGTCGCGATCTCCGTCGCGAACTTCATCACGTTCATATCGCCGCATAGTATAGACGGAACTCCGTAACACCGTCGCGTAACATCACCGCGATCCATTGGTTGTCGGTTTTCTTGCGTCGCATCAAAAGAAATGTTCGTTATTGTGATACGCATGACCACATCGACGACGTTAAGATGCGTCTACATATGTAACAAAAGTCCGTCGCGAACGTCGTCGCGAACATCGCTGCGTAACGTTTAAAACTTTACGCGGCAATGTTCGCGACGGGCTTTTGTTACACATGTAGACGTACCTTTACGTCGCATCAAAAGAAATTTTCGTTGTTATGATACTCATGGCCACATCGACGACGTTAAGGTGCATCTACTTATGTAACAAAAGCCCGTCTCGAACATCGCCGCGTCGTTACGGAGCGATGTATTTTTCGAGGTTTTCCTCATTTATATTTGTTTTCCACTTTTTACAATAGTGTATAATTTCATTTAGATAGTAATTTAATTTGTGATTGACTGCTTGTAGACCAAGTAAAACCAAAAACTGACATGTGTTAAAGGAAAATCCAGGCTTTTGTATACTGTCTTGTATAGAGAAACTACTTCATAAAGTGGTCATCGATTCTTATTGTTTTAATATCCCCTCAGGTACATTTGTAAACACTGCTCGCACAAAATCATTCTCTCTATATGAATGGACCTCTTATCTGGTAAAAGGTATGAGTTAACTCCAACACATGTGGAATATATTTTGTTAATGTATTGCTATTATACACCAAGTATGTACATCCACAGAACTTAGTGAACAGGATGAATAGTACAATTATAACGATTATTGCCGTTTTATCCCTTACTCCACCTCCTGGCTGCAGACCATGAACGAGTTAAAATGAACGGACAATTAACGTTAGTGGCAATTTACACCCTCTAATCGTCTACAAACAGCATGTACATAATTATTGTATATGTTGCATCCCTCTATTCTTCTATCAACCTTCTTGAAAGATATTTACAAGGCAATATACTATCACGTGAACGTCATTATGACTGAAAATATTAATGAAGAGAAATATGCTTCTCTCCAAGTGCGATGTTGTTCTTTACGACGCCATTAAATTATTCCAAATCTAATTATAATCATTCTAAAGGTATATATATATATATATATATATATATATATATATATATATATATATATATATATATATATATATATACATTTTTTTAATAACTTGACAAACAATAGGAATTTTAACTGTAGGTAAGTATAGATAAAAAAAGTGACTTTCACCTTTATAGATTATATTTTGATTATGATCTTAAATCATAATTATAACATTTAACATTTTAGTAGTACTTAAACGTGATATAGTTTTCGTGATATAGAATGAATTTATGTGAGACACATCTGAAAGATATTTATTTATTTTTACTTATTGAATAATATCGAGTATATTAATAAAAACCATTATTGACTGTATTTTTATCGTTGAGATAAAATTCATTCTGATAATAAAATGATCGAAAACAGTAGTTAACAGAAGTATAACTACGAAAATATGATAGATAGAAATGCAGACATCACAGAACTAGATCCTATGAGAACATTCAAAGGTAATAATAATTAAGTAATATTATTATATCATATTAAATAGAAATAATGATTAATAGTTAAATTAAACAACAAATTTGATTATTTTCTCACAAAAATATCTTTCAAATTTTCAACTACATTTCCACATACTTAAAAATTAAAACACAACATTTTGCAGTGAACTACACGTTTTATTAGACAGTAAATGGTCTATATACAAATCCAGGCATTTGAAAAAACAATTATTATACTTATATGACATGAATTTGTAACGATTTCGTGAACAATAATTTTATTTCGCCTTAAATTTAATATAACTGTTATCGATCTTTTTTAAGATTCAAATAATTCATCCCGAGGATTCAAACAATTTTGGCCCCAAACCAACAAAAGCTTAGCAGCAAAATATGGATCATAAAAAGTAGGGAGAAATATGCAGACAATAAATTATAAACAAATATACAGATAAAATTACAGATATACGTACAATATCGAATAAAGCGTAGAGTTCATTCCACCTACCGTAACATTAAGAATTTTAACATCCAAATGCTTGGAAACTTTCCTTACATAGATCGTGGGTTAAAGAAATCTAATAATCCTATACAACAGTTACATCGTGAGCTTCATTTTCAAAAACTAAGACATGGTAGTTATTTGAGTCATTTCTTTTTTAATTTCAAAATATCAGCAATCAGAGATACAATACTTTATATAAGCTAATTTGATATCATAGGACAGATGAAGAGAAGTTCTTTAGTTGACGGGATGGGGATACATCCACCGAAGAACCCTCTTATATTTTGGTTTTCTTTGTATCCATTGGTAGTCGTCTCTTTAATCTTCTATATTTTTGTTGGCGAAGAAATGGTCGTAAGAGTGGATTGGGGTGTGTTTCGAGTCTGTTATGGTGTTTATTGCTGCTGTTCTGGATAACACCACTGATGAATGAAATGCCGAGGTCGTTGTGTAGTGTACTGTTTGGTGTATACCATGGTACATCTGTTATTGAATGGAGTATTTTGGATTGGGATATCTGAAGGACAGTAATACTCGACTTGCTACCACATCCCCAGAGTTCTATTCCATATGTCCATATATGTAGGTTTCATAACCGTCTTATATACTAGAACTTTGCTTTCTAAAGGAAGATGACTCCTGAGTAGCCAGTATAAGTTTTTGAATTTTAAGTCAATTTATTTTTTCGTTTTTGCTACATGCTCTCTCCAGTTCAATTTTTTTTATCTAGGTATATTCTTAAATATTTTAGGGATGAAGCTTCTGGTATGATAGTACCATTAAAAGTAACTGACGGGCATTGCTCTTTCCTAACAGTAAAGGTAACTTGTGTGGATTTTGTTGTATTGATTTTAATTTTCTAGTTTTTTGTACAATCTTCTGCCAGATGTAGGTGTTGTTGTAGATATTCGGATGCAATGACAGTATTACTTTGCTGAGCAAGTATTGCTGTGTCATCAGACAATGTTCTGATTATGGTATCGTCTGTCATTGGCATATACGAGGTATATAGTAAATACCAGAGTACTGGCTCTAATATACTACCTTGGGGGACTCTACATTTGATTGGGATTACGTTCGAATCTTTGTCGTTAACTCTAGTTATGAATTGGTGATCTATTAGATATGATTTTAATAGTTGAAATTAAGATGGTAGAGAGAGCTTAATTTTGTATAATACAGGTAGTTCTTCGTGCCAGACCTTATCGAACGTTTGACTTATGTCAGGGAATATTGATGGACAGTAGAGTTTGTTTTCTATCTGATCTATTTATTCTTAGATTTAATTATTTCATGGACTAATCTGTGACAATATTGGATGGTTGAGTGTGAATGACGGAAAGCAAACAAGTGATCAGAGCTGCCATTAAGTAGAGCTTTGATCATATGAAGATTTGATTCATTTGAAAAGGAATTCAAATTGCACAGAATAGCAATGTACAAAATATATACCATTTTAAGCGATTCATTTGGCGTTAAGCTTTCAAGTCTTAGATTGGATCTGTGAGAAGGAAAAGAAACAAATTCTCACAAAACATCGAAACATTACTTAACGCGCCTTTCGTCACTCATAAATGATCACTAAGAAAGGGGTAAACGCTTTTTACAGTCTGTTTGAATTATACAACAGCGTGTATCATTATGAATAATATGCTGTGATTAATATAGATGTGATCAACGATAAAATAGAGCGAATGTTGCCGATTTATAAAAATAGATTCGAGATTGAAATAAATGAAATTTTGATATACATAAATTATTATTAATTTACTTGAGGTTATATCTTAACTTTTTACATATTTTTCTATATATTATGATTATCTTATTATCTATATATTACTATCTATAAGCTATACTTAATTCTCTCATTTAAAAATATCATCTGATTCAAGTCAGTTTGTATACATTTGATCAGTGCTGGCTCTGGGGTAGAGCGAGAGGAGCGGTCGCTCTAGGCGCCAGATGGCAAGGGGCGCCAAAAAGGCAAATGTGAACAACAATTTCCAGCGTAAAATAAAATTTTAAAATACCGCTATCATAACGTTATGAGCGCGCTGTTTATTAACAGGAGTATACTAATTAGAGCTACTTAATTTAATTTAGATTCAATAAGTGTTGATATGTGCAATAAAAGTTGATTTTTGAAAATTTGGGAATTATCATTTATTTAACATAAAACCGTAAAGTAGAATTTACATGAAGTGAAAGCGTCGACCAAAGGGCGCCGAAAAACAATCTCGCTCTACCTTAATGAATGGCTAGGGCCGGCGCTACATTTGCTGTTTTTAAATAAATTTAAATAGTTTAAATTTTAATAGTTTAAAGAAATTGATCGAGGAAACCGTTACTCTGTGGTAGTTCACAATTCCAACACAGTTGAGTAAAACTACTACTAAGTTTTATACCACTATATTTATAGTGGTATAAAACTTAGTAGTTTTTACTCAATTGCGTTTAATAGTTTAAATTAAGCCTTCAATCTCGCCAATAAGCTATCGTTACTATAGATGTATTATGTTTTAGCATTACATTACATTATGGTATATGGGTTTGGGCTTCATCAGCCACTGATCGCATGGGTAGTCCCTTGACGATCCCCCTTATCCGGGTCATTATCCAAAAATGCTATCCCAATAAAAGGATCAATTTAGGCACGTCCCCCGCCTTAAGCCTCGCCTCCTCCAGGATAATAGAGATCTCTAATATTAGGTACTTCTTTTCCTCCAGTGCGGGGCAGGAGTAAAGAAGATGAATCGAGGTTTCCTCGTCTTCTTTACGGTATGTATATAATGAATTATTGAGCCCATTTCTCAATCTCTGAGTATTCGATGAAGAGTTTGGTTATTCGATAACCCGTTACTCCTCTCCATCCTATATTGTGTTGGTCTCTTGCCCAACCATTGATGCGGTCTCTGATTAGATTCCGACTTATTCCAACTGCAGGTTCTGGTCCATAGAGGTTCTCCCTGGTCCTTAGTCCGGCAAGGTTATCTGCAATTAGATTTCCCTTAATGCCATTATGCCCAGGTATCCATAAGAGTTCCACCGGTCCCTTCTCTGTCAAGTGGTTCAATGCTTCATAGCAATTATAAACCAGCTTCGACTTTGTCGTTGCTGAATTCAGGGCTGCCAGTGCCGTCCTGCTATCCGAGCAGATACATACCTTCTCCTGGGTCCGATTTTGGTCGGCCGCCAAAACACTGTATGTAATTGCAACTAGCTCGGCCTGGAGTGCGGTAGTGTATTTGATCTTACTTATATAGTTATTTATACAATAAAAAAATAATTATTTTTGTCAAAATCACCTAGCTTTCACGGTAGTTCAGTTGGTTAGAGCGTCTTATGTAGCAAATGCGACCAGCTACTAACTGTTGTGATCTTCGTTCAGTTCCAAGCACCGACACTGGCAATGCCACTGGGAATGGGTATTGTCCGCATTTTTTAATATGTATCCCCCACCCAGACAGCTTGAGGGATTGTCTCATTTATGTGGTGTATTTTATGTTTAAAAATCTGCCTCAATAATCTCAAAAATCGACTAACTAAACACATCTCGAAATGCAGGATTACCTAAGAACTCTCCGTTCCTCTTCCTGGCATAGTTTATATTGTATTTCCGACGGAAAGTTAAAAATAATGTACATTTTTACTACTCAATGTCTGATGTTTATTTATAATGGAAAACTTTTGCGGCGACATCGAATATTCCTTTCAATAAGACACGTCGGAATATTCAATTAAAAATTAAAAATCCCGCACAGAAATAGACATACATGTATGTATAATATATTTGTAACAATTACACATTAATTATAGATGATGCAAAAAGCACATAAATCATTAAATTCATAATGTTACAGTTACAGAATGTACTATCTCATTATTTACTATTGAAATTGTTTGCAGCGAACACGGAAGGAGGCGTTATAGGAAGAGTAAGAAAGGTGTTATGTAATAGTTGATTGGTGGATTCAATCATGATATAAATATTTCATGTTTTTACAATCACAAATTATACCGTATGTATGTTTATAGACCTATCATTTACTATTAAACATATGTATATATTTAAATAGAATGAATTTGCGAAATACGGTGTCTTTACTCTACTCATACTTATACGTTTAATTATATATTTTAACTAGTACTTTTAAACAAGAATGTCGTCAAGAGTATAACAGTATATTTTTACCGTGTCCTATATATATATATATATATATATATATATATATATATATATATATATATATATTTCTTAATACCATTATTTTACAAACTACTGAAGTGGGGCAGATATCTCCACTTCAAGGAGATATCTGCAAATGCCTTATGTAATAAGGACTAAACAAATTAAGCCCAAATAGCTATTCTCCTGGCTACATGACGTCGGCGAGCGCTGAGCGATATGGCGAAATTTGCCGTATTTTGTCTAACAGAGTTAGCACTAAAATACAGTGATTTAGATTTCTCGAAAACCACAAGCAAGATGCGAAGCGTCATCTATCTCAGGATATCACTAACTGCAGACCGGTTTTGACATTATCTTGGGTCTCGTCAGTGCAGTGTAAGTAAGTATACCTTTGACAAACGAGGCTCCCATCTTCTAGACGCCGGGAAGTTCTACCACAGTAGAGCGTAACAAGCGCTATCTCTCGACAGTTTCGAAAACAAACGAAATAAAACTTGATATCATCAATACAATGCAAAGTTTCAGTAGTTGATGGAAATTACCATCTGCCAAGTAAAACTTTGCATTGTATCATTCTTTTACTTTTTCATTTTATTAGAACTTGCGATATTGACTTAAAAGTTCTCTCTTCTATACCAGACTCTAAAATACCCTTTCATCTATAGTTTTTTTTTTTTTGTTTAGCCGTAGTTTATTTTAAAGTGTATTTATTATCAGAATCAGAAATAAATTAGAAGGAGCTGTATATAAAAGTGCCTACTAGTGTTATAAATAATACCTTGTTACTGTCAACTACCTTTGATAAATGTGTGTGTAATAATAAATCAAATTTTAAGATTCAGTAATAAATATTATATTTTAGTTTTTTGTCTTTTTAAGAAAATATTGAAATTAAAGAATGGTCATCTGCATTTGATTACAATAAATAAAAGAATTCTTATTTTTTGTGCAGATAAAATTCCTTACTTAGTTCACCAGATTATACTCGTACATCGAGCCAAATAAGAATCAATGTTTAGATTACACATTAAAAAAAACTTGAATCGCAAAGAAAACTCAAGTTCTGCTGAAGTTCACTACTGAAAGCGACGACAAAAACAGTAACTGAGTTTTAAACGTTCTTCAAACCAATAATTTGGGAATTAGTTAATTATTCGTATTAGTTTTCATTAATACGAGTGTTTTATAATAGAATACGATGGTCATTCAGAGCAGTTTCTTCACGCAAAAACAAAAGTGCAGTACTTTCCACTTGCAGTACTACGTCTAAACATGTTTTGGGTGGCGGACTATGTCCAGTGTTGGGAATGTCTTAGCTATGCTGGTGTTCTAATTCCAACCTACAGAGTTTAGCATCTTTCCATGGGCATGGGTGTATTTGTCCTCATCTCTGTGTATAACTTTTCCCTGATTAGCCTTAAATTTAAGGAGAGGAAGTCGATTTCTGTTTGTTCAAATTTATGTTTTAATTTGCATTACAATTGAACGTAGGTATGTAATATTTTGTTAGATGACGTATTTTCATTAAGATGTCTTTCTCTAATCTAATTACAGCAGTAACCCTTGAATTTTTACATTATCATTTTCTAATTCTCAGGTGCTATTAGGGCTATTCTCAAATAGGGAGAGAATAGGAACTATAGGGAAACAGTTTAAGGAAGGCGAATTATATAATTCACTCAGTATCTTCATGCATGGAAAGATTTTGCAACATCAACTCGTACATGCTCGCAATGAAAAGACATGTACAAATTATAGAATATCTTTTAACGCTTATAAGATCTCTTGGGCTTGGAGAATTGCAATGTTAGACCTACAATTAGCTTTTATTATGACTAAGTTTTACTTTTCCACACTCAACTATATCAGAGCGGAAAAGTAATGTAATCTTGTAAAGAAAAATGGAAAAAAATTTTTCTAGCGTTTATTTTTCGTTTTTCGGCCTAAAAACAAAAAAAAAAGGTTTTTAAAAAATGTTGTCTATGTGTGTGTCATTATAGTTGTCGTCGGCATTTTAAGAACTTCTTGTTAGCACGATAACTCAACTAAATCATGTCGGATCGATCGGGTTTTGACTGATTCTGATCGGGGACATCTCCCAGACCACACCTATTGATTTTGAGGTGGACGGAATACACTCTAGCATGTTCATGGGTCATGAGAGAGCACAATGGTGGACTATTGAGAAATTTTCTTGTTAGCACGATCACTCAATTAAATCATGTCGGATCGATCGTGTTTCGACTGATTCTGATTAGGGACGTCTATCAGACGACATCTATTGATATTGAGGTGGATAGGACACACCCCAACCTGTCCATGGGTTATGAGAAAGTACGATGGTGTACTATTTTATAAAAATTTGCCAATTTTGCATTGAACAAAAAAAAAACATATATTTGACCTATATCATATACAAATGAATGAGAAAAGAAATAATTTCGTTCGATCACAAACGTATTGATATAGCACTGAAGCAGTCGCCAATGAAAAAAGTAAAACTGTCGCATGAAACAGATACTCTGCATTTATGTGTTGGTTTATTTTTTTTCGGCCACTTAATTTCGAAATAGAGATGTTCTACGTGCGGAAAAGTCCCTTTTAAGATTTTAAAACTGTTTACTATTTTACACAACTGTTTAATTGTTTAATAATATTATTATAATAAATAAGGTAACATAGGCCTCTTTAGAATAATATGTTGTAAAGATACATGTTAATTAATATCAGTAACATGAGACATTGATTATGCGCTAACAAAATTTTGGGTTATCTTTGTTTTAGGTGCTATAGCAGCTGGAAACTGCGTTGTCATCAAACCGTCAGAAATTGCCTCGGCCACCGCAAATGTCCTAGCAACGCTCCTGCCAAAATACATCGACAAGGACTGCTACCCCGTCTACCTAGGGGGCGTGGAAGAAACCACGGAGCTTCTTAAGGAAAAATTCGACTACATTTTCTACACGGGATCGCCGCAAGTAGGAAAAATCATATATCAAGCGGCTGTCAAACACCTAACTCCAGTCACCCTGGAAATGGGTGGTAAAAGTCCCGTTTACATCGATAGTACCGCGGATATGCAACTAACGGCCAGGAGAATAATGTGGGGGAAGACACAGAATTCGGGGCAAGTTTGTATAGCACCCGATTATATTCTATGCACGAGGAAAGTGCAGGAAAAGTTTGTCCATTACGCGGAAAAGGCATTGAAGGAGTTTTTTAATGGTATGTGTATATATTAGAGATCTAATTCATTATTCATTTAGGTGGTTTTGTGTACTAATAACAACAGTGACGCCATAGACATATTTTAATTAAGATTTATACTACACAATAATACAGAGACGTACAACATTTTAGAATATTGTGTTAGCAGAGTTTATGTCTTTTTCAGTAATTAGTTTTTCAAGAAAGATAACGCATATACGAGGGGTACCCGAAAGGAACCGAACTGATGTTGTGGTGGGCAGAGTTCTTGTAGTATCGCATTCTGCCACTAGGAGCGCATATAGCTACCATCCCGAGCCTGTAAGCCAAGCGTCGCCGCTAAAGAAAGTTTCGTTTGACTTGTGTGATTTTTTTAGTGAGAGTTGTTTTGTATGCTCGACATTTTTTGATTGTCATGAATAACGCGGGGCCGTGAGTTTTGTTTCTTACTCGGGAAAAACTGGTATAGAAACTCTGTTAAATCTGGAAATGTTAAAAATGGCCTACAACAATGATTCTATTGGGAGAACTCAAGTGTTTGAGTAGTTTTCCCGCTTCAAAAGAGGTGAAATGTGACGAACCTCGCTCTGGTCGTCCTTCCACGGCTCGAACCGATGAAAATGTTGAAAAAATTTGCGAAATTATCCTGGAAGATCGACGACGGACCATTGACGAAGTTGTGGAAATTCTTGGTCAAAAATTGGCTTTTTACCACACATACAGGCATGTGTAATCAGGCCTCTTCTGCAGCAAGCTACTTCCTAGTAGAAAGCCTGGTTAACTGTCTGACTGTGTGGAACAAATATTGAATGGACAACTCCTCTCACATCAAAAAACAAAAAAAAAAAACGAATAGCGCACAAAACAACTTTCACTAAAAAACACACACAAGCCGAACGGAACTTTCTTTAGCGACGATGCTTATCTTACTGATTCGGGAGTGGTAGTTCTATACGCTCCTGGCGGAAGAACGCGCCACTACAAAAATTCCACGCTCACAACAATATAAGTTTGTTTTCTTTTGGGTATCCCCTCGTATCTCTAATATAAGTATTTTGAAATTTGTATTTTAATTCTAAAATGGGTTGTTCGTTATTAACAGAAATTTTTATATTATCAAAGTAGTGAAAGTACTGTAGATTGTATATAATCAGGTAGTGACCAGTGACAGATAATACTTCAGTATTAACAAGTGTGTACAACTATTACGGGAATTAAAAAAAAAAAAGAAAATCTTTCTATAATAAAAGGTGGTCCAACCAAAACGCACGATGTTAATTATAAATAAAACAAAAAGTTTTCAGAGAATAATCTTAATATTTTTTATTATGATAAAAGAATCTATGACAATCATGTGTGAAACAAAATATCGGCCAAATGCTTGCCACGGTTTCGGTGGCATACCTCTATCCGATGGTCCATATTTTCAATGACTCTGAGACATAATTGAGGTTCAATGTCGTTAATGTGCCGAATTATCTCATCCCTTAGCTCTTGAATTGTTCTTGGCTTATTGACGTACACTTTTTCTTTTAAATATCCCCAAAGAAAGAACTCCAACGGTGTCAAATCACATGATCGTGGCGGCCAATTAACATCGCCACGACGTGAGATAACACGGCCATTGAATTTCTCGCGCAAAAGTGCCATTGTTTCGTTGGTTGTGTGGCAAGTGGCACCATCCTGTTGGAACCACATATCGTCCAGGTCCATATCCTCAATTTCTGGCCACAAGAAGTCCGTTATCATCTCGCGATAGCGAACACCATTCACGGTAACTGCTTGGCCGACCTCATTTTCGAAGAAGTACGGCCCGATGTCGTCGCCAGCCCATAAACCGCACCAAACAGTCACTCTTTGTGGATGCATCGGCTCTTCAACAATCACTCGTGGATTCTCATTTGCCCAAATGCGGCAATTCTGCTTGTTAACGAATCCACTAAGGTGAAAGTGTGCCTCGTCGCTGAAGATGATTTTCTTTGTAAAGTCACCATTCACTTCTGTCTGTTTAACCAACCATTCGGCGTATTGACGACTCTTGAAATGGTCAGTAGGCTTCAGCTCTTGAGTCAATTGTACCTTGTAAGCGTGTAAATTCAAATCGTTATTCAAAATTCGCATCAATGATGTTCGTGAGATGTTCAATTGTTGGGCACGACGACGAGTCGAGGTTGACGGCTCTTCTGCTACACTATCGCGAACAACAGCAATGTTTTCCGCAGAACGAACTGGGCGAGCATACACAGGTGTTTTCACATTTTCTACAGACCCGGTTTGCTGAAATTTGCGCACAATTCTCCCGATTGTGAACACATTTGGTCGATTATGCTGACCAAGAAAGTCACGAAGTGCACGAAATGCATTTTGGTTTGAACGTCCATTTTCGTAAAAGGCTTCAATAATCTTAACGCGCTGTTCAATTGTATACCTCTCCATTGTTAAATTTCTCAAATACTGAAACAAAGAAATGTCAAATTAAGTTTTGGAAAAAACTTGACATTAAGGTGTGACTCACAATTAACATCGTGCATTATGGTTGGACCACCCTTTATTATACCTACTTATGTTTGCGATGTTTCTTCTTAGGCATTGCGAAAACTACAAGCGACTACAGCAGGATCATTTCCCAGCGACAATTCACTCGGCTCACCAACATGTTGAAGAACCAAAAAATCGCAATTGGAGGTCACATTGATCCTCAAGATTTATTCATCCACCCCACTGTTCTCGTAGACGTTAACCCGGAAGACCCCGTTATGCAAGAAGAAATATTCGGTCCTATTTTGCCAATAGTAAATGTAGATAGCCTCGACGAAGCCATCGACTTCATCAATAAGAGGGAGAAACCTTTGACGATGTACATTTTCACTAATGATAGTAAGACCAAACAAGCGTTTTTGGACAGAACTTCTAGCGGAAGCGTAACTATAAATGATACTCTCATGCACGCTACTGCTGATGGTCTGCTTTTTGGAGGAGTTGGTAACTCGGGTGACTATCTTTTCTTGTTTTTGATACATTTTTTATAAAGAAATAATTTGAGGCTTTTGATCTTTGACTTTCATATAGCATTCCTGCTGTGATATTAGCAGATGCTGAAAGTTGAAGAGGTAATGATTCTGATTATTTTTACTGATGTTGAAGAATTGTTTCGAAGAATAATTGAGAATCGCTTACGGAAAACTTATTTAGATTCACTACCTACTTATATAGTAATATTCAAGATTAATATGAGTTAGGTTATAATTTTAAATTATCACTATTCTGAAATCAAAAAATATTCATTCATATTGATAATAATGGGAATATGTCGCAAATTTTTGAGAAGTTTATTATAATTTAAAGACAAACAGATAAATGCTATGATTTATGTATACATGATTTTATTTCAGGTATTGGTTCCTATCACGGAAAGAAATCTTTCGATACTTTCGTTCATAAAAAATCAGTACTCTCAAGAGATTTTTCGTTTATCGCGGAAAAGATTCAAGGTATTAGGTACCCGCCGTTTACGAAAACTAAACTAAGCCTCATGAGAAGCGTATTCCGGTAAGAAGATTACTTTAATTCAATTAATCATTATTACCAAATATGACGTTTTCGTTTCAGATACAACACAGCAATGCCTACGAAATACATTCCTCATATTCTGATGTTTCTGTTAGGTATTTTAGTGGCTGTGATAGGTTTTTATATTAAACATTTCTTAGAGGAGAAATAATTGTAGATATTAATATTAGAAATGTCAATTAGGTTTTGGATATTGTATGTAGACTAGAGTATGGGACCAAATGAAAGTCGTCAGTAGGACCTAATATTTTCAGAGCTAGACAACTAATGTTAACTACAGTAGATAGATAGCACTGAGTGTAAACAAATGAATTTGAAAAACTTCAGTTATATCAATGAGCGTATAGAGAGCCCAGAAGCATGGTGTGAATTTCGTCAGGTCTTAATTCCTACTCACTAACTACTTATTCAAAAGTAAAATTCACCTGGATAACTTAATTAAACTGAAAAAATCATAACAGTGATTAACGTAACTCAACAGTTGGATTACGTATTTAATTTTTACTGAATATTAAAACTGTCAACCAAAGACGTAAGGGATAGGAAAGTATGATTACTTTGGCAGCCTTACTAGAATTTTGGATAAATTACATAAAAGATAAACAAAGACATTATCAACTCTTTATATTATTACTTATTTTTCGGTGAAAACACTAACAAGAAAGCGTAATTTTTTTAAACACTAGGAAAATATATTGAATTTCCAGGAATTGATTTTGATGAATTCTTATCTTAATAGAGATGAAATAAAAAATCCCACGTGTAAACTGTGAATCTATGTTTCCACTATGTGTAAACAAAATCTTCTATTTCATCATATTGCATTCTGTAACCATGGACTCCTTCAGATAGCGATCTGAAGAAGTAGATGCTTCTGGGATTAGAGAAGAAATTCATGATTTTTAATAGTGATTGCTATATATTTAAGTTACCTACTATAAACTAAAAAGAAATAAACTAAAAAACAACAACGCAAAGCATGTGTTATGGCGATTGTTGTAGCATACCTGATTGAAGTAGTTTCTTAAATTAAATGTCTGGCATGTTTTATATGAAATATAGTCATATGAAATATGACTAGAAATTAGAAATCATAAATATTATTAACAAAAAATGAACCAAGTGTAGAATTATAAAACAGAATTTGTTACTTGCCATCATCGGTTTTTTGACAATTAATATTGTGGATCGTGATTAGTTTTATGCATTTAAGCTATTAAATATTAAATATAAAAATATTTTAAACAACTACCTTCCATAATTTTATCCTTACCAATAACTTTAACAGGCAGGAGGAAATGAAGCTGTTTACTCACACATTTGAGTGCCATGTACCAGTGCTATCTCGCCGAATTATTTTGTAATAAAATAAAGGAAAATTAGTTTTATAATTATGCTCTATAGACATTGTGATATGTTGTAATTTTAATTCGTACTTGTAACTATTTATGTTTGTATAAAAATAATATATTGTAGAACAAAATAAAAATATATTCTGACAGCTTGCATTTCTGTGCATCTGAATTTAGGTTAAGGAGAAGCAGTTTATGTTTAAAATTGCAATGAAACCACTTTACGGCCTTGTATTTGCATTGTCATAGAAGTACAATTCGAATCTAAATAAAAGATTTGTAGATGTACATATATGCAAAACAAACTGGAATAGTTTGGAATTTCAATTAAACATTGATCGTCAATTTAATTTTGAATAAACTATCTTTATGTAGGTATATCAACCATGTAGCTCTTAATACATATAAAATCCTTAATTTCGTGATTAAACACGACGTAGTTTAATAGCACTGCTATCCTAAAACCCCTATATTTTGATTTAAGTTCGTTTGAGATTAGAATATTGTAGCCTTGGTATTTAGTAATTTAATTATTATACTACTACCGGCCACCCCCCACCATTCGTATTTATGGGCGTGACCTTAACATTCTCTTGTTGTGTCAAACTTCAAGATCGAGCATGGTCTTGACATTATTTTCTTATGACTCGTTCAAGGTTACAACATTTCCCTTAGGATTATACCCGTCCATTTAAAAGTCATGACCAAATTACTATTATATGTTACCGGCAAAATATGTAATTCGACATTGTATAGAATTCCTAGGTATTATATATAATTCCTAAAATATGAAATACTTTATATTATATATATTGCCTAGGCATTATATGGAATGCCGATTGAGTAACTGGCAATGTGTGAAAGAAGCATGATATATTAGAAATGATAGTGGGGCAATCCAATCCCATATCTGATAATGGCAGGTAATTTGCGAATCAAATTATTTATAATTTGAAACAGTACTGAATTTCATTGACTATTGTACATGGTAACCTAAGGCACTCAGAAGGTAGTGTTAACTTGGCTCACAACAGAGCCAAGGTAGTGTTAAGAGGGCCAACCAAGACCTCGAAAACATGTTGACTATATGGATGTAAGATAATAACAATGGACACTGGAGTGTAGGTTTAAGATTTGTACAGCTCATGAAAAATAGAGCTCTCATTCCGGAACAAAGCGAACATCTTGTGAGGCCCTTTTTGGTAAAAGTAGGTGTAACATTACCAAATAAAGTTGCGCAATCTCTTGAAACTGAGGAAGATTTGGAGAGAGTTATAAATAATAATATTGATCAATATAATATACAATACAAAGACAACATTCTCAGGATGTAACCTCCAAAGCGATTGAGTCACTTGATCAACCTTCAGTTTCAGGGAATATAACTAACGAGCCATCAAATAGTTGATGTTGTGTATATTTTAAAGAGACAAATGCATCTCAGATTTGCAGAGGATGCAAACAAACTATTCATCCCATTTGTGGTAGACCTGGAACATTACATACTGATGAGAGTTGTGAGAGTCTTCGATACTATGTCCTTATGCTCTAGAAATACCTATAGTAGCAACCGAAAATCGGCATTCTGCAGTAGAAAAATTGAAACAACAAGCAGAAAGGATGTTAAAACATAGTGACAAAAACTTTCCGTCGGTATTTGTTGGTGAAACTGTAAGAATTCCAGTGCCCGAAGTTGATAGGGGACATGATGATGCTCGAAATATTCTAGTTATTGTCACGACTAAAACGGACGATGGACCATACCAGCTCGGTACTAAGCAAGTTGTTAAATCGCTCCATTTTAGATCCCATTTTACACTTTATCAGAATCCTTTCTGACAAACTGTAAGATCTGAAGATATTCCTGATAACGAGATTACACGACGTTTAATTGCAACTTTGCAGTCTACCGGAACAGGCCAAGGATTCGTCAAGTGCAGTAGCAAAAAGAATCGTGGAAGAATGAAGTGTTTGTGCTTTAAGAAGAAAACACTTTATTCTAGTAAATGTCACTCAAGTTTATCTTGCAAAAATCTGTTCCCATAGACTTTTTAGAAATAAATGTTCAATGTTTGTTCAGTTCCTGTTAAGTGTCTTAAGCAAATATTGCTTATTTCGAATAAAAGATTCATTTAAAGTTTAATATTTCTTTTATTTAACACCTTTCCTAATACTATATGGGCATTCTATAGAATTCCCAGGCATTCTATGAAATCACTAGGTAAATCTATTTAAATTAAAACAGATTTCATACATTGCCTGAAGTTGTTGGTCATTGTATAGAATACCTAGGTTTTCTATAGAATACCGGAATTTTATACTTTGCCGGTAACATATATATTAATTGGCTATTAATAAAGCCGTTACTTTTGTTATTTTAATTTTAATTTCAAGTCTCTAATAATCGTCGTGGGTGGCTTGATAATTGATCTTTATGTTGGTCAAAATTAAATTACCTATACATTTTAGTAAGTTTTTCCCTTTACAAATTCATATTGTTCACGTCATTTTTATTTTTATAATGAGGTTTTAAAATATCTGTTAATATATAGGGTGGTATTTTTAGACATAACAGTATTTGGGGTGTCTTATAACTTATATATAGGGTGGTTGTATTAAATTTAAATAGTATTTTAATTTATACTCATATGATTAAATGTCTATTTCTTGATAATGTCTATTTAATAATGGGTGTTTTATATTACATAGCATGATATATCTTGATGGGGGCTTATGATATCATTTTATGGTATTAGAAACGTTTATGGTATTGGATTAAAATTAATGTACCTACGATAAACAATATAATGATATGATAAATATTTATTATAATATTTAATATAATATAATAATAGTAGTAATGATGTCCTATTTTCAAGTTAGTACTTTTATAATGTTACTTCAAGTACCTTCATAATATTACGTTATTCAAAATGCAACAAAAAGTATATATACATTCTGTTGCTAGTAATTTGTTCAGTTTCTATTACTTCCATTTTAAAATTAGGTTATATATATTTTCTTAAAAAGTAACTGATTACATGAGTTGTCATTATTGGCAATAAAGTAAGCAACACAATATCTTTATTTGGATTAAGAAAAAATTAAAACTGCGAAGAAATTTTCTAGACTTTATTTCTATATTTTGAGTTGTACTTTATCATAAAAGTAAGTGGGGTAAGTCAAGTGGGACAATTATCACAGTAACTTTTTTTTTACAACAATGGATGTAATAATAATAATATTTTCATTTTTGTATAAATTACAATGCATTATTTATAACCATTTAGAATTATTAGTAAAAGTAGGTGTAAAGAAGGCACACGGTGACAAAAATTTATGATATAAATGATTGATGATGTTATGATAATGAAAATAACTAATATGTAGTAACGTCTTAAAATATTAGCAAAATATGATAACCTTGACACAAAGTTTGCCTTTCTTTAATACTTCAATTGTGGACCTTGTTTATTTTCATAGTGCAAACGATTTTGCCAAAATAAGAATGCAAAATGTCATCTACTTTTCACAACACTAATTAAAAACAATTTATTTAAATAGTGGCAATATTTTTCCTTTTATTCTCCTCCAATTCTTTGTTGTTCTTACTTATTCATTATCGTTTAACGCAGTCCAGATTTTGTGATACGCATACGAAAAACCAACCCCCAACGAAAATATACAAATATTTTTCAGGTAACATAGTCGTAGTCCGTTCCTTTTCTTGACTAGAAAATTTATAAGACTCTCCTTTGTGGTGGTATAAGGAGGATTACGCAATGCCAATGCCATCTCTGTTAAAGGGGAAAAATTTTTTATAAGCACACTTTTTCGGTGTGAGAATGTATCAAAACCATATTTGCTGTGGTAGGCACCCATGCCGCTGCTCCCTACTCCCCCGAAAGGTAAATTTTCGGTGGCTAAGTGCATTACAGTTTCGTTTACGCATACACCCCCAGATGAAGTTTGATTCAAGAACAAATTTCGAACGTGTTTGTTCTTTGTGAAAACGTACAAGGCAAGTGGTTTATCTTGCGAATTTATGAATTGTACCGCTTCCTCTGCATCCTTTACATTGAGGATTGGCAAAATTGGTCCGAATATTTCTTCTTTCATTATAGGATCGTCTGGCGATATGTTTGTTAATATTGTAGGACTTATTATTCTTTCCACTTCGTCGTACTTGCCTCCTATGGCGACATTTTCATGAGTTATGAAATTAATGAGACGTTTGAAGTGCCTCTCGGTTATGATTTTACCGTAATGAGGACTTTTGAGATCTGTGCCGTAAAATTCAGTGATGACTTTCTTGGCTTCCTGCAGAAACATTTCTTGGACAGGTTTTGTACATAGGAGGTAGTCGGGAGCAACGCAAGTCTGGCCGCTGTTGATGCATTTTCCCCACATGATTCGTTTTGCTGCTTTTGCCATATCAGCTGTTTCGTCAAGGTATAGAGGACTCTTTCCACCTAAAAATAAAAAAGTACTCTTTCATATACAATTAAAAATCATAATATACACCATAATATGACACCTTTTTTGTATAAATTTGGTTCAGATATAATATGAAGATAACAATAAATAGTTAGGAATATTTAACAATCCAATTGATGTACATTACTATTCAGATGGCATGGGCATAATAACAGGGGAAACTACGAAGTCTTTGTGGAACAAATTAATATTAAAATTATCCATAATCTTTCGAGATAAATAATATCGTCATCTTGTGAGTAGTTCATTTTGGTTCTCGCAAATCGAAGCTTAGTCTTATTATTTTTGTGATGTGCAAGACACTATTGTTAAAACAATTCTAAATAATTTCACTACATGAAGAACAGCTACTAAATGGTTAGATAGGTCTCTTAATTTGACCTTTTATCGACCTCGAGTTGTAAAAGAGACTAACAGAAGAAATAGCATTTATTTAAAAAAATTTTCAGAAATGTTTGTACACGTTTTCCAAGAACTTCCCATTTAAGTATATTATGTTTGCACAGAAATGAAAAACACGTTAACAATTGAATTGAAAAACTAATGGAAATACGACTGGGGATGGAGTGGTAAACAATGGATAAACTATACTATTTAGAACTAAGTAGTTATATCATTGGGTTTGCTCAAGAGTAGTTAATGTAACTTATCATGCTTCGCTTTAATAAAGACCTTTTCAAAATAAACATAATATACAAATACATTCTAGTTTACAGTGTCTCTGTCTTGAGTCCTTTGGGGAATCCAAACTCTGTATTGTTTCTTCACATTCTTTCATGAATGATTTTCGAGAAGAACAACTTTAAGGTATGGCGTAATGAGCGCAATAGTTCGATAATCTTCTTCGATTTGGTTTCTTGGAAATAGGCACAAAGGAAGACAATAATCACTTTTTAGGGATGATATTGAAGAGGTCCAGAGTATCATTATATCAAAGATTTTTATGAGCTCTATATGTATTTGGTCAAGGCCTACAGCTTTCCCGAATATCAGAATTTCTACGGCACATTCCATTTCTGAACTTAATATTTTATGTGTACATTGTTCGCTTCTAAGACCGGCTTTGGAGGTCTTTCGTCATCAAAGACTTCCGAAATATACGTTCTTCACCTCTTGAGTTTATCCCTAACGTTAGTTGTTATACGGCCTTCTATGTCCTTGATTATAATGTCAGTAGTTTTATTTTGATTACATCCAGCTCGAATTGACTGACTGAGATGGAACAGAAGAATAAACTACGCTAATGTAAGCCCCTTAATAGGGTAAACGCCATAGGAGAGTACAGAAAACGATTATACTGTCGTCACTATTCCTACTCTTCACTTTCAATCTCCACCTCATTCGTAGTCAATCTGTATGGCGGTATTGCCGTTTTTAAAAATAAGTTTATATAGCTTGTTTGAAATATGGACTTACAACAGAAGGAATGCATTTAAGAATTACATACCTAACTCTAATGTGGTGGGTGTTAAATGCTTCGCAGCAGCCTGATGAACAATCCTTCCAACATTCGTGGATCCAGTAAAAAATATATAGTCGAATTTTTCTTTTAACAATTCTGTAGATTCCTCTACCCCGCCCAAATATACCTGAAAACATTCAGAATCCAGGTATTTTGTTAGACGTCTTGCCATTAATTCAGTCGTGGCAGGCGACAGTTCTGAGGGCTTTAATATCACAGTGTTACCAGCAGCTAGGGCACCTGAAATCGATATTTTTTTTTTAATTAAAACCAATAAGAATGAAAGGGTACTAGTCTAGTTTTGTGCCATGATTCATATTTAGAGTTTCCGCCATAATTTTTGAAAATAAATGTATTGATTGGAATTTATTCTATTGATTAAAAATTGTTAATAAACATGCCTAGTAAAAGAATCTCCTATGGCCAGTGTGAAGGTACTTTTATACTATAAAGGTTATTTTATAACTAGTTTAATGCAATACACGAGTGGCTTGAACTAAATTTTACCCCAAAAGTTTATCACTATGCAGCTGCCTATGTGAAACGTTAGATTGAAAGGTCCTGAAAATGGTGCTTCAAACCGGGAAATCAGAACACGTGCGGTTTTTTGTCTCGTTCATTTTCTGGAAATAACAAATAGGAAAATAAGAAAAAAAATTAAAAAAAAATGTTTTGTGGTGCTTTTCTTACATTACCATAGGATATAACGTATATTCAGGAGATATAGTGAACATGGATATTGACAGGACACAAATATGTACATATATACATATACATCATTTCCTAGCGAAAACAAATACTGACAGTAGTGTGCATTCTTTTGATACATAATTGCACATTGTAATGATGCCTAAAACTCTGTTAAATAGTATAGATGAGCTCAGAGAAGTATGTAATTTAGGATGTCTGAGGTATGTTATAGTATTGGATAAGTGTAAAGAAGTCGTTACCGCTCGTCTCTGGAAGAAATGAAAATTGACCCATAAAGAGAATTTGATTCAATTTAGAACCGTCTATTTGGATTTGGTCATGCTAAAAATGCATGCAGTTTTTCATCACGTCAACGAATTTTTGACTAAACATCAAAGGGGTTTGGGCTTTATAGCGAACAAGCTGGAGTCAGTACATTTTGGTTTTACAGCTATTTGGAATAAATACAATGTATCCCATAATCATTCTGAATGTGCCGAGAAATTACTGAAGGCGATGAGCGAATATAATAGCAAACATTTGTAATAGGGTAAAGCTGATCTGTTGACTTAAAGTACATTTGATGTTATTATTATACCTTTCTTTTAATAAGTTATAGAGTATTATTAACTATTATTCTAGTAAACAATGATTTTTCAGACAAAATACAAACTGCTTGTTACTGTGCATAAATGATGTCACATTCAAATAAAGGCATCAATTGCAAAGTGCAATCATGTATTAAAAGAATACATATTGTTGTCAATATTTTTTTGCTAGGTAATGATATATATGTATATATGTGCATATTTGTGTACTCGTTAATATCCATGTTCACTATTGCTCTTGAATATACGTTAGATTCTATGATAACGTAAGAAAAACGTCACAAAATATTTAAATTTTTTTTAATTTCTTTCCAGTTTTCCTATTTGTTATTTCCAAAAAATGAACGAGAAAAGAAAACGGCACATGTTCTTATTCCCTGGATTGAAGCATCATTTTCAGAACCTTTGAATCTATTGTTTCCCATAGGCAGTTCCATAGTGACAAACTTTTAAGGTAAAATTTAGTTCAGGCCAAGTATATTACCACCGATCATATTATGAATCGTATTCGATCGTATTAGGTTTATATGTAGTACAAAATGAAAGTTATTTGGCAATAACTGACGTATTAATTAGAAAAGTTCTCGAAAACTATAGAAGTACTAGAAGAAATGAATATGAAAACATCTCAATGGTGTTATCACAGTAAACTTTGTCGAAAAATACTTTTTATCAAATTTGACATCCCAGGCTTATTACCTACTAATGGCCCCAAAGACAATAAAATAGGGTAGTTCCATGTCCCCATAATTAAAACTACACCATAAGGCTCCCTGTAGACGTACACTTCATCCAATATATTTATAAGCCTTTTTTCTGGCTTCTCTGGTTTCGCCCATCTTTTGAAATCAAACAGGGTGTGCCTCAGATCATTTAAGACGAGTTCTATTTCGCACATCGTGCTTTCCATTTTTGGTTTCCTTAAATCCTAAAACACAAGGTGATTAGTTGTGATATACGTGAAGTAATTTTTATTTATTTTCTTTTTACATGTTTATTCATATATAAAATCAATATCTCGTAATTAGTGACTGTGTTAAGTTTTATTATTCATCAGTCGTTTTGTATAAATAGACTATAAGCAAATCCTTCCTCCTTTGACTCTAGTATCAGTGTAGAAATTGTCTTTAATATTTTAGAGGTAAAATTCATATAGGGAATTAGAGCATCTAACAGATTTACGTCATGCTTTTTTATTGTATTGCTTTCCTTTCCGCGCCTCTTACTTTAATAATACGCTTTTAACCTTCCATCGGGCGCAGCCGTTCTGTGAGATCCAGCACTCATTTTCTTATTTGCCCTTGCATGTGTATTACGAATATTAACTCGAAATCCCTCATCGCTTCCTGGCTCCAAACATCTCTTCTCGACATGGTGTCGATTTTTTAGTGCATTCCTTGACCTTGTAAGGGCTACCCGGATCTGTCAGGTGCATTGCGCCTGATTACGTCATTATTTTCACTTTTATATTTTCTTAGATTTCTTTTATTATTTAAATTAATAATATTTTTTAGGATCTCTACACTTACTTATTCTGGGTTTTTATGGTATTATTATTCAAAATTAACACATTTTGGTGTTAAACTAGTGGTTTATACTAATATCGTTACCAACAATGTGACGTTTATCTTTGTTTGGAACATTCTAAAATGATGAAAAGAATTTATAATTCTTTACACTTAAAGCAGGCAGTTATAACTTTTCTCTGTAATTCACGTCCAATATTTTTTTATATATAACTTTATGACTTTTACATGAAAAAAAATAGGTGGTTTATTTTATGTATTCAAAATATTGTTCACTAGTAATTTATGTGTGTGTTTTGTCTTTAAAACAGAAAAAAACTTGTCAATAGCTGGTCCTCCTATAAAAATATTCCAAATTTATTCTTTTACAACATGAAATGAGTTCATTTACATATGTAAATTTTATTATTACAATGAAAAATAGTGTGAAACATTTATTATTGTATTGTATTAATTAAAATAAGCGTTTAATTGAGTCTTGACCTCATTCAAATCTAAATCGTGTAAGATTTTATATGGGATCTCTTAGATGCATAGCGCCAGAATGTATTTGGATTCAGATTGCGCCCGATGAAATGCTAAATTATATTGATTTTACACTTTGGAGTCTGGAAGGCAAATTGAGAAATAAAAACTGTGATTTTCTTAAATAGTATGAACGATGCACGTATAGATTGATAGAATATTAAGAAACACATTAATTGATAGAATACTCATAAATACATACATTTTTACATTGCGAAGTGAAATATTTGAATTTATTTCAACTTAAATAACTTGGAAATGCCGATTGATTATGCAAGCCGAGTTATATTAATGTGAGTGTATGAGAGAATTTATTTTTGATAAGAGAACGCGTTTATTTTACCTTCATTTGTTCAGCCTAAATATGTTAGTATGTAGCTAACGTATTGCATTTTAAACTGCCTATTAAACGATCTAATGTATTGTATTTTAAGCGACTCTACAATGATCGCTAGTCAGCATTATTTAGGCAAATTTTTGATATATTTGTTCATTATAAAATTATGGCTTACTATAATCAGAAAATTAGTGCTGTTTTTATATAGTCCTACTAATTGTTCCAGTGAACAGATCTTTTTTTAAAAGCACAAATCTAAATTTACATTTAATAAATCAGTTTACTTCTAGTTTGGTTTGGATTCATCCTCTCTTATATATTAAAATGATCATTTCAACATATATATATATATATATATATATATATATATATATATATATATATATATATATATATATATATATATATATATATATATATATATATATAAGATGTACGTGGAGCTGAGCCACATTGCATTTTCAAATATCTATCAGATAATAAAAATAAGTTATGGTGGGCGTTTTAATATTGTACTGGCATGAGGCAATACAAGGCATATATCAGTATAGCAGCAATTATGCTATACGATCAAAAAAGAAAAATCAGATCACTATTCCTTTACAAAATATTTAGTTTTGGTTACTATTGGTTTCAGTTATTGAAATTTTGTATAAACACACTGTACAGCCTTTAATTTAGCGGAAGAGTTTCAGTATATCCAGGTCTCATCATCGGTCACAATTTCAAAGAACATAGTATTGGTTTTCCAGTCCTAATTTTTCTATATATCTAGTCTTATGTTAGTCGTTAAAATATTATGGGAGCATTACAGTAAATTGTACCATGAATGGAATGCTCAATTTTCCTATTATACACTTCGTAAATAAAGTTATTTGTGATACATACATACATATCATGGTAATTATTTTGCTAAATAATAGTTCTTGCAGCCATTGTTATTATCTAAATGATTCTAAACTTTATGTTAATGCCTTCGTAATTAAAAGAATTATGTAGGATGTGACGATTAAAGAAGACATAAAATAGTGATTTGCATTTTCATGCTATAATTGTAATATAATTACGAATTATAAAAGTGTTTAGTTTGCAAGTAATGGGTGGTAAAACGTACCGTTTTTGTAATTATCAGTAAAAAAATAATAAGGCAATATTGGCAACATCTTTTAAGTTTTCAATTATTTTATTTCGTTTATTAACTCTTTCGATGAAATAAGTCGAATGAATAAAAACTGTTATAAAAAAATCGAATACAAGTAAACATATCTGCCATTTTTAGTATTTTGTTTAGCAAATAAGTTATAACATATATGCAATGATATGTTATGATATGTGCAAAATTTTTTCGTGTGCTAAATTCTCCATTTATATATTTAATTATTTATTTAATTTTTTATTTTTATTATCCAGTAATCTGAATTATAATTAATGTTTGTCAGAACCCACTGATATACAAATTAAGTGAGACAAATTTTATTGAAAATATATTTTCGGATATTATAAGATACGAGTATTATTACGATTTCTGACGTGGATGGTCTATGCTGGAGCTCGTGGCAAAACTTATATAAATATATCAGAACTGACTTTTGTTTCCATCGACAATTACAATACCTTTCAGCTTCCTATCGCTGTAAATTTTTTATTTCGTAATAAATAATGGATAATATTTTATATATTATTAGTAACAACTAGTACTAGTAGTTTATTTCATATAGTGAACTATTATTATTATTATTAATTTTAATTACTATGGTGAAATTAGTACTTTATTGTATAGCCCCATAGAATTTTACCGCTTAATTCCTTTCTCATTAAAAATGATAATTTAGTGAATTCTATTGATTCTAAAGAAAATAATAATCAGCTACAAGTTTCAAAATTAGATTGAAAGACTAATACGTTTTTATTAACAAAGAACTCCAAATTAATGACTGTTGTAAATGTCCCCCATATTGTTAAATGTAACACTTTCCAGCACTATAGTTGCATATGCTTGAATAATCCTTTGTTCTAGTTTCTGCGAATTGGTTACAAAAGTTTTAGAATCCTATTTTTTATATAAGAGAATAATGTCCATAATAGCCAAACAAGAACCTTGGAGGAAACTCAACTTTTATATGCAAATTTATCAGTACATCATGAAGTAACTACAGGAGGCAACGTATAGGGTTTCATGTTGTTTGTTCCGTTTCACCAACTTGTTGAAAATAGACATATTGAAGTTCATGAAGTTGTTCAAACTCAGTCAAATTATTGTTCTTGTATCGCTCTGTATTGATGGTGGAATTGAGAAAGATAGAACAAATTATTTTTCTGTCACTAGCTGCTATCGAAATGCCAATTTTGCGAATTTATTTTGCCAATGTAATGATGATTCAATAAAAAAAATACGTTGACGAATGTAATTAATAACTTGTGCTATACGAAAGGCTCGTTTACCATTAGACTTACTTGACAATAAAAAAACATTGACTTAAATTAAAGGTACTAGTTTCGACAATTATTCTAAAATTAATGATCACGTTTGACCAAAATAATTTTTTATATTTACAATTAATGTAGACTCTAAAATTAAAGAAACAAATAGAATAAGATAAACCGAAATGAATTTTCTGTTTAACAATTTTTATTTCTTGTGATGTAGAATATGGAAATACAGAATGAAATTTGTAGAATTACACATATAGAATGTGCATATTCAACAAAATGTGTACATTTCTCAAACTATTAAAAGGAGCTAAGGAGCTATGACTATTACCATAGTAGCGAAAGTAAGTTTAGTGATTTTTCGATTTGGAATACTCTTCAATAAATAAAATACGTTAAGCCAGCCTGTCATGAATTAATTAACACAGAAATTTGGGTTATATTGATTTTCTAATTAATAATGTAGAAGACGATAAAATGAAGCATTGTATTAAATGCTTATTAAAGAGTTGCCTAAACTAAGCCTTATATTAGATGTTTTATGGGATATTTATAATGTATACTCTTTTCATTTTCTCTTTCGAAGTTATTACTATGCATGTAGTCACTAAACAGATACAATTATAACGTTCTGACGCCCATCGAATACAAATTTAGTTACTTTGACAATGTATTGTCAAGATATTGTGCGATAATAATTAGACTACTTTTATAATTATATTTAATTTCTTCTGTAGAGATTAAAGAGATTTGTTATTTTATTGAATATATATTTATGTCTTTAATAATACTAATAATAACACGGAGTACATTTTTTCAAAAACTGTTTGGATCAGTTCGATTAATATTTTTAGAATCCTCATTTTCATTTCAATTTATACTGATATCATAATAATTGACATATTTACATTACTATGAGTATATGTTAAAATTTCATTATCCAATCTTAAGTATGTTCTCATTCTACCTAACCCTCTACCTCTTCTCATTAATTTAAAGTCCCTTGTTACATTTCCTCTACATTAAGTACTAATGTTACACAACGTATTTTGCAGTTTGTAATAGTTTCAATTTACTCTCTCTGCTGAATAATTACTATCATTAATGAAAATTAATGAGATAAATAGGCTTACAAGAAGGATTAGGAGTAACTTATTACACTTGACACTTTGATGGCTTACATAGAGTATAACAAATAAAATATAATACGGAAAATATATTTTTCCTGATCGTTATTAGGTGACAGCTTTCCGCTAATCGTGTATAAAAATGTCATTAATATTTCATTATCTTGTGTGAAACCGTTTTTGGTCAATTATTTTTCCTCAAACTATATTAGTAGATAATTCAGTCTTATAGTGACAAACTTTGAAAGGTATAGATTTCATCCGGACTACTATATGAAAGGTGCAAGATGTTATTATTTTAAAGTTATTTTTTGGATATGTTCTGTAAGGACGCGATATAAGTTTATATTTTGCATACCTCAATCAGGGTGGGATTATCTGTTAGTTTTTCTGAGCATGGAAAATCTCTCTTGCAGTAGTCGTCTTATGCCATATTCGATTAATATGTTTCAGTACATATTTGATAAAAAGATATATTTTAGTAAAAATTTTTTTATTTTTCTGTATTTCAAAATTGTCTTGAAAATACCAACGCCCTTTATATTATATACCATGCATCGTTTCTGAAGATTATATGAAAATGATATTAATTTCACTTTAAATACGATATATACTTCATTATGGGTACTACTATTTTGTACTAATTTTTGCTAATATTTCTCTAATAAAAAATTAATAATTTTATTATTACCTCATCTTGTTATTATATATTATAAGTGAATAATATTTATTTTCTCATTTGATCACCAATAATTATAGCTTGCACAAACTGTTTACTTTGATCTAATGTTTCAGTCAAAATGATTACTATTGCAACAGTAACAAATATTTGAAAGTAACTTTTATACTTTATAATTTTTATACTTTAAGGACAATTCGTTTCGAATTTATGTTAATAATATCCATTCGAAATTGTGTTCATAAATGGTTTCCAGGAAAATACAATAGAATATTTAATAAATATTCTGTTAATAATATTCTAATAGATAAATCTCTGGTATAGTCTTAAGATACTGATATATGCCGGATTGCCGGATATATGATGAAAAAGATAAAATGGAAATATGATTACCATATTTGGAATATAACGCCTTCCATCTAGGTCAAACTAGTCATTTCTTTGAAGTACGCCACAAACAACATTCGCGTTTAAATCTCAAGAAACTGTTTCAATTATTAATTTACATTTGCAGAACTAGTTAATGTCGGGAAGCAATTTCTATTATAAACAGTTTCAGCAATAATAATTCTTGTACATTTTTGTCTTTTACAAAATTTAGTGTATTATTTTTTTGCGTTTACTAGTTTTGTCTTACTGAGAAAGTAACATTACAATATTATAATAAATATTGTTTATTTGTTATATTATTAATTAATACATATTAATCAGTATTAATTGTGCATTTTTTAGCGTACAAAAATTAGGCTTTTATTTTTTCTGCTCTCTCAGAAAATACAGAATGCATTGAATGCATTTGATATTTATAAATACATACATAGGTATTTAGATGTATATGTTCTAGGCTGAAAAATCAATATGGCATATTGCCACACCACACGTTCAAAATGTTAATAAAAACTTATTTTATATATAGAGTTGATTTTGTTTCAAGGGAAGTAATTTCTATTATAAATAATTTAAGCAGTATTAATTCTTGTATATTTTTGACTTTGCAAAATTTTAATTGTTGTTTTTTCACTTACTAGTTTTGTTTAGTTTGGGAAGTAAAAAATGCATTGAGTGCACTTTGATATAAACATATTAAATATAGATACACAAAGTATTTGATGTGCATATATTTATATATTTTCTAGAGTGTAAAGTCGAAATGCTAGTATTTTATGACATATACTGATTAAGACATGGATACAAAATGTTAATGAATATTTTATTTTTCTCCATATATACTTGATCTTATTTGGAAGGAGATAATTACAAATATAACAAATTTAAGCAGTATTAATTGTTCACTTATTTATTTCTACAAATATTGAATTCTAATTTATTTATTTTTTTTACTTATTTAAGCTCTCTTACTGTATCAGAAAATAAAGAATGTGTTAATTAAATTGTTTAAAATTGTTTAAAAACACATTAAATGTGTATTGATATACATTTTATAAACACATATATATTTAGATGTATATGCCCTAGGCTGAAAAGTTGAAATAACATATTTTCACTCACAATGTTCTAATTGAGACATCAATACAAAATGTAATGAAAACCTAATTTTTTTTCTATGTAGAGTTGATTTGCTTGGAGGGAAATAATTCGTATTATAAATAACTTAAGCAGTATTAATTCCTGTAAATTTTTTCATTTATAAAATTTAAGCTCGTTTTAAAATTTACTCTTTTAGGTTATTTAGAAAATAAAAATACATTAAAGTGTGTGAAGTTTCCACACCAAAGTTGGCTTCCGCCAAAGTAACGCAATATTATTGATTTTTTCCTTTGGATTTCCCATATGCATGGGATAAACAACAATGACATGAAAATATTGTAATTGTAAAAGTCAAATTAAAACGTTTTTAGAATTAAGTTTTACTTATTTTTAAGTCAATAAACATTTCTCGGCAATATTTCAGAAACAATTTTCCCCAAAAAAAGAGTGACAACGAAAATTTATTTAAAAAAATTATTTATGATTAGTGTAATTAAAAAATATTACACTTACCTTGTAAAGAGCCTTCTCCATTTCTTGCCCGCATTCTTCCAAAAATCTGGCTAGGCCTTTGAGCTGACTTTCGCGAAACTTCAGGTCCTTAGTCCTTCCTGTGCTGAAAGCTTTTCGCGCGACTTCCACCACATCACTCGCCGACTTTTTTGAATTGACATCTTCCTCGATATCGATAACGTTCATCCATGAATTGTTGCTGTTACCCCGACTTTTCGCTCTGGATGTAGGCGATTCACCACTATCACTTTCTACCTTCGTCATTATGCAATTCTGAAGTTGCCGCGTGAACTTTCGATCGAGGAGTGACACGAGAAAAGCTGCTTCGCATGCAGGAACCGGTGTTCTGTTTTGGTCGTATTTGAAAAATTCTTCAGTTGGTTATGAAATGTCGGCGCATGTGGCACTCTTTCAGGGCCGTACTAGGCCAATCGTATGTAAGATATGTAAAATAACACAAGAATAATTCGATATGTAGTAAAGGCATTTTACATTAAATTAATATATATTTGCCTTTTCAAAACAATTTTTCATTCCAAGTAATATCTTTCTTTAATTTAATATATATTTAAATAAATCCTTCAACCCTTTAATCACGTATAGAATTCTTTACAAATTACAGAGCATTCTAATTCTTTTAGTGCTTCACATTAAATATTCAGAAAATGTATGATTTATAACGTTAAAGGTTACAAGAAACAAGGTTCAAAAACAGAACTTAAGTATCTCAAAAAAACCGAACCCGAAAGAAACCGAACTGATGTTGTGGTGGGCGGAGTTTTTGTAGTACCGCGCTCTGTCGCTAGGAGCGTATAGAGTTACCATTCGCGAGTCAGTAAGCCAAGCGTCGTCGCTATAGAAAATTCCGTTGGGTTTCTGTGAGTTTTTTAGTGACAGTTAGTTGTTTTGTGTGCTTCTGGTTTTTTGTTTCTTCGACGTGAGAGGAGTTGCTCATTCAGAATTTATTACACAGGGTCAGGCAGTTAACCAGGCTTTCTACTTGGAAGTTTTGAAAAGATTGCGCAACAGTTTGTGGCAGTCGGGCCACTGGACTTTCCACCACAATAATGCTCCTTCTCACATAGCTCTGCCTGTGCGAGAATTTTTGACTAAAATTTTCCACAACTTCGTCAATGGTATGTCGTCGACTTTCTGGACGATTTTGCGATTTTTTTCAACATTTTCATCGGTTGGAGCCGTGAAAAGACGAGCAGAGCGAGGTTTGTCATCGATTGACATTTCACCTCTTTTGAAACGGAAAAACCACTCAAACACTTGATTTATTTCAATAGCATCATCCTTGTAGGCCGTTTTTAACATTTCAAGAGTTTCTGTGCTAGTTTTTCCAAGCAAGAAGTAAAATTTTACTTCTTTCGGAAACTTTCGGAACTTTCTCTAGTGATGACGCTTGGCTTACCAACTCGGGACTGGTAGTTCCATATGCGTCTAGCGGCAGAACGTAGTACTACAAAATCTCCGCCTGCGACCACATTAGTTCGGTTTCTTTTGGGTACCACCTCGTACATATTTAATTATGATATAATTCTTATTTTTTTTAAACTGAAAAGTGATAATACGGCTTTTGTGAAAAATATCGACTAGTAGTAAGAATAACTCGTATAAATGTCTTGGTGTACTTGGTGATATACTTGGTGATATGTTTTGATTTTGAAACGTCAATGTTCGAAAATCTGACATCTATCCCGTTTTAGGAACAGAAATTGAATGTAAATAATTTGATAATATACAAGTTTATTGTGCTATTTGGGAGAACATCATGTGCGGTAGATTAGGAAACGATATAGCGAGGCCTTTATAGCGATTTAAGAAAAAATGATAATACATATATAAATATCCCTCACATAGTGACCTAAATTGATAGTTGTGTCCCACAGGGTATCGTGTTCTATTTGGCTGTTATTGACAGAACATTACATTTGATGATATTAAGAGACAATTTATTATTTGTACACCAAGAATGAACCCTATTCAGATTTTGTTGCAAAATTATACAGTCTTCAAAACATGAAATATTGCAAAATAACTTTAAGTCATCTTTATATAAAAGATAATTTACAGCGATGTCAGCCATGACGTCGTTAATAAAATAAGAGCAGTCCTAAATTAGAACCATGTGGAGCACTTGATGTTGTGTTCTATTTTCAAGATAAAAGCAGAAATAATTTAGTAAGTCGGTAGAAAATCCAAAAGTATCTAATTTTTGAAAAGTATATTGTGGTCCAGTTTGTCAGACGATTTCGAAAATCTGTATAGATTACATTAGCTTGCTCACCATAATTAATAGATCCTGAAAACATTAAGTTATGCGCAATAAATTAGTAACTGTAGATTGTCTGTTATAAAAACCATGTTGGTATTTAGTGATTTGATTTTTCACATGTGAATACATTTGTTCATGTAGTAACATTACTAGACCTTCAGAGATATTATTCAGTATAACAATAGGCCGATAATTAGTTATTCATATTCTGTCTACCTTCTTAAAAACTGGTATAGTTTGTGTCTTCTTCCAAAAAGTATGTTTGTTTAAGTACACATGTGGAAAATACGGGGTCTAACATCTGGTAAAAGTGATCACAAGCAGTATCAGACAACATGCCAGTAACATAAATACGATTGTCAATTGATATGTAAACAGAAACAATTTAAAATATGTATAAAGTGGTTCAAATCAATGGGGTTTGGCGTTTTCTCGAAATTCAACAAAGATACTGAAAGTATGACGTAAAGTCTCTCGGATAAATTTTCGAGAAAAATCAGTGCTGTAGCCTTCTAGTTCCTTTTTTTCAGAGATATAGAGTGTTTGTAAAAAATATGCATTTTAAATAGATACCTCGATCTCAACATGGAGTTTGTCGATCATTTTAAAATAATTCATACATAAATATAATTCTATAGGTATGAATATTATCATAAATTTATGTAACTATTTATCTGCAATATTATACATTAGTGCCCTTAAGTGTTCTTGAAGTTATATAGCCTCTGATATTTTTTAAATACAATTGGATTACATCAAAACTAGCTTGGCATATTTTTCTTGATAATTTTATATTATTAAAGGGATCGATTACTAGATAATTACATTAAATTGCTATTCTATTCTTCCCTGACCCATAACTAGAATATTCTTTATAATTCTAATTCAACGATAATTAAAAATAAATGCAGAAACTAAATGCTATACAATCAAGTCGAGTTATTATTAATAAGGAAAAAGTGACTAGTAAGTCATCATAAACTGCGAAATTGTCAATAATGCAGACTAGAAAAATATATTTCAGATACTGTTTAATGATTAGATTTATCAAATATAGCAGAATATTTAAGAAACAAAACTTGTATAAATGTTAATGTAAATATAATATACGCGCCCAAGCTCACAATAGTTACATAGTTATAGTATAATTCAATAACTAATATTCTACAACTAACATATTTAAGTAAAAGTAATAACACTCTCAAAACTATTTTATTAAAGAAAAATATTGGTAACAGAAGCAAACTATAAACTTTTAACTTGAATACAATGAAGTATGACGTTATGATGTGTCAGTGACAAGTTTGTTAATAAAAAACATTAAGATTCGCAGTTCAGAATAGTTTGGCGGCTTCATCAAAACTGCGTTACACCTTCATTAACAATAATAACTTTAATTCTGGCAGGCTTTACATTTACCAGCTTAGCGCACCCTTCAGGAAACATGCTGTCCCAAATCTCTTGTAATTTTCTGCGTATATCGTTTACATAATGGGCTGGATGTTTGCGCGACTGTTTTTGAATTTTATACCACAAGGTTTATATTGGCGAGAGGTCTGGACTGCTAGAGGGTCATTTCATAACAAGGTCATTATGTCTTATAAACCAAGCTTTGATAGTTTTTGTTGTGAAACACGCAGCACCATCCTGCTGGAAAATGTAATGAGTGTCAGTGCTTTGACATATTGGTTTGACGTCAATAAACTGTCTGTCAAAATTTGTTTATATTTTTCTGCTATGACAGTACTATCTGCGAAATACAATTTTTTTACGCCCATACGACTCATACACCCCTAGACCAAAAGACAAGCAGGGAACTTCACTTTCCTAACCAGCCAGGATGAAGTTTCCCGTGGGGCTCTTGGCACACCAGAAAACATGCTAAGAACGTTTTCTGGTATCGCCCAAACAGATTTTAAATTTGGATTTGTTATTCCAAATTACCTGGTGCCATTGTTGTAAAATTCAGTCCTATGTTCTCTGGCCCACCGTACACGATTTTTCCTCGTTTAGTAAATAATGGCTTTTCTTTTACCTGAAGGAGAAACCGGTAAGTTCAAAAGTAAAGGATCAAACTTTACCTTGTGGAATTTGTATCCTATTTTCTTTATTGAGCGTTTAGTTGTAGATACAGAAATATTTTTTGCAGTGGCTTGTCTCCATAATACCATAACTTATTTTGCGCTGAATAATCGATTCATTGTTACAATATCCTTCAGAGAATGTTGATTTAATCGTGAAATTTGGAACGATCGATCAATTTTCTTCCTTTGGGCTGTCCATCCATTTTTTATACAAGTTGATAACTTCCTACACTGTAGATTTAGGCACCGAATACGTAGCAGATATTTTCTGAGGCGAAATTCCCTGTTTATGAGCATTACATAACAATTGATTTTAGTACATCGTTACTTAATCCTAAGCTACATGCCATTTTTTTTTTTAGAAAATTTTAGCAGTCGCGTCCAAAACACACATTGTAATATCCGTTTCACTTTGACAACACTCGAGATTCTATTTTGTTTTAAAATGCTAAGAAAATTTAGAATAATATGCGTTTCAGCAACTGGCTGAACTATTCTCAACCGCGAATCTTAATGTTTTTTATTAATAAACTTATCATAGATACATCATAACCTAATAATATGTCACTGTATTTAAGTTAAGTTTATACTTTCTTTCTGTTTCAATATTTTTCTTATAATAAAATAGTTTTGAGAGTGTTATTACTTTTATTTAAATATATTTGCTCTAAAATTATACCTGGCCCAACTATTATGAAACTGGGCTAGTAATAGATGAAACGTGAAAAAGATTTTAGACAAACAAATTTCTGAAACAGGTGCCAGTTGCCTTAAAGAGGATTCGAACCTTCATTCAAGATTTCAATGTCAGTAATTTTTTTCCACGATCGAATCGAATTATCCCTTAAATTTCTGCCTCTACAATATACTAATATACAGAAAATAATATGCCAATATTAAAAATGAAAACTAGAGTTCAAACTCATCATCAATATATGTATATAGAACCAGAAAGTAAAATAATTGTATATGCTTTGTTTATCTTAAAATAACTGTCAAACTCTAATATGTCCTATATTTTAGAGAAGTTATTATTCAGAAATATACATATGTCTATAATCAATCAACCAATTTTTGATTCATTTTAATAAAGAAGAGTCAATTGTTCTTTAGTGGCTCAAGAGTGGCATAAACTAGTTTTAATTTTGATCGGTTACACATTATGTATTATTTAGAAAGCTTATGGGTAAATATCTCCTAAACAATGGGCTAGATAAAGAAATACCATGGAATAACTGATCTCCAGATTTAGGTATGCTCAACTTTTTCTGGTGGATCACATAAAGAGCAATCTATAAATGTAATTTGATTGTTTAGAATTGTCAGAAACATAAAATTATTGTTTGGTATTCAGATGAGACAGAATCAGATACTATTTAATGTATAATTATTTCAGTTTTAATACAAAATATACCTCTTTAAAAGTGTAAATAGTAAAAAACCCATTTTCACTTATTAGACAATCTTACGTATTTTCCTTAAACTTATTCCTCATGCAATATGTTTACAATACTCCAAGTTGCAGTTAATTTTATTTTAGATTGTATTACAGAGTACATTACTTTTATCATTCGAATAGTCTCGATACCATATTTTATACATATAAAAAGGAATTACGAGGTATTTAATAAAAGGAAATACATAGATACTTGCAGCAATTTATGATAAACTACTCTAGACCTTAATCATTGTAATGGGCAGTTTTGAATAGTTAGTTCTTCCCATTTTGTGAATGTATTAATTCAATCGGTCAAGCAGCTTGTTATTATATAAGTGACGTTTAATTTTAGGGACATCCGAGGAACTGTAATACTTAGGACAAACATTATGTACAGGGTTCGTAAACAATTGTATACTTTTAGTCGTTAACAAAGTTCCATACAGAACGTTTCTGATGCCGTAAGTGACTAAATAAAATAATTTCAACATTTCTGCATCCCGAAAACCGCCCCTCAAACGAAATAAGCCATCTTATTTATAACTTACCCTCGGTCAAAGAGAGTTAAATTAAATAAATAAATTATTTTTTTATTTATAGTTACTTCTTAGCTAAACGAATATGCAGAATAAAATAGAACTATTTACCTTTACAACAAGACCAATACGTCTGTCAGTGACTGATTCCTAAGTTTGTCTAAAAGAGATCCATCTATTTATTTTGGAATATTAGAAGCAACAAGTGTAAATAAAGTATTCGGATAATAATGTGGAAGGAATGTCGATGTCTAGTAATGATCTGAATTACTTAATTTTGATCTAACAATAAGAAAAAGAGAACTAGAATTTTCAAGATCTTTGTAAGGTCTGTTCAAAAGGTCGAAGAACAGGATTATCAGATATATCAAATCCAAATACCAATGTAAATATACAATTATGTGTAAATCATGGACGGTTGAAATACGCTCTACGTAACAACAAAAAATACTAGATCAGTTTGGATTAACGCCAACAATAATACACTCGATACGTATTTCACTGACCGAGCTGGAATCATCAGAAAAATTAGTTTCAATCGTTTCTTAATGATGTTAACTTCGGGCGCGACGAGTGTTGGTCTTTGAGTATTTATGGGAATCTGATACCATATTTCTTTACTCATGTTTAGTAGAAAACCCAAGAGTATTGAACTGCAGAAAGGAAGACCATTTGGAGTACTGCATGGCTGCTCAAATAAAAATTCAGTCACAAAGGAACTTCTCCTTTAATATCGTCCATACTGCAATATTTAGCTATATTTACTTCTTTCGGTTTCAAGTAAAATCAATATGGGATGGAAGAAGATACACAAACCGTTGAAATCCCAATTTGATTCAGCAAACATGCAATCAATCAACTAAAAATTGTATTTAATAGTATTGATAAATGCTCCATAATGGAAAAGAAAATAAATACAACAATTCTCTACCCACCAACTGACATAACATCCACCCCCTAAAGTTAGGAAAACGATAGAATAAAAAACAAGATGGTCATGATATAAGCTAACTTTTGAATAACCAAATTGAAACAAATAAGTGATAATGGTTAAGAAATACAGACCCAGGTTACGTAGTGATACTCATCAAATAGTAGAGGCACATCGAAATAACAGATATAAAGAGATTTGATGAAAACTTTGAAAATGGAGGGATGATAAGAACATAGAATGCGTGATCTCTGTGACTTAAAGCAGAGAAGAACTTGAAGAGTAGCCATGAATATTAGTGAAAAGTGTCTGGTGACTATTGCTACAGTTGTCCCATGTATATCAAGTAAAGTAACACAAAAATAATTATTATATTTTTGTCTCTGTTAAAGAGTTCTTTAAATTTTTATACTTTTAATAAAAATGTTATTTTAAAACTGTTGTTGTTGCTGTAAAATAAAACTACATCTTTATTGAAGATTTTGGAGTAATAAAAGTAAAATGAATATTTGAAAAGGTGTAGCCAAATCTGTCAACGCAGAGAGTGCTGTTAGGAAATTCATTGGTATTTGAGGTGATATTCTTCAATCTAACTAGGTACAGTTGTGTAAATGTTGACCAATATCATTACGAAGTGTAATGGAATATATTCCAATTAGAAAATCGAATTTGACTGTCGATGGTGAAGTAAATTGAGAAGTATATTTTACATAAATAATACGTGTTCTGTATTTTATATAATGTTTATCATTTTCTACACATCGTTCAATAAATGTACATACTCTATGGCAAAAGAGCGACTTAAATATACATCTAAAAAAAATAGTCACGTTCGTCCACCTTGTACAATCCCATTTTAAGCGGAAACACGATCTGAATTCGTTGATGGTAGAAACTAATTCGGGCTTGCCTGGAACGAGTGTAAATTGATTTGTTATTATACGAAAATTAGGATAAAATGTATGTCAAATAATATGAAATTAGTCCAAATAAATGTTTCTGACGACTAAAATAAGGCGCTATAATAAAAGCTTTGCATAAAATTTACAATTACAAATTACTAAATATTATCAAAAAATAAAGTTGTTCGCTTCTTTCTTTTTAAGTATAAATTCAGAATTCTTAGGATTAAGTGTAATTCAAGGAAGATATTCAGTAGAATTTAACACCTAAACAACTTCGCTGTACTATATGAAATGTAGTGTAGCTGACAATATTGTAATCTAATACGCCATTCATAGAGTTTATTTCATTGCTAGCAGCTACTCTAAGTTACTCTAATTTGTAGGCTGTATAAGTACTTAGCTTAAAGCTCTTTGAGTGCCTACTCAACACGATAATTTTTCTACAATGTTTTTGTCTCTTAGGCTCATAAATACATAATGAAAGCCAGCACATTGATAATTTCTTACACACTATTTATAATTTTATGATTAAATATTTTTTAAACTCTGAAACATTTGACCCTTATTCTTTGAAAAAATATTGGCTGATACAAGTTCTATTTTTTCAGAGTGTGTTTGAATATAGTGTATCTTACATTATAACAAGGTATAAAAAACACATTTTTCGAGCACAGCGGTATTTCATATTTTGACCTGTAAACTGGTACACTGTAAAACTGGTAGAAAAAGAAAAATGTCACACTTACAAACTACAATTAGTATAAGACTTGAATGAGGATGTTGCAGATTATCACACACTTTTTTGCAAAGAGATCATGTTACGTTATGATGAAAATCACAGCTTTTTAAAAATTGTGACGTCTTCTAACCAATTCTATAATGGAACTATTGTCATAATTGCAGATGCTGGTCTTAAAAGGATCTTCATTGAATTCAAAAATCGTATAGAACGTCAACGTGACGTAGAGGTCAACTTTGCCTGCGAATTTTCAGGTTTCGCTTTAGTTCCAAGTTTAACAGTTTTTTATTCAAACATGAGAGCGATAAAGCTCCCTAACAAATAATTTGGTTTAATTGGAGTTGTTCCTAATTTGGTGTTGATTTTTGGTAATTTCTTGACGACACTGTCACTGGCAAATTGATAGGGTGACGAGTACCAACTGAATGGCCACCACGTTCACCTGGTTTAAGTGTCTTGGATTTATACTTGTGGAGTTACTTAAAATCGCGGGTCTGTATCATTAAGCCTAATAATTTTTATTAAGAAATAGGGGGTTGAAATTTAAACATACTTTAATGATGTCGCAATTCAAGTAAAATCATAAAAAAATTAAATTTGTCAGTTAATATGTTTTTAAAGAATAAGACTTTTTGGAAAAATCGTTGTGAATATTGTGTGAAATTATATGTAAGTGAGAGTTCCTGTTTACTCAACTAGTGCACTTACATCTAACAAAAATACGAACGATTCATTGCTGTTATGCAATGAAACGCTGAAAATACGGTATTCAACTTTCTATTTACCTGCAGATTATAATCAAGAAACTGTAATATAAATTATCTGATTAAAATATGCACCGTGCGCGTATTTTGAAGATGACTAATTAGGTTACAACCTCTTGAACTTTTTCCTAGTTATTTTATTTTAGTTAGGGCAAAAAATGGGTCTTAATTAATGAAATAGAGTTGGGTATATCCATAAGATTAAACCGTAAAAATATTTCAAGTTGTCTATCGATTTGAATAGATGAAGAAAAATCGCAATGTGGTGAACTCCATAGTGCATATTATTTTAAAGTCATGTAGTTGTAATATTCTATATATAACTTTAATTTATTTAGTACTGGCATGTTGTTTCTTAGATGTTATACACGAGTTTATAAGAAAAATATAGTCTGTATTTTGTAAGCTTTTTATAGGTTATGTTTTTCTGTAATAATTTATGTGTATACAATGTGAATTTTGTCAGATGTTACATATTTTGTGACAGTAGAACTACGGTTAACTAATGATTGACCAATTATTAAAAGGTTTTTGTGTTATAGCTTCAGAATGAAACAGTAAATAATTCAGTATATATAATTATGGGTAACTGATACCGATTAAATAAAAATAATAAGTACAGTTGACTATTTACATAAATAATTTAGTATCCAATTTATTAACCAAATTGTGTTTTTTTATTACATAGATAGATTACAATACTTACAATAATAATAATTATTAAGTAGTTCTATTAATTTCAAGAAGGACTAATCGGTTAACGGTATATTTTATCCTGATGAAGTTTCATTTATATATATATATATATATATATATATATATATATATATATATATATATATATATATATATATATATATGTTCATATATTTCATAATAAAAGTCGAAAATGAATATTTTCGACTATTACAACATTTACAACAATACTACAGAATTATTTCTATAATTATAATAATATATAGTTCAAAATAAAAATGTACCATGATTCCTATATACTGGCTGCAATAATATGCAATAATTCAATATATATGGAAAAGCTAGAATCGTTTGATATCATTATTTTAAATTTTATTAATAGTCCTCTTATATTATAATATAACATTGAAGGGTCTGCATCTTGCTAACCATCGACAATATATCCAAGTGTATTATATTATTGAATTCAGAAAAAATCTAATGCCATGTAATATGCAAAATGTTTAAAATACAAATAGTACATTGGGTAATTTCCGAAAGGGATTAATTGTATACTATGTATACAAATTATAGAGAATTTTCATACATACCTAGTTTAAAAAGAATTATGATTATCAATGCGCAAAAAGTGATATCAATATTTTTCCTATATTTACTGCAATAAAGGCTACGCAAAGCTACATATAGATGTTATTAGTTTTAGAATTAGGTCTAATAAAATAGGCTTCTTTGACTGTCAATCAATATGTACCATATGGATATTGTTCTGTTTCTACTCATATTTATCTGTTAATTATTTTTGATATTTTTGTTCTGTCTGTCTGTCTGATCAAAAAATACGGTGAATAATTTTATTAAGAACAAAGTAATAAGCTTACTGCAAATTTGAAATAATCTTCTACAAAGTACTGTTCATGACTAGTGATGCAGCTATTCCAAAGTTGTTTCCATGATTGAAAGCATTTCTGGAATGCTGCTTTCGGGAGGGCATGCAGCTACTCTGCAGTAGCTCTCTCGATGTTGGGAATTATGTCAAAACGTTTTCCTTTTAGCACGGCTTTGATTTTTGAAAATAGCCAGAAGTCGCATGGTTCTAAATCCGAAGAGTAAGGCGTACGTGGAAAACAGGAATCTTTTTTGCGACCCAAAATCATCAGAATCGGAGATCAGAAGCGAGGTGTGGCACGGCGCGTTGTCGTGATGAAGGAGTAAGCCATTGGCCCATTTTTCTGGTCTCTTTCTCCGTACATCGTTCACTCGGATAGTCAATCGCCTGTTTGAACGAATCATTTTTTCTACTTCTGCTATGTTTTCGTCTTCAACCGACTCATTTTTGCCTTTAAATAGTTCATACCACTGGTAAACAGTTTTAAGGGTCACCATATTATCACGGCAGACCGATTTTATCATTTCATGAGATTCCTTGGCATTTTTTTGCAATTTAAAACAAAACTTAATGTTAATGCGTTGTTCGAAATCCATGATGCACGACAGATACGAGAAGCACGTCCTCACTCTTCCGGCTCTGGAAGTCAATTGACAAGCCACAATGTATCTAAACTTGACACTGACTATCTCAAAGGACAATGCTGTAGGACGCATTATTCACACATATGCGGCGTCAGCAGTTTCTGCTATAAAAATTTGTACACCGTATTTTTAGATCAGCCCTCGTATATAACTGTATGTATGTATCAATATTTAGGATATCTATTTCTATCTTAGTAAGTCCATTTACATATATATTTAATCTGATTTGTTATTTATATTGAGTATTATTACATTGGATTACCCTGTTTCAATTTTTGCTATTTCCATTCAGTTATTACATTGATTCGCGACATATACGTATGTTTGACGTTTTGCTTCCTTATATCTACTTTCGATAAATCGTTCCTTGCTAACAAAAAAGCAGAAATTAAGGAATCCTATGAATACAGAGACCAGAAATTCAAATTGCGATGGACTAAATTTGTAACACTTACCGATAGACGTCGGAAGCAATTTACCGATCCTGTTCCAAAATTCGTTTGTTCAGTTGTTCAATTCATGCATCAGAAGACAAAACAAAATAGGATTGAGTGCAGCTGTTTCTTTTACTCCACCACCTAACATACCTTGATAAGATAAGGCTTATTTTTTCTTGAAGATTTTATTTATGTTTCTTTCAAAATATATACAATTATAACAACAAAACAAAATCATATGACAAGAAGCTTAACTGTAACGGTTGTATGTATTATTAAACAGATAATTTAGTATTAAAATTACATTGACATTAAAAATTGAACAGCAGTTGTTGCTAGGAGTTGTATAAAAGATTCGTGAGAATCTACATAAAGATAGCCATTTTCGTTGCCATGAAATGGCTACAATTCTTCAAATACATTAAAGAAAAACACAGTAATTGTCAAAGCAAAATCGGGAATGTTATTATACTGTTTTTTTATACCTCTCAAGCGATCATATTATCTAAGTTTTCATTTAAATAACCACTTTTACTGTTTTTAAAATATCGTCAACAGCAAACGTAATTTATAAAAATATTATATAATTAATGTATTCACTAAAATATTTCCTATAATATTCTGTTATTTTTCTTTATTTTTGTGTCTATCTTTACTGAACCTCAGATGTATCAAGAAATTGAGACTTCATTATCACCTAATGAGTAATGTTACTATTAGGAGTAGAAAACAGTAAAATTCACTTACATGACATATCAATTCGACTTCTTACTTCTAAAATGATTAATTTCATGCTAATTAGTCTTCCTTTCCACAAATGTCACCACATATTTTTAGCAGAAATAATAATTGGCACTTACCTTAAGTCGCTTTGCATCAATTACCGTTGCAGTCAGTCTATTGAGGTTTTCGTTGTATACCAGAGACACTAGCAGCTCCCCCAAATCAGATTTTATCTCTTGTGGCTCCTGCAACAAAAAATGTATGAAAATAATTATTGCATTAGGTTTGCATATTTCAATTGTATAAAAAATAATTTGACTGGCATGTTATAGTCAATCTAGTAGAAATAGTGGAAATTTGAATTTATAACCATATATTCACACTAAAACCTTCAAATATAGACTGATCTATCTAAAACTTGTCACTCTGTTTCTATTTTTCTCTAAATTGTTGGAAACACTGTTGGAACGGAAGGTTCGATTTGTTCTGGAAAGGATGAATAATCATGAATAATCATAAATCTTTTCATATTGCAATCTTTTGATATCAGTAGGGTGTTCCTGCTGTTCATCATCCTTCCAATCAGATGAAATAATGAAGAAAACATTATTTTTTATTTATAGATTTCTTTAAATTTTATAATGTTTTGAAATCGTGACATATTGTGATCTAGCTCACAATTGAATTAGGTTTACATCTCGAGTGTATTTAAAGTAGGTTAAATACTAATAGAATCTGGTAACGACAGAATGTTTAGTTTTGAATGGTCAATATGTACCCATAATTTATAACTAACTAATTGATTGGTTATAATTACTTTATTATTTATTTTTCAGTATTGCTCACTGTTATTGATTTCATATACAATTTCAACATTATTAAGATAAATATAATTTTGGAAATCAGTTTTTTTAAACTCCTTTGTTATTCTTTTCTGTTTAATTTGAAAAACTAATCCGAACAGTAGTTTTGTCTAAATTTATGATTTGAGATTCAATAATTAGAGCATCTATTGTTAAAAAATAACCGGTAAGTCAGAACATAGCTTTACTTTTTATATTTTTAAGATGTTGAAGTACAAATTAATAATGAAACATTGGAGGAAGTTGCGAAATCTGGACGATAGGGGAAGCAAGTAGGAAGAAATTAGAAGCTTTTGAGATGTGGTGTTACCGAAGAATGATGAAAATACCGTGGACTGATAGGGTTAGAAATGAAGAAGCATTAGAGAAAGTCGGCGAGAAAAGAAGTATGTGGAAAAACATAAAGAAGAGAAGAGATAGAATGGTAGGCCACTTGCTGAGACATGGGGGAATAGTCCGCGATATCTTGGAGGCAGAAATAGGAGTGAAGAAAGGCAGAGGTAGGCCTAGATTAGACTACTGCTCGCAAATAGTAAGGGATGTAGTTTGTAGCACAATTAGCGAAATGCGTAGGTTAGCACAAGATAGGAGAAGTTGGAGGTTAGCGTCCAACCAGTCTTAGGACTGATGACCTCATGATGATGAAGATGTTGAAGATACTTTAAATTGCGTGCAAATTTCCAGTCCGAAAATTAGTGAGTATCTTTTAATTCATAGTTTTTTTAAGGATATTATTAAAAAAAATTGATTAACTTTTTCCTAGAAACACAATTTCCAGAAATTAATTTAAATTTCTGATAACTAGTGTGTTTAGATGAACTTGAAGAATTTGTTCCATTATTCAACTCTTGGACCTACAGTGGCATATATACTAGAATTTATTGTGAACAATAATTTCATAGGAATTTTGTTTGTATATAGAGTTAAGAGAGAACATATCGAAACCTTGCCATGTGTTCTCTTGAAATGTCGGTAATAGTTAATTAATTATAATGAATTAAATTTTTAATTACTCCCTTGGTTTTAAAATGGCCATACGTTTTATTTATGAAGGACATGATTAACTCCAAAGTTGAATAATTATTACCTAAATTTCTGGGGAACGTATAGGAAGTATTTCACTACATTCCTTCCGAATTGTACAATAAAATACATTTTTATAACGTTATGTCAATCTAGACTTTATAATAATGAAAAAATCTAGTAGTCGGCTCTGTCTATCCAATATATTACATATTCAGAAATTTCGTAACGTCTATAAAAATCGTTTGTTTAGTTATTTTCCATAAAGGTTTGATAATCCACATATGCAGACGTAAATCGTGGCCAGAGGAAACGATCGAAGCGGAATACTTTCTCTTCCCAGTTCTCCGCACAACTAAGTTATGTATCACATACATAACTTACCTTTCCTAACACTAAGAATTATCGATTTTAATATTTATTAATAGCATGGCGCACCTCTGCAGATATTATAATTATTGCTTGATTATTATGCTAAATATGTAACTATAGAAGAAATTGTTGTTTATGCCTGTAAATGGGTACAGCCACGTTCTTTGATCGATAGGAAAATTCCATGTCTTGAAACATAGAATAAATTATTTAACATTTCTCTTCTATAAGATACAATCAATTTAGTAACACTTATGTAACACTTTCGCACATCGTGTTTAAGTATAGTGGGTGGGAAAATTTTAAAGTATGAACGATTGAAAGCTGGTACAACAATTATTTTACTGATATGTTATAACTATACTCTTTTATGTTATAACTAAATATTATTACTAATCACTTTTAAATTCAGTGGTACTCAATTACTATTTTAAGCACATTAGGTACTCTCTGAATTCCTAGACCTTGCAATATTGCCATTGCATTTTTGTTTTTAAAATAAATTCATCAGATTCATCACCACATATCCATAAAACTATGGAATATCCAATAAAATTAACTAGACTGTTTTCTACAATTTTATTGTCAGTGGTTATTAAAATTATTGATGTTAATGTTACATAATTAATAGTGTTAATATTATTGTTACATAATTATATCTGATACAATGTTAAGGTTGAATACAGACACTAGCGGACAGACGATTGGAATAATGAAACGAAGGGTATGGAGTTAGCATTTTTTCAAATTATATTTTCATTAATTGGTTAACATTTAAGTCTTCTAGCACGATTTCTAATTATATTTTCATATCATATGCTCTTCGCGAATATATTTTTTTCGGTTTTCTATTTCTTGGTTTAACTAAGTAAATAATTGTATGATAGTTTCATCTTCAAACAACATCACACTGACTCAGTTTTCCACAAAATACCAAAACACTATACACTATACTATAAAGTGTAGTGTATAGTGCTTTGTGGAAAACTAAGTCAGTATTATCTTCACATCAGGTTCAACAAGGCTCCAACCTACTCTAGTATCAAACACCATTGGTCGGCTTCAGACACACATCATATTTTATTTTAAAGCTTCTTTTTATTGAGGGGAACGTAGCCGGTGCTTACACGTGCCAGACAAGTGGCCCACCAGATCTGTGTCCCACCTACCTCGGAACTGCTCTCGCTTCTCGTCGAGGTAGAGGTCAATCGTTCTTAGGATGTTATCAATTTCTAATCCATTGCCCTACATCCCCCCTCCGTCAAAGACGATTAGGGGTTCGGGCCCAGCTTCCTCTCTTCCTCTTCCTTCCTCTTCATTATCTTCACTACCATTCTTTCCGCACATGCCCACGCATTCGCACTTCTAACCATCCCATTCACCAATTCCCTCACACTTTCAAACCGACCCACTCTACTCGTATACTCTTCCCTCTCATTCGACCACCTCGGGCACCCGATTAAGGTGTGCTCGGGATAATACCTTTCTCCGCAGTAGATGCACTCATCTCCATCCACCTTCTCTATCCCACGCAGATACTCGCCAAAGTATCCGTGGCCCGACAACACCTGCGTAAGATAGTATCCTACCTCTCCGTGCTGTCTCTCGACCCAAGACCGGACAGATGGGATGAGAGACTTTAAAAGAGAGAGATTTTAAAGCTTTACAGCTATTTTAAAAATAGTTGATTTAAGTGACAAAAATATTAGCGGTTCTTACATGTACAAAATGGTTAGTTATATTGAAGCGAAAACTCTCTGGATATTATCTAACTAAAATAATATTGTCTAATATGCAGAATTTGATTTTTTAGATTAAATCATAAGTACATAATCAATCTAACAATAAATCATCAAACAGTAAGACATATCATATCGACCTACTTTAAGAACTGACCTTAGGCGAATTTGGCAGCAGAGAGAATATTTACAAAGCATGAAACGAATACATGAGAAGTTAAAGAAGAGACGAACTTCAGTAATAGAGTGTTATACTCCGATAAAATATTTCAACTGACCAAATTTACTAGTAAAACTATGTAGGTGCAAAATAGGGTGAAAACTATCACTAATTATGCCAAAGATGACGATGATCAGATGGTATATAAAGGGTGCTTCAGTTGGAACTATGGGATTTAAATTGCGCGCCATTTGTGTGCTGTCAAAAATAGGGCGTCAATATTTAAGAACTATCATCTACAAACCATGCGGTAGCGTTCCCTATTTACTGTTATATAATTACCAGCTTCAGTTTCGAAGAAGTATGGCCCAATTACTTTACCACTCCAAAATGCACAATAGACTGTGCATCTCTCTGGATGTACGGATTACTTTTTCGTGAACAGCATGTGGATTTTCTGCACCCCAAACTCGACAATTTTGTTTTTGACGTGTTCATCAAGATAAGAACGTTCTTTATGGCTGAACAAAATTTTGTTGAAAAAGTTAGCATCACCTATCTTTTCTAGCTCCCAACTAATAAATATACGACGTTATAAATGGTATGTAACTTTCAAGTGTTATGTCAACTAAATTTTGTATGCTGACAGATGCAGTCTGATTAGTTTGGTCATAACTTCTGGCATGCCACAAGGTACCACGCTTGGACCGCGTTTGTTTGTATTATTTAATAATGCATAACTGGTAATCTTGATGCGACATTTCTCTAAAATACGATACGAGATGGCTTTTAACAGATTCAATTATTGTGCACTATGTTGAATTGCTGTATTTGGATATTCCTGTATACTTTCTCTCACTGCAGCAATATTTTCATTCGACTGATTACGACAAGGACGTATTGACGTTATCAATAACATAACCTATCTTTCGTTTGACGTTATCAATAATAGAACCAAAATTTCGTGATTAAGTTACGAAGTATTAAGTCTGTAGACGCCTCATTTTATCATAATTTTATGTAAATTTTTCTTGCACCTGTTGCAATCGTTTACTTTCATAAAACAGTTGTACACAAACTATTCGTTGTTGAACTGTTGTTAACCGCGGCATGTTGACATCGTATGGTTTTTAGATGACAGTCATTAAATATTGACGCCTTATTTTTGACAGAACACTAACGGCGCGAAATTCAACTCCTATAGTTCCAACCGAGACACCCTATGTAAACCAAAAAGGAGACAAGTTAATTGATCCCTTTCATACTTCTAAGCTAGTTACATTTAAATATAAAAATCAAGTTTATGTTAGTAGATCCAATAACACTGATCAATTTCAAAACAAAATTGACAATATTCCTCCTAATGTTTTAATTAATGCCACATAAAGCTCTGCTCAGTAGATTATTTTTGAATTGCATTTATACTTTTCATATTACTGATTTGTAGTTTTAAATCACCACAGTTAGAATGGGAACGAAATAATATTAAATGTATGTCGTGATTGTATATCTATTGATTGAATTAAATACCTAGTTATGAATATTTTCTTTATGCATAATAATATATGCATGTTATACGGGGTGACCACCGAAAACCGGATATTTTTAGAACGCGTAGTACGGAGTGTAGCGCAGTTGGAGTGGGGCAAATGTGGTGTTACCACCTGCGTAATGTGTCATTTCAATAACCATGGAGCAATGGACAGCAGTGCATCGCGTGTTTGTATATGACACGTTTATTCGAAATGGCGAGCCAGTAATAACTACACAGCGGCTTTTTCGCATTCACTTCAACATTGGTCGGCGGGGAGCTGTTCCGTCTCGCAACACCATCCTAAGATGGGTCAACAATTTGAGAACAACTGGCAGCATAATGAAGACAAAGTCACAAGGTCCACAGAGGACCGTTAGAACCCCTGAAAACATGGAGCGAGTGAGAGAAGCGCTCATTAGAAGTTCTACACGTTCCGCCCGAAAACATGAAATGGCATTGAACCTGCATCACGAATCGGTTAGGAAAATCTTGCATAAGGACTTAAAATTCCACCCCTACAAACTACAGATTGTTCAGTAGTTAAAGGAAAGAGACTTTGAAACTCGTGAGGATTTCGCTACCAGAATGCAAGTGATTTGGAAGATAATTTAGGTCTACAGCTTCTAATGAGCGACGAAGTTCATTTTCATTTAGATGGAGCGGTTAATAAACAGAACTTCAGGTACTGGGCTCCTGAAAATTCACGAACTATCCATCAACGACCCCTTCATTCCGAAAAAGTTACAGTGTGGTGTGCCATTGGCCCTACTTGCATTATTGGTCCCTATTTTTTTGAAGAGGTCGGGCGTACCGTCACCGTTAACTCTAACCGCTACGTTGAGATGCTCCAAATTTTTTTTATGCCAGAACTTCGCAGAAAACGGATAAATCTAAGGAATATGTAGTTCCAGCAAGATGGTGCCACGACACATACTGCTAACGCATCAATGAATATTGCCGGGCACATGTTCCTAGGAAGACTAATTTCACGCTTTGGAGATGTGCCGTGGCCCCCAAGGAGGTCTCCAGACCTTTCAATCTGTGATTTTTTTCGGCGGGGGCACTGGAAGAGTCGGGTATATGCTAACAAACCGCAAAATGTGATCGACTTGAAGAATGCCATTGGTGAGGAAATTATGAGTATCGATCGAGTGATGTTGGAGCGTGTCATGCACGATTTCGTGAAGAGGGTCGAAAACTGCATTCGACGTGATGGACACTATCTCGATGACATAATCTTCCACACATGATACACATCGTAAATGGCATTGTGTACGCTTCATTCTCATGTTAATAAAACCTTATTATCTTGCAAATTCTTTGTGTAACAGTTATTTCCAAATCGTCCGGTGGTCACCCGGTATAAGTATAGTAAAGCATAAAAGCATAATGATAATGATATTTCGGTAATATGTAAATGCAATAGTTTTTTTCTATTTTTTCAAATTTGAACCTGACGCCTGATGGCATAATAAACACGGTTAGTTTCACATTCCGAAAATAACTCATTATATTTCTAACGAGTAATACTAACAAAAATAAATAAATAAATAAATAAATAAAAACTATTGAACAATCCTCGATTGACAAGCTATTAAATCATTTTAAAATTCGCCTTAATCCTTCATTAATCATTCATTTTCCTGGATACAAATACATTTACTTCTATCGAAAACGTTTTCCGAATTTATTTTCGCATATGGGAAAAAGTTCAGCAACAAAGATAAAAGTCATTGTACTTGCATTATATTTCGTTCTTTCTTGTACCAGTGTTACAATACTCTTTTAACATGAAAGTTTAAATACGGACATAAAAAAATTAATTATCTTAAAGATTTCGACTGCGATGGGATAAGTTACACATATAGACGAGGATAAACACATCCACAATAAATAATAAATTTACCACGACACTGTAATATTCCATTTTACTTAAGGTCAATCTACCGAAAACGATTAAAGAAATATTCAAAGTAATTGTTTTGTTTTCACTGGGGCCGTTTCCCCATTGTATATTTGCTTACGAGTATTCTGTGAAAGTGTACATTGTAAAATTTCATCTTTTAGCAACTGCCGAAAGCAGGCGAAAAAGCAATCCCGATTTTAATTTACGTCTGCCCGAGGTCGCCCAACAGGTACGCTGAAGGTCCGTTTTATAGCTCGGCGATTGTTGACATTGAACCTATCGGAGGAGTATATCAAAGTTCACCCTCGAACTGAGCCTGTGTTTTCTCTAAACACTTGGGGAGCTATATTCCCCAAGCATGTATTTTTAATCTTAGACCCTTCCAGGAAATATGTTACTGCAAGCCTTCCGTTAAATTTAATTATAGACGTCGTTGCCTGTTGCCTCTATACTTATTGATGTTTACGAATCTCGGGATATAAAACTTTAATGGTAAATGTATCTAGATGGAAGACGTAAATGTAGAGAAAGTTGTTAAAGAAGTATATTTAAGAACTCCCGTTTCAAAATACTACAGGGCATCTCCTTGATTGCAAATTGGTAACCTTGGTAGTAATCTCTTCTGATGTCATGAATCATTTCTGATGAGTACTGCATCAGTGGTGTTGCACTTGGGCCCGGGCAGTCGGGATTCCGTCGCACAGACTTGAGATATTTGAATGAATGTAGGTACAGATGATTTAGTGAAATACAGTTTATCTTTACCGTCGTGTTTGATGGTATATCATATAAATCAAGGGCGGCTGGTGTATAGATGCTGCAGAGCTGCAGAACTGCCAAAAAATTAGATATTTGTATATTTTCGCGACATAATAATTACTAAAATTTATTAATAAAATAATTTGGTTAGTTGGTGCAGCTAACCAAATTATTGCGTTATAGTCGCATTCTGCCCGCGGTCCTCTATTGAGTAGTAGACCAGATGAATTATCTGGGTCTCTACGCGAGCGCGTCGCGGTACATTGAACTGGGCCACACGAGGTAGTTCCACAGCACGGCTCGGCACACCCGTCCTCCCCCTCAACTCCCGCGACAATCGACACCTTGGCGCTCGTAAATGCGCGAATTTACACGGTCAGTGAGCTGTATTTTTTCCAGCTAAGGCAACATCAGTGAATGTTTACTCCTTCCTACTTCTCGTACAGTTGGCGGGCGTAAATCGTACCTATTTCGTATTTCGTGCTAATTTGAGATTTTAAATACTGTTTTGTGAATTTGTGTAGTGATTTATTGTACTAATTATTAATATTTATATACTGTGATAGTGACAATCGATTTAGTTTATAATTTAGTTCATGTGAAGCGATTTTTTAAATACTCTTATGAAGAAAAAACTGATTTAAAAAACAATGGTAGGCCATTGCCCGATATTGTTATTGAGACTGCAGGTGTTAGCCGCGGAAAAGCGTATAAACGTCAATTTAATAGAGACATTTATTCGAAGAACAATTGGATTTGTGGGTGCAACAAAAAAATGCGTTATTTTGTTTTCCTTGTTTACTTTTTGGCGGTGATAAAGCATGGACGGAGGTAGCGGTGACAGATTTGGTGCACTTAACTGAAAAAATAAAAAAGCACGACAACTCCAAAAGCCATCTACATAATACAATGGAATTAGCTTTATTAGGGACAACTACTATTAAAGCGCAGCTAGATTCAGCTTATTGGATAAATGTGCAAAAGCATAATGATAATGTGACAAAAAAGAGATACGTTTTGTCAAAAATTATAAACTGCATAAAGTTTTGTGGGGCCTTTGAACTGGCGCTGCGAGGACATGACGAAGCTGAAACCTCTCAAAACCCGGGAATATTTCGTGGTTTGATAAATTTTTCTCCTGAGCTTGATGTAACTTTAAGCGAGCATCTACAAAATGCTTCAGTATTTAAAGGGACCTCTAAATAAATACAAAATGATCTTTTAGACTGTATATTAAAAGTATGTCATGAAGAAATAATTAAAGAAACTAACAAACCTTCATTTTTGGCAGTTATGGCAGACGAAACAACTGATGTATCTGTATAAACTCAGTTAGTGGTAGTTTTAAGATATATTCTCGATGGTGAACCGATTTAACGTTTTTGGACATACCTGAAACCTACAAAATGTGACGCTGAAACTCTTTCGGAAAATATTTTAAGTGTTATAGACCCTCTAGTAGAAAATTCACCTTACAAGCCTTTTCTCTTAACCAAAGAATATGAGGGCAAACATGAATGTTCTTCAAAAAGGTATTAAATTCCAAAAATTTTTCTTGTGAAAGTCTATATTTTTGTATAAACGGATTTTACATAAAAATTCTGCAGTATCAGGAAAACGCGTGACCTTGAAAATTTTCAAAATTTTCAGTTTTTGGTCCCTACGGCGCCAGTAGTTTGGATACGTTTGAAATTTGCACGCGGGTGACCAATACCCTAGGATCGGCCCTGTGCAGAACACCCGTTTCATTTCATCACGAGCCGCCACTGATATAAATGAAGTAATATATATATATATATATATATATATATATATATATATATATATATATATATATATATATATATATATATATATATATATATATATATATTATATTAATTATAACACACATAGTTTCTCTTAAACATGCTGCCACTGATGATACATCCAAGTATATAACACTAATGATGATCAGTATTGATACAACATTTATGGATGGATATTTAAAGAATTTCTAGACTTTATGGACTGTATGGATCTATTATTTATTTCTAGACTTTATGGATCTAAATAGACTATGTTTGAGTAAGAGCAATTGGATAATTATGTAAAAATACTAGTAGTAAAGTTCTTGTGTTTTCATTCTCTCCAACTCCAATCTTGGAAGTATGATCATGTGATGCATTAATAGTAAGCGATTAATATGGCATGCAGATAGCAGTAAAATATTTTTAATATATGTAAATGGATAAAAAAACTGAAATTTAATAGTAAATGAAAGAGACCACTTGGTAGGTTTCACAAAAATTGCAAACTATATTTCTAGTAATTGTTCAGGCTTTTACGCCATTCTCAAAGAGTAACAAACTTTTACTAAAACAAGTACGTATAAAATTCAGTCCATATAGGCAGGTAACAACATCTGGTGATTTTATACTATGACTACTTTTATTATTGGGGAAATTCCAAAATATGTTTGATCATTGGTTCTTAGTTTTTTCTTAAACATTGCTTTTCTATTTCTAATACTTCTAATAAATCTAATCTTCTGCCTTTACGCTCATTGTGTAAAGGTTTTATTTTTTGGTAGTCGGGAAAATGAATGTTATACAATGCTCTGCAAAACCAGTGCACTTTTATTATTTAAAATAGATTTTTTGTGTTCATCATAGCGCTTTGTATAAAACGACCTGATCAACTGATATAAATAGCATCACAATCATTACATCTTATTCCATAAACACCAATTTTTTGTGATTTGTCAACTTTTCCTAATTTATTAATAAGGAGCTCAAATTATTTTTATTTGCACATATAGGTTTTATATTGCGTTTTATTAATCCATTACATACTTTATTATTAACATTTTAAGTAAAGTTTATATAGTGATACTTTTTTTATGTTTTTCATTTGGAACCGAATAGAAATATATTAAGATGATTTTCTTTTGTTTGTTGTTATAAGATTGTCTATCATATTTTCATTATAACCAATATTTTTAGCTATTGTCTTTAAGGAGAAAATCTTTTTTTCATAATTTTGCTTATTTAACGGTAAGGATAAAAGTCTATGTACAAAAGAGTGAAAAGAACTCAGTTTAGTGCTGCTTGATTGTCTTGAGTTTGCATAAAGTAATGTATCTGAATAAATAGGTTTTCTATAAATGTCGAAAGTGATTTTATTATTTGATTTTTTCAAGATCAAGTCTAAAAAATTTAGTGAGCCTAGGTTTTCTGTTTCAACTGTAAATTTGATGTTTGAATAAAAATAATTAATGTAATTTAGAAGACAATTTAATTGACTTTCTGATACAGTCCAAATGCAAAAGATATCATCTACATACATAGCCCAGTAATATACATTTTTGACTAAAATTTGGGTAGAGCTAAATATCTTATTTTCTAAATGGGACATAGATATCTCACTCAGTAAAATATTCAATTGTTAGAAATATAATTTGCAATTTTTGTGAAACCTACTAAGTGCTTTCTTTCATGTACTAGTCAAAAATGTTTCACCAAGTGCCCAGCGACAAGCGATTTCTACAAAATTGAAATTTAATATTTAGGTCCAGAAGTACTATGTATTAATATCTATCTTCATCATGATCAGGAGGTCATCAGTCCTAAGACTGGTTGGACGCTAACCTCTAGATTCTCCTATCTTGTGCTAATCTACGCATTTCGCTAATTGTGCTACAACCTACATCCCTTACTATTTGCGAGCAGTAGTCTAATCTAGGCCTACCTTTGCCTTTCTTTACTCCTATCTCTGCCTCCAAAATATTGCGGACTATTCCCCTATGTCTCAACAAGTGGCCTACCATTCTATCTCTTCTCTTCTTTATGGTTTTCCACATATTTCTTTTCTCGCCGATTTTCTCTAATACTTCTTCGTTTCTAACCCTATCAGTCCACGGTATTTTCATCATTCTTCGGTAACACCACATCTCAAAAGCTTCCAATTTCTTCCTACTTGCTTCCCCTACCGTCCAGGTTTCGCAACCGTACAGTGCCGTGTTCCATACATACGTTTTCAAAAATGTCTTCCTTGTTTCTAAGTTTATTACCACCGAGCATAAAAGTGAAAAGCTCTTTGATAAAAGCTACTCGACTCTGCGCTATTCTTTGTTTTATATCTTTATCGCTTCTTCCATCCCAATTTATTTTACTTCCTAAATAAGTGAAGTCTTTAACTTCCTCCAATCTTTCATTATTAATTTGTACTTTCGTTTTTGCTCTGCTCTCGCGCCCTTTGCACACTAACACTTTAGTTTTATTTTTATTTTCGATGTACAGATTAAAAATATAGTGATGATAAAGTCCATCCTTGTCTTACTCCTTTCCTAATACCTACTTCCCTTCTTTCCCCTTCTACTGCTATAACAGCAGTTTGTTCTTTGTATAGATTGTGTACTACTCTCCTATCTCTATACTTCATTCCAGCGCTCTTTAGTACCTCGAACATTTTTTCCCATCTTACGTTATCAAAAGCTTTTTCTAAATCTACAAATCCTATATAAGCGTTCTTTCCTTTTTCTATTATTTTCTCTAACATTACTCTTAGCGCCAGAATAGCTTCGCGAGTTCCCCTATTTCGCCTAAACCCGAATTGGTCTTCTCCTAGTATTTCCTCCGCTCTATTTTCCATCCTCTTCTGCACTATTCTGGTTAAGATTTTTGACGCATGGGAAGTTAGGCTAATCGTTCCAAAGTTCTCGCATTTGTCGGCTCCTCTCTTTTTCGGTATAGTAACGATAATGTTCCTCTTATAATCCTCCGGCATCTCGCCCGTTTCGTATATGTATTTTACCAGTTCAAACATCCTATTTACTACTTTCTGTCCCGCACATTTCAAAATTTCCGGCTGTATTTTATCTACACCCGGCGCTTTATTGTTATTTAGCCCCCCTAGTGTTATTTCAATTCTTCCTCGTATAAATTTCCTGGCCCTCGTATAAATTTCCTAAGTACTGCTTCCATCTATCCGCTTTCTCCTCTCTTCCGATCAGTATGTCCCCCGATTGATTCCTAACGTTTCTACTTATTGGTCCTATATCCCCGAAGTTCCTCTTAATTATTTTGTAAGCCTCATCGGTCTTACCTACTTGCAGCTTATCTTCTACTTCTTTGCATTTATCCTCTATCCATTGTTCTTTCGCTTTTCTACACTTTCTAATGATTTCCCACTTTATTGACTTATAAGTTTTCAGTCCTTCCTCGTCTCGTCTGTTTAATATCTATCTTAAGAAATTGAAAATAAAATTAATAACCACTGGAAATAAGATGAATGAAGGGGCCGAACATCTTAGGCATTGATAAAAAAACATTATATATATATATATATATATATATATAGAAAGTCCCAATCTGGCTGTTTAGTTTTATTGCCCGCAATGATTGAGTCGTATCTACTAAAATATGTTTTTTGAAGAGAATATGAAGCATTATAATAGATCACTGATTCAAAAAATACTAAGCAATTAGTAGTAGTCAGATAAAAGGGAATTATGTGGATATCTTACATTTTGGATCATTTACGTAAACTTATTGGCCAGGTAAGATTGCAATTTTACCCAAAGAAAATCGTTTATTCAACTACTTCACAAAATTAACCGATGAAAAAGATATACTATTATTACTGATTTTCATAGTCTTGTTTGTCATCTTCTGACTAGTTATCTAATAATAATAATAATAACTTTATTTCTTAAAAAGATATACGTCTTATAGCAAAAAACGTATCAATACACGTATATAGTCGGCTGTATATAACAAAAGCAAAAAAGATTTTCTATACTGAAAAAAATAATAAACCAGAACAACTACCGGAATAATATACTATTAAGATATAAATATGACCATTTTTAAAGCAAAATTATCAAAAAGAATATATGGAAATATTAATAATATGTGTATATAATAATTAAAAGAAAAAGAAAGATTTGTTCATTCATTAAAAAATCCTAAGCATAGGAATATTCATTAGAAATTCGCTGAGTGCTTTGACATTTTCATATGACAAATTTTCAAAAGCATCAATCAGTGATGAAAACTTCCGAGGAAAGCTACATACAGCCTTATGACAGAAAGAAGGAAAGAAGTAAATTAATTAAATATTGTACTATTTGTAATAAGTTAAATAACAATATTAATAAGTTAAATAATAATGGATTAACAAACTAAGTTTTGCACAAAAAACACATTTCTGTTATATTAACCTCTTGTTAATCCCATTAGTAGCATCCCCTGAATGCTGTTTACATTGCTATTGTCTAAATGCGTGGCATTAGTTATATATCATACAAGCTATTTTAAATTACGTTAAACTGAATAAAATCTAAAAGAAAGATGATATTTCTGTATTATTAACATTAAAGATTATATTTTTGTATGTAACCTTTTAATTATTATATGAAAATATAAAATTTTATTATTATATGAAAGCTTCTGGTAATCTTTATTATACTGAATACTGAATTCTTCTATACATTTATACCATCCTGTACAAATGAGATTGCGTATCAGAGAACGAACCTTTTGAAAAGTATAAATCGGTATTATAATCATGTCCTCATGATAGCAAAATGGTTGGCAAAATGTATGTAATACCAAGAAATAATGTAATTATACACGTTCGATAGATTATATAGGCAATAATGAATTAATTTTTAGAGATTGTTATGATTGTTATCTCAAAATGGACACGTCCTCTTGACCAAAAGCACATTTAATTCAAAAATTAATTTATTATTGCATATACTTCAAGGAAAACTATCGAAATCATCTTATTATATTTTTCTTTGAAAATATGTACTTACGCTTCGCGAAAAATAATATGCATTGAATGTAATATGTGTTTCCCCGTGTTGTAGAGAAGTGATCTCTCTATTTTCTTTTAACTTTCTCAACTTAAACTTATATAATTATTGCTATTAATTCGCACTGTACTGTAAAAATTGTCTTACGAGTCTTTCATTAGAGTTTATGGAAGGCCAGTTAAGCATCTGATAAATACCTTTCTTAAGTAAGGCGAACCCTTAGTTAGAGTTCTTACTTTCTTGTTTTTATTTTTTCACTAACAATCTTTGGTATATATAAAAATATAATAATAACAACACCCTCCTTAATGTATTAAGAAAATAAATTACATTAGTCTTGTTATATCTTATACCATACTACCATATTAGTCTCGCTTTTCACATGTCTATTTGTCATCCGATACTTTTTTTCTAACAATTGATATTTTTTTCTGAGAAAACTGATCTAATTCTGACTATCTGAAAATAATTAATAGATAAATAGAACACGACAAAAAGCCAATATCCTAACTCGGATAATCAACTTTATGATCTCACCTTTTCAAGATCCATCTTGAAAAGTTGCTGCTCACTGCCGTCTCCAATTTCTAAGTCCTTAAGTGGATAAGTGACATGTCCTATTTCGCTTTTTTTCTTTACGCGCCCCCCATCTATAACTGTCAATTTCAGTATATGGTCGGACATGTCCTTCGCCGATACCTGAAAGGTAAAATTATATAATCAATTGAGTTGAATTACAAGTGATATACCTATCAGATGTAGCGTGGTGATAAAATTTCGCACAATCTTCATAATTTTGTTATTGTCATTTTTTTAAACGCTTGGAAACACGTTAAATTTTTTTTCGATGTATTGATGAAACAGTTGTATTTCTTTGTAAGTTTTGTGAGTTGAATCATCATCATAGCCTTTTTAAAATTGCAGCTCCTCTTCTTTTTGATAAAAATGTATTCTTTGAATTTATGTATTCACATTCCGAATAGAATAAATAGACGGTAATAGTAAACTCCTAATGTGGGGTTTAGCAGTTTCATATTTATCGTCTAATCACTCTAAAAAATAGAGGGTGTTAAACTTAAAGTAATAAAGTTTTACAAGGTAAACTTTAGATTAGTGAAAAAAGTAAATTAAAACTATCGCTTGAAGTTCAAGAATATCCTCACGTTTCCACCAGGCAATTGGATTTAAGCAATCATGTCCACTATCTCATAATTGGGAAATTGTAAAAAAAAATCTACACATATAAAGTACAGTTAGTAGTATCTTCATTCAATAAAAGAGTTGATTTAGGATGACTGAGAAACATTTTTGAGGACAAATTGTTTTTTCTAACCTGAAGGTCTAAAGGATCTTTAGCTTAAATAAAACTGCATGTATTGAATTGCATCATCCAGTCTCAAGAGAATCTTCACTGGATGCAAGAAGCACTTAGAAAGTGACAAGATAAAGTTAATGTATAGTTTATTTCATCACTATTTACCAAATAAAAAATCCCAAACGGCTCTTATCTCATACCGTGGCTTGTTTTTAAGGCTAGGCTCAGATAGATCGTTTATCGGCAAGATAAGAGAGTTCTTTATTTGGCAAATAGCGATGAAATTAATAGTATAGGTTGGAGTAATAAGAAGTCATCTTTAGGACTTATTTGCTAAAAGTGTTAGATAATTAATTTGTGGTTTTCGACTTCCAGTTTGTTATGCATAAAATGAGGATGATGTTCCTCAGCAAAAAATTTGATTTCAACACGCTGGATCTAGTCCCCATTTTCATACGCGGGTATTTTTTGGTTATGTTTCCCTGAGAATAGACGATAAGAATTTATTAAGTAATTATATTCACTTCATTTGATATCTTGAATTTTTTCTTGCTTCTCTTCAGTACTCTTGCTTCAAGAAATCTGAACTGAAATAGATAATGTCAGCCAATATTTGTAGCACGTTAAGGAATTTATTTTTATTAAAAAATGGGGAAGGCAATTTAAATTTAAGAATATTATAATGACACCATAGCTTAAACACAAAATATTTAATTAATCACTTAAATAAATATTATTAAAATTGTGCTAAACTTTAACACCACGCTACATAGGCCAGGTAAAGTGTATTTTAATTAATATTATAACATGGTTTATACATATTTAAAGTATTATCAATTATTTTTGTCAAAATATTTAAAATTAAAGATTTGAAGATATGACTTTATCAAATAGATCATTATTGTTTTTAATTAACGCAGAAATAATACTGACTTAGTTTTCCATAAAACACCAAAGCAGTATACACTACACTCGACGCGCGTTTCGCCAACACAATTGGCATCATCTGGAAATGATTAAAACTGTTTTAATCATCTGCCAGTTTTAATCATCTCCAGATGATGCCAATCTTGTTGGCGAAACGCGCGTCGAGTGTAGTGTATACTGCTTTGGTGTTTTGTGGAAAACTAAGTCAGTGTTATCTTCCCACCAAAGGTTCCAAGCTACTCTAGTAATAACGCAAAAATAATATTCCCAGAATTATTTAGAGCTGTAATTGAACTACAATTACTTGACTGATCAGATATGTAATTCACATGTTGTCATATGGTGTTTGTTGGTTGGTGGTGGTGTTTTAATTGTAATTCCAAAAAAAAAGTCAATCGCACGCTGCAGCCTCAGCCTACGGAAAGGAAGGTTGCATATACGAGGGTGAATGAAATATAAACGAGACTTTTGGTCTTGGGCATGCAATAGTAACGCGTGAGGGTTGCCGCTTCGTGGGTTGTTGGGCAGGGATGTCAGGAGGGGGGAGAGCAACCTCGCTCGTTCCTTTCAGTACCCGTCGTGACGATGTCTGAGCAGAAAGTGCCTTCGTTAATTGCGCAGCGTGTTATCAACAAGTTTCTCGCCACGGAAGGTGTAAAACCAGCTAAAATCCTCACGAGATTGACTGCGCAGTTTAAGGAAGAGACACTGTCCCTAGCTAGAGTGTTTGCATGGCATAAACAGTTTGTGGAGGGTCGTGAGAACGCTGAAAACGAGAGCCATGACCGCCGACCTCGTACCAGCATCACCAGCGACAACATCGTCCACGTTCAACAACTTCTTGAGGGTGACAGGCGTTTGACCACCAATGAGATTGCATCTAAGGTTAGAATAAGTTATGGAAGCACTTTTTCGATGATCACAGAGGAGCTGGTGTTTCGTAAGGTGTGCAAGGTAAGTCCCTGGCCTTCTGACAACTGAGAAGAAATTGCATCGTTTTCAGATGTGTGAGCGTCCCCTAGCGAAATTTTGGGGAAGAGGGAGACTCGTTTCTCACTCACGTGCGATGAAACGTGGGAGTACCACTATACCCCTTAGTCGAAACAAGCGAGCAAGGAGTGGAGACGTCGAGGGGAGACTGGGCCAGTGAGAGCCAAGTCAAGACTATCAGCAGGCAAGGTTTTGTTGCCTGCTGGTCTACAGTTTTTTTTATCAGCGTGGCTTGTTGCACCTCGATTTTTTGCATGGTCGCAGGACCATTAATGCGGTACGCCACATTGATGGTCCTGCGATCCAAGTCCTTCTCTCATCGGTAGGTCACGTCGTTTGCGGTGATATGCAAGTTTAACCTCGCTTAAAATGTCGCAGTAGTACGCTACTGCGACATTTTGAGCGAGGTTAGACATGCATATCGCCGCAAACGACGTGACTTACTGATGAGAGAAGTGAAATTTCTTCATGATAATGCTCATCCCCATACAGCAGCCCTGACCAGAAAAAAAATGGAAGAATTGGGCTGGGAAACACTTGAACACCCTCCCTATAGCCCTGACCTATCGCTCTGCGACTTTCACCTCTTTGGTCCTCTCAAGGAAGCCATGGGAGGGCAAATATTCAACAACGATGAGGAGGTTGAGGCCTACGTGCGCAATTGGCTGGAGACACAACCGACTTCATTCTACGAGCAGGGCATTACAAAATTACCTACACGCTGGGAAAATGTGTTTCGAGATCAGGAGATTATGTAGAAAAATGACTTGTTATTCTTTTTTTTCAAGTTCAAATAGAAAAAATTAAGAAAAGTCTCGTTTATATTTGATTTACCAAAACTGTAGAATATAGAATACTATATTCTATAGCAGAATATAATAAATCACCCATCTATTTCAGACGAAATAGTTTTGTGTCGTGTCAAAACCACTGGATATTTACTTACTTGAAAAACAAGCGTTTCATCAAAATATGGATTACAGGTTTTCTTCTTCTGTTTGGACTGGAGATAGCGTCTCTCATCTGGCATTAAATGAAGCCTGAAAATGTAGGTACATATTATTAAAATAATTCGAAATTTATACATAGGGTTTATAGTAACATAAATATGTTTCAGCAAGGACTATGCGAAATATAAGTAGTTAATTATTTTAAATAACACAGGCGTACAAATTTTGATATTTTAAAAGTGATTTGGGTTCGATAAGTGACGAGCTATTTATGCTATATGATTTCATATTTACCCTCCGATTTTGCCCTTCACGTAAGGTTTTTGATAAATTGAATAATCATAATAAATTAAAAACTAAAGGAAAAATTATATTTAATAAACATTAAAAAACATAGTAAAAAGCAACGTCCCAAATAGTTTTGAGTTTCTAATTTCTTTCTTTCTTTAAAAATCTGTCTCGTTTTAACAAAAAACCTCGTTTTGTAGTTTTTCTTGTGTATTCGTTCATTAGATGTTCTATTTTCAGCATCCAGTAGTAATCTGCCATCATCGCCACATCCCATCGACTCTGGTACCTTCTTTCCATCTCCTATATGTCTTAATGGAACCTTTCACATTGCTCCTCACTAACAACATCAAGATTTTCTTGAAAATAGTCCAGATGAGCATGCAGAAAATTAATTTTTATGCTCATATTACAACCAAGTTGCTTAAATTTATCCAGCATTTTGTTGACAATTTTTTCATACTGCGGATATTTATAATTTCCTAAAAAAATTTCTGTTACATTTTTAAAGCATATCCAAGATACTTTTTCAATTTCTGTCATTGTTTCTTCAAATTCTTGGTCCTGCATTAATTCTCTTATTTGTGATCTTACGAAAATTCGTTCCTTTAATTTTACTTTAGAAAGAGCTGAAAACTTGCCACATAAGTACTTAAAACAATTCACATTTTCATTTATGGCTTTTACATATTACTTTATTAATCCAAATTTAATATGAAGTGACGGGAAAAGAATTTTTGCGGATCAATAAAATTTGCATAAATAACGTTTTCTAATCGTCTATTCTCCAAATTTTCCAGTTATTGTGTCGTGTCACGGATACATTGAATCCCGATAGATGTAAAATATTAATATCGTACATTCCTGTCGCTTATAAATGAATGGCTTCGTATATTTTACGAGTATTTGATCTGCGTGATGGCTCAATATTGCTCTTATAAGGTTAATTCTCCTTTATAGATGTAATAAAGGTGCTTTAGTTCGTCCCCATTGCGGAGAATAAAACAGGATCGAGATAAAGGTATCTCGTAAAAGTGAAAAAAAAGGACTTCAATATGCTGGATATTCTATAAAGAGAAATACTGTAGTAGTCGAGAAATCGGACACACTAAATTAGGTAGGATCTCGCTGTATTCGAAATAAATGGATTAAATAATAACGGAACGGGACAATGAATAAACCAAAGTGAGAAACAGTTGGCATTTATAGGATATAAATCAAGTGCAAGATTTGGAGGGACCGCAGATGTACTACGATATTACAAGCGGCGGCTGTAGCAAAAAAACTTTTTATACTCCAATAATTTGTAGCTTTTATCTTTGGTTATTTTTGAGACATTAAACATCTCACAAGTGTCATGGTTAACGAATACAGGCCCAGCAATTAAATATACCCTTTTTACGACAACATTTATTTTAGAAATATTTAGAAATTGAAACTGAAACCATTGACATTTTATTTTAGGACAGAAGCAGGTGAAGCGGTTCTCATAGAATCGACAGTCGATTCAATTAACAAAAGAATTATCTACTAATTTGTTTAGAAGTGAGACAAACAGCATGATAAATTTTTCGAGCTGTTTTCATGCCATTGTTCATTCTACGTCGACATTTCGAAAGACATATTATTTTCTTCTTTGTAGACTTTTGAAAACTAAAGATTATAGTGTTGATAACCGATTTTTGTCATTGAATAATTTTTACTGATAATTCATTTCCATATATCTGGCAACTGGACTCGATTACTAGGATACTTATATATCTCTATTGATTCTCTGTCAACTCTAGTTTATAATCTCCTCTAATTCATGAGGATATTGGTTTTGTCCAATCCTTTAATATTTCCCGCATCCATTTGTTATTCTGTCATAACTTAATTTATCTCAGTGATTATTCTCAAGGGGGTTTCTGTACCCTATTTTTATGATACTGACATGTCTACTTGGTTTTAGGTATGTATTATAAATTTTTATCCATGTACAGAGATATAGACGCTACGTATTATGTAGAACCTGCAATATCGTCACGATTATGTCTTATTTTCGGGAATTGTGATGATATTTTCCCTGTGGAATCGAAAACGCTCTTGATATTCCATTTCCTTATTCTTTATCATATAATATTATTTAACAGAGAGTGTTTATAATGTTGGTTAGTATCTCTTGATTGTCCGATCAATATTTATGCTTTCGGAACCATTGTATTATAGATGGTCCAGCTCTTCTTTTACATTCTCTGATTCACTGAAGACTCATGTTCGGCATATTAAAGTATTTTAATGACCTACGGCACCGGGGGTAAAATATAAATAATAATAAGGAAGGAACGGTTTTGCGCCAAGACTATTGTATATTAAAGAATCTACTTTTATTTATAGAGATATGTGTACTTATTCATCGATAATAAAGGAAAGCTTCATCTTCTATTAGTAGAAGAATAAATAGGTAGAAGTTCAAGCCTTACGATACTGGTAATAATGCCTCATAAAGTAGAGATTTGATGAAATTATATATTTTTTTATAACTCTACTACAGTCAAAGTACGGCCAACCTACATCAAGTAAGACAGATCATCGAAAAGAACTGGTCTTTCGCCCAGAAATAAAAATAATAGAATAATTTCGGTGCAATTGGTATCACCTTTACGACTACATATGTTATTTAGGAAAATTCTCATTTAGTTTTTTTTAGCCACTGGTGTTATATTTAAGTTGCCATTTGAGCCTTATAGTTATGTGATATTTTTGTTTTGCGTGTTACAATTACAAATATCACAAAAAATGAAAGGCAGATTTAGTATTTCTATATATTTTTTAAAGTAATAATTTCAGTATTTTAAGATGACTTTAATTGTTTAAAAAATGGATTTAATTTTTGTTTCCTAGTTTCTGAGTACATTTACAAAGACTTCATTGTTGTATAAAATGCATGTGTCTTATAAAAGCTAGATTTACTTTAAGTTTTTTTTTTTTTAAATGACAACCCCTTTGACAGTTTGGAGTTCTTTGTAAAATTTTAAGCGTAGATATTTTATATAATATAACCTAAGCCGATTCTTAACCTTTATAGTTTCTTATAATAATGATAATAAATAATAATAAAGCTGATACATATAAAAATAATTACCGACATATTCTCGTTTTATTAGAGAAGTTTTTTTATTACCCCACTTAGTTTCGTTTTAAATTTTTATTTTATTTAAGAATTGATGCGCGTAGTATGTTATCAAATAGGATCCATAAATAATGTAATTTTAATTAAAATTTGATAATATTAAAGAATCACATAACCACTTTTTTAGAAGATGTAGATGATATAATTATAAATTTAAAATTGATTCTTTAATAGAACTGCCAACATAGTTAAGTAATTATTAATATGTTAACTTAAATTTCTGTATGGAATGTACAATATTTATTATAACGACACTAACTAAAATTGTTAATGGAAAATTGTATTTATTTTTCACATTTCAACTGCGACAATTTTTTTCCAATAACAATAGATATAGACTTATCAGGATGTATCGATAAACAGTGATCCTCTGAATACTGTAATGAGGCTTTAAAATCTTTATTAATGTTAATTATTTATATCCTTTGACTTAAACGATAAAGTTGCCTGTTATCCACATAAAGATGGCAGGGGTAATAATTAATAAGGAAATATTAAATCTATTGTATACATAATACAAAACAACGGTCCCAAAAGTGATTCTTGAGGAACCCCAGATGTAATATGTTTTATTTCAGATAGTATACCTCTGAGTTTCATTATCCCTTGTCTGTTGCTTAAATAACGTTTAATTAAGTTTAAGACATTAGTATCAAATCTTAACTTCCATGCTATCCGCTTATTTTTTTACTTTTTAGTTTACTTAATATAAATAGTCATCTATTATTTTTAGACGATTGAATCCGACTTTGATTATTATTATTATTATATGAGTTCAGTATATGTTATCACGATGATAAGATAAATAAACAGTTTTAAAACCTTAAAACGGACTTTTCCGCACGTAGAACATTTCTATCTCGAAATTGAGTGACCGAGAAAAAATAAACCAACACATAAATGCAGAATACGAGTATATGTTTTATACGAGTTTTACTTTTTTCAAATAGTCCACCATCGTACTTTCTCATGACCCATGGACAGGGTGGTATTTATTCTATCCACCTCTAAATCAATATATGTCATTTGGTAGACGTCTCTAATCAGAATCAGTCGAAACCCGATCGATCTTACACGATTTAATTGAATGATCGTGATAACAAAAAAAAATTCTCAAATAGTCCACCATTGTACCTTTTCATGACCCATGTACATGGTGAAGTATGTTCTATCCACCTCAAAATCAATAGATGTCGTCTAGGAGACGTCCCCAATCAGAATCAGTCAAAACCTGATCGATCCGACACGATTTAGTTGAGTTATCGTGCTAACAAGAATAAATGCCGACGACAACGACACACACACACTGCAAACATTTTTTAAAAACCAATTTGTTTTTGTTTTTAGGTCGAAAAACGAAAAATAAACCCAAAGAAAATTTTGTTTTTTCAATTTTTCTTTACACGATTACATTACTTTTCCGTGTATAGTGGAGTGCGGAAAAGTAAAAACCTTGTATAAATGTAAAAAATATATTTCTCATACAGTATAATAAAAGCATTCCCAGGACTTACCTAACCAATGGGTCACAGCTATTCACCGTGCCGACCGTCCTAGAGGGTAGATTTTTTGCCTTCAACAAAGATACGAGAAGCTTTTCGGTGGAGGGCTCGTATCGCAAGGAAAACCACAATCTGCCTATATGGCCTTCCGGCCATTGGATTTCATCCAGGTCCAACGTGCTCCTATACAATGCCGGTTCTATTACGCCTAGTCCATAACAACCTGGAAGCAGGATATATGTGACAAAAAGAATGTCTCTTTTGCACGGAAAATGCTCGAACTTATTTATGTAAATAGCGGTTTTAACCCAAAATCGCAATCAGACAAACATAGCCTCGCAGTGTATTTATCAGGTTATACCGGAGTGATTAATTTTCATTTGATGCCCTTCTTAAACTTTAGGAACGTTCTTAGATATTTCTATATGTTTAAGGAATATAGGAAAAACTTAATATGTACCGAGATATCAAAAATTATCTTGATCGACGGATGGCTGTGAATTTTAAAATAATTGCCAGAGGTAATGGCATACATTTATGATAATCATTTTTTAATTCTCAAAATTTGTTAAAAATGTCCGTATAGGTTTCTATTATTATAATCTTAAGCGTTATTAAATTATAGTTTTACATATAGAGCAAATTTTAAGTTTGATTTTAATATTTGCCTTAACAAATATTTTGGTGTGTTCCGCGAAACTGACTGTGACTCCACTTACTGGTTAAATAAGGTCCATAAAAGCACTGTTATCAGTGAAATTCGAGCCCGCTGTGTACCCTATACAGGAGATTTAATGAATATATTCGTTTCTATTAATTGAACTCAAATATAAATGAAATCAAATAGACTCTTTCAAGAGGGATGCTCGAAATTCATTATATAATAGTGGCCATGTTATTAAAGCAAAATCTGTCAAATTAATTCTGAATTATTTAGCAATATATGGAAAATTACCATGGAAGGTTATTATATTCAACAACGTGTGAAAATCAAATTTTATTATCAAAATCAGTGCTCCGTTCGGGAAACGTACCGCGTATTACGTGATTTTTATTATCGCCACAACCGTCCTGCTGAGTCAATTATTTGACGTTTGGTGGCCAAATTCCAGTCAACCTGTTTAATAAATAATCAGCCAATGCCCATACGTCACCGAAACGCAAGGCTTGCTGAAAACATCGCTGCTGTACGTGATGGTGTACGGAAAAACCCGAGGCAGTTAATTTCTCGGCATTCACAAGAACTTGGCCTTTCTGGGACTTCAACTTGCCGAATATTGCATCGAGACTTGGGTCTGCACCCATATAAAATCCAACTAACCTAGGATTTTAAGGTAAATGACCATAGACGACGCCGTGTGTTCGCCGATTTGGCTCTAGAGTAGCTGGAAGTTGCCCTAATTTCGCAAAAAAAAATCTCTAGCGACTGGCCAATTTTCGGACGAATGGATACGTGAATAAGCAAAGTTGTCGAATTTAGGACGATACCAATCCACACGAGATACACGAGCATCAAATGCATCTCGAGAAAGTCAGTGTTTGGTGCAAATTTTGGTCTGACGGAATCATCGGTCTGTACTTCTTCCAAAACGAAACTGGCATTTTCGTAACCGTTAACGGCGAGCCCTACAGATCGATGGTAATCAACTCCTTGCGACCTAAACTGGATGATAGGGATACCGACGACATGTGGTTTCAACAAGACGACGCTATGTGCCACACAGTGCATGCCACGATGGACATTCTGCACGAGTGATTTGAGGGCATAGTTATCTCGCGCAGCGGCGCCGGCCCCGGCGATGTGATCTGGCTATCGAGATCGTGTGACTTAACGCCTTTACACTTCTTCCTTTTAAACTATCTTAAACCGCAGGTCTATGCCAATAAGCTGCAAACAATTGATGCTCTCAAAGTTAACATGATGAATACCATGCAGTAAATTTAGCCAGATTCATGCGACAAAGTCATCGAAAATTGGACCTCCCGAATACGTGCTACCAAGCAAAGCTGCGGTGAAAATTTGAACAACGTTATATTCCATACTTAATGCCGTAAAATATTCATTCAAATAAAAATAAATTAGTAGATATCTCACACACAACTTATTTTATTTACGTTTAAAAATTGAGCGTCCTTATTGAAAGACTCCTTATATCTTCAATTTGATTGTCTCAGAAGATGTATACGTTGTTATATGTATTACCGTCTTAATAAGTGACAATATATTATATATATTGCTCATCTCACATTATCAGGTGGTACTATTCAAACAGTATCATCTGTCGTTTATAGCAGTTCTGATTATCTGAATTTTTGTAGCTAGTCATCAGGATGATGATGCTGATTAAGGACATGTTGTCTTTTCAACAAAGGTAATTGGGGTAGAATTGATTTTATTAACCTTTATGAATCTCATTTACACAACTGTTCAAGGAAGGGCTTACACATCATTCCATCCTCTCAAAAGTTTGTACATTCCTACTTAGTGTCATATAATCAATAAAATACACATTCCTCACAATATTTCTTATTATTCATATGTTTGTTCAGATTAATGTTTTAATAATTCACTGTTTTGATGTAAATTGACTACAAATTATTTTTCCTTATGAAATATGTACTTAGCAAAGCATGGAATCATTCTGGTAAGGGGTATAATGCATTTGTGGAATTCTATGAAGGTCATGACCATTCAATATAGACCAAATTCTTCAGAACACTCAAGACGCCAATTAAAGTAAAATTGGTAAGATTTACCAAAGTGGAATGATGAATTATTATAAGATTGGTTTAAAAAAGACTTACTAAAGCAACATTATCTAAAAAATATTGGTGCGTGCTAGTGTTTTAAACAATTTGTGCTTATTTTCATTACATGGGATGGTCACGATGGGGGACATCAAAGTGAGTTATTTAACATAGCATAAAATTTACAGGGGGTGGTATAGAGACAAAATAATTATAATATTATATCTATATCTTTACCTATTTAAAATACAGGTAGGCAGTTACTTTATAGAGGGTTATTTTGGAAGGGAATCTACGAAGGGTTGTAATTAATTTATATAAAATTACTTGCGATTTTGCTAACAATATTTCAGCGTTTCAATATTCTATAGAAATACATATATTTTGTTTTACTTTGCGTTTTTCTTTGGTAGATTCATCAAATGATATTATTATTTATCAGAATGCAATTTCCAAAATATCAGAAAACGTGTATACATCGTTCTTATGTTAACCAGTGCTTAGTACGTTTATTTTAAATTGATATAAAAGCGAGTGTTGTATATAAAGATATTTATTTTGAACGAATATTTTAAAGGAAAACTGATAATAAACTGATAATAAAGCATCCGAGTTTCTACCTAATACTTGTATTGTTGTTGCGAAGCGTTTTTGTTGGGGTTTTTATGTTGCTTTTGTCTCGGCTGTTTTTACGATAATTTGTTAAAATACCTAAATGCGTGTCTACTCTATATATCACGTACAAACATTAGCAGACAGAAAAATAAAACGGTCATTGTTTACCTTGTTTTTTTACATATTCATATTACTCCATGTTGGTGTTAAACGATGGCGAATATTTTGTAATTAATAATTCTTGTTATCATTTTATGTAGTGTATTTTCTTATTTTACTGTTTAGTATTCAATCTTCCGACGTTTACTCAAAATTGTACACGAAATTCGTTGGTAGCTTTAGAGATAAAAGCGGGTGAACTAGTCTTTGCATTAATCTGTCTTAATTTATAATAATTTAGATAGTCTACAGTACTTTGTGTGTAATAAAGAACTATAGAAGCCCCCCCAAGTTTCTCTCGACTCAAGGTTATATCCAAAATAATAGATGACTACCAAGTACGTCCGACAAAAAACCTAATTCTACAGTTTGAAATAAAACTTATTTATTATTGAATGATTATTCAATAGTGACAAAATGTTTTTGATTAGGTAATCAAAAGCATTTTATTATGTGCCATAAAATGTAAAGGGGATTCTCTAAGTTTAAGAAACCCATAGGGCTGATGCCTACTTTCTCAGTATCAAATACTTAAAACGTCACGGTCGAGAGGTTCCGTAAATATCCTTTTCACAATACATAAGTCAATAATAATTGATAAATAATGGGCTGAAATTGAATTATTAAATATTAGAGACTATCTAGAGAGATATTATATAATATTATAAACTGAATTGCACGTGGTATTTACCCTCATAAAAATATATTAATGTTGATTAATTTACTGGATATACGAGTATATGGCAGAAACTGTATGTTATAATCGTAGAAAGATCATTTTAATATAGTGTTCCTTCTAGTTCTATAAGAAGTCACCTTAAAAGTTCTTTATGCAATTCTACTCTAAAAATTTCTTTAGAAAATCAATGAACTGATTATAATTAAATTAGTTGATCATAGTTGAAGTTTAAGCATAAATTCCGTTTCGATGGAAACTTAATTTGCCTTACAGCTCATGCATAAAACGAGTGTTTTGTGACGATGTTTTATTAGAAAATTGTATCAATTCTTTCGTTAGTAAACCGTATTGTATTTTCTCTAAACCATCAAAATGTGGATGCCTATAATCATATCACCGTATGCATTAGAGAGATTGGAATATTGAACTTTTAAATGTCATATCGTTATTATCGGGATATTGAAATGAAATACCATTTCTTGAATAGATGTAAAAATTTAAGAAATACACTTATACAGGTAGTACAACAAACTATAATTAATTATAATGTAATTTATACAGGATTATGAACTAGTATTACATATAACACAAGCGAATATAATTAATTACATATAAATCAAAATAATTGTATTTAGTCGACTTATACAGGGCCTTAATTAAGCAGGTAGGCAAACTTTAACATGTGACTTTTTGATTAATTTTAAGACAAAAAATTCATATAAACAGGTGTCTCAAACACATAGGTTTTCGAAGTACAGGTCAGTTAACTTCCTGTATTTTACCGAATACCGAACCGAAGTATTTTAACAAAATAACCGAGTTATTTTGTTAAAATAATTCGGTTTCTGTTTGATTGGAAAATGCTCAGTAATGTCAATTCAATGCCGCATTAAACTGGTTAATCCTATGTTATTCTTACTGAGATGAGAATAAATACATAATCTTAATTACAGAACAACAAATTTTCAAACAACTCGACTTCTTGGTCATCCAAAGGAACTTCTTCTTTGGGTATTTGTGCATTGTCCATTGTGCTAAGTTATGTAGTAGTTATTATCTTTGCTTGTAGACTTTCGGATTTTCCAACCGCTTCTCTTTATTCCACTTCTGTTCATAGTCCTTGAGGTGTAACTAATCTAACATGGACTTCATTGGTTGATATTTTAGCCAATAATGATCCTCTCTTCAATAGGTTTTCATCATCTTCTGTCTGGTTCTATCAATTCTATTTCAATAAGTTCCTCCGCTGTATTGGTTTTAAAATTATATTTTTCTTTTCCGTTTTTTAATATTTCTTAGACACTTTTTAGGATAACTGATTCAAATTTAGGACATATAATATCTTTAAGAGTACCCATCGAGCATTTTTATGAACTTCTGGAATAATCTACAGGGTCTTAATTTTTCTGGGGTCCCAAATTTTTTGTTACGACGATACTGATTCGATTTAAAATTAAAGTTTCAATTAACATTTCTTCATTATTTGTTGCGAGTTAAGAATTATTTAATAAACAGAATGAAGGTTTACGCATAATGTTTTTAATAGTGCCTATAAAATATTGTTATAGGTACTGAAATAATCTGGTTATTTATATTTATCCATATATTTTTAAGCACATTCATCGTTGAGGCACTGATTGATGTTCTAATGTAATATAGAAAACTACAAAAACTTTCCCGAATCCAAAACCCAACGGTTTCTAAAAATTCTTAATAATGGCAAGAAAATTCGATGAATATATATACATTGCCCACAAAAATTAAAGAATGTAAACGAATCCAAAAGTTACTTGAAACTTTTGGATTCGTTTGAATCCAAACTTGAAACAGCCCTTTGAAAATCACCTAAAAATTTATAATTTTCTTTACGTCCGTTAATTTTTGTGCCTAGTGTATAATTGCTTTCTCCCGAAATATATCACTTGTCCACTTTTTCCGTGATACATTATGTAACACTTTAAAAAACTCTAAATTATTTTACCTGAATCCTATCTACCGCCAGCCCTTTTTCATATAAGGTATGAAAAATATATCACCTCATGTTGTTTTATATATGCAAAAAATCTGAACGTTAGGATTTCCGGGCATTTTATTTAGTAGCAGTTAAAAGACTCTGGTCAAGATGACAGTGCGGTAGTGATTTTTCTTTGGTTAATTCGACAGTTATTTTAATTTTAATTCGAAGTCATTTTAATTAAATCGAAATTATGTGTCTTGCAAATATATAGTGGGTGCGCATAAACAATTTTCTGGACATATTTTGTGATTTGTGTGTGATGGAAACTGATCTAGACGACTGGAATTAGGGAAGGAGTAAAATAGGTAACTTAAGTATTTTAGCACTTTAGTTTTAATTAAAATACAAAATAGTGTTTTAAGAAAAATATGGCAGTCGAACGGGATTACTACTTTTCAAATTGGGGATAATACATATATCGATATATATATTGTGTATAAAATTTTATGGAAAATAAATATAATGATTTTCTTTGTTAATAATTCATGACTGACTTTGTTGTAAGTAAAAAATACTTTGATTGAGTTAGACATAATACCAATATATGATTAAATAAAAACAATGTTCAAAATAATATATTATTTTGGTAGTATTATATTATCTATGAAATAATTACATAAAGGTGTATAATTGTAAATTAAGTAAAAATATGTTGCTTTGCAGGTAGGTTCCGAACGAGCTGGACACCGTTTTTGTACAAGGTAAGATTTTTTCCTGTAGTTAGTGTAACAATATATAATAAAGAATTACATATAAAAACTATTACATCTGTAGTAATCGATGTTATTTGTTATTTTTCTCAATCAAGTTAATATGCACCGGTTTGGTATGAACATGAGAAAAAAAAAAAGCAGCTTATATTTAATTGCTACCAAGATGTGGGTTGTGATCCCTATAAGAATAATATCCCCAGTTTCCTGCATTAAGTTAAAATATCATTCAACTACTCAACGATGAGTCAATTTAAAAATATATGATTAAATATAAAAAACATAAGAAAAATATAATTTATGTACATGTAAGTTATTAATATAACCGATTTATTTAGTTCTAATTTAGTCTGATATATTGCAACCGACTTTGTTGTTACTGTAAATCGCTTAAATGCTATAAAGAGCGTATATATGAGCTAAAGTTAATAATAAACTTTCATAGTAATAGGTATATTAATTAAATTAGATAAATAAATAAAGTAAAATGAAATGAAATAGAAAAGATAATATCTAATAATCCTAACATTATTATTAAAAATCGAAACTTTAGGCAGATAACAGAATAATATCAAACGTAGTATTTTCGCTAGGGAAATTATTTATTGTTGTTCGCCCGAAATAGGTAATGAAAACAAAGGTGATAGTAATATACTCCCGCGGGTCTATTGAGTTGGGACTATCACGTTTCAGTATTTTAAAGGTAGAATTTTTGTTAAATATTTATTGAACAGTGAGTTGCCTTTGGTTGGCTCTTCGCTATGGAACCAATTGGCAATATTTAGGCATATCAAAATTATACATACTTATATAAAATATATTGTGCACATTGTTATACAAATTTCGAGTCAGAATAATTTGAAGCAGACTCATTAGCGTGTCGAGAACAGGGCTCTGTCAAATTGTGCGGCCACTTGTTTTGTCCCTAAATATTCATATTTAAATAATTAAATTATCTCGGATTTAATTTTAACCTCCGACGGTTGAAACTTGTCCAATGTGGGTTCGACGGTTCAGTAAACAACACGCACAGGGACTGGTTAATTTGGACACGCGTTTCCATGAATAATTCCATAAACGAGGGTTCTAACGTTAAAGTATCAATTAGCGCCAGAAAGGAGCTTTTACAACAGTGAATCTTTGATATCTCTCCGGGCGTGCTTCTTCTCTCGATGTTATATTTTTGTCTAAATATATTGTTAAATTTCATTCATTCTATCACGGAAATAGTTTCGAGTCCCTTAATCTTTCAGAAAACGTTTTAAAGTATACAAGGTATGAAAGTAAAAATATTTGTAGAGAATTACTTCAAAATGATACTTTTAAATCTATATTTAAAGAAGAGTTTACTTGTGAATGAATTATGTTTGTTATAAATAAACCATAATCAATGCAAAAATATTAGACATAATTTAATATTCTTAATTATTAGGTAAGGACATATGTGTTATGTGTGAAGTAAATGCTCTATCTTTCTAATAAAACTGTTAATATTTAACATATCAAGCAATGATGCATAAATAAATTTGTTTCTACCAATCAAATGCTTTACCGTTAGGATAAAATACTTAGATTGATGTTAAACGATTCAATAGTTCCCTATATTAAATCCATATCATTCACATATATCAAATATGCGTCCTATGAAACGTATAAAATCAAGAGAAAAAACTTTTAATGAAATGTATTTTAATCTTTCATTCTATTAAGTTATAAAGTAAAGATTTATTGAATTAGTTTTTCTTCATAATTGTATTAAAATAGATAAGTATACCTGTAACTGATAATATTCAGTCAGCGACTATAACAGCAAGTAAGTACACATTACCCCAATATGCACCTGAATGAATGTAAAATCAATATTTAAGTCAAATAACCTATGATAGGCATATAATTTCAGAGGATTAATTTAATTTAATTTAATTATATAAAGTCCCTACTGGTGTGTTTATGCCAGCTAATTTATGTATGCTGCTGTTTTAGTATATACGAGGGAAGCAGATGAGTAAAACTAATATTGTATAACAAATAATTTGTTAAATATAAAAATATAGTCTGTACTTCCAAAGAAAGATCTTTGGAATAGAATATTGAAAACAAAAAGTAATTTAAAATTATATATTATGGTAATGATCATGAAATACAGTAAAATTGATTCCATTATTAAAGTTATGTGATAACGCGAAGCATAGTAGATTTGAGATATATACATGGTATTCATTTGGTACTTCTGATTTATATAATATTCATCTACATATTTTATACCAAAAATAACATCGTTCCCCACATAATTAAACTTATTTAGGTATTACCACCTTCATGGGTTAAATTTAAATAGTTTTAATTCACGTGTAACATTTATTTTAAATACATAAATGTATTTTTTACCTAATAAATGGCAATATTAAATTAATTAATATTAACTCTATATAATATAATATAAAATGCTGAGATTCGCGGATGATATAGCAGTATTAGCATCTAGTAAGGAGGAATTAGAATCAGCATTGAACGAAATGGAGGCAGTGTTGACAGAGGAATACGGAATGAGGGTGAACAGAAACAAAACTAAAGTGTTAGTGTGCAGAGGGCGCGAGAGCAGAGCAAAAATGAAAGTACAAATTAATTATGAAATATTGGAGGAAGTTAAAGACTTCACTTATTTAGGAAGTAAAATGAATTGGGATGGAAGAAGCGATAAAGACATAAAACAAAGAATAGCGCAGGGTCGAGTAGCTTTTAACAAAAAGAAAACACTTTTATGCTCGGGGGTAATAAACTTAGAAACAAGGAAGAGATTTTTGAAAACATATGTATGGAGCACGGCACTATACGGTTGAGAAACCTGGACGATAGGGGAAGCAAGTAGGAAGAAATTAGAAGCTTTTGAGATGTGGTGTTACCGAAGAATGATGAAAATACCATGGACTGATAGGGTTAGAAACGAAGAAGTATTGGAGAAAGTCAACGAGAAAAGAAGTATGTGGAAAAACATAAAGAAGAGAAGAGATAGAATGGTAGGTCACTTGCTGAGACATGGGGGAATAGTCCGCGATGTTTTGGAGGCAGAAATAGGAATGAAGAAAGGCAGAGGTAGGCCTAGATTAGACTACTGCTCGCAAATAGTAAGGGATGTAGGTTGTAGCACAATTAGCGAAATGCGTAGGTTAGCACAAGGTAGGAGAAGCTAGAGATTAGCGTCCAACCAGTCTTAGGACTGATGACCTCATGATGATAATATAATAATAATCATATTTAATTTAAAATTAATATTAAATAATATTAATCATACGTAATATGTTAAAATTAATTAACATAGCATTGGATTTGTTTATTTGATTGTACATTACATTAATCAAATATATGGCACTATTGAAGTTGTTGATTAGCTTTCATTGTTTTCAATGAACTGTCAATTATTTCAGTTATATTTTAATAAATTACTAATGAACTTATCATTGGATTTTTTGTAAAATAAATTTTCTAAAAGTATATTCACATGCAGTCGTCTATTATACTGGTTTCAAATATAATGTAATTTAATCCCTAACTCTTATATTAAATTATTACTCCTTGGTTATAATTGGTTATAATATATACATAGATATACAGTATATTTTGGATATATACAGAGGTTATTTCTGGACGACGCAATGGTCAGTTAGTGGGATGTGGCAGACTATTTGGATCTTATATATAAAAATATGTGTACAAGACTTTCAAGATGTTCCAATAAAAATATTTTATAATATATAACATTTCTGGATCTATCTATCATACTAACTTGGTTATTTTAAGTGGAACACTCTATGTATGATTACATTTTTGGAAAGAGCGTATAATTATAGGCCAACTTTATATAGCGTGCTCTATACCTAGTAGTTTTTGAGATATTTGATACATTACCAAAAAAAGAAAACAAAAAATGACAGTTGTAAGCCTTGGTGAAAATCTCCATAACTTTTTTGACGTGGATGGGTTTGATAAGGTTATTAGTTTGTAACAAAAACATAGACTGTGGTATTTGTATAATTAAAATAACTTCAGAAAATTAATCACCAAGTGATTAATTTTTTACGTTGTTTTAGAAATTTTAATCCGCGAATTTTTTTATTTCATTTGGACACCCCTTATTTTTTCTGCAGTTGATGAAAAATATAATCCTACTTCTTCTAATATAAGGTTTGCTAGGGTCGAGATATTATTTTGAAATATTTAAATTTATTCGGATTTTGAAATTTGGCACCTGCTTTATTAAACATAAAATTTTTTATTGAAATATTATTAAAAATACAAACACAACAGCATAATAGCAAACAAAAAATAGAAATTAACAGTAATAACACATATATCTTGAAATCAAGTAACGATTAAAATCAAACTCAAGGATTGGATGAAGTTAATCGTTTATGCTATCCTTTTAAAATCCTTTCAAATGTCTTGCCTTCTCGTTCTTTGTACATTTCAACTATTCTTCTTAAATTTGTATCAGTAGCTTTTCTTATCTCTTCCCTTGATAGAGAACTATGGTAGAGTTTTCTACCATATTTCCTGCGTGTATTTGGAGGTGTATAATATATTTTATTTTTTATGGCGTTCCAAAGAATGTAATATGCGGGTGTTAAGTCGGGCGAACAAGGAGACTGTTGTCGATTCAATTACCATTGAACGTCCATTCTAAAATGTCACTTATTATTTTATAGCTAGAGGTGGTACTTTATCCTGTATATAATATTCTCTGCAATATTCTACAATGGACAATTCATCTAATGTTGGTACAAGCACATTTTATAGAATATTTAAATACCGATCAGTTTTTAAATTTTTGTCATAGACATATGGTAGGTACACTACCCGATTACCTTTTATTGCCACAAACACATTAAAGCTCAATAAATGTTGATGATGTGTTTCCCGAATGGTATGAGGATTTATACCACTCCAATTATGCGAAACATGACGGTTATACATACTGTTTTTTTATGAATTTGGATTCATCTGTCCATAGAATGTCTCTAAGAAGTCCTATTTTTTTATGTTTCAAATATAAGCACATAAATTTCATTCGCCGCCTCATAATATTAGGTTTTAAGTGACTATTATTATTATTATGTATGTAAGGAAAATTGATGAACGTATTTTGTTTCTCTAATAGTCAATATTCTCTAATAGTTAGTAAAGATTTTGTAAGATGAACCGCAAAGTATCCCAAAGTATTTCATTTTCCTCATTATCCACTGTTGGCTTTTTTTGCTTATATTTGCTCAAAATGAATTTTAAGTCATTGATCAATAACCTTCTAATAGTGTTTTCGTTTGGGGCAATTGTATTAGAATACCTTTCTGCAAATGTTGGACAAGGTTTTACAGCAATTTTACCATAATATTAGTGAATTTCCAATAGTATAAAATATCTTCATTACTATACATCGATGTTCCCATTATTAGTTGGTACAATCAATTAAATGAATAAGAAATGTCACTGTAATTTGAATGTTATCGAATTTTACACATATGAAATGAATTGAGTTGAACGAATAAATAAAATATCTGAAAATAATGTAATCTCAACCTTATCAAACCTAACATTTTATTTTGCATTAACTGCAAACAATAAGGGGTGTCCCGTTTGAAAAAAAAGTCGCTGTTTGAGATTTTTAAAATGTAAATAAAAAAATCTTTTTGAAGTTATTCTCGCTGTATAAATATCACAGTTTATGTTATTTTTATAAACCAAAAAACTTAATATCAAACTTAATAAAACCACGCCAAATAAATTAAGAAGATTTTCACTAAGGCTTGCAATTGTCAATTTTTTAATGTCAAATGGCTCAGACACTACTGATATTAGATATAGGTTATACTAGATGAATTAAACCTAGAATCTTACTGGTAATAATATATAGTACATTCTATTTAAAATAATAAAGTTAACATGAATTTCCGATAGAACAGTGGGTTTTTTCTTAAATCTCAAAAATATAAAGCTGAATTGTTTGATACTAAATTTATTTAAAAACCACTAACTATTAATTTTTGGTGGCAATAGATTGAGATAATTAAAAATAAGATAAGAATAATAAATAAGAATATGAATTTCAAGGGTCAAGAAAGTATTGGCACAGTAAAAATTTTTATTGAAACAAGTTCTTAAAAAATTTATTTACACTTTTGTTACCATACTATCTGCATAAATCGCGGCCTGAATTCTTCGTGGCATTGAGGATACAAGGTTCTGGGTTATTTTAGGTCCAATTTGATCCCATTCTTGTAATAATACCGTTTACAGCTGCTGTTTCGAAGAAATTTTATTTTTTAGAACTTTCAAGTTCAGCAAGTACCACAAATGCTCTCTGCAACTTACATCCGGGATGTGGGGTGGAGGTTTGATATGTCTACGAACATTATAAAATAACCATTCTTTTGTTTCATTGGTGATGTGCTTAGGATCATTATCTTACTGGATGATAAATGTGTCTCTAATGCCCATCTTTTGTGCACTGCTGTTCAAGTTATTGGGTAGAATGTTAACGTCTGCATCAATAATACCTTCGGTGAAACTTAGGTTTCCAACACCATTCTACGGCATGCAGCCCCAGATTAAAACGCTCCCGCTACCGTGTTTCAATGTTGGTCTGACATTACTCATTTCAAATGCAGCATTTGGTTTTCTCCACACATACATATTGCGACCATCAGAGCCGAAAATATTAAACTTACGAAATGTGAAAACCAAATGCTGCATTTGAAATGAGTCATATCAGGCCAACAGTGAAACACGGTAGCGGGAGCCTTTCAGTCTGGGGCTGTATATCGTAGAATGGTGTTAGCAACCTACGTTTCGTCGAAGGTATTGTTAATACAGACAAGTAAGTTGACATTTTGCGCTATACGTTGAACAGCAAAGCTGAAAGATGGGCATCAGAGACACACTTATCTTCGAGTAGCATAATGATCTGAAGCACATCACCAATAAAGGAATGCAAGATGTCATAAGGAGACTTATACTCCAATCCATCTGTAGATCCTTAACAAACGAGGCTTCACATCTTGTAGACACCGTTACGTTCTACAGTAGTAGACTGTAAATCGTAAACCAAGCGCCATCTCTCAGTAGTTTCGGAAACAATCCAAATCGAAATAAAACTTAGTCATCTACAATGACAAGAATCATCTATAATGCGAAGTTTTCAGATGGTAAGTTTTACAAGATGTCATAAGGAGACTTATACTCCAATCTATCTGTAGGTCCTTAAACATTAAGGATTAAACAGATTAAGTCAAACAGCTATTCCCTCGACTATATGCCGTCGACGGGCGCTGAATTACGTGGCGAAATTTGCCGTATTTTATTCTAAAATAGAACTAAAATACAGTAAGCCTCGTTTGTCAAAGGCATACTCACTTACACTGTACTGACGAGACCCAAGATAAGGTCGAGACCGGTCTACAGTTAGCGGTATCCTGAGATAGAGAACGCTTTACATCTTCCTTGTAGTTTTCGAGCAATCCAAATCACTGTATTGTAGTTCTGTGTTAGAATAAAATACGACAAATTTTGCCACGTAACTCAGCGCCCGTCGACGGCGTATAGCCGGGGAATAGATCTTTTGGCTTAATTTGTTTAATCCTTAATATTTAAGGACCTACAGATGGATTGGAGTATAAGTCTCTTTACGACATCTTGTAAAACTTACCATATGAAAACTTCGCATTATAAATAAAGGAATGGTTAGTTTATAATATTCGTAGACAAATCAAAACTCTGCCCCAGTTCCCTGATGTAAATCCCATAGAGTATTTGTGATACTTGCTGGACTTGAAGGTCCTAAAAAATAAAATTTCTTCGAAACAGCAGCTGCTTTATTACGTCAAGAATGGGATCAAATTGGACCTGAATAGCTTATTAAAGAACATTGTATATTGTATCGCCGACGCCACGAAGACTTTAGGCCGTAATTGATGCAAGTGGTATGGTAATAAAATACTAAAGAGTAGATATATTTTTTAAGAACTTGTTTAAATAAAAATTATTACTGTGCCAATACATTTTTGACTCTTGAAATTCATATTCTTATATATTACTGTTATACTATTTTTAATGTTCTCAACCTATTGCCACCATAAATTAATAGTTGGATGCTAGTTTTTAAATAAATTTAGTATTAAACAATTCACTTTATATTTTTGAGATTTAAGAAAAAAGTGAGGTGTGCCAATACTTTTTTGACCCAATGTAGTTGAGTATATTTTCATTAAATTGTAAATATCTTAAAACTCCTGTATACAAATTTTTATAAACAACAACCAAGTAGTCTGCCGCATCTGACTAATTGACAGTCGTCCAGAAACCTGTATATTGACCCCACAGGTATGCATAAAATATATAACCAACCATTACCATATTTACCATAAAGCATAACCAACATTAAATTGTCGCTTCATAATAATTGAAGAAGCTTTTACAAAGTAACTAAAGTATAAAAAAATATCAAACATCTACAAAATTGTCTTTTTCACTATTTATTTTATTGGGTTTTTTATTTCAATAATGGAGGTTTCTTAAGCATTTTACTACAAGTTGAAGCTAAAAAATAAAAAAAAAACGATATAAAAGTTTTGTTGCCATTGAAGCGAATTTCGCGGCTATAAAGAGTTAATGGAAACATGAGCAAAGAAAATCCGAATGAAGGAAACCAAACTTACTGAACGAATTAGAGCGGTGGCTATGGCCGGCAGTCGGGAGCAATAGGGAGTCGGTATCGATATCTGAGTCGTAGGGGTTGTCTTCGGCGAGATCCCCCAAGGAAGTGCTCCTCAAGGGTGGCAGACTGAAATGAATTTCCTTTGTCCTGGAAAGAAATAAAGAGATTTCAGAACTTTGGCGTTAAAGTTTAAAACCCAAATCCTCGTAAACCCGAAAGATCGTATCGGCGATCATCGTTCGGTAAATAAATGATCTATTCTTATCGCTATTCTCTGATTTTTGGGGAAAGTCTTAATAATGCAGTCGAATGCTGGGCTAGATTTATATTTAGATACACGGTTTTCGGCGAATATTCAAATCTACGTAATTAATTTACTTGTTTGGGGATATTTGAGGACTTAATTGTTATCTGATACATTTACTTCATTATAAATAACTTAAAGAAGCTATAAGATGATCCTGGGAAATGACTTTCTGTCTAAAACCTTTGAGGCTGCCACAAAAACATGAGACCAGTTCTCCACGAATAACGAAAGATACGCGACGCGTGTTTCGCCAACCACGTTGACATCACCAAGAGATGATTAAAACCGAAGTTGAGGAGTTTAGATAATTTCCTGATGATACCAATTTGATTGCAGAAATGCATTGTTTAACGTATAATCTTTAGGTGTTCGTGGAAAATTGATCTTCTATTTCTTATTCGGAATGGTATCAATTTATTGCTGATATTTGTCTTAAATTGCTGACATTTGTGTTTGGGACATGTATGTCTTAAAAATATTTTAATTTAAAGTTATAAACTTATTATATTATCACTTCCAGGTAATCAGAGTTTATTTTAATATCAATGAAAATATAACAATATAAACTAGGCACAAAAATTAAGGGATGTACAAAAAATCCTAAATTTTTGGATTTACAAAGGGTATCGCAAAGCAGTTTTAACAAAAGTAAATTGGAGCTCCACGTTTTTAGTTTTCAAACCTTAAGCAAAAATGTCAGCTTTGACTGGTAATTAATTACTCGGGAAATATTTTTTTTAATTTTTTTTCTTACAATAATTAATTTTTCTTTTGATAAAAATATGTGAATTACTGCTAAAATATATTTTCAACCTCAAAAAGTTAATAAAGAATTAAAAATTCATCCTTAAATTGATTTTTAGCAAAAACGACAAATTCAGTAATTCCGAACACAATGAAAAAAAAAAAAGAAATCGCAGGCAGCGCATTGAAAATTTCAGAGTTTCTTTGGAATACTTTGAGGTTAAACATAAACAGCCAACATCCTTAGTCTATCCATTATTTGCAAAGTTATGTCAAATTAACCGAATATCCCCAAATATGTAATTTCTTTTACCCAATTTTTAATAATCGTTCTCGCGCCGAAATTTGTTTTTATCAAAAATCAATAACTACAATTTGTAAATAATACTTTGCAGTTTTTAAAATCCTACTTGAATTTTCTGTACGGTCATTATTTCCCGATTACCAAGGTCAAAACTGACTTTTTTGTTTACTTTTGTTTGGCTGAAGCGACGATAACTCGGCCGATAAAAAAATGAGACCGACGAAAAATCATCGTACTAGGCTTTTAAACCTCTCAAATTCAAGAGAATAAAACCATACAAAAAAGCTTTATGATAAATTCACTGAAAATTTATTGAAGTCCGTGGTCCTTTTAAACTAAAAAAGTGTTGACGGTAAAAAATTTTGAACTCAAGATCTCAAAACTAGAAATTTGAAGCTTTGACTTGATTTTTTTTTAAATTACACTGCGTCTATTTTTCTCCATGTTAGAGCCCTTTGAAAATGACATAAAAATTTAAGGACTTTTTTACATCCTTTAATTTTTGTGCCTAGTGTATATACCCATACCTATAGATGTTCTATTTCACTAGTAAAGCAATTCTATATGGTATTATTCTCTTATATGCTGGAAGACAAATTTTTCCAGCATCCTCACTTACTGGCTTCTGTCTAGATTTTGTTTTATTTAACAAGTAAATTGTATACCTTTTCACTTATTTGATGTCATATAGGAAACGCAATTACTGTTCGATCATAAAAAGATCGAGCGCAATTTGAATGTAACTCAATCCTAACATCACCCATCGTTTTGATGAATATCTCATGTTGCCTCTGTTGACGGATCCTATTTTATTTCTGCATTAGCAAAATCTAATGTCCAAATCTAATAATTGAGTATTAGTATTCGACAACATTCTTACATACAAACAAAAATTAGTTAATTGGCACAGTCCACTAATTAATTACTTATTCAACATAATATTTTGGAAACTAAATTGTGTTGGTAAACTATTTAATTAAACAATAATTCCTGACTTGGGTTAATTTACGTATTGATAATTAAAAAAGGTAAATAACAATTAATAAATGATTTTACGAAATAATTTCTTTATACGAAAAATTAAATAACCTGGCAACATTTAAAACCAACTTGAATACATCGCGTAAACAATAAGCCATCTCTGTTGATGCGATGTCATTTTATTAAAAATTAAGAAAACTGGAAACTAAAAAATTAATTCTCGCTGAAAAAATAATTCTTTAAAATAACACAAAATTCCAATTCTAAAAGTAAAAACAATATGATTGTAAAGTAATATTTACCATAGTAAAAATACATTTTAATGTAATAAAAGCACAAATAAATAGCAGTACTTAAACAGTATCTCAAAACACCATCAAATCTTTGGCGGATATTGTTTAACATAATACAGCAATTTTCAATATGTAATCGAAGTTGTGTCCTGTGAATTGTTGGCTGTGTCTATCTCAAAACCATATTTCTTTTTTACTTTAAATGGCTATATAAAAAATCATACAGTGCAAGATCTGGAGACCTAGCTGGTCACAAGATATTATCGCATCCAGAAATAAGTCGGTTCTAAAATATTAATTCCAAATTTTGCTGAATAATAACATTACTGTGGGCTGAACAATCATCATTAGTGCGAAAATCTTAGTAATTTATTGACCACTGGCGTTCACTGTGGCTACAAGGCTCACAGATGCGATAAGTTAAAGCTTGTGCGTTACATTAGTAAACCGTCCTTTGGAACTCGTAAATTTACTAGGTATTTCCCATGATAGAATCTATTTGCGTTGTCTATATATGAAAATGAGGTATAATAACCTCAATATCGAATACGTACACTTAAATGCTTGAAGAAATTGAGTTTGCTATATCCTTTATACAATTTCCTTAAAATTACGTATCGATAGCTATTAATCTGCGAAGTTTAAGTTATTCAAATTGTTATTGGCTTTAATTTTTTGTATTCTTTAGAAGTCAAGGATGCGTGCCAGTGGTGGCGCTAGCATTATTTTGCGGTTGGGCAAAAATAGGCAGCAAATAACTAGGGTGGGCTGGGGCGTTAAATATATTATTTTATGTGCGAATGTGACATAGTGGTGTTATAAGAGGTTGGGCGAAAAGGATTTTGCCTGTCACCCCAGTCACCACCACTGATACGTACATATATTAAACGAATGTTCGATCGTCTTGATCTCCTCAAACATTGGCGCTGGCGCTTGGGGACTTGATCGCTGTTACCAAATCAGTATTTTACAAGTAACTATAGCAAATTTATTCAAGAATTAATCTTGTATAGTTCATTATTAAATATTAAGTATGTAGAAAATGGGAAAGTCAATAAGCCTTTACGCTAATAGCCACATATTCCAGCTGTACGCTCGAAAAAAACAATAAGTTTTAATTTTATATCACTAATTAAAGAGATCATATTTAATAGCTACTTTATAGCTTGTATTATGATTGACGACACTTGGTGTGCTTTTAAATAAACTATTATGTGGGCACTAAATATAGACATAAGGCCAAAGGAATATCGTTCAGAATAATAAATATCTAACCTGACAACATTGATTAATATACAAAGTGAACTAATAATAATATTAAAGAGCTATCTCTGTAACAAGAACTGTCTCTGAGATAACTATGAAAAATAAGATACACAAAAGAAAATTACTGTAACGGTTTTAACAATCTTTGGCATCCAGGTATTCTATTCAAAATTAATACTTCCATCATGTTACTTTAATCTCCTAAAATAATAAGCGAGCATCAATTTGAAAAAAAAGTCAATGGAGAAACCCCTAGCTACTTTCCAATATTTAGGTGTTCCACAAGGGAGCATCCTAGGGCCACTACTGTATGTACTATATACAGCAGTATGCAAAAGTGGTTACATTTGCAGATGATATGGAGGTATTTGTAAGTAATGATCCTACAGTGGCCACAGCCAATCTCTAAAGAGACCTAAACCTCGTCGACGTTTGGTTGAACAAATAGAAAATTAAAGTGAACGAAACTAAATCAACACATAACTTTCACTCTCTGTAAAAGACAATCCTTTAGTTTACGTCAATCAAATTGTTATACCCCAGAACGAGGTCATTAAATTCATGGGATTGCACATGGACTCAAAACTCAATTAGAAACAACACATCCAAAGATAAAGGGAACAAATAGATATAACAACAAAAACATTAAACTGGCTTATAGGTCGAAAATCTGCATTGTCAATACACTACAAATTGTCAATTTACAAAGCAACAATCAAGCCCTTCTGGATGTACGAATTCGAACTCTGGGCTTGTGCAAGCAAATACAGTAATAATTCAACAAACCCAATCTAAAATCCTTAGAATAATTGCAGATCCACCATGATACAATTTGTATAATGAATTTTTGCACGTGTATCAACTTAGTGACGACGAACGGATCACATGCTACACCACTCGCAATTGTTACCAATATGCCACAATTACCAGCACGTATATCTAGCGACATATGTTTCAATCAACTACGTACGGCATAGACAGTTAATAATTTGCCGAACAAAGTGCAATTATGTAGTCACGTCTTAGCTTTATTGTATAATTTAATTCATTGGCGTCTCAATATTTATGTAAAATTGATTTCATTTCTGTTTCATTTATTTTGATTTCTGTTGAATTTATTTAATTTATTTTGATATAAATATCACTTCCATTGAATGTCTTTGTGGAGAACCTTTACATTACTCTGTCATAGGTTGACGGATTTGTATTGTACTAACTGTTATCCTAAAATGTGTTTTCGGCAAGACACTGTTCAAAAATTTCAGTTGATTGATTCATTCGATTTTTACCTGTGACGCACAGGCAAAGAATCATCATTACAAACCATACGTATCTACTCGTAATCACACGCTTCACACAGATCTCAAAATTCCCTGCGTCAATGTAGTCATCTGTGAAAGAAGTTTATACACCACAACAAACTTGAATACCATCCTAATTTACTGCTTACGCAACTGCTACAACCCACGAGCTTTACAGACATCGCTGAATATCTTCTTCGTCACGACATTTAATCGTACATTAAACTAGTTGCAAAATACAAACTATAAACAAAATATAAACTATGTACAAAACTCCACATGAGCTTATAGATTTTCTTAGTATATTTTCTAACTGCCAATAAATAAAATAGAAAAAAATGCTGATATTTGGTTTAAGGGGGCGAAAACGGCTCCTGAAGTATATCTTCTAAACAACTTGAAATGTAAACATAAATCAAGATGTATGAACTACCCCAAAAGTCATGAAACTCATAAAAAGTAAACGAATTTTAAGTTATTAAAATTTCAGTCCCCAACAATTGTTTTCGTATTCTGAAATTGTATCTCGTATATATAAACACTGTAACAGAAAATTTTTATTGGAATGTAATTATAACTATTTATTAATAATTATTGATAATTATTGATAAACATATATTGATAATATATGTTTTCTTAAGAAAAATTTTTTTTGGAAATTTATCTTTGAAAATATCCAAAATTTAGTTATAAATTATAAATTGGGTAAAGTTAATCTGATGATGAGGTTACTTCGATGTACTTTAAAACATTATATACCGATTGTAATTGTCTTCATCATAAACATTTCATTGTTGTCAAAAAAGTCGGCCCCGTACAAATTTAGTACCACGAAATTTGCAAATAGCTTTTATTAATATCTATACACTCAGTACATAGAGATCTTTTTGTGATTTTTCACTTCTGTTTACATAGCTTAGTAAAATATTACAGTTTTTTAATCAAAATTAAAGATTTGTGTATGAAAACATTGAATTCTTGCCACAGAGCGATAATATTTATTACAAACAAAAATCTGAAAATTAGTGTCACCCATCTTTTTGACCACTCGCATTTTTTTTTTTGATCAACCTGATGTTGATATTAAATAATTAATACCAAAAGTGTTCTATATATGTATATGTCATTGTGGCTTAAATATTCTTATTCATATTTAATGGAAATCAAAAAATAAACATCTCAATTCAAATTTATTTTATATCACTATTACAAAAATACTGTAAACACCGTGAATGCATGGCAGAGTATTGCTCAGATTACATTCGGATAATGTAATGAACTGACCAGTAGGGGCGCCAGGATTTCTAAAATAGGCGAGCACAAACTGGTAGAAAATTTTTGCGTTGGGCACATGTTTGGAATGTGTGTTGGAGAAATTAGTAGTACATTAGGCAATAAAGTTAAAATATTAATAAAATCATTTCAGTTTTATTGCAAATTCCTCAACAATCTTATCCAAATCCAAGCTTTTAGCTATTTTCTTTTTTTTATATTTAGTACAGCCAAATTACATAATCTCTCGTGTTTCATTTTATTTCTTAAATGGTCTTTTTACCTTTTCAGGCGTGAAAAGGTCCTTTCACATGCAGCACTTGATACAAGAATTGTGATACATATTGAATAATTTATAAATCTCACTGAATGGCAATCTGTATTTATTCAGCATGTCGGGTAGCTGTAAAATATTGTTGAATTTAACATTTTGTTCGTCTTAAAATTTTTAAATAGTAGTAGTTAAAATTTGATATTTATATTCTGTTTCATATTATAATTTTATAGATAGCACACTTTTGGGGGGGGGGGGGCACTCGGTTAGGCACTTTTTCTGATTGGCTGGTCCCGTGCCCACCCAGCCCCCCTGGCGCCGTCACTGGAACTGACACAAAATAACAAAGTTGATTCCACGGAATCTCTTATTAATTGCTTACTAATTTAAAAAGTTTGTAAGAATGTTGCGATTCGGTAAGAAGTAAACAACATTTTTTTCCTTCACTTTATTAACCATTATGCCCCGTGTTTACCCTCTAGGATTTACAGTGTAAAATTTAGCTTTTATCTTATGTTTGATACCTTTAAGCATTAAATAAGCCTGCGAACTACAAGATATACTTCGCCGTCTGGTAATATTCTCTGGAAATTCCATTAACGCCGACGCTTTTTCGACGGTTTCATGTTTTAGTAGCATGTTCTGCTTTATCTTGAATATTTAAGATCCATTCCGTCACCTTAAAGCCTCTTTCAAGTGACCTTGTAAGGTTGATGGATTTCATTTTGGGCGAAGGTTGAGTTGGAATTGCCGCCCAGATCAGTTTCAGGGCAAATTGTGTTGATGTATAATGCGATTCCTCTCTCTTTTAATTCATCACTCGAACTGTCCTATACAAATAAACTGATATGGTTGACCCAATAAATTTGTATTTCTGCATTCGATTAGCGAAATGGTTCTCTTGACAAGTGTCTACAGATTGAATTGCGTTGAAATGGGATTGACGGAGCCGAAGATTGATGATGCGATGGTTTCTGTATTGTTCCTGCAGTACGGAGTGAAACGAGAACGTCTGTAACGAGAAACACGACGAACGACAGTGTATTCGCAGTGCTTATCTGTTCTGGAAAGAAAACGAAGCATGTTCTTTTTATTTCAAAGCGGACATAAAGACTTTTAGTCTATGACTAACTTAAAGTTACTCTTGTATTTATCCTTAACTGGACAAGAAAATAATTATGTAATTGTAACATAACTTGTGGGACTGCAGAATTGGTTGTCCCTATGGGACGAATCCGTCCATCGATAGCAATAAATTATCTCTTCATATCACTGAAATGTATGTACCTTTAGTAACATCCAATAAAGTGGATATATGCGCTAGAGACACAAATTATCAACACATCTTTTGAAACAGGATACTTACCTCCTCAACACAAAATATCCAATGTTGTTTAAATCAAAACCCTAAAAAGAAAAATTCTTAAAAATACGAAGGTCCTCCAATTATTAACATACTTTCTGTTATCTAGTTTATGATAGGTAGATGATTTTCCTCAAAGGGAAGATACTCCCAGATAGTGCTTTAGGGATATATTTTTTTTATTTCGATGTTAATATGGTAATATGACCACAATTTTAATAGTGTGGTTCGGTATTACATTTCAAACAATAACTTACCTTCAAAACAAAATAAATATAGTACAGGAAGTCTAGAACAAAGAAAGAACAAAATAATTTTAAAACGAATCGTCAACTTTGTTGCATATTTTGTACCTACTCAAAAAAGGGTAATAAAATATTTGGATCGGATTAACTGTCATTTCATATCAAATTATTTCGCAGTGTATATTAGATAACACAAGTTTCAGTGATAATTTACAAAAAAAACTAAAACAAAGAGAAAAATAACGTTAATGTTTTGGGAATAACGTTTCACATTAGTGCATTCCTCTGGTAGGAAGTTACAGTAATATTTAGTCAATTCAAGATGTAATTGAGGTCATGATTAAAACTACTGAAACCAATGGTTTAAACATGAAACGTTTTTTCTCGAAAATATTTTGGAATTTTTTTTGAAAAATATTTTATCGAGAAAAAAAAAATTCACCAAGATGTTTGATCCCCGTTGATTAGTTAATAGATAATTATGTTCATGGAAAGTATTATCTGAAAACTCTGAAAACTAAACATGTGAAACGTATTACTACGCAACTGTCATAAACAAAACATAAAAATAAAACCTGCAATATTTAACTCTTATCCTCAATAATTAGTCAATTCTTCTCATTACTGATTTATCATTTTATGATTTCCTAAATCCAAAACATAACGGTTTCTAAAAATGCTTAATTACTGCAACAAAATTGTTTTCCGCGAGGGTATCAGTTGTCCAGTTCTTTTCCGTTATACAGGGGGGTGCACGAAAAGCGGACACCGCCATAACTCTGCTATTTATCGTCCGATTTTCAAAATCCAAAACCCAAATTAAATAACTTGTAGAATACTACAATCTGGGCTAAATCTATTTTTTCAAATTCTGTTTTATATGACATTTCATAGCCAACTTTTGATTTTCAAATAAAACTATATGTTTTTTTCTATGCTATAGCCCAAATTTTTAACATTAGTACCTGAAAGAAAAAATTAAAGAAATAGTAAAATGTGATAGAAATAATTTTATTAAAATAACATTTAGGCAGTTGGTTTTTAATTTTAAAAAGGCATAAAAAGAATATTGGAACACTAAACACCTATTATAACAATTGTTCAAACTGACCACTATTTTGTTCAATACATAATTGACATCTCTGTGAGACGTTGAAAGTGGCATTGTATAAAAGAGAATTGAGGAATTTCACAGCAGGCCTCAACTATTCGCCTTCTCAAATCTTGCCCGTTTTTGGGTGGTGTTAAATACACGGTATATTTTAGATAAGAAGAAATTCAGTGACGCCAGGTCTGAACTACGAACTGGCACCCGAACGGGTCCGTTGGTTCCGATGGATTATTCGCAAAACTGTGAATGCAAATAATTAGCAATTAGATTGGTATTATGGGGCGGAGCTCCATAATACCAATAAGTAATTCATCCAAAAATAGTTCAAATTCGCGAGAAAGTAAATCATAATATTTTTGTTGGTTTAAATTTCCATCAATACAAAATGATCCTGTTAGTCTACTTCCTAAAATACCACCTGATACATTTAGGCTAAACCTTCTTTGAAAATTGCTCTCCACAATAATGTGAGGGTTGTCCTGAGACCAATATCTATGATTTCTTCTGATAAAAATCCCATTCTTCCCGAAAGTACATTCGTCAGTCCAGATAATTTTTTGATAAAATGATGGATCTGCCCTCGATATGTCCAAAAAAAAGTTGCAATAATTTAATCTTCGTTGTCTGTCGTTGTTTTTCAATGCGTGGATTTTAAGGGGAATGTACGGCTTGAATTTATGCTTTTTGAAAATTTCTATTACTGTTTTTTTAGAAGTTCCACAGTTTCGCATTACCTCACTTGTGGATGTATTGGGAGTTTATTTTGCATTTAATAAAACATTCAGTTCCAAGTTTTCATCAAAATTGCATTCTAGAGATTTTGGTTTTTTAAAGGAACTAAACTGCCGCAAATTAGCTTCTTATCGGCTAAATTTATGATGATGAGAGCGATCTCTAATCGGATATCTCTCCGCGTAAGCCGAGCAGCTTCACGGAAATTTTTTAAAACGTCAAAATAAACTTGTAACATATCAGTACATTCATTACTGGTCATTGTGATGAATAAGGCACACTCAAAATTCAAAAGACTGGTGTTTGACGTTTATCAAAATATTGCTCTCAAAATTTCATAGGCAGTTTAACATCGCCTTTATAAAATTATTTCACATCTTACTGTTTATTTAATTTTATTTCAGGTTCTAATGTTAAAGAGAATTTGGGTTTCTATACATGATTGGATTCAGAAAAAAAATATTCTTTAATATAGCATAGAAAAAGCCATATGGTTTCATTTGAAAATCAAACGTTGGCTATAAAATGTCATAGAAAACAGAGTTTGAAAAAATATATTTAGTCCAGATTGTAGCATCCTACAAGTGATTTAAATTGGTTTTTGGATTTTGATAATGGGACGATAAATAACAGAGTTATGGCGGTGGCCGTTTTTCGTGCACCCTTCTGTATATGTGTTGCACTTTAGAAACTTCAAATTATTTTACGTTAATTTGAGTAGGTGAGCTACGTGAGTTTATCATCAGATATAACCAATTATAAATTCTTATACTGATCTCAGTTACACATATTGAGCTAATATATATATATATATATATATATATATATATATATATATATATATATATATATATATATATATATATATATATATATGACTGAGATCAATACAAAAATCTACAATTGTTTATATCTGATGCTAAACCAGATTTAAAAACTGGATACACGTGATATTTTCCACACATCTAGAAAATATAACGTTTTTAGAACAATATTGTATATAGATTTGAAAATCCTGAATGCGGTATATTACAACTAGAAAAAGGAATAATGTTTGGTTTGGTTAATAATTTACTTAATATTTTTTAAATTTCATTTAGCATTTGAGCTTCGATGATTCTCAGAAGACATGGAAATCTGAAATCTGAGGCTATGTATTCATAAAGAACACTTTGTGAGTACATAGCCGTTACATAAATATATTTTTTTAAGATCCTCATCGAAAGTTTGCTTATAAATTTATTTGCCTTTTCGTGTGTATTACAAATATTAACTCGAAATCCCTCATAGCTTCCTAACTCCAAACCACATTCCCTGGCCTTGTATGGACCGCCCGGATCTGTCAAGAGCATTGCGCCTATTTACGTCATTATTTTCAATTTTATATTTTGTTAAACTTCTTTTATTATTTAAATTAATAATACTTTTTGGGATCTCTACACTTACTTATTCTGGCTTTTTATGGTATTATTATTCAAAGTTAACACATTTGGGTATTAAATGATTGATTTATACTAAATATCGTTACCAAAAATGTGAAGTTTATTTTTGTTTAGAACATGCTAAAATGATGAAGAAGATTTATAATTCTTTACACTTAAAATAGGCAGTTACTTATAACATTTCTTTGTAATTCACGTCCAATATTTTATTATATATAAATTTGTGATTCTTGCATGAAAAAGTGAATGTTTTTTTCTGAATTCAAAATATTGTTCAATACTAATTTATGTTTGTGTTTTATCCTTACAACAGAAAAACACTTCCAGATAGCTGGTTATCCTATAAAGATCTTCCAAATTTATTGTTTTACAACATTAAATGAGTTCCCTTGTGTAAATTTAATTGTTGCGATTAAAAACTATATTGTTGTGAAATATTTATTATTGTATTGTATTAATTAAAATAACGTTTAGTTAAGTTTCCACCTCATTGAAATCTAAATTATGTCAGATTTTATTATGGGATTATGGGATTTATGCTAAGATGCAATGCGCCCGAATGTTTTTGGATTCATATTGCGCCCGACGGAAGGTTAAAGAAGTAGTAGTACTCATAACCTTCTCCTCATCTTTTATTTTTGGCAAATCAACGAAATCTCTCTTAGAATCCACTGTTCATTTCTCTCCCCATCAGAGACGAATAAAGTGTACAAAATAATTTCTGACCATCAGGATCCTGTCACCTGCAGGTGGCAGGCTAGAAAGGCTTAATGCTCTCCCCCGCGCCGTCTAATTAACTCCATTACCGCGCTTTCCTAATACCCCTCACGTTTTCCCTAATTCCATTACAAACGGCATACTTACAAGAATTGTGGTGCCGAGCCGCTCTGCTGCGACGGATAGACCAGAATACTGGAGGCGGTCTGCTCCTCGTCGGCCCCTTTGTGCCGATTCCTCCTCGCAAAAGCGTACGCTATGATCACGGTGAGTATCAGCAGACCGCACGCTGCCCCAGCAGCTAATGAGTAAGGATACAGCAATCCTGAAACGTTAATGAAGGTAACGGTTAATAACTGAAGGCTTGACGGGGGAACAAAGGGTTTAGAATCAAGAGGGAAAGTGCCCAAAGGAGGCACGGTGTTTAAGACATAGCGATATTAACGACATAAATTAGTTTGGGATTTTCGTATTTTGTTGATTAGTGTAACACTTCAGATCTATCAACGAACTAAAATTATCGTGGATAATTTTCGACTCGTCATAACTGAATGTAACTCGTCGTCATGCTATGCTACTATAGAGGTAACTTGCAATTTAGAGCGTTGTCACAAAAATCTACATAGTTCACAATTTCCGTCAACCCTGTTCCAAGTATAAAAAGTATCGATAGAAGTTTCTATATAGTAATCTTGAATAATTTTGCTATAGCTAGGGTTTCCATATAGATTTTCTGAAATTCAGGACAAATGAATCCTGAAATGAAGCTTTAAATGGTAAATTGGAACAAAAATTAATAATTGTTTAAATAAATTTGTTTTATTTTATGCAAAGATATATTGCAAATTTAAATAAAATACACATAAAGGTAAATAGTAACATAAAATATATATTTCTGATAATAAAACATAAACACATTTGCCACTCATTTAGTATGATACGTATGCGAATTATCGGTATGCGATACGTGGTATTTTTCTGATCTCTGAACTTCGTTCAAAGCGGAAACAATTTCTGGTAATAAAATAAACTTATAAAACTCGGAACGGGTCATGTTGAAATTAAATATGGTCATTATTATTCCTTTTACACAATTTGTATAATGGATCTTTTAGCGTGTATAAATTTAGTGACGACGCACGAATCACATGCTACACCACTCGCAATTGTTATTATATGCCACAATTACCAGCGCGTATGTCTAGCGATATATGTTTCAATCAACTACGTACGGCATAGACAGTTAATAATTTGCCGAACAAAATACAATTATGAAGTCACGTCTTAGCTTTATTGTATAATTTGATTCACTAGCGTCTCAATATTGCTGTAAAATTTATTTCCTTATTATTTCATTTATTTTAATTTCTGTGGCATTTGTTTTATTTATTTTGATGGAAATATCACTTCCATTGAATGTTTTTGTCGAGAACCTTTTCATTATTCTGTCATAGGTTGACGGATTTGTATTGTACTAACTGTTATCCTAAAATGTGTTTTCGGCAAGACACTGTTCAAAAATGTCAGTTGATTGATTCATTCGATTTTTACCTGTGACGCACAGGCAAAGAATCATCATTACAAACCATACGTATCTACTCGTAATCACACGCTTCACACAGATCTCAAAATTCCCTGCGTAAATGTATACATATATACAGTTTTCTAAAAGATAATACATGGCAGGATGTCATTTTCCCAGTCATTTCTCTTCATGTCTTTTAGGCCCATCCACTTAAAGCAGTTAAACTCCTCAAGAGGTTTTATCCAACGATTTAGATAATCCATAGCTTCTCCGTACAAAAAAATATCTTTTTTTTGTACCTCGCATTTTTCTTCTAAACCTTCTTTTAAAGCTGTTGTTAGCAACTCGCGTACTTTTAGAGGAATAAACTTACTTCATAATCTATTATTCAAATTGTATAACATTCTCGAGAATTCGAGAGAGCATTATCTCAATAACTGAATTGTCGTGGCGTTCTATACGTTCAATATTTTGTTAAAAAACTGTCATTAATGAATATATAAAATATAAATAGGTTTCAGAAAATAAATTTTCAGAAATGATTTTAATATAAAGGGTGGATTAATCTCAGACAAGAAATAAGACTTTAAAGCTTTGAATATCTTAAGAACTCTTTCTATAGCTGGGAAAAGCGACAACCACCTTATTTTTGAACCACCTTAATTTTGGTACAAAAGTTGCTGGTAATTGGTGTCAACAAATTCACAAAATAGCAACCCTTACAGTATATATGTTAAAATAATTACAAAGTTTCAAAACTGTGCTTTCAAATGGCAGCGTGTCATAGCTAGCGTGACCAGTATTGTTTATAATGTGAGCAGTGGAGGCCGGTGCAATTTTTGTTTTGTGGGGTGCAATCGATAAAATAATAACAAACGAAAAATTAAAATAAACTTACTTATGTCCAAGCCTGACGTTATTTATATAGGAAATTCATTCGTCTGTTTTTCCAATTCGAAAAAACGTCAATTACAAGATTATTAAAGTCTGGAATCGCTGAAATTAGCACATTCTCCATATTTATCATGCAAAGTGAATTTAGTTTATCTTACGCCATTATCTTTCTCAAAAAGTTTTTAATTCTTTTAAGTGTGGAAATACAGCGTCCACTTTCAACACTTGTCATGGATATGGTACAAATTAATTTGAATAATAAAAGAGTTTCACTAAAACAATCCGTCAGGTTTCGATCTATAAATAATTGCAAAGTTATTAAGCAACTTGCTGCTTCGCGAAAATCTTTGCTGCTGTATATAACTGTTAATTCACTTTTATTAATATATAACTGTTAATTTAATTTTATACAAAAATCCGTAAGTTTTCGTTACATTGTCAAAATATTGAATGGGGAATTGTTTCTCATAGTCACTAAATTTATTGGGGAAAAATAGTTTCGATGCTAACAGGTATTCTCTAAACTCAAATCTGTCTTTAGTTTGGTTAATTAATATATCACACATTTCTTTTGTTTGTGCACAAAATGATATGTCATTATGGGATCGCCTTGTATTCTTTCAGGCGACTTTGAGGAATTAGTTGTACTGATATTTATAATTGCGCCTTCAAAATTATTCAAATAACTGCTTATCTTGACATCATCCAATAATTGAGACTGAAACTCATTAAAAAGGGTTTCACAATGAGATATGACCTCGGCGAAAAACGCGAGCCAATATTTAAAGTAATCGTTATTTAAATAATCTGATAACATTTGAGCCTGATTTTTTGTATTGTAAGTATTTCCCGCTGGGTCAAAAGTACATTCTAAGTATTCTTGAGTTCAGACTTTTCAGAAACGGTTCGTACAGATCGCGTGCATATTGCGTGCAATGCATGCAAATCTCATAAGATACGTATACATATCTCCTGTTTAACCATGTATTAGAAAAAGATGACTCGGGCGCGTGAAACAGGAGATATGTACACGTATCTTATGAGATTTGCGTGCATTGCACGCAATACAATACTCTTCTGATGTGTGCAATACGAAAATTGAACTCCCTATGTATTTAGAGTTGCAGATTTGCTATTCAGTAGATAAATATGATAAATTCTAGGACTGACGAATCTCGCGACAACTAACGAGCTGTAAGCGAGACTGTTAGATATCGGAACATTCTATGTATAAACATCCAATAGGTTATTTTAGAAATTTCTAAGGGAGTTCACTGCATAAATGCACCTACAATAAAACCGCCACTGAATGTGAACGGGACATCCAATACCTATCAAATATTCGTTGACTTTGTATTTTAATCTGCTAGAAATATTATTTTGGCCAGCTCTATTAATTCCCGCTAAGTTTGTATTATACTTATTCCCAGAAAATGAAATATATTTTTGAGTGAGCTCAAGTTTTTCAAATACAGAAAATAAGATATCAGAAACAGTTTCTGATGTTTCATACGGTCTGTACAATACTGTCTCTGCTGCAGGTTTTCCTGGTTTTGGGATCACTATAATTTGCGCTATTTTCCACTGATTTGGAAAGTGTCCAATTCCATTAATAACATTAAAAATTAAGAAGACAAAAAAACAAAAATGTCATGTTTCATTTCATTTAAATTATGGCAAACGAATGAATAACAGGTCGAAACTCATTAATCTCCATTATCGTATTATCCTCTAATCCTGAAAGTCTTGATCGGAAAGGAAATGAATATTTTATTTTTATCCCCCATTCAGTGTCACATACACACACTGATCTAATCAAAAGAACTGGGTGAATTGTCCTCGAGGATTGTCCTTGTCGTTTTCTAGTAAACAAATTTCTCGACGCTCACAATAAAAAAAAAGGTCTAAGTAAGTCACTCTGGAATTGACAAAGGAATATTTGTATTTCTGATATTCCTGTTACTTGTCCCTTTGTTACACTATTCTATTTTTAAAGCTCTTTTCATTTTCCTTCCATCCTATGCATCCTTCAAGTTAAGTACTGTAATTTATTTCAATTCCGTTCCGTTCTCTTACATTTATATATAGGTATACAACATTGCAGTATGCTTTCCTGTACGCAAGGATTTAAAGGGGATATTTTAGCTGACATTGTAGTAAAACGTAATCAAAGTGAAACATTTCAACGAGAAAAATGTATGCACTTATAATTAGAGCTGCCCACTTGGATGTTCCATCAGTGGCGACACGGCGTAATACGAATTCGTCTTTAATATGAATACTTTTCTCATTACTTAAAATCTGTAGTACTTTTTGCACATCATTTGTGATTTACAATGGTTTATCTATGGATAATAAAGTACAAGGTGTCCCATAAAGGAATGCATATTTTATTGCGATGTAGTGTTTGAATGCGAAGTGGGAGAAATGCTCACACATCGGGAATTTCAGTGACGATGCCGCTATACACTGGTGAACAGCGTTCTTTTTGCGTCAGAGCGTTTGACGAAAACAATCGTTTATACGTGGCTGTTCGTCGCATTACTGAGTGTCCAAGCTTAAATTTAATTAAACAGTGGATTGGAAGATTTGAAAGGAGTGACTCAACGAAAAATACTCAACCCCAAGGCCGCGAAAGGACTTCATGAACTCAACACGTGAGTGAATCAGTCTACGCTAATCCACAAATATCGACTCGCAAACGTTCAGCAGTTCTTACAATTCCCAGGACGAGTTTGCAAAGAATTTTATGTCTTGATTTAAAATTACACTCCTACAAGATCCAACTATTTCAAGAATTAAACGCTGCCGACTTTGAAAGAAAACTAAATTTCGCAAATGTAATGTTAGATAATTTTCTACCTTCGGCAATATTCTTTTCTCAGATGAAACTCATTTTCACGTATATAAACAAACAGAATATACATTTCTATAAACAAACAGAATTGTTGCTATTGGAGCTCCGAGAATCCACGCCTGAAACATCAAAAACCACTCCACTCTCCAAAGGTTATTGGTTGGACTGCAACTGCGACGTGGGAAATAATTGGACCTTTCCGTTTCGAAAGTAATCGCAAGCGAAACGTGATTGTCAATTCGGAACGCTACGCAGCAATGCTAAGAAATTTTTGGCCCCACAGTTGCCTCGCCCGACTACAATATGAGTACGTGGTTCCAGCAGGATGGCGCGACCTGCTATACTTCTAACGTAAGCATTGTAAGGCTAAAAGAGATGTTCACCGAAAAGCTGATTTCTCGAAGGAGGGATATCCTGTGGCCTCCTCGAATTCCCGACCTTAATTCAGCGGATTTCTTCTTATGGAGATACCTTAACAGTAAAGTTTATTGTAATAACCCTCGAATAATATTTCAGTTGAAGGACAACATCCGTCACAGACTTGCATTGATTTCGAGACCAACGCTTACCAAGGTATTTCAAAATCTTCGCGCACGATTGGAGGAGTGCCGTCAACGCAGAGGGCACCATATGGACGATACCATCTTTAAACCATAAATTCCCATTAGTTATATACAAATTTCAATCAATAAATTGTACCAAAAGATCATCGCTGTTTTTTAATAAATTTTTCAAAAGTGAATTCCTTTATGGGCCGCCTTGTATCTCATAATTTATTTATGGCATCCGCTAGTTCTACGTAATTACCTACTGTGGATAGTTTTAAATCTGTTTCCATTAGGACATTTTTAAATGTCACTTAACATACTTTTTTTTTATTTGCAAATAACAAAACAGGGTCATCATCATGTAAAAGTTGATTGTGGAGGTTCTGGAATACCAGAACATTGTTTATGAAATTCTCGAGTGTTATTGGGAGATTTGAGAAAATCCTCTTTGGTGTGAGCTATTAGTACATCTACATCCGAATAATTATAAATAATTGTGGACTAGATTTATGTGGTATACATAGAGTTTCACATTGAAAGTTGTCAGTATGATGACAATATGACAAGTTAGTTGTACGAGTATGTACCATCGAGAAGGAATGTAATGAGACACTTTCGATGCCATCAACTCCAAGAATGCCATCCATAATCAAATATTGAAGTTGAGTATGTTCTTGAGTTAAAAGCCATGCTCGTTATTAATCAAAAGCATAACTGTCGCAAAAATTAATTCCGTATTGCCTACATTTCAATGGAGAATGTGCCGAAAGTGTCTCACTATATTCTTTCATGTTGGTACATAAAATATAAAGCAAACACTGAGAAATTTAAAATGTTTCTGTTATCAGTGCTCACTTAAAATAACATATTCTATTTCCTTCCATTTTGAGATAAAACATGATTAATTGTTCAATAATGGCCGCCTTGAACGTCCTTGTGTAGAACCGTCATTTTGGAGTTAATCAAAGCTATTAGATTGATGGAAATAATCAAGGGGATTGCATTGTTCTAGGAATGAATTAATGTCAGTGCACATAAGCTCTAAATAAATAGATCTTATATCCCTCTTTCAGCAGGGGGCGCTTATGATGAGCAGCAGATTCGTAAGATTGATGTCCGTTGTTATTACGCTCTTTTTTTTGGGGGGGGGGGGGATTAGCACTACTTTTGTGTATTTATAATGAAGAAAACTATGTTCAGTTAGTTTGGTTTACAACATATTACTTAAATATTGGAAAACATTATATAGGGCGTCCTATCGAAAACCTGGTGATATTGAATTTTATAAGCTGCCTAAATGCCATTAAATTTTCCATATATCTATTTCTGGTAATTAAAAATTAACTTATTAAAACTCATTTTTACCATATTTACCATTCATAACACATTTACTTTATATAAGGAATAAACAAATAAAGACTAATTGCAATCTCGTGTTCTAGATACAAGGCGAGACGTTGTTTCATTATATATTATTTAGGTATTATATATATGAGGTTAAAACCACGTATCAAATAAAATCATTTTGGCGGTATTGTTTTCGAGAATTATTATAAACAGCCAGATAGATCGATTTTTAATCTATAAGACGCCTTTTCTAAGCAAAGTTTAAAATATACATTTGTATAAGTAGAACACAAGAGATATGCTTATTTAAAATAGAGCCCCCTGTGTATTTTTATAATACTGAATATTCCATGATGAGCTCTCTTTAATGGTCTCCAATGCTTACGGCTTAAATTAGTAAATAAAGGGTTACATTTGTATAAAAACATATAAATCCCTAAAGGGATATTCTTAAAACTAAGATGTTTTTATAGTCTCCCGTGTATTATTTAAGTGCATATCAGCAATAAATTGAATTTAAAATATTTATCACTCGTCGTTTTACGATAAACTTTTTGTCTTGACTAGACAACTACAAATAATAGAAGAAAGTAGGTGTATATGTATATACATGGGCGATGTGAGCCAAGGTTGCCTCCTTATAATGTCAGGCAGAATAATAAATTAATTTTTCAAGATAGTTATGTCCTTAATCTCTAAGTGAAAATTCGTTCTATTGACCAAAAGTATAATTAACTCAAAAATGTATTCATTATTTCCTATATTTCACGGAAATGTATTAAAAGTGATCCATTACTCTTTTTTATAGTATGCTATATATGTTTCTTAATCTAATATTGATATTTTGATTTTATTGAATATGTTTCATTTTTGTATATTATAATACATATATATATATATATATATATATATATATATATATATATATATATATATATATATATATATATATATATATACCTACTTTTAATATTGTTTTTTTAAATATTGAAATCGATATGTCTATTTTACTGTTTTATTATTATATGTGTTATTTGACATATTTTAGAATAAGATATTTTTTATTAGATTTCATGAAAATATTTTACTTTACCTATGCAAACCGTTCCAAATTCTTAAAGAAAGTATCTTTTCAGCCCACCTTATTCATTTAATCATTTCGAAGACGTACGTCTTATTAAAATTCGGCTTATACGATAATGTCTTATAAATCTCTAAGATAATGCTAAAACATATTTTATTCAATAAGCGATTTCCACCCTGTATATTGAAATCAACACGCCAGTAAAACACTCACTAGACCTAATTCAATACTAACATACGACCAAAAATGTACACCTGCTCCTAATATAATATACTATTAAAATCTAAAATAATCAAATAATCAATAGATATTGTTAACATTTAGGATTGTATATTTCTTAAACATAGGATGAAGAGAATTATATTGTTGACAAGACTGATAGATTAATAAAACTTCTAGAATATACGACAGTGGCGTGGCGTGGAATTTCTAATTCTAATAATATATATGAATAGCGTGTTTAAATTAGGATCAAATTAAATAACATACTTAATTTTATATAAATATTCAGGAGTTGAGTTTTCGAAAGCAACTTTAATCGCTATAGTATATTTTCTGTGTGCCGTCACATGCAATTATTCTAGGCCTATCTCTTTAAATTTATTTGCCAGCCTAATTAATTTCTTTTACTCTACTTCTTGTTATCAGTACTCATCTGTTCAAGAGTTAACATTCACAATGCACGAATATTTTTTTTGTGTAAACGTAAATGGACGGATATGGAAGTAGTTTAACAACCGTTCTCGTCAAACTGTCAGCTGTACTTACGATTCCCATGGACATCTTCTAGAGCTTGTTTGGACGACACATTTTCGCGGCGTGGCTCTTGAGTGGCTGACAAATTGTCCTTCGGTGGCGATGCTGACGACTTTATGTTTCTCACGAAGTCCCAAGTGTTTTCCGGAGGATTATGGCGCCATGACGGAAATAGCTCCCTCTTCCAGAATAGCGTTTCCATTATTTCAAATTTGGATGGTGTCGTCCTGGTTACATTATTTATCTGCAAATAATTTGAAGTGTAGAATTTATCAGAGCAACTTCGTATGCGATACAAAAATGATAGAGATACGAGGGAGTACATAAAAGAAACCGATGTTTTTTTATTTTTTTTTATTTAATTTTTAAACAAAAAACTTTCAACCATCTTCTAAATACCCTCCACTAGTACTAGTGCACTTGTCTAATTCTTTATTTCATTATTTAAAAAACCTTTTTGAAGTTCATCTTATTTAATTCCCGACAGCGCCTCCGTCGTTTCTTTCTTCGCCTTAGCAAAGTCGGCAAAACGTTTTCCTTTCATGTCTTTTTTCGTTCGGGAAAATAAGAAAACAGTCGCAGTGGGCAAGGTCGGGTGAATAGGGGGAATGGGGCAGAGGGGTCATGAGATTTTTGGTCAAAAATTGGCGCACAGACAGGACAGTCGAGGCACGAATTAGGCAGCCACCCTTTTCATCGTCAAATCTTCTATTAAAATTCGCTGAACTGAACTCCAAGTCACTCCAGACAGCTCCACAGCTTCGTCAATGGTTCGTCGTCGATTTTTCAGGATGCTTTCGCGAATTTGCACTACTACTACTACGAAAACTCCGCTCATCACAACATCAGTTTGGCTTCTTTTGGATACCCCCTCGTATAACACATATATTTTGACGAATAAAGTGTTGTTTCATATATAATAAGATCAAGAAATATGGGGTTGAACGGTTGGGATTAGCATTAACCAGATATGACTAAAACTGATTAGATGTAGCTATGTTAATATCGCATTAACTAAATGCACAAAATAATTGAAAAGTATATATAAATACAAATAAACATTACTAGAATGTTTGTAACCTATAAAATACAATAACAATTGATAAAACCAGGTCTTGTATCCAATAATATGAATTTTACTTAGATTAATTAAAAAGCGTTTAGAAAATATTGAATACCACTAGCACTAGGTAATATTTATGCAGTTTTCATATATACATATATACAACTTATTTTTTATCTTTCCCTGAGCCACAATCGATATTTTAATACACATATATTATCTTCATTAGTAGAATATATGTAGTATTCGAATGTCAATGTGATATTGAATACATTTTCTACTACCAACCCAAGTTTGAAACTCCTACCTACTTGATATTGAGTATAAAATTTTCTAGATTTAGGTGGATAATAGAAAATAAACTATCAGTTTCAAGTTCGAATAATTGATTTAAAAAAATTAACTACTGAGTTTGACTTAATATATAGGTACACGGAACGCATAGAAAGATGTTTAAATAATAAAATTGATAACATTTTGAGTCACTCGATATATATGTATGTGTACGGATAAACCAGTGATGTTAGATTTCCATAAATATCAAAATTAAGCCACAGAACATGAGTATTTATGGTAGCCTAAGAAATAAGACGAGAACTCAAAATTATATTTATATAGTTCTAAATAGTAAGATGTTTAAATCGATAAACAAATTAGCTCACAGTTTGCCAAATTGAAAATAAGTCAAATATAGTACGGTCTCAAAATAGTGCGAAGGGATGCAACAGCAAAATGTGGACTGGTTGGATGTGTGAAGTCTGTTGGAACTGTAAATCATAGACGTATTATTTCAGAAGGTTCCAAATATTAACAAATAACTAAACAAGGACCATTCTGAAACGTTCTCAAATTATTTAGTAACAGTTTTACAGTTTACCGTAAGTTGAGTATTAAAGACTTATGTTATCAGTAGTCATTGTCATTGTCAGAGTAATAGTCACTATCGCTATCACTGATACTGTTGCCATCTGGAGTTATACTAATATCGATCAACATCAGGTTCTGTGTCGAGATCTTATATATGGGCACATCCATTACTTTTCGACGAAACTTTGCGCACTTGGATCAGCGATTTGGCTTATGATTTGTTACATGAAAGTATGTCCTAATATGTGGGGTTTTCCAAAGTCTCAGCCCAATCAAGGCAAATTTGGTTTCAGGAGAATTTTTTTTAATTTTAAATCTAGCAGTTTTCAAAAATTTATTTCTCTGCGTGTAGTTAACCGATAGATCTCAACCTGTTCGCATTTTTTTTTCGCTGAATTCTCTATTTATCGAAAAAAAATATATTAAAGCTTAGATGGTATGCACGCTTTCGGGAGAAGATTTTAACTGATCCGTTAATTTCATAATATTTGGCCATTTTCCTAAAATACCGCTATTTGTACAAATATTAAAATTAGAAATTATATATGGGCTTATATTGTTTTGAATGATTCATAATTTCAAAATTAGTAAAAACTTTAAGTATCTAATGATTATACTTTGACCTGTCAAATTTAATCGATTTTCAAAAAATAGCTATTTCCAATTAGCTTCAACTTTTTTCTTTGAACTTCGAATTATTTGAAACTTTCACAAAAATTGACTTATTATATTCTTAAAAAGCCCTAAAAATTTGAACTTCCGAATGGAGCCAGGATAAGAGTTACAAATTTTCAAATAGCCTGAAAATCGAATTGTAACAACCGAGCAATTCAATAATTTTTAGACTCATTCATAATACTTTAGAAAGTAAGTAAGTACAATTAATGATAATACTTTATTTCACATTATATTATTATCATAAAATATAACAAGATATTTTAGTGGTTTTTTAGTATATTTCAGAAACTTTTGTTTATAAATTCAGTTGAACTACTTATATTATTTTTTCAAAATAAGTTACTTTCACTTATAAAGTATTATCATAAGTTGATATAAGTAAATAGTGAATCCGAGTATCTTTAATTGTTTTCACTGCTTCGGATCGAATTTTTAAAGTTTTTTTTTTGTGTTTATGAACATATTTATTGTCTACCCATATTGTTTAAAAAAAACAAATATATTCTTTTTGATTAAATCAGGTGAACAAACTAGGTTTTATTAAAAAACTGCATCTTGCTTGTATTTACTTTGTGTTTTTATAGTTTAGAAATGAGAGTAACTTCTTTTGAAAAGGAATATAAAATAGTTCAACTGAATTTATAAACAAACGTTTTTGAAATACACTAAACAACCAATAAAATAAATCTTTGTTATATTTTATGATAATACTATAATGTAAAATAAAGTATTATCATTAATTGTACTTACTTACTTGCTAAAGTATTATGAATTAGTCTAAAAATGAATGAATTGCTCGGTTGTTACAATACGATTTTCAGGTTATTTGAATATATGTAACTCGTATCCCGGCTCGATTCACAAGTTCAAATTTTCAGGGCTTCTTAAGAATATAATGTATAAATTTTTGTGAAAGTTTCAAATAATTCGATATTCAAAGAAAAAAGTTGAAGCTAATTGAAAATAGCTATTTCCTGAAAATCAATTAAATTTGGCAGGTCATATTACGAAGTGTAATCATTAGATACCAAGCCAAACAATATGAGTTCATACATAATTTTTAATTTTAAAATTTATACAAATAGCGGCATTTTAAAAAAGTGTAAAATTTTATGGAATTAACGAATCAGTTAAAATCTTCTCCGGAAAGCGTGCCTACGATCTAAGCTTTAATATATTTTTTTTTGACAAATAGAGAGTTCAGTGAAAAAAAATGCCATCAGGTTGAGATCATTCAGTTAAATAGACTCAGAGAAATAAATTTTTGAAAATTGCTAGATTTAAAATTTAAAAAAATTTGTCTAGATTGGGTTGAGACTTTGGAAAACCCCATACACTTGGACCTACTTTCATATAAATAATTGTAAGATAAATTGCTGATCTAAGTGCGCAAAGTTTCGTCGAAAAGTAATGGATATGCCCATATTGCCCATATATTATTCCTCTTTCTGTACATGAATTCCATTCCATTTGGCTCATATCTTCGCGATAACCCCAATTTATAAGTTATAAATGGTGTTATTTAGTAATATTTTCTTTTATATGAGCCCAGATTAGATCTATGGTACCCACTTGGCAGTTACTTGTAATATTACGTATTACTTTTAATATTGTAAGTAAATTTTTAGCTTATCAGCTAAAGTGCACTATACAATGACGAAAATGTATTAGTTATTTAATTTCAGTGATAGACCAGTCGCTGTTTAATCACGTAATATTGCTTTTTGTTAGTATTGATTGTATTTGAAGCAACATCAATTTTAGAGCCTAAGGTTCTCGCTTCAGGTTTTTAATTCTTTCAATATTAGAGATATAAGGAAAGTATTTTTTACAAAAACGATTTTAAAATGCTCTAACATATATTGTTAGCCCGGGAGAAGCTCGACGCTGGCATGTCTGCCCCAAGAGTATATATATCCAACATATAATAATAACCCCCACGAAAGAGAATTGAAAAAGTACGACGAATTGTAGGAAAACGTTTTCCTGGATTGTTTAATAACAGTAAACAACTAATTTAATACACTGAACGATTTTGCCGCGGGTATCAGTCTTTTCGGTTTATTTAATTATTAAATTGTTCCTGGTATATTCATGCATTCCCAATGTATATTCGCCGTTCCTTAATATTGGAATTTATATTTATATGAAAAAGTTAATTTTTAAAAGACGAATAAATATTACCGTTTTAGTTCTTATGCCCATTTTTAGCCAAACTGTTTTTTTCGGCCACTATTTGAGTGTTTTGTAATAGATCTATGTGAAACATTGATTGACTGAAGGCCTAAAGTGTAGGTTAAGTCTACAATATAGATAGTTAGTCTATAATAACCTCCTATAGAGATTACAGTGGCAATATTATTTGTACTGTGATCCCGTGTGGCGGATTAGGCCCAGTACTGTTAGTATCGTATACTTGGGTTCGAGTTCTAACGAGGAATGTGCGCCATCTCTTCCTCAAGCAGATATGTTTGTCCTCATCGGTATGGGTAACATTCCTTCCACAGCCTATGGATTGACGAAAAAGAAGTTGATTTATTTGTTAATACCTTTTTCCTTCTGATAAGAAGACATCAATTTTTTTCAAGACAACACAATTTTGGGGATAACTTTGAGTGATTAATTGACATAATATCGATATATTCAACACTTTGTCGATGCGAAATTATGACAGAACATTGATTTCCACTCAAAATTGGGTTTTATCTCGTTCGGAATGGTTGGTATAGAAGCATTCAACTTATAGTATTATATTCGCTGCCAACATTTGCCTGCCGTACATATTAAGAGTTTTCTGGAATAGTACGTCACATTTCTGATTGACTTTTCCTGACAAACTAGAACACTCACTGAGTCAAGGATCTTCCATATAAGGTATTCTGTTGAAATGCTGTTAAAATACAATGTACTGCTGTAGTAGGAATTGCCAGTTGTAGAAAAGTATCAGCCCTGTTCAATCTTTTCTTTGCTTTAAAAGGTCTTTTACTGCACCATATTGTTTGTCATGTTAGGCTTCTACATTGCGTGGACCTGATGAACCCTTACTTGAACTTGTTTTGCCCTCAAGGATATCTTTCACTCAGTACTGTTAAGAAATACACGGATTTGTCTAATGCGTTTGCAAAAATAATTAAATTGATCATTGTCAGTAACTGCATTTTATAACTCATATCGTCTTACAGTCTATTACAATGTATAATACTTGTACTATTACTCATATCAGCGTAGATAATCAATTGATACGTACCTAAAGGGGATATCAGCTTTATAATGCGCAAGTTGAAATTATGTATCATATAATAGCAAAACAACGTATTCATTATAATAGTAAAAACGTATTAACGTATTAATGCATATTATTATCACAATATTAAATTAATTTAATAGGGAAAATTATGGTGAAGGCGATGGGTGTAGAGTTCGGATATTTCACATCAGTATATAACTGGAAAAATAATTTGGAAGTATATATATATTCCATACTTAACGTATGTGGCACACTAAAACTTAAAAATTAAAAATGTGTTTCTTTTATCACTTGATATATGTATAAAGTACACTTTTCTAGTTTTTATCAGTCAATTGCTTGTACTATTTTACATAATATGTCGTGGATATATCCGGGTCCTACAAATGTTTAAGGTATGATGGCGGGAAAGGATATGTAAAGCTTCGACTAGCAGCTTAGTTTTCCAAGTGTTCTTTAAAATAATTATCATAGAATTGGGTGTTTGTAAATTGTGACTTTTATGTAGAGAGTGACGGGTAATTTTATGATAAAACCAGTTTTAACCGGTTTAAAAGTGCTTGGTTTTCCAGATATTAATTTCTTTGCGGGCAAGATTTTCATTAGTCTTGATTTTGATGTACGTAATTTTGAAATTAACCTAAGTACACTTTTCTAGTTTTTACTAGTCGATTCATTGTAATCTTTTACATAAAATATCATGGGCATATACGGATGCTGCAAATATTTAAGGTGTGACACCTTCAACTATCAGTTTCTTTTTCAGGTGTATTTTAAAATAATTATCACAGAATTGAGTGTATTTGTCAATTATATTTCTTATGTAAAAAAGTAACCGTGAATTTCACGATATAACTAGTTTTGACAGAAAATGGTTAACTTTTGGAGACATGAAATATCGTTGATACAACTAAATTCATAAATCTTTGATTTTTATAAATCCTTCTTTAATTTTTATAAAGATTTTGAGTTTCATACTTCTTTTAATACTTAGTGAAAAACCTACATGTTGACATCGCCAAAAATTAAATCACTGCAATTGTGTTTTAAAATAATCACATTTTCTAGACAAATCAAAGTGGGTAACCGCAATTGGATTAAAAAATACAGAGTCCTAATGAGAGGGAACTCAAGTTATAAACAAATAAAATATGAAGTAAAAATGTCTTTGGCATGTTATATTATCTATTATCTTGCTCAGAATTGTTTAAGACGTTTTATTGATAAAATTAATTTGCAAAATACCAGGTTGACAGTCATAATTATATTAGAAAAAAATATTAAGTTTAAGAAGACTTTTCGTAATATTAGGGTCACCATCAACATTATTTTTTAAATTCAGATTTTTACTTTTTTACAAATTTTCAGTCAAATTTATATTTAAAATTCACAGATATATTATATACAAATCTTAAAACATGTTTTCCTCTAGTTATAGTCGTTATCATGGTTCTTGAAATGCCTTTTCCATTGTGAATATCACAAATAAAATATGCAGTTCAATGTATCGTATTTTTCATTAATCATTGTCAAAAATGTCGTTCTGATAAACTCCCCAAATGTTAATAAATTTGTTATATTATACTGTGAAGTGTTCTTTTTGTTGATTTTAACTTTAAGTATTGCTTTTGTTATGATTTATAGCTTTATGAGTGTCGATGATTGTTAGTTGATTAGATCTAGATATTAGTACGTTTCGAATATCTAACCTATGTTCCTAGTTATAAGCGTCAAGTAATTTTTTTATTGATTATATATTAATCTTTAGAAAATATAGTTTATCATTCCAATAACCATAATAATTACTACAACTAGAGCAAAATATATTTTTAGAGATACGCTTACATGGGTGAATTTGGAATAAAATGTAAACTTAAAATTTCTATAAAAATATAAGTCCGTATTTAATACAGGAATGAGGATGATGGCCTTAGGATTACAAAACATCGGAATACAGAAGTATGTTATAGCTTGTTGCAACTTAAAGCTTATTAAAAAGTTAAAAGTTAAAAGTAGTGTTAGTTTTTCCATGTCTCTTATGAGGCGAAAAAAAAAACAAAACAATAAAAAATCAATAAAGTTTTCGACATTTTCTATTACGGCTGGCAATGAATTAATGTTTGAAATAAAATCTTGTTCCATTTTTATAAGTCGAATTTGAAAACTTCAGATATAGTCACGTATTAGATTTATTTCTACAGACATCCGCTTATTTGGAATATTGTTGGTAGATAAAACCAATCACAAAGTTCAGCACAATAAACTTATAGCGTGTTTCGCAAAGTATCGTACTTTATTTTTATTCGGCTACTAGTATTGATTTTTAATTATGAGAGCCAAAGCGGTTTACTTTTAATTAAGCGATACAACTTTCTGAAAATTAACTAACATTTTCACTAAATCTGTCGCGTCTTGGGTTTAACTAGCTTCAATTAATTGCCTTTAGAAGAATTTATGTGATCGCGAAAGTTCTTTCTAATTTATTTACCGTTAACTGCGTAGGCTGACAATATTGGGCTTACTTTTTTCTGCTATGACGTTCTCTGTAGGTTTTATTACGGCTTCTTAAAACAGTGTATTATTTTTTGCGTAAAGCTGTATCCTTAAGGAATTGCCTTTGAAACGATTTATGTGATCGTGAAAGTTCTGACAACATTGAACTTCTTTGCTATGACGTTCCATTTGACGTTTGAGATTCTATTTTGTTTCCTTAAAAGTAATTTAAGAAGAGTAATAATTAAACTCACTCAACTTGTTAGATATATGGTCCCCGATGATGTTTTATTAATAACAGTGAGTACTGGAGTAGGTTGGAACCTTTGGTGTGAAGATAATGCTAACTTAGTTTTCCACAAAACACTATACACTACACTCGATGCGCGCTTCACCAACAAAGTTGACATCATCTGGAGATGATTAAAACTCTAGTTTTAATCGAATCGAAACAGTGAGGTTATTTGAGGTACTTTTACGTAATGAGTCATTTGCATTTATTTTAATCTTGTATGTTGTGAGTTCTCCTAAAAACATCCTTACGATGTTTTCAATGAAGTTCATAGGGTATGTAGTCAATTTCATCTTGCACTCGCTTTTAGTCTTCTTTAATTCATAGAATAGCGATCTATGGGATGACTTACATATATAGGGTGTCCCAGATTTAAACGGACATACTCTAGTGGAAGGTAGAGCACACTCAGCTGAGTTCAAAACACCTCTATACTTACACTCTATACTAATGTGAATCGTTTTTGAGATACGGGGTGTTTTATGGGTTTTGACCAGAACTTTAGTCCGCCATATTTTTGAAATGAATGCACATATTTATATAAAATTTGGTATATATATTATACTCTTTTAAGTTAATAAATAGCTTAAGTGATTTTGGAAAAATTCAAAGACCGACCTCCATTTTTTTTAATATGGCTCTTTGGGTTGTTAACATCACACTGTATATTTTTTGTAGTTAATATTAGTAAACTTTAATTACCCTAAAACAGTATAATATGTGTACCAAATTTTATCTAAATATGTGCTGTTATTTCAAAAATATGGCGGACTAAAATTTTGGTCAAAAACCATAAAACACCCCGTATCTCAAAAACGATTCACATTCAATGGTAAGTATAGGAGTGTTTTGAATTCAGCGGAGTGTGGTCTACATTCCACTAGAGTATGTCCGTTTAAATCTGGGAAACCCTGTATATTACATCGTTATTCTTGGAGATCATTCAGCAGACAATATTCTCCTCAAAATAATCATTATTTTACGATATGTATGTATTATAACACTGTATAGTTGTACACTGTAGCCTTCAGATAAGCCTAGGCCTTAAGAAATGCTTTCTTTACTCCTAACGTAAAAATTGCATCATCAAATTACTCGCCATCTATATTAATAGTTCTACCAAACGGCAGACACATGCTTCTGATTAAATTTTTTTGCAATTACCAGATATTTTGAAGGAGTTTCTTTGTTTTGCGTTTATTATGCAATATTTTTTTTTATAAACAATAATCGTATAGATTTTAAAACATAAATGACGTGAGAGAGCTCTATTGCAATGGGAACAACATTATATAACACGATTTCAATGTTCACGAGCTAATAGCATCTTATATATCTATGTTAGATTTGGGAATTAATTTATCACTAATTATTCACAAAAACACCAGTATTTGCCCCAAAACCCGTTTATTGGCTCGATTGTACAGCGTTACCGCTCAAGGCTGACTAATACAATCTTAAAAAGTATTTCATGACCAAAAACATAATCTGCTGTAGAATCTTTATTATTTGTTATGGTTTGACTGGCATAATAGAAGACAAGGACGGAGAACCACATGAGATAACATCTATAATGTATAATAGAAGGTGGTCCAACCAAAACGCACGATGTTACTTGTAAATAAAACAAAAAGTTTTCAGAGAATTATCTTAATATTTTTTATTATGATAGAAGGATCTAAGACAATTGTGTGTGAAACAAAATATCGGCCAAATGCTCGTCACGGCTTCGGTGGCATACCTCTATCCGATGCTCCATATTTTTAATGACTCTGAGACATAATTGAGGTTCAATGTCGTTAATGTGCCGAATTATCTCATCCTTTAGCTCTTGAATTAATCTTGGCTTATTGACGTACAATTTTTCTTTTAAATATCCCCAAAGAAAGAAGTCCAACGGTGTCAAATTACATGATCGTGGCGGCCAATTAACATCGCCACGACGTGAGATAACACGGCCATTGAATTTCTCGCGCAAAAGTGTCATTGTTTCGTTGTCTGTGTGGCAAGTGGCACCATCCTGTTGAAACCACATATCGTCCAGGTCCATATCCTCAATTTCTGGCCACAGGAAGTCTGTTATCATCTCGCGATAGCGAACACCATTCACGGTAGCTGCTTGGCCGACCTCATTTTCGAAGAAGTACGGCCCGATAACGCCGCCAGCCCATAAACCGCACCAAACAGTCACTCTTTGTAGATGCATCGGCTTTTCAACAATCTCTCGTGCATTCTCATTTGCCCAAATGCGGCAATTCTGCTTGTTAACGAATCCACTGAGGTGAAAGTGTGCCTCGTCGCTGAAGATGATTTTCTTTGTAAAGTCACCATTCACTTCTATCTGTTCAACCAACCATTCGGCGTATTGACGACGCTTGAAATGGTCAGTAGGCTTCACCTCTTGAGTCAATTGAACCTTGTAAGCGTGTAAATTCAAATCTTTATTCAAAATTCGCATCAGTGATGTTCGTGAGATGTTCAATTGTTGGGCACGACGACGAGTCGAGATTGACGGCTCTTCTGCTACACTATCCCGAACAACAGCGATGTTTTCCGCAGAACGAACTGGGCGAGCATGCACAGGTGTTTTCACATTTCCTACAGACCCGGTTTGCTGAAATTTGCGCACAATTCTCCCGATTGTGGACACATTTGGTCGATTATGCTGACCAAAAAAGTCACGAAGTGCACGAAAGGCATTTTGATTTGAACGCCCATTTTCGTAAAAGGCTTCAATAATCTTAACGCGCTGCTCAATTGTGTACCTCTCCATGGTTGAATTTGTCAAACACTGAAACAAGGAAATATCAAATTAAGTTGGGAAAAAAACTTGACGTTAAGGTGTGACTCACAATTAATATCGTGCATTATGGTTGGACCACCATTTATATCGATATGTATAAGTCCAACGGTTTTTCAGGTTTCAGTCTTCTGGGAACTTCACTGTTATTTACGAAGCTAGTGAATTAGGATGTTTTTCAAGTCGTTGTAGAGAACGCCTATTATATTCCCTGTTTATCTCACCTACTATAGGAACATACAGATCATGTTGTATATCTTTGATTGTCAGTATTTTTGATTCAAATCTCTATGATCTCAGTGTGATTTGGCTGTTGCACTCTATAGCTGAATCCCGTAGGGCCAAACAGGTTTAAAGACTGTATTATAGCCAAAAATTTATTTCTGATTGACTGTTGGAATCTTCATTCGAAATTTTGTTCCGAATTGTTAGAGTTTTTTCCATATATTCACTTTCCAGAATAGTTTTTGATCGAGGTGTAGGCATAGATATTTAACGCATTATGTTGTACGTTTTATTGTTTAGTTTTATTGAGTGTGAGTTTTCGTGGCATTACTGTGCCACTGTGTGAGTGTGAATACTATATGGTTTAATATTTCTCTATTTAGTTTACATTTTCTTGCAAAATTGTTGCTGCTATATTTGGGCACATCATCATTTTAAGCATTCAGGATAGTAGTGTCATTCGCAAATATTGAGGTAATTACTCCTTAATTACTTAATTGGTTGAAAGTTCAGCCGTGAAGATTAGGTGAAATATTGGTCTATAAACGCTACCCTGAGGTACCCCAGATCTTATGAGTAATCTATTTAATCTATTGTTGATCTTCCGATCAATAATAGATTAAAAATAGAATGTAGATCTGCTATGATTCAATGAGTGATCTATTATTTCTGATTCACATCTGACTCTAAAATATCTTTCTTCTAAGTAGGATCTAAGGAGGATGCACATGCCGTATGGTTCTTTTTGAGTTTATATAGTATGTAGCTCCTGAAGCCAAACTTTATCAAAGGCTTGGCGAACATCGAGAAAAATTGTTGTTCAGTGGCTTCTTTTTTCGAATGTCTTATTAATTTGCTCTACAATTCTGTGAGTCAATGGTAGAGTAGATGTTTCTAAGCCCAAACTGACTATCAGGTATTATTAAATTTATATCTGGGACGATGTCTGTTTATCTTTTTGACAATAGTTTGTCAAATAAGAGAAGTAGAAGATGCTATTAAATAAATATTGCCTATGACTTCTGAACTAGGAAACAAATCAGTGACCTGTCCTATTTATGTTTATAATCGAATAAACTTATTTACCAGCGTCTTAATACAGTTGACGAGGAAACAAATCGCAATAATAATGCACCGCCCCCTCGCTCATATCGAAGGCACCTGCGGAGCATGTCTCTAGAACAGTGGTCGTCACACTTTTCTGATCAAGGACCACATAGGACGTGTGAGGTATCACTGCGGCCCGCACATTCGTGTATTGGGTAGTTGACACCACCAATCAATTGACATATTTTTATGAGTTGTGAAAACGCGATTGCCCATAGATTTTGTATGGCAATAGCAAGCAACCTGTGAAGTCATTTCGTAACCCGGCAGGAAAATTTATATTCATGTTCCCTTCCCGCGCACTTCAATTTAGTTGACCTCATGTGCAAAATCAGCTTTGATATAGTCATTGTCTACTAAAATTGTTTGCTATGTCGCGGGCCGCAGTTTGACGACCACTGCTCTAGAGGCTTTAGATAAAAAAAATAAAAGTTACCAGGTTGTTGGCAAGGGTCGATTTACTATACTGATTTTGTCAGAATGCCGAAATTCCAACGAAAAGCATTTCGTACATCGACTTAAAAATTTCGTCGCACACACACGAAAACAACCGTTTATTAAATAGAGATATAGAAATGTTATTGTTATTAATGTTATTATATTACTACGGGAAATTAATCTCGCTAGTAATTCTCGGCCTACTATAATTTCACTTATAGTTCATTATAACCCAGATGTCTGCAACACTTAATACAACTGTATATAATTGCGGGTTACCTCAGATTGCGTTATACAATCTGGCATAATTCTACGGTTCCATATAACTGACGGTTATGCGGAAAGGGCAATTATACGAAGACAATTAATTATATTCTGATTATCACGTAAAGCACTAAAAGCAGCCAGATAAATGGAGGCGAATATCTGCGAGAGGCAATTCGCATTAAAAGCCGAAAAGTTGTGATATTTAATTGTGAGTTTTGCCGAGAAAGCGTTTAAAAGTATAGAAAATTATGCTCGACTAACAGAAAATATTAAAATATTGGGGTAATAAAATTTTCTATATAAGGGTGGAAATATGTAAATTACATTAAAATTGAAGATAAAGACAAATCGTAATAAGAAATTGAGTGAAGATATTAAACAAATAAAAAACAACACAAATATGCACAAATTTATGTGAGATTAACTAGAATAATTAAATGACTTGTAAATACTTCGTAGTTTATAAATATACATTTTAAATATCATATACAGTGCGAATATTTATAATATAAAATACAGTCACTGCAATGGTTTGAACATGATGGCCTCCAATAAATTTGGTGGTTTTTTGAATCTCAATATTTAACATTATATTAGTTCCGTTCTGGCCGTTTAATATACTGCATGTTTAAGCTGTCCACTCTTTAATTTCAAACTTTTTTAATTATAACTTAGAAATGGGGTAACTTTAAAGTTATTATGAATTAGGCAATTATCATTAAAGCCATTATATGGTTTTATAGAAGGTAATAAGTACGGTATGGAAATAAAAATGTGTGTCAAAATGTGTTAAGAGAAACGTTGTCTCTTGAAATCATCATCAGCAGGAAATGCTGTTTCTTATACGAATTTAAACTTTTTGTGTACTGTTATAACAAACAACATTTATTGCTGAAGATGCTATAATTTCATTTCTTGTTGAAGATGATACCCATTAAAGGGAATATAATAAATGTGTTATATTTGTGAAAGTATCTTAATACTACTAGATCTCTGAGTCAGCTTTAATATCCATATTTAAGTTCATATACTAAGTGGATATCAATATATCTTTCTGAAAATTTTCGTGAACTTCTGATTTAATGAACCGTTTATATTTCTTTGAAGAAATAAAGACTCATTCTTAATTTGGACTATATCATGAATAAAACATAAAACTGAAAATAATTTTATGAATATATTGAAGCGGTATATTATGTGAAATTAGTAATTTATATTACGAGTTTTTAGAATGGAATGTATTGGTAAATAACAGAGATTTATGAAAATTGATAAAAACCAAAAAAAATTATTTTGAAAAACTTATGTGTGTGTGTCGTTGTCGTCGTTGTCGTCGTTGTCGTCGTTGTCGGCATTAAAATTTCGTGTTAGCACGATAACTCAACTAAATCATGTCAGATCTGGTTTTGACTGATTCTGATCGGGGACATCTCCCAGATGACACCCATTTGTTTTGAGGTGGATAGGGCACACCCCACCCTGTCCATGGGTCTATTGAGACATTTTTTTTAGCACGATAACTCAAATAAATCGTGTCGGATCGATCAGGTTTCGATTGATTCTGATTAGGGATGTCTACCAGACGAAATATATTGATTTTGAGGTGGATAGGACACACCCCGCCCTGTTCATGGGTCATGAGAAAGCACGATGGTGGACTATTTGAAAAAAGTAAAATTGTCGCATAAAACATATATTCTGCATTTATGTGTTGGTTTATTTTTTTCGGCCATTCAATTTCGAGATAGAGATGTTCTACGTGCGGAAAAGTCCGTTTTAAGGTTTTACAACTGGTTATTATTTATTACGTTTAATAAACGAATGTTCGTACTATTTATTAAATTGTGTAAAGTTGCCTCTGAAATTTTGTCTCAGGCAGCTACAATTTAACGATGCAGTTCATCAACGCTTTCAACTGAAAACTTTATTTCACAAACTACAGACCCATTCTTCCATAAATCTCTGTTACTCACCAATACATGAGATTCTAGAAACTCGTAATATGAAACACTGATTCCACGTAATACATCGCTCCAATATATCCAGAAAATTATTTTCAGTTTTGAGTTTTCTCATGACCTGGTCCAATTAAAGGTAAGAAATAAAATTTGAAAATGTTCGACAAAATTTTCTGAATACTTATATTTTATTTCATCCAATCTTATATAGTTAAATAAATTATAGTACTATTAATAATAGTAGTGTCCATACTTCCACCTATAAAATCATTAATTATATTGCTATACTTACTACAAATGGTGCCATAAATTCCATAAACATTTAGATAGATATTGACTTGCTTTAAGTTTGCATTTCAAAAGTCAACTTCAATGTAAGTATTTGCGAAATAATAAATTTATTTCATATTATTGTACAATACTGCATACAAAGTCTGCCAGAAATCTATAAAATAGTCTTAAATACAAAAGTATCTAAAGAAATGTGTTCTTGTAGTTTTTAAGACCATATACCAGTAGAAGTAATGTCTTTAAATAGTTGATGTATCTTAAATTGGTGTCTATGCATTGTGAAACTTCTAACTAAAATTTGTTCAAATAGGCATTTTACATACAACGAATTTCAGCTTGCCTTATAATACTTACAAACTTTGGTTTATGATGCTTTATCAAATAGAAAAGAAATATCTTTTTGCACATACAAGTGGAAAAGTACCGTTTCCTTTGTGTAGACACAATTGACGCCTTGAAGAAGAGTCTCAAGTTATCATACCGCAGATGATTGTTGTGTTGTGGTCCTTCGTTAGTGCCATTAGTATGAGTTATTATGTGGACGTATGATAGAGATCCTTGTGCATCTAATACGAAAATATTTTATCCACATTACAATGATTCTTCGTGTGAGGCCATACTTTGTACTTTTATCCATGGTAAAAGATCTGCTAATTTTCCGAGCGACTAGCACTGATTTCATCTTCACAGTTATTATCCAACCAATGTTGCCGGGTTTGCATGAATGAGAGTTAAGTTTTCAAACATGCGATATTAGCTAACTATTTAGAGAGGGATAACAGCAAGGTATTTTAATCAAAAACAATGCTGTAAAAATATGTTCGCTTTACAACGAATTTTGAACATAGTAAGTCCAAAAACTTATTATATTACTTAAACTTATTATATTGTATAGTCAAACTTATGTAATTAACAAAAACAAATTAACCTAGGGCTAATTAAAATATAGAAATAGTATAAAATCAATTTTATATTCAGATTCACTAGTTCATGTATTATATTGTTTCCTATAAATATCCTTAGTTTATTATTTACATATTTGTAGAAACTGAGGGTCTATAGACATATTCAAGAACAAGTATAAACTTATAGAAACTTATAGGTCCGGAGATAATTTCGATCTAGGCTTGCAATTTGGGTGCATGTAATATAAGTTCCGAAATAATTATTATAATATCTTTAATTACAAGTGAGTCCAGAAATATGGTTTGTATAATGATTCTTTGCGTGTGCGTCACAGGTAACAATCGTATGAATCAATCAATTGACATTCTTGAACAGTGTCGTGCCGAAAACACATTTTTGGTAGCGGTTAGTACAATACAAATCCGTCAACATATGACAGATTAATGAAAAGGTTTTTCACAAAAACATTCAATGGAAGTAATATTTCCATCAAAATAAACGAAATAAATTCAACAAAAATCAAAATAAATGAAACAAAAATGAAATAAATTTTACGGAAATATTGAGCCGTCAATGAATCAAATTATACAATAAAGCTAAGACGTGACTTCATAATTGCATTTTGTTCGGCAAATTATTAACTGTCTATGTCGTACGTAGTTGATTGAAACATATGTCGCTACGTACTGGTAATTGTGGCGAATTAGTAACAATTGCGAGTGGTGTAGCATGTGATCCGTACGTCGTAATTAAATTGATACACGCGCAAAGATCGATTATACAAATTGTATAGATTGGGTGACATGGCAGTGTCACTTAACCACTATTATTTGTTACTCTTTGACCAAATAGCCTTGAGAATATGATATTTCAATTTATAGACGGTTAGGTACTTGCCCCTTTTATAAACCTTTATTATATTAATATTAGTAGTAGTCGTATTAATATTAGTAGTATCAATTCTTATAAAAATAGTGAAATAGTGAGATTTGAGTGAATTAAAATAAAACTAGACCCAAAGTGAAGATTACATGAAGGCAAATTTTGAATTAATTTGTGCATTGAAAAAATACAGTCTACTAACAGATGGCGCGAAATACTTATTAAGTTTTTTTATCTTTAAAGTCTCAATAAATTAATTGTTAACCCTAACTTTATTTTATAATAGATAGATTTTCCTTTAATTTTCTTATAAGGAATTTTACTCAATTATTTGTACCTATCTATGTAGCCTACCTTTCATTTAAGCGATCAATTTTTTGAGAATCCTTTATGCTTATAACAACATATTTTTATATATTTTTATCAAAAATGTTGGTGGAAAGTATTTCATATGAAGTAATATTTCCATCAAATGTATGTTCAGAAATGATTTATATATTGTATTTCGTTTATTGGAAATACCCCTGTATCTCTGGAACAAAAATTATAATCGGGCTAAAATCTTGCCCAAATGATTGATTGTCGTTGCTAGAAAAATTGATTACAAAATAACTCCATGGGCGTCCTTATCAAAACAATTTAAAGGATCAATTTATCCAAGAACTAACATTGGTAAAACAAATAGAGGAATATAACATGAAAATGTATGTGACTGTACATTATTAATACTTAAGTGTACTTGTTATCGAGATACGGTGTGTTGTCGATGTATAAAGAAGCCAGATTAATATAGAATATGGACAAATTATCACCTTTTGTTCGCTGAATAACTAAATACATTGTCAGAACATTTTTAAATGTATTCAAGTCTAGGACTTATTTGTTGGTATGTTAATTTATTGTCATCCAGCACCTGCTTGTCTATAACATTCATCATAGTACACTACAAGAGATAGTCTAAGAAAGCCAAATCTTGTAATTGGAGTAATAACCACAGAATCTGATATCGATAATGGAAAGTTCAATAAAAAACAATGCGGTAAAAATATGTATATACATTATCTGAGGACCAATCCTTATTATACATCTATTCAAAATTTTTTATTCAACTACTCTTTGATGATTTGGCAACAAATGCACTGTCATATTGTAATAACTTACATACATTCTATAACTTCCGTGTCTAGCATTTAAGTTACCTTAAAACATGATACCAGTATACTGCAGCAAAATATTAATTCGAATATTAACTTATATAGCCCAGATCTAGAAAAAAATATTTATAATTGTATCCTACAGTTGTATTCTTTCAAATTACTGAAAAAAAAAAACAATTTAAAAGAAATTGCATAATTATTTGTGAATCTTAATAAAAAATAATATGGGTTAATGGAAAAAGACCGAGATACTTTTCTGCAGGAAATAAACTTGGCAAGGGTGACATGATTTAATTTGATTATATTCTGATTCATTAAATGTCTGAGACTTTTTTAAGACTAATTTTTTTCTTATTTTATTATATTTATAAAGTTGTATATACATAATTGAAACAGGGTAAGTTATATATAGAAACAGAGTTTGTTATAATGAGTCAATAAGTTAATGGTTAAATTACGTTAATATTAGAATGGACTATTTTCTCGTTTTCATCTCTTTTTTCTTCTATTTCTACCTTCTTAGATACCTACATTTACGTGATAATCGACTTTATATTGTTATATAAATATTTTATTTATTCATATTGTTAATTTTAGTTGAAGAAATTTGTCCATTTGGAATAACCTACAATAGGTATACTAAAGATTAATTACATACAGCTTTGCTTGTAATGTTTAAGATTTCATCCCTTTATGATAAAATAGAGATGATTAAGAAAAATATGGGTATTATATGTAGACAGCTAAGAAGTTACAGTTACTGTTTTTTAGTGTGTTAGATCACTCCTAAATCTATTTAAATATTTGCACGGATTTCACTGAAGTTATTTTCTAGTCAATTTAGTGTCAAAATTTTAAACTATTCAGAATTGTCGTTGTAAAGATACAAAGGTGTTTAGAAAACGGAACCTACCATTCGTGATGAACGTGTCAATACTTACTGTTATCATACGTTAATCCATCGATCTTCTTTATAATGAAACGCAACTGTTTAACAAATAATTTTATTATACAATTAAATAAACCTAATTATTTACAATAATTTATCTAAGTGGCGCGTAAAAGTACAACCTTTGACTGGGGTCTTTGATAAAAAGAGGTTTCTTCGTCGTAGTCGATACATATGGTGGATCCTCTTGATCGAGAATCCTATTCTTCTCACCGTGTTCGAGAACGTTTTGGTTATCTTTCCTTTCATTATCATTGCTCTCTGATTCGTCACCGGAAGACCCATCTTCAGCGCTAGCAACAATCTCTTCTAATTCTTCGTGGGATAGATCGTCAACAATTTTTAAACCGTTGATAACTGCGGGTAGTTTCGGATCTCGATAGAACGTTTCCGGCTTAAATACTACATCAATTAATGCGGAATCTTCTTCGTTTCTTTTTTGTAGATTTTGTTCGGAGTCGTGGTCATCGTATGCAGATGCATCGATTTCTGGGTCGATTGTGCTTTCAAGCTCAGGTTTGTAATTTCCGCCGTGTTTCTTAGTTTTGTCATAGTTGTTGAAAATTTCTATTTCCTTAGTTTTGTCTTGCAGCAAGGCTTTTTGCTGGGCTTCATCTTCACTTATATAGTCTCCGCCGTGTTTCTTATTCTTGTCATAACCTTTATTCGAGGCTTCTGTCTCCTTAGTTTTTCCTACATTAGGTTCTATTTGGTTTCCCTTAGGTGTCAATACTCTGCTTTCTTCTAATTGTGGTTCACTTAGATGTTGAACTTGATCTTCTGATTTGTAGTTACCGCCGCTTTTCTTCGCTTTATCATAATCTTTAAACGTTTCCACGTCATTGATTTTGTCATTTTCAGTTTCTTCGACTATAGGTTGCTTCAATTCTTGACCTTCATTTTCCCTTCTATAATTACCACCATGCTTCTTGGTCTTGTCGTAGTCTTTAAATACGTCAACATTTTGTTCCGATTGTTTTTCTACTAGTCGTGCAGTATCCTCGTCTTCTGCTCTGTAGTTACCACCATGTTTTTTACTTTTGTCATATTTCTTAAACGCAGCTACATCATCATTATTTGATACAATTCTGTTTCTGTGAGCTTGTCCCACTCTATTTTCGTTTGCTATTACCTCGTCTTCCTCCTTAACATTTCCGTTGCGTTTCCTTATTTGGTTATAGTTCCTGAAAATATCTGCCACCTTTTGTGCGACTTGAACTGTATTGGTATCATTTTTATTTTCATTTAATGACCGTTTTCCAGGTACACTGGTAGGTGCTTCACTTTGAGTCCTAGTTTTTCTATAATTAGCTTGATTTTCAAGTAGGATTTGCTCCTTGTTCTCACTACTTAGAGTACTAGAATCTCTTTGAGATCTTCGGTGAATTACCTTTGGTACATCCGCTGCCTTTGTTGTAGCTTCTTCTGTAGCTGCTGTTGTTAATTGGAGTCTAGGGTTTCGCCTTCTATGCATTCTTCGATTTCTAGTTAACTCCAGAGGCGCAGCAGTTGCTTCTCCTTGAGTAGTTGTCGTAGATCGTACGGTTGTCACTCTTCTTCTATTGCCACGGTTTACTTTTGCTGTGCCTGATGTTTGCGAAGATCGCGCCGTTGTAGAACCTCTCCTGAAATTTTTTATTGAAGTGTTAGGACTAATAACCTTTTCTATAGAACTTTCCTTTACATCTTCTCTTCTCTCGTCATTACTTAAAAGCGGTGTCTTACTTGTGTTGATATTTTGTAGGTCCGTGTCTTTTTCAGAATTGTATCTGCTACTTAAATTATTCCTTAGAGTCGGTCGTTGTATTGCCTTGTATCTGGAGGTATCTATGGCCGTTTTGGGCATGTAATTTTTTACTTTAGGTAAGAAGTCTGTTATATCGAATATTTTAAGCATTTGACCATTTACTATTCCTATCGAACCAGGCGAGTTCTGTACAGGCTGAACTTGAGATTCTTCATCTTCTGCGTCCTCTATAGACGCGTCTTCTATAGGTTTAGTTGTGGTAGTAGTCTTTGTTTTTTTCTTATCCTCTATAGGTTTGTAGCTGGTATCGTTTCTGACTTTAGCAAGAATCGATAAAAATTCCGGAGGTGTTGTAGAAACAGGTTTTAACGTAGTGGAAGTAATCGTTTCTGTAGTACTGGACTCCTTTCCTTTCTCAGTAGTTGTTGGGTCGGGTATTTCATGATAATTACTGGCACTCTTGACCAGTTTTACAAAATCGACGTAACTTTGACCTACGGGCGGCGGGGCGGCAGTTGCAAAAATTGGATTTTGTTTAGGTTTACTCGTTGTGCTTGGAGGTGTTTCCTCTATTACTTCTATGTACTCGACTTCTTCTGATTCGTCTTGCACCTCTGGTTTTTTATCATATACTATTTGACCAGTTTTCTCATCATAATGATAGTTTCTCGATCGATTAGGCACGTAATCATCGTCATCCTCTTTCTTTGTTTCATCCTTTTCTACGCTCCCTTTTATGTCTCTGTTTCTCGTTACTTCTGCATAAGCGGGTCTGCTAGCACTCCTCTTGGCTCTTTTGGGCTTTCCTGCTTTCTGTCGAATGTGATTCGCTGTTAAATAATCCGAATAGTTATAAACTCTTCGTTTGGGAGGAGGTTTCATACCCGGTACTATGAATTTGTTAATCTTTTTTTCTTCTATTTCTCCCTCTGTTGCAACATCCATGCTGTTATCGCGTTTTGGGTTATATATTGTCTTGTATCCATGGGTATCTGGGGGAACCAACCCCATAACTTCCGTTGACTCATCTTCGTCTTCGGCATCGTCATCCTCTTCGATAACAGCTGACTCTGGTGTAGGTTTTAGTGTTGTTGTCTGAATTCTCTCGTTTCTCTTGACTGCACGATTTATTTCAAAATTGGGTTTCATCTGTGCCATATCGGTTTGTAATTGAGTTCTCGAGGCATACGTTTTATGATTTTTATGAATATTATGCAATAACTGCGGTCTAATCGTTGTAGAACCCTTCTCTCTTACATTTATTTTATTATTTGTTCTACGTGTTTTGGTGTTACTAGTTAGTTCAGGCAATTGGTGATTTTTGTATCTATTTCTAGACTTTGTCGGTACAACAGTTGTACTTTTCCAGTCTTCTTCATACAAAGAATCTTTCACTAAAGGCGTATCAGGTTTCACTTTAACCGAGACTGTTTCAGAGGGAGCATCGTATAAGTCTTCGTGGTATGGCGAATTTCTGATATTATTAAACACATCGGTGAACACATTTAGTTGTTCGTCAGGCTTTATATCATCTTTATAGAAAACCTCGCTCATGACGTGTTTTGGTATAATGTTAGTTTCTTCACCGATTGACTCTGAAGTTGTCGGTGAATACTTGTTTGTGTTAAATATTTCGAAATCGGACGTCTCGGATATGTCTAGATTTAGATAACTTGGTCTTGGAGTTAGAATAATGTCTACAAATGGTGGTTTAGCGACGGGTATTTTGGGAATGTAAGGGTTTATGTCAAATATGAATGGAAATCTTGATCTTTTCCTTAATATTCTGTGCCGTTTTAAGGGTTCTGCTGATGGAAGCAGCTCGTTTGTTTCTGTAGAGCCTTCTACATTTGCAATATTTCTTCTATTGTTCAGAACTCTACCCCGTCGTTTTTCATAAATGCTTTTAGCTTTAGTTTTACTTGATAGACCATCCAGATTACTTGCAACCTTCTTTTTAATCTTTCTCTTATTTGGTGTATGCGCGTTCACATTGTTTCCATTAACTTGATATGTGAAAGTGGTTTGTGTACCTCTTTCTGATAATATGTCTAAACCTTGGCCTAAGTTTGGGGTTTCTTTTAATGCTGGTATCGGTTCTTCCGCATCTTCATCAAATAAGGAATATCTATCGAATAATTTATTGTTATCATTTAGTCGCCTTTTCTGTTTTATCGTTTTGTCTAATCTTTTTTCTGTAGCCTTTTCCAAATATTTTTTCTTGTTGTTAGAGGACTTTGGTTTGTTAATAATTTTCCTTTTCCTGTCTGATAAATCCTTGGGTCTATTGGTAACTGATTTTTCCGATGTCGGTTTAGGTTCTTCACCAGGTAGATACTGAAGGAGTTCTATTTGGTCATAGATATGTTTCGGTTTTAAATCTATAGTGTATTTTGGAGTGGTTATTAATGTTGCAGGCGGTAATGTGACTACTTCCCTTTGAGATTCCCTTATGATGTTAGTAACGTCGACGGTTTCTGCATCACTCTTGGGATTTTCAGTGATATAATTATTATCAATTTCCTTTAAGCGTCTTTCCGTTTTTATTACGTTCCTGCTTATTCTGCCATTATTATAACCTTGATTGTTGTGATTTTCATTTCTGTTAGGAATATCAGATCTTGCAGGATTTTTTTTAACTCTTAGATCCCTTTTCGTATTTTTATATGGCGTTTTCTCTGAAAGCTTTCGTTTACTATCAGAGTTCACAGGAGTTTGTTTAACTGTGCTTTCGAGGTCCTTAAATATTGGTTCAACCGGACCTACAGATTTTTCTTGGAAAAGTGGATTATCTAAAGGATTTTCTCCAAAATATTTGGCTTTAAAACAGTCAATTTTATCATCTAATTTTGTTAATCGTGGAGATTTGGCTATTTCTGCTACATCGGTAGTCTCTTCCGCTTCATCGGTTTTTTCGTCCGCCTCCTTTATTCTGTCAGGAACAGGATCCACAATTGGGTTTACTTCTGCGCATTCTTTTCTCATGTCTGCTTGGTTATAAAACGCTAAGTTATCGCCATCTTTTTTCGGTGGTATCTTTTTTAGATCTTCTGAATATCTTAGTGGTGAGTCTTTATCTAGTCCAATTTTTTCGAAACCGTAATAATACGGATATTTAGCTTTTATTCGCTCTTTCTTGGTCGGAACTCTTGGTAAAGTATGATTTATCTTATCTATAAAGTCTGTGTCGACCTCTATTTCTGGAAAATAATCTGTTTCTCTCTTTAGTCGTCTATGTATCCAATGTTTAATTTTTGGGATGGCTGTTGTAGCTTGTGTAGTTGCTGGAATTTCTACCGTAAATATTTCCTCGATTGATGGTGATATCGTCGTAATGGGAATTTCTATTGAACTAGTTCTAGTTGCGCCAAATTTTTTATCCGTGGCTGCTTTAACGAACTTATTATAATTTAGGTTATCTTCATTTCCTACATTTTTACGATATTTTGGGTAAATCTTTACGTATTTATGCGATTTAGTAGTATTATTTGGTTGTACTATAACTTTGACTTCACTGGAAATTTCTATTTCTGTATTTCCATCACCTTTCACAATAGTTGAAACAGGGCTGCTGTCTTTGCCTTCCATAAATTCTTCATCCCTAACTCTATACTTGCTAGAATCCTTTGTCTTTGCCGAATAAACTTTCTTCGGTGGTTTTACTTTACCTATGATTGATTTGTCAAATTCGGTAGCCTCAGTTTCAGAATCATCATCATCATCATCATCATCATCATCTAATTTAAGAGCTTCCTCTTTTAATTGTTGAATGTCTTCTTCTGTTAACTTCTCATCTTTTGCAGAGTCTGTTGCGGTTTCACTTGGTACTATGAGGATGTTGTTATCTATCTTTTCTTTATGGTTAACTATCTCTTTCTTATCCTTCTCGTAACCTTCTGCATTCTCCGCTTTTTTCTCGTGACCTGCGTGATCATAAGCAAGATCCTCGTATCCTTCTTCAGAATAAATGGTGTGAACTTTTGAATCTTTAATAAGTTCTTTTAGTCTGCCATTTTCATCTGCGGCAGGCGGTAAATGTATTTCGTCTTCACTGTGCCTTACTTGAGCGTATAGCCTCTCTGGTACAAACTCTTTATCCTTTTCTGCTATGTCTTCTTCTTCAGGGCTCTGAGTATTTACTTGTTCGTAGTATGGGTTGGGCTGATTGTTAGGTATTAAATTTTCCAGTTGATATCTTTGTGGAAACTCTTGTAGTTTTCTTCCAAATTGATTATTGTAATCGTCGAACAATTTTTGACCTTCTATGAAAGTGTCGTAGCCATCCGGTATATTTTTGGGCTCCTCGAGGGTGACAAATGTAGTATGGGGTGTAATATGTGGTTTGTGCTTAATTCCAAATTTCGCCCACTTACCCTCACCTGGATAAATGGGCCTTGTGGGAACTTCTGGAGGATTCTCATGTGGAGATACCGGACCTTTTTCATTTTCTGACCGTTTAACGTATGGAATGCCTTCTTTATCAAAAAAAGGGTCAGAATCAAAAATTGGTTCGTGTGTCTTATCGTCTCGATAATTCTTGTCGAACGGATTATTAGGATCGAAATCTAAGTTTGATAAGGATGAGATAGTGTTTATTTGTATTTTCTTAGTGTTGAGACTAGATGGTGGTAGTGGAGTTCGGGAGATCAGTTGTTGATTAATGACGTGACCGGTAGGGGGACGACTTGGGGGATAAGGAGTATTGAAATTTATATCAAAATTTATGACGGGTTGAGCTTTTTCGAAGTTGTTCGACTGACTGTTTACACCTCTAGGGATTTGGTTATGTTGTATAGCTTTATTTCCCTGGTTTGTAACGAACGGACTTTTAGAGTTGAAATCCAACTCTATAAAGGGCGTGGCAGGGTTTCGATTGTTTATTTGAATATGCTGTTGGCCTCCGGTGTTCTGACCATTTAGTTGAGTAACCGAACCTGGAGTTGTGTAGGTAATATATTGCACTTGGTTGTATGGTGATACTCCATTAATATATGCTGGAGGTCTCTTATCCAGATTTCCACCGATTGCTTTTATCAGTCCGGTTTGGTCAAGTTTTTGTTGGGAGTTGGGTTGCAAAAACTGGTAGGCATTATTTTGAGGTAATATGGGAACCAACTGGATATTATTTACTTGTACATTTGGCAGTCGCTTTTGTTGGTTGTTTACACCGTTTATGCTAAGGTATGGAGCCGCCCCATAGTTGTTGATGTTGTTTGTTGAATAGCCGGCAGCGTCCCGAGTGAACGGTTCTCCTTGCCTTATAGGCCTGTTCACCGCCAACAACGGATTTCTAAAATTGTTCGTCCTATCCAAGCCATCGAACGGCCAATTGTTGGGCGACGACACAGCTGTCGTTAACGCGAAAACACTAATTATTAATACACTTTGCATTTTAAAGAAAGTATCTATCTAGCACGTCTTAATCAGGACATAGTATTTAAAACAGTTTATGTACATCGTGTTCACGCGTGAAATTATACAGTCAGTGGCCTTTACTTGTTCATCTTGCTGTATGTAGCAAGATAAAAGTAAACAAGTTTAATTCACAAACATTCGTTAACTCGCACTGCATGTGTTGTCTTTTCTTCTGTCTCCATCCTTGAGGTCCGTGTGAGAGAGTGTGCTTCTGATTTGTAAAGGGATCTGCAGCAAAATAAGAGTTTTTATTTGTGTTAAAAAAGATCCTAAACAAGATCAATATTCTAATATACAGGGTGTATCTAATATACAGGGGGAAAATTGTTGTATAAGATAAGGTATAGCTCATTTATTGGGGAGGATCCTATCTGTTTTTGATTTTACTATCAGTGATTTAGCCGTTTCTACGGTATTACAAAGAATAAATTGTTTAACACATCTTACTACGTTCTGTAAGCGGACAATTTTACTAGGGGACATTTAAATTAATCTACCAATAGTTATTTGTACCGATATAGTGGACGTATTCAAAGAAAATAGACTTTCCAATATTTCTCTACGCGAGAGGTAATATGCGTAAGTAATTTGGAATATGAAAAGTGTGTTAGTAGCTTAAATTCTCTGAAAAATATATATTACACGATGACTATGTTACTCGTTTAAATACAATAGTTATGTTATAATGTTACCCTTGTGTCAATATATTAAGAAATTAGTAGTAATAATTCTTTGTCAAATTTTTATCGCACATAAAATTACCTCGTTGCACCTGTTTACAAATGTAATGCATTATTTCTAGGGAACTTGGGAGAGTTTTAAAGCTGGCTTAATTAATGCTGACAATATTCTGATTTGCTACTACAATTTATCAATTCTATTTTTTTGGGAGTGCTCTTAATGTATTAAAAATTTTAGAAAGAAACACGAAATTCAAATATTTTTGCATGGATTTTTACTTGCTTACCATAACCTAATCGAAACTACATATTGAATACTGTAAAATGTATTTTTTTAGAGTACATCTTTAGAATATTTCATAAAATGTATCGAGGTTTGCATATTTTACAGTTTTTGGAGAAAACAAGTAGATTTGGAAATAAGTTACTTGTTAAGAAAGATCAAAAGTCATAGTTAAGAACACGATGTGAGGTCATAATATTATCATCATATGATAAGAATTTATTGCAAAAATATGGATTTTTTTCGATTCAGGGCTTTTGAAAAGTAGGAAGAAAAATGATTCTAGTTCTCTAGAATCTATTTATTGGTAGGTATGCTGAGGATACAATCTCAATAATAAATCTCTAAAAAATCTGATGCTTACAGCGATATACATAATTTTAACATTTAATATTTAGGATTTAAACAAAGAAAATTGTTATACAGCGTGAGTCCTCAACGTTACGATTTATAAGAACAACAAATTTAATCGCTTAATTATGGGTACAATAAATATATTATGGGACAAAAATAAAAGTAAAAACTGAAAAGCGAGATTTGCAGAAGTCTTTATACCATAAAGCAATATGCCATGTTCAAAATAATTTAGTTTGTAGAACGTAATTTCTATTGTCCTTTAAGCCCTTTATTATTGAAGGAATCCGACAAATCTTGTGGTTTTTACTTTCACTTTCGCTTCATAATGTATTTAATATACACACAATAATTAGGTGATTTATATACGTAATTTTTTATACTTTTTATCCAAGTCCAAACTATCAACTATTGAAATAATGACAGTTACAATTCTTACGCCCTGTATATGAAATTATAGAAACAAATATGCAGTATAGGTGTCACTGCTATATAAAATTAATACAGATTGTAACTATATGATATTTTTACTAATTATATTTTAATTGATTTTATATTAGATAAACTGATTTTATTACTTACTGACAGATATCAGTATTAATAGAACTTTATGGATCCCATTTTCGGATTACATGAGTAAAGTGATCCAAGGACTATTTTTGTATAACATCAGTAGTTTAATTTTTGAAATGAAATAAGAAAATTCCTATTTTCTGTTATATTTCTTACGATTGTCTTTGTTGAAAAAGTAAACTACTAACTAAAACGGATAGTGGCCTTATATTGTAGACAATAAAAATACTATATCGATTAAAAAGAACACCCTGTAGATATTAATACTTACGTGTACAATATTGTATGTTAGGCAGTTTCGATACTCAATAATTATAATTAATAGAATTACTTTAAATAGTACCAACCTTGCAAAACTTCATTTTTATAAACCTGAATCGACAGAATGAATAAATCAATTTTAACATTAATATTATTTGTAAAAATTAATAACAAAATATTGAAGGTGTATACTTATTAAACTAATTATGAGGCTTTGTGGTATTAGTCCCTTCAAATTAGACAAAAAATCACTGATTTTGGAAATTTTTTTTACAACTAAGAAACTATATAGAAAACTATGTTAGGATTGTGTCAACATATTTTTCACCTAGCGCATGATAAAAAAGGGTTGTTACCGCGTATATATATATATATATATATATATATATATATATATATATATATATATATATATATATATATACGCGTTATTGGTCGTTTTTTTTCGGTTTTTTGCGTTTTTCTGAAAAACTATGCATTTTTGGGAAAAAATGAGCTGACATGTTGTAGACTTTGCGATTCTCCACAATTTTCGTTCTTTTCATTTTTTCGAAATTTTGTTTAGTTGCGCTGCTAGAGCGCGCTGAAGTATTCTTAGCTGTTTTTCGATTTTAAGCCAAAACTATGCATTGTAGAGAAAAATATTAATATTAAACAAAAATTGCGGAGAATCGCAAAATCTACAACATCAAATCAGATCATGTTTTCCAAAAAATGCATGGTTTTTCAGAAAAACGCAAAAAACCGAAAAAACGGCCAAAAATGCGTATATATATGTCTATATCTAAAAAACAACCCCTTTTTTATCATGCGCTAGGTGAAAAATATGTTGACACAACCCCAATACAACTTTCTGTATAGGTCGCTTAGCTGTAGAAAAAATTGCCCTCAATTTTCCTAATTTGAAGGGACTATATTGTGTTTCTGTTGTATCTGTTGCAATCCTATCACAGTTTTCTTACTAAAAGTATCATTTTCAAATATTATGAATGGCAAAATGATGGCGGACTTGCGATGACCATTGTCAACGCAGACTAATGAATAAAGATTAATTACAATAAGTTATCTAATCAATTAATAAGTTACCAAATTATGATTTAATATCTCAGAGTAGCTTAATATAGATATAATTTTGGCTCGTACAGTTAATCGATAGGTGTGCTTGGATTGACAGAAGATCAGACTAGAATTAATATCTAGAAAATTATGAGTACATTGTAATTATCTACAAATATACTATATTTTCTGAAATCTAAAAGGCCGTTCTGTATATCACATTTCATAAGAGGATTATGTAGCTTGTGTTAAATTTCGTATTCTTTCGTATCATTAAAATAATGTTCATATAAGGTACGTTTTCTGAAAATCATATTGTAATATGTCACATACACACAGTCTTTACCGGAGGAATAAATACATATAGTGTTTCGATAGGGTAGTATATAGAAATTATATGCCGCCTATTTAAATCAAAATGGAAATAAATATGAAAAACATTTACAGTTTTTACCTTCCAGAGAATTACTTTCACGTTTTCATTATATTTAAAACACAAAATAACGGCTTAAAATAGTTTGGAAGTATTATTTGCATAACATAAAAGTTTTGAAAGTGTGACAATCAATAGAAATTTTCAAACAATATTGCCAAAAACCAATTTAATATATTAAAATTTTAATTCTCTAATGTCTTCGTAGCCTGTTTAGATAATCAATTATAATTATGTAAAACTTCCCGAGCATATTTAACTATTTTATGTTAATTTCCATTATCAGTAATGTACTGCTCATCAAGAATAGGAAAAAGTGTGATATTATCTAGGTGTGCGTGGAAGAAAGAGTGAGGCAGCATTTGGAGGGAAAAGGATGCCCTTTACGCGCGGCCAGATCGAACTCTGTGTACATTCACATTCAATATATAATCATCGATATTCACTCTGCAAATGTCTCAATTCGACTGAGTAAAGACCAGACTATTTACTACGCACCTCGTGGGCGGTCCGTAGTTTAGAGATTTATTCCTATTCTTGATGAGCTGCAAGTATAGTATTCCTGGTAGTAGTTTCTGGTATTCTGGGAAAAATGTATAATATTTTTTGTTAACTAGAGAAATAGAAACACAGTGTATGACTATCGAAACATTTAAAACATTTTCAGGAAGGGCAGGAACAATAATTTATCTAGTAGACATAACATACACTCGTACTAGTATAATTACAATGAAGAACAAATACAATAGATCATATCATTCACATAGGTGCATGTATGAAGATTAACTGCTTTTTTGTATACCACTATTTATTATCGATATTGGCGTGGGTAGTAGTGCGAGTCTAGTTAGTGACAAAAAGCAACGCAATTATATCAGGTGCTACTCCGTAAGGGTACTTTCGGTATTTACAAAGAGTTAATGTAAGCGTTAGTTACGTCTGCGTATTCTCGAAGAACAATGCAAGATATTTTGAGAAACAAGGGGCAGAACGTATTTTTTTCGCGTATATTTGAATGAACACCTATTTATTTAAATTTCTCTAATTTCGATCTTTCTGAAATTATAATAATCTACTGTTGTATGTCTACAGTTAACATGAGACATTTAGTAATCTATAAGAATAAGTAATACGAATTATTTTATATTGCTTCTAATGGGGGCGGACCTTGATATTCGTGTAGTATATAGCACAATTAAACACAATGTATACGTATGGAATAACGAGAGTGTTTCAATTCGCATTGTATTATTAACTGGATATGTCGTAAACAAATGTTGAAGGTTTTAATAAATAAAATTAATGAACCGGAGATTCATTAACAACACGCAAATCGAATTGCATTACGATTACAAAATATGAAAACCAATTGTTGTTGAAGTTTGGAAGCAGAGAGACAAATACCGTTGTGAATAATAAAAAGCTTTTCATGAAACGCTGTTGATTTCATTATAACGCATATGTGTTATGTAATTACGGACATTGAAACCTGGAGTAAATTTATAATTGTTAAATATTATCAGCAGAATATTCTAGTTTTTATGCAATCTGATTTAGCGAAAAGTGGTAATAATTTTGGAAAATATCTGCTTTTAATAAATAATTTGTTAATGTTTTTACTGTTCCTGGAATAACGAATGCTTTTATTGTTATTAAAATAGGAGAAATATTATAAGATATGCATTAGATAAGTAAGCAGCAAGATGAATTGTTTTTTGTAAAAATGTAAATCTAAATATGTTTCCATTTCATATTACTTCTTGCATAATAAACAGAATATAGTCTTAAATTGTACGTCGATATAATTTTCTTATTATTTTCTTTTATATTCTCGTTCTTAATTTATTTATTTAATTACGTTATGACTTCCTGGCTGTTCTCCATCAAAGTATTTTTTTTTAAACAGTTTCCTATTGTATGTTCTATAGATCACCTATAATCAAATGTGTATCTTTTTTAACAAACACATAGTATATATATATATATATATATATATATATATATATATATATATATATATATATATATATATATATATATATATATATATATATATATATATTAAAATAAACAGTTTTAAAAGCTTAAAATGGACATTTCCGCACGTAGAATATCTCTATCTCGAAATTGAATGGCCGAGAAAAAATAAACCAATACATAAATGCAGAATATGTGTTTTATGCGACAGTTTTGTTTTTTATAGTTCACCCTCGTGCTTTCTCATGACCCATGAACAGGGTGGAGGGTGTCCTGTCCATCTCAAAATCAATAGATGTCGTCTGGTAGACGTCCCTAATTAGAATCAGTCTAAATCCGATTGATCCGACACAATTTAATTGAGTGATCGTGCTAACAAACAAATTTCTCAAATAGTCCTCCATTGTTCTTTCTCATGACCCATGAACATGGTAGAGTGTGTTCTATCCACCTCAAAATGAATAGGTGTCGTCTGGGAGACGTCGCCAATCCGAATTTGTCAAAAACCGATCGATCCGATATGACTTAGTTGAGTTATCGTGTTAACAACAAAAATTTCTCAAATAGTCAACCGTCGTGCTTTCTCATGACCCATGGACAGGGTGGGGTGTGTCCTATCCACCTCAAAATCAATAGATGTCGTCTGGGAGACGTTCCTGATCAGAATCAGTCAAAACCCAATCGATCCGACACGATTTAGTTGAGTTATCGTAATAATAAAACAAATTTCTCAAATAGTCCGCCGTCGTGCTTTCTCATGACCCATGGACAGGGTGGGGTGTGTTCTATCCACCTCAAAATCAATATGTGTCGTTTGGGAGACGTCCCGATCAGAATTAGTCAAAACCCGATCCATCCAACATGATTTAGTTGAGTTATCGTGCTAACAAAAAAAATTTCTCAAATAAACCCAAAGGAATGGGTGGTGTGTGCTATCCACCTCAAAATCAATAGGTGTCGTCTGGGAGACGTCTCCGATAAGAATCAGTCAAAGCGCGATCGATTTGACATGATTTAGTTGAATTATCGTGTTAACAAGAATAAATGTCGACGACAACGACGACACACACACAGCAAAAAAATTTTAAAAACTCTTTTTTTGTTTTAGGCCGAAAAACGAAAAATGAACCAAAAAAAAATTTTTTTCTTCACTTTTTCTTTACACGATTACATTACTTTTCCGATTATAGTGGAGTGCGGAAAAGTAAAAAGAATACAAGTTTTAAAATTAAAAGAGACCTATATCGGATAAATTGGCAGATCACTCGAGTCAAGCTCTCCTGTTATTTAGCAATTTGAAAGAAGAAATGTAGAAGCCGTCCTAAAGGAATTTATGTTGTTATCCTGACACAGGTTTAAAAAAATACAGACTTTAAAACTTCTCCCTCTAAGACACGCATACCTCATCATATCTATCTCCTGACCCTAATTTCTTAGGTTGTGGACGAGATGGTTACACATGTAGGCGAGAACAAACACATTGATTTTCAGGATGACATAAAACTCCGTCCTTTAGGACTGGAATCCAAGTATACAACAATACTCTTCATACTGGGCACAGTTCCGATTGTCGTTTGAACACAGTACAATTGACAGCTACCTCTATAGGAGAAATACTGAAATTAATGCCCATCGAATTTTCACTAAAGATATATGTTATTTTTATAATGGTTAAATATATTGGTTTATTGATTGAGAACAAGTTTCATATCTATATCAACAAGAAACAATCTATTGAAATACTTTCGATACATTTTCTTGAAACATGGGTACTGTTGAACTAATTTTTGAATTAATTACCATATTACTTAATAGGAAGAGTAGTTATTTTGAAGCGAGGAACTCCAAATGTATTTCAGGGGAATATATCGAAAACATACAATTATGTTCTTTCTTGGTGCTACTTCTAAGTCATAATTATTTATTTATATTAAAGTAATAGGCCAATGGAGGCTAGATATTCCTATGACTATCTATTAGGGTTCTAAATTTGAGGACAAATTATAATTAAGTTCTAGCTCGGCAAAGGAAATTCGAGGATTTTTATATTCATCTATCACATACTGTCACATATTGGCGTCTATAAATTTAGAATCTTCGCCATTCAGTATTTCATAAAATTTGGCAGCCTTTTTCATGCACATATCGGGTTTCACTATAACTTGCAGGTGATTTAACGCCCTTATTATATTTGACTACTTTCGATATATACCACTATTAGGGACTCCTATTTTATATGGCAACTACTTGAAGATGGTATCCAATTTTACCCAAACTGTATTGAGAATCGACTTTAGACTGTAGGGGGTATAAATTCAAATGTTAGATTAATGGGTGTTCTTCCAATCCATATATGCTTAATAAGTCATTAGGAATAAAAGTATAAATACCCCTTTAGGATGTGGCAGTCCTTCTACCATTTTATCGTCATAAATATAGACTTCTCGTTTCGAACTGATTATTGCAGTCTTTATAGTTTGTCAGTAGTGCCACCAGATGTTGACAGTAAATTCGTATTGTAGTTCTGAACCCTGTAGAGCTCTTAAAGTAGATGGTGGATCCTATCATCGCTCATTATCTATGTTATCAAGAAATATTGGGGATATTTTTCAACCATAATCTCCATATTTTCTTGTAATGGCTGCTTGATCTGGTTGCTTTTAGCTTGCCATCTACTTTCAATAACTTTTTAAGTTATGGGAAGCAGGTCCTTGCTTCCAGTCTATCCACCGCAATATTTTATTTTGCTCATTTTCAGTGGCAATATTTCCTGAGGCCAAACCCTCCTTGATATAATTTTATTATTATGTAGATATCATTATTCTGACAGAACTTCCATTAATGATTGGAAATTCTTTCGAAACTTCAATATCCTACATTTCTATGACTGGTGAAACGAAATTGGCATTGACATTGATAGGGTAATCAGTGTATTGTATACATTGCTTATTTTGGCCCGCTATGAGTACTGATGTGCTCATTTCAACTAAATTACTACCAATGCATTATTTTACGCTACTATATGTTACAACCCGAACTTTCTCCCTGTTATTTTTTTAATTCTACATACTCGTATTCCATGCTTTTCTTATAATAACCCTAATACTATGTGTTATAATTTATCGTTACTTATATAATTTCGTAGGTATGTATTTAGCAAATGAAAGCTGCTGACAGCGTTATTAACGTTATTATATACATTATTATAATAAAATCGGTAATATAGCTAGTCACGCGTAGTTGAATTCTAAAATTAATCTTTTGAAATTTAATTTAGTATTGCCGTCTGCCACTTTTTACTTCATTATAATTGGGTATTATTAATGAAATTATCAGTACGATAACTTAATAGTTTGTAGGGTATGTTCGGTGAACAGTAGCTATTATTTCTACAATAACAACAATATATCACGTCAAGAGCCTTATAGAGGACAGAGAAAGATGTTATTTGGAGAACATGCTTGTTTTGTTTGTTTATTACTTTTCCGCACTCAACTATACTAGCGGAAAAGTAATCGTGTAAAGAAAAGTGGAAAAATAAAAAATGTTTTCTCGTTTATTTTTCGTTTTTCCACCTAAAAACAAAAAATATATAAAATATTTTGTCTGTGTGTGTCGTTGTCGACGGCATTAAAATTTCTTGTTAGCACGATAACTCAACTAAATCGTGTCGGATTGATCGGATTTTGACTGATTATAATCGGGGACGTTTCCCGGATGACACCTATTGATTTTGAGGTGGATAGAACACACCACACCCCTATGGTAGACTCTTTGAAATTTTTTTTTGTTAGCACTATAACTTAATTAAACCGTATCGGATCGATCGGGTTATAACTGATTATGATCGGGGACGTCTCCTAGATGATACCTATTGAGTTGGAGGTGGATAGGACACGCCCCACCCTGTCCATGGGTCATAAGAAAGCACGATGGTGGACTATTTGAGAAAATTTTTTTGTTAGCACGATAACTCAACTAAATCGTGTCGGATCAATCGGGTTTTGACTGATTCTGATCGGGAACGTCTTCCAGATGACACCTATTGATGTTGAGGTGGATAGAACACATTCTACCATGCTCATGGGTCATGAGACAGCACAGTGGGGAGACTATTTGAGAAATTGTTTTTGTTAGCACTACCACTCAATTAATTCATGTCGGATCGATCGGGTTTCAACTGATTCTGATTAGGGACTTCTACCAGACGACATTTATTTATTTTGAGGTGGATAGGATACACCCCACGCTGTCCATGGGTCATGAGAAAGCACGATGGAGGACTATTTGAGTCACCGTCCGTTTTAAGGTTTTAAAACTGTTTATTTTTTATATTAATTTGTGTAACACCACGTTACGTTATAAATGTTATTGTTTATACATACAAGTTTATTGCATTATATTGCTATTAATATACTCAGTGGTTCTAAAATATAATTGTTTCAATTGCTAAACACAAAACCCTTCTGTGATACCATTTAAAAGAACTAATGAGCATATTTCTTTCATTTTGAGATTAACAGGGTAAAATTTTCCAATTGACTGGATAATTTTATAAAATCCATCCTTATCCTTCTTCAAATATCTCCTGATTCTGACACTTTAGTATATGAGTATAAAACGTTGATATAATTAAGATTTCTTTTAACAGTCATACACACAGAAAAATAATGTTTTTATATATCAAGTTAAATATCCTATTAAGGGCATATCTACAAGCCACACCTACTGGTAATATATATTTTCAGTTTATGTGTAATTGTGGTAAGAATTTCATCATATGAATGGATTCAGGACTGAACGAAAAAGCAAACATGCAAGCAAAAATTAATCGAGCAAAAATTGTTAAAAACTTTAGAATTGCTAAGGTAATAATATTTGCTAGATTTAAATAAAAACAGTTACTACAATACAGTTAGTAAAAATACAGTATACTTGTCATGTATATATCGTATCTATATTTTCAATCATCTACGCTTTAATGTGGAAGTGTTTATAAATTATTTCAAGGTGAACTATAAAAACGTCGAGATAAATATGAACCGACATTTAAAAAAAATAAATTGAAATAGTTAATAGGTAATTATCCAGATAAAAACTTCAGTATTTCTACATACGTAAAACTATATTTTTTAGTAGGATCACAGTCCATGTTAATGCTAATAGATATTAATTAACTATAGTAGATTTTAGAGAATATAGAAATGAGCAAGATAGATGAGCATAGAGTATGTAGTAGCCTAGGATTTAATATTTAATATGGTATACTCAAATGCTTGAAGTTTCGTTATTTCCTGGATGAGAACAATAAAAGGTAATACCACTTTCAATAAATATCTAAATCTACTTCAGGCAACTCCATGAACTATATAATTAACCCTTTTTCATTTCACTTTATCAGTTTAGATCATAATAATCTTATTTAGTTCACCAGATGATATGATTATAAGTACTTTTCAAAATCGATTTGAGGCAGTTGAGTTTATGCACGATTTTAACACAACCTTTTAGTAAGATTTAACTAGAATTTATATAAAAGGTACATTTAAATGATCAACATCAGGTGTTAAAAGAAATCGAACAGAATATTGTTGCGATGTTCTGAATATTCTAATTGATAGCTATAAATTTGTAGAAAATACCTGTATAAATGGTTAACATATCTATCTAGCAAATCTACATGATTTTAGGTACATTTATATGAACATGTAAAGTTGAAATACACTAATGAGAATACAATGTTGTTGCAATGTTAGTGTTACTGTTTATAGATATATTTTTGTAGAAAGTATATATAATCTTTAGAGTCATATATACCGAATTAATTCATATTTTGCTGGTTTATTACGCTTATCTGTTTACATTTTTTTTTCAATGTGTGATTGAAAATGAAAATGAAATATTTGAATTCGAGACGCTTCTTGTAGAATAATGCGAAGCTTTGCTGTTTTCAAGGAACCATACACTTATAATCCACAGTCATGTCTTTATGGGGCGTGATCCTTTTTCAATACACATCGTATTTCCATTGATGTTCATACATGGGAAAATAGTTTCAATTGATCTTATTTCTTTTTTACCGAAAAATTATTCTTACACACGCTTTGAAATTTTTTAAGACAGTCCTAGAGTACTACTCCTCGAGTATTCTATTGGCGCATCTTAAGATCTCCTCTTTTGCAGGATCAATTAGTTAGAACAGCCATTTATTTTATTATACTCGTGGCTTATAAATTTAAGCTTCTCTGAATGAAACAAGAGCTTTGAAGCTATTGCTTATTTATCTGTCACTCATTTATATATATATATATATATATATATATATATATATATATATATATATATATATATATATATATATATATATATATATATATATATATATATATATATATATATATATATTATTTTTTTTGTGCATTCTTCACAGTTTACTGTTGCTTTATTCGCGATGTTTTCATGTTCTCTGATTAATGTCAAGATACTATAAGATTCAAATAAAAACTATTGAAAAACTCATAGATGAAAAATTATGATGATTAATTGTTTCAAGACATTGTTTATTACGAGTTGTAACTTCGGCTGTATGTAGAGTCTCATTGGGTGAGTCAAACATGGTTAATAAAAATGTTATTAATCTTCTACTTATCGATATACAAAGTGATTTCTTAATTCAGACTAAAATTTTGTGTGTCTATACAAATTTTCTATGTGTATTTCCAGGTACGTTGGTGTATAGTACACTTAGTGGTAGTTCATTATAAATCTCATACAAAAATTCAAAGCCAGAACCGTATCAATTAAATATTTTTTATACATGTCAAAAATGTATGAAATATAGTAGGTTACAAAATGTATTTATACATTATCAAATTTAAGACGTTAATTAAATATACTGTTAACATGAATTTACAATTAACACGCCTATAGTAAAATGTGTCTTTTATTTCTGTATTACTTGTAAAGGAAAATAAATCAAAATAAGCTTTGAAGTATGTGAAATTTTATATTGAAGTTTTGTATTTCTTTCTCTACATTTTAACAAAATTATGGTGAAAATTTTACTTCCACAAATATAACTTCTTCTCCTTCTGCATTTAATTTCCTATTAAGTATAAGTTAAAATGTGTTTACAGGGTGAACTTTTTGACATGTACCAAGAAATTTTATTTACTTGATCCGGTCTTGGATTTCTTAATTATTTGATAAGCTCTGCAAAAGTCTACTACCACGTGTATTTCACAACGAATTTGACTAAATTAGAACATACTTAAAAAATATACACATTGAAAATTTTGTGTCAAATTAGGAAATCACACACTGTATATTAAGAAATTTGTAAATATTTTTATTTGGCATTCCCGACTTAACACAATGAGTCTATCTAAAGCTGGAGTGTATACACCTTGCTATGAATTCGGCATATTGACACGTTTTTGTTAGTTTCTACATTGTGTAAAGTAAATACTGTATTCTGCAACAATTTTGAGAAAACTTATTAAAACTTACTATCACCATTAGAACAGAAAGGCTTATTGACAGTTACTAATTATTTAGAATAGTCAAAATAACACAAGTAATAAAATAATATAATAAATTATGGATATTTTAACAAATATACATTTCTGATAAATAAAGAAACCTTAGAATTGAGACTGTTACAGTAGTATATTTATTACGTGAATATACAGAAAAAACACTATTTACGTATATATAAATTTCCATTTACAAATATTCTATACAGGGTGTAATAAGTATAACTCCCATTATTTTAAGAGTTGATAGGTTGGGTTTAAAAAAGTGTTACAGAACAGGGTGCTCAACATTTACGAAAAATAAATGTATAAATTATCTAATTATGAATATAAGAAATACATTATGGAACAAAAATAAAAGTTTTATCTGCAATATTTATGAAATTCCTTAAATAAGACCCTATCTACGTATTCCTCTTCTTGCGTTTTTGACCATAAAATAAAGACAAGAAAATTTTGAGAATAATTTTATTATAGGTTAAAACGGATAAACAGATTATATAAATTAATTACTTAATTTGTCAGATTGTGACTAACATTCAAAATATGTAATAAATTACACTATATGCAAGTTTCATACATAAAATCCAAATATTTGAAATGCGAATGAAAATATCATACCTTCATTACGTGTAATGTAACTCAGAACAAAACTGAAACTTTACGAAGATAAGGTTAAAACTATTGATTTAACAGAAGAAGAACTACTGATGAACGCTGAGCTACCGAAGAATTACTGATGTCATTAACAAATTCGGAAGCTGTTCCGAACAACGACTTTAAACTTTTTTCCTGTTGAAATAATTAACCAAATAATCTATTTGCGAATATGCAAGAGAGTATTTGTTCCAAATTTTTGGACATTCGGCACGCTCTTATTTCATCCTGCGTTTTCTCATAAAAACAACGAAAAAAGAAAATGTAGCGCTTTAAGTACCATCAAATTAAGGTCTCGAAATTAAAGATGAATTACGAGAGTCAATTAGTCGATCGGAAGTCATAAGCTGGGTAATTTTAATCGAATCTCCAAATTAGCGTTTGATTTGATGAGTTTATTTACAGTCGCCTGTTACAGGTGAAAGTGTGGAACGCCGCATAGCGTTTTGTTCTTGTGATGAGTAAGTGTGCAATTGATATAAATTATGGCCGACCTAATTTCGAAGCCGTATAAAACCAGTCGGTACGTTGATTTTTGTTTTCGTTTACCGCAGCTTGCTGTTTCTTGCTTCGTGGTGGAAAGTAAGACAAAAACTGGAAGATTATTTATTTAACGTTGCATTGCAATAGGTGTTCAACCAGCAGGCCTTGTAGTATTAATGAACATTCTCAATTGTACTACTACGTCTTTAGTGTATAACATTGCACGCGAAATATCGAGTGAAATATCGAGAACTAAGGTAAACGTATTTTATTTCCATGCAATAATTAAATTTAAAGGAGTAAAAATGGCGATTATAGTCATCACTTGAGACATAGACATTTTACAAAACTCATAATATATTACGTTAAAGGAGCTTGAACACCACTAAGGGAATTATTTATTATAAAGTACTTCAAAAATAAACGCATAGATACGTCCTGGCCCAAATTAAGATATCACCTTGTGTATGAACAATGAAAAGTTTATAGACATATTTATTGGCTACTCTAGATTCATTCATTGAAAATATCTAGAGCGGAAATGAGCCACCACGTATTTCGACACGTTTTTGTTACAGCATGCAACAGTATCGACATTAAAAACTTGCGTCTGTATCACAATATAAACCCTTATTTGCAGTTACTAATTGTTTAAAATAATAAATGTAATGAGTATAATGAATTATGCGGAATATAACAAATATGTATATTTTTGTAATAAGTTAATAATTCTTAATTCAATGAAGTCCAAAATAATTATGGTGATGTATATAGGTAGTATCAGTACAATCATCACACTTGTGGTACATTCATTCTATGAATATATAGAAAAACATGAAAAATTCTATTTACACATACATTACATTTATACCGATGTAGAGAAATAAGGGATACGTATTGATTTTCTGTCCATAACTCGCTTTAAAAGAGTAAAAAGGGATCTAAAATTATCCCTTGAAACATCGACACGGAAAAGAAACCATTAAGTATTACCTTAAAGGGAGTTCAAACTGAATAAATAAATAAAAATTTATAGAGAGGAGGACAGCCTTTCACCCCCTATTCAGCCTCTGTCCACAGTTTTGATTTAGATTAATAATAAACTACATAAATAATTATGTTTACGTATTATGCATTTATGTTTACGGTTATGTTAGTGTTATAGTCTTCCTCTTAAGTTACGTATAAGAAGACAAAATTTCTTTCTTGCCTTTATTTGTAGGGTTAACATCATATACCACTCATTAAATGAAGGAAACATATTTTGGCTTTTATATACAATATCTTTACTTACTATAGTAATAATAATAATACTAATTTAGTTTATATATAAGAGATAATTATTTACATAAGAAGTAGTTTTTAACATTCTCACCCTGTCACAATATTTATTCACTCTTTCCATCCATTCATACCAGAACCCGTTCGGGTATTTTTATTATTTTTTCGTACGTATTTATTCGTGATTTTATTTCTATCATTATTTTGCGTTCCAGTCTTGGATTTATCATGTTGATATATTTTACTTTAATACATTTAAGGTATCTGAGAGGGGATATAATTTCTCCACTCGCTACTCCAACTCGCGCCACGTAGAAATCATCTTTACCAGAACAGGAGATTTCTACTCTTACCAATAAGTCATTTATGTCACTTTTCTAAATTTACCAAAACAATATCACCGACTTGGTGGTCTTTCTTTGACCAGTGTGAAACAATATCCTAAGGCAACTAGGAAGTTTGTAGTGCTATTCTCTAACTAACTATTCCTGAGTGTATTGTAGCTTTTCAAAATTCAAAACCTCTCTCAAAATTTAAAGAAAATTTAACTTATCCATGTTTTAGATATTTTGCATTATTCTTCAACCAGTTTAAATGCGATGTTATTATTAAAAGGCAATTTACCTTCATAAATTAGATACTTAAAATTATAGATATAGATCATTATATGTCACTTAAACAGGTTTAGTCTTGATTCACTAAATATTTGTTTCATCTCTAAAATAATGTGAGACTTCACTTTTATTTTCTCTGACTGTTAATGTTTAAATAATCATGGCTTTTATTTAAGGTTTACATTTTATTTCAACATCTTTCCAATTTAACATCTATGTTATTATTTATTAATATCGTAAGAATTACTTTAAGTTATGGCTGTAATGTCTTTTTTTAACGTTTTCTAATGTTAATACTCTTACTGATCTCCAAATTGTCGTCTCCAAATTTCACTTGTCTCCAGTTAATATCGTTGAATCATGGATTAGAATCATTTTTCGAACACACAATTTGTTCTTAATATTACTTCATTGTTATCCAACAATAAAATTTGTTCCTGAAGTAGGTTGGAACCTTTGGCGTGAAGATAACACTAACTGAGTTTTCCACAAAACAAGAAAACACTATACACTATACACTACACTCGACGCGCGCTTCGACAACAAAGTTGACATCATTTCCAGATGATGCCAACTTTGTTGGCGAAACGCGCGTCGAGTGTAGTGTATAGTGTTTTGGTGTTTTGTGGAAAACTCAGTTAGTGTTAATAAAATTTGTCTCATACAAAAGATTCTATTTTGCTACATACAGGAGTATGATAGTCCACAGTACAGAGATTTACGAAATCTATCAGAAAAATTTGGGAAATCAGAGATTTAGGAAATTTCAGCCATCCATTATACAGTTGGATTACCCATTAGGAAATTGCCGATTGTACTAAAAACATCGATGCAATACAGCAATAAAAATATGTTGCTATAAAAGAGTTTTTTTGATGCCATGGTATAATATATTTTCCCTTGATCTAATATTGTCTCATTACACATGTTTATTTACAAAAATATATATGAAACAGATATACATGTATTTTAAGTAACGATTTTGTCGATTATAATAAATATGTTACAATATAGTAATTTTATTGAAATAACTTAAGTTCAAGAACTATAAAAAACGTTACTAATATATCTGATATTTAAGAAAGTGTCCTAGGAACTAATTGGTTTTTGCTTGTTTTGTAAACATTTCATCACCCGCAATAAAAGTGCTAAAATAAAAACTTAAAAATAAAATGGGTTTATAAAATATATAAAATAATTATAACTGATTTTATCAGTTAATAATATGAGCTAATATTTTATTAGTCCTAAGGTAATTATTAAGAAATATTATCTTAAAAAGCATTTCATGAAACTTTCCCTACACGTTTTGCATAAAAACTTAGTTTTGCATCTACGTACTTGTAAAAATATTTGAAAGTTTACTTATTTTCCACCACAGAATAATACTTTTTGTATACAAACTCGATGCTTTTTATATACTGTACGTTTTGAACTACTTTTACTCTTTAGTAAAAGCCGAATTAAAGCACCATTTCAATACATATCGCATATCTTGAAATTAAACTACAATTACTGATGTACAAATGAGGTGTATCATCATTACTCTAACAACAAGTTAATGTATGTCAGTTTGCTGTGTAATTAGATGAAGTTCAGATAAATTTACTTTTGTAGCCACGATATAAATATGATAGTTGTGACCCACATAGCACGTTAAAATTACTAATATTAATGTTAGTAAGAATTTGATAGGAAAGAAATATTTCATATTGATGATAAAATAATTGCTCAAATGCGTGAATAGGAATAGTTTATTCTACACTGAGAAAAATGTTATATACCTTTCTGTTTACTATTAAATATTATTTATAATAGGGAAGATGTATGACTTTCAAATATTTTGCGATATACATTTCGACTACCTGATTTGAGTTTTAAACCTAATATATACGTATTTTGTGATATTTCTTCGCATAAAAATATGTTGCTGATGAATAAATAATAATTTGTTTTAATATAACTGCATTAACTTTATATAACCGCATAAGAAATCTATGAATTTCTTACGACAATAACCTTTTGCCTTAAAATGGTGTGTCACAGATTCTCAGTGGCCTACATAAATTTACAAAAAAAAAATTGTCACTATATATAACAGATTTTTATGTATTCTTTATTTCTTATAATCTATTTATATACTCATAAGTATTTTCATTTGTAATTGTGGTCAGATGAATACACAATGTGCTTTCAAGCAATGCATTTATGAAGTTGAATTGTCCTCATAATTATGTAAATTGCCTTCGCAAAATACGTATCAGATATTTTTATTTGTAATCATGGATATGTCAAGAATAATATAACCGTTTAGTGTAGACACTAATCAATTTAAGTTTGTGTTCCAACAGAAATTTTGAAAATTTCTGTTGGAAAAGTTTTTGTTGAAAACAGTTTCAGATTGTACACCTGATCAATTTAAAGAATTGACGCCTGTTGGCGTCTACCAAGGAGTTAATGTATCTAACAAGGATTTCATTCACGAAAAAGCTCTTAAATTCTATAATGTCTTTATGAAGCCATATTTGGCATGCAGAAGTATAAAAATTAATAGAGATGAAATCGATAAATGTCAATTTTATTTGTGTGTGATAGTGACAATTTAATAACCACGATGATTTGATACAATGTGTGATTGAACGAAAGCAGAAAGAATAATAACTGAAATATTTTACAAAAACAATGCGAATTTGTATTGACAACGTTTTAGTCAATTTAAAATTATTCTGAAGGAATGGGCCTGGTTATTAGTCAACCATCTCTATCTATCAAAATAGTGGTACCATGAAATGCTGTGTGCTTTTGAAAATATGACTGGTAATATAACTGGTGTTGATGAAGACTTAACAAACAAATTTAAGTTTTTCTGCAGATAATATCACATGACATATATACCTCCTGAGGGTTGAAGTATGGTTATATAAATATGAGATGTAATATAACGAATGGTATAAACGTTTAAATGCAGAATGGTGTATGCTACTGCTTGAGAATAAAATCAATTTCAAGTAAATTACAATCCTCAAAGATTGTGAAGTTCAGTCTGTAGAAGATTTACTGTTTTGAACGTTTTAATTCTTCAATTTAGTTAAATTATCTAATAGGTTAAAACATTTAAGGGACTAGTTTTCCACGAATACCGAAATATTAGATGTTACTCGATATTAAACCTCAAACTCAGTTTCAATTATCTTCTGGTGATGCCAATTTCGTTGACGAGACGTGCTTTTGAGCGCTCACTTTCCGCTAATAGATTTTTATTACTAAATAGTCGATTTCTTATGTGTTGTGAGTAGAAAATAAATAAAACCATACCATTTGTTAAAGAATGCGAAATATGTAAATTCGAAATAACTTTTTTTTAATTTCCACGAATTTTTGAAAATATACTTTGTTTTCTTTAAGCACTAGTTTATCCCTCAATCATAATTGGGATTAGTTTTGCGGTATTCCCAAATATAACGGTCTAATACTTTATCTTTATAAGACATTCTTTTCTGGCATGCACAAATTACAGGATACTTCTATACTGTAGCGATATAATATCTATATCCAAATAAAGACTAATTTGGTTGCATTCGAGTGTCGTTCCAGCGCGATTTAAACGTTGTGACTAAAAAACTCATTAGATTGTCTAATTTTTAATTTTTCGCTTAAATTGCATAAACAATGAGCAGTTAATAAGGATGTGCCCGTTTGCTAAATGTGTCTTGAATTGGATTTAGCACCCTGAATCTGTAATCGGTTTATGTGTGTAGAATTGATTTAACGGTAATTTATGATATTTCCTTGTAATGATGCAATTTATTAAATAGAAAGGTAACCTTATTATAATACCTATTCAAAGTAGCAAAAGGTAAGATAATAGAAAGAGAATGTTTGAGACAAATAGGCTGGATATTCTGTAGTAGGTACAGACTGTTAATTGTAATTGTTTTCCTTCGCGTTTGTTTTTTAATAGAGGATAATATTTGGTACACTCACGTGAAATTAAATCAGTTGATTGATATACAGGGCCTTATTTTATTTCGATGAAGATAAGTTTTTTCGTTATTTTTTGATGCAAATAAAAATAGATTAAAAAAACTGTATAAAATACAGTGCCATCCAAATAGTCTACATCATATGGGATGTTTTTGTTTTTTGGTTGTGATGATAATTATAGGGTTGACACAAAAAAGTGTTTTACAACAACTATAAAAATTTTAATGTCTTTAATATAGAAAAATACTAATCATTTGTATGCAAAATAATTTTAAAAATTTTTAGTAATAATGAAATTAGTAATAATATTCAGACAGCGTTCATTTGATTTAAAATAATCAGTATCAAAGAATTCTACTGAGTTTCAGACTTCAGTTTACACTTTTTATTGGAGTTTACACTTTTTATTGGAATTTTTTTAAATACATATGGTCTTTGATGACATTTTTTTAATAGAAATAGAATGTAGCGAAATGTGAAAACATAAACAAATAATGTTCAGGTTTAATATGGTAAAACATCAAAGCTTGCAATTTAGAATAGTTTTTAAAGTTTATATAGGCTTTTATATATAAGCTTTTATATAATAGATTTTATGTTTTTAGTGGGAAATATGTTTTGCTACATGATCGAGTACAAGATAAGTCCCGTAAAAATAACAATTTAACATTCTTGTTTCGATTAAAAAGTATGGAAATGGGCACTCTATATAATATAATGTCCAAAATTATCATAATAATGTCAGATTTTGAAAAAGTATATTTTTATAATATAAACGGTAATACAATAAATTCATTGCAAAGTATAAAAGGCATTGCAAAGTAAAACAGTAAACACTTCTTTACTTTGGTTTTATTTACTTTTAAGAGTCATTGAATGTATAGCTCTAGGAACTATATAATTTTATTCCCTTTATATTAGCATATTTCACATTTTCAAATTTTGTTCTTACGTCTACTGTTGTAATTATATTTTTGGGAGAGAATTACCATCCAAACGATATTTGAATATTTATACACGACATCTTATTAGGGAAATTTCACAATGAATATTAATGAGAACATTATTTCATGAATGTCTATATGAGTATATGAATCGTATACTTAAAGTATGTAAATGTCACAGACTTTTTACATATACATAAATATATAACTAATTAGGTAGAAAATAATCATAGCGTCTAAATTTCATATAAGATAAAACTATTTTAGCAAGGTTTTTTTCTTCCATATAAGCATATTAAACAAGATAATATAATGTAATTCTGTTTTACAATAAAAATGAACTCTCTAATTAGTTCTATAGATTCTTAACTTCTAATGCTCTAATGGTTAAAAAATATATTCTTATATCCTTAACAAAAGCTGTAATTGAAGTTTATAAAGTTCTTGGCTGAACATTGTGGATTAAGCTTCTATTATTTATAAATTAATACAGAATAAGAAATAACCTCTCAAAAAAGTATCGGAAGGTATATATTATGTTGGAAGCATGGCCCAAAGGTTTAGGAGCTAACGCATTTCAAGCTTTCATATACACTTATCTTATAGATCAGTTCTATTTCTTTCTTCAAACATTAGAAAAACTATAGCGGACGCCATTTCCATAAAATTTAATAATCAAAAGTGAATTTCGAAAAGTTCCTATCGAAAAATGTCTCCATGAGAATGACTTATATAAGGGAAATTGTCCGATATCTCATATAAGTATCTTATGTTCTTGAATTTGTATGACATTTATACCATTAGTAATGCCCCTTATATGCATATTTTAATAGAAATACTATCATTGTCAGTCGACTATGTTGTTTCTTGTTCAAATACAAACTTAAAACATATAAGAGTTTAGAATAAGAACCAACATACCCTGTTAATGATGGCAGTATTCCTGTCGAAATATATATATATATATATATATATATATATATATATATATATATATATATATATATATATATATATATATATATATATATATATACAGGTACATTAAATTAGCGGTCATGGTTAAGAGAAATACAATGAATATGTTGTAAAATCCACAAAATAATAAAAAATGTGCTTGTTTAGTGTTTTCGGGGGTAATATACTGAAATTTGAAAATATACCCAAATATTCATCCATAATTAAATGTACCAGTGTAACCATCTAACATTTCTCATAATTAAATGTACTGGTGTAACCGTCTTTATCGATTAATACAAAGCGTTTTTTATTTTAGAAAGTGTGGCAATCGAAAATGTATTATCTAGAAATTATATATTGATAAATTATTTTAAAATGGGTGTACATAATTAATTTCGATAATTCATCGAAAATTTTATATTATTTGCTTATATTTGCTTCAACATATCTTTTCGTTCTCTTGAAACATCTCCACTTTTCCCTTGCGTATGGAAAGCATGTTTTAACAAACTAATTTTGCACATTAAGTTTATTTTTAACGCGGCCCAAATATCTCCGGTTCACAACCTCCATAGTCTGTTTATTAGTCTTCCCACGTTTTAGTAGATTGTAAGTTCTGCTTACAATCTATCAAAACGTTCTTTTACATTATCTGAAACTTTTACGACCCCTTGCACTCTGTAATTGGAATGGAAGTGTTAGTTTTCTCCGCGGTTTCCCGGAAGATAGATTTCAAATTAATTCATAACCGCAAAGGGAAACTAGTTTATATAACGCTCCCAGGAGCAATTACATGGAAAAGTTAAACATTGTTGACATTCTTTATCCTATAAGCAACCTGAAAGTGTTTGCCTTAAATATTTATTTGGTTAATTATTACCAGAGGTAGTTACCACGACGGGTTTCTCCTGTTGTATCTATTGTTCTTGCATCTAGTAAACATTTACATGCACGCGATATTTTAAATGCGTTCTGTGAATTAAATAGATGCATTTTTTTTCAACATAATAATAATAATAAAAATAAATAGGAAAACCTTGCATTAGAAATTAAATATATACGGGGCCTAGACAGAGTAGAAATAATTTCGATAGTCATCTCGGTAATAGCTGTAATGATTAAGAAGAACCTAAGAGCTAACATAGAAGAACTGATACCTAATGGACAAACCAGAGTGAACTGAGATAGGATGAATTCTCTCTCCTTTATCTTCCGAGTCCAATTTCTTGAACTATTTCAGAAGTGGGTGATGATGTGGATGAAGTCCATAATAATTATAATAATAATAATAATAATGATGTCGACAGTTTATGTACCTAGAGCAGAAGGAGGAAGAAGATTTATGCAATTCAAGTCACTGGTTATAATAGCCTTAAGTTCTGATAAACTATACTTAACAACCTTCAATTAAAGAGGAAGACAAACTCATTCAGATGATCTCTATCACTCTAAAACATAGAAAATTATTAACAATGACATACTGAGTAATGAAGTGGGAGACAAAAAAATGGATAATTCAGATATAACCAAGCAGGAAATCAGGAGAATAATGAAAACAATATCCAAGACCAAATATAGAACTAGAAGATAAGGAGAGGAGTAAAATGGGAAAATAAGCCGTTAGATGGACTGTTTACAAGAGAAACACAATAAAGCACATAAATATGCATGCCATTAATATGGAAATGGTTGAAGAATGGGTATCCCCATTCTTTAACCATCTGTATTTACTAAACGGCTGTTTTCGTATGTGTGTCACAAAATTTTTAGGTCGATGTACGAAATGCTTTTCGTTCGAATTTCGGCATTTTGACAAAATCAATATAGTAAATCCACCCTTGCGAACAACGTGGTAAGGTTTTTTTTCGATTCGCAGCCTCTAGAGGCATGCTCCGGAGGTGACTTCGGTATGAGCGAGGGGGCGGCGTAATATTATTGTGATTTGCTTACTCGTCTATATTTACTACACCGCTGTGTTCGTGTGTGTGTCACGAAATTTTTAGGTCGATGTATGAAATGTTTTTCGTTCGAATTTCGGCATTCTGACAAAATCAATATAGTAAATTGTCCGACCCTTGCGAACAACGTGGTAACTTTTGTTTTTTTGATCCAAAGCCTCTAGAGGCATTCTCCGGAGGTGCCTTCAATCTGAGCGAGGGGGCAGCGCAATATTATTTTCGATTTGCTTACTCGTTTGCATATTAAGAGTGAAATAGAAAGAGTTCATAACAGCACGTCAAGCTCAAGCAATGGCCACAAAATATTATAATACCAAGATATTACATAAATCGTGTGACTCTAAATGTAAACTATGCAAAAATGAAAGTGAAACAATAACAGAGATGTGATACAAATAGTAGTCGAGATCTACAAATAAAAATACAGTCAAAATTGGGACCTTCTATTGAAAAGAATATCGACGATAACATAACTATCGATGATATAAAAACACCCCTCAAAAAAAGTAAACCATAATGCTGTGAAAAGTGTACTTTCAAATATAGTCCAATCAATCTGTCTGAGCCCCTATGTTAAATGGTCACTAATTTTAAACAGCAAAAAAAATTGAGCATATAGAAAATAAAATCGAAAAACCGTTGTTTTTTACTTTTGCGAATTTTTTAGGTTATGTTAACGGCCGCCATTTTGAGAGCAAAAAACTGTAAGTTTCTTGAAATTTTATTTTTTATATGCTCAAAATTTTTTTTTGCTGTTTACAATTAGTGACCGGGTCATTCCCTATTGATTGGACTAATATATCTCTTGCTATATCCGCGTGATTAAAAAAAATACGATAAATTTCATTTGAATTTACACATTAGTTTTCAAACTCAGATACCTTAGATTGTAGAAGCATATTACTAGTCGATTTATAGTCTCAGAACTGTAGATAAATGTAGTAACGTCTGCCATGTCAAAAAAATACAAACATAAGTCGACAAACATTGTTTCCAATTTATTGAATATCCATCCTGAAGTACTTAAAAGGAAAATAAAGGACATGTCTATAAAATGTAATTAGATTAATTTAATGAGGAATACATGGATAAAATTCTAGTCGTCAGAATTTTATGAAATAATGATGAGTATATTTACCAATGGTATTTAGCTATAAGAAAAATTATATTTTCAGATGAGCCACGTATTTATTAAATGGCGGCTGGTGTGAATTAACAAAATTGTCGATTTTGGGGTACGTAATTAGTTCTGAACATAGACATTTACTGTATAAGGGCGCCATAAAAATCCGAAGAAATTTACATTGATATTGAATTTTCGTATACTGGGTTTATATTGATTCTCGTGTCTGGATGAAGTCGTATTTTACAGGATGATACAATGTTAGAAAAATATATTCGTAAACGATATTATCCTTGGCAAAAAATGTAAAACTCAGTCGTTTAGTATTATCTTTCTTTTAGAAATTTCAACAGATGTCTACACAGAATACACATAGAGTTTCAAGTAAAGTTTCAAAACTATATAGGAGGTTATATATATATATATATATATATATATATATATATATATATATATATATATATATATATATATATATATATATATATATATATATATATATATATATATATATATATATAAGGATCTAGTCAAACTCCAATATTTTTCCAGAGGTGTTCATTCTTAATACCGGCACTAGAACCTATATAAATATATAAATATAATTTTAATATATGCCACAGATGTAGGAATAATTGGGTGGCCAGGTTTGTTTCTCCCGACACGGAGCTATAAAAGCGCAGTCCGTTACTATGCAACTATCACATGGATACGCGATCTATTATATTTACTTATAAAGGTGATTGCAACAATGTCAGTCGTATTGTAGTCTACTACAGTGATGGATTGGCCCAGTATTGGGGTGTCATTGTATATTTGGGTTCGAGTTCCAATGGGGAAGTTTGACGTTTCTATCTAAGTATGTGTTTGTCCGTGTCTTTATGCGTTACCTTCCCCTCTGCAATCGGGGGCATTAGAGGAAGGAACTCAATATTTGTAAGTCCAAACTTATAACAGAAAAGTATATTTCCACTTCGATACCACATACTGAGCGCCATTCGAGAATTAAATAGGTGTATCTGCAATACAAATTATAATATTACAAAAGTATACAATGAAGTAAAATATTTTTCTTTCGAAACTTCATTAACAAGAAATTAAATCATATATTATACCGCTAATTTAGAATGTTAATATAATAAATAAATATATTGACAGTGTAAATTTAACTTCTACTGTTATTAAACAAAATTCTTTCTTATTGAATATGATAGTGACCTTGCCTTAATATGTTCTGAATACATTCCAACCTGCAGGAAGTTTCATTGAATTAGTTTTGAGGTGTATCGTATGCATAAATTTTAACTACTCTGTTCAAAGTAAGTTTAAGCACATAAATTTACACAGTATAACTTTTCTGATTCTATAAAGGATATTGTTTAAAAAAGGAAAATTATTATAAAAGATATTGTTTAGGAAAGATTTTAGTTAAATATGAGCATGATTAAATTTTATGAATAATCAACGTTCAATTCAACTTAAATAACAAATTTAATTTAATGTATACCTACTAAGTTTAACAAATAATAGAAATAATAATAATGGGAAACAATGACAGTAGCATTACGGAAACTGTTCCAACATAACCAAAAATAATTACATATTTTCTGAAAGTATATCATAAATATTGAAAGACTATTCAGTTCTGATTTAAGCAAGTATCTCTATAATGAAACGAACAGACTGTAGACTTTTTCCGCGATAGCTGGCAGCATTTTGTTAGCGAAAAAAGGGGAAAATGTATATAAAATAGAGTTCGATGAAGCATGTAATTCATGCTGAAGTGGTTGTCGTGATATTTCTGAGTGAACACTTGAACTTTCACTAATATTTTTTTCCGTTTAAGTTTCTCATTTCTTCTACTTATACACACATGCTCATAAAACAAATAGTATATAAATAAAGTAGACATGAACTTTAATATTGCAAATATTGGTTAACATAATAATATTTTATGCAATTTTTAAGGATATTAAATATAAATTAATAGTCTTATATTAATTAAAAAGTACCTACTTAATACAATAAAACAAATTAATACAGGAAGGGATGCTTTTGATTGATAAGTTTGAAATGAAATTTTGAAATATTTTGGCTTTTTTACTAAATTATGAGAAATTTAATAGGTAACAGGATGTAGGATGTGATAGAATAACTTGGAATTTAGTTATTTAATTATTACATATTGATATCAATATTAAGTCACCTTAAATATTAAAAAAGACCTAATATAGTAAGAGATATGCTGTTATTCTATACTACATTTAGAATCTTCTTTATTTTGTGTTTAATTATATTACTTACTATGTAGTCGTCAGAATCTTATAATTAAAGGGTGCATCTAATTTACTTGTATTTAATTTCAATAACTAAAATAAGAAATACTAAATAAAAATTTTATTTAGTAAATAAAATTTTTATTTACTAAATGTACGTTAATTACGATTGGAATCAAAATTAATTCTAATTGAGTATTTAAGTTTTTATAATACAAAATTGAATAGAGCCTACCTCTGTTTTTAAAATTATTTATTGTTGCAAAATAACATAAAATTCAGTAAGTTTTATAATTTCGGTTCATTTTCATTTTTGTGATATACTAGTATTAAAAAATATCAATAAATATTTTATATTATCAAACAATATAAGATATTAGTAAAATATATATTAAGCAGATTTTAGAAGAAAGTGGATTTGTAGTAAAAGTACATTAAAGGAATAATTAGATAGAGTATTATATAGTTTATACAATTTAATTTGTATCTAATATTGTATGTTATTACGTTGTACTATTGACATTAATTTGTACTATTGTGTTAAGTTAAGGTAATATTTTAGTAACATTTGCAGTACATTTATAAAAGTTTAGTTTCAGTAAAAAACGCAAAATAATTATTTAATTTATTTAGTTAAGATTGAGATTTACAGGAAACACAATTACTGTTCGATCACAGGAGGATCAAACGCAATTTGTATGCAACTCTATCCTAACATCATTAATCGATCTTGCTGAATATCTCGTATTGACTTTGTTGACAGCTCTTATTTTATATTTGCATTAATATAATTTAATGTCGAAATCTAATAATTCAGTATTAATATTCGACAACGTTTTGAATATAGTCATTTATTAATGAAAACACACAAATAGAAGACCAGTTTTCTGGTAACACCCAAAGATTACCTTTTTACTTTTCCGCACTCAACTATACCAGAGCGGAAAAGTAACGTAATCCTGTAAAGAAAAATGGAAAAAATATTTTTTTCTAGCGTTTCGTTTGTAAAAATGTTTCGTTTTTCGGCCTAAAAACAAAAAAAAAATGGGTTTTAAAAAATTTTGTCTGTGTGTGTATCGTTATCGCTATCGTCAGCATATTAAAAATTTCTTGTTAGCACAATAACTCAACTAAATCATATCGAATCGATCGTTTTAACTGATTCCTATCAGGGACGTTCCCCAGACGACACCTATTGATTTTGAGGTAGATAGAACACACTCTACCATGTTTATGGGTCATGAGAAAGTACAGTGGAACTATTAGATAAATATTTTTTGTTAGCATAATCACCACAATTAAATCGTGTCGGAATGATCGGGTTTCGACTGATTTTGATTAGGGCCGTCTACCAGACGACATCTATTGATTTTGAGGTGGATATGACACACCCCACCCTGTCCATGGGTCATGAGAAAGCATGATGGTGGACTATTTGAGACAAACTTGCTGATTTTGCATTAAACGAACAAGACATACATATATTCGGCCTGTATCATATACGAATGAATGAGAAGAAAAATAAGTTCGTTCGATCACAAACGTATTGATACGGCACTGAAGCACTCGCCAATGAAAAAAGTAATACTGTCGCATAAAACACATATTCTGCATTTATGTGTTGGTTCATTTCTTCTCGGCCACTCAATTTCGAGATAGAGATGTTCTACGTACGGAAAAGTCCATTTTAAGATTTTAAAACTGTTTATTTTTGACGTGCGTTGCGTCAGTCAAGTTAACATCATCGGGAGACGAGTAAAACTGATGTTAAACTACCCCTGATTTATATTTATATCAAATAATTTTCAGGTTCAATAAATTTCAAGTATTGTTAATTAATGAACTAACTCAACAGTGTTTTCTGTAATCAACACAGCCATACAGTTCAAATGTTGTCAATAATATTATGAATGGACATTAAGAATGTATAATAATTGAAAATAACAACTGATTAAAGGTATCTGTCCACTACACCGTACCATACTAGGACCGTAACCGTATTAACACATGCAAACAAATATAACTTGCATAAATTTGTATCAGACAACGTCCACTAGGCCGTTTCATCATCAGCCATCACCGTAGCGTGCCATGACCGGACCACTGATGTAAATTATAGTTGTTTGCATGTGTCGTTACGGTTACGGTTACGGTCCTAGTATGGTACGGTGTAGTGGGCAGAGACATTTAGGATAACACTTTCAGTTGTCTTTTTTTTAGAAGATGCGGGTATTCGTGTTCTATGCATACTCTGTTTTATAGTTTCTTCCTCTGTATATTTTTCATGGACACTATCCTCTTATTTACTTCGAATGTTTCCTGACATTCCTAACGTCAGAAATTTATGTCTCGAAAGTTTTTCGCAACGAAAACAAAAAAGTATGAACCTAATTACCTCAATTAGGATCAAGCTAATAAAAAGATAATCAATTAGCGTAACTAATAACAAATTAATAGTACTTACACCAGAACGGACAGATTTTTCACAAGACATATTTAAAATGACGACATTTTAAACGATTTAAAAAAAGTTGGAAAGCAACATACATTTCCTTTTTGATTTTTCGCAAGATAGTTTTATATTTTCGTCATTATAGTAGACAATTAAAAAAAACAAGTCATCAGTAAAATTAGAATGTGAAATTGTTACAGACTTTGACAGGTCTTGACAGTGTTTTTCAATTTGCGAAATTTTTAATTGAAAGATTGTAAAAGCGGATTTGTTTACATTGCACATTTTTACTTTTTTCATGATCTGCTTTCGATATTTTATATAATTAAAAAAAAGACATTGGAAATCTTTGTTTACATTGTTTTCCAAAACCTTATATATTTCGAGATTTTAATCTGCGGTAATAAGTTTGTAATTTACTGAGTTATTACGGCTATTTTGTAATATAACGAATCGTGGAAAAAAGTGTGAAATTATTCTTTGACATCAGTTTATTTAAATATTCATTTTTACCGTATTCGGAAATATTGATTAACGAAACATAATATCTAGTTACTTTCTAATAGGTTAATGTCCAAAAATTTATGAAATTTAACTACAATCGATAAAAAATATTAATCAATAGTAATTGGAACATAAAAAAATTCTAAGCTTATCGAACAAAGTAATGCAAATATTTGCTTAGAATGAAAACATTATATAACCTAATATCCATTATTTAAAAATACTAATAAATAAACATTCCTTGATTTGTTGGATTTAATGTAATTTTTATACAAGGTGGATAATAACAGAAAGAGAGGCCTATAAAAATGTAGGACATGCAATTATTCCTTGTAACAGGTGTTATTTTTCCAGGATGATTCATTAATCATTTGTACTTTTAATTATATATTTATATATACATCATATTAATATATAATTTAATTGTATATAATTCTACTGTATTCAAAAATCGCAAATATATTGTAGTAGACTGTAGCAAGGATAGAAATACCAAATAAAAAAAATATCTCTCCAATTATTTTCCACAAACACTTTTAACTAAAGCATACAATTATTTAAATACAGTGTCACAACAGTTCCTAATTAAATATTAGCGCAATGTGGAAATTAGAACCAACTGTGGTTTGAAAACAATTAGAACGGAGTAATTACGAATTATTGACTAATGCATAGTTCTATATCTTTTATTTATATAAGCTATTAAATATAATTTTCGTTGACCACCAATAGTTTTTAGAAACTGAAATTTCAGTGAATTCTCAAATACACACATAATTTGTCATTACAATTATTTCCATCTCAAATAACGATCATAATTGACCTTGAACATGATCTTTCATTATGTTATCGAAATTATTTCATGTCAAGGCGTATCAAGCATACTAATATTATTATTTTTCTGAATTTCGTCATACTATCGTCAAAGCCTCGTATGATCCGATTATAAAATAAGGATAACAGTTTTCTTTATTCAAATAACAGTAGTATATCATTATACTACTACAAAATATTACAGTACTATTAAACTACAAAAAAATGTACAATGTAAATATTTATGCCTCTCCTAGTTTCTTGCTAATATATAAAAAATGTACTGTGAATATATTGTAGTTAATGTAAAAAATTAGTTATTCCCAACAATAAAAATAAAAAAAAATAAAAATTATTTGTAAATAAAAGGAGAAAAGCAGAGAAACAGCAATAGAATGATTGCGAGTTAAATGTTAATTAAACTTAAAACATGGTTTACTGTTATCGTATTAATTTGCATTATATCAACGTATTCAATTCACAAATTTAATAATTTCTCTATTTTTTTATGTAGGTTTGAAATATTATGACGTCAAGAACTTGTATGTTGAATATGGAATAAATATCTAATACAGAATTAACTAATAATCTTGAATTCCATTTGTTATAAGGCAACTAAATATAAATGATTTTATTGGAAATACTTTTAAAACTGAATTGAAAAGAGAAAACCAGGTGAATATCTCAAAGTCATATTTTTGGGAATACTGTATCTCAAAATATGGTTACAGCGAATACTGTTTTGAAAATCAACAATAACGCTGTACCCATCTATACATAGGTAAATAATGTGGGGTTATATTTTGATAATGAATAAAGATTTCATAGTCATGTGAATTCGGTGTTTAAAACAATATGATTTTATAGAAAACGTAAAAATACATAAAACTATACTTCTTATTTCGGCTGCCGTTTCTCTATGAATGCCATTTGTAGTATGTAGTATACAGTATACTGTTTTATGTTTCTTAGTGTAAAATAAATACATTTAATAACATTTAATTAAAATCTGCTATACCATTTTGTGATTATACTGTAAATGTTTACAAATCATTTTGTTATTAATCATTTTGCTTTGCTTATCATTCACATGTTCCTTATTATTCTTTACACTCTATAAGCCCAAAAATTGTGTACACAGTATGTGTATACCTCCTTATGACATTTTTTTCACTACTCGATTTATAATAAAACAAAATTACTATCCTTAGCCTAGTACCATTACCTATCAATTTTCCCCATCAACTAAAATTTATGTCTTAATCAAGACCATCCCTTACATTTTTCTATTATTTGAGAAATACCTCTCAACTTTTTCAAACACACCATACTATATACCTTTAACTTATTTATCCTATTATTATTACGTATATATTTTCGTATTTTTATTAACCAATCGAGGTAAATTAAACAAAGTGATAATTTGCTACGAAACATCAGAGGGCTCTGTGTAAATACTGTAATTTTCTAAAGTTATCTAAGACCATCCAATACTATTTATTTATTTTGTTTATTCGACATTTTTCAACCATTATTGAAATTATACCAATACATAATATGACAATTTTTGAAAACAAATATTTACAAATATATAGGACGTTGTCGACAGGATTGTTGTTAAAAATTAATTTCGTTATTGGGCTGAAAAATATTCAGTAACATAAAACTAAGAGTAAGAGGGATAAGTAGGCCTCAATGTATTTATTGCATAATCAGCTCTTTAATAGGTATATTAAATATTCCATAGACAGTTAAAAATAGAATAACTATTCAAGTATTTTTATTATTACAAACGGAATTTAAGTATTGTTTTTTTATTTAAATAAAGTTTCCTGTACGTATTATATATAGATCGTTTAGTTTAAAACACCTTGCATATAAAAGAAATACAAATCAAGGTCAATCTGCTCTCACCATAAAACAAATTATTGCCATGGCAATTATGTTAATTAAATAACTCCATTTAAATTTTAGTTGGTACCATTTAATAGTATATTACGTATCATGAGCTATAAGCTTTACTTTTAAGATCGAAAATGTGCGTTAAGGCCCAGGTTTCCTATGCATTCGAGATCTTAAAAGTGACACAGTTCACAGCTAGTAAATTATTTTTTGCAATACCTGCACGAATAATATAAAGAGAACTAATAAATAGGTTCTTTAAATCAACAGTTCTGCCTTGCTTTTCTATTATGCAATAACCAAACAAGAGAAGGTTAAAAAATTAAGGATTCGTTGAGAATTGCATTTTTCCTGCCATCTGGAATGTTGTTTGCCGCCTTTTTAGTAAAAACTGTGGATCAAAAATGGGTCTAATCGATATTGAAACGACTGTAGCTGTTACCGATATGTCTCTTTTAGCAAAAACATCTAAGAGAAGGTCTGAAGTGACTTACGATTGGTTTCGGACGAAATTCGATGTTAAAAAAGCAGAGAACAAGTGACGCGGACTTGCTTGCATACTTTCTCGGTAAATCTAAAAAGTACAATTTCCCTGCAAGTCTGTGGTGAATACAATGCCGTCTGCGGTAAACGATTTTTTTAAATGTCAATGTTGATATTTTTAAATATGCGAAATTAAAGGCGATTTTCAAAACTCAAAATATTGAATATCGGCCTAAAACAAAAATTCAAGTGCAAGTAGTTTTTCAGAGAAGCATTTGACTGAACACATTTAATGATAGAGGTGGTTGTTATAAAAGAATCTGCTCGAGCCTGACGCAAAGGCAAAATATGTAAGATACTCTTAAATGAATTTTATGTAAGCGAAGCATAATTTTTGTTAAAAATTAAAACCCGATTAAAAATATATCACTGACAAAGTGGCACCCTTATTGTCAATGAACAGGCAAATTTATATGGTCTTAAATATATTCAATATATAAGATCTCAAAATATCACATGTTAATCAGTCCGTAGGAAAAAACATTTTTACAAAAAAATCTTCGTAACATTGAAAAATTTTTATATTTAAAAAACCCAAAAAGATTTCGCAGGATCTCAGCCACTCTTCTGATCAACGGCGGCATTGACGTTCTTGAATTTAAAAAATACAGGGGGTAAAAGTCGTTATCAGTCGCTGAAAGTTATGTGGTAGAATCTTTGGTTAACAAAATAGAAGTACTTTGTTAACAATTATATCAACCATTTCCTAGTGATATTTAAAATATCGTGGTAAATTTTTCAGTTGATGGCCCCGAATAGAGTAGAAAAATAAATGAAAATTTAACATCAATCCTTAGTGTCAATAACATGAGTAATTGTCACTATCATATTTCAATAAAAATAAATATTCTTCAACTATTATATTATTTTTGTACTTTTTCTTTATGAAATGATTGTTTATTTTAATATATAGACACGTTGATATGTAAATAAAACAGGAAAACTATAGCCATGGAAAACAATTGTAAGTTCTATTTACATTAACCAAAATTTGTATGAAATGCAAGCCTTACAATACAGGTATTGCAAAGAATATTTTACAACACGGAAGAAATCCAATACCAAAAATTACAAATCCCATACAATATTGTACCGTACTCCAGTCACTTGATCGCACTATTCAAATCACTCCACTGATAAGGCACCACTTACAATTAGGCGCAGTCGATTCTCTTCAGCGAGAGTCAGCAACAAACTAACATCCAGTCGTGCACCAGTTCTTGTCGCCAACAACAACTATCACTTTCACGGGGCAAGGTAGTGCTAATCGAAATCCAGAAGCAGAAAAAAAAACTATTAAATAATTCACCGTGGTTTTACTCGTTACAGGATATAGATATCTTTCGAGTGCTTGGGCACCTTGCGAGCACTTTGTTGGATACAAAAATGAAGAATTACCCGTTGGTTATTTCTTTATGTAGGTTTACGTTCGGCTAAGCCGGTCACAGACAGCGGCGGGGTGTCCGAGGCTGCTCAACATGAACCGGCATGTGTATAGTCAAAGAAAAACGTAAAACACAGAGTCACGGTGGGCCAGAAACCGCGGCGCCTTGGCAAAGTTCTGAAACTTGGTGTAGACTTCAATTATATATAGGAATTAATGTAAAAATGTTTAAAAAGTTTTTACAGTTACGGTTTTATTAATGAAGAGAAGAATTTGTTATCTCAAAGGGCGAGTTGTTCGAAGGTCCTTAACGTAGATTGGCATGTGTACAGTCAAAGAATAACGTAAAATAGACAGTCATGGTGGGCTAAAAACAACGGTGCCTTACAAAAATTCTTAAACTTAGACTTCAGTCACATACGAGGGTAGTCCCAGGAGTACCCGACTTAACAAAGAAAACATAATAAATTTGAGAAAAAATTCCTTTATTTCCTTATGTCTTAGTCTCATTTTAGCTCGATACACTTTTCTCACCGATGTTCAATAGCTTCAAAATCCTGTCTACAGTCAGAATCATCGAGCTCCTCAAAATAGCCATCAACCGCAAACTCCACCTCTTTATTGTTGGCAAATCATTTACCACTCAGCCATTTTTTGAAGTTTCTAAACGGAATATAATCGGAGGGGGTTAAATCTGGTGAGTAGGGTGCGTGAGGAAGTAATTCGAACTTTAATTCATTGATTTTCGGCATTGAGATAAGATGTGTGAACTGGTGCGTTATCTTCATGAAACAAAACTTTCTTTTTCGCCAAATGCAGCCGGTTTATCTTGATCTCATCACTTAAACGCTGCAATAAGTTCGCATAATACTCGCCGTTGATTGACTTTCCTTTCTGAAGATAGTCAATTATCACACACGCATCCCAAAGAACTGATACCATGATCTTGGCTGCAGATGGAACAGTCTTCTCCTTCTTTGGAGCTAATTCTTCCCTTTCGGTCCATTGTTTTATTCATGTTTCATCCATGGTTATGAATAGGCTTTATTCCTGTGAAATTTCGCCAAACACTCGATTGAAACACTCTAACGACGCTACTTTTGTTCCATTTTATGTAATCGTGGCACACATATTGCGCACAGCATTTTGATATTTAAATTTCCAATCAACATGCGATGTACACCACTTTTTGAAATGCCTACCATGTCTGGACGAGGAGTTTCTAAGCTGATTATCGATATTAATTTGACGAGTTGAATCATAACATTTATTTATTTATTTATTTGTTTATTTATTTATTAGTTTATTTATTTATTTATTTATTACAACTACTTTACAGAAAAAAAATGCAGATCAAGCATAACAATGTTTAGTAAACAGAGAAGTGCAGTTAAATATATCGAATTTATCACAGTTGTTGTTGTATTTAGTACACATTAAAAACAGGGGTGAAAATTTTAGAATATTAGTACGCGGAATAGAGAGATAAAAGCTTTTGGATGTTCGAGCATGCAATTGAGGTACATCAAAATTTAGCTTGCCTAATAGGTTTTGACAGTCAATTATATTATGTATAAGCTTACATAGAAATATTTGAGAACAACATTCCCGCCTCGCGTCAAGTGCTGTCATCGCAAATCTTGCCAAAAGACTATTTTGAGGGAAACCAATAGGTGGATATACAGTATCTGATTTGAACCATAGTAGTTTACGAAACCTTCTTTGAACCATTTCCAAGCTGTGAATATGGCATTGATAATAAGGATTCCATACTAAAGATCCGTACTCAAGTTTAGATCGGACAAAAGCAAAGTCTAGGATTTTCAATGTATCGGTGTTTGAGAAATCCCTGCTAGTCCTTACTAAGAAATCCAGTGTATGCAACGCTTCAGACACTACTTTAGTTATGTGAGCGGTAAAAGACAAATGTTTTTCAAAAATTATGCCGAGGTCTCTGAATGTGAAATATACTAATTTCAGAATTAGAATGATATGAATTCAGAAGTAATCTTCTTCTCTTAATAAAACCTCTTTTATCTAGACGCACATTATTTGCTTCATATAATCGGGCTTTAAATCCAAGATCCCTTTGGAATAGACTAGAAGGGATCTATGGTTTTACATCCTATCCGAGGTGTGGTATGTCTTCTACACAATCCTAGCCTAAATTTGTATAGTTTCTGTGAGTCCACTGATATATACAAATGCCGCTAGAAGTTCTAGGATAGTCAGCTGATGGCTGCCCGTTCCAGTGGTAACCGAAATAGCCATTTCTTGACTGATAATATCAATGATATGTATACGAATTCATCCTAGGCCAGATCACCTCAAAGAAAATATAATATTTTTGTAAGCAAACAGAGTATTTAGTTTTAACGATTATTTTAGTTTTATTAGTTTTAACACATCTGAAGTTATTTGAGTTTGAGTTATTATTTATTCTCCTCGATCAGATTTACAATTTAACTATGGTGCATAGTTAAATTGGAAGAGTTTTGGTTGAAGATTAATTTAGGCCACTATGCAGTTGATTGTTTAATAAACCAATGCAACGACTGCAACCGATTTCGCTTGTTTCAAAAAACCTCAAAGAAAATCCAGTCATTTATAATCCGAAGCATGTAATGTCTCTATTATAAAATGTATGTTGATAGACTAACGAGACATTAAAGCGTAAATATCGTTTCGACATTTTGGCAAGTGTTTTTAGTTTGTTGCTAAACTATTTAAATTACAAACTGTTTTTAACTGCTCAGCTTGCCGCGAGAAATATGTTAAGGACGGCATTTAGCATGGCTAGTGAGCCATGTAATGTAATATAAACAAGTTACTAATGACTTAGTCTTTTGCAACTCACCCCTTTGCACTTTACGCATTCTTAGATTAAAATGTTACATTTACTAAAATGACTTTTGCATTGGATGTTTACCAGAATGGCATACCAGTCTTGAAACGTTTGCAATAAGTTACACTTACCATTCACACACTTGTTTACAAGTTTGTTTTTACTTCTGTTAACTTAATTCTACCTTTTCTGTTTTCTTCTTATTTCAGTGTTTACTATCCCTTTAAGCTTTTATATTAATTCATTTTAGTATCTGAAGTATTTTATTTGTGAACTATACATTGTCTTCCTCGGAAGAGCAATTTTAGAGAACCATGAATCATATTAAGGTCTTACGCAGTTTGTTTCTTGATACGGTTAATATACACTAGCTCCTACAGAGTGTTATAGACGTTATATTGCTATATATGTTCAGGCTATATGATTGCGAATGTAATTATGTAATGTAGATGTTAGATCCTCTTAGATATTAAAAACTTTCAATTTTCAATTCGATTCATTGACACAGTTTACGAAAAATTATAATTTTTAAGCATACCTTTTATAGGGTAAAGGATCCATCTCAAAGTATTGCTCCAAGAGGCTTTGACCTACTTCTCATTTCAATCAGGAGCGTGATAGACCATGACCTATTTTCTCTAGACCTATTGGTGTCGCCAATGAAATCGATAAAATTGACTTGGGATGAACAAATAAAGCTATTATGTATTAATGAGGGTAGTATATCAGACAGCTTTAGTGTACATACAATGGGTAGATATTGTTATCGGGTCCAAAAAAGTAAGTTAAATGAAACCGTTACATTAAGTTACATTAGTGCAATCATCAACTCTCCTTCAGACAATCAGGTTCAATGGTTTAGATAATCATAACTCAGTCCATATATTTTTGTTTTGCTTGTCGAAGTAATGGAGGTATGCTGAGAAGGAGCCTTCCCAACTGACAAGGGACTTTCGATACAGCAATAAAAATAGGAGACTAGAATTAAGGAACACCGAAAGATTATAAGTTTGTTAGAAGTTCGTACTATCGGGATATGATGAATTTTAATCGTCTCTCGATTATGTCAACTTGGTTGTTGAAATTCACGTTGAGGAACGTATAAATATTTCGGCGTTCCTAGGCAACTGATCGCCTATTTTTTACTTTTCCGCACTCCACTATACGCGGAAAAGTAATGTAATCGTGTGAAAAAATAAAAAAAGTGAAGAAATAAAATTTTTTTGGGGTTTATTTTTTGTTTTTCGGCCTAAAATAAAAAAACTGGGTTTTAAAAATGTTTTGCTGTGTGTGTGTCGTCGTCGTCGTCGTCGTCGTCGTCGTTTCGTCGTTGTCGTTGTCGTCGTTGTCGTCGGCATTTATTCTTGTTAGCACGATAACTCAACTAAATCGTGTCGAATCGTTCGGGTTTTAACTGATTCTAATTGGGGACGTCTCCCAAACGACACCTATTGATTTTGAGGTGGATAGAACACACTCTACCATGTACATGGGTCATGACAAAGTACAATGGTGGACTATTTGGGAAATTTTTTTTGTTAGTACGATTACTCAATTAAATCGTGTCGGATCGATTGGGTTTCGACTGATTCTGATTAGGGACATCTACCAGACGACATCTATTGCTTTTAAAGTGGATAGGACACACCCTACCCTGTCCATGGGTCATGAGAAAACATGATGGTGGACTATTTGAAAAAAGTAAAATTGTCGCATAAAACACATATTCTGCATTTATGTGTTGGTTTATTTTTTCTCGGCCACTCAATTTCGAGATAGGGATGTTCTGTGTATGGTAAAGTCCTTCTTAAGGTTTTAAAACTGTTTATTATTTGTATTTAATAGGGAATGATAAAATACTATAGGGAATGATAAACATAAGTAATGAAAGTCCTGCGTACTATGGAAGTGTTTGTAGATACTGTAATACCTTGGTTGACCTTCACAAGAAAGAATTAATAATTCAGTTCCTAGCATGTAGGTGAGGTACTTTTATATTGCCATTATATTCATCCAGTTTAATATCAACAATTAGGATTATAAAATAGTGTTTGTATTATAAATCTATTCAATCAAGTAATGTCCTGTGTGAAAAGTTTTAGACTTTAATTTAATGCAAACATTGCAAACAAGGAACAGAAAACGTATTATTAGCAGAGAGATTCATCAATAAGAAGTTAATTATTTATTCAATGGTATGTTTAGATATTTAGATGGTTACATATTTAGATCCTTTTTTTATTACTTTCTTGAGAAAACATTGGCCAACTACCACTTGAAGTTAAGATGTGTATGTGTGTTCCACGATTAAATATGGTAGGGGAATATAATGACATATGTATATTGGAACAATCCACAGCCATTCATTAATATTAAATGGTTCCTAAAAAGTATATCCAGTAATATCAGAATATTTGTTAATTGATGGTTTTGAAATTTATTTTCTTTACTTTCATTTTTTTTAATAATAGGCAATATAAACAAAATATGTGTATTTTTTTATAACAACCAATAATTTATTAGAATTGAAAAACCGCTTTCCCTTTCAGAAACCTATGAGGATTAAAGATCTGTAGAAATTTATGACATGTCGGAAATTATTTGATCCTTCTTCGGAGTCGAAATTACATCCGTAATTAAATCAATGTTTAGATATAAAAGTTTATCTCTCTTTTTATGTTATTAATGCTCATTAAGCCATGAGGAACATCTCTTGGTTTCTGCTTTGAGCCTAAATAATCATAAAATTGGAAATAATTAAATGTAAACCGAACTAAAAATGAACTTTATTTGATTATATTCGGCTTCATCGATTTTGACCGGAATTTACTCATTTGTTAAATTCGCTAACCAAATCATAATTCATTTGATTCGATTGTTCAGATTTGTTATGGGCATACAATTCAGTGTGTTTGGGTTGTAAAAAGGGACAAGGCTTGGGAACAGCTCCTCCTATACTTAACAAAAAGTTTTTATATATTTACACCAAAGATTATGATATTATTACGTCCTTAGTTTACATACACTTCATGCACAAATGAAATTTATACAACTTTTAGTATTGAAATTAATGTTTACACGGTATTGTTGATGAGGCGACATTTACGAGTCTTTCAATAGGGATGCTCGAAATTTATTAGATTATAGCGGCCATGTTGTCAAAGCAACATCTGTCTAATTTATTTTCAATTACTCAATAGTATATGGCAAATCATCGTGAAAGTTTATAGTGTTCAAAAATCGTGTTAAAGTCATCAAATTTTATTTTCAAAATCAGTGCTCTATTCGATAAACATTCCGCGCATTACGTAATTTTTAATCCCACCAAAACCGTCCCGTCGAGTCGACTATTCGACGTTTGGTGGCCAAAATCGAATCAATCGGATTGATAAATAATCAGCCAATAGCTGTACGTTACCAAAACACAAGGTCCGCTGAAAACATCTTTGCTGTTCGTGAGTATATAGGAAAACCCGAGGCAGTCAATTTCTCGTCGTTCACAAGAGCTTTGCCTTTCTGGCATTTCAACTTGGTGAATTTTGACTAAAAACTTGGGTCTCTATCCATATAAAGTCTAATTGACCCAGGAACTTAAGGTAAACTACCGTAGACAATGCTGTGTGTTCGCTGATTGGGATCTGGAGCAGTTGGAAGGTGACCCAAATTTTGCCAAAAAAATCATTTTTGGCGACTACGCCAACTTTTGGATGAGTATATATTCAATAGAACAAGCAAAATTGTCGGATTTGAATTTTTATGTCGGAATGGCTGTATACTTTTTTTCATGGACCACCCTGCATGCAATAATTTTGCTTTGACAAATTCTATAAATAAAATATGATGAATACGAGAGTATGTCCTAAAAATTCTTCTTTGAATTTGTAAAGAATTTATTCATGGCTTTACGAAAACACTGTATATTTTATAAACTCAACATGTGACTGGATTCATTGGCTAAGCGTTTAATTGAATAGAAGTACGGATGTACGGATAAAAAAAACTATATGAAATTTTTCTCCAAATAGCCTGAATCGAAAATTGCAATATGTCATGCCATTATTTACGGAATTCTTAAATAACGAGGTTGTTCTCATGTACGACTATAACAGTTTCGCTAGAGAAATAAATTTTGCACGCTTATTCGTTTGCATTTTTACATCGTAGAAACGTAGAAATGTCATAAATGGCGCAAAATCTGGGGCACGGATAGTGAACGTTTTCAGAATACATTCATGTATTGAGGCGGAATTTGTCGCGTATATTAAAAGGCAATAAAAACAATACGGTTTATGGGTATATGTTGGATCGTAATGGAAACGTGGAAAGAAAATACGGTGTACAAGGACGAAAGGATAGAGTTTACTTTTTATATAAAAATTTAACATACATGGAGGCACAAACATAATACATAAATATAATGTATAGTTGATAAAACAAATGGTAACATTTTACATATACACTAGGTGGCTAACTGAAAAATATAGTGATCATGTGTAGACTAAGAGAATTTATTTGCACAGCTTTCGACCTATTGCCGTTTTTTAGGAATGAAAAAAAAAAAGAAGTGGAGCACATTTGTTTTTAATTACTTTTGATTTCGTGTTCATAGCTTCTGGGTGATCAAGAAGCATATCATCTTAAAGCTCAGGAAAATGCTTATTTAGGAAATAAGTACTTTTATTTCTAAATTAACTTTGTAATAAAAGTACCAATTTCTCTTGCCTGGCTACATCCATAAAAGGGTATGTAGCATGATTTATTTATTCACCATTACAATATTCATAATTTTATTAGTAAATAATTTTTTGAACAGCTTTAAAACACTTATTTTTTTAAAACATTTTTTCACTAATTTATCCAATTACCAATTTAATTTTTTTTATAATTTGTCGTTGAACTGAACGTATCCTCTTTAATTACAACCCCTTGTATTTAATTAGAAAAAAAATAATTCCCTAAAGGTTCCCGAGTACTGTAGTATTTCATATTAGGGGTTTCCACTCAGCGTTTATACAATAGAAGGTGTTTCTTGGCGAAAATAAAAATAAAACAAATTCGATTTTATTTTGTATAAATATAAATTTTAAAATTGTTCAATATTTACGCCATTAATGATCTGATTGATGGTGGCCGGTACAAGTGCAAACACTTTATATTGAATGTTCAATCATTTATTGGCTAATATTTTTCATTTCAATTCGATTTCGTTGTTTTAGTTCCTCTTGTTTCTCTTCTTCTTCCCACGAGAAGAAATTCAAAGAACTTAAATCTATGGAATGGTCGAAATTATATTAATCAGGTGGCCATTTATTTAATTCTCATTGTTCTCATGAACATCAAAATGAAGACATCACTTTATCATTTGATGTTCATGAGGCGAAAAGCGACGAGAATCAAATATATGGCCACTTGATTACCTCTTGTTGAAATCAAATCCTTTGAACTGTCTGGAAGGAATATCGTCATATTTTTTAGATAAATACCTGCTTAACCCGAAGTTACTAATATTTACTATTTTTTGACACTAGTGGAACTCTCGATTTTCGTTACAACATAATATACCTTCCCAAAATCATATGTCATAGCTATTTTTTCAAGGTTATCTAGGCAACTGGTTGTAACTTCATACTTGTTGTTTTTAAGTCATTAGATGTTTTTGGTTTATAAGAGTTCATGTAACCTTATACAAATGGGGTTATGAATCCTCAATTAGTTGTACCGATTTAAGATAGAATACAAGTGGTGGAGAGTTTGAAATAAGCTGCAAAGGAATGTAGCTATTGCTACTATAAAAATTTCCGCAAATAACTGTTATGACATTTTTTTTTTAGTATTATTTATCAGCAATAATAAAATCTACAAATCTATAGGCTAATATGCTCTTTTGTACATATATCTAGTTTAATGTCCTAAATGTGTCGTGACGAAATGAAAATTCAGCAATATCATCTCAGTTTTGTAGAGGTGTCTTGTCAATCTTCTAGTGTTCGTGGGTTGCAGCAGTTGTAGAAATAGCTGATTAGGATGGTCTTATGGTTTTTATAATTTTTAGAACTTCTTCACGGATAACTACATTTACGTAAGGGATTTTAAGATCTGTGTGAAGTGTGTGATTAGATACATACCATGATGCGTCTGAAGAGATTGGGCTCGTTCTTGTTTAACATCTAAAGGCGGCTACTCACACACCTGCCGCAGGGGCAATCTAGGGTGCAGGGCGGACGGGGTAATATAGGAGGCTTCCCTACACACGTACCTGAGGTTCAGTGTGACAGTGAGTGTTAGCCGTGTCGCTTGAATCTGTGAAGATGGCTCCAACACTTTAAAAAAATCAAAATATTGGCATTGCCTTGGCCGTTTCTGTAGTGGTAACGCAAAAAAAAAAAAAGAAAAAGGAAGTACTGGGAGACATATTAACGCCACTTTCTAGTTCCATAAATATTTCAAACATCATTTCAAAAGTTTGCTGTCTCATATTTCTGTTAAAATAATGCTTATGTTTTTTATCCCACATGTGAGGCCGGTCTTTATAGACTTCTATCACCCGCGTCCAAACTTCATGCTCTTGATCCTTATATTTTTCCATTATATTCGTATGTATCTCAAAGCTGCACGATACAAACAAGCACTCCGCACGTCTCTTGCTAGAGAACTGAGTTGAAATTGCTCCAATTACGCTACACACACGAGTTTTGGCAGGGCGGCTGAAGCTGATCTAGGAAGCTAGGAATGTCCCGCGAGGTCTGCCGCCCTGCAAAGGAGACAATCTAGGATATTGCCACTGCTTGCCTACACACGTCAAAAACAAGGAGACAATTAAGGGTCAACCCCACTTCTACACCCTAGATTGCCCCTGCGACAGGTGTGTGAGTAGCCGCCTTAAACAAGCAGCGGTATAGCATTCTCGTTGTTCCATTGATTCATTCATTATGTTAGGTACACGGTGACATCGCTGCACTATTGAGTGGTGCTTTCTAATATCCAATTGATGATTGGGAATTCATGTTTGTGGGTTTAGGTTTTTGTCTATTTCATTTGAGAAGTTTGAAGATTGTTGAGAGGAGGCTTATTAAATGATGCGATGTACCATTTGCTGGATTTTCCAAAGTTTAGGTATCATTATAATTTGACCAATTGTGAGGGATTTAGGCCAGTAAGTAAGTCTTAGTATAAATTGGTACTGAGTATGTACAATATTTTCATCAATCCTTTTTTTGGCAATTCTTTTTGTTAACATTTTTCCATTAATTAAATATAAACTGGTTGGATTTAATGTCTTAATCACGTCTTCTATTCATGTGAGTAATTTTAGAATTTCTTGTAAAACAAAAAGTTCGGATATGATAATATGAAACAGTTTTGTTTTTCGTTTGTATCCATGTATTTTATTTACAGCTGTATTCATCTGCCGCTTTGAAATGCTTTCTTCATATGTACAATATTTTGTTACTGAATTCAGTAATTCAACGAAATGTTTAGCTGCAAGCTAGATATTAATTTTATTCAACGAAATGTTTAGCTGCAAGCTAGATATCTACAACTTCACGTAATGCCTAGGTGCCCTAAATTAATATTCATATACAATAAGAACGAACTAACAAAAACCAAATGCTATTACAAATTAGAAAGCGTACACCTTGCAATGTTTATTTGTAAATATGTACATATATTGGTTTTAATCGACAATTTCACGAGAAACATTCATGTATTTCGTATTAAAAGAGAATTAACCATGCAGATGTTTCAGACGTTATTTTGATTTTTTTGTTTTTGTTTTAATATTAAGCTCTTCATTTTTTTATGTAAAGATTTGGACCATGTGAAATATGTATATTATGTTTTGTTTACACTAACATTGAATGTTACCGATATGTAATTACTTCTTTTATTCAGTTATCTATTTTTTTACTAAATTTACATCAGCCATTTTATTCTGCTTTCTGCATTTGCATAATCGGCATTTAACAAAGGAATAAAAAAGAGTCTGTCGACTGTCAACCACCTTGCCGAGTTTCTAAATTCCTTTATTAAATCGCCATATCGATCGCATTTTATTAAAAACGTTTTTTGTCTTGCAGTAAATGGGCCAATCGCCAGCTTCATTAAGTTGCAAAAAGATGCGGTTTGCAACGATTTCAACATTTATTGACGCCTAATATTTTGATAAATAAATTCCTTTTTATATAAAACCATCATTTAGCTAGCGGTTACGGATTACTGGATCGATTAATGTAAATCAAAAACATCCTTTGAATATCAGGTTATATTTCGAAGTAATCAATACAATAAGAATATTGAAAATTGCATAATGAGAGTTTTACACTCAAAATTGGTGTTATTTAATATGGCGAAGAAGATAGTGTGCAGTTCATAATGGTTTGTGATTAGTTGATAAAAGTTTTAAAATATGTGCTATATTTTAAAACTGTACATATTAGCGAGGAAAGTTTGGAGTTGAATAATTGTTATTCGACTTTTAAAATTGTTGTGTTGATGATTTGGATGTTTTCTTGATGACTAATACATATGTGAGTAAGGAGAATATTGAAGTGAGTACAGAATTATTTTTCATCCCAAAAAGTGATATTAAATCGGATAACTATTATGTCCACATAGAAGGAAAATTAAATTGGAGAGACTATCAATGCAGATATCTGCATTTTACAATACTTATAGCTCTTTCATAAAAGGAGACGGAATAAAGAAATCCACGTTTTACTTTTTATAATTTTTGCGTTATAATATAGTATATTTCTTGAATTTTAGTTTGGCACATATTCTATATTTTTTAAACTATAGAATTCTGTAAAGGGTCCTTATATTTGACAAATATTTTGTAAAGCCTTTTGAAGAGCCTTGGATGAGCCACACCTTTATTTTGTAATCCTTTTTCAAGGACTTCGATTTTTTATGACCATTAACCACTTCTTTGGGCCTATCAATAATGGATCTGTTAAAAAGTCACTGTTAACTTTGTTAATTAATTACTCGGGAAACAATTATCGCAACAGAATTTTTTTTTTTAATAATTAACATTTAAAAAAAGATATGGATTATCATAAAACATTTTCAACTTCAAAAAATGAATAAAACATGAGAAATTCATCTTTAAATTGAAATTTAGCAAAATCCAATTATTTTAATCATAATGAAAAACAAAATCGCAGTACTTTGGAATTTTCAGGGCCTCTTTGGAATACTTTGAGGTTATCAAAACATAATCAACATTCTTAGTGTATCCATTACTTCCAAAGTTGTGTCAAGTTAAGTAAATATCTCTAAAATACGCAAATTATACGTCTTTTTCAATCAATATTCCTGCGCTGAAAAAGTTTTTGTTATCAAAAACCAATAACTACCAGTAACATATAAGTCGGAAATTGAGAAACAAACCACCAAACCGCCAAGCGGTTATCAAAGTAGTTCCCGAATAGCAAAGCTATTACATAATCGCTCTAGGAAACAACTACTCCTCGGGCTAAAGCTTTGCCAGGCATTGAATTATACCCAAAAGCGATCGTCAACCCCTTTCTCGTGTTTCTGCACGATCAGATAAGGTTTCAAAAAATAATAAAACCCGCCACAGGTAGGATTCGACATTTGTCCCGGATCGGAACCGAACGACAGGACAAATGCCGAATGAACTTTATGGTGTATACATCTTTATCGATACGATCTCTGTCAGTAACATATAAGTCGGAAATCGAGAAAGCAAACAGTTATTACATAATAGCAAAGCTATTATGTAATATCTGTATATTACGTAATAGCAAAGCTATTATGTAATATCTTTGGGGTTTCTTTCTCGATTTCCAACTTATATGTTACTGACAGAGATCGTACCGAAAAAGATGTATACGCCATAAAATTCATTCGGCATTTGTCCTGAATTGGCGTACCGTGTACGGCACTGATGAGAATTAATAAGTTCGAAACAGCTGTATGTCGTTCGGTTCCGATCCGGGACAAATGTCGAATCCAACCTGTGGCGGGTTTTATTTTTTGAAACCTTATCTGATCGTGCAGAAACACGAGAAAGGGGTCGAGCATCACTTCTGGGTATAATTCAATGCCTGGAGGGGCTTTAGCCCGAGGAGTAGTTGTTTCCTAGAGCGATTATGTAATAGCTTTGCTACTCGGGAACTACTTTGATAACCGCCTGGCGGTTTGGTGGTTCCTTTCTCGATTTCCGACTTATATGTTACTAACAGAGATCGTATCGAAACCTTATCTGATGGTGCAGAAACACGAGAAAGGGGTCGAGGATCGCTTCTGGGTATAATTCAATGCCTGACGGGGCTTTAGCCCGAGGAGTAGTTGTTTCTTAGAGCGATTATGTAATAGCTTTGCTATTCGGGAACTACTTTGATAACCGCTTGGCGGTTTGGTGGTTGCTTTCTCGATTTCCGACTTATATGTTACTGACAGAGATCGTATCGATAAAGATGTATACGCCATAAAGTTCATTCGGCATTTGTGCTGAATCGGCGTACCGTGTACGGCACTGATGAGAACTAATAAGTTCGAAACAGCTGTATGTCGTTGGGTTCGGATCCGGGACAAATGTCGAATCCTACCTGTGGCGGGTTTTATTTTTTGAAATAACTACCACTTATAAAGAATACGTTGTAGTTTTTAAAACCCTACTTGATTTTCCGTATGATAATTATTTCCCGAGTAATTAATTACCAAAGTCAAAACTGACTTCTTTGCTTTGAACGACGATAACTCAATGGAAAATCACCGTACAAAACATTTAGCCACTCAAATTAAAGAAAATAAAATTCTCTAAAAAAGCTTTATGATGAAATAACAGAAAAAAAATTGATTGAAGTCCGTGGACATTTTGAAAGGCAAGCAAAAATTTGTTTTTTTTTCCGATGGATTTCTTATGATTACTGAAAAATGTGGTAAAAGATAGAGTAGATTTCGGGATTAAAGTACAGGGACAGAAACTAAAAATGCTGAGATTCGCGGATGATATAGCAGTATTAGCATCTAGTAAGGAGGAACTAGAATCAGCATTGATCGAAATGGAGGCAGTGTTGACAGAGGAATACGGAATGAGGGTGATTAAAAACAAAACTAAAGTGTTAGTGTGCAGAGGGCGCGAGAGCAGAGCAAAAACGAAAGTACAAATTAATAATGAAAGATTGGAGGAAGTTAAAGACTTCACTTATTTAGGAAGTAAAATAAATTGGGATGGAAGAAGCGATAAAGACATAAAACAAAGAATAGCGCAGGGTCGAGTAGCTTTTAACAAAAAGAAAGCACTTTTATGCTCGGGGGTAATAAACTTAGAAACAAGGAAGAGATTTTTGAAAACATATGTATGGAGCACGGCACTTTACGGCTGCGAAACCTGGACGGTAGGGGAAGCAAGTAGGAAGAAATTAGAAGCTTTTGAGATGTGGTGTTACCGAAGAATGATGAAAATACCATGGACTGATAGGGTTAGAAACGAAGAAGTATTGGAGAAAGTCGGCGAGAAAAGGAGTATGTGGAAAAACTTAAAGAAGAGAAGAGATAGAATGGTAGGCCACTTGCTGAGACATGGGGGAATAGTCCGCGATATTTTGGAGGCAGAAATAGGAGTGAAGAAAGGCAGAGGTAGGCCTAGATTAGACTACTGCTCGCAAATAGTAAGGGATGTAGGTTGTAGCACAATTAGCGAAATGCGTAGGTTAGCACAAGATAGGAGAAGCTGGAGGTTAGCGTCCAACCAGTCTTAGGACTGATGACCTAATGATGATGACTATGCACTTGTAGCTTCGATTTGCTTTTCCTAAAATTGTTCTGCGGCTATTTTTCTCCAAGTTACAGCAATTTGAAGATCATCTAATAATTTAGGATTTTTTTACATACCTTAATTTTTGTACTTAGTGTAGTTAACATCTAAGATCTAATAAGTATTTTTTGGATTCCGTGCTCAATTATCAAATATGATCACTTTAAATCTCACGAAATAGATCTAGATATATCTTACACAAAGTATGCCTGAATGAAGATGCGCTATTACTTGCAACTCAATGTGAATTAATTAAAAATATTTCGTCAAATGGTACTTTGAGCAATAATTTATAAAAAGTGTTTAGGAGTTATTTGCAGCAAAAGATGGTCAATTGTGAATATAATACAATATTTATTTATTCGGAGGCTGATATTTGTACTACGTCTTCTGTAGTTGATGGAAATGAGAAGTAATTTTGAATTATCACTTGAACTTTTGTATTTTAGAAGTTGATTTTATTTCGAACGTCTTCCAATATACTAATTCTATTTTGCAACGGTAACCGAATTGTGTTTTCTATAAATATCTATGTGTTTGACGTATGATTTTTAGTGTAAAATAATGAATGTCTGATAATGAACTAAGTGCACGTCATCAATGTAACTCATTTTTATGATATTTCACGTTTCATCTAGTTACGTTAATTCCAGTCTGTAGTCTCCGTGGCTTATTAAGTAGTAAAAATTCTAATCAACATGCAAGGAGTAAGATATCCAGCGAAATAAAACAAATTTATGGACTAGCTGTGAAACGAGCTACATTGTATCACGCAAAATTAATATTTCGAATCAAAGTTCATTTTATTAATATATACAATGTGCTCATAAAATAATGAATATGTTTGTTAAAAAATGAAGGAATAACTTTTGGGAAGAACTCTGGAACCCGTTAAATTTTATTACTAATTGCGCATTTTATAAAATATAATTAATACATGTAGAGTGATTCACGTAATAGATTTTTTTAGTTGCAACTCCATCTTTTATTACAGAACGTGAAAGAGCACATTTTTTTAAAATACGCCTCGGCAATAATTACATTAGTGTGAGTATAGGTTAATAGGTATCTAACTTATTAACATATACTGAAACTAAAAAACTGAAAACAATAATTTTATAATTTCAAAATATTAAATTTAATGACAATAGTAATTTGAAAAATCACCTAAATAAAATTTTTAAATTATACACCTGCCTGATAGCAGCCAAGATGATAACCAATCCCTTTTTTATTCCGTAATAAAAAAGGGGTTGTATCTTGCAAAAAAAACTATCTATGATGTCATACCTCCTACGTGAGTCACCCTGTATGTATTAATTATATTTAAAAAAATGCGCAACTAAAAACAATGAGTTATGTCAAAATTAACATTTTACATACATCCTAATCCTAACTTTTGCCCTGATCACATCTGCAAACCTCTTCGGCATAGATTCGATTAAATGTTAAATAACATTTCTGTCAATGCTATTCCAAGCTCCTGTCAGTTTTCCAAAAAGTTCAGTTGCATTTTTACATTTTCCGCTGCATTCTGATATTAACCAACTACCATAGATTTTCTATGGGGTTTAAATCGGGACTTTGTGACGGCCACTTCAGAACATTTATTTTTTCGCATGATAACCACTCTTTTACCAGCTTTGACGAGTGTTTTGGGTCATTATCATGCTGGAAAATAAAATTTATCGTAATTGTTGAAAATGTGTAGGGTTCCAGTACATCTCTAAGAATGTCTCTGTACATAAAGTGATCCGTCTTTTCATGTATACGATGTAATGGACCCATACCATACCACGAAATACATCCCACACCATAACAGATCCTTCGCCATATTTTACGGTTCGGCAAAAATACTTTTTATTTAATCGCTGACCCTTAGGACGCCGTACATGTTTGATTTCATCACTGCCAAACCAGTTAAGTTTAGACTCATCACTAAATACGACGTTTTTTCCAATCCCTAGTAGTCCAATTTACCTGATCCATTGCAAATTCAAATCGTGCTTTAACGTTCTTTTTACTTAGTAATTGTTTTTTAAAGGTCTATGGCTCAAAAGACCTTGTTTAGCTAACCTACTCCTTATTGCTCTGTCTCATATGCCGGATGGTGTAGTTTCGTCAAGTTTCTGCAGAATTTTTACTGAAAACAAAAGGATCATTTTGGGATAAACGAAGAATATTTTTATCCAGGAGTGCAGTTGTCTTTCTAGGCCTCCCTGGACTTTTACTTGGAAGCACATTACCACAAACTTTAAATTTTCTTATAATTCGAGACACACTGTTTTTTCGAACATTAAGTCTTCTTGATATTTCACTTTGTCGAATTCCTTCTTAATAATAAATAATAATTATATTGCTAAGAACTACAGAAAATGCTTTTCCTTTCGCTATTATAGAAAATATCGGTATGCTTTACTGTTCAACTTCTAAACACTCTTTGACTCTCTGTAAGTAAATACCAAGAAATATTTTGATAATATATAAAAAGTTCCAACCATTTTGTCAGAACACAAAAAAAATAAAAATATGTTTTTGTTATCTTTTGTTATCTTCAAATACCAGCAAAAATGTTGTAAACTGTAGGAAACATTTTAATAATCCGAGAGCAAGTGTACGTTTGCCAGATATTTATTTAATACATTTTTTATTGCAAATTTATTTTGACTATTATGTCCAATACTGTATACTAATAAATTAGTTAGTATCATTTAATATTACTTAAAATACATCTATTCAATCATAGAATTTAGAAAAAGGGGATCAGCTTTACATGAATATCGAAAAATTGTACGTTGCTTGACACGCTTTTCGTTAATCAAGTTGGCATCTTCGGGAGATAACTAACTGTCTTAGTCATCTTCTGATGATGACAACTTGGTTGGCCAAAAGCATATTCATTAATTCGCTATCCGTAAAAAAGTTGTCTTCTTAGGAAATAGAACATACCACTAAAATAAATTATAGAGTTAATTACATGTCATGAAAAGTATTGTGACAAGTTACCTTGACAAATTTTCTTATTATGTCGTTTTTATTTTAGTATATTTTCAAACTTGTCATCATTCACCTGTTCACACTTTTAAATATTTACACCCCTTTTAGCGAATCATTATAAGTCTTCTATATCCACAAAATTAAAAGACATACAGATTTAATGACTATCAATAAAAACAGGCATATTAATTTACGATATAAATAACTTAGATCCAGTGGTGAAAGTTGTTTAGAGCGACTATTTTGCGTTAGGCTTGATATCAATATTTTTAAGTGATTATTCCAATTATCCATCCTTTCAAAAAGACAAACCGTTTACTTCGGTTCTAAGTGAAAACGACATTTTTTTCCAAATGTATTAAATAATTGGCTTATGTCATATAAGCGTTACCAAGGCGTGTCTAATTATTTAACACTTTCATCTGTGTTTCTATTTATGTCTGATTGAATATTGTCTGATTGAGTATTTTTTGCGTAGTGCTCTGTTTCCTTATATAACAGTCCATTAACAATACCTACACTTGGAGAAGTAGGACTGTTATTTGTTATTAAAAACGCATATAATATAAAAAATATTAAATACAATATAATATAATAATATCTAAACATACTATAACTTTATGGCGTATACATTATATCGATAAAGATGTATACGCCATAAAGTTCATTCGGCATTTGTCCTGAATCGGCGTACCGTGTACGGCACTGATGAGAACTAACAAGTTGGAAACAGCTGTATGTCGTTCGGTTCCGATCCGGGACAAATGTCGAATCCTACCTGTGGCGGGTTTTGTTTTTTGATTCCTGTTTATTGTCATAACACTTAGTCTCTGTATTTGGATAGTATATATTATAGGAACAGAATGTTTGTATTTTATTCTTAGTTGAATCATCGTTTGAAAATGACATAAAAATTGTCGAAACTGCAGTCATGTTTCTGTGAAAATATAGTGGTATAAAATTTAATAGATATTTTATTCATTTCCGTTGTGAAAAGATAATTGTCAATATTCAAGGTCACTGATAGATTGTATAGATAGGTCAATTATATTCATATACATTGTGCTTATAGCTTATTTCACCTCTATTTGCCAAATAGGCAAATGCTGTGGCTTATTTTTATGGCTGGGCTCAGGTAGACTGTTCCGTTTATCGGCAAGATAAGATAGTTTTTTATTCGGCAAATGGCGATGATTATGCATTAATGATGAAATGGCATTAATGTATTTTCTGTGGAGTGACGCTTGCATATCTTGAAATTTATCTCCTTTCGTCTCTTTCAAAACACGGTGACCAAACACCGAAAAATATACGGTGCCGATAATGGAGAATGTACATTGCAACGAACGTTTCCTATATCGGAAATGTGGTTTCATGGTGGTTTCGCTTTTGTTCAAAATATGCTGGTCAAATATTTAAAATTTCCGCTATGGCAATCAGGAGTTTATCGAGTGCAATTGAGGAGAAATGTATGAGAATGTCGTTAGTGCCTCAAATTAATTCGGATGTTTTGAAATTTAATTGTTTTAATTTAATTTAGGAAAGTCGTGTTGCGATCAAGTGTTTGGAAAATATGTGTCAATAAAGAGAATGGCGGTGTGTCACGTGTGACGAATTAAAGAAATAAAAATAAATGGGATTATGTGTAATGTGCCCTAATTCCTAGGAGTATCAAGGCCTTATAATATGAAGATTTATCAATGGTAATTACAGATAACTGACGGTAATTATTACATAGTAATTATACTAATAAATAAAGCTACTAGTAACTACAAGATATCCAATATAGAAACATCCATAGAGACCGAAGAAAGTCTAATATTTTCCACAAGTATTGCGAATTAGTTTTCTGAAAATGTGTTGTGCTTCTTCAGAAATATCATGCACAAATATCGAAACTGTAGAAAATTATACTTAATATATAACGTCATATTGTTATGCCTTCCATTTAGAGCTAGAAATGAACGAATTCTTATTGTTTTCTTGTTCACAGGACTTTGACATTTAAACCATTGTTGTAACATCAAAGTCACGTGGACAACATTATAAGAGTTTATTCACATGGTAGTGGCATGGAAGACGACTACTGCAGCAGTCTCCTCTGCCAACAACTGCCAGTTTCTTTGTAGTGGTATCGTTAATAGTATGTTATATGTTAAGTGTGGTAACAAAGGTTTTGGGCAAGTGAAGATTTTAAGCTGGGCGTTAGACGAGGTTTTCATACTCTTAAGGGCTCTAAATCCTTTTACTTTCTCTTAAACCTCTAAAGTCAATACTGTAAAGCTTTGTCAGTTTCATAAAAAATTGGGAACCAAGAAATTTTCGAATTAGATCAAAAAGTAACGTCTAACTTATTGTTAGAGAAAATGCGGACCACTTTATGGAAAACAGTACGTTTTTGTGCAATGATGTCCTTCAAAATATGTATCTGTCAAATGCGTTAAATGAAGATGTAATTGAATATTTTGGAGACATATGTGAAAAAAAATAAATCCATTTAGTGTTACCGTTCCACGCCAAAGGCAACGTTTTCGATAAGAAAAATAATATTTCCATTGACAAGTTACGCAGGTTGACACCATACTTAAAGCGAAAAATTATTGAATAAAAACTCAAGAAATCCTGTGTTTTCACCGTGTGTTTTCAAAAAACTCTATTTTTTAATAAAGGTAAAATACTATACTAAAAAAACTACAAAAGGTTTGGGTTGCTCTTTGCATTGAAATTGCAGTCTGAAGGAGAGCAGAGTTATTTGAAATTAAAGACATAAAAGAGAAAGGATCCATTCTAGTAGTTACGATTACTGATTACCGCGACTCGGCTAAAATTGGTTGTTCTTCATGTATAAGATGTCATGGAAGGTGGAAATTCTTCACAATAATGTAGGATACATCGCCGACTCAATATAGAATAAATCCAGCATCTCAGCATAAAGAAACTCAGCATCAACAATTTTAGAATTGGATTTAAAGTCGAAGTAAAAAGGACACCCAAAATAGAGGCAGAAGAAAGACCTTTTGAAACACCTTCAGAAATCATCATTCAATACAAAAGAAGTGCATTCTTTTCCCTCCGAATGCTGCCTCACTCTTTCTTCTATGCATACCTAGATAATCTCACACTTTTTCTTATTCTTGACGAGCAGTACGTGTTATTAACAAATGAGAATTTTAGTATCTATGTTTCTTTTTACTTTTTGAGTTAAAAATTAACGTGCGTGGATTATCAAGATAGGACAAATTCCATAAACACGTTCAATGTTAGTATACGTTTTCCTACTCATTCCTATTAGTTTTAGCTCTTCGATAAAATTTTTTGATTAATGTCAAATTCATGTGGAAATACACGACGGTCCTATCGTTTTAACTACAATTTTTAATTTTTTTTTTTCAATTGGACTATACTTCTTTGAAAATGAGGCTGGTAATGATATCACAGTAAATAAGGAACGCTATTGTGACATGTTATTTAATTATAATTTATTTTTCCACGAAATTGATGATTTGGATTTGAACAACATATAGTTTCAACACAAATCACATCCTACAGTTCCAAATGAGACACCCCTTACATTATGTACATATTTTTGCTTTCTACATAATATTTTTATCTATTACATTTTTAAATGAATTACTTTCTTATTTCCATCTTGACCAATACAAACAGCCAAATATGCAGTATATCATAAATAAATATGCCTAACGATTATATTATTGTTTGTGGCTTTAACGCTAAATGTTTTTTGAAAGAAACTCGTCTCATTTTACCGTATTCTATCGCGCTATATTCGGAACTACATTACATTATGTTATGTGGGTTTGGGCCTCATCAGCCACTGATCGAATGGGTAGGTCCTTGGCGATCCCCTCTTATTCGGGTAATTATCCAAAATAGCTTTCCCATAAAAGGAGCAATTTAGGCACGTCCCCCGCCTTAAGCCTCGCCTCCTCTAGGATAACAGTAGTCCCTAATATAAGGTACCCCTTCTCCTCTAGTGCGGGGCAGGCGTAAAGAAGATGAATCGAGGTTTCCTCGTCTTCTTTACAGTATCCGCAGGCCGAGCTGTCAATCAGCCTCAGCTTGTGATTATATGCATTCAGGCTACTATGGTGGCCCGTTACGATTCCCACTAGGGTTTTGGATTTGTGCCTGTTCAATTTAATAAATTCTTGGGCCCATTTCTCAATCTCTTAGTATTCGATAAAGAGTTTGGTTATTCGACAAGCCGTTACTCCTCTCCATCTTTTATTGTGCTGGTCTCTTGCCTAGCCATTGATGCGGTCTCTGATCAGATTCTGGCTCATTCCCACTGCAGGTTCTGGTCCATAGATGTTTTCCCTGGTCGCTAGTCTAGCAAGGTCATCTGCAATAATATTTCCCTTAATGCCATTATACCCAGGTATCCATAAGGGTTCCACCGGTCCCTTTTCTGCCAAGTGGTTCAATGCTCCATAGCAATTATAGACTAGCTTCGACTTTGTCCTTGCTGAATTCAGGGCTGCCAACGCCGCCCTGCCATCCGAGCAGATACATACCTTCTCCTGGGTCCGACTTTGGTCGGTCTCCACAACACCGTATGCAATTGCAACTAGCTCGGTCTGGAGTTCGGTAGTGTTTTAGCTACATCCGTGTGCCAGATGTCTCCACTGAGACTTTTTATTCTCCATCCAGTCGGTCTTACTGGTGAGGGTAATCTTATATTTCTTGTCAAACAGAAAGTGGACACCCGTACTGTCAGAGGGCATCCATAGGAGTTTCTTCTCAGCTAGCTCTCTTGAGAGTCTATTCAGGTTCATTACCTTCCCATTCATGTTTCCCACCCTATACATTTCCTTTACGGCTTCTGCTTTCAGGGTAACATCACCGGGACATTGGGGCTCCGGTTATACTTCTTATAATCAATTCTCTTAGCTTGTTAAGTCGGTTGGCTTCCGACTTTAAACAGGCTCTCTCCCACTAGACCAGTGCTGCATACGTCAGTCTGGATTTGAAAATTGCCTCATACACCCATTTCATGGTCTCCGGTTTCAAGCCCCAGATATTACCAATGGCCCCTCTTAGTTGCCAAAGTGTTTCTGTGATATTGGTACATATGTTACTTAAATGTTTTTACCATGGTAGTTTCGCGTCCAGGATTACTCCTAAGTATTTCACTTCGCTATTATAGCTAAGTTCTTGGCCACCAAGTTTCAGCGGACATGTTCTGCTACTTATATTTCTTGGTGAACACCATCACCTCAGTCTTAGAGGGATTGACCGAGAGTCCTCTATCCCTGCATCAATTCCCAACCTTGTTTAATGCTCCCTGCATTGTATCGAGTTTCGGTTCCAGGAAAGGGCATTTCATTATTATTACTAAGTCATCGCCATAGCCAATTTCTTGGTAATCCTATAACCTTTCAAGCAGCTGATTCACTACCAGGCACCACAGAAGGGGGCACAATACCCCTCCCTGTGGACAGCCCGAGTGGACCCGACCCTCGATGGTAGTCTTGCCTTTACTGGCAAAAAGCTGTCTGTTTCCCAATATATAGTCTATCCATTCAGCGATTATTCTGGGGGTGTAGCATCTGCCTAGTGCTCCGCTAATCACCTCCCTGGATGTAAAGTTGAAGGTGCCGACAACGTATCCTCCGTTGTCCAGTTGTGACCGTATCGATGACACAACCTTGTCCAGAGCACTCGGAACTAACTGATACAGAGTTTATTAAATTGAATAATTATATCACCTTCATAAGAAAAATCGTATAATGGAGACGAAACCAGTTCGAATTCGACGTAATTAATTATCTGAAATTAAATATACTTTTTGAGGAACGAATCGGATATTTATATATAATTTGATTTTAGCCACAGTTGGGTTATTCAACTGTTACCTGTAAAATAAAACGTCAATAAAATATCCGAGAAAATTATAATAAATTGCACTATTACATAACCTCAGTTGCGGTTGGTTTTCGGTTTCACTTTATATTGTCGTCCGTCTGGGGTTCAATAGCTGGCATTTTTATTTCTATCTATAGTAAAAATATCGTTTATAATTCTATTCGACCTGGGTGCGGTGGGACACGTTAAACGGGCAATTAGGCATTTATAAACAATTGTTAGTAAGATATATTAGTAGCAATTCAGAACGTTTCCTAATTAAATTTAAAAAAGCGTATTGTGTACATTCGCTGTTAGGCAAGAACATTTAAATAAATTGTCAATTAGTACGGCTCGTTATAATATTTGACCATATTAGAAAAAGTGTTGTAGTTGAGTAATTTTTAACAAAACGTTGTTATCGAAATACTTGTTTACGTGAATTGCTTTGAATAGTTTAGTTAAGGGAATATTGGATTTTTTTTTATTTATTCCAAATATTTTTTTAAGTCAAATAATTCACTGTCTCAAAGGTTTTCTATTACTACTATATTTTGTAGAGATGTGTAGCATCTTGGAGAATGCTACACATTGTCACCTCAACTGTTTCTACAATATTTTAAAAACTGGAAGGAGCTTTTTTAATATGCCCACATTATTTGCAATATCAGAGACGGTCAAGTTTCAATTTGCCAAGAAATAAATCCACCATATTGATGGTTTTCTGTGCTCTTGCTTCCACAGATATTGATGTCTTGATCATCCCATAGAAACTGCCAGGACCAAAATGTTAAAATATTTGACGCACCTTTTTTACAGACGGCATTAGGTTTGTGTCGATAATTCTTTATGGATTGCCTTCTTTAGTTAGTGACTTTGTAGCATCTCTGTATTCCATTTCAATTTCAACTGAAAGCTGGAGCCAACAGTAACTTAATTGCCTTAACTTCGCAAATTACAAAAAAAATTATCCTTATATATATGCAGGACAACTTCTGGATCTAATCAAGATACGTTCCACTACGATTGTAATATATTGCTTTAACATTGCTACGATTATTATATAATTGTCATAATAATTATTGCAAGAACATGCGAGGTAAACCAAACTGACATAAAGATTTAAAATTTTCTTTTTATTATTAGGGGAATGTAATTTAATATAAAAAGTATTATACAAAATAGAATTTATATTTATTATTCCATTTGTATATATTTTTTTTATTCCAATCTATAAGCATTTATAGACTGGAGTCTATATATATTGGAGTAAATAAGCACTTATGGAATCAATAGCTTAAAGTTTCTTATACATTTTCTCCGACTTTTCGTATCACGTCATTTTGTTATCTAATTGTCCAGAATATTTTCTATCCTTTAACAAAAAGTCTTTTACCGGAAGAGCACTTTTATTATGCATTCAGGTATGTTTTCAGTATCAGTTCGTAAAACACGTTTCGGCCATTGTAGAAAGTGAGAAATGAGAAATTTCCGACTTCCTCAGTGTAAGGCTTCCAGCATTCATTGTAATCGTATTTTCGACCAATGGACCAATACATTTTCTTACTAAATCTATAAGATCCTAATGCATACATACAAGATAATAATGCATATGATGGATGAATTTTGATATTTTTATAGGGAAACTTATTAGGCCTTGCCTCCTTTTTTGTTTCAGAGCTTAATAGTGCTGATTTGTAATATTAGAATTACTTTTTTGAATTTCAAACGATTTTTTGTGTTCATTGTATCTGATATTAAATTTCCCTTCCTGTTTGACTGATATAACAGTTATTGCATTCCTCACACGAAAACTTACAAACTCCAGATTCTAAGTTTTCCTCAGTTTTTAACTTTGCATTATAAAAAAAATATTTAATATTTTTTGGTTCAGTTTCAAGGCCACTTGTAGATTATTTGTTGATATTACGTATAATATTTTTTCCGACAGTGGGAAAATATGTTAAATTTGTATATTCCCAACCTTAATTTGCATTTCACTGTGCTTGAAAATGTAGTCAGTAACTACGAAACTGCAGTCCCAAAGAATAAATAAATATATAAAAAAACAATTCCGTGCTTGTTATTTGGTATATTTTCTTTATGACACTTAGTATGTAACGCTATCTAAGGAAAAGTAATTTATGTGAATGAGTCGATTTTATTGTCCCTCTTTTTCTTCAATTAATTAATTAATTGGCCAGATTCAATAATTTCGTGATATAGTAAAGACATTACCACAACTATATAGTAAAGACATTAATTATGACATTTAGTACATGAAAGAAACTTAAAATTGTTTTTCTGTATATTTACAGTGACGCAGTTTAAACAATCAAGGTTGTTTGTTAATTACAAGAGTTCCTTTTGAATTAACTCCTATATTACTTCATATGCGTGTATTTTAGTTATATATTGTATGATTATATATTAATAGGTGATCTATACTTTATCTTTTTATGTCCTAATATTTCTATACATATACCTATCTAAAATAAATAATCCTGGTATAATTTAGAAATTCTGCGTGTAATAACTAACACACACAGTGGATGTAAATCATTTATGAAATATTATTTGCATGCGAGGAACATAGTACATAGTAGGTACGTAGTTTAAAAATCGATCACTGTAATATCGTATGTTTGCAGTAATGTAATTTTATTCCATTATTTTATAAATTATTTGTATTCACATGGTTTGTTTGGTATAATTTGTTTAAGGAAATATATTGTATAATTTCACCAATTCGTGATCATTGTGGATAAACATGGTTTTATTTACTTTTTTATTTACAGTTACACAAACAGAGGACGGATTATATTGCGTCTATTTATTTAATATAGAAAGTTTATTACTGGTAATTGCATACAGCCATAGTTTTAGCCACAGAGTTGTGTCTAGGACAGAGTTTCAGTGGCAAAAATTATTCGTCATTTATTTAAACGAAAGGAAAAACGAATTGAAATACATTTTGCTCAGTGTTTTATAATATTTACTTTTTTATTAACGCATTGTTATTGCTAATAATTCCTAATACATTATGTAAGTGCTTTCTCTCAATGGCTAAAAAGAAACATATATAGGAATAGACCGTTGTGTCAGTATACATACATTAAAGTGAAAGGAGGGATGATTTGAATATGGAAAAATGCAGGCATGATTTTGAGTAAAGGTAGATTGTGAAAATAATTTTTAGAAATATAATGACAATTTACAGGGGCTAAATAAAGTTTTATATAAACAATGAAGAGGCTTTAGATCATACTTTATATTTACTAATAAAATACAAATTTTGTAATTACCTAATTTAGACAATGAAGTCTTCCAGGACACGATATATTCTATAACTTAACGTTTATGAATGTTTTCTTCATTCAAACTTATATTTTTATTTCCAAATATATGATTTAAACGGTCTTTACCTACTTACCTAACCTAAATCTTTATCTATTCACAAAAATTAACGTAAAAATAAAATAAACAGTTTTAAAACCATAAAACGGACTTTTCCGCACATAAAACATCCCTATCTCGAAATTGAGGGGCCGAGAAAAAATAAACCAACACATAAGTGCAGAATATCTATTTTATGTGACAGTTTTACTTTTTTCAAATAGTCCACTCTCATGCTTTCTCATGACCCATGAACAGGGTGATCTATCCGACAAGATTTAATTGAGTTATCATGCTAACAAAAAAATTTTCAAAATCAATAGATATAGTTTGGGAGACGTCTCCGATCAGAATCAGTCAAACTCCGATCAATCCGACATGATTTAGTTGAGTTATCGTGTTAACAAAAGAAATTCCTCAAATAGTCCACCGTCGTGCGTTCTCATGACCCATGGACCGGGTGGGGAGTGTCCTATCCACCTCAAAATCAATAGGTGTCGTCTGGGAAACGTTCCCGATCAGAATCAGTAAAATCTCGATCGATCCGATACGATTTAGTTGAGTTATCGTATTAGCAAAACAAATTTCTTAAATGTCCACCATCGTGCTTTCTCCATGACCTCGGAGAGGGTGAGACGTGTCCTATCCACCTTAAAATCAATATGTGTCGTCTGGGAGACGTCCCCGATCAGAATTAGTCAAAATCCGATCGATCCGACACGATTTAGTTGAGTTATCGTGCTAACAAAAAATATTTCACAAATATACCCAAGAGAGGGGCTGGTGTGTGTTATCCACCTCAATATCAATAGGTGTCATCTGGGAGACGTCCCTGATCAGAATCAGTCAAAACGCGATCGATCCAACATGATTTAGTTGAGTTATCGTGCTAACAAGAAATTGTAATGTAATGTCGACGACAACGACGACGGCACACATACAGACGAAATTTTTTAAAAACAGTTTTTTTTTGTTTTTAGGCCAAAAAGTGAAAAATAAGGGTGCGGAAAAGTAAAATAGCAGTGACTATCAACTTAACAATAGGTATGTGTCCAGTAGTTTCCAACGTTTTCCAAAGCAGCACTCGCGATCAACGAGAATTTAGAAGAGTTTATTGTGTTTGTAGTGCCCCTTCCTAGAGTAATATAATGTTAAAAGTTTGAGGAAATAGGTTAAATTTTGAAAAAAAACGTGATGGTGACAGATGACGCAAAGCTGATGGAGGAGAGCTTCATATTCTTTTAGATAATCCCTCAAAATTGTTAAGGAGTTTATTACTAGAAACAATAATACCCTAAACCATATGCCAAAGGATTGTACGGCATTATTTAAAAATGTATCCATACCACACTCATCGTGTACGTACTTCGATACATCGAGTACGTACATCGAGTAAATATTCATAATAAATCATATAGGCTACCCAAATCTCTCATGCTTATTTCAAATAATAGCGTATAAGTTCAAAAGCGAACATGTGATGTGTAGCAATACACAATAAGGTGTTTGGGGTATTTTTGGGGAATAAAAATTGTTCATTCCTCAGCTGGATGATATTGAAGACGTGATTGTTTAGTAAGACGGCACTCTACCATAGTGATTTGATGCAGTGCATAACTTCTTAAATAAGATATTTCCAAGACAATTGTGTGACCATGGCAGACCAATTATTGGTCGCCAAATTCACCAGACCTTACCCCACGAGATTTTACTCTGCCATTGTACGGTACTACGTAAACGACATTGGGTTTTCACGATATCCAAGTGATATATATCCAGAATAATTAACCCGATAGCATTTCAAGCTTCACACACATCACGCTACAAATTCTGTAGAAAATATGGCAATCTATCTCTGCAAAATATGAATCATATCGTGTTAGCCAAGGACGCTATGTCGAAATTGTTCAAATAAGAAAGTCTCGTGTATTAACTATATTTTGTTCTTAAAAATAGTTCTCAATAAATCCCATTTTCAAGTTATAGGTGATAGTTATTCGTACTTTCAAATGGATTAGCCTATGTATTCTATTAAAAACATTTTCTTTAACCCCAAGAAAAAGACTACCTTCCGATAATTTATTTCAATGCATATTACAAGATGTTTACACGCATTTTGTACATTCGGGTGCTCCACACGGCTACGGTGTACGTGTATACGAACTTGAGTATACGAACGGCTATATGAGCAACGGAGCTCAACGAGAGGTCTAGCTGACTGCAAGAAGAATATACTAATTGATACATGCATAATGTGGTACTCCATCTAATACAAACTAAACCTTCCTATGGCCTGGATCAATTACCGCAAGACATTTATTCTCATTATATCTCATGAGCTTATTGTCTTCTTGCTTCGATATCTTGTGGTACCCGGTCCCATAGTGAGACGCATTGAGGAACTGATCTGTTCTGAAATACTCGAGTTACTATAAAATCTGGTAACGTCAGGTTTGAAACAGAGGGGGTAACGTTCAGAAGGGGTGTATTTCAGGGTGGTTTCCTAAGCTCCTTTCTACTCTGCTTATCAGTCTCACTATTCCCATTATCAGTCACGCTTAGGAGAACTTGGGACTATAGCAGTAGTCCTCCTGAAGACCAGAAATACAAGGTCACTCATCTTCTCTACATGGACAAACTTAAACTTTGTGCCTTCGGAGAGGGCATTTACAACAGTCTCTTACGGTGGTACAGAAGTACACATAAGCAGTCGGAATAGAGTTTGGGTTAGGGAAATATGCACTGATATATCTCAAGAGAGGAAGAAGCGGGAATTACGGAGATGATGCGCAGCTCGTGAACGGAAGCATCCTACATCATAGACCCGAGCAACGCTCGACCCAAGAAGATCCAACGTGGTAAAGAATACTCTCCACTGCAAGTACATGCAATGCATCCGACAGATTCGGTCTTTGGAACTGTTGGGGAAAAATAACATGGCTACAACCAACATGCTTGCTCTTCCAGTCCTTCTCTATTATTTTGTAGTGGTGAAATAGACGCATAACGAGCTGCAACAATTAGATGTAAGTACTCGCAAGAGGGTGCATCTCCGTAGGAGTTTGCATATTAAATCGTTTGTTCCACGGCTATATCTATAATACTATGGTTCTGGAGGGGTTCATAAGAACCATAATATGACTGGAAGGTCACGAGCAGTTCGGATCTCCTCCTCAGAATGGTCTGGGACCATGAATGATGAAGTACAGGGTTTGATGGTTGAGTAGTTCTTATTGCGAATAGTTTGTTCTACATCTTGATAACGTAATACTTGCAGTTTAGTAATAATATAGAATTAGCGTTGCAAACAAATAAGAAGTTTTTTTCAAAAATCATGTATTATGGTTACTGAAATAGAAGGGCAACCAAAGAATGTGAGTAAGTCTTAATAGTTTAAGAAAATTGTGAAGATTATTTAATAAATATCGAGTAATTTGAAAATCTGTTTGTAAAAAGTATGTTTTTGATATACTAGTCTAAACAATTAAGCATATATTTGCTTTTATTATGATCACTGAATAGTGTATATAAATTTAACAGCGTTATATGTTATTTATAATGATATTATCCAACCATTAGAGCAGAATAACTGTGGTTTTCAAACAGAAATTGGTTTGCAACCAAAAGTATAAAAAATTACAAAATCTATAGGTAAAGTTTTATCGACCATAGAGCTGTATCAATTGAAGATGATATTTACGGACAAAACCAATACAATACCATAAATCTATTATTCATACAATTTTTCACTAATTCTGTGGTGTGTCTCAATGATTGGTATTGTATTCATCTGACCTAATTCCTTGTTAAACAGTTTTTGTTGTTACATCTTCGCCACAACTATCTAATTCAATTTTTAATTTTTGTAATAATAGTCATGGTTTTCACTTTACGATTTTAACTCGTATTTTCTAATAAAACGTTTTTGAATTAAGTGGTATTAATTTTTTCAGTTTCTTTAAGCAATGTTGCTTAATAAAAATAAAAAGATGCAAGTCTTGTGTAAAATTGAATTCCGTGGAGTAGATTTACTAAATGGCTTAAATGTGGTTTATGATTTAATTTATTTTTTCACACATTTTTTCGTTATCAGTTCTATTATTGCTAATTCAACATATATTTAAAATAAGAATATTCGAGTAAAATATAAATATATTACTGATACAACAGTTTATTTACACTTACTTCATTACTTATTGATTACTGTAAACGACTGTAAATTTAATGCTTGTCCTCCTAAAATATTGACTATCGACCAAGGATATCTTATAATTTACAAAGTTCAGAGACAAGATGAAAAGTTTTCATTTACCTCACACACAGAATAATGGTAAAGTTTCTGACAATATTCAAAGTTTTATTGTTAAATAAATTTTTGAACAATTCCGAAACAGTCACAATTTTAATTTTTAAAAAAACTTATTTTTTTAGACTTCATGCCATCGTTAATAAAACATTCTGTAGTAGATAATATAAATATAAAACGTAATATAAATATTACTTCATTTACATTTATATTTAATATATTATGTAAACATATGAATTTACAGATATGTAAATAAACACAAATAAGTTACACCGCCTTTCGTGGCTCCGATTCATACAGAAGATTCATACTCCTCGCGTCCTTGGGGTAAGCCGATACTGGGTTCAATTGTCATGTGCCTTTGGTAGACGTAACGGGCCGACGATAATTGCCTTCTACATTTTTTCGGCTAAATTGCTGTCTGCATACCGGACTAATCTTCGGCTTCGAAAGCAGTGAATGCCTTATTTCGCTGAAAGGGTCTATTATAGTACCACTAACTTTATGGTACAGACTGGGTAAAGCCTGCGAAGTTCGAGGAGTAGATCTAGATCTTTGGTTCGCTCTTCCTCCTCTTTTAACACAATGTTGCTCTCAGCTGGGGCCGAGAACTCAATGATAAACATTGTCCTAATTTGGTAGTCGAGGAGTACTACATCCGGTTTATTAGCTTGTATCTACCTGATAATGAAAAATGAGTAGTTCCAATAAATTAAGCATTCTTGATTTCTCACCACGGAGTCAATATCCCCCGGAGCGTAGGGCAGCACTGGTGTCTCGTTTATTTGATATATTATCTGATTACGATTGCTTTATTATTACCGTAGGCACTGAGTGCCTACGGTAATCGTAATACTGAGTGGTGTCTGTAGATATAGGCCGAGATGACATTCGGACAAGTTGACAATAGATGCATTAGCGTCTCCGGTGCTCTATGGCAGGTCCTGCAGCGGTTGTCAGGGACCTCCATACCCATAACAGGATAAATGAGCGTCTTAAATACACTATCTCGACAGGCCATTATAAACCCTTCGGTCTCGTACTTCAGTCCGGCTGACCTTAAGAAGGTGAAGGTCAGCCTCTGGGGCAAGTCGAGATTTTCTATGACAAAATAAATTATTATTATTCTAAATGGAGACTAAATAATAACTGGCAATAAGACGACAGAATATCGTTTTTTGTCGATAAACAGTTACAAATACGAAACTCGAGTACTAAAAGTCAAGAGATAATTTTTGTGGAAAATTAAGTGCTCTATTTAAAAAAAAATATTTAAAGAGCCACACTATTTTTTTATTTAATTCATTGTCAAAAAATCTCTCTAAGTCCGCCTCTGATGTGTATGATCCATACATAGTGGAAGCGTTGGTGTTTGCCATATTTCCCCATATTTTTTACAAAATTCTTATACTATAATCTTATATTAGAAGTGTTTCTAATAAAAAAGGGTTTTCCAGAAAAATAAATACTGAAAAAATTGCTATAGACGTAGAGAGATTACAAATTCTGTGGTGTCCATGAAATTGCTCTGAAAATGAAATCCAAAGTTCAACTAATTTATAAATTTCAATACAACTTTCTTAATTTTACTTAATCAAAATAAAGAATTCGTCAATAAAATAGAGGTCGACGACATTGATATCTAGGAGGTTTAGTTACGTGATATTCCACGCAATTTGCGCCAATTTTAGAGACATATATTTTTTACAAAATTCCCTTGCATATGTTCAACAAAATTTTTTTAATAAACAAAAGTTTTCTCCAGAAACAATCTGAGAAAACGTCATACACATAAAAGGAGTAACCAAATTCAGTTGCGTCCACGAAATTGCTCTGAATCCAAATATTATGGAGGTAGACATGAATTTTAAAATTAATACTTTCAACTACTACTTTCTTGATTTTACAACAAATCAACATTTTCTCATTAAAACAGAGGCAATTACGGTATCCAGGAGGTTCATTTATCAATCTACATTATTTCATGTAGTTATGAAGTAACTTTGTATTAATCTACAGATTCTTATATTTTATACAAAATTTCCTTAGCACACACATCTAATTTCCAATAAAAAATGTTTTCCCGAGAAAAAATGCTGAAAAAAATTAAATAGACGTGAAAGAGGCAGACAAATTTAGTGGTGTCAACAAAATTTCTCTAAATCCAAAAATTGTGGAGGTAGAAATGAATTTTAAAATTAATTTCTTTAAATCCGGAGTTTACGCAACTGTCTTGATTTTACGACAAATCCAGAAGATTTTCGTTATATCTTTTTTTGATGTTTTCAATCAGATTAAGTAATCAGATAGTACGACTAAAATTGTCGAACGCTTTGAAGTATACAGGTCATTTGTTCATAAAAACATAGGCAATATTGGTAGGTGGGGATACAGCGACTCTGAAGCGCCACGGGGGTCGAAATTTGTTGGGCAGAAAAATATATGTATTGAAAATTTCAAAGTTTACAGTTTTTTCTTATATCCTATCCTATTTACCTTTGTATTTTGATAATAGAGTTATAAAAATGTCTTTTTATTTTTACTTAAGAAATAATTAACTTGTAAGTTAGAAACAGATATATTGAAATTCAAGTTTAGCTACAATTCATAGCATAAGAGATAAAAATTATTTATCCTAACTATTTCCCTTAACTAGTAAATATTTATATGTAGGTACATACATTCGAGTCTAGAAAATTATGTACTTCATTTATCAACGATAAAGTTAATAATTAAACTATGACGTATACCTGATCGCAAACATGTCGCAAGTTCAGCTTTAATCTGATATTTTAGCCGGAAATCGTGGATACCACTCGAGAAGATGTTTGCCCTCTCGACAACCCGTGATTTGTGAGCTCAACTTCCTATATGCGATTAGTTGGTTTACCCGATTTTGATCTCGTAATGAACTAGCAAGAGCCTGAGATTAACGTGGCTTAGCGATAAGAGCTCTCAAAGTAGCATTGTAATACTAAAGTATACCTCTCCTATTCCGAAATATAATTTCGGAATAGGAGAGTTTTTATGAGCTCACTTTATTAACTTAAAATATATTCAAAATAAATTTCATTATTGAGCTGTTTTGTAAGCCTAAAGTCGAAAAAAACATATAAAACTTATGTAGTTGAAAATAAAACGTATGTGAGATACTCGCAGGTAGTTAAAAATAATTTTCGAAATTTTCGAGTTGAAATAGAATAGTATTTTTGATAACTATTAACTTGAGACGATAAGCCTGTCAGATTATTTTCTGTGAACATACGAGGGCTGATCAAAAAATACGTTAAATAATTTTATTATTAACAAACTAATAATCTTGCTTCAGATTTGAACTAAATTCCTTCAAAATACTATCGTTGGCTAGCGATTCAATTATACTAACGTTGTTTTCATGATTGGAAGCATTTCTGGAAGCTCTCTTTCGGAAGAGTCTGTAGCTGCTCTGTTGTGGCTCTTTCAATGTCCGGAATGGTGTCAAAATGGTTTCCCTTTAGCACAGATTTTATTTTTAGAAAGAACAAGAAGTCGCATAGTTCTAAATCTAGAGAGTAAGGTGGATGTGGACAAACAGGAATCTTTTTTTCAGCCAAATAGTCACGAATCTGAAACAAGATGTGGTACGGCGCGTTGTCGTGATGAAGGGGGAAGCCATTACCCGTTACGCGATGTTCAGTTCTTCGCTAATCTCTCGAATAGTCAATCGCATGTTTGAAGAAATAATTTTTTTCAACTTTTGCAATATTTTCGTATGTTTTTGAGGTCGAAGGACATCCCGACCGTTGATCGGCTCCAACCGACACATTTCCGCTTCTAGATCGCTCATACCACTTGTAAACAGTCTTGAGAGTCACCATATTATCATTATATACTCATTTTAACGTTTAGTGAGATTCTTTGGCACTTTTTTACCACTTAAGGCAAAACTTAATGTTAATGCGTTGTTCGAAACCTATGATGCGCGACACACACGGTAAACACGTCCTCACTCTTCCGGCCTGAAAGCCAATTGACAAGTCACAACTTGTTCAAACTTGACACTGACTATCTCAAAGGATCAGGTTATCGGACGCATTGCTTCACACAAATGTAGTATTTTTTGATCAGGCCTCGTATTTAACCATAAAAATAATACTATAAATAAAAAATGCGTTAAACAATCTGAAAACTGAAACCCTAAAATACAGAGTCATCTTGATTAATTGAACGTCCCTAAATATTTCTTTATTCTATTTGTTTACTATAAAAATTATAACTTTATTATTTATTATATTAGAATTATTTATGAAGTATAAAATGGATGAAGTATTATGTAACAGACAAAATATGTTACTAATGATTTCATGTAATGATATGTATGTATATTATTGAAGATCGCTTTATTTTCCTTTCTAAATGTTAAAAGAAAAATACGTTTCAAATACTTTTGTCTATTATTAATCTATAATTGCATATCTATTTTTCTTCAAGAAATGGTCCAGGTTTCGGCTACTTAAACCGCCACTTTCCATTTATTTTTTAAGAAATATAATTAGGAAATGATTAAATTAAGATGATCTATTAAAAATAGAAAGCAAAACGTTATACAAAAATATATAAAGACATATTCGCTCCTTTCATTTTCTCTTAAATTGCTCTATCTCTCTCTCTGTAATGTTTTAATTTAAATATGTATCTAAATTAAATATTGAAAAATCTAAAGCACCTCAACATTGATATTATCATTAGATGATTAAGACTAACTTTAAATCACCTCCAGTCTCTATTTATACTTATCTTTTGTTCATGTTTAGTAACGCATTGCTAAAGATATGTTGTTGTTCAACTGCCAAAAAAAAAAGATATTTAGTAATCGCAATGGATATGCAAAATATGTGCTACTTGTATGTTTTGTAATGTCTACTAACATTTTAGTAAATTGACAAATAATATCCATTCAGAAATCTTTTCCAAAACCTTCGTCTATTGTAAATAAAAAGGTTTACAATGTATTTTAAAAATTCCTGAATTCTAAGAATCAAATCATTAGATAAGTAACTCTGATGAAAGCACGAACTGCTCCTTCTATACAAAAGTAGTTTTTATAGGAGAAAGAAGAAATCAATTTTAATAACTTTAATGTAGTTTCTATGTGACCCCACTATCATTCAATGCAGACCTTCCTATAGTTTCTTAAATTTCTAGTCCTCTGAGCTGAACTCAGCCAGAACCAAGAAGCTCTGTTAAAAATTATATGGAATTGAAAAACTCTACAGAATATGCCTGGAATATCCTTCCAAGAGAAACACATTCATAGTTGTTCTATAGTAGCGTTGATATATCAATTATTTACCAATATATGCGGGAACCTAAATAAAATGAACCCTTAATGTCATTTCGTACAAAGGCATCTGTTGACATGAAAATACTGTTTCGTGTTTATCTCAACACCCTCTATATATATATATATATATATATATATATATATATATATATATATATATTAGTCCATACTGTTGTGGCATAAATAGTACACAGTTATATTTAATATTAAGTTTTTTATTCTATTAATAATCACCAAATTATTGAAAACATAAAATGTAATTGTCATTAGTCGTTACATAATATGTCTGATTCACATCACATTTCCTATACTTCCCATCAAATGGAATTGGCTATTTACTGTTACCCATTTCCATCTTCATCATCAACTCACTGTAAGCCTATTGCATCAAACTCACTCGATAACTTCCCTCGTTGGCCCCGAACTAATTCTAAACCTACCAAGATTTTCATCACACTGCATTGGCCATTATTTGTCTATCGATATACTGTTGCATACAGTGGCAATTACCATATTAATGAAGTTATGCGGCACTATCAACTGAACGGTAAATATCACAGGTCAACTAATTTCCAGCAATTTAAATTAAGCACATGGCGTATATTATGTATTTTAATTTTCACAATTTAATTCGAGCTTTATATCAACTCTAAATTAACTATTTATACAGTCGAGCCGCCAGAGCAATCTACTTTAACGGCGTTCGTAACTTCACAGTAGTCAACTTTATATGGTCGTAATGCATTTAGAGCAACACACATCTCATGAATAAGGGTCGTGTGTCGTAAATCAAACCGTTCTTCTAGAAGAAACGAGCTCATGCCGATGAGGATATACGTGTTTTTAAACGCTAGGTAAAATTAGCGAGAAGTAATCGATTGTATTCTAAAGTTACTGCAAAATTTGTGTCAAGAATTTACAATAGGCACTTAAAATGTATGTATTGAGAATTATGACGCACTTTATAAATGACTGAACATATGTGCCTTTGAAACTACAGACAGCGTTTCCAATGTAGAAAGTTAAAATTTTAACTTAAGTTTTATATCTGGACATCAAAATTTAAGTTTTAATATACTACAAAGAGATCCAGATTGATTAAAGGTGATAAATACAGGAGTTTCATTAAAACTTATTTCTATTCTATTAAAACTACTTTCGTATAGTAGAAGTTAGCGCTTTCATCGGTGTCGCTAGTCAGATGACAAAGAGATGATTTTAATAATTTTTAAAATGCATTGTACATCTTTTACTAACAGACGAGATCGCCTGATATGACTCAATTCCCGGGCGTAGTGCTGATCGCGGCGCCCACGACAAGACACGCCCCGGAAGGTTGACGCTGACGAAGAAGTGCGTCAAAATAATACGACCAAAGATTAAGAAATAGCCGAGAAGAAGTCCCTGCCAGCGGGACTTAAAGGCGTCAGGACCAAAGGAGGTCGAGTAGAGCGAACAACTGCCAGTCGCGCGGGTCTTGTTTGCGGGCGGCACTTGCCTCTCACGTAGAGTCCCGTGAATGCGAAAGCAAAGCTCGGCCTACCTTCGTACGACGTGACGGTCCCGGTCTACACGATGGGCGAGTAAAGAGCGGTCTCGTTCGACTTGCAGACAAAACCCATCAAGGCCATTACGCCTGCCAATTAATATTGGCGTAACAGACGAGTTAGTGACGATAAAAGTGCATAATATATTTATGAAAAAAATGGATCTGTGATTGGTTCATACCAAATCGTACCCTGGTATATATGATCTAATTTCCAATAATTGTTTGTACGTTACTAGTATACTGAAATAAAAAATCAAACATAAAATCGTGTCCTTAATTTCTTTCTCAATTGGACTATTAAAACGATTGGTTGCACTTAAAGATTAATTCAAGGTTAAGAACTACTGTAAAACATTCCATTTAATAAATTCTATATTAATATTTAATTATTATATTATTATTACATTGTAATATTATTAATTATTTTATTATTGTCTATATTAATCTAATATAAATATTATTAATCTGATGTTTATATTTACAAATTTCTCTTAGATCTTTTCAAATTCATCGAAAGACCTGCTTAAAAATCATGATTGCAACTCGACAATTTTGTCTTCGTCGAGAATCTAATTTCTCAGTACCTATCTGTAAAATGGAGGTTTAAAATACAAGTCTTTTAAAAAGATTTAATCTTATCCGTAACGAACATGTAATTAACTAATGGATATCTCGTCTATCTGATGAAAATTATGAGGAAAACCGACACTTTCTTAATAAATGGTGTAGTGGTTCAAGACATGTCTGGATAATTCATAAAGGCCTTATTGAATAAAATATAGTATTTCTTGTTACACGATATTTGATTAAATAAAATAATTAGCTGGTTGGGAAATAATTTTAAAACCTTGCATTCATTCATACTTCTGACTGTGTTTAAAAACGTATACAGAGATATACCTGTATTTTGGTTAATTAAAACGGAATAGTCTTAAAACAAAATTAAATTTTGTTTTAATGGAAGATACGGCCAGATAAAATACGCCCATTGCGAACAATTAACTTTATTATTAAAAGGTGGTTTAAGTGTCATGACATAAATAATGGAAATTCTTTTTTCATTTCCAATTACAATTTATTTATTTAAGTAATTAGAACACGGTCATACCGATAATTTCTTCAGTAATCCCTGAGATATCAGTAAACATTAGCGCAGTTAACCCTTTGGGGCCCACATTTATTTATTTTTTCTTTTTTGAATTCCAACATGCCATAAATATGGCATGTTGAAGTAGTATGGTTTGTAGATGACAGTCGTTAAATATTAACGCGTTATCTTTGACAGAACACAAATGGCGCGCAATTCAAATCATGTAGTTCAACTGAGATACCATATAATACTGTTTTGTTATTTATACTACTGTAGCAAGATTTATTTTGCTGCATATATTAAATTAAATAGGCCCCATTTTTATTATATCATATAAGTAATGGTTTATATCTACATAAATTCTTTGCGTTGAAAATCTTCCAAAAACTAGACTAGATAGAGGAAATTTAGTAGCTCACTGGGTCCTAATTAGTCCGCGATCATTTAACGCATCCGTTTTTACAGAGAAGTAACGATATTTAAACTTTTATGGAAAGTAAAAGCTCTAGCTCTCTATTTGCTGCGAAATTAATTCGGAGCAAGTATTTTTGTGTGACCGCCTCTCCGGGAGCCCGAACTGTTCCTCCGAATTAATTAGGCATCGTGATTAACCGAGCAACCACGTCCGGGCAATCGCTTACTTAATTAAAATGGAACGACAATAGTATAATCAATTAGGAAACGTGTCAGTACACATGTTGTCCGGCTAACGGTTTAGTAATACTGTGGATTTAACACTAGTCATGTGTTCGCAGGATGTTGTACAGTAACAGTAAGTGGTCCATCTAAATATTTAAGCAGTTTTCAAGATGTTCTTTAGTGTTAGCAGTGAATCAAATTCGAGGTGGTTTCACTTTTTGAAAGCTACTTCCTTCAAAAATATGCTCATTTGACTGTACTGTTTGATAAGATTTGATATAATTTACGTACGAGGTTTTAAATAAATCAAGTTTAAAAAATTATCATTAAGTTAATTTTGAACCGACTTTACGGCTTCGAAAGGAATCGGAGGTTCTCAATTCGTCTGTATATATATATATATATATATATATATATATATATATATATATATATATATATATATATATATATATATATATGGTGAAAAATAGAATCAACAGCCTCCTCGTGACACGCCCTGGACAGATAGGGGTAACTCTGCTGGACCAATGTTGGTCGTAGGCTCTTGGGACTAACCATTCCCAGGGTCTGAATCGGGTTCCAAACTAGACCAGAGGAAGTGCTCCTTACAATCGGCCTCATTCGGATGGAGGTCGGAGACAGGCAGGAGGGGCCTTACCGGACCGTCCCAATGGCAACGACCAAGGCAATCAAAATGGACGCTTTAGGTGGACGAGGGAACTAAGGGATGATCTGCTTACTTGCTATAAAAGCAGCAGTACTGGCCGCAGAGGATACATGGCGAGATTGCACTCAGCTTGGAGTGAAATGCACCCCGAGCATCGCGCCTTCTCTAAACAAAATCTGAGAAACCAAGTATTATATCTGCGAAGGTCAGGATATGTGAGGCAGCCCCGTCAACCCGATATACTACTTACTGAACCTCTACCACAGCAAGGAGTTGACGAGGAAAATCCACGAGAGTATGCCGAACCCTCCATAAGGAAAAGAGGTAACCTTAATATCAGGGTTAATCTAAAGCCACAAGAACTGGCAAGAATGGATGCTAGAATCGATGAGGAACTTCCAGAAGATGCAGACATCTGGCAGGTCAATTGTGCTGTCTAGAACGCCGCTAAGGAGCTCGTTCCACGTGAGAGGTCAAAGTCTTTCAATAGGAAGGAGAAAACCAAGCGGCGAATAGAGCAGATCAAAGGCAAAATACAGTCGACTAGACAGCATTCCTCTCGAATCCAGAGTGTGGTGGAATATATAAGAAGAATGTATAAGAAAAAAAAAAAAAATATATATATATATATATATATCTCATTTTGGACATATTTCGATGTAACTTGAAAAATAATTAATGAATTGATTATATATAACTCCTAGTATTTCTAATGGCCACTGAGAAGTTTTATTCGTTAAATAAAAAAGAAAATAATATCTCTAAACTTGTGGATATGGAAAATACTTTATAACAGTTTTAGAGAATGATGTAGCAAAACTAAATATACAGTGCTATTCAAAAGTCCCCTCCCCCCCTCTTATCTTTGGAACGATTATACATAAACTAGTGAAATTTGGTAGCTGAATATTAAGGGTTGTAAACTTCCCTACTAGTGATGATAGATGACGTATGCGTCAAAGATGACGTCACAAGGTCATTGTGACCAATGATTTTAAATGGAACCCTATGGCAAGCGACACCTCTTTTAAAAGGTATCAAAAAAACCTATTCAATGATACTAATATTGTGTCTGTTTACGGCACTTTTGACAACTGGCTTTCAAAAACCGCAAAGCTGTGATGAATTAAATCAGTTAATAATAAAATTTAAAATTCAAGCTCCGCCACTGGATAGTTGCATAGTAAATAATCTGACGTTTTTGCAAGTCTCCCCAATTTGATGTTTTTTTAGCTGTCAAAGTTTTTATACATTTAATAATTTGTGTATTGTTGATCGAACGTTTAACTGTTTTAGTACCTTGTGGTAATTTTAAAATATTTGTACATTCAATAATTTGTTAAACTGTTGTGAGCTGAACGTTTAAGTGCTTCAAGAAGAGAAATGGTACGTGTTTTAGGTGATAAAGTAGCAGCGATCCTAATACTTGGTGAAACTGGAGAAAATATTCATGCAGCAAAACGCATTTTTAATGAAAGGTTTCCCGATCGCCCAGTTTCGAGGACTTATTTGAGAGAGCTTCTTCGTAAGTTTAAAACAGCGGGTAGTATTAATGATGCAAAACGATCTGGCAGACCACAAATTTCTGATGAGAAAAAAATTGATATACTGGCAGAAGTAATAGTAAATCCTACTTCTTCAACAACTCAAGTTGCATCAACCTGTGAAGTCAGTCAAAGTACAGTACACAGGGTGTTGAAAAAAAAACAAATTTCACACATACAAATTAAAAATGGTTCATCAACTTTCAGACGATGATCCAGACCGAAGACTGCAATTTTGTGAAAATATGGAGACTAAAATTAACCAACAGCCATAATAAAACAACAATTTGTTTTAGTGACGAAAGTACTTTCTATCTAAATGGAAATGTAAATACACAAAACGTGAGATATTGGAGTGACGCAAATCCTCACATGTTTCGTGAAACACATACTCAGTATCCCGAGAAGGTCAATGTTTGGACAGGTATACTGGGAAACCACATCGTTGGGCCTGTTTTTTTTTAAATACCAACTTAACCGGTGAGGTGTATCTGCAGATGTTGCAAATGCAATAGAACCGTTAATCCTTGAAATTTTGGAAGATAATCAAAATGAATTCGACATTTTGGAAATAACATTCCAACAGGATATTGCTCCTCCACACTATTACGGTAAGACGGTATTTGGATGAAGAATATCCTGATAGATGGATTGGACGACGAGGTTCAATGGAATGGCCGCCTGGATCACCGGACCTCACACCTTTAGATTTTTTTCTGTGGGGGTATCTTAAATCGAAGGTTTACGCCACTCAGCCTGACAATATTGATGTTTTAAAACAACGTATTGTTACAGAATGTAGGGCTATTTCCGCAGACACATTTGAAAAAGTACGAGAAGAGTTTCGCAATAGGATGTTTTACTATCAGGAAGTAGATGGAGCTCACTTCGAACAATTACTATAAGTAGGTACTGATTCTTGAATCTGTAATTAAAATTATTATCCAAGTTTACTGATTACTGATTTAATCCATCAAAACTACCATCAATACAAACAATATTAGTATCATTGAATATGTTTTTTCGATACCTTTTAAAAGAGGTGTCGCTTGCCATAGGGTTCCATTTAAAATTATTGGTCACAATGACCTTGTGACGTCATCTTTGACGCATACGTCATCTATCATCACTAGTAGGGAAGTTTACAACCCTTAATATTCAGTTACCAAATTTCACTAGTTTATGTATAATCGTTAAAAAGATAAGAGGGGTGAGGGGACTTTTGATTAGTACTGTATAATAGGATGTAAGGTATTCTACTTGATGTAAAATAGTTTTATCTAATTTAATTTCATCAAAATTACTAAATGTTTTAATTTTAAATGTTTTAATTTTAAATGTTTTAAATTTAAGCGTACCTTAAAACTGTAATCAACTCTGTATGGAGATGAGAATTCACTTTCAGTATTCATTAATTTCACTAATGTAACTTTGTTCATAATAAACTAATTATTTTCGAAAATAAATTTAATTAATGTTTTAAAATTGCCTTACCGTTTAATAAAATGGAGCTGGTATTTATGAGATAAATTTGGGACATTATTTTTCCATTATATTGTTATTTTATAGAATTCCGAATTATTATCCTGTTCATCTTTTATCATGATTATCTTTTTCAATCGTAACAAAAATATTAGAGACAGGCTCTAGATAAATACTCCGTATTTACAAGGATATTCTACAAGATAAAATAGTTTTTCTTGGATTGCGGACAGATCACACCTGGAATTGTAGGAAATGGTGCGAAGGTTTCATCATCCCTTACAAGTAACTTCTTCAGAGTACTTTAATTGCTAGGTCGGGACTAGTGACTGATTTGGGTTATTAATTTTCAGGGATTAATTTATAGTTCGTATTGGGTTGCCTTGTGGGAGTTAAAGAACAGTTTCTAAAAATCATGAATTGTGTAAGATGTGCCTGTTGGAGTTATTGGGATCTTCAAGAATTTCTCATGAGAATAATTATTTTGTAATAAAGGCGTGCTTGTACTAGGAGTTTCGATGACTGATCGACGTGGATTTTATTACCAATGGATAAACATGTCCAAACTACCAAATAGAGACCCGCCTGTAGTAGTTCTGATACTGTAACATCAATAAGGGTTGCAAAAATATGTTTCTAAAATATAAGCTCATATATAATACTATACTGAGGTACATAAGACATTGTAAAAAATATATTAAACATTGAATATCCCAATTATGATAGGCACTTATACATTCAGATTAATGAAGACCCTTATTTAGCTTGGCACTGAAAGTTCTTCTTATTCTTAAGAGAGTTCTGAGTTCTTTAACGTCTCTGGTGATGATGACTTCTGCATAGACAATAAATAGTAAGTGGGGTAGGATTTATTTAGATGAAAATATGAATCTCGTAGGTGTATTTGTAAGTGATCTTTTTAGAAATGCTATAGTAATGGATTCATCACCAGTTACTCGTCATCGCCAGTTATTCTTATTTCCATAAAGTAATTATAACTGTCCTTTCTTTTACAAGTGACTGTTTCTTATTTATTGTTACTCCTAATACTCATTAATATGATTTGAAAAACTGACTATTACCATAACAATAAGACATGTTATGCTATAGTGCCATGTAAACAAATACTCAATTTAAAAATTTAGTTTTTATTCGATTAAACACAAATTATTATAGACCATTACATTTACAATACAGCCGAATATTTATATTCATGAGCACAAAAAATAATCAAAGCCATTTATCTGTGACCATATGACATAAATATATTTTTTATAATAAATTTATCATATGAACTATATATTTACTACGTTTTCTAAATATAATTTTAATATTCTGATTAAAATAAAAATGGTAATATTTGTATATTCACATTTTTCACGCCACACACGCTATTAAGGACGCTTATATTATTTATTCTTCTTAGTCGTAAGGCAAAAACACGCATATTGCGTGTTAAACAACCTACTTCGATCCTTAATACGTACGTAACAATTTTTTAAGGACATAAAAACGTTGCATGTGTGTGCTGAAGTACACACATAAATCTGTATTAGCAACTGGAAAATTCTGTATTAGCAATTCAATGCAGAAACAGACAATTATAACCGAATCATATTCACTCAAGAATGAATAGATTTATTTATTTATACCTATTTATTTTATTGTTTCTTTACTAAATCCAAGGGAGGCTGTCGAATGTTCAGGTGTAGTTTTCAATATGATTGCCTTTTATCCTGAAACACAAGCGCACTCCAATGAATACATACAAGATGTTCCAGTCAAGCCTCATTAAGTACCAGCAATATTTATCATATTTTATCTATATATCTATATAGCAATGTACAGTTGCTTTTCTATGGTATTTAAACTAGTTATTGAAAAACTGAAAATAAGTTTTTCACCAATGTTGAAAATTGCACGTTTCTGAACGCGCATTTTCCCAACTAAATTAGTATAATCGGAAGATAATTAAAACTAAAACAGATGATTAGAACAGGAAAATTAATCAATTTAATGACCTCTCGATAATGCCAACTTTGTTGACGAAAAGTCCCTCTCCAAACGTGTAATTTTTTGATGTTTGTAGAAAACTGGTCTCTTGTTTGTATAGCTGCATCAAAGGTTCCAACTCCTGCCCAAGACTTCTTATAGAGTAAAATAATTTTATTGTTATTTTCAAGATTTATGAGAAAGGCTTACAAAGTTTGATTTTTAGCCTGAGGAGTACGACTTCTCATCGAAATTCTAAATATACAAGGGAACTTGTATAAGTGCAGTACAAATAAAATTTTTTTTGAACACCCGCATATTCTTATCTAATTGAATTCATCGTGATCCCTTGATATTAATGGAATGTATCACTTATGGCTTAAATTAATAAAAAAAATATCATCTACAGCACATTTCACGTGATAGAAGTGAATACCTCTTTAGAATAGAGAATCAGAGAGATTAAGAGGGAGAGATTGAAAGAGAGAGAGAGAGAGAGAAAGGGAGAGGGATAATTTCAAACGAAATATAACAATATAAAATTTGTGTAAAAGATATTCGGTTTATTCATTATCTACACTATCATCGGCTGGTGGTTCAATTGGTAATACTGATATGATTGGTTTGTGATACCTAAAATATGAAATATATGTTCGTGATTCGATATTTTCTAGATAACGTGTAAAAATTGCATCTATTGTTGTTCCGGATTTTGTTGTTGATTCTTTGAGATTGTTATTTATAAGCAGACCAAATGTTTCTCGAAGAAAGTTAATCAACGTCAAAGAATCATTGGATCCGAAATTTACATTGAAATCTCCCCCGAGAATCAAAGGGATTTTGTCTTCGCCTGTTCCAAGTGCATTTGCACCTGTGTGGCTGTAAACCAGTAGGGAGCAGTGAATGAAATATATTATGTCTTCTAGATTTTAACAAGTTAAACGGTTCAAGGATATTATCAAATAATCACAGAACACAGTTGTAAATAATGTAAATAATTACAAAACACAATGATAAATGTTCGGTACACACGCGTGCTGCTTCAGCTGTTAATATATAGCGTCTGGATGCGTACATCTATAACGCGCGCATGCGCGACAATCTATCTATCCTATTCTATCGCTTCGTACTGAGTTTATATCGCTCTCTCTTGCTCCACTCCCGTGTGGCGTCAGAGTTGAACGTACTCGCGCGCATGCGCGTGATACTATATTTTCTTCTATTGCCTAGTATTCAATGAATACGTGGCTCTCTCTCTTGCTCGTACGATGCTTCCTAAACTAGTCCCCCTTCAAGCAACTTAGACCTTGGACTAAGCGTATGAATGGGCGTTAAAGACGAAGGACCGCACAAAAGGGAGACGCCGATAGCCTAAACTGATATATATGATGTAACGCTCTCTTTTTCTCTATGTTATATATCTGTGTACTCTGTCTTGTAACGAAGCCTGTGTTTTAGGTATACCAAATGTATAGCTCTCTTTCTCCTTCTCTCTACGTTATATCTTTTTTCTCTCTCGTGTAACGAAATCTCGAAACGTTACATTTTTTCCAATTGACTCTCCATTCTCGCCAAATATCAGAACGCCGCCAAAGAAGTATTCACTTCAATAAAGGGTTAAATTAACCCTTTAAATAACCTTTATCGCCGGGGTTCTACGATTTAATGGGGCCGAAGTCAGCACTAACACTTAGTGAGGCCAATCGACATTCCATCACAAAAAACTACGCTTCCAAGGGCCCCAAAGACAAGTGGATGAAACTAGTTATGCTTAAATAAAAGTACCATTAATTAGACCTAACAGCAACCCACCAAAATATGGCTTGAATTTGTATCTCAGAAATCTACGAGAAATCTAGAAAGAAGAAGAAACCTCATATAAATCTAGAAGAAATCAAGAACAAATATAGAAGAAAAATTTTAGAAAACTAGGATTGCTGACGTAATATGCTAAATAAGCATCCTGATGTAATGGACTATAGCATTACACATATGAGTCATATGTGTAAAGAATACAATCTACATGATGAGTCTGCGGAACATATCCTAAAGAGCCGCCCTCCACTTTCAACAAAGCGAGGTGATACATTGAGAACTTATTGGCTGAAAACGACCGGTTTTCGTTGACTCAACGCACAATTAGGATGGAGATGGCTGAGGGAATGAGGGCTGTGTTTGACGACAAATTCTCTGAAGCAGTGGATGTAGCACAATGGGTCAGACATGTTGGCCTGGGTACATATAGACTTTGCATATCTTGCCTTATAGAATTCGAATCCGATGGGGTTAAAAATATAGACGAAAGCATCCTGTGTATTCTGAAGGGGGTCACTCCATGAAGAAATGAAATAAAACAATTTTTATAATGTTCTTTTCCTTAAATTATGATAGCATTCTTTGAGAGGTTATAACTTTTTCTTATTTTTCACTTGGTACTCACTTAGTAATGTATATTCAATGTTTACAATATCTGTTGAGTGATTTCCGAGATAAAGGTACATAAAATGGTAATTTTCCCATTTAGATAGGAATATATACTGACCCACTTAAAACCAAGATAATTTTTCTATAATGCTGAACATGCCGTTTAATAATATATATCAGCCATACATTGATTTTATCATAACGTTTCTCACTCACATTTTTACAACTGTTTTTTTCTAGCAAATTTTTCAAATTACAATTTCACAAGGGAGTAAATTAAAAAATATGTTTTAGTAGTTAACGAATTCACTTTGGAAGCGTGAGACATAAGCTCACGAAATTGGTCATGATATTTCTTATTGAATGGGTGAAACTTATACATAATATTTTCAAAATTTAACGTTTGAGCAGGTATCATGTGCAATGGTATTAATGGTCCAACTTTTGGACTTCATCAAAGATGAATTTTTTCTTGTTCTGATAACTTATAGCCAAATGAACAAGATCACACCCTACTGACAATGAGTGAAACTGTTTGATTTCAAGAAATTGGGGAAGTATCCCTTATACTGTAGTAATAAAATATTTAAATGAAGCCATTTCTTAATAAATGTATTGGACGAAAAGCTACTACTGAATGACAACCCAGACGACCAACGTTATCCCCTTAAGCTTTTTCTGTGCCAGATTATATTAATATCAAAGAGAGAATACAAATAGAATTAAGTAATGTATACTTCGCCTTCAGTTTTAGAGACAGTTTAACGGGAGTTTTACTACGTACTAGGTTATCAGGTTATCACCAATACACCAACATACCAACAAGTAAATGAAGAATATTTTAAATATTTATTTTAATTTAATATACTTAAATAAATCATCACGTTTGAATAAAGTAATTTAATAGTCTCATAGTTAGCTAATAAACAAATTAATTAATCAATCAGTTCAATCGCCACATCAATGAGAATCCAATATTACACAAATATATACTGTAAATTAAGAACAAATCATCTCACATGTCAAGCATTTATATGAATCTTTAATTGAATTTAGAAGTAACTTTAGATACAAAATCGACCTGTACGATCATTTCTCATAACTTTCTAAAATAACGCCAGGATAACTTTATTCCGCAAGTGGTTTCCACCCTCTATTGAAATCTGTCTCCATAATACATATATAACTTATCCTTTAGAATACCATTATATTTTAAATTTATCTGAAACAAAAACATAAGATCAGCTCCACTTTTTTGCCAACCAGTATCGGACATATACTGGGAAAGGGCTGGAATCTTCGATGATAGGAACAAAAATATGAGACCAGACTTCCACGTAGATCAAAAAATTACACGTACATTTCGTCACCCAAGTTGGCATAATAGAGAAATGATTAAAACCGATATATGCAATTAAAATTCAGTTACAGTAAAAATTTTGATCGTATAGTTACAAGATATTTTTTTGTGACTTGTATATGTTATTCTGTACCTCGCCTGTAATAATTAAATTTAGAATTTAGTGTTTCAATAATGACGAATTCATTTTATTGTTCGTTTTCCCCTACCAGGATAAAAAATATTCGATCACATCGTTACTCAATTACATACCACCATTTCAGTTGATTTCTTTTTCCAAAATATGTACAATTAAAATAATACTTTTTAACTTCATTTTATACAATCATAACATAACTACCAGGTATGTAAATATTAAAATGGAGTTTGCCCATAGATGACCTAGCTTCTAATGTAGTAACCGGGCTATTTTCTTGTTTTGACATCTGATAGAGGTTTTTATCTCACAACAATACAAGTTTCATACAACAACATCGTTTTTAGTAGCGTTGAACATGTCGGATTTGTGCCTGGAAACTACGATTTGCGGACAGCATTGCATTTCTGTCACCATTTGAAGAAAACTGTTGCAGAATTACTTCGAATGCTTATTGAAGCCTACGGTGAGCATGCACTTGGTAAATCACAGTACTTTGAGTGATTTAAAAAATTCTAAAGTGTAAACTTTGACGTGAGAAACAAAGAACATGGAAGACCACCGAAGAAGTTTGAAGATAGCGAGTTTCAAGTATTGTTGGATGAGAATGACTCTCAAACGCAAGAAGAACTCGCGGATCAATTAAATGTGAGACGAGAAGCCGTCTTCATACGTTTAAAAGCCATGCGAGATATCCAGAAGATGGGAAAATGGGTTTCACATGAATTGAATGAAAGGCAGCAGGAAAACCGAAAAGCCATTTGGGAAATGCTGCTCGCCAGGTACAAAAGAAAGTCATTTCTCCATCGAATTGTTACTGGCGATAAAAAGTGGATATATTTCGAGAATCCTAAGCGTAAAAATCATGGGTAACTCTAGGCGAACCATCGACAACGACTGCAAGAACAAATCGCTATGGATGGAAGACAATGCTCTATGTTTAATTGGATCAGAAGGCTGAGATATATTACATATGAGCTGTTAAAGTCTGGCCAAACCATTAATACTGAATGCTACCGACAAGAAATGATCGATTTGAATCAAGCTTTGCGTGAAAAACGATCAGAATATCAAAAAAGGCAACACAAAGCGATTTTGCTTCATGATAATGAGCCATCACACACAACAAAATCTGTCAACGAGATGATTGAGGCGTTTAGTTGGGAAATACTTTCGCATCGGCTTACTCACCAGACTTGGTTCCGTCCGATCACTACTTACTTCCATCGATGGAATACGATGTTGAGCAGGGCTTCACTTCTTACGAAAATGTACGAAAACGGCTCGATGACTAGTTTGCCTCAAAAGAGCAAGAATTTTTGTGGCATGGAATCCACAAATTATCAGAGAGATGCGAAAATGTATAGCTAGAAATGGGCAATACTTTGAATAAAATATTTCTTATCATTTTCATACAACAAACGTGTATTTTCTATACAGAAAATTCCTATTTCATATTTACATATCTGGTACGCTCATCAAATAATAGCACCTCGAAGAAATTCTATACAACCGTCTACGCCTACTAATGTCATTAAGAAGCGGAGTGTACAGTTAGACGACGACATATGTACAAGTAGTACATAGTTTTATTCGGTTATAAGACTCACTACATTATATTGTACAACTTTTGTTTTCCTTTATAATATCTCATTGAAAACTAGGTTAATAAATGATACGGCAGTGAGAAGAAACACAGGTTCGGCACAACTAGACAAATGTATGTTATTTATTATATGAATAATGATACAGACAGGCTTCAAAGGCGGATGTTGGGTTTTAAATGCGGGTTCTAGAAATTTATTGACTTGGCGTCGAAGGCAAAAACGAAAATGATGTCAAAATTGGGACGGCAACATAGTTACGGTGAAGCACCTCGTTTAATAACGAGGAGAACAGATGGTTTGTTTTCACTTTAACGTACAGCGTGTTTGATTATTATGTATTATTTGCAATTAGAATAAATTTGATGAAATCTAGTTAGCCTAGCAGCTACTTATAAAGCTTAATGCAATGTAATTTGTATGGCAAGTACGAGTATATTGTTTTACGAATCATTTTTGCAACTTTGAAATTGTATGAACGAAACAATGCAACAATGAAAAATTGTTTGTGCTTATATACTGTGAAGAGTTTAATAAATTTATTTTTGAGAAAAATAACTTTTTCTTAAAAACGTTGCCAGGTAATCACAATTTGGCTAATATAACATTACATATTGAGGGATTAGTATTTTCTTATGTAACACGGATCTGTATTGCGGAATCTAAAGGAATGTGAAGAGTTCTCTTTGTTATCTTCAAAAATACCTCCTTTTCCAAATTTTGGGACATATTAGAACTAGAGATAAACATTAGTGTATTATTACTATTCAGAGTACAGTAATATAACTAAAATAAGTATGAGCATCCGCAGAAGTATTTTCGGGAGAGGGAGCCAAATTAAAATAGTTTGCATAATTAAAGAAAAATATGCATAAAAATGTTTTAAAAAAATGTGTATTTTCAAATACATCAAATAAAGCACTATATTATAATACACTAGGCACAAAAATTAAGGTATGTAACAAATTTTTAATTTTTAGGTGATTTTAAAAGGGCTGTAACTTGGAGAAAAATAGTCGCAGAGCAACTAAAAAAAACGAATTGAAGTTTCAAGTTTCTAGTTTTGAGATTTTGAGTTCACAATTTTTTGCCATCCAAAATATGAATTATTGCTAAAGAAAACAATTTCATTCACTCAATAGAAAAACTTGAATTGAATTGAAATTTTAATTTGATTTTTATTGATTTAGTTTTTGTTTGAAAAAAGACAAATTCAATAATTCCGAACATAATTAAAAAAGTCGCAGAGCTTTGAAGTTTCGCGGATGGTTTCGTTGGGAGACTTTGGGGTTGAAAAGAAACAGTCAACATCCTCAGTTTGTCCATTATCTGCAAAGTTATGCCAAGTTAAACGAATATATCTAAACGCAAAAATACGCAAAAAATATCAGAATCCAATAAATAGGACGTGTAAAGAATACTTTTAGACCGCTTAAATTAAAAAGGATAAAACTGTCTAAAGAGACTTAGATAATAGAATCACTGGAAAACGTATATTGAAGTCCATGGGCCTTTTGAAAGCAAGCAAACATTTTTAAATGTTTTTCCGATGGTTTTCTTATGATTCCTCAAGAACTACTGACAGTAATAAAATTTTAACTCAAGATCTGAAAAGTAACAACTTGGAACTTCAATTTTGTTTTTTAGCATTGGCTTGTGACTATTTTTCTCCGTGTTGCAGCCCTTTGAAAATCACCTAAAAATTTAGGATTAATAGGTAAATTAATATCACTTGATTTTTTCCTCTAATGTTAACTAAAGGGAAAAATTTTATGAAGCAACTACGATCCCAAAATCCCATTATTTCAGAAAGGCCTTACGTTAACATATAGAATGAATCACTTTTGAGGAAATTTGCAATATGTAAGATGAGTTTGTTTTTTCCCAGTTCAAAAACAGATAATGAAGTGATAATATTGGGCCAAATATAATATTTGTATAAATGATTTAATTCTCTGATGCATTAAAACTGCTGTAGTGTTGCATTTTGTTTTGTCAAAATTTATATAAAATGTGTCATTTTAGCAAACAAATATATTATTATATTACAAAATCGTGATGAAGTTACAGAATATTAGACCGTAAATTTATTGTTTTCTTATAATTTTTCTTTGAACATATTATATTGTTATGAATTTAGTATGAATTATTATCATATTTGTTTGAACAAATAATAATTAGTTTAAATTTCAGTATTAAATTAAATTCTCATTCATTAGGAATTTGATCAAGTTCTCATTTGTTTCTGCCAGTTTTAATAATAGTAACAATTATTATTGACGCATCATCGAGAAAAAATGTAATAAGATACTTTGGATGAGTTCTTTTCAAATATAGGCAATAGCAAATTAACTTTTTAAAGTTAATTATGCTTTTGTTCAATAGAGACGCGAGGTTCTGGAACAAGAGCTTAATTAACTCAAAAATTAATAATTGTCTATTACATCGAAACAGTATAATTATATTCTTTCTCAAGAGTACAGTGTGACCGAAAAAACATGACAGAAATTAAAAAATATATTTCTTCTGAAAAAACGTGTCTAGTAAAATATACATACAGGTATAATGTAACTTTTAGAGGAATATTTCAATGACTTAGTAATGAGACGGTTCCAGAGTAAAAAAGCGACCAAGCAAGGTCAGCACCTTAACGTCTACATTCTTTCGAAAAACTGGTAGACCTTCAGAGTTCAAAAGACGATTCAATGTATTCATGACTATTCATGATCAATATTGTCTTTCATAAAGGAAGGTGCCTTTTAGCAGCCGCATATCGTTGCTATAACTATAATCTAGGATCTAAAAGTGTAGAATCAATGACACGAGTGTTTTATCTTTCTCATGTTCCGTAATTTGAATGGTTAACATTGTTATCCGGTCCTTTGTTCATTCTCTTACGAATCCATATTTATTTAATATTATTTACAGCGATTATTTATATCCCTAAAATCATGCAATGTTTGCTGGTAGTCAGTCGCCGCAGTGTTCCGCAGTCAGAAGTGAGCTTTATTATAGAAGATTATTCTGTGCGATCAATTTCCCTGTTCTCAAGTTTGGTATTGAAGTGATAACTTATTATGGGAGGGTAAACCGCTTCGTTACGTAACGCGTTACAGCGCCAGTCTGTCTGGCTTCCCTTTCTCTCACGCATACGGCAGCGGTAGGCAGGCTCCTCCTCTCTAACTCTAACCCACAGCGCTAGCCGTATTTCGGACAGACGTTTCCCCCTCTCTCGCACGATCTCGACCTCTATCTCCTCCTCTCTGCGTGCTTTCGCTGTCTACATCTACGTGCATGTGCATGTGTGCGTTGCTGCTGCTGCGGGGCCGCCTCTATGATTTAGTAATTAGTAAATTTAGTAATTTTACAGCATATCTTAGTAATAAAATAATTATACACGTTCTGATAAACATAATTAAAAAAAAATTGAATATTAAATTAATGAATAAATAAAGGAACATTTTTATTGTCAATAACACAAAAAAATTTTAATACTATTTTAATAGAACATAAATATTTTTAAAAAGCGTTAATTTCGTTGTGTATTGAATTATACTTATAATTTTTTTTTTAGTATTATAATTTAAATATTAAAATTATTAATTTTAAATATTAATTTTAAAATGTTTTAAATTAAAAATTCCATTTATTTAAACAAAATTATTCAATAAATCAATAATTATTTTCACTACTTAAATTTTTTTCATTAAAATAATTATTAATAATTATAATTACGTTAATAACTTTGTTTAATTAAATTAAAAGAAATTTTGTTAAATTTAAACTTTATTTATTATTTTGTATTACATAAACGTAAAAAGTATAATAATTTTAAGTTAATTATAATAGTTAACTATAATAGCCAAAAAAAAATTTGAAATGCTGACATTACATTGCGTCTATTTCATATTGTAAAAAAATAAATTGAATTAAATAAATAAATTAATTAAAACCGTGGATCACCTGGGAAAATACAAAATATACATAAAATTTAAGTAATAACCTAAGCTTTTCTCAAGTTAAACAATTTCAATATCAAATAGTTCAACTTAGATTAGTTTAAGTTATCACTTCTGTCGGGCGTCCCGTGACGCACACGTTTTTTTTATTTAAGTAGTTTCCTCGCTTCGACACTTCGAAAACTATTATGCTACTGCATTTATTTTAGTTGCACCTCTAAGGGCTATCAGCCAAGTTTGAATAATATTAGGGATATAAATAATTCCTGTAAATATTATTCTGAGTCAATAAATGTGAAATAGTAAATTCGTAAGAGAACGAACAAAGCACGGCATAACATCGTCAGATAAAAGTTGACATGCCCAACTAAAGATTCCTCAGCAAACTTAATGTTTCGTCTATAGTAACACTGATTGATAGACCGAAGATATCAGGTCTCTCGTCATTAAATATCATAGTAATAAATAAACCAGTGAAAGAGTGGAAACATACGCTACAGTGTTATAACTAATTTATGTTAAAATTAATTAAAAAATTACTTTTTAATGTGATAATCAGAATACGGATAACTCCTTTATATCATATATGTACAGATTATTAACGTTACCAGTATATTTCTCCAATGAATAATTCCAGTTGCTTAAGTTATTATTTCATGCCGAAGTCTATGTTTAAAATGAATCAATACAAATAACAAAAGTTGTATATATAATTACATTAATAACAGTTGACGGCTTACAAAATGTTATGCCTTACTCACATAGTTTAATATGATGAATAACACTGTAGATAGAGGACTTTTTACGATGTTTTTTCAGTTGTCACACTATATATTAAACTCTAAAATTTACTGAAGTCTTCCGGACTATAAAATGATATATGACTTGCAAACTTCACATACGTATATATAGAAATCTATGACGGCTGACAATTGTATACAACGCGTTTAGAATAACATGGCATTTCAATAGTGTCCATTACCGGGTATCAGATTTAGATAATAGCGGTAGAGGAATCTCTCCACATAGTATCTTACTAGATAGTGCTGCATCAGTTCCAATAACTTTAACTGAATACGTGTGAAATTTAAAACTTTCCCTTTAGACGAATTAAAAAGGGGCCAGTACATATCCCCCTCGTATTTAATTAATTACTCTATGATATCAAAATCGCCATGTATCATTTTTAACTATATAAAATTATGTAATTAGATATAAAAATAATAATTCCTATATTTTGAAAAAGGAATGTAAAAATGCTGAAAGTAACATTATTTTTAATTTGATTGATTTAATTATATAAATTAATCGCTGTAAGTTGTTTTAATTGAAAATGTATTAAAAGAATTTTGCGTAGGTACACATATTTATATAGGACAGTTAATCGGCCGATGGCAGTGCTAGCATCGCGTTGGAAATGGCGGAAAAACATAATTGTTTATGCTTTACTTACTTTTAAAGTAGTTTTCCAGCCTTTCTATTGTTTATAAATGGTTTCACGTTGTTATTTTATTATGTTTGCGGATATTTTAGATCATATTTAGATTTTCTTTATAGACAAACTTTAATTTTTAATTAGTTAATCAAAAATAGATTAACAACGTAACAGAATTGTACATTAGAATAACATAAACTCATTCAAGAACTACTATATTTTCAGCTGTTCTAATATTGTCACCAGAGGTCGTATCGAATCATTAACTTACATTTGAAGAAGTTATATCATTATTTTAACTACATTTTTTTAGTTAATTAGTCATATGGATATTTATATATAACAATGGATTCTATGTTAATGGATTTATGGTTAATATTTTTATTAGAAATTCCAATCATTTCACAACACAATTGCTCAAAGAACACTTTCTATAAGTACTTTTTTCAAATTTCAATCTAAAATTGACTTGTCTTTCTAATTACAATTAAAAATAACAAATAGCTGCCTAATTGCATATATGAATGAATATAGATAATATAAAATAATAATTTGCCACTAATTTTTTTCTGATTTCATTTAATAACGAAATAATTGTTGACGTGCAACGGACGTTGAATTTTATGCAGTGTATTTTCTAACAGTGAAAAGAAATGAATCGGAAAGCGAAACTGGGTTTCTCCATTCCAAAGTAATTTGTCACAAGTCATAATCAGTTTACGTTCAATACAATTATGAAGAAATATGTTTCTATAGTCTACTATAACAGCATCGATTGATCATAAAATTTGGCGTTAAAAGCGTTCGGTTCTCCCTTTTTTTTTTCAATTTGTTTATGTATAAAACGGCTATTTATAATTATATAACCTTCTCCGAATTTATAATTTTGTTACAGTGCAAGATTTGTTTTCATTCTATTATTGTTTTATTATCTATATTTACTAAACAGCTGTTTTCGTGTGTGTGTCACGAAATATTTAGGTCGATGTACGAAATGTTTTTCGTTGGAATTTCGGCATTTTCGAAAAATGAATACAGTTAATTGATCCTTGCGAACAACGTGGTAACTTTTGTTTTTTGATGCCAAGCCTCTAGAGGCATGCTCCGGAGGTGTCTTCCATATGAGCGAGGTAGCGGCGCAATATATTGCGATTTTCTTACTCATCTACATATTTTACTAAACGGTTGTTTTCGTGTGTGTCACGAAATTTTTAGCTAGATATACGAAATGCCTTTCATTCGAATTTCGGTATTTTGGCAAAATCGATACAGTAAATCGACTCTTGCGAACAACGTGGTAACTTTTGTTTTTTGATCCGAAGCCTCTAAAGGCATGCTCCGGAGGTGCCTTCGATATGAGCGAGGGAGTGGCGCAATGTTATTGCAATTTACTTACTCGTTTGTTATTAAAGCCTTGCTACTAATTGTTATTAATACCTCTTCAAATACTTGGCATTTAATATTTAATATTCAATACAACGGATTATTAAGAAAATTAAATTCATAATAAAAAGAAAATCATTTTCATAAGAAAAAATAACTACTATTTTTTTCTATTTGTACATAATGACAGTGAAGGTTTTGTTAGCAGATAGATAGAATAAATTTGAAATAAAGTTAATGACCCTTAGAAATTGATCGAGGAAGCCGTGGTAGTTCATAATTTCAACGTAATTGAGTAAAGCACTACGAAGTTTTATACCACTATATTCTGAATTTTATACCACTATATAAATACAGTGGCATAAAACTTAGTAGTGTTTTACTCAATTGCGTTGGAATTACTGATCCTAGATTACGATTTTTGAATGTAATCACCATTTTGATAAAATTATTAGGATTGATATAAGTGGTATAAGTGAGTTGGTATAATTTCAGTGGCTACTCATCAGGGTAAACAGATGAGGTATTATCTCACCAATGAGAACAGAGTAAAATATTATTCAACCCTGTTTGCTGTATTAACATCTAGATTTGATTATATAATTAATTGTCATTCTAATATTTATAATTACCATCCACTATTAAATATCTTAATATTATATTTATAAAATATCAAACTGATATAATTTGGTAGAGAGAGGACAATTAACAATTCAGTAATATGCATTTAAATATTTCTATACCTTTATATATATATAAAAATATATTTATATATATATATATATATATATATATATATATATATATATAAATTTGTATATACATTTGAGCTTTTTTAGTACACCTAGTGCCGAATTTAAGAAACGAGCATTTGCGAATTCTAACGAGAATAAACGAGAAGAAAGGCTCCTTATATTGGTTTACCAAGCCGCGGCATTTGAAAATATTTTTGCGGGTGAAAGAACAATATAATTTGTAGCACTTTGAAGAACCATCATATTCACATCAAAACCGATAAGGCAAGATACTTTAAATAGTTTGTCCTGTTACTTTGAGCAATTAGTAAGTTATAGTATCTTGGCATGCATATCTTGCTTATGATTTCATTGAAAGGACTGTATTTATTTACGTTGTGTTTTAAAATAGTAAGTTAATAGTAGTAAAAAATAATAGTAGTAGGGCTATGTCACCACGAGCCCAACCTCGGATTTGTCCGCGGACATTTGATGCGGATGGCATATGTCCATTGGGAGTGACCAAAGGTGTGGGTGGGGTCGCGAAGAGTTCTTGTGGATGATGGAAACATGGCAGCATTAAGAAAAAAAACAACATGGTGATATTAAGAAAAAATATGACGTCATTAAACAGGGCTGCATTGAGAAAAAAGAGGGTGGGGGTAAGAAAAAACATGGCTGAATAAAAAAACATGGCGCCGTTAAGAAAAAAACATGACTGAATTAAGAAAAAAATATGATGTCTTTAAACATGGCTGTATTAAGAAAAAAACGTGTCGGGGGTGGGGAGAAAAATTGCATTAAGAAAGAAACATGGCGGCGAAAAACATGGCGAAAGGGGACGTGGAAAAAAATGGTTGCGTTAAGAAAAAAGGGGGTAGGAAAAAACATGGCGGCGAAAAAATGGTTAAGAAAAAAATATGACGTCATTAAACATGGCTGCATTAAGAAAAAGACATGGTGAAAGATGCAGGGGATGGGGGGTGGAGGGGTTTAGGAAAAAAACGTCATTAGTAGCTGAGGTCTGAAGTTTTACGTGGACTAGACATCTGACGCAATATGTCAAAAGGGCCTTATCTTAAACTTACCCAATTTCAATCGAATAAAGACTAAAGTTCATTAAAAAAATAACTGAACATAATCAGAAGAGAGAATATTTTTAATAGGTTAATAAATAAAAAAGTTATAGACAAAGAAAATATATTTATGGTAAAAACAGTTTTATTTTTCCTAAGTTGGTACTAATTTCTTATTAAAAATACAGGTTTAGATATTTTACTTTAATTTAAGTAAATCTTTGACGCATAATAATTCTGGAAAAAAACATAAAATCTAGACAACGGTTTATTATGTGGTTATTAATTTATAATCAACAAATCTGATTTATTTATCCATTGCAAATGTGTTTATTAATTTTTAGTCATTTTACCATAGATCAACTGGCGATCGAAGATTTGTGCTGTATGATTTAATGAATCCATGAACATAGTATTTTTTGAGAAAGTCTATTCAGTTAGAATACGCTTTCTGTAACAGACCTTTATGCATTCGCAGAATATATGTATATATATATATATATATATATATATATATATATATATATATATATATATATGTTACTGTGAAAGTCCGAAATTAGTGAATGTCAACATTCACCGGTGAATGTCGACAAATATCAAATGCCTTGGTGAAAGATCGAACGTTTATTAATTTTATTATACATTCGAACTTTCACCGGTGTATGTCGACAAACACAAATGGGCTCCGGTAAATGTCGGAAACGACAGGTCGTAACTTGCTTTTGGGCGGTTCCTGCATCCTGTTTGTTGGCTTTGGCTTCGTCAGTCTTACGCAAGATCTGATAGCGTGTGTGCAAGCTTGCTAATTTAATTTATTTTATTAGATATTATAATTTGTGTTCAATGGCTACTGCAGTGAATAGTGATCAGTTTTTTGAAAAGTTACATGCCTTAATTGGAAGTAAACGAGAAGAAAATTGTTTTTATTATTCTCAAGAAAAGTACTCTAATATCGTTTCTGAAGTGATTTCTACTAAAAGTAAGTGTAGTACACCTTTGGACTACAGACGTTTAAAACATTTTGACATTTTAAAAGTTAGCGATGAAAAAAAAGTTAATTGTGCCACTAAAACCAGGAGAAGCGAATATCCAGTATTATGTTACAAATGATGAGCTGTTTAATATACTTTCCGAAACTCACATAAGAATAGGCCATGGAGGAAGAACACGAATGCTTAAAGAATTGCAAGTTAGATACAAAAGTATTACTTATGAAGTTGTAATGTTGTATTTAAATTTGTGTAAACAATGTCAAATGAAACAAAGTGCGCCTAAAAAAGATATATAAGAATAGGCCATGGAGGAAGAACACGAATGCTTAAAGAATTGCAAGTTAGATACAAAAGTATTACTTATGAAGTTGTAATGTTGTACTTAAATTTGTGTAAACAATGTCAAATGAAACAAAGTGCGCCTAAAAAAGATATTGTTGTGAAAGCAATGGTCAGTTCCGAATTGAACTCTAGATGTCAAGTCGACTTGATAGACTTGCAATCACACAGAGATGGTTTATTGGAAAACTTTTCCCATGTCGTTTTAATAAATAAATATTACATATACTTTTATTTTTGTTTTCCTTAATTAAAAAATGTTTCTTTTCAACATACACCATGAGTACATGCTGAATGTCGACATTCACCGGTGTAAGTTAGAAATAATGATATTTGACCGATATTTCGGACATACGCCAAGCAACTTAGAGAATGTTGACATTCACTGGTGTATCTCGACATTCACCGGATTTCGGTGTTTCACAGTAACATATATATATATATATATATATATATATATATATATATATATATATATATATATATATATATATATATATATATATATATATATATATATATATATTATGTGAGATATCTCATATTTTCTTTGTTGTTGATTCAAGACTAGAAATATTTTATGGCTTTAATATTTTCTTTGTCGTAATACGGAAAAGAAGCTACATTATTAGATATAATACAGCCGGGTTCGAGAGTATTCTTAGTTGATATTGGATTACATGAAGCTATAGCGCAAAGCGTGTAATTTTGATAACATTATGGTTTTTAGCTCATGATATTCTATAGTATTTACATCCTACTTCTTACTAGTTTATTATGATAAGTTACTTATTTGTAGTTACTAAATAAATTGGAGTACTCTATATACGATGAAAATAAATAAAAATAAAACAATCGCGTTCTCAAATATCATAAAGTATCAGGATTATAAGATATTTTTAAGTCGGAGTAAACTGATGTAAGAAGCAACAGACTGATGTAGATGTTATTATATTTTAAGACTGCATTAATGTTCAGTTTAATTAAAAAATATTTATATACATATATTTCTACATAAAACTGTTCAGATAAATCACATAGCTTACAAGAAAATATTTTCTCTTTTCAATATTTATGACTTGTTCAATATCCCATGGAAAGTGTCTTAAAAAATGCTGATATATATATATATATATATATATATATATATATATATATATATATATATATATATATATATATATATTGTCACATTCTATTTCGTTTCTCCATTAACCTTGATATAATGCCTGATAGCGTTTTCTGTGTAATTTTGTACCGTCTCAATTCTACTCACGCTATTCTCTATATCGATTGTAGTCTTCTTATGTACCTCTGGGGAATGTAAAAAAAACCAGCATTAAAACAGCCACATTGGCCACCTGAGAAATACCATACAAATCCTCGTAATCTTTTTCAGTGGTCTTTTACCATTGTAGCCTTATTTTTTGTTATTTAATATAACCACCTTTTAAATTTATATTTCGCGCCGCGTTCATAAATAATTTCTGAGCCGCTCGAAAGAAAATATACTTTTCTTGATAAAAAAAAACATAATTTTTATTTCATTTACGAATACAATCATCTAGATTTCTGGTTTTCAAGAAATGCCTTAATTGGCTGCAGTAGCTGTTACAACTCTAGACTGCCAAAAATATATTATCATAGACTATAGTAACTAGATAAAGAAAATATATATATTAGGTACAATTTAGTCACTCAAATTAATTGATATTTTGATTTTGAATATTAATTGTTTACATATTTAGAACAATATTTCGTTAACCTCACTAGAATTTAATTAGAAATCATTACCTCTAGAATACAAACACTTTTTGCACAGACTTGATATATAAAAGGCAGCTGAGTGTCACTATGCTTTATTCCATAAATCCCTCTTTTTTTAAATAGTAATACACCATATCTATTTCAAAACATTTCCATAATATATATAGATGCAGTTTGTTCGAACCTGAAGACGTAGAGAATATATTTCTTAGAGTACATTGTACAATGAAATCCGCTCCTAATAATTTAAAAACGTTATAACCCTTAAGGATATTATTTCCTTATGTTCAGACAGATAAATATTCTAAATTGTTATCAAACTTTATCATCGGCTCTCTGAAAATTCGGTGATTTATTTTTAAGGAGTAATCAATATAATCATAACTTTATTCTGTTACTGGAATATTGTTTCACTTTTCAATGTTTATAAAGGTATATGTAGATACACATCGATCATTATAGATGTATATATAAAAGTATGTTATCTGATCGGTTACATTGATGTTCTGTAAGGATATTTTGTTTTTTTTTTCTTCATTATCTCTATTAATCATTATTACAAATGCTTGATATATGATTTTTTGCCATGATAAGCAATAAAGTGAAATAATAATACCAAATAATGTTTATTCCATTTAATAGAAATCTATTTCATTTCACACATTTCATCAGGAAATATTTAATTTCAATATATTTCCTGATGAATAAGATTTTTTTTATCAGAAAATATTTTTTTTGATAATAGACGTACGTCCGAAGGGATCAATTCTTTTAAAGAGGGAAATAATTAACAATTTAATCCTAAATTCTTTGATTTCTTGCGAGGCAGCAATAGTTTTCATGAGCGGGTTCATTGGCCACAAAAAGCACATACTCTTTCAGTTTTCTAAAAAATATAGAAAAATATCCTCCTGTGATGGTTATTCTTTTATGAAGGGTCACTTCATATTTATTACAACTTTCGTCTAGACCTTTAGGCTCGAATTTTTTTTTTTACCAATATATTTCCATTCTTTTGATTAGTCTTTCATCCCTAAATGATAATAACGGATTCATGTTTCGGTTATCATTTAATATTTAGATATTCAAAATTGTGAGAATCCTTTCCAAACCAACAGCAAAGGGATTGGCGTAGTCACTCTTAGTTGTTTCTGATCATCATTCTAACAATTAGGAATCCATTGACACAAACCTTCTTCATACTTAAATTAATTACTAACCATATAACGATTCGATAACGTACACTCTACTTGGTTTCACTCGAAAGAGATTTTACAACACGTTCTCCTTCATATATGCTTTTCTGTATTCTTTTAATTTTTTTTTATAGTAGTGAATAAAAACCGATCCGATAGGACTTGAACCTTGACGAAGTTTTAGTGCAAACTGGAACGGGTGGGTCGGCTTGCGCGTTTTAATGATTTAAGGAGCCGTACCATAGGTTTAACCATAGTGGGGGGGTCCTTATTGAAAAACCAGACTAAGACAAGTCCCTGAAGGAGGGCAGCAGCTCTTTCAGTAGTCATAGTGGCAGAAACCGTGGGGGTTGGTATGGTGCTATGACACACACGACTGCGATGTGGAAGGCAAGAGGAAACCACCACATTATAATCCTCAGAACAGCTAGCAGAAAGCTTATCCTAAATTAATGATGGCGTCTCCTGGGACAAAAAACTCCGGAGGTAAAATAGTCCTCCGTTCGGATCTCCGGGTGAGGACTGTTCCGGGAGACGGGATCGAGTGCAATCATAATAAGAAGTGTAGCATTTCACGAGTCGGAGCGTGGAATGTCAGAAGCATGAGACAGGCAGGGAAGCTAGGAAATCTGAAGATAGAAATGGATAGGTTAGGATTAGATATAGTAGGTATAAGTGAGATGCGCTGGCCGGAAGTAGGAGATTTTTGGAGCGGTGACTATAGGGTAATACACACAGGATCGGTAAATGGAAACGCGGGAGTAGGGATCGTTATGCGGAAGAACGCAGGACAGTGTGTAGATAGCTACCTACAATACAGCGAGAGAGTAATGATGGTTAGGTTAGATTCGAAGCCAGTGGAAACAGTAATAGTGCAAGTATACATGCCTACTTCTAACCACAGCGAGGAAGAGTTAGAAGCCGTTTATTCGGACATAGAGCAGGTAATAGGATTTGTGAAGGGTCATGAAAATTTAATAATAGTAGGAGATTTTAACGCAGTCGTAGGTGAGGGGAAAGAAGGAGAATTTGTAGGGCCTTATGGATTAGGAAACAGAAACGAGAGAGGTAGCAGACTGATAGAATTCTGTGAGAAGCACAAGATGGTAGTTGCGAACACATTGTTCAAGAATCACGTTAGGAGGCGGTACAGGAGGGATAGACAGGTATCAGATAGACTACATTCTGGTTAGGAAGAGATTTAGAAATCAAGTAAAAGACTGTAAGAGTTATCCAGGAGCAGATGTAGACAGCGATCACAACTTGGTAGTCATGAAAGCTAGATTAAAGTTCAAAAATCTGAAAACCCGGAAGGATAAGAAACGTATAAATGTAGACATATTGAGGGATCAGAATATGAAAGATAAGTTCCAGGAGAAAACAGATCAATTAATAAATAAAACGAGTAAGGACGAAATCAAGAACGCAGAAACTGAGTGGGAGGGTATCAAGAATAGTCTAGCTTCCGCGGCTACGGACGTTTTAGGACACGATAAAAGGGAAGCTAGGAAGCCCTGGATAACGGACGAAATCTTAAACTTAATGCAAAAGAGACGAGGCTACAAAAACAGACGAGACGAAGAAGGACTGAAAACGTATAAGGCAATAAAGTGGGAAATCATTAGAAAATGTAGAAAAGCGAAAGAACAATGGATAGAGGAGAAATGCAAAGAAGTAGAAGATAAGTTGCAAGTAGGTAAGACCGATGAGGCTTACAAAATAATTAAGAGGAACTTCAGGGATGTAGGAACAATAAGTAGAAATGTTAGGAGTCAATCGGGGGACATACTGATAGGAAGAGAGGAGAAAGCGGATAGATGGAAGCAGTACTTAGGAAATTTATACGAGGGTCAGGAATTAGGAGAGATATTAGAGGAAGAATCTAGCATCGATAGGGAAGATGTAGGAAAACCTATATTGAGAGAGGAATTTGAAATAGCACTAAGGGGGCTAAAGAATAATAGAGCGCCGGGTGTAGATAAAATACAGGCGGAAATTTTGAAATGTGCGGGACAGAAAGTAGTAAATAGGATGTTTGAACTGGTAAAATACATATACGAAACGGGCGAGATGCCGGAGGATTATAAGAGGAACATTATCGTTACTATACCGAAAAAGAGGGCAGCCGACAAATGCGAGAACTTTAGAACAATTAGCCTAACTTCCCATGCGTCACAAAAATATTAACTAGAATAGTGCAGAAGAGGATGGAAAATAGAGCGGAGGAAATACTAGGAGAAGACCAATTCGGGTTTAGGCGAAATAGGGGAACTCGCGAAGCTATTCTGGCGCTAAGAGTAATGTTAGAGAAAACAATAGAAAAAGGAAAGAACGCTTATATAGGATTTGTAGATTTAGAAAAAGCTTTTGATAACGTAAGATGGGAAAAAATGTTCGAGATACTAAAGAGCGCGGGAATGAAGTATAGAGATAGGAGAGTAGCACACAATCTATACATAGAGCAAACTGCTGTTATAGAAGTAGAAGGGGAAGAAAGGGAAGTAGGTATTAGGAAAGGAGTAAGACAAGGATGTACGCTATCACCACTAATTTTTAATCTGTACATCGAAGAGGCGATTAATGTGGTAAAAGATAGAATAGATTTCGGGATTAAAGTACAGGGACAGAAACTAAAAATGCTGAGATTCGCGGATGATATAGCAGTATTAGCATCTAGTAAGGAGGAACTAGAATCAGCATTGAACGAAATGGAGGCAGTGTTGACAGAGGAATACGGAATGAGGGTGAATAAAAACAAAACTAAAGTGTTAGTGTGCAGAGGGCGCGAGAGCAGAGCAAAAACGAAAGTACAAATTAATAATGAAAGATTGGAGGAAGTTAAAGACTTCACTTATTTAGGAAGTAAAATAAATTGAGATGGAAGAAGCGATAAAGACATAAAACAAAGAATAGCGCAGGGTCGAGTAGCTTTTAACAAAAAGAAAGCACTTTTATGCTCGGGGGTAATAAACTTAGAAACAAGGAAGAGATTTTTGAAAACATATGTATGGAGCACGGCACTATACGGCTGCGAAACCTGGACGGTAGGGGAAGCAAGTAGGAAGAAATTAGAAGCTTTTGAGATGTGGTGTTACCGAAGAATGATGAAAATACCGTGGACTGATAGGGTTAGAAACGAAGAAGTATTGGAGAAAGTCGGCGAGAAAAGGAGTATGTGGAAAAACTTAAAGAAGAGAAGAGATAGAATGGTAGGCCACTTGCTGAGACATGGGGGAATAGTCCGCGATATTTTGGAGGCAGAAATAGGAGTGAAGAAAGGCAGAGGTAGGCCTAGATTAGACTACTGCTCGCAAATAGTAAGGGATGTAGGTTGTAGCACAATTAGCGAAATGCGTAGGTTAGCACAAGATAGGAGAAGCTGGAGGTTAGCGTCCAACCAGTCTTAGGACTGATGACCTAATGATGGATGAGTGAATAAAAGATAATGATTCTTCAATGTAATAGACTTCTCCACAAAAATATCTTTGTCTGATGTAACTGTATTAAAGAAAAATATTTAATTACTCTGTATTCAAATCTATAGATTTTGCAATTTTTGTCAAAAACTATCAACCCGTGCTTTGTTTAAGGAAAACTTGCCAGTCTAATTATTAATTACTGGCATACAGTCTTTGTACATACCGAATATCTCAGGGGAGGGCCCAAGACAAGCAATACTAATTTTAATTTGCACATTTATAATATCCAAAATAACAGAAGTAATAAATATTTCACAGAACACGCAACATTTTACACTAGTCCGTTATGAATTAAATAAGTAACAACTGTTCTGGATGATCACGAATTAAGTTTGTAGCTCAAAAGCCATTTATACACGGATAATTATCCTTCAATTTACCCACAGCATATTCAAGGAATTATGGGCATGTTTAAAACACGTCAAGTTTTTGAGAAAACCAGGTTTATGTGGAATTGTGTAAAGTCTATATATTTACTCTCGAGGAGGTCACTACATATCGTTCAAAATTCAGGATTATTTTTGTTAAGTGTTTCAGTTGTAGTTTTCACACGGGGCTGCACGATATTTGCGCAAATCGTAGATAATGTTTTATGCGTTGATTATGGTTTATTCAGGTTGAGTAGTTGTAGTCTTTAGGCTTCTACTAATTAAATAGATTCTTAACAATATTTTGAGTATTCTTTAGGCCTTGTCAAATAGTTAGAAGCTGAAATTATGTATAGAGAGTTTCTATAGTTATATTTTTTGCAGTCACTTCCATGTAAATAGCTGTGTCGGTTCTATATAATAATACAAGTTCTTTATTGTTGTTCAAATTGGCACCTCATATTATTATTTGAGTTTCTTCGTATGTTGGAAATAAATAACTTTGTTCTGTGGACATACATCGTATTTTTCGTTAATAGAATTTTGAAAGAATTCTCGATACACTGATTTCTCTATTGTGCCCCATAGCATACTGTAGAATCATTATATTTATTATATATGTATTAAATATTTGGTATTTGATCTTTTATTGTTTGATGTATTGGCCTTTCTAGTTTAAACATTTCCAGATCTCTGCCTAAAATGGTAAAATTTGAGTGGTTGTAATATCTGTTCCACCCTCAAATGTAACCATTACCTTCAATCAAATCCCAACCCCTTCCTTTTAGAATATGATAAAGCCAAGATAATATTTATTATATCTGTATTAAATTGTTTTACTTAGAACACCAATTATCACTCACCGTGCTTTATGATGCTCATCCATGACATGTTCTGTAACTGTACAGCACCTACTTACAGCGTAGTCCAGTACCATTGAGCTATGCTCATTGAGCTCTATTTCAGCTTACTAAATCTTTCCACTTTTCCACAGTAGTATGCGAAGTGAGTTACAGCTCAACAGGAATAGAAACAAATCCCAAAACTGCGGTATCAGACCACCCACGAGATACGCAAAATAAATAATCTGGTCTTTACGAAATCGAATTAAGACTTTTACAGAGTGAATATCGATGAATATATATTGAATATGAGTTTACACAGAATTCGATCTAGCCGCGCATAAACTCTTCCCTCCGAATGCTGCCTCACTCTTTCTTCTACGCATACCTAGAGAATCTTACACCTCTCCTATTCCTGATAAATAATACCTCCAACATATTCGTTAGAACAATCTGCCTGATACGATAGAACCATACAAAACACCTGAACCATCCAATTATGTTTTAATAATTATTGAAACAAAAAGGAGTTACTTGCGACATAGTCATTAGAATAATCTGCCCGATACGATAGAAACATACAAAATACTCGAATCACATATATATTTCACCCTTATGCTTGAATAATTATTAGTATCGGTACATGTTATTCTCATATTTAAGACTATACTCTGGAAAAACAACCATTTGCTACCATGTATTGTATGAAATTTAAAATACGAACCTGCAATGTACAAAAAACTGCCGGTTTTTTAAATTTTAATATCTATATCTTCCTCCAAGTCTATTGTATATAAATTCCAGTGTAACAAAAATGCACTGTGGTATTATTTTTATTATGTAAAACATCTCTATATTTCTAAATTGTACTCAGACGAAACACACATTTCTATTAAAATTACGAGTATTCATTTAAAAATATTCCTCCGTCTCTTTAACTTATCTTTATTCGTCTTGACGTGCAGAAAATTAGAACACAATTTTGTTTTCTGTATGAGATAGAACCTGATAAACTGGCAGTAATCCGCGGGATTAAGGGTTCAGCATGTGCCAAACTAGATTAACAATATCATGATTTATTAATAACGTCAAATATGTAAACAAGATTAACCACAGCGTTACACCTGTGTCATGTTTAATCCATCCCTTTCTCATTCAGGCGCAATATATCAACTCAAAGGAACAACTTCTCACACTACTATTGATGAATGATATTAATATATGTGGTAGGCGTAGAATACTACTTATTTCTCACTTGTATGGAATGTGCTGCAATTCACATGTATGAGAAATGAATATTCCATATGGATTAAATTTTAGGGGGTTACATCCACCTAAAATCTTCGATATTTTTTTATGTATTATTATAGTATGAAGTCTTAAAAATATATCTTGGCAGTTTCAAAGTCGATATCTTTAAAATTTACAGAGATATAAAGCTTTCAGTCACGGGGAAAAGGGCGGCTAATACTGCTACTTGCGCCCCTCAATGAGCGCCCTCGTCTGGTGCGGAACAATGATCGACTAATCAAAGACAAACTTGAGGAATCATTGTTTCATGCATTTTTTTCTACTATATTGTGATAATGTATATGCACAATATTTCTCGTGCTAAGAAATATAAAACAATCACGAGAATTCATCATCCTGAAAAAAAGGCAACGTGCTTTGAATCAGAAACGGTGACCGTCATATACCGAGAACTGATCGGCTGGTTCATTTGAAATCTGGCACAGTCACGCTTCAAGCCTTTGTTAATAGAATAACGATCGTATGTCTCAAAAATAACCAAAAAAATAAACAAACTATGATAATAATTGAGTTTTTACTGAATTTTTGTACTTCAGTTCCATGTGCTGTTTTTTTTTATGATCAATTTTCGGAAACGGCGATCGTCAATCTGTTTCGTTGGCCTTATTATGAAATGAATTAACAAGAATAAATACAAAAGAAATAAAATTAAGAAGAGAAAAATTTTTCTTTTGAATTTTATTTCTTTTATTTTCTAAAAGCGATCCTCGAACCCTTTCTCGTGTTTCTGCACGATCAGATAAGGTTACCTGATCGTGCAGAAATACGAGAGAGGAGTCGAGGATTGCCTTTGGGTATAATTCAATGCCTGGCGGGGCTTTAGCCCGAGGAGTAGTTGTTTCCTAGAGCGATTATGTAGTACCTTTGCTATTCGGGAACTACTTTGATAACCGCTTGGCGGTTTGGTGGTTCCTTTCTCGATTTCCCACTTATATATTATTTTGAGACTTATCTTTCATCACATTAATATCTAATTAATCCAAATGCATCAAAACCTTCAATTTTACAAGAATTACATATTTATAACATATATAGTCTAGTTAGCTATAGACAGTCAACTATAATGTATAAAATAGACTAGAAGCAAATTTTTAATATTTTCTGTTTCTTTTGGGACAGATTTTTTTATTATAAAATTTACCACCTAATTTTTGTTTGTTTTTTTACAAAATTTACTTAAATTCTCTGAGTAATTCATGCGGATTCAGTACCTATTATTTTATTTTTGGAAATAAAGAGTCAGTCCTGTTTTATGGTTGTCTTAAGTCTTTCGTTCCTATTTTTCGAAGTACTGAATTTATATCAATACTTTTGAACAATTCTGTATATACATTAAATTTAGTAGGACTGAGAGTTTATTACTCACAAAGAACCGGTAATTGTATTTAAAATGTACTATCCTCTAAAATTTCATGACATGGTAGGACTTTTTACAAACCAAATTGATTCGGATTTTGCAGTTATTATTTTATTCCTGCATTTCGCTTTAAAAGTTTCGTAACTCTGCAATTCAATCGGCTTTCGAAAACAAAACATAACCAACTGTAGCATTTACAAGATAAACTTTTACAACGCTATGCAAATAGTTAAATATTCCTCTCTAATTGAAATTCATGAGCTTTGTGCCGTTTCAATTTCCAATTGTTATTCATTAAAATGGTCTCGATAAGTATATGCATGCTGCCGCCGCGCCATAGAGATCCTACTGATTATTTTGCTGCCATTTAACAATGATGTTAAGCTAAATTTCCCACACCCCTATTTGTGAGAAATTAGTTGTATCGAAGTTAGAGAGGTGAAAGAAATTAAAAACCAAAAACCCTTTTTCTAGAGAAGAGTCGATATAGTTGTGATGCAAATAATTGATTTAAGAAAATGCATTTTCATTTAGAAAAATACAAATAATTTTTTTTTAGTTCTAATAGCATGTTAGTAGGGGATCGTCATTATTTTACGAAATAAAAATCTCAATTTTAGTATAACCTATTTAAACTTTAGAAAGATCTGAATATAATATACATAAATAAATTAAACATTCTCTGTACACCCCATCAGACATTGCAAATATATCACTATCTGTCCATAGCTACGTTAAATTGAAATAGCTTCAAATTCAAAACTATGGTTTACTTTAGAAAGAACTTCGCAATTTTTGTTTTTGAAGACTCAAATTCTGTGAGAAGCAAATAAAAATAAAGGAATAGAAAAAATATTCTACAAAATTGAAATTGAAACGTATACAAAGAATTATATTTCATAAGTATTATACAGCTATATGGAAATATGGTAAATGATTCATGTCTGGAATAATTCGTGGTAATTTCAGTCAATTTATGTGACCTACTTCTAGAACTAATTACCTTGTACACAATATTATCTAATACAATTCCCATAAAGAGAATAGTATCCACTATCTCATTGTCAAATGAATGCAATGATCAATTTTATTGGTATATGATGCGACAGTCAATAAATAAGAGAAATAGTTTACTGCGGATGAAAAATCATACAAATTAGATCATACAGCTATTAGTTTTCACTAAATATTAAATTGATTGCCCATTAGACAATTATAATTATCATAAGAAGCAATAATACTGACTATAAATGTTTTACGACTCAATATACCACCACTGAAAATACCATAATTCGGCTCTGTCAAAAATGGAAAGTTTTAGTCTTATAGTGTTGCAAATATCAAAGGTAGATGTTCCTTAATTTTCCGAAAAACAATAAAATTATATACTTTTTAAAATCATCCAAATATTAAAATAATAATTTTTAACGTGTAATTGTTCGATGATCATGGAAAACTGGTGTCCAGTTTTTGTCTTTAATAATGTTTGTAAGAAGAAAATTTTTTTATCAGTCGATTATCTCTAAATTCGTAAACACTCTGTATATATAAAATTCACATATTTGAGAAGTCCTGTAGAAGCAAATATGCAAACGTTTTATTTTAGGCGTATTTCATCAAGAAACAACAGTTATATTGGCTTTAACTAATCATCATCATTAGGTCATCAGTCCTAAGACTGGTTGGACGCTAACCTCCAGCTTCTCCTATCTTGTGCTAACCTACGCATTTCGCTAATTGTGCTACAACCTACATCACTTACTATTTGCGAGCAGTAGTCTAATCTAGGTCTACCTCTGCCTTTCTTCACTCCTATTTCTGCCTCCAAAATATCGCGGACTATTCCCCCATGTCTCAGCAAGTGGCCTACCATTCTATCTCTTCTCTTCTTTATGTTTTTCCACATACTTCTTTTCTCGCCGACTTTCTCCAATACTTCTTCGTTTCTAACCCTATCAGTCCGTGGTATTCTCATCATTCTTCGGTAACACCACATCTGAAAAGCTTCTAATTTCTTCCTACTTGCTTCCCCTACTGTCCAGGTTTCGCAACCGTATAGTACCGGGCTCCATACATATGTTTTCAAAAATCTCTTCCTTGTTTCTAAGTTTATTACCCCCGAGCATAAAAGTGCTTTCTTTTTGTTAAAAGCTACTCGACCCTGCGCTATTCTTTGTTTTATGTCTTTATCGCTTCTACCATCCCAATTTATTTTACTTCCTAAATAAGTGAAGCTTTTGACTTCCTTTAACTAATGTGTAACCAAAAAAAACATTGTATGTAACTGGCATTTAATAAATTTATTTCATTAATAAAATTAATACACTGTTGGTTAACGGTCTCGTCACGCACTGTCACTCGTATGGTATAATGAACAAAAAAATATACACGCTTTGTATATGTGTGACGTTCAACAAAACATTACGGCCCCTTTATCATCGTAACAATAAAAAGAAACGAAAATAGTTTTTATTTATGTCAGCTTTATTAAATATCCACGAAGAAATAACGACGTGACGTATTATCATTAGAGCGTAATATCTCTTAGGTGAAAAACAAGTTTTTCTCATGAGAATACAGGAAAACACAAACAGAGACGAGCGCGTGTATAATTGTCTGTTTCATAAGTGAAGCTTACGTAAAGTAGGAACAGGCGTAATGAGGCTATAAAAAATATATTCACAATACTCTATGTAAAATTAAAAAGCAGTTTAAGTAAAAGTATTAAAGTTATAACCTAGAGTAACTATTAACGTAATAAAGTGTACCTGTCGTATATGTAAAGTTCTTTTAAATTTAAGATTACATCTTGAAAACATCAACCTTCTTCAAAATAATGTCCATTAGATGATTACGCACTCGTAATTATGTACAAGTGCATAATAAAGATGTCCAATGTCTCAATGGTTTTTCCAGTGTTCAAAGCACTTTTTATATTTTTCTGAACTAATGCTATTGTGCATATATATTATAAGTATTGTAAGGGTGGTCCAACCATAATGCACGATGTTAATTGTGAGTCACACCTTAACGTCAAGTTTTTTGCCCAACTTAATTTGACATTTCTTTGTTACAGTGTTTGACAAATTCAACCATGGAGAGGTACACAGTTGAGCAGCGCGTTAAGATTGTTGAAGCCTTTTACGAAAATGGGCGTTCAAATCAAAATGCATTTCGTGCATTTCGTGACTTTTATGGTCAGCATAATCGACCAAATGTGTCCACAATCGGGAGAATTGTGCGCAAATTTCAGCAAACCGGGTCTGTAGAAAATGTGAAAACACCTGTGCATGCTCGCCCAGTTCGTTCTGCGGAAAACATTGCTGTTGTTCGCGATAGTGTAGCAGAAGAGCCGTCAACCTCGACTCGTCGTCGTGCCCAACAATTGAACATCTCACGAACATCACTGATACGAATTTTGAATAAAGGTTTGAATTTACACGCTTACAAGGTTCAATTGACTCAAGAGCTGAAGCCTACTGACCATTTCAAGCGTCGTAAATACGCCGAATGGTTGGTTGAATAGACAGAAGTGAATGGTGACTTTACAAAGAAAATCATCTTCAGCGACGAGGCACACTTTCACATCAGTGGATTCGTTAACAAGCAGAATTGCCACATTTGGGCAAATGAGAATCCACGAGTGATTGTTGAAAAGCCGATGCATCCACAAAGAGTGACTGTTTGGTGCGGTTTATGGGCTGGCGGCGTCATCGGGCCGTACTTCTTCGAAAATAAGGTCGGCCAAGCAGTTACCGTGAATGGTGTTCGCTATTGGGAGATGATAATGGACTTCTTGTGGCCAGAAATTGAGGATATGGACCTGGACGATATGTGGTTCCAACAGGATGGTGCCACTTGCCACACAGCCAACGAAACAATGGCACTTTTGCGCGAGAAATTCAATGGCCGTGTTATCACACGTCGTGGCGATGTTAATTGGCCGCCACGATCATGTGATTTGACACCGTTGGACTTCTTTCTTTGGGGATATTTAAAAGAAAAAGTGTACGTCAATAAGCCAAGAACAATTCAAGAGCTAAAGGATGAGATAAGTCGGCACATTAACGACATTGAACCTCAATTATGTCTCAGAGTCATTGAAAATATGGACCATCGGATAGAGGTATGCCATCGAAGCCGTGGCGAGCATTTGGCCGATATTCTGTTTCACACATAATTGTCATAGATCCTTCTATCAAAATAAAAGATATTAAGATAATTCTCTGAAAACTTTTTGTTTTATTTACAATTAACATCGTGCGTTTTAGTTGGATCACCTTATATTATACGAATATATTATAAGTACCTCCATTTTTTAATCTTTTCTACATCCTAATAGCGATTTGTCTTTAGCATTTTCTTCATTTTTAGAAACAAGAAAAAGTCGCAGGGGTTAGGGGGCGAACAAGGAGGTGCGAAATCGTTATCATGCCATATTTTGCTTCTATTTTCAACGCTTTAGTGGAACGGCAAGTTGTTATGATGAAGAAACTAGTCCCCCGTTTTATACAATTCAGGTTGTTTTTTTCTGACTGTCTCACGTAATCGCTTTATCTCTTTCAAATAGTAATTTTGATGTGTGATGCCCTGTGGAATAAATTCAACGGAAACGATTTTTGTGATGTAAAAGAACAAACCATCATGAACTGCATATTTGAATTCACTTGCTGCGCTTTTTTTTTGGTCTGGGCATCTTCTACTGGCTGGATTGCAGTTTTGTTTCGGGGTCATAGCAGTAACACCATGATTGATCTACTGTGATGATTTTTGATTTTGATAACTAATCAGTGTCAGTATGTGTCAGGTTCTTGCAATTACTGGCACACTCTCAGACAGTTCTCTCTCTGATTATTGAAAAGCAGTGATGGAACCGAATTTTCCGCGGTGTCTCATTTTCAAATTCTCAATTGAGATTCTTTGAGAGATCAAATATGATAGTATCGCCCACCTTTTGAACATTGAATTCAAACGGGGCTCCTCTTCAAGGAACTATAAATACTAACCATAAATCTAGTCTGGCTTAGAGCTTCTTTCCCATAAGCTTCCCGAAGCATTGAAACTAACGTACTGCCGTTGTTTTCTTTAATAGAAAACATAATTTGGTGTTAGCGCATTGCTCCTTAATGTTTACCATTGCAACGTTTGCCTAGAACGTTGGGATGGACATAAGAAAAATTCTCTTTGTCCGCTTCCCACTGCGATGGTTTTACATAAACGATACTTGGCGAACTGAGCACGGCGAGTATCTGTAAACGTGTTTTCTACCCTATAATCTTTGGAGTTGTTATAAGTCTTCAGGGTTCTTCGCTCCTTTTTCATTAAAAACAATCTGTAAAGTATTAATAGATAACAGTTTTACTCAGCCTATTAATTTTGAAGGTAGTAGGTCACATCATTGGGTTGCGTTCAAGTTGCTATGTCGTTCAGGAGAATTGTTGAAGTGAATAAGTCAGTAACGAGATGTTGTCAAGTTTGAGGAGGCTGAAGATGAAGTTTGAGAGGTGCCAAAGAGACACTACAGAGCGTTAAGATCTTCGTCTCAGGTTATTAATTACAATAGATTGATTTATGTCTAATTCAGCTATTGACATGCAATGGTTTAATGCTGAAGGTAGACCAGTAACAATAAGAACAGTGTACCGCCGAATAAAATCATTTCGATGTTTTTATTTCACTCACTATACGTGTTACTATTTACTGTCGAACATCGATGTCAGTTGCAGTGGAGTAGAGAAAAGGCTCAGTGGAATAAGAAATGGAATGCTGGGATTGTATTCACTAATGGATCTTGTTCCTGTTTGGGAATACACAATGACCGTATGAGAGTGAGAAAATATGGAGAAATAATCTGCCAAGAATTCAATATGTTATAGAGTGGCATATATGTATATGTATAGCACACTATAAAAGTGTACATAGTGGATCAATTGCAAATAACGATTGATGTTCATTCGAGGACATATGAAAGTTCAGCGCTATATGCATGATTTTCTACAATGCTTAGAACATTACATAATCCCGTATTTTAGCAAGAATATAGAATAAGGGTAACGTTTCTTGGAAGCTTCCTAAGCGAATCTTCTACCATTGTTACTAAACTACCCTGCAGACTATTTGAGTGAGATATTTGGGTGCTTCTTCCCTATTTCTGAGATATGGCCAAATAAGACGTTTTTGAAAAATGACTTCGAATGCTTCACTCATTTACGAGAAGCAGGTAAAAAAATGAAGCGTCTTTTATTTTTCGATTCCCTACCTGTATAGGAAACTTCAACAAAATCGTTGTTCTAGAGAACTAAGAGACAGTTCTACCACTTTCTTTGTCAGACCGAAAGAATTAGAATTTTAAGTTTGTTGTAACAATTATAACCATGAAATTAATGAATGAGAACAACTTATCAAGATGTCCTTGTTATGCAAAAGAGAGAATCTTAAGTCCTATCTTGATAACACAGAAAGGAACTTCTGAACGAGACAGTTCCAACATATCATACAATATGTAAAGAAATCATTCCGTTCTTTTACACAAGTATTTTCAGTGACTGAAAACGTTTGTTTAATTTTTTTTCTTAGAATCATTAATGACAAGTTAGGGAATTTTGTTTACAGAAACGAAAGTATGCGAAGGAGATTAAGAAAATATTATTTTAGAATAATTTAAAAGTTTTTAGCTGTTTTTCCTTTGCAATTTAATATTACGTCGAATCCAGCTTTTAAATGAAGTGACTTGCGTGCTTTTAATTAAAGAGAGAACGGTTTTTCATCATGAATTATATTTTTGTCGTCTTTTATTTTTCGATAACATAATCTAAGGCGAGATTATGTTTCAGTCAAATATTAAAAGTACGTAAACTGAGAAAAATAAACAATGCATTAATGTAAGATACCTACTTAATATATCCTAGTTGAAATAAGTGATACCGTAAAGTGTGCATTGCTTGCTTAATTTAAAACTATCATTGTGATATTGGAATATTTTTACATTTCCATACTCAATCATACTAGCGGAAAAGTAATGTAATCGTGTAAGTAAAGAAAAATAGAAAAAAATTGTTTTTCGTTTATTTTTCGTTTTTCGGCCTAAAAACAAAAAAAATGGTATTTAAAATTTTTTTCTGTGTGTGTGTCGTTGTCGTTGTCGTCGGCATTAAAATTTCTTGTTAGCACGATAACTCAACTAAATCGTGTCGGATCGATAGGGTTTTGACTGATTCTTATCGAGAACGTCTCCCAGACGACACCTATTAATTTTGAGATGGAGAGGACACACTCCCACCCTGTCTGTGGGCCATGAGAAAGCACGACGGTGGACTATTTGAGAATTTTTTTTGTTAACACGATAACTCAACTATATCATGTCGGCTAGATCAGGTTTTGACTGGTTCTTATCGGGGACATCTCCCAGACGACACCTATTGACATTAAGGTGGGTAGGACACACTCCACCCCGTCCATGGGTCATGAAAAAGCACAACAGTGAACTATTTGAAAAAAGTACAACTGTCGCATAAAGCTCATATTCCGCATTTATGTGTTGGTTTATTGTATCTCCACTCAATTTCGAGATATAGATGTTTTACGTGCGGAAAAGTCCGCTTTAATATTTTAAAACTGTTTATTGTAATCGGGATATTGTCAAAAAACACCAAATTATCAATTTAATAATACCTTTGTGGGCATGTGTACGTTTTATTTCAACATGTAGCAATAAATGTTTCATAATATTCAGGTATTATTAAATAAAACAATATCAATCTTTCCTGAAAATCTCATTAATTCACTCTGCGAGTACACGCCTTATTTGTTTTTGTGTGAACTTTTCATATGACAAATTCCACTACAATCACATTTTCAGTTAAAATGTTAGAGAAATCAAGAAATGCATTATAAATCTTACCAAACAGTTATTCACCTATATAACACGAAAACAATTTAATTAAAATCGTTACAATTTATCGTCTGCATTTTCACTTTTGGCACATAATAAATGAGGTTTTGGATTATTAATAACTGCTAGTATATACTAAAGCAATCATTTTCACCAGACAACTCTGTGATTCGATTTTCTAGCATGTACATACGCTATAATTAATCCACTTTCTACTTAAACATTGTTTACCTATTCATAAATAATTACAAAATGTGTTTTATATACTAAATAGACTATGCATGTGCAATTTGTCGGTAGAACATGCATCTAGTGCTCCCTTGGATGTTTTAGGTTGTTGATTATGTCGTAAAATTAATTTTGAATTCTAATCAGCATGAAATCTGAACAACATTCTGTTTTAGTTTAAAATTATACTCACGATAAATTCTGCATCACGGTGGTTGGTAATTAATAGTATCTGTTCTGGAAGGGCGCAAATTAATGGTGGAATGTTTCGAAGTATTTTACTTTTTTAGTAGGTTTATTAAATTTCTTGTATAATAATAAAAATAAAATAATGCACTGAGATCACGCTTGTAACATTCAGACAAAAAATACGGTATCAAGAAAACTGAAAGCAAATAAAATCATTAGTCAAAGCTACTATAAATAATATAGGTCTAAAGTTGTATGATATATTATCACAAAATATAGAAGTTGTATCATTAGTAAATATATTAAAAAACTATGTAAAATGGTGCATATTATCTATGTTTAGATCGAAAATACAAGGGATTTGACTAACTAAATTATATTTCTTTTTTAATATACTTTGAAGTTTAATATCCCTTCACAGTACAGTTCCAATAATATCATCCTGTATAACTTCTAACTTTTAACTAAGGACTTTTAATTTGTAATTTTTAGTTTGTGTATTTCAATTTACATTTTTAATTTGTAATTTTTTAATTGTAAGCAATGAAGAAAAATGTTTTATATTATGTATTTTTTAGATATTTTGTATATTTTATACAGCTGATAAAATGGGTAGTGTTCAATTAATTGGTATTGTCTAACTGCACATTCAAGTCAATCAGACTTCTGTATAACGTTGCGTATTTACATCTGGATATTCTATATTTATTAATTGTAATTTTCATTAATATGGAAATAAATTATATTATTATTATTACTTTATGAATTTGAAGAAGTTCGTTTCTTCAAGTAGTAGAATGTGAGATAATAGCATAAATTTCATAATTTTTTATGTAAAATTTGACTCTTGAATAATGGGTAAAATACTGCATCACTATAATTGTAAAATTTTATATATTTGAGGTGTAAAACTGTATACACCACTGTACACTGATCGTATATATATATATATATATATATATATATATATATATATATATATATATATATATATATATATATATATATATATATATATATATAATCTACTCAATTTGGTGTAAGATGTGCTGTATATGTGTATATATAATGTATATATAAATAAATCACTGTATAGCACATCTTACGCCAAATTGAGTAAATTATAATCTGTGTGATGTAATTATTTTAGGGTACGAATATATATAATCTTTATATTGACAGTCAAATCCTTAGAAAATATGGTGCTCATGATTTTTGATTAATTAACTAATAATCGATGAGGTAGAACTTAATGAAAAAGATTATACTGGTTTTGATAATTACCTAGATAGCATAATGTTAAATATCACGAAAGGCCCTGGTGGATTTAGTCGAATTGGAGAATTTCTATTCGCTTCAAAACAATGAAGTAAAAAGTATGCGTACGTTACTTACTTCGTAATTCTATACAGTAAGTCAGATTTTTACAGACAGAACAAAGTCCAGTGGTGTTAAATCGCATGATCTTGCAAGTCACTTAATCTCAGTAATCTGCGAGACAACATTATCAGGAGATTTGGCGCCCCTGAAACCACATGTTCAAATCAAAATCATCAATTTTACGGAAAAATAATTATTTAATATGTCAATATACATCTCCCATTTACTCTGACAGCATTACCAGCTTCATTTTCAAAGAAGTCCAAAATACTCCAAAATAGTGCATTTCTGTGCGTCTTTCGTGAACAACATGGGGATTTTCAAAACCACAAATTCGACAATTCTGTTTGCTAATGTATCCACCAAGATGACAATGTGCTTCATCGTTGAACAAAATTTTGTTGCAAAAATCCCATCACTTCTTTTTTCCAACACACAATTAACAAATGTACGACGTTGTAAATGGTCTGTAACTTTTAATTGTTATCAACATCATGAGGTCATCAGTCCTAAGACTGGTTGGATGCTAATCTCCAGCTTTTTCTATCTTGTGCTAACCTACGCATTTCGCTAATTGTGCTACAACCTACATCCCTTACTATTTGTGAGCAGTAGTCTAATCTACCTCTGCCTTTCTTCACTCCTATTTATGCCTCCAAAATACAGCAGACTATTCCCCCATGTCTCAGCAAGTGGCCTACCATTCTATCTCTTCTCTTCTTTATGTTTTTCCACATACTTCTTTCCTCGCCGACTTTCTCTAATACTTCTTCGTTTCTAACCCTATCAGTACGGTATTTTCATCATTCTTTGGTAACACCACATCTCAAAAGCTTCTAATGTCTTCCTACTTGCTTCCTCTACCGTCCAGGTTTCGCAACCGTATAGTGCCGTGCTTCATACATACGTTTTCAAAAATCTCTTCCTTGTTTCTCAGTTTATTACCCCCGAGCATAAAAGTGCTTTCTTTTTGTTAAAAGCTACTCGATCCTGCGCTGCTCTTTGTTTTATATCTTTATCGCTTCTTCCATCCCAATTTACTTTACTTCCTAAATAAGTGAAGTTTTTAACTTCCTCCAATCTTTCATTATTAATTTGTACTTTCGTTTTTGCTCTGCTCCCGAACACTAACACTTTAGTTTTGTTTTTATTCACCCTCATTCCATATCCCTCTGTCAACATTGCTTCCATTTCGTTCAACCCTGATTCTAATTCCTCCTTACTAGATGCTAATACTGCTATATCATCCGCGAATCTCAGCATTTTTAGTTTCTGTCCCGGTACCTTAATCCCGAAATCCACTCTATCTTTTATCACATTAATCGACTCTTCGAGGTACAGATTAATAATTAGTGGTGATAGCGTACATCCTTATCTTACTCCTTTCCTAATACCTACTTCCCTTCTTTCCCCTTCTACTTCTACAACAGTAGTTTGCTCCTTGTATAGATTGTGTACTACTCTCCTATTTCTATACTTCATTCCCGCGTCCTTTAGTATCTCGAACATTTTTTTCCATCTTACATTATCAAAAGCTTTTTCTAAATCTACAAATCCTATATAAGCGTTTCTTTCCTTTTTCTATTGTTTTCTCTAACATTACTCTTAGCGCCAGAATAGCTTCGCGAGTTCCCCTATTTTGCCTAAACCCGAATTGGTCTTCTCCTAGTATTTCCTCCGCTCTATTTTCCATCTTCTTCTGCACTATTCTGGTTAAGATTTTTGACGCGTGGGAAGTTAGGCTAATCGTTTTAAAATTCTCGCATTTGTCGGCTCCTCTCTTTTTCGGTATAGTAACGATAATGTTCCTGTTATAATCCTCCGACATTTCACCCGTTTCGTATATGTATTTTACCAGTTCAAACATCCTATTTACTACTTTCTGTCCCGCACATTTCAAAATTTCCGCCTGTATTTTATCTACACCCGGCGCTTTATTGTTCTTTAGCCCCCTTAGTGCTATTTCAAATTCCTCTCTCAATATAGGTTTTCGTACATCTTCCCTATCGATGCTAAATGCTTCCTCTAATATCTCTCCTAATTCCTGACCCTCATATAAATTTCCTAAGTACTGCTTCCATCTAACCGCTTTCTCCTCTCTTCCGATCAGTATGTCCCCCGATTGACTCCTAACGTTTTTACTTATTTGTCCTATATCCCTGAAGTTCCTCTTAATTATTTTGTAAGCCTCATCGGTCTTACCTACTTGGAGCTTATCTTCTACTTCTTTGCATTTATCCTCTATCCATTGTTCTTTCGCTTTTCTACGCGCTTAATTGTTATATCAACATAATTTTTTTATGCTGACAGATGCAGATATTTCTTTAAGATCCGATGCTGGTGGCTCCTGACACATTCAGTTGTGCACGACGTCGAACTGGTGTGTTTGGGTACTCCCGTGCACTTTGTATCGCTGCAGCAATATTTTTATCTCACTGACCACGACAAAGACGTATTGGTATTGCCTCATCAATAACATAACCCTTCTCTTCAATTTTCTTGATTAAATTACGCACTGTTAACTCTGTAGGTATCTCATAGTGTCCTAATTTTGAGCGATTTTTTTAGTGCAACTGTAAATTATCGATGACCTTCATAAAACAGTAGTACACAAACTGTTCGTTGTTGAACTGTTAGTCGCGACATGTTGACGTATGGTTTGTAGATGACAGTCGTTAAATATTGACATCCTATCTTTGATATAACACAAATGATGTGCAATTCAAACCCTACAATTCCAACTGAGACTATATATTATCTTATTATATTTTAATGAGGTTGCACATAATCGTCTATATAATGATAGGGAAAATGTTTCAGTGGAATGGTGTCTTCAATTTCTGACTTACGTAGTTCAAGACTTCAGAATACCAAAGCATCAGCAAAATAGTTTTAATCAGTTATAATTCCAGGACCATAAAGAACACATTATGTCAGAAGTTATGCTGCGGAGTCACATTTTTGACTTAGTTTTAACCCTCTTATTCTCCAGACATTACACCTCTGTCTTTGGCGGTGTACGTTATTAAAAACGTTCATTAAGAGGCACTCAATTCTTGAACCGTCTTTTTATTTATTTGGTTTCGCATTATTGTATTTTTTTTTATTTTGTTGGCTTGGAATATTTCAGATTTTAATTTTATTTTTCTACATTTATTTTGTAATTTAACATCTCAATCCATGGTCTTATGAAACACTATTATTCTTATTTCATTCCCTATTTGCTATATAGGAAAATTTATTTTGCACAAGAATTCGTAATGGCCTGTTTGTCCTTCAATGATGTAAACATTATTTCAGATTATATTGTTGCCTCTTATCAGTGATAAATATTCAAACAACACAGAAAAATGCCACATCATAAATTATAACTTAAAGATAATCGGCTCAGCGTTTTTGCTGCTGTGTGAAATGAAGATGAATAATAAATTCCTGGCGACAAAATAATGTGGGAGAAGGCAAACTCGATTGTATAATAAGAACTGTGATTAAAACTTTCTTAATTTCGTGATGTATCATGTGTTTATTAAGTTTGGGGAATCTTCGTTTAAGGCTACATTTATTTAAATTAGGAAACGCCCTGGAGTTTTAAACCCAAATTTATTTAATAAAAGTGGAAAAATGAGTGGGTAGATACGAGAAATATCCTTATACACTGCTTATTATTATTATTTTGTGATAGAGAACAAATTCTGGACAGTTTTAGTATTATTTATACAAGATTCAATTTCCCTATTTAAGGTTACATTAACAGATAAAAGGTGTTACAGTAAGAGAGCAAGATGTAAATTTTAAATAGAAAAAGGGACCTCGTTTCTTTCAAAATAAACATACATGCTATTTATCTTGCTCTTTTAAACATTTTTAATTCGGTAAAATAGGTTCAGCATGAGTTTTTCCCGATATTATGTATCTAGTTTTAGTTCATATAAATGAAGAAATGATAAGATACATTTTTTCTGCTTATTTTTCTATAACTGTTTATTTAAATTTATATTTTATTTTAAGTAAACTTCTTCAATGTGTACACTGAGAAAACTAGTTATTTATTGCTAGCGAGTTACGTATATAACAAATACATGTTGATTTTGGATATGGCGAAACAAATAGTATTTCTCTTAAAAAAATAACTTTGTATATACGACGAATCTATTAGCAAACCCTTATATTTGGAAATATTTTATTGCAACTTGAAATAATTGCTAAGGGTAATTTGGTGAATGAATTTCTAACTTGGATTTTGTTGTATCTAAGCGATAAGAAAAAAAATCAGTTTTAATCTTGATAGAATTGATACTTTTTAAGCAATAAGTTGTGGATCTGTATAGAAGTATTATAGAACAATGGGAAAAGTGGCGACTCTTTGAACACAATTAATGTAAACATTTTATAATATAAATCAAAAGATGATAACAATTAATGTGTAAGTCATATGGTTAACCGGCGTCATATTATGGTTGTCAATAGCTCAAATAATTGAGATTAATATTTTTCATTACCATAATTATCGTTAAGCATAAACAGTTTTAAAACCTTAAAACGGACTTTCCACATGTAGAACATCTCTATCTCGAAATTTAGTGACCGAGAAAAAATAAACCAACACATAAATGCAGAATACCTGTGTTATGCGACAATTTTACTTTTATCAAATAGTTCACCCTCGTGCTTTCTCATGACCACTGAACAGGGTGGCGTGTGTCCTATCCACCTCAAAATCAATAGATGTCATCTGGTAGACGTCCCTAATCAGAATCAGTTGAAACCCGATCGATCCGACACGATTTAATTGAGTGATCGTGCTAACAAAAAAAATTCTCAATTAGCCCACCATTGTGCTTTCTCATGACCCATGAAGATGGTAGAGTGTTTTCTATCCACCTCAAAATCAATAGGTGTCGTCTGGGGGACGTCTCCGATCAGAATCAGTCAAGACCCGATCAATCCGACATGATTTAGTTGAGTTATCGTGTTAACAAAAAAAATTCTCAAATAGTTTGCCGTCGTGCTTTCTCCTGACCCATGGACAAGGTCCATTTTTCTCCTGACACATGGGAGACGTTGTAGATCAGAATCAGTCAAAACCCGATCAATCCGACACGATTTGGTTGAGTTATCGTGCTAAAAAGAATATCTCATAAACCCAAGAGAGAGGGTGGTATGCTATCCACCACCAAAATCAATAGGTGTCATCTGGGAGACATCCCCGATCAGGACACCCAGGATCAGGACAGGACAGTCAAAACCCGATCGATCCGACGCGATTTAGTTGAGTTATCGTTCTAACCAGAAATTTTAATGCCGACAACGACGGCACACACACACAGCAAAAAATTTTTTAAAACCATTTTTTTATTGTTACGAAACGAAAAATAAGCCGAAACCAAAATTTAGGTTTTTTATTTTTTCTTTACACGATTACATTACTTTTCCGCTAGTATAGTGGAGTGCGGAATAAAATATTGTTTTGGAGCTCGGAAAATCCAGGAATGAGTCATGAAAAACAAAAAAATGCATCCCCAGCGTGCCAGTGCTTGGTGTACATACTATGGGCTCAAGGAATCGTTAGACCATTTTTCTTTGAAAACGAGGAAGATAATACATTAATGTAAATGGCGAATATAACCGTGACATAATAACTCAATTATTTGTGCCTCACTTGGAAGATATTGCTATTGAAGGCATGTGGTTTCAGCAGAATAGTGCCACCTGCCATATCGCCCGTGAAACTTTGGACAGTTTTGCACGAGTCTTTTCCTGTTTGTGTCTGTGTCATCTCCAGCATTGGTGACCAAAATTGGCCACCACGATTTTGCGATTTAACACCTATAGACTTTTTCTGTGGGGTTTTCTGAAGGCTCAAGTTTACGCTAATAGCCCACGACCACCCAGGCATTGAAGGCCGAACTTGAACGCTGTACGCTGTACAACGAAAAACCGCCACATGTATAAAATACCTTTGTTGAAAATTTCGCCAGAAGAGTACGCATATGCCACCAAAGCTATTTACAAGATGTATTGTTCCATACATAATTCCCAAATATCTTATTCCATACACTATAAATCAGTAAATATTTTAATATTTTAATGTAGATAACTATGTCTCTCTCTATGTTTGCGCCATGATTTTATTATTAGTTACTGTATAGAGAAATAAATAGGACATCCTAGATACTAATTTCTACTCTGGAATATTATTGTTAAAGTCATATCTCAAGGTTGTTTATTATATTATAAATACTATATTATTATAAATATTATATTATAAGTATTATAATATAAATACAAGTAATAATTCTTAAAAACTTCTTTGTTTTTTAGAAGTACACATCAGTAACTTTTTATATAATAAGAATATACATTTTTCAAAATGTAACACAATGTAACCCGAATAATAAATTATGAACACCTAAATATCACATTAACTAATTAAAATTACGTTAACTAATTAAATTAACTATGTGTACTATAAACTCATATTAAAGCAAAATAGAATCAAATTGTTAATTCTTCTTCTTCCTCAACCCATATCCATCCACTTCTGGACGAAGGTCTCTCCCAATTCTCTCCATTCCTCTGCTTTGTGCACATTGTATCCATTTCCTTCCTGCCACCGCCCTTATATCATCCACCCATCGTCTCTGGGGTCGCCCTATACTCCTACTCGTTTCTCTTGGGCGCCATTCTGTGACTTTGCGTGACCATCTGGTGTTGTCTTGTCTAGCTATATGTCCTGCCCATCGCCATTTCATTGTTACTATTTCCTCTATGATGTCTTTTATCTGGGTCCGTTTCCTGATTTCCGTATTTCTAATTTTGTCTCGTAAGGAAATACCGATCATGGCTCTTTCCATTACTCTCTGTGATATTCTTAGTTATATATAATCGTTAATAGAAGATATCAAATAGATGGATGATTAGAATAATTTGATGCATAATTTATTGAAATATCAGTCATTTAATTAATAATTAATGTGTTTTCTCACGTTTCGGTTTTATTAATAGTCACTTGCACAAAAAAAATATATTAATATTTCACAAAATATGTGTGTGGATTACTTACATTAAAGCTTTTAAATGTCGTGGAAATGAATTTCTAATACAATTTAAAATAAGTAATAACAGTAATCCATAAATGTACATTGCTAATTATTAATATTTTTATTAGCACAGTACTACAGTAACGGTGGCTAATAATACTGAAATCTATGATGATAAATTATCTACTGGTTTGTACCAATGCCACCTTTGGTGGTAGTCGGTCTAACTGACCGACATTCTCGAAAAATTTCACATCAAATTATTTAATATAAAATATCAAAGAAGATCGAACACTACGTTAATAATACACAGAGACAGCATAAACATAATTATTGATGAGAGAAGCTTGTTAAAGTTACTTAAATATAAAATGTCTCTATTATAGATATAGGGGAACAATTCAGCCCTATAGTTAAACTGCAGAACATTATTGTGTAGTTTTTTAAAAGACTAATCACAAAATTGATTTTTGAGACTTATTGCAAGAAGTAAATCTGTGGATCCCTGGAATTAACCCTAGAGAAAGTATGTTTTATCTTTCCACACTAGTGGCGTTGCGTGAAAAAAGAACCTAGGGATGTGATAAAAATGTTATAATGGGAAGAGGTATAGTCGGATGTATGGTAGGCCATATGAAAATGGTAAAAATAAAAAAAAAACACTAACCTAAAATGTTTATGCCAAGGTATATATCTTAATTTTTAAAATGAAGATCAATCCTTCGGTTTTCGTTTCTCCAGCAAAATCATCTATCACTGTTTCTTCAAATGTTGGAGACGATCTCATATCTTCTAACAAAGCACTTTTAATATTTATTAATGCTAAATCTGACGGTCTTTCTTGCTTTTGAGAATTTCGCAGATAAGTGTTTATGACTCTTTATGACTTTTGATGACTCCGAGAAAACATAAGAGAATTGAAGGGTTATAATATCTTGGTGAAGCTCAAACACAGTGCTCTTTTTCATATGGGAATCACTATAAATCACTGAAAGTTCACTTTTTAAACGATTTGCGTCAAAAAATGTTACATATGCATCTACTAAAGAAGAGAAAAGTTCGTCAGGAAAACGTTTCACGAATGAAGTAAATTGTGTGGAATCTAGATTTAAGAATTTCAGTTTAGAAATTTTACTAAACCGTTCACTAATGTTCAAAGTAATAACGTCGAAAATCTCATAAAACAATTATGAGTAGGCGCTTTTCTTATCTTCTTAAGGAATTAAATCCAAATGCACTCTTTTACTTGGTGGTTGATTTTCTAACACAAATCTGTCACCAAACTCGTTTCTCATTTTTTGAATATGTGATTTGAAATCGACGATCTTTTTATTGCAGTAACTAATATCTGATATTTTTGTCTGTAGAAATTTAAAGAGACTCTCGGGATGTGGAAATATTGCAGAGAACACTGCTAAGAGAAAATTAAAATCAAAGGCGCGCAATAAAGTTAAAAGTCCTCTAGCACAAATAACAGTTTCTCGATCCCATTCCTCATCTTCATTTTCCACTATTACCTGAAACAGCGATTCCAAATCTTCCTTATGTTATGGCGATAGCCGCCAAGATGCATTCACATAATGGCATAACTGAGTCCGGAAATAACGACAACACCTCGAGGTTCCACTGTTGACTGCGTAAGATCACTGACCTTTTCGCCCATCTAACGCGTAGCTTGGATGTAACGTGGACCATCGCATTTCAGCACTGCAGCAAGTACCGCGGGAGTCCTATAATTTCGGATGCCTTCACGGCCGATTTGAAATAAAAAAGTTGATGGTAGCGTTTAAAGTAAATAATGTATGTTTGCGGCTAGTTTAAAATAATTAAAGAATTGTAATAATTGAATAAATCGATTGAACTTATAAATAACACTAATTTGCCAACTTGTTAAGGGATGCGGCGCATCACTCCCATCTATGTACGCTACGTCCCTGTTCCACACCCTGCACAAATTGTCTTATTTACTCATTTGTTCGTTAGTTTGTGTACTTATTGCCTGTTTTCATTATATTATTTATGAACAATTTTCATTTATGTATAGTTAGTTACGTATTTCGATAATAATTACATAACCTGTTTTGCAATTATTGAATTTAACTGTTCAACAATGTTCTACGAACAAATAAAAAGTAATTAAATTATTACAATATATAGAAATCACAAAAAAATAAAGGCTTTATATTAAATACTCCAACTGAAATTAATAATTTTCCGTTACTTAAGCCTCCTCAAAATCATTTTATAATTAAATAAGGTATACAATCAAATTAAAAAGTAATTAAAAACATTTAAATGCAAATTAAATCATAATTATTAATATGCCTCGGCTGTGTAACATTTAAGGTGCTTTATAATTTTAAATTTGGATTGTGAATTCACTCTCGTCATCTGAAGGACCCTGTTTCCTCCAAAGACCTATTGCGGTCCAAATAAATAAATTATGAGAATCAAGAACAGGGTGTATGAAAGTGAAAATGGATTCTCACAAGGGGAACTTCAAATAATGGTCAATTCCGTCATTTTATTATTTTATTTGATTCTAGGTAATATGCTCCAGTACATGAAAATAAAAAATCAGATAAAAAAACCTTACAAAATACGTAAGGAAAGAAAATATACACAGTTAGAAAACATAAAATTTGTGCACGTCTGTACTGTATTTTGTAAAAGTCCTCCCTCCTTTTTCCTCTCCGTTAACTTTGCAACTGAGAGACCTAAAAGAATCAAAATTGCCATACATATATGAAAGCGGAAGATAATATAATAAGGATATATAATAAGGAAAAATAATATTTTAGTTAACCAATAGGCAACAGTGTGCTATAGAATGTTTAGATAGTGCCTTCTTGGATAGCAAAAATGCCAGAAATCATGCAAGAAGTGACTTTTTGCAAGTTTGATTTTGATTTTGTGTATACATAAAAAATTAATTCCGGGTTAATTGAAAATAATAAATTTAATTTAGAAGTAAGAAAATGAGAAAAGTAAAAAGTAAAAGTAGTATGAATTTCAAAATAAATGCCCAAAATGGGCACATACATCTTGTTAACAGTACAATATCTTATTATAAAGCTTTTCTCTCATCTGCTCAAGTATTTCCGCAGGTATTAACTGCATACTTCAGTAAATATCTGTTTCATATCCTCAATGGTTTAGAATTGAGCAGCATATACGTACTATAGATTTTAAATATTTGCATAAAAATAAATCTATGGACATTAGACTTGGAGACCCATTTAGAAATTTCTGATCCATCTACCTACTGGGATACTGTTCATTGAGATAAACTTTTACATGCACCATAATATAAAATTCGGATATGTGAACACGTCTAAGTAACTTATTGTGCAATTTCCGTCAGAAAAAAGCTAATACTTAAACATTTCAGGGAGATACAGAAGATTGATCTCAGCACAACTTTAATCAACCGAAGTTTAGAGAATAACGTATTAATTTACGCCATCGACATATAACAAAATAATTAGTTGTGCTTGAGATTCCCAATATATTCCGTTTAATACGTCGATGACGACTACATGAATCTACAACTTAATTAAAAATTGATAACTTTTAGGAAGTCATGCCATGCCATATTTGACCGCGACAGTATATTTAATTTTATATATGAGTTAAAATAGTGTTATGAATAGTGTTAAAATAGACGAGGAAACCTCGATTCATCTTCTTTACACCTGCCCCGTACTGGAGAAAAGAAGAGGTATCTTATATTAGGGATCCCTGTTATCCTAGAGGAGGCGAGGCTTAAGGCGGGGGATGTGCCTAAATTGCTCCTTTTATGTGATAGCATTTTTGGATAATGACCCGGATAAGAGGGGATCGCCAAGGAACTACCCATACGATCAATGGCTGATGAGGCCCAAACCTATATAATATAATAATAATAAATAAAATAGTGTTACAATAATGATGTCCATCTATCATAAGTTCACGTCTACTTAATTCCACAACCACCCGTATAGTTCTCTGCAATTCAGTCGGTCTGATTTTATAAGAAATTAGTCAGTATCTAACCGCTTGCAATTTAGTAACTATACGAACCATTGCAATAATCATTGTTTCTAAGGAGGAAGTTAGTAAATATAAATGTTAGCTTTCCTTTTATTTCTTTAATATTTCCCAATTATTTAAATACTTTAATATCCAAACTTCCCTTTGGATAGTCTGTTATATTTCATGAAGTATATCATCATTGACGTTTTTTAAACGTCTTAAGGCAGTTTAATATTTCAAATCGTATATATTTAATTAAACTGCATAACTTCAGTTTCATTTACATTTGGCGAAATATACACTTCTACCAAGCCTTCAAATATGTTAATAGTAAGTGTTTAAAGTTTACCAATTTCTGTTTAAATTAAAATATTAATATTTAACAACTAGTTAAGTAAGTAACCAAAATTATCGTTACGACATATTTCTATAAAATATCAACTTTCCAATTAGTGATTAATATACAACTGGCTTTGATATTAGCAACTCCACTCAGTTATTAATTTTAGTAAGTGTTTTTTATAATATAAAATCCAGCAGAATGTCTACTGTTTGATTAAACTGGGGAAGAAAAAGAAATTTTATATTGCCACAAATTTAAGATCGATTTTTAAGTCTTAAGGACCCTGATTTAATGTGGATATAACCACATTATATCTTCGTCGTAGCTAAATTGATTACGTTTTTTAATACAATGGGGACCCTACCGGATGATTGGCGGCTTTTTGTGGATAGTTCTAAGAAGAGATTCAAATGTGTATTACTGCACAGTAGAAATAAGTTTGCATCGATTTCAATTGGTTATTCAAAAAAACTTACTTACAGAACTATATGAAAGTATTAATTTGGTATTAAAAAATATTCTCGACGTCGGTGGTTTGCTTGTGTCGATTTAAAATTGGTTAACATATTTCTTGGGACAAAGTAGATATACGAAATATCCTTGGCACCTCTGTTTATGGGATAGTCGTGCAAAAGGAAAACATTCGCAGCAATCTTCTTGGCCTTCGAGAGACTCTATGGCCATTGGAGAAGTCAACATGTTCATGAGCCATTAATGAAGAGAGAAAAAATAATACTGTCATCTCTTCACATCAAACTTGGTTTAATGAATCAGTTTATAAAAGCACTAAACAAAGCAGACGATTGTTTTAAATACATTTGCCAAGCATTTCCAGCATTGAGTTAGAAAAATTAAAAGCAGCTATTTATGACGGTCCACAAATTCGAAAACTGGTAAAAGATCCAAATTTTCACAAATACATGTAGAGTCTGATACATGGTTGAGTTATGCATATATAATTCAAAATACTTTGGGCAATCATAGCACAAATAACTATTTAAAATTAGTACATAAAATACTAAAATGTTTTGAAACAGTGGGAGTCGATATGAGGACTAAATTACATTTTTTGCATAGTCACAGACGAATTTCCTTCTAACTTGGGAGATTATAGTGACAAAGGAGGTGAACTATTTTATCAGGGTATTTCTTCCATTCCAGGGAAATTTTCCATTATTCAGGGAAACTTGAATAATGGAAGAAAAGTATCAACGAAGATGGGATCGTCACATGATGACCAATTACTTTTAGAGTTTGCAGAGGGATTGTTCACACCAAAAATATAAATTAAAATAGATTTCAAATATAAAAAAATCAAAACAAGAGTAATATTTATCATGTATCTTTGCTTCAGAAACTAGTCAATTAAGAAAATGTAATGCCATTTTTAGCATCAGGGGCATAGTAACGTACTTATTAATATGACTCCAGGTAAAATTATTTCGTAATGTAGTCTGACATTCTAAGATTCAATTTAAGTGGTATTCTTCGTAACCTGGTCTTAATTAATCCCTTTTTCGGCGTTTGGCATTCACAAATGAAGTTGTCTTTCATTTCATTCCATTTTACGCAGTCCCAACGAATTAGTATTAGGGCGTAAGAGATCAGACCTTGTTTTGAGTGAAGCGTATTTTTCTAAATAAATCTCTACTGCAAATTCCGGCACGGTCAGTAATTGCTTTTCATGAAATAAAATTCCGTTTCTTCTGATAACTTCCTTTCAACGGAAATAATTTGTAATTTGAAAACGTGCAAAATTTTATTCTGCTCTTATTTTGGATATTAAATCCGTAGGAATTGAAACAGTTGTGGTGTTTAACGGCGACATGGGCAATAATGGCGTGGAGGAAGCAATTATTGAATTATTTAACATTTAGGTGCTTAATGGCATGGTTGAGTTATTTTTACCGCAACGGGGAATCCACACGAACCGCCAAGTTAAATTAAATAAAATCGATTTTCGATAAAAAAGAAACTTTCGATGATGGAGCTAATTATACCATAGGGTTGCTGCAAAAACACCTAAGTCCAATTGGCATCTTGAGGAAGTTGATTTCGCTTATTTGAACAGGAATTCGAAAATATTTAAATTATTGATTGGGTATTTTGATGACTGAAATGATTTAAAAAGTTAGTTTCGAAAAACAATACAATTAACAAAATAGTAAGTGAGTCAACTTAAATAATCGGATATAATTGGATATTGAAACGTTTAGTACACGGGCTATAAAATATCGAAATGTTTTTTAATTTTTCGGACACTATTAAAGTAATTTGGCTTATAAAATTTTGCCTAAATTATTATTATTTCATTAACAAATTACGATATTCAACACAAAAGTAGCAAGATCACAATGGAATCTATTGTGTAAGGATACTTGAGAGCTTCAAACTCTGGGAACTTGAATAGATAGGTATAGTCCCTTCACATTAGGAAAATTTAGGGAAATTTTTCGTACAGCTAAACGACCTATACAGACAGTTGTGTTCGGGTTGTGTCAACGTATTTTTCACCTAGCGCATGATAAAAAAAGGATTGTTTTTTAGATATAGACATATATATATATATATATATATATATATATATATATATATATATATATATTTTTTTTTTTTTTCTAAAAAATGCATAGTTTTGCTTATAAATCAAAAATAATGCTCTAGAGTGTTTTTTCACTTGCACAAGAGTATTACAAAAAAAAAAAGAAAATGGTTTTCGCCCTCTAGTAGCAAAACCGTGCGACTTTAAAAAAAAACAACAAAATACGTCGAAAATTTTTATATCTACAATTTTGATCTCTTGATATTTTTCTCTACAATGCATAGTTTTGGCTTAAAATAGAAAAACAGCTCAAAAATACTTCAGCGCGCTCTAGCGGCGCAACTAAGCAGAATTTCGAAAAAATGAAAAGAACAAAATTGTGGAGAATCGTAAAATATACAATATCAAATCAGATCATGTTTTCGCAGAAATGCATAGTTTTTCAGAAAAATGCAAAAAAAACCGAAAAAACGGCCAAAAACGCGTGTATATATATATATATATATATATATATATATATATATATATATATATATATATATATATATAAAACAACCCTTTTTATCATGCGCTAGGTGAAAAATATGTTGACACAATCCTAACACAACTTTCTATATAGGTCGCTTAGCTGTAGGAAAAATTTCCTAAAAGTGAGCAACACATTTATTTGCAATAAGCTATTATCACCCTTATATGTTAATATACGGAAGTTTCTATTTGGAAACAATGTTTTGAGAAGGTGACCAAATATTTACAACCATTAATGTCGAATTAGGAAGATAGCGTACTCTTGTACACCGCGTGCTAGTTATTTCCGTCGTACCGAGGATTTTTGGGATCTGTGTTCTCTCTTTTAGGGAACCAACTTTTTCTTAACTTTCCGTCGGGTGCAGCATGAATTCAAACACATTTTGGCGCAATGCATCTCGGAAATCCTATAATAAAATCTTACATTATTTAGATTTTAATGAGGTGGAGACTTAATTAAACGCTTATTTTAATTAATACAATACAATAATAACGTCACACTAGTTTTTAATAGCAATAATTAAAATAACATAAAGGAACTCATTTAATGTTGTAAAACAATAAATTTGGAAGATTCTTACAGGACAACAAGCTATTGACCAGTTTATTGGTCATCTTGAAGGGCAAAACATAAATTAGTATTGAATAATATTTTGAATACAGAAAACAAACCACCCATTCCTTCATCAAATCTTATTATTTATATTTTAATGAGCTGGAGACTTAATTGAACGCTTATTTTAATTAATACAGTATAGTAATATATATGTCACACTAGTTTTTAATAGCAATAATTAAAATTACATAAAGTAACTCATTTAATGTTGCAAAACAATAAATTTGGAAGATTTTTACAGGACAACTAGCTATTGGCCAGTTTTTTGGCCATTTTGAAGGACAAAACATAACTCAGTATTGAATAATATTTTGAATACAGAAAACAAACCACTTATTCTTTCATGTGAAAGTCATAAAGTTATATATACAAAAATATTGGACGTGCATTACAAACAAAAGTTATAAGTAACTACCTATTTTATGTGTAAAGAATTATAAATTTTCTTCAACATTTCAGCATATTTCAAATAAAAATACACTTCACATTTTTGGTAATGATATTTACTATAAACAATAATTTAACACTCAAATGTGTTAATTTTAAATAATAATACCATAAAAAATCAGAATATGTATGTGTAGAGATCCCAAAAAATATTATTAAATTAAATAATAAAAGAAACCTAACAAAATATAAAAGTAAAAATAATGATATAATCAGGCGCAATGCATTTGACAGATCAGAGCGGCTCGTACAAGGGAATGCACTCTTAATCGACACCATATCGAGAACAGTGGTTTGGAGCTAGAAATGGTATAAGGGATTTTGAGTTAATATTCGTAATAGACACAAAAGGGCAAAGAAAAAAGTGACTGCCGGACCTCACGGATCGGTCGCGCCCGACGAGGGATTAAATACATGTGCCCCGAGGTAGTAGGACAGTTGAAAGATTAATCCGGAAAGAGGCAGTTGGAAGTTAATCCGGATTGAGGCATCCAAGAATATCAGATTAAAGGATCAGAATTATTAAAGACTCGAAAAACCGAAGAATAGAAAATAAGAAGACAAGAAGATACGAAAATCAGAAGGTCAGCAAACTAACAATGTCTCACCCGCATCGGCCACATTATTTATTAGGGCATAACGAAACTTATTTCGGTATCCTTAGTTGACATTACCGAAGGCAGGGGTTGCGAATCTAGAGGAGAAGTCTCCGATACAGTGACTATCTAATCCTTGGTAGGCGAGGTTTATTTAATCATACGTATTTAGTTCTTTTATTTCAGTTAATGTTGAAATTATCGTATACACTTATTATAGGTAATATCTATTTATTTAACTAATGACTATATGCGTCGTTATATCTCTATGGTACTCAATTATAATTCAATATTTGCTAGGTTATTTCTGTTATACCTGTAATAGTAATCCACTGCTTCAGATTCTGTTCACACTAGTTACTGCATATCCTTGTTCACTCATGTATATTTATTTCTTTTAGGAGGAACTTAATTCTCTCTATTCATTATTCAACCTTATTATCGTAATGCATATCGTAATTATTCAATTTTGTAGACTAGATATGAGCGTCTCCATACGGGAGTATTGACATATCTGGAGTCGACAGTAACTCATAAAATTATATTAGCAATTACTATAAATAATACTTTGTTCGTTAGTTTCACAGAATAGGTGACGTTTACCTGTTGTTTAAAATTATGATAATATTTAGTATTTATGGTTTTAATGTGCGTATTTTATCCATCATGGAAAGGCAAACCCTTCATCGGGTTAGTTGTTTCTACCTGGGTATCTCAGAGCGAGTGGATATGACACAAAGCCATTACTAGAAACAGTTCTATTGAGGACTGTACACAACATATGGTAAAAAGCCGTTTTCTAACTACGAATTCGCGATTGGGCTTAGGTTCTTGTATCCCCCAGTAGGGAAACTCACACAGGGTTTGGCGAGAGCAGTTCGTCTTGGCGTGTTGCAGAATTTTGTGTATGCCAAACATAATTTATGTAAACGGAAGATTCCGTTACAAATAACAGAGTTATGTTGTTTGTCAAGAACATTATTTCCATCTTTCCAAGTCGGGTAATAAATAATGCAAATTATAATGGATCCCGAGTTTCCTTTCTTTCTGCTTTCTCCTTCAAATGTTAAACTAAATAGAGTAAATCAGACTTAAATTCAGATGAATAAACTCCTAAATTAAATTAACCAGAGCAAATGAAAAATGAGAAAAATAAAACAAGTAATATCAAACTTTATATAAAGTATCTGGGGAAAAAATTAAAAACACAACGTAGTAAGGTCCCTGCCATTAGCCAGAATCAGACGATCACGTTGAATATCCGGGCCTGTATATCCACTCTCTTGGGAAATGCAGACAGGAGTAGCAGGGATTAATTGATATTATATTCTGCAGGTGTGATATAAATATAACGCTGATGATGGAACGTTCTCGTGAAGGCATATTTTTTAGTTGTAGTTTCATAGAAAGATAAAATAAGAGAGTGGGTGCGGGGGGCTACAATCAAAACATTTGACATTTTCAACCTTATTTTTAAAGAAACATTGACTGAAGTATAACTTTTTAAATTTTGTTTTTGAGCTGTGACGTTATCACGGCTCAAGTATTCTTGAAATTGCAACTTCAACCAATTTTTTAACAATCGAATAAAGTTTTCCAACGGTAACGATACCTCACATTAAATAGAGGGTGTACATTTAAAAATATAATCTTGTACCTTGTAGACACCTTTGATGAAACATTAACTTAGCACCGCAAATTAATTTTCAAAACTGAAAATGTAATTAAAGTCTATGGAAAAATTATGGAAAAATGTAAATTAATGTACAATAAAATATTTTTTAGTAACAAAAATAATTTTAAATCAAAACTGTTGCAGACATATAAGATCATTAAACTGATCAATTATTTTGTTGCCGTTACTGTCAGTCAGAGTTTTAAAGATTATATTTATGAGTACCAAGTAATAAAGTGCGAATAAAAATGGCGATTCCAAAAAATCTCGATTAACTAAACGAGAAAGACGGGAATTATTAAGCGTGTTAGACATGATGATAGATGAAGATTTTACAGAAGATATTGTTTTTCAATTGATTGTCAGTTGTTTAGTCAAAGATATCCGAATAGACCACTTATTTCAAGATTGACAGTAAGAAGACTAGTTCAAGATTAATTTTTCGGAAACTAGTAAATCTGTAAAGATTTATGTCGGCAAAACAGCCCTCACAAAAATGCGTTGCTTGAACTTCAAGAATATCCCCACACTTTTACCAAACAACTAAATATGTTTAGTAACATATAAGTCAGAAATCGAGAACTGACAGAGATCGTATCGATAAAGATGTATACGCCATAAAGTTCATTCGGCATTTGTCCTGAATCGACGTACCGTGTACGGCACTGATGAGAACTAACAAGTTCGAAACAGCTGTATGTCGTTCGGTTCCGATCCGGGACAAATGTCAAATCCTACCTGTGGCGGGTTTTATTTTTTGAAATAAATATGTTTAAACAACCATGTCATTATTTTACATTTGAAACATGATTAAAAAAGAAAAGTGGGATCTTTGTATTGTACACTTAGTATAGAAGATAAATTAAGATAATTTAGATCGTCGTATACAATTTTCCGAATACATAAAGTACCTATATGAAATGATTAGTGATAAAGTGATGAAAATATCAACTGTCTTTAACGTTGTTTTTTTTTTTCTAAGGAACCGATATTTTCCTTAAATGAAACATTACATTGTAATATCTGTAGTGTTAGAGACCTTCATTTGCTCGACGCTACGAGTTTACAATATTTGTCATAAAAGCTATAAATCTCTAAAATAATGATTCGGCGAAATGCTTGCAGGCACATATTAGTAGAACAGTATATTAATTCCTTTCTTAGCTTTCATATTAATACGTCCACTGAAGTTTTATAATAGTAATAATATTTTTTTTTCATACAAGTTGTTAATTTTGAAACATGTTTTAACAAATCAGAAGTGGGATGCTTATCTACACCGATACATTTGTGCTGTAGTGCTTTGTGCATCTGAAGTGCATTTGGAACGTCCTCCAGATGCTCAATATCAACATAAACAATGAATGATCAATCAACGTGTATGGCGCGGGGCACACATCTCTTCGGAGCAGTCTCGAACTGAAGTACCTGTGACACCTTTGATATTAACAGACTTAACCAGTGGCAAATTGGTTCAAAAATATATTGGTTCCATCCGAGTAATAGCTGAGTTACCAAATGACCGCTATCAAGTATAGAGTACAGTCACTTTCTAAGGATCGTAGACGATTTCGAGGAGTAATGGCAAGCGACAGATTAAAATTAGTCAAATCCAATCCTTGAATTAGTGGTGAGTAATTTATTTGTTTTCTGGTAAAACCTAGAAAAGACGATTTAGGCATTTGTTTAATTTCTTTGTTGATCATTTTATACAAAAAATTTATGCACTAAAATGCCTATCAGTTTGATATTTATTTGACTATGGAATGCACACAGGACAATTAGCTTTATTTTTTTAAATATATTTGATTGTTTATTTTACAAAATTATTTATTATTGCCAAGCTCGTCTATTAATTTTAAGTAAACCTCTGAGTTGTGCAATAATACCTGCAGATACGTCTAGTCGTTTTATATATTTTTGCCAAACATGTCTATTAGCTGTAGATAGGCCTCTGAGTTGTGCAAATGGTTATTTTATTTATTACAGCGTTTTGTCAAACATGTCTATTAGCTGTAGATAGGCCTCTGAGTTGTGCAAATGGTTATTTTAATTATTACAGCGTTTTGTCAAACATGTCTATTAGCTGTAGATAGGCCTCTGAGTTGTGCAAATGATTATTTTATGGATTACAGCATTTAAACTAGACCTCTGAGCTGATTGGTGTACGAATTTTTAGAAATTCTTTTATTTAATTAAGGCCGCTGATCTGTGAAGTTAGATCAAACTTTTTAGAATTAAATTTTTCGATTAAATGTTATCACTATCTATTGAGTCTTTGGGTTTCCGGAATGATAATAATGTGAATCCAGATTGTACTGTTGAGAGCGTGGAATATTCAGACACCTTTGTTGAGGGCACTCCAAGCAGGCATAACCAGCCCTCCGGAATAATCTGTTGAGTCCATTACCGATATACTCGAATGTACTCCAGTAGTTGATCACAAAATTCAAAAAAAAAAAGAAAATAATAATTTTGAAATTTGTTGAAAGAGAAATTTCTGCTGTTGTTTATTTCTGTTTAGGTGCTGATGCAGGCGGGCCCGGGGACGTGCCCTTGGTCGGGATGGCCGAATGTTAGAGACCTTCATTTGCTCGACGCTACGAGTTTACAATATTTGTCATAACAGCTATATATCTCTAAAATAATGATTCGGCGAAATGCTTGCAGGCACATATTAGTAGAACAGTATATTAATTCCTTTCTTAGCTTTCATATTAAATACGTCCACTGAAGTTTTATAATAGTAATAATATATTTTCTTTCATAAGAGTTGTTAATTTTGAAACGTGTTTTAACAGTAGATAGTTATCTTAAGACAATCCTTATTAGATTCAAGAATCACACAACCACCTTCAAGGCAATGTAAATGTATGGGATGGGATGATATGTCATCTATTAGGGCCTTACTTCTGTTTACTAAGAATAAGAATTCAATAGCCTAGTTTCATTCGACTAGACTTTGAGTGTTGGCTCTAGCAGTTTTTTATCGGTAAATGAGGATGATGATGTTTCCTATTAAACAATTTTCTTCAATAAGCCGAAGCTCCCCCTATTTTGATTATTCATTTCGTATGAGCCAATTCAGTCATTTCGCAGGGGCATGCCAAATTGCTCAAATTTAAAAGAAAGCAATGACCAATTGAATTCTAACAATTTATGCCACTGGGATCGATCTCAGTTCTTGTTAATAACACGTAATATCAAACGATATGTTTTTCAATATCCGTATTATACTTTTATTTCTATTTCTCCGTCTTTTTTATCCATCATTGGTTTTCCATCAGCAAAGGGGTAAAACCTAATCACCTAAGTCTTGGACTATGGTTTATTCTTTTTTTCGTACTTAGAAGATATACACATAAAATACTAAATACACGATACCAGTTTGTAACTAGTTTTAACTCTCGGAACATTGCTGATTATGAAATTAACCTTAAACTAACGGTAATGCACTTGTCTTATCGGTAAAGCTATCTACAGTCGGCGTTTCCAAACATCCTCATTTTCAATGATTTATTGAAAGATATCGTTCGATATTTAAATTTAAGAACCGTTTTAATGCACGCCAAGTTATCATTAGCACTATCAAATAGGCAAAAATTGATCTATACAAAATATTTATAATTTATAAGGATACTGTTACCTATAATTCTATAAATTAACTCTGAGTGCATAGATATACAGAGTGTATTAATTTTGTTAGCCACCATTTATAGTTTGCATACTTTAAGAGAAACAAAAGAGATCTTTTGCATCTCCTGCAAAGAACTCATAATAGTTAAACTAAGCTAAAATCATTAAATTGACATTGATATTTCTGAAAAACAAATGGAAAATCAACTTGCTTTTTCTGTTACTTTTAGTGGAATTATTAAAACAATTAACTTTTTCAATATGAATATGTATCGAGGTAGTGCAACTATCAAGTTTAATTATTTCTAAATTAAATATGCCATAAGTACTCAGATAAGTATTTAAAAAAATATTGCAACATCCGAAAATATCATTTTATAACTCAATAAAAGCTCGAGTTGTTAGTGGGACTGGTGCGAATAGTTATAATTACTCCGCTTTGATTGCCGTTCAACAGGGGAGTGACAGCTTATTTCATGCCTTACACACAATTAGCCAATCCTCCTCGTACATGAAAGATAATTAGCACGTACAATTAACTTACAATAACGATATTCTATGGTAGATGTATATATGATGATATATACATTTATATGATGAAGTTTCTCTCACCTGACTTCGATATCATAGTCACAACTACCACCAATAAAAAAAAAACATTTCAGAACCCTACAATGAAGCAATATCATGTGTATCTTGGGAGCAGGTTTTTCAAGGGTTTTTATTAAGATTTATTCAAAGTAGTTTTGTTTTTAAGATCGAGTTTCGTAAAAGAAGGCAATAAAAAAAGAACAATATGTTATCGAGATCTTCCACACTGGCGCAGAATAAGATATGAATGTGCAATACATTTACGTATGTGTTTTATGTTTTCTCCAGCGATACCGTTGGATAGGTCCTATGGACATTAAACAGTAATAAATATAACGTAATGTATCATCAGACTGGGATATAATATTTCTAGATAAAATACGGGTAAGCCCCTCGACTGCTACGTTTTATGACATATACATATGTGGAAAGCAGAAAAGCTTTACAACATTACAAAAAGTAAATTAAAACCATAATATCTACTAAATTGTTACAAACAGAAATCAAATGTTTGTAAATATGGTGAGAAGAAAATCGTTAGATGGGTAAAATTGTGTCTAAAAAATGAGGTTCGTATGTACTCTTGTGTAATAAATTTGTAAAATATAACGAAGTAAAGTGTTTGTTATTAGTATGCCTATTGCAAATTATACATTGCTATTCAAAAGTCCCCTCCCCCCCTGTTATTTTTGGAACGATTATACATAAACTAGTGAAATTTGGTAACTGAATATTAAGGGTTGCAAACTTCCCTACTAGTGATGATAGATGACGTATGCGTCAAAGATGACGTCACAAGGGTATTGTGACCAATAATTTTAAATGGAACCCTATGGCAAGCGACACCTCTTTTAAAAGGTGTCGAAAAAACCTATTCAATGATACTAATATTGTGTCTGTTTACGGCAGTTTTGACAACTGGCTTTCAAAAACCGCAAAGCTGTGATGAATTAAATCAGTTAATAATAAAATTTAAAATTCAAGCTCCGCCACTGGATAGTTGGATAGTAAATAATCTGACGTTTTTGCAAGTCTCCCCAATTTGATGTTTTTTTAGCTGTCAAAGTTTTTATACATTTAATAATTTATGTATTGTTGATCGAACGTTTAACTGTTTTAGTACCTTGTGGTAATTTTAAAATATTTGTACATTCAATAATTTGTTAAACTGTTCTGAGCTGAACGTTTAAGTGCTTCAAGAAGAGAAAAGGTACGTGTTTTAGGTGATAAAGTAGCAGCGATCCTAATACTTGGTGAAACTGGAGAAAATATTCATGCAGCAGAACGCATTTTTAATGAAAGGTTTCCCGATCGCCCAGTCTCGAGGACTTATTTGAGAGAGCTTCTCGTAAGTTTAAAACAACGGGTAGTATTAATGATGCAAAACGATCTGGCAGACCACAAATTTCTGATGAGAAAAAAATTGATATACTAGCAGAAGTAATAGTAAATCCTACTTCTTCAACAACTCAAGTTGCATCAACCTGTGAAGTCAGTCAAAGTATAGTGCACAGGGTGTTGAAAAAAACAAATTTCACCCATACAAATTAAAAATGGTTCATCAACTCTCAGACGACGATCCAGACCGAAGACTGCAATTTTGTGAAAATATGGGGACTAAAATTAACCAACAGCCAGACTATGTCAAAACAATTTGTTTTAGTGACGAAAGTACTTTCTGTCTAAATGGAAATGTAAATACACAAAACGTGAGATATTGGAGTGACGCAAATCCTCACATGTTTCGTGAAACACATACTCAGTATCCCGAGAAGGTCAATGTTTGGGCAGGTATACTGGGAAGCCACATCGTTGGGCCTGTTTTTTTAAATACCAACTTAACCGGTGAGGTGTATCTGCAGATGTTGCAAAATGCAATAGAACCGTTTATCCTTGAAATTTTGGAAGATACTCAAAATGAATTCGACATTTTGGAAGTAACATTCCAACAGGATGGTGCTCCTCCACACTATTACGGTGCAGTAAGACGGTATTTGGATGAAGAATATCCTGGTAGATGGATTGGACGACGAGGTTCAATGGAATGGCCGCCTCGATCACCGGACCTCACACCTTTAGATTTTTTTCTGTGGGGGTATCTTAAATCGAAGGTTTACGCCACTCAGCCTGACAATATTGATGTTTTAAAACAACGTATTGTTACAGAATGTAGGGCTATTTCTGCAGACACATTTGAAAAAGTACGAGAAGAGTTTCGCAATAGGATGTTTTACTGTCAGGAAGTAGATGGAGCTCACTTCGAACAATTACTATAAGTAGGTACTGATTCTTGAATCTGTAATTAAAATTATTATCCAAGTTTACTGATTACTGATTTAATCCATCAAAACTACCATAAATACAAACAATATTAGTATCATTGAATACGTTTTTTCGATACCTTTTAAAAGAGGTGTCGCTTGCCATAGGGTTCCATTTAAAATTATTGGTCACAATGACCTGTGACGTCACCTTTGATGCATACGTCACCTATCATCACTAGTAGGGAAGTTTACAACCCTTAATATTCAGTTACCAAATTTCACTAGTTTATGTATAATCGTTCCAAAGATAAGAGGGGGGAGGGGACATTTGAATAGCACTGTATATTTGTATGCATTAAATAATACGAAATTTTAATATTTGTTACAACATTAAATATTATAAGCTTATAAAGTCAGAGCTATTTATAGCTATTTATAGAAAATTAAAAAATATGGACGAAAATACATGAGTATATAAAATATCTTTCAATAAGGACTCGAAATTTGTTAGGTTATGGCGGCCATGTTGTTAAAGTAACATCTGTAAAATTTATTGTGAATTATTCAGTAGTTTATGGCAAATCACCGTGGAAGGTTATAGCGTTCAACAACGTGTGCGAATCGTCAACTTTTATTTTCAAAATCACTGCTCCGTTCGAGAACCGTTCCGCGCATTACGTGATTTTTATCCTCGCCACAACTGTCCCGAAGAGTCGGCTATTCGACGTTTGACGGCCAAATTCAAGTCAACCGCTTTGATAAATAATCAGCCAACATTCGTACGTCACCGAAATGCAAGGTCTACTGAAAACATCGCCGTTGTGCGTGAGAATGTACGGGGAAACCCAAAGCAGTTAACCCGAAATTTGTGTCGGGACTTGGGTCTGCACCCGTATAAAATCCAACTGACCCAGGAACTTAAGGTAAACGACAACGCTGTGTGCTCGGTAATTGGGCTCTGGAGCAGTTGGAAGTTGACCCAAATTTCGCCAAAAAAATCATATTTGGCGATGAGGCCCAGTTTTGGATGAACTAATATGTGAACAAGCAAAACTGTCAAGATATTAGATGATAAAAATCCACACGAGATGCACCAGCACCAAATGCATCCCGAGAAAGTCACTATTTGGTGAGGATTCTGGTCTGCCAGAATCATCGGTCCGTACTTCTTCCAAAACGAAACTGGCATTAAAATAACCGTCAACGGCGACCGATACAGATCGGTGATAAGCAACTTCTTGTGGCCTAAACAGGATGACATGGATACCGACGACATGTGATTACAACAGGACGACGCTACGTGCAACACAGTGCATGCCACGATAGACGTTCTGCACGAGCGATTTGATGGTATGGTTATCTCGCGCAGCCGCGACGTGAACTGGCTACCAAGATCGTGCGATGTAACACCTTTAGATTTATTTTTTTTGGACTATCTTAAATCACAGGTCTATGCGAATAAATCGCAGAACATTGATGCCCTCAGAGTCTACATAACGAACGCTATCCAGCAAATTCAACCAGATTTATGCGACAAAGTCATCGAAAATTGGACCTCCCGAGTATGTGCCACCAAGCAAATCTGCGGCGTACATTTGAACGATGTTATATTCTATACTTAATGCCATAACATATTCATTCAGATAAAAATAAATTGAGTAGACACCTCACACACAACTTGTTTTATTTACGTGTAAAAGTCGAACGTCCTTATTGAAAGACCATTTACAATAAATAATTTTTTCATCATATGTACATAGACATAAAAGTAATTCAAGGTTAACAAACACTGTTATTTTCTAATTGTTTTGTTATGCTTAATGTTAACTTTTTCAATACATTTTCTTATACCTATATATTTAAATATTAAATCATTCTATAACATATATTGGTGGTAAGTGATGTAACAATTTCTCTCAGAAATCGCGTTATAATGATGATACATTTTATATACATTGAGTTTAATTTATCATTTAATTCTTCATTCGTTCTTCACCGCCAGGCATCGATAAGTATCATTAGTTACTGATAAATGAAGGCGCCTTTCCTTTTTTCCAAGAAAACAATTTATATAAAAATAAATTATACATTTTACCATATTTAACGTAAGAAAAATCTTGAATATTAAAGAATGACGACTATAAAAATATTATTAAAAAAAAATAATGACAGTTTATTTTGTTACAACTTAATTTCTCAAGTTTTCTTAAAAACGAATATAACACTTTTGTAGCTGACAGATTAATCAAAATCTTTATAGCTCCCGAAGTGTTGATAGGTTGATTGAATACAAATAAACGAAAGTTTGTTCATTAGTTTACGAATATTGATTGATGTATAAATAAAAAGGCAGTGGCGGCTCGTCGGGGTAGGCAAGGTAGGCGCCACCTACCTTTAAAATTGCATGTCATTTCTCATAACAGCGCAATTACAATAAAATGTTAACGTCCCTGATAATACATAAATTATTAATATAATTAATAATAACTACTTTATACTAATTAAATTATCTATCGCCGTCGGCGGCACTGGTGCCGTAAACATCCTTTATATATACCACCGCGCCACACCGAATTAAATCATTTTATTCCTAAATAGAACAACCAGACCAGGCTCGGTTCTCCATCCCACCGCCTGAAAATCGATAGCTACACGTCAACCAGATGTCGGTAAGACGACAAACAGCGTTGTTGTAATGGCAAAATTATCGCAGCTCAGACGTCTGCAGCGAGTTATATTCTTTAAACAAAGCAGTTGGAGGCGGATGCATTCGGCGCCTGAAGTAGATCGGCGTTCTTCGGCAGATCCGAAGATGCCTTCGCATTGAATAAGCCGTGACATTACAGGGGATATTGGGTTATATATTGTGATAATCAATTTGAAACATTAAATATCGAGTCAATATTGAAATATTTTGTGGAATATTTCAATATGGAATATAGGAATTTCGAGAAATATTTCCAGAGGTTTTTAAACTTATTGTTTTAATTGCTACAATTCCAGCAACAAGTACATCGGGTGAAAGACATTTTTCTTGTTTAAAACGTATTAATACGGATAGTCGGAACTCTATGAAGAATGAACGTTTATCGTCGCTTGCATTTATTTCAATTGAAAAGGAATTATTTAGCACACTTCAGAAATCTGATGACTTCACGGAAGATATAATTAACAAATTTTCATTAATTAAAGATAGGCGCATTAATTTAAATTATAAAAAGTAGTAGGTATCCACTTTGTAATTGTCAGACAATAATGGCGATGGTTAAGGAAGGCTGTGAGGGGAGGAGGAGGCCTATACCCTAAAGCGCCATAAAATAATGTATTATTGCCAACCCAATTTACATAATATATGTATAATATTCAATAAATATATTTCGTTTATTCCAATTTAATTATACCCACAATAACTATTATTATTCACGAATAACAAAGAGGTCTCAAGTTCAAAAAATTCTTGTGAAAGTCTATATTTTTGTATAAATGAAATTCAATCATTGAAATTCTGAAGTACCAGGAAAACGCGTGACCTTGGAAATCTTAAAAAATTTTGCCTGTGGCGCTATTTTTAAGGGTTGATGAAGCTCATATGCCGCTATGGCCTACCCTAATATGGATACCATGAGCCGCCACTGTAAAAAACAAAAGTCATAACTGAATTTCACACAATTTTACGCTCGAAAATACAAGTATGTATTAATTTTCAATTTATAAGATTATATAATTCACTAAGTAATTAAAAATTATGAAGTATAAAATAGCGTTAAAATATGCATTTTTTAAATCGTGTAGTATAAGTGCTGCATTTTTATATAATGACTCATTAAAAGATTGAAACTAAGTGGAGCAATACGTTCATATCGTCGCGTCGTTGCGTATTTTAACTATCTGATAGATACTCAGAGTAATGAGTACTCCGGTACAAGTACTTTCCAAAGAAAGATCTCCTCACAAGAATAAATGGTACAACTATACAACTATACACTAATACTTTTCTAATTATAGTAATTCATAATTTTACAATAATACAAATATATTTTAAGAAAGAAAATTTTACCAAATGAAGAATATATTGGTGACTAAATTTGTTAGCATTTCAGAGTTAAATTCACTATGTAATATAGCTTCAGCTATAACACGAAGTGCAGCAAATGCTTTTCTCAACAGTGGAATTAATGTATGAAGCTAGTAGTACAAAACCATATCCAAAACGTACAGGTTTTACAACATATATATCTTAGTTTTCCTACATGTATAATGGAAAAGCTTAAAATTTATTATTATTTATGCTTGAATTGAGTTAGGTATAGATATAAGACTGTTTCAATCATCTCCAATAGTTTTAATCATCTCCAGATGATGCCAACTTTGTTGGGGAAACGCGCGTCGAGTGTAGTGTATAGTGTTTTGGTGTTTTGTGTAAAACTAAGTCAGTGTTATCTTCCCACCAAAGGTTCCAAGCTACTCCAGTATAAATATATCCTTTGTGAGAAACAGAATTGTCTCGAATTCTGCTGTAGTTTCTTATTTTAATGTGCAAAATTTACCTATTATAGTAGATTTCAAATTCGAAATGAATATAATTTAGTAATAAACTGTTTTCTGGGTGTACATCACATATTGTAATTTCTAAATATGTGTAGTGACTATAAATATATTTTTGTACAGATCATAATAATATATGTAAGAATTTTACTTGGCTCAACCGTCATTGTTATCGGCTTTATTCTTGATAACACGAAATACCTGTATCCCGGCTCAAGGGAGCCGATGTACATATTTAAATTGGCATTTACATCACCGACATTTGGAGTAAGTCACTGTCATAAATTATGTTTGTTACCTTATCATGAGCAGACAGGGGATCTGACAGGACAGGATAATTAACATAATACAACTGGTAAAGTGATCGCTTGGGCCTCTGATTGTTATTTAATAGCAGGAATATTTATTTGAACTTAATTTTTTGCGCGAGTATGTGTAATACACTTATTTAATTATATACCATGTTATATTGGCAAAAAGAACATTCATATAGCTATAATTCAATAAGATCTATTTATGTATATCTTTTATTGTATTTGAGATAGAAAATTGACGTGGTATAGATTCTTGAAAAGTGACGATATTTATTATATGTGAAACAGTGTAAATAACGATACCTATTAAAATATTTAAAATAATTATAAAACTAGGCGCAGAACCATTAACGCTAACAATTTTTTTATGTTTTTATAGTACATACTTTTTTTATATTTTAACTTTCATTATTACCGTAAAAAGGCAACTCTTGTCGTTCAATTATTCAAACAGACGTCTATTTATTATTTAAATAATGAGGGGAATTGAAATACCAACGAGCTTTTTAAGAGCCGAGCCAACATGGCAAAGGACTAATTATTAATGCATAAAGTCACACTAAAAATGCTCTAACATCTTATTAATATTATCATATATAAGATATAGGTTATTATTCATTTCGGTGAAATTTTTATTATCGAATAAATTATTCTACAAATATCTGCGATTTTTAAAATATAATATACCTAAATATATTTCAAATATCAAAGGGATGCAAAAAATAATAAATTTTTAGGTGATTTTCATAGGGATATAACTTGGAGAAAAATAGTCGCAGAGTAATTAAAAAAAAACAAATTGAAATTCTAAGTTTGTAATTTTCAGATTTTGTGTTCAAAATGTTTTATCACCAGCAGTCTTAGAGTAATCATAAAAACCATCGGAAAAAAGAACTTCCAAATTTTTTCTTGCTTTTCGAAAGGTCTATGGACTACAATATTGCTTTTCAGTGATTTTATCATAAAGCTTTTATAGAGTTATCAGAGTTATCGTCGTTCAAAGCAAAAAAGTAAATTTTAACTTTAATAATTAATTGCTCGGGAAATAATTATCATACAGAAAATTTATGTAGGGTTTTAAAACTACAAAATATTGTTTATAAGCTGTAGTTATTAGATTTTGATAAAGAAAAAATTTCGTTGCGAGAATGTTGATTGAAAAAGAGATAAAAATTGCGTATTTAGGGATATTCGCTTAACTCGACATAAATTTGCAAATAATTTATAAACTTTATCTTTTCAATCTCAAAGTATTTCAAAGAAATCCTGAGAATTTAAAATCACTGCGATTTCTTTTTATTGTGTTCGGACTGATAGAATTTGTGATAAAAATCTATTTAAGAATTTTTCACTATTTATTAATTTTTCGAGGCTGAAAAAGTTTTTCAGCAATAATCCATATTGTCTTTATCAAAAGATGTTAATTATTGTATGAAAATGAAATGAAAAAGAAGTTATTTGCCGAGTTTTTTAATTACCAAAGTCAAAAATCACTTTCTGGATTTGACGACGATGACTCGGGCGAAAAGTCGTCGTACAAGACTTTTAGTACCCAAATTAAAGAGGATACAATGATTTAGAGAAGGGACATTTAAAATTATTTACCATTTATTAAAGTTCGGGGACACATATCCCTTTCGGAGTCGACCTACTTGTCGGTACAATTATATTCGCTCCGGCAAGCAAGAATTGATAATTTCTTTGTTTCACAAAAACTACTCAACTTTCTGTTTGAATCCGGATTGGCATAAACATTAGATATATCGTCATATGCCAATCGCTTGGAGCTATCCTAGGTTTCCGGCCCAAAGCAATCCGAGTGTGGATTCGATTCCCACATGAGTCTACTGGGTGTATCTATGTATTATAAAATGTGTCCTGAAGGCAGAAGAAATGAGATATTTTGAAGAATTTTTTCTACTTTTTTAGTTATGTATTAATTAAGCTTTATTCATTTTGTCTTTGACGAAGCTATCTTCTAAAAATTTATATGTATTTATATTTGTAATTTCCAAAATAACAATTGTAAATTTCGTATAGACTGTCATGCAATAATAAATAATGTTATTTATCAAATACTGCAAATATTTTTTCATAAGATTTTGTTCTACACTGGGAGTGATTTTTATTTTAGACTGACTAATTTTTTACTTTACCTTATGTCTTTCAAATAGCCACATAAACGTTGTTTTAAAATGTGGTGGTACCCAACTCATCTACTAATCTTAATCTCCTTAATCCAAAGAATCGGTTCCACCAAGCGGGAAAGTACAATATTAACCGCATATTGGCAATTCACTACGAAAACACTATAAACGTTAGAGCCTCTATGTGCTAAATTTATGAGCCTTGGCATTTATGACCCCAAAGGTCGTTATAGCAGGTAAACACATCAATCGGAAGTGCATTCTTGACGGCTTTAAATTGGCTTCTAATAATGGAAATCTCGTAAAATACGGGTAGAGAGAAGATGCCGTGATCGAAAGATCACCTCGGTGGTTTATAAATCCCGTGGATATAATTAACTATCGAATTTCTTATTTAATAAGAAAGGCGGATCGATAACGGTAGATCGAGGGTAAGGAATTGAATAATAAATACGGAACAGACTTTCGATATTTTCTGTATCGGTAATGACATTGCGTTGTCTTAAAATAGACGTTCCTCTTAAATAAGTAGGTTCCTTCATTAGGCATTAGAAGTGCGTTGTGGAAAGTATGTGAAGAATATGTTTATATTACTCCTCTTCGAAAAATTAAAATAAATTTAAAAGTTTGGATACAGGAATCAAATTCCTTAAAGTCACAGTGGAAGGGACGGTTACGTATAGATGGAATACACGTCAAACTTCCCTCCTCGGAATTTCAACCCAGGCATAGAGAGACACTTCCAATACTCAGGCTAGTCTAGCACCCCGGACAACAGTGTGAATGACACTGCCGCAGCCCATTTAAAGAAGAATACCATAGGTCGCCCACCCATTTTGTGGGTGCGAAGCAAAGTGCTGCACTTTTATTATCTGCGCATCGAACATTTGTCCCATTATTATTATTATTATTATGTTATATGGGTTTGGGCTTTATCAGCCACTGATCACATGGGTAGTTCCTTGGCGATCCCCTCTTATCCGGCTTATTATCCAAAAATTATATCCCATAAAAGCAGCAATTTAGGCACGTCCCCCGCCTTAAGCCTCGCCTCCTCTAGGAATACAGGGGTCCCTAATATAAGGTACCCCTTCTCCTCCAGTGCGGGGCAGGTGTAAAGGAGATGAATCGAGGTTTCCTCGTCTTCTCTACAGTATCTGCAGGCCGGGTTGTCAGTCAGCCTCAGCTTGTGCTTATATGCATTCAGGCTACTATGGTGGCCCGTTATGATTCCAACTAGGGTTCTGGGTTTGTACCTGTTCGATTTAATTAAATTTTGGGCCCATTTCTCAATCTCTGAGTATTCGATGAAGAGTTTGGTTATTCGACAACCAACTCCTCTCCACCTATTATTGTGTTGATCTCTTGCCCAGCCATTGATGCGGTCTCTGATCAGATTCCGACTTATTCCCACTGCAGGTTCTGGTCCATAGAGGTTTTCTCTGGTCCCTAGTCTGGCAAGGTCATCTGCAATTAGATTTCCTTTAATGCCATTATGCCCAGTATCCATAAGAGTTCCTTCGGTCCCTGCCAAGTGGTTCAATGCTTCATAGCAATTATAGACCAGCTTCGACTTTGTCGTTGCTGAATTCAGGGCTGCCAACGCCTGTTGCCAACGTACATTTGTCCTAAATACCCACCATATTCTCTACCAAAACGAAAAAATTTTCAAAAATGATTTAAACAGTTCACAAATGTAGGAGACTCGATAGTATTACTATTGAGCATCTTATTTTTAGGAGCTGAGGAACTGGGCAGCATTAATTGAAATAATATATTTTTGTCGAGATTGAACCACTTTTAATACTTAAAACTTGCTGAAATATGATAACATTTACATAACTACATCTCACAGAAAAATTCTGAACTATGCTCAAAATCACCTTTACAATCATCATTTTTGATTCGAAATTCATGATAGACCTACTCTAATATTTAGCTCCATTCTGTTCTGTTCCTAGTAGGTTCCCTCCATCCTCTAACTCTTAAGATTTCAAGGGTTTCTTGACTTCTGTTGACTTTTGCTTCTCCTTCTATGTAATGTCATTACTTGGCTAGAAATCTTGCTCATCTTAACCTTTAGATTTTTATAATTGTGACAATGTCCGGATCTTTGTAAGTCTGGTATAGTTCAAAGTTTCTTCTACGCCACTGTTCTCGTTCGTTAATTGATTTCTAAATATTGTCCAACTTTACTTTCAAAAATACCTAGATATTTTTTATTAGTTTGCATGAATGTCCACGTTTCTGCTCCATATTTAAGAACCGGTCTCATTGGTGTCTTGTAAATGTTTATTTTTGTTCTACCTTAGATATTTTTGTTAGATATATTTTTGGAGACCACAGAGGGTTCTGTTGTCAATATCTATTCTTCTTTGGATTTCAGAGGTAGCTGTATTTGTTGTGTTTGCCAGAGAGTCAAGATGGGTGACCGATAGAAGGTATATTTTCCAAATCGAATAAACTACGGAGCAACTGGAATCACATTTTTACCAGCATGCATTTTGTTTTCACATTTACCTCTGAAGGCATTTCTTTGGCTACTTATGCCAGAGCCACAGTTCTATATCATGATTACTTCGATCTATTTAAAATATTTAGATCTGCGTATCTTAGGATCGATACTAAGTATAATTCCAACTCTGACACCGGTCTACCTGACTCTCCTTTCTAACGAAATATTAAATAAAATATTATTAAAGCGCCAGCGTATCGCCTTGTCTGATACCATTTCTTTATATCAGTGAATCAATGAGAATTTCTTTATATCAATCCATCAGATGGGAGTCCACTTTCTTCCACTTGTATATTAAATTACATAAAATAGTAGGCAAAGACAGTATATGATAATTCACAGTTCTAAAAGAATTATATAATTGTATAATTATAGAATAATGTATTATATAATTTTATTTTGACATCACACTAAGACTGGCTTATTGATACATAAGAGCTTTAACTTTGTAATAAATTTCTCGTCTATATGATTAATACTGTTACTAAATATAAAACTAGTATCATATCGATCTATTTACCCAAGTTGTTACATTATTTGCTTAATACTATCATTTAAAACAATTTTAAATTCAGGGTTCTCTATAATAGTATTTTCTTAGCACCAAAAACAAACATTTGGATCTTAGATCTATTTTAAACATTAAATGTGCATTACTGAGAGTTTAATAATAAGTTTTATTGAAATAATGATTATTAACAGCTATAATACTACATTTTTAACAGCTATTTAAGTGGACTGACTAAAATGGAGGGTTATTTATTTGAATACCCCGTACACATATTATTATGGAAGTAGCCTTTCACTTTCAAGGTGAATTATATGTATTCAGCTATTGTAGATGTTTATAAAATATATATTCCTTAGAGATTATAAATAATTTATATACTTAGTGAATATTGAAATAAAAAAATGTGACTGATATGGGCTAACGACGTTATAGATAAACAGTTTGCTTGCGACAAATGGGTTTTATTCATTATGGTGGGTAGTACATCGAAATTTCGTGATGGGACATTAATTAGTTCAACAAATACAAATAAATATATCAGTAGTGATTAGCAGAAGAAATTTAAAGAACTGGCGGATGCGCCAATGTTATTCTAAAGTGCGTTTAGGTACATTGTGTTAAACGTGTTGCTTCTTTATTGTTAGCGTATTCTTACTAACCTCTAACTATTACAGATATATAGACATGTATAATCATTATATATGATCTGTAGATAATAGAAAGAATACCACAAACATATTTAAATAAACTTGTACAACCAAGTTCATTAATAAAAATGAAAATGATTGCGGTTACTGTCGTTTTGCATCTATAACATAAAATAATATCTCCCATAACCTTTTTCCAGTTAAAATATTCGCTGCATGTAATTTTAGAATTAATAGAATTGATAATGTGTATTAATTTTAATTGATAATGATGTATGAAGTAAATAGTAATGGTAAGACATTTTAAACGTGAAAAATACATTAAAATACTCTATTAGAGGCAAGCTAATGAACAATAATAAATATATATGTACCATCAACTAGAGACTCCATCCTTTTGGGCCACTTTTTACTAACATATTAAATGTGGAACTCATGAATTATTGGAAAATGTAATTTGCCGCAGGTGCTGCCAAATTGGTTTTACTTAAACTTGAAGGCAATTCTAACATGATGCTTATACAATTTAGCTATACTGAAGCTTTACAGAAACATTTAGAGAGCCATTAACTATTTAAAATGTTTCCAGAAACCACTTTCTCTGAAAAGTAAGATCTGCCTATACTACTACTATACAGTGCTATTCAAAAGTCCCCTCCTACCCTCTTATCTTTTTAACGATTATACATAAACTAGTGAAATTTGGTAACTGAATATTAAGGGTTGTAAACTTCCCTACTAGTGATGATAGATGACGTATGCGTCAAAGATGACGTCACAAAAACGTATCTAATGATACTAATATTGTTTGTATTTATGATAGTTTTGATGGATTAAATCAGTAATCAGTAAACTTGGATAATAATTTTAATTACAGATTCAAGAATCAGTACCTACTTATAGTAATTGTTCGAAGTGAGCTCCATCTACTTCCTGACAGTAAAACATCCTATTGCGAAACTCTTCTCGTACTTTTTCAAATGTGTCTGCGGAAATAGCCCTACATTCTATAACAATACGTTGTTTTAAAACATCAATATTGTCAGGCTGAGTGGCGTAAACCTTCGATTTAAGATACCCCTACAGAAAAAAATCAATAGGTGTGAGGTCCGGTGATCGAGGCGGCCATTCCATTGAACCTCGTCGTCCAATCCATCTACCAGGATATTCTTCATCCAAATACCGTCTTACTACACCGTAATAGTGTGGAGGAGCACCATCCTGTTGGAATGTTACTTCCAAAATGTCGAATTCATTTTGATTATCTTCCAAAATTTCAAGGATAAACGGTTCTATTGCATTTTGCAACATCTGCAGATACACCTCACCGGTTAAGTTGGTATTTAAAAAAACAGGCCCAACGATGTGGTTTCCCAGTATACCTGCCCAAACATTGACCTTCTCGGGATACTGAGTATGTGTTTCACGAAACATGTGAGGATTTGCGTCACTCCAATATCTCACGTTTTGTGTATTTACATTTCCATTTAGACAGAAAGTACTTTCGTCACTAAAACAAATTGTTTTGACATAGTCTGGCTGTTGGTTAATTTTAGTCCCCATATTTTCACAAAATTGCAGTCTTCAGTCTGGATCGTCGTCTGAGAGTTGATGAACCATTTTTAATTTGTATGGGTGAAATTTGTTTTTTTCAACACCCTGTGCACTATACTTTGACTGACTTCACAGGTTGATGCAACTTGAGTTGTTGAAGAAGTAGGATTTACTATTACTTCTGCCAGTATATCAATTTTTTTCTCATCAGAAATTTGTGGTCTGCCAGATCGTTTTGCATCATTAATACTACCCGTTGTTTGAAATTTACGAAGAAGCTCTCTCAAGTAATTCCTCGAAACTGGGCGACCGGGAAACCTTTCATTAAAAATGCGTTCTGCTGCATGAATATTTTCTTCAGTTTCACCAAGTATTAGGATCGCTGCTACTTTATCACCTAAAACACGTACCATTTCTCTTCTTGAAGCACTTAAACGTTCAGCTCACAACAGTTTAACAAATTATTGAATGTACAAATATTTTAAAATTACCACAAGGTACTAAAACAGTTAAACGTTCGATCAACAATACACAAATTATTAAATGTATAAAAACTTTGACAGCTAAAAAAACATCAAATTGGAGAGACTTGCAAAAACGTCAGATTATTTACTATCCAACTATCCAGTGGCGGAGCTTGAATTTTAAATTTTATAATTAACTGATTTAATTCATCACAGCTTTGCGGTTTTTGAAAGCCAGTTGTCAAAAGTGCCGTAAACAGACACAATATTAGTATCATTGAATGGGTTTTTTCGATACCTTTTAAAAGAGGTGTCGCTTGCCCTAGGGTTCCATTTAAAATTATTGGTCACAATGACCTTGTGACGTCATCTTTGACGCATACGTCATCTATCATCATTAGTAGGGAAGTTTACAACCCTTAATATTCAGTTACCAAATTTCACTAGTTTATGTATAATCGTTCCAAAGATAAGAGGGGGGGAGGGGACTTTTGAATAGCACTGCATACTAGATCTACTATAAGCCAACGAGCATATCACGGTTTGATGGAAGTCATTTTCTAAAATAAATTTGAATGTATCAGTTCAGAGTTATAAAAATGGAATATTAAATATAAAGTTACATTACGTACGAATTTTTTTTATAGAATACCATACATACCGTCTATAAACTATAACATTTCTATTCTAAATAAAAACGTATAGGTTTGCCTTAATTAACTTAAACGTTCGTCCCACGTATGTCTCCTTTAACTATTTGAGTATAATTTTTTTCATAGCTAGGTTTAGTATTAAATATAAAATTAATCTATTGCTTTTTGGACCATAGAAGTAACTATAATATATTTTTTATAAATAATAAACCTGGGCAAGGGTTTGTAAAGGTAAACCTTCAACGTAGCAACAAAAGCAGGAAATCAGTTATCAGCAAATATAGAAAGATTACACCTCATTTGCCGGGAATTTCGCCAAGCATACTGCATCATTAGGAGAATATTTACACTGAATCCGCTGTAGTCAATGAACAGTTTTTATTACCTCCAAATAATGCAAACTTGGTTGGCGAGACGTGCATTAAGTCATCTTTCGGTGTATGTAGAAAATTTGTTTCCTGCTTTTGATATATTTTTTTAATTAGCTCATTCTAATTGTTTTGTTTCCTTGAGTACACACTTTTATTGACTCATTAAATTATTAAGTGAAATTCCATGGCTCCGTGTATAAAAAGATATTCTCTTAAAAATTTGTTGCCGTTGTATGAAATGAGTTGATTTCATTAAATTTAACACGTATTGAATTGCAGGTAAACACTCGGAAATATTACTACGAATTATTAAATATCCAGGAGATCTTGTGTCGTATTTGCAAAGTGTCGGTTTGAAAAAGAATAATAAACGAAGTTTCAACAAGGCCATTCTGTTTAATGAATCTAAGGAAAGTTTCAAGTTTGTTTGAAATTAACTATAGATATTAAAGTAGGTATTGTGCGTGGCATGTATTAAGGTCTGGAAATCCTTTAATAAAACGTTGAGAAACTTTGTCGAGAACATGTTTTTGTATATATTATTTTTTAAGAAGTTACTTTTTTATTAAATTAATGAGCTGTGTAAGAATTTCGTTTATTTATAAATTTTTAATGTTTGTGATGTATTTCAGTTGGCTGTCTCTCTTCCTTCTTATTAATTTAAGATTAGCCTTCATTCTATTTACTCTTTAATTTTGTAATTTATTTAAAATTGTAGTTTCACCTCAATTACATAAAAATTATAAATATGTACCTTAATGGGTATTCAGGTAAATAAATTTCTGGAGTTTTGCAAAATATATATAACCAGAATGATGCAATCTGTTGTATTTAGTAGTCTTGTGCCTATTAAATACTTGATATCAGGTATTCCTCAGAGTTCAACACTACTACTTACAATTTTTATTAATAATGTAGTGGATGATTTAGTCGATGTAAATTACCTATTTGTCCTACCTTTCACATAAATTTATATTTTCAATTTCATATTATATTAAAACCGTAGTTTCTAAGGTCGATAGAAAGTATGGAGCCTTAGCTCACTTAGCTTAGAGTTAGACATTTTAAAATTTATTCTCCATACCATTATATGAACATTATTTATGAATGAAAATATTATTATTACCTCTTTTCGTTTATAATTCTATCGAAAAGTATTGAACCAATGATTCTCCATCTGAATTATTCTTCAATTTTCTAGAAATCGAAATTAGAATCGATTAGAAATCGAGTTTAGAAATTAGATTTTACTATACATATATCCCTGAATAAAAATTCTACAGAAAATAATTCAAATCAATTTTCCTGTTCGTAATTGTTTTTGTAATGACTATACAAGAAATACTACGTTATATTTAAACTAGTGATAGCTATTTATTTTATTATACAGTCTTACAACATGTTTTTATGAAATATTCTTTAAAGGCAGGCTTTAGTATATTATTACCAGCGCCTTCGCCATAATTGATTACGCTGTTATGTGTAGTAATTGTATAATGCTAATTACTTATTTATTTATGCGCCCTAATATAAAAATAATTTTATAATATGATCAGAAATTTTACAGAAATAGGGTGTTCCTTGTTCATAATATTCAAATTGAATGTTTATGTATTATATACATGATCTTTAGAGGATTTAAGTTATTAAATACATTCTTAGCATCAAATTTTGTCTTATCAGCGAAGTTAAGTTTTTTTGGAACTATATTATACAATGTGTTATGTATTATATATATATATATATATATATATATATATATATATATATATATATATATATATATATATATATATATATATATATATATATATATATATATATATATATATATATATATATATATATTCTTATACTGTAAATGCAGTTGTTCACAATACCATCCATCTACGTTATGGATGTACAGGGCGTTGGGTATTGGTTAAAAAAATTTTAAAGGATTTTGTGCTCCTATAGATGCGCTCTTCGTAGAAGTCTTATCTACATATATCTTAACTAAACTGTTTATTATGAGACACTTTTAGTCTGGTTAGATTTTTTTAATCTGAAGATAATTAATTCTTTTATTACTGGAAGTTGTCGTCATCGTTATAAGATTCTGTTTTTTGTAATTCAAAATTATATTAAATAAAAAGTATATAAACTATGGGAGCTGATGATAAGACGATTTAAAAATATTACTGAAGATTTTTTCACGCTACATTCACCTGACTTGTTTACGTACTGGTTTCTCTTAAACTTACATTAATGTGTCAAATGTAAGGTGTAACAAATAATATTCAATATATTTATATTAATCTAGAGAAACACTTTAATCTGATAAGTCCAGAAGAAATCATTGTAGATATTTAAATAAAGTAAATTATATCTAGTTATTTAAATTAGTTATGTCAACAAAAATAAATGTAGTTCATTCAGAAGGGATAATAAAGTTACAGAGAATAGACTAAATTTGTATTCAGACCTGATGCATTTCGTGGTTAATTCTAAAGAATAATGAAGATAATTTGATTCTGTCGTAATCGGGTGGCAACGTAGTTGAATAGCTAAAATATTATTCAGGTCGTAACACATCAACTATTTGTTTTCACAACCAGAAATGTATTTCAAGATATGCGTTAGAAACTTTAGACATTTGGTATATATATATATATATATATATATATATATATATATATATATATATATATATATATATATATATATATATATATATAATATAAAATAATAGGTCATTTATTGCAAACGTACATGCGAAAATGTGGTAACGAAAAGTAGACATATAATAGTGATTAGACTTTATACACAACTATCACATATTGCACAGTTCCTGAACGACCATCTCTCTCCTAATTTTTTATGCACCGCTTTAAACATAAGCATTCTGTGGCTATTCCCGTTTTAAATTCGAGCTTGTAATGTGGTGCGTAAATAGAATCTGTAGAAGAACTAATTTGTTTCTTATTATTATTACCTCCATGAATATTATTAAACAACCTCTTTTTCCAAAACAATAAATATCCTATATGAACATGATATGTAGAGGCTTTTTTCATCAAAGAAATTCTCATTAGTATTACTTCCTCTTAATAATATGAGCACAATAGTCAAAGTCCGTAGTTTGAGGAGTTAATATCTACAGAACATGAAGATTACTTTCAATTTAAAATACAGTTTTGCAGAAAACACACAACGTGTGCCTCGGACATAAGGAAAAGAAGGCCATTTGCTTTGATGTTTTGCACCACATCGATCAAAAACTGAATGAAATACACCACTTCGTCGTCATCGCTTATTACTAGTATAGAGTGCTATATTTTACTCTTTGCTAATAAGGAATTTGTAACAACTGCTCTCCAATCACCAACCAAAATTGGACATAGTCTGGTTCAAGGATTTAATACAGAAGTACACAACATTCATTTATTCAATGAAGGATATGGACGGAGATACATTTATACAAAGGGCCATGATCAAAGAGAAAATTACAATTGAAGGTCATCAATAACCAACGAGTTACACATGTGTTAACTCTATCTTACATGAAAATTATATGGGATATTATAAGAAATAAAATTAATCTTAACAGAGGCTGCATATATCGTAGCAATGGTTGAATAATAGTTTTATCAAGGACTGGTGGTGCAGAAGCTATGTGCAATAGAGCACGACTAATACTGACAGAAGCAGAGCAAAACCCAATATACATTGAGAAGCAGAAGACAGCGACGTTAGTGTTTTCAACCTAAGGGAAGTTCCCTATTGTTGGTCATAGGTGGCCAATGCTCTACCAATATGGATTATCTAATAGTTAAAAGGACAAAGTAGTCATAAAGTGACTGACATAGAAACTCTGTTTGAATAGGAAATATTTATTAATACGTTGTGGCATTTCCATACTGATCCTGTTCTTATTTCACAACTTCTCAGGATCAGCAGTGATTGTCTACAGTCGGCACAGATTTTGGTTCTCTTATCTGTTACTTGTCAACGAGACATCTCTTTAACGGCGATGGTATGCCCTCTAGCTACATTTGGACTATGCTGGCAAGAACCATCTGCTTTTGATATACAAGTACATTGCTCCGCATCTTGCACCTTGTTTCAATCATCTGTGAAGACATAAATTATTCCTGCAATGTCGCTGGTTATGGTTACTGCGTAAGGTATAACAAAAACAAATTGAGGAGGGGCCTTGTCATAGCTTACTTGTAGAAGGGCATCGTCAGGAACTATGACAATCGCATCCCACGGATGGCTCCTAGCTTTCCCACATCCCTTGTTTGGTTGTATACTTGAGGCATACTACATATATAATACAACATATTTGACGCATACTATGGTCGCTGAAGATATCTGTCTTAGGTACACCTCCCTTTATGTCTAGACCCTTGACCAACCTTTCATTGTAGCATTTCGGCCACTAGATAGGAGCCACTATCTAGCTATAATCGGCCTTTCTTTAGCAGTGTGTAACCACATAACCAATTTGAGTTACATTACCCAAGTTCTCCCAGTTCAGTACGGCACAGTTCATAGGAGATTTCATAGATTAGCCTGCTTTAGTCTACTTTCATGATGGAGATTCCAATTTAATCTTCTATTTATTATACGGCTGTGTGTGTGTCACGAAATTTTTAGGTCAATGCACGATGTGCTTTTCGTTCAAATTTCGGCATTTTGACAAAATCAATATAGTAAATCGACCCTTGCGAACAACGTGGTAACTTTTGTTTTTTCATTCGAAGCATCTAGAGGTATGCTACGGAGGTGCCTTCGATATGAGAGAGGTGAGGGGGTGGCGCAATATTATTGCGATTTGCGTTCTCGTTTATATTATTTATAAACGGCTGTTTTCGCGTGTGTGTCACGAAATTTTTAACTCGATGTACGAAATGCTTTTCGTTCGAATTTCGACATTTTGACAATATTAATATAGTAAATGGACCCTTGCGAACAACGTGGTAACTTTTGTTTTTTGATCCGAAGCCTCTGGAGGCATTCTCCGGAGGTACCTTCGATGTGAGCGAGGAGGCGCAGGCGGCGCAATATTATTGAGATTTGCTTACTCGTTTGGTATTAAAAGGCACGTCAAGATATATTACTTGTGTTCCAAATGCTATCCTGACCTTGTTACACTGACTCAAGTGATATATTTAGAAGAACAGGGATCTTTATGTCCTTCTGTTCACATTTCGTTACGAAGGGGGCCATCTATGTCTTGTTGAAATCGATATTATCTGCACTATTTTTTTATGAGATGGATCTTAGATTATTATTTTATATTGGATAGAACGGATGCACTATTACTAACGTATATAATTACGTTAATCATTAGCATTAATTAAAACTATAAATATAAGTTTCATAATATCTAAGTAATTTACTATAATGCAGAAGACTTTAGCAGCTTCTATAGTAAATTGAGGTGTACGTAAAAGAGAAGTTATCTCTCTGTATGCGCATGTTCAAATGATATGACATATGATATTGTATTAACTGCGGGAACATTCTTAATGTACTTGCTTGATTATTGTAAATATAATATTATCTCGACTGTCTTATAACTGAAATTCGAATATCGATGGATTATGCTATTTATTTTCGTGTAGTTGAACTCTAATATATCAATGTATTCTAATTATATCGTATATCATGGAACTTAATAAAGTCAAGTGAAATTCAAGGAATTCAAGAACATATGTATAAATATTCCCTTTATATGACAGGCGATATCATAATTGTATCTTATATTTGTAAATTAATTAGAACTAGAAATCATGAACAAACTTAGGAAGTGGTACATGCTTACACGACACCTTTTGTGGTACCTTAAAGTTTTCCTCGCCAACATCGCAATTCCTTACATTATTTCGCATTGAAATGAAACTCCTGTTTAACAAAAGGGATATGTATTTTCAGGTGACAGCCGAATTCTAAAAATAATAATTTTAACCGGTATTTACAAAACTGAAAACCATCTAATTCCTTTGTTGGTTGAGTTTTAGGGTGGTTGTTCCGTTCAACTCGCTTTGTCCTTCATGACACCTACGTGTTGTGTTCTCTCCATTATTGGTTTATTTTTAGTTTGTTTAAGGAAAAGCTATTTCCCGTTTATTGGTATATTTTAGACTGTTATATCGAAAATAATTGGAAAACGAATTCAGATTAGATGTGATATAAGACCGGTATATAGTTTTGGACAATTTGTTGAATAAATATATGAAGATTTCAGTTGGAATCTCGATTGGAATTAATAACATAAAATTAGAAGATAGTGAATACTGAAATAGAGAAATGAAAGTGTATGTTGTGCCTTATACGAGGTGATATCGGGAAGTTTTCAAACAAAATTCATAAAATGATCTTATAATGTTTCTATTAGTCATGACATTTGAAACTGTTCTCCAGGAATATAATGATTCCCAACGTTTCTGTTATGTCACATAGGTATTAGATTTAGTACCAAAAATCAGTTATTATTCTCTTACGATGTGAATACCACGCCATAGTAATAATAATAAAAAGAAGAATATATCTTTACTGAATTAGAAAAATACAACAGTCCTTGTCCTAATACAAAGGACGAAATTTAACCATTAAGCTACTCTTACACTTAACCCTAAAATAAACTATATATTACATAAACAGTTAACTTTAATAACGATAGTTTACTAATACTAGTATCTATACTAAGTATCTAATAGAGATAGTATGTATATAAATACTACTTAATTAATCCGATGCAATGTCAGCTTGAAGTTTATTTATCTAAATTACACTAATGCTCAAAAATTATGACACAGATAGTGATATAGATATACATAACAAAAAATAAATTAATTAATTAATGTACATGAAAACTACCAGATATTTAAAACAAGGGCCTTAACTTTTTTCTTAAATAGTAATGGTGACAAGTATTTCCAATTTTTTTACAAAAAGATTATAAAATGTAAGTGTATTGTATATAAATGATCTACAAAACATAGTTGTTGAGTGCTTAGGCATATTTAGCGTATTTCAATTTCTAATATGAGCATTATCTCTCAGAGTCTGTCTCAGAGAAATTTTCCTGCCAGGTAATATTTAATAATTTATTAAATAAATAATTAAATGCTACTCCAGTATTTAATAATGTATGAACAAAAACTATTCTAATGAAACGTAATGAAGACTAATGAAAACTAAAGCCATTTTGACTTTAATTTTCATTTCAAACTCACAAAGTTCGAGGTCAATGTAATTGGGTGTGCATGATATAACTATACTGCTGTTCTAATTCTAGATAGACACGATTTCGACCACTATGTTATATATCTTTTCCATGTGCCTCAAAACGTCGAAATAATAGTGAGAACTAACCACTCAATTACGGGAAACAAATTCACATTTAAATCTTTGTCGTCAAAAACCAATTATGAGCATACTATTTGATGACATTATTAATGAAAATGGATCACTTTTGTCCATCTTAGAATGTTAAGGCCTATTAGAAGAAGTCGATGTTTTCTACCTTTCTGTATTCTAATAGAAGAATACAAGTCTTCACATATACCTATGTGACTTATGTGACATAAATTTCTAAATAGAAAAAGCTATCAGATGAAATAAAACATGGGTTTCTGAATACACCATATGATCTAATCGAAGTAATCTATAACTATTCCAAAAATCTATATTAATACATCTATAACTAATAGATTAACAATATATCTGTTGAAAAAAATTTCGATTTAGTAAATGGTCATGAGGAAATGCATCATGAAAACTAAATAACATGATGAAATGAACAGGAAATTAAACTTATTTGCAGTTTTGCCTAACATGGGAACTTTGGGAAAAGTGTCCTCAAAAACTGGATGCTACTTATGAAGTAATAAACGTCATATGAATAGTTGGAACCTGTACCCATGTAACCCAAGAGTGTTATTTTTATATTATTTTAACAAATAATGTAAACAAACTATTTTAAAATAATATTATATGCATGCTGAAGACCTGGTTATTCTTTTATTTTTAGCTGTTGAAAAAGTTATTTTGTACATATTTATTTTATATTTTTTTTGTTTGCTTCAAGATTATATCTATATTCGGCACCTATTGTAAAAAGAGCTTCAAAACTATCGGAATCTTTAAATGTATGTCACTATACAGGGTGAGTCGGGAGGAACGGACCAAACTCCAGGAGTGTATTGTACGCATGAAAATAATGTAAAAAAAACTCAAATGTTGTTATCCGATTTTTATTTGTTTTCAAGTTATAGCGTAATTAAAAATAAACAAAATTTCATACATTAACGTTTTGGTCATCATAGCGTTATAATTGTTCAAAAATACTGCCATTCAGCTCTAAATATATTCTGACTGTTCTGCGAAGGGCGCCTGTAACTCTCCTGATTGAGTCATATTTTTGTTTAAGATCGGCTGCAGCATTTCTAATACGTTGAATTAGTGTATCTCGAGTGTCTACTTTTACTATATACATTTAATCTTCGAACCAGCCCCATAAACAATAATCTACTGCTATGAGGCCTGGAGACTTTGGAAGCCAACTAATAGGACCAGCGCGACCAAAACAACACCCTGGAAACCTATCGTTATGTTATCCTTCAGTGTCCTCTGCTTTTCTAGTAAAAGAAATACAGAATCACAGTTTTAGAAACATCAATTTAATCAACACAATCTACATAATATTGGTCTTTTAGCACTTTCTCTGTGTTGCCTTATTAGTTTTCATCCTTCGAAAGAAGACTTCGTTTGTATATTCATAGAGTTGTTTTTTTTTTCATTATTTGCAGTTCCTTTGTAGTTGATCAATTTTTCAGTTCAAAGGTGGAAGGTTTTAACTAATAACTATATCGCCCTCAAATATAGCGTAATGTGACAGAGGAATAATTTGCATTAATTTACCTGTAGCTAATAATACTTCAGAATATCACTTTTTGTATTAAAAATTTAGAAAATCGGTGATGTGTGTGTGTGCGCGCGAGTATTATGGGTTTCATTAAATATAAATCAGACCTTAACTGGAACGTAAAATCGATGTGATTCTAATTCAAATGGGCTTAAACTCGAATTGCTTAATTAGTTTTCGATTTGTTTTTAGTTTCTGTGAAATTGCGCTTCATTGATATTCAAATCAGTCCCGCAATGTGTTCAATTTTCGGAAGCCTTACTAGAAATTAATACGAGGAAGAAGGTGAAATCATAAAATTACCGAATAAAATGGTGATTGCAAAAATGCGACAACTATATTTTTGGTTCAGGCTATTTTCTTAATATTACAGTAAATAATTAAGTCTTACTAATAAACCGTCTTATTTATCGAATTATCTGATATCAGGTTCTTATCGCTTATAGAAAACAATTCAATTCAATTATTGTCATTAAAAGAATTTGCCTCAGAACTGTCTCTCAAAATATTTTTACTCGAGAATTCAGATATATTAAATTAAAAAAAAAGAAATATTAACTAATTTGAAATTATACGAGATAATTAAACATTATCTCCTATTTTGTTTGTTTCTAAATTGTATCGAGGGGTATGGTGCCCTAAAACTGTGGATTTTGAATTCCAGGAGGGTAACAACATGAAACTTTACACATAGAACTTACCGGACCATGTTTCACTCTGATATTAGTAAAAAAGAAAGAAACTATTGACACAAATTGGGGTCTTCTTGTTGTGGTTCTTGTAATTAACGTAATCCTATTCAACTTTACTTTAACCTATTTTTACTTATGTAATTTAACTATTAACATAGTGTTTTTCAGTAGAAACAAGCACAGTATGTTGTGATGAATTTGGAATGTCTTTATAATAACAAGTCAATAAAGTACTTTCATATTGTTAGTTTCTTCAATTAATTCGCACTCTAATTAAATTTTATTCAATATTTGAATAAAATTTAATTAGAATGCGATAAATAAAAGAGTACTTAATTTCTCTCCGTATTGCTACACTTGCCTCAAAACTTGAAATATTGGACTACTTTAATGATCGATAGCATTTTTGACAATATTTCACTTCATTACAGCTCATTCAATTCATTCAGCACATTACATCTACATAATAGATATTAATGATTTACATCACGAATATCATCTATAACAGCAATTGTCCTAGATAAATTAAATTTTATTAGCATTATTTGTATTACGTTGACTGGCCAGCTGATAACTCGTATTACGAACACAATTTCGATTGTCTGCCGAACTAGACAGCTTAGTAAAAAATGATTTTATATGCACTTAAACTTGAAGGAATTTTGTACTGAAAATTAAAAATGTACTGTACTGCTATATATAGTGTCTACCTAGAAGAAAATAACTGGATGAAAGGCAGAAAATTTATAATAATGTTGCAAAGGCTAAGAAATCTAATTTTTTACAATATCGAAGGCATAAAATATGTCACAACAATTGCCTTTATTATATAGTTTTAACAAATAGAAAGCACAACTATATCAAGTAATAAACTCTCAAAGAGTTGTTTGTTAATATCTGCTAAATAATGGCAAATAATTAATTATGAAATTATCGTATTTTTTCATACATTTTCTAATCTTATTTCAGCCCTAGGATGTATTTTCCATCAAATTATATAATTATTTCTACAACATACCTTATGTTCTATTCTTTGTCGATATGAAATTTGAGGCGGTTGCTATCCGATCGCTAGTAAAAATTGGACCTAATCCCATTTAGGGTATTTGTATAGAAATATTGAACTTTCATTCACAACCAATGCTTCGTTAAATATCGTGGACGTTTTCTTTATAAATACAAATTTAGGGAAGTGACACAGCATCTTCCCTTTATTGTCTCTTCCGTTTAAGCAGCATTATAAGGTGTTCCTCACAGTCACTACCAAAACAATTACTTACTCATAATGAGGTGTTCCTTTAAAATATAGTTGTAGTAGGCACTTCCAATTGGAAGGCAGTTTCAGGGACATTCAGCACTGCTACTGTGTTGTCCCTTTCGTCCCTCACTAGTGGCCATCCTACCCACCTCGATTTTTATTTGCACAATCTTGCACTATTATTAACGATACATAGACCCCGCTAAGACATTCACAAACATTTTGGATTACCGAATGCATTCTTATCTGACAGGTAGCACATTTCTCTTATTATTATCTCTGACTAAAGCTTATAACAACTCATTCTATAATTGTAAAATATCACACAGTGTACTATAATACGGAAGACTCTCACTACCACCCATACTAGGTAGGTAAACTCATACTTAAATAGGAAATTACCTTTATATATATGGATGTTTCACTGAAATAATTTAGTATTTACCGTGAATTTATTACTTATATGACATTGTTTTCTTATAATCTCTTTTTCCCATTTATTTTAGTAGAAAATTAGTTTATTAGGTAAAATAAATTATTAAAACAACCAATTCAGCAGATAAAATCCAGCATTGAAAATGAAAATAAGATTTGTTGCCAGAGTATGAAAATGTAATTTCAGGATCAGAATAATTTATTTCATTGAAATTGACTCACTATTTCAGTAGAAATGTTTCTCCCTATGTGTACTAAATAAATTTGCATCGCCAGGGTACACGCTTTAATTAAATTCGAAAATAACTCCACTTCGCCCGTAAGGGGCATTAGTTCCATTATATGGCTCCGGAAACGACTTGTAATTGTTCTCATAATAATATGTTCGTTGAATTGTCATTCATTCTCGTATATAGAGGTTATATTCAACTGTATTCCATTTAAATGGGTTAAAAAGGATGTGTCGAGATTTGTATGTGAATGGATATTTGATTACAAAAAAGGCCCTGTCACAATATCATCTAATTTAATAATCATTACAAGCATACAATAATAAGTTTTTTTTTTTTAGAAATTTAATGGTCTCACTAAATGTTCAAATATCTTAGACACAGTTATAATTGTATACGTTATTTATACGCTAAATGGGAAAACGTTAATGTTTTTGGGGAAAGGAAAAATTTTTTTATTTTGAAAAATATTTCACAAAAGATTTTTTGCAATTCTATAATAAATAAGAAAATAAAATAGTAAATTCAGAATTTTAAAATAATTTATTTTACTCGATATTTCCGTTTGCTGTGTCCATATTTTATTTTTGCACTCAAGTAGGCTTGTGACGTTACCTTGATCAAATGATACTAATTATTTATATACTAGTGATTTACTGTAATTTTGAAGGAAACTGTTTATTGATTAAAGAATAATCTCAGAAATAGTATACCATCAACTGTTGAAGCGGCTGTGTCAGCAACTATATGAATTTTACTACTAGTAATACCGAAGGATTTGTATGATAAGCGGATTCATACAAATCCTTCGTCTAAAAAAAATGTTGACGGAGTCTGGTATATTGTTTATTTTGCTGAAGAAAGTATGAAGTATCTGCCATTTTCACTCACAACTCGATATTATGAACCACAGTGAATCTAAAGGAAAACATCTACTTCATTAATTATCTTACTTATTAATACTCTGGAAGCGAAAATCATAAAATACATAGATGCAAAAATGTTTAAACCATCGCAAAATAAATAGATACATTTAATAAATATGTATTTAAATATTGTAACACACATAGCCGATTTCTGAACGTGAACAGGACTACTGCTCTTTACCTGATCATCGTTGCAGGCTGGTACTAGTCTCATTCAGGGGTGATCCTTCTTTTCCTTCCTTTTCGTTAGTACCAATCACGACAAATAATGGTGTTCACTTGTTGAGGCGATGACCAATCAGCGGTAGAAATTTTATTTTTTGTTGTTGTAATGAAGTAAATAACGAAGCAAAAATTTTTTTACACACAGTACAAAAATTGCTTAAAGAAATTCTTACTTTCAATACAATCAATAGAATATATTAAACTAATAAATATGTAATAAAATATATTAAACCAATAAACTAACTTCCTTATTAAAATAAATCAATAACTATTTGAATTTATAAATATTTGTATTGAATAAAATATTTCTACTATATATTGTCAGTAAGATTATTTTTTAATCGATAAAATATAATTGATTCTGGGAAGGAGTTGGAGCCCTCGACGCACCAAAATAAATAGGAAATAATTTGTTTCAAACACCGAAATATCACGTTATTCGAAGCGTATTTCGCTAAGAAAATTGACATCATCAGAATATTATTAGAACTGTTAATAGATTATTGTACTGATGAAAATATTATAGACTTAAAGGTAAAATAACTAAAGAAGTATAATTCATAGATATAGTGAAAATATTTTCCCATATAGCCAATTCATATTTATTACAATAGAAAAAAACTAAGATTATGGACACAAAGAATTTATTTTCCCTGTTTAATAATATATTCAGACCCTATATATCTTTAATCACCTTATTTTGATATTCCAAATACGAATTTGAAGACAAAAGCTCGCAGTTACCTCAATTTTTCAAGATATGGGACCCAAAGTATCCCAGTTACTTAATACAAAAACTGTTTTTAAAAGAAAATTGAGAAACTTAAAAATGAACTTAATTCATATCCATACATATAATTATTAATTCATATCCTTTAGATTTACTACACGAAAAACGTGCAATACTTTACAAAAACTATTTAAAATATTGCAGTAATATTATATTACAATATTATAATACTACAATAATAAACAATTAATTAACTTAATAAAACTATTATTAACTGATAACAAGTAATTTTATTTGTGATTACTTTGTATGTTATAAACGAATCATAGTTGCCATAATACACACAGAAACGCATTTAATTAACACGTATTTCTAATCCAATTAAATGGTTTGAGAGTCTCGATAATCGTTCAATAAGCAGTCAATCATTGATATGAAGAATTCGAGATATATCTTCGAATCTAGAACGTTAAATCAACGGTATATTGTTAACAACACGGACTTGATAATTATTAATGATTATTAAAATTAATTCAAATGAAATTCTTAAATATACCATATAACTGTTGTAAGTGAATATTTGATTTTCCGTACTTAAATTTACCATTTGGCAAACGCAATAAAATATAAATAATAGTATAATAAACAAATCTTTCTCCCAGTGTATGTAAAGGCCGTAAAATTATTACATTAACCTAGTTATTCATGAACACGAACGGTAATTATGCACTTTACTAAAATTATGCGGATGATTATCTACATTTCCATTTCTTTTAGTTGAACGCAACGCGAGATGTAGATTATTCTACTTCATTGTTATACACTAAATACACTGAAACGGTTATAATTCGTGCATAGATGAAATCAGTGCAATCATTGATGTAAATGAAAGTAAATTGTGCCTTAGTTTAGTTTAAAATGGCATTTATCTGTATATTTTATATTGAATCATTGTAACAATCAAACATTTTATCGTAAAGTTTTTATATGAAAATAGTTCCTGTATCAAAATACGTGTCGCAATTTAATAGTTATCAGGCAAGAAATATATTTAACTGTTTTCAAATCGTAGCTTCCTGTAGCAACTGCTAGGGGTGCCAAAAAAAAAGATGAGTGAGGAATTACTCTTTAAAAAATAATAGTATCATTAGAAGACAAATTAATTCAGAATAATGTTAAGTTATGTTATCAAGAATAATTTTCTTAGTAAAAATTCTTGGTTTTTAAAAATGATTTATTGTAATTTCAGCAAGTTTGTGCTGAGTTTACATCAGTATATGTAATCAGAATGAAGATTACAGTAATGAATATTAACTTCGCAGCTTTTAAGCTTTTGTACCATATAATAATTGTGTCATATGCCGTGTAATCTCTTTCGTAAACATTTTTTCAGCAGGGATGTAATCCGTGGGGCATCGTAGATTTTAACACGACAAAATTCTTCATCCATGTACGTAATTAAGCTTTACAAAAACGGGGGTAACACCTTCTACCCCTCGGAAATCATTGTGCATTATAAAAGAGTCTAATTAAGATCAGACTGTTCACAAAAAGCAACTGACACGACGGCAGAATTTTAAATTTCACATTCCTAGCCAACCTTTGAGCTATTTAAGATAATTATCTGCTCTATTTTTAAAGCGCACGTTTCTTTGAATCTCATAGCGTAATTTTCATCACAGCGTTTTTATTTGTGCCTTTTAAATAGCTTTTTATCATTAGTATATAGGGTGGACAAATGACAATTTAGAAGAATAGAAAAGTTTATTGGACCCTAAGGGTTTAATTCTTTTCTTTCTGTCCCAGAAGTAATTCAAATAAAATCGTTGAATATACCACATAACAGTTCTAAGTGAATATTTTTTCCGTATTTAAAGTTATCATTAATTAATCGCAATAGAATATTAGTGTCATAAACGAACCTTCCTCCCAGTGTATATTAAGGCCGTAAAATTATTCGATTAACCTAGTTATCCAAGAACACGAATGGTAATTATGCATTTTACTAAAGTTATGCCGATGATTATCTGTATTTGCATTTATTTTAGTTGCAACGCGAGATGTAGATTTTCCTACTTCATTGCTACACACGAAATACACTTAAAACGGTCATGATTCGTGTTTAGATCATGCGAATCTAATGATTGATAAAAATAAAAATAAACTGTTCCTTAGTTCAATTTAAACCCGCGTTCATCTGTATAATTTATACCCAATTTGTAACAAAAGAACTTATTATTGTAATGTCTTTTATATGAAAATATATTCTATATGAAAATAAGTGTCGTAATTTAATGTAGGATTTGAGGCAAGAAAGTATATTGAATTGTTTCAAATCGTAGTCTCATTTAGCAACTGCTAGGGATGCCAAAATGAAAAAGAGGAATGAGGAATTACTGTAAATAATGTAGTCATTAAAAAACAAATGAATTCAGAATGACGTTAAGTTGTGTTATCAAGAAAAATTTTTTATCGCAAGTTTATACAGGATATAGTAATCAGAGTGAATATCAGACAGTAATGAATATTAACTTCGCAGCTTTTAAGCTCGTGCACCATATAATTATTGTGTCAAATGCCATCCATGTGATCTCTTTCATATACATTTTTCAACTAGTCCGTGACAATTAATCCGTGGGGCGTCGTATATTTTATCACAACACTCTGCATCCATGTACGTAATTAAGCATTACGAAAAAGCGGGTAACACCTTCTACCCCTCGTAAATCATTGTGCATTATAAAAGGGCATAATTAAGAGCAGACCATTTACAAAAGGCAACTGACACGACGGCAGAATTTTAAATTACACATTCCTTGCCAACCTTTGAACCGTTTAAGAGAATTATCTGCTGCATTTTTAAAGCTCTGGTTTCTTTGAATCTAATAGCGCAATTTTCATCGCAAGGTTGTTATTTGTGCCTCTGAATAGCTTTTTATCGTTAGCATACAGGATGAACAAAAGAAAATTTAGAAAAATTAAAAGGTATATTGGACCATAAGGATTTAATTTTTTTCTTTCTACTTCCTGTCCCAGAAATAATTCAAATAAAATCGTTGAATATATCACTCATATTCATATAATATGAAAATTTGTGTTTCCGTATTTAAATTTACCATTAGATAATCGCAATAAAATATTAGTGTCATAAATAAACCTTTCTCCCAGTGTATATCAAGGCCGTAAAATTATTGGACTAACCTAGTTATCCATGAACACGAATGGTAATTATGCATTTTACTAAAATTATGAAGATGATTATCTGTATTTTCATTTCTTTTAGTTGCAACGCGAGTTGTAGATTTTCCTATTTCATTGCTACACACGAAATACACTTAAAACGGTCATGATTCGTGTTTCGATCATACGAATGTAAGAATTGATAAAAATAAAAATAAATTATGCCTTAGTTCAATTTAAAACCGCGTTCACCTATATAATTTATAACCCAATTTGTA